>CM061470.1:12500-1262500 GCA_030770085.1 Oryza coarctata | reverse complement strand
TATACCTTGTGTACATATACATATATGCCAATCCTATGACCATCAGCAGGTTTGTAAGTATTTGTCGGCAATGTGAATCTCGCATGCCAGCCCTACATTTTTCATGTCATTTTTTACCATCCAGTCTTCAGAGTTAGCCAGTATATGAGCATATCATGAGGAAGCTATGTCGCCTTCGTGAGGTATCTTCTTTGAACCCTCTTTTTGTAACACACATCAATTCATAATGCAAAAAAAGATCGATGAATAGACGTTCTATCATGCTAGCTAGCTGCATGAGTGAATAATTTGGATACCACCTCTCTAGCAAAAAGACTTTATTTATAACTATACAACTGGACATTTTAATTTCCTTCATTTGAAATAAAGTCTTATTTGTGTTGATATGTGCACATCTTATTTGTTTCTTGTATATATTTATAGAACCTCAACGGTCTAAACATACGCCCTTAGGAATGATATATGTTCCACAGAAAATTTTAGGTAGCACTCATTAGTTTGAAGATTATTCCATTATAATTAATTTAATCCTTCATCTTCTTCAGTATGCATGTTCCATCATGTTCCTTAAGTACACTTGTCCTCCAGATAGGCCACACATAATATTTTGTTGTGTAGTCGCTTTCATATATAATATTCTAACAAATATTTTTTTATACATACACATAATGAAATTAACACATTTTGAGAAAAAAAATCTAATGTATTATTACGCATTCCAAAAAATAAGAGAATAAGAATAAATGGACATAACTCATATGTGCAAGCTGGCCATATACACATCTTCTGTTTACATATATATCACTTTCTGTATTCATATATTAAAGTATTGTATATCCTCTTGACTGTCGGTTGTACTTGTCCAGGCATCCGACCCGTCCTGTTCTTTTCAGGCCATATTAACAACAGTCGTCTAAGTTAATTTGTAGCTTGGTGATTTGCCAATCATTCTGCATAAACTAGTTAGGGATAATTTAATTACGCCAATTACTTATCGAATCAAGTTATCAAAATAGCCCGGGAACAATGGTTAGCTACTTGTCAAGTGATAGATAACATTGTAAATCAATCGAAGCTACATAATGGGATAAGATTTTTCGAGCGCCATGTTAAAGCCGTCCAAGTGTTGATACTTGCGTTGGACAAAGTTTATAATGAGTTATACCTGCATGATTCGATTTTGCTAGCTATAGCTAGGTTATACGGATGACACAATTTTTTACAAACGATTTGATGCTGAGTGCTGACTGTTGTTATTTGCAGCCAATGTAATCAGGCCGTGAATGATGGTTAGCTAGTCATAAGACTATTGGTGTAACATCTTGTTTTGCGCATATCATGGATGGTTATGATGTTTGTGTCCGGGAGATGACCACAAATCATGCCAGAGAAAAATTAAATTTTGTTAATACCTAAATAATTACAACTGTTCGTTACAATGCTAACCGGATCATTTTGTGGATAAAAATTAATTCCCTTTTAAATTAACTAATGTGTTTGGTCGTGTACCTGTCAACGGAAGCTTAGGCTGTAACCAATTTTTATAGTTAAAAAAGAAAAAACTAAATTACTTCCTAGACTATTGAAGAGCCCGTCGGAACGCCCACAACTCCAAGGCCTCCGCCGCCGGAGACAGGTGACCATGTCCTCAACCTCCGCGAGGCTGTAGTCCACGCCACCGTCAATCGCGTATTGCCATGCCGGTGGATGAGCCCATCGACGCCGGCCCGACGGCAGGGTTGGGGAAGAGCCCGTGGACGCCGTCGCTACCTCGCTGCCGCCTATTCCCATCGCCGTTACGGTGCGGCAGCTAAGTTTCATCGCCACCGCTGCAGCGACCAACCAGTTGTAGGGGAATATAGAGAGAGAAAAGGATAAGAGGGAGAGAACGGTGAGATGAAATGACAGACTGATATGTGAGCCACCATTTTTTTAATTATTTTCTTATCCAGTTGCTCTAGGTTACACATCAGTGAAATTAATGCTTATGTGAAATTAATGCTATCTAAGATTAAAGCACAGTTTTGAATTGAGCCAGTGTTAACGCCAAAATCTGACAGATTTGATGGCGCTAAAACTGATCGGCTGGGAAATCTGATAGGGCTAAAGCCAATCGGCTGAGAGGTCCGTTGGAGGGTTCGATGCAGCCATCGGCCGATGGAGAACTGTAAAAAAGCCAATCAGATTAGTAGAAGATTAGATCGGCTTAAAGACAGGGGATTGTCCAATCAGGATCAGGTTTGAAAAGCCTGAGGAAAGAAAGAAGAAGGATCGGCTTGACTTAAAGAAGGTCCGATAGCTACAGTGGAGAAGCCGATCAGATTGTAGCAAAGGAAGGCTCAGTTATAAATTGAAAGATTATTCAGATGAAACCGGGTTTACAGAGGAGCCGTGGACTCCACGGCTGGATGTTTATTTTTGTAAATTGTAACCTTACTCAATTAGGGAGGTCTAGCTAGTTAGTTAACTTCTTTAGGAATATTTTCCTTTGTTCTTACTAGGAAATAATGTTCGATGGTCGTAGACGCGTCGGACTCTGTCTGTAAATCCAGGGTATAAATATAGACCCCCTGGAAACATGTAATATATCTCTCGATCATATTCAAACTCGGCACATCGCCACCTTAGTTCATCTAGGTTCTACCGGCGGGTTCTGGCTCTCGACGCGGGGCTGCATCGGTTAAGTCCAATCTCCGACGAAGGGGTAAGTCCCGCCACCATCCCGATATGTCCTGCTCTGTCTAAGGCTGCATCGGTTAGGTCCGACCTCTTAGGCCGATCGGATGTATCGCATCACGTCCGTGCTGGATCTATCGGCCTGTTAAGCTCCCTCTGTCGTCGTCGGTCTCGTGCTGCATCGGTTAGGTCCGACCTACAGGGCTGCTGACGGTAGATCGAGCTTCAGGCCTATAGTCTCCTGTACGGTGTATCATCGGAGTGCTAGCCGATGAGTTATCTATACTCTATGCTTTACGCCCAGCGCATCGGCCCCTCGGCCGATCAAACAGCATCCCGAACTTATCGGCAGCCAGCCGATAGCGAGCGTCTGTATCAGACCCGCTCGTCTCACCTCCTTGTCAATTGCAGGATCAAATTGACTGGCACGCCCGCGAACCTCGAGACCTAAGGACCTGTACTGGAGATAAGCAAACCTCCCAGGTCTTCGCGTGGCCGAGCCGCCGTCCCTCCCCGGTCGCGGGATTTTTTGGCAGCGAGCAGCCAGAAATTTAAAATATATATTAATTTAGATTGTCATAATAATTTAAGAGACAATTTAGACTTTTTCTTTAAAAATAACTAATGTGTGGATAAATGTTGCGGTTCGAAGTACATTTACACCAACAACCAGCGGCAGAGCCAACCGAGGACAATTAGGGCTTGGGTCTTTGCCTTGGTTTTTAATCCCAACTATTAAAGTTGTATTATAAAAATTCTAAAAATGTGTGATGGCTAGTATAAATGCATTAGTTTAGTAGCTTCTAGAAAATTTCTGGCTCCAACCCTGCCAATTGTTCTCCTAAAAAAGATAGTAGCACTTGATGTACATGTCTTAATTAAGTCACAAAGAAACTAATCATACCTCTTATCAAAACTAATCCAAGTTAAAAGAGACAGGCATGTAGCTATAGCTACATTCTGCATGACTATTAACCACACTACCATCGAATTGAACCAAACTGACAATCATTATGCCTGGTGGTTTAGATATCAGCATCTATCCATATCCATAGTCCATTGATCGATGATGTTCCTTTTCTCCAGATCAACGTGCGTGATTACTGTGAGCTAGACACTAACAGCGTTATTATTATATAGTTACATTTATTCTGGTGTGCTATGCATATTTGATTCACGTGTTAGCCTCGTTCGTTCAATTGGATGGATGACACACGTTTTATTTTCTGGGCCATTAGGATGGAAATTATTATTGATATGAGGTTTGGAGGAATTGTACTGATTTTAATTTCGGTTCCTTTTGCAAATCGAGAAATCATTATATCACAAGCGACTGGATTAGTTTCTCTCCAAACCTAAGTTGTCTTTTCTTCCTCTTCTTTTCTCTTTTGAGCCCAAATTAATTCCTCCCCAACACTGGAGAAAATTCACTCGCATGCCTTCCAAAGGGGATAGACAAACCATATTTAAAAAATAAACTTTTAAATTTTAAATATCTTAGAATTGCAATTCAAAGAAATGCGTACACGTGTGTGTTTGAGCATGCATAGTGACATAAGTGTGGTGTGAGTTTGCACACGTCCTTGTCTCTGCCCTATAAGGCCATGTTATCTTTAGTGTATTTACTAAATTATTGAAATAGATTATTTATTTCATGCTTTAAAAAATAGGTTCTCTCAAAAACTTTCTTCTACTACTTATATAACTTATTTTAAGATATTTATTAATTGTATTTCTTAAAATATTTAATTTGTCACTCTAATTAAATCAATAACCTATGCTAATAACCTATCCAATAATCTATGTTAAGCGGGACCTTTATCGACCAACGGGGCCTGAAATTGGAGGGTGATCACAACATAAAAAGACAGGCCGAACTTGAGCCATATTCACCAGCCTTCTAGCCCATATCGATCAGTCGTTGCAATTGGACCCGTTTAGTCTCTTGGGCCACCAAGCTTAACTCCAGCTCAGTTTTTGGCACCCTTTTTGTAAGGTCAGAACGAACGAACTCAGTAGCACCACTGTAGGAGTTGACTTCTCCCTTTTTCTTTATTCTTTTTTCTCCCAGGAAGAGAACTCAAAACAAATACTTAGCACACTAATGAAATTGAATCATTGTTGTTTAAAGTTGTAGCAATACTATACATGCACTAAGATTCTCTTTGTCGTCATCGAGATAAACAAAAGGTGTCGATGATAATAATCGGGGCTTATTCAGATTCCAGAGTAGATGATTGATTAGGGTTGGTTGGAACGTGCGATGGAGTGATCGATGGCGTGGCAGGCAGCACCTGCATTAATACTACTAATCAGTACAATTAATAGTAGGAGCACTGCATATGATAGGAGTATAGATCTTAGCTCGAACCGGGCGTGGTCGGCGCTGACCCAGACCCGCACGGTCTCCCGCCTAATTTCCTAGCTAATTCCACATGCACTTGCGTATATATAAACTCCTCCACATCTCTCGTCGATCGAGGAGCACAAGAAGCAATTGAATCCAGCGAAGCAGCCTACTCTCCTAGTACGGCCTGAGATTACTACTAGAACAAGCTTAGCGCAGCTCGTCAATGGAGATGAGCATGGAGAAGGAGAAGCCAGCTCTTCCGAGTAGCCTCTACACGGTCGCCTACTGGTCAGTGAGTGATTAGTTCATCCTCTTCTTTCTTAGTCTCTCTTTCCTTCGATCCAAATTAAGCTTACAATGTATGGGCGTGCAGCTGCGGGGCGTGCGGGTATGACCTGAAGCTGAGCTCGTCGGCGAGGAACGCGGCGGGCGGCGGGTACCGGCGGCGAGGAGGAGGCGTGGTGAGGTTCGACGCCATCGACGACGCGCGGTTCGGGCACGTGGACGAGTTCCGGTGCGTGGACTTGCGCGCCCGCCGCCTCTTCACGCGCTGCACCCGCCTCCTCTGCCGCAAGTGCGGCGCCCACGTCGGCTTCGGCTACGACGACCGCACCGCCCGCTCGCCGCCGCCGCGCTACGACATCAAAATCCGCGCCCTCCACCCCGTCGAGCCCGCCTCCGCCTCACCTCAGCCGTCCGATCTCTGAACCAAACTGAATTATTGTTTGCGAGTCGCTGTCGCTGCACTGCACTTCTCTTGGGTATCAAAGTCGCTTGATTTGATTGCTTGCATCTAACGAAATCGAAATGTACGAACGAGTGGACAGGTCCTTTTCTTGCCATATTTTTCTTCCTCTTCAAAAGTACTAAATGGAGTTGAATGATTGTTCTTGACTTTTTCTTCGAGAAGAAATGGCCAAAAAGCTTTGGGTTGTGCCGATTTCATCCAACCAAAAGAGAAATTGATTTCACCTTCTGATGATTGTTGTTCTCATCTGTACTACTACTTGCAGTGTAATTTTCGATTTGCACAAAGTACATCCATCTTGGAACAGCTTCAAACGATTCTCCCGTCGTCGATCTTCTTTTCGATACTCCCTCCTCGCTCGCTCGTCTCGACTCCTTCTTCTTCCCGTCTTCTCCACAGACGCTTTTTCTTTCTCCTTTTTCACCACCCTCTCTCATCTCTTGCTCCTACACGTGACAAGGCGACAGTCTCCATCCGTCTCCTCGTCTCGACTCACACCTGTCTTTGCCCTTCTTTTTGCTCCGTGTATCTTTTCTCCTTTGACACCGGTGCACCTCTATGCTCGTCGCCTCCATCGGCTGAACTCGTCCGCCCCCATCGGCTGGACTTGTCCGCCCTCCATCTACTGGAACCCTCTCTCGGTTTTCGCTTTTCTGACACGCTCAACGGCTCCCGGGCGCGAACCTTCTCCACTCTCGTCCGAGCCACTCCGACGTGTCCACGGACACGAATCTCTACCTCTCGGACGCGATCCTCCTTTCTCCGCGTCCGGCCCCTCTCCGAGTTTTTCGCGTTCACTCTACTCCTTTACCTCCACAAGTCCACGGACGTGAAACTTCTCTTCACGGACGTGAATCTTCGCACGTCCGTGACCCAACCACTCTCTGACCTACCTACTCTGCCAACCACCTTTCCCTCACCTACTCCGCTGCCTACTCTTCATCGGTCAATCACCCCCTATCAGTTGGTTAGCCCACCCTTTTCCTCTCATCGGCTCACTCCCCATCCACCAATCACTTCTCTGATCGGCCGATCTCCCTTCCCATCGGCTTCTTGCCCCTGTTCTCCTCTTGTCATGGCCACCGAGTCAGCCCTCAGCTCCGGCACTCTCCCAGTTGTCGAATCTGCTCTGGCTCTTGGCACCCTAGACCACACCTCGGGCACCACCTCGTCGATCTTTTCACCCCTATACTGCTGTGAACGTGAAATCTCATATTCCCATCTCTCTTGACCTTAACGCCAGCTACTCCAAGTGGGTTTTTTTCTTTAAATCTCTCTGTGAAAAGTTCGGCCTACGGTCCCACATCGATGGCTCCGCTCCACCTCGACCCGATGACCCCCAGTGGGACATCGTCGAGTGCTGTGTGCGCAGCTAGTTGCTCGACTCGGTCGATGACTCAGTCCTCGATCTTGCCATGGAAGATACTGACCCCACCGCCCGGGATCTCTGGGTGGCTATCGAGCAGATCTTCCTCGCAAACAAGCAGCCCCGCGCCATCTTCCTCCTCAACGAGTTTCACTCCATGGTACAAAGAGATTCTTTTGTCTCCTCGTACTGCCGATGCCTTAAAGTAAAGGTTGCTGCTCTCCAGGATGTCGGACACCCTTTGGCCGACTACCAACTCATCCTCGCCCTCCTGCAAGGCCTCAATCCACACTTCTCTAACACCGCCGATGACATCACCAATGCCACACCCCTTCCGTCGTTTGCCCAAGGCCATGATATGCTAGTTCTCAAAGAACTCCGTCTAGTCAACGACAAGAAGACCGTGGCCCACACCACTCTCCTCGCAGCAGCCAATCATGGCTGTCGAGCATCCTGCGCTGCCGTCTCTTTCCACGGCTCTGGCAGCCATGGCCCTAATTATGGCACCGTAGCCCGTACCGGTGGCACCGGCAAAGGCAAGGGCTAGAACTCGCACGGTCCGATGCAATCGTGACCTGCTTCAGTCCCTGCCCAGCCTACCGGTCCCACGGGTTCGTGGCTCTGCTACAACCCCTGGGCATCCTAGCCCCAGCCACGCAGCACCATCAGATGGCAACCAGGGGTCTTCGGCGCCCATCCTCAGGCCTACCTAGCATCGACTCCCATCCTACCGCCTCAACCGATGCTATCGCCACCACCCACCCAGTCGATTCCCTCCTACAACAAGGCTGGCCTCGTCGCCGCCCTCAACCAGATGACGCTCCAACCTCAGCACCCTTGGGTGCTAGCATCTGGTGCGTCCTCCCGCATGGCGTCATCAACTGGTATAATCCGTTCGTGTCATCCCTCCTCTTCTCCCTTTGTCACCATCAACAATGGTCACTCTCTTCCTGTCTAATGCCGTGGTGACTCCTTTCTATCTACACCCACCACTAACCTTTCTCTTTATAATGTCCTTATTGTCCCATCCCTTATTCACAATCTCGTATCTGTTTACCAATTCATACGAGATAACGATTGCTCAATCGAATTTGACGCTTCTAGTTTCTCTACAATAGTGGCGGCGACCTCTACACCATCCCCACTGCACCATCCACTCTACACGCTAGCGTCGCCCTCTTCACCAACCTCTGGCATCTTCGCCTCGGCCACCCTGGCCCCGACACTGTCGCTAACCTCCGTCGCAGCGCCTCCATCCAGTGTACCCACAACGGCTCCATAGTTTGTCACTTGTGTCAACTTGGCAAACATGTGCGACTGTCATTTTCTAATTCTCTATCTTATACCTCGCGACCGTTTGAGCTTATACCCTGTGATATATGGACTTCTTCGGTTAAAAGTATCTCCGGTAATTAGTATTATCTTGCCATACTTGACGATTACACACACTATTGCTAAACCTTTCCACTCATCAGTAAATCCGAGGTCGCCTCCCACCTAACTAACTTCACAAACGCCGTTTTTAACCAATTCAACCTCCCCTTCAAGGCTCTACAAGCTGATAACGGTACGGAGTTTGTCAACCATACTGTTCAAACCTTCCTCACCTCGAAGGGCATCCATCTACGCCTCTCCTGCCCCTACACCTCTCCCCAGAACAGCAAGGCCGAATGCCTCCTTCGCACCCTCAACAACATAAATCGCACAATGTTGCTTCATACCCACCTACCTGCATCTTACTGGACAGAAGCACTAGCCACTGCAACTTACCTCCTCAATCGGCGCCCATACTCTTCCGTTCGCCACAACGTTCCATACACTCTTCTTTACCGCACGGCGCCCAACTACTCCCACCTCCGCATTTTCGGATGCCTCTGCTACCTAAACCTCATCGCCACTGCTCCTCATAAACTCGCTCCCCGCTCCACCGCCTGCATTCTCCTCAGCTATCCCTCATCTCACAAGGGATACCGATGTCTCGATCTTTCCACCCGTCGGGTCATCATCTCTCCTCATGTCATTTTTGACGAGACATACTTCTCCTTCGGTCTGCTTAATCCGAGATCCTCATCTAGTGATCTCGACTTCCTCCTTATCAACATCGTGCCGCCCCGGTCTCCTCCACCGTTCTCCCCACCGGCCTCCTCATTGGCCACTGCTGAGGACTTACTATTCAGCTATCCCACTACTCTTCGATTCGATGTCACTCCCATCGGACCCCATCGGCCCTACCACTCTCATCGATTTCGGCCGATCCTGTCCCCTTTCCATTGGACACCTTACTCCCATCGGCTCCTCAGCCCTCATCGGCTCATCACCACCCATCGGCCCATCCGCCTACATCGGCTTCTCTCTCTCTCTATCGACTGCTTTATCTCCATCGGACCGACCAAACCGATCGGCCCATCCAACTCTATCGGCTCAGGCCGATCTAGTTCCGCCATTTCCTCTCACATACAGCCGCCGATCCCGAGCCGATGACGCCCCTTCCCAACTAGTTCTCCCCACACCTACCACACTCTCATCGGCTCCCGTCCCCTCCACCTCTCACATGGTTACCCGCTAACAAATCGGGTCTCTTCACCCCACAAAGCGCTATGGGCTCTCCGTCGTCTACTGCTCTATCTCGCCCATCCCAGCGACTTCTCGTTCCGTCCTGGCCGATCCTTAGTGGCGCGTGGCCATGGCCGACGAGTACAAAGCCCTCATGGGCAACGTGACCTGGCACCTCATCCCTCGTCCTCCCGGCGCCAATATTGTGACTGGTAAGTGGATCTTTAAGCACAAGTTCCACGCCGATGGCTCCCTTGCCCGTCACAAGGCACGCTGGGTAGTTCGAGGTTTCTCCCAACGCCCCGGTGTCGATTACGATGAGACTTTCAGTCCCGTCGTCAAACCCGCCACCATCCGGGTCGTTCTCACCTTGGCTGCCTCGTACTCCTGGCTAATCCATCAGCTTGATGTGAAGAACGCCTTTCTTCACGGCCATCTGACGAAAACGGTCTACTACCAGCAGCCTCCAGGCTTTATCGACCCCTCTCGTCCCGACGATGTCTGCCACCTTCAACGCTCTCTCTACAGCCTCAAACAAGCCCCTCGAGCCTGGTACTAGCGTTTTGCTGCCTACCTTCGGCACATTGGCTTTATGGCCTCTGCGTCCGATAGCTCCCTCTTTACTCTTCACATCGGCAACGCCACCATCTATCTCCTCCTATACGCCGACGACATTGTTCTTACAGCATCTTCGACGTCCCCCCTACACCAGATCATGGCTCGACTCCACTCTGAGTTCGTCATGACCGATCTCAGTCCCCTCCACCACTTCCTTGGCATCTCCGTCACCCGTTATTCTCACGGGCTCTTCCTTTCCCAGCGTCAATACACCATCGATCTTCTCCAGCGTGCGGGCATGGCCGAATGTCACCCCACGGCCACCTCGTTCGATACTCGAGCCAAACTCTCCGCTGTCGATGGCTCACTCGTCACCGATCCCTCTCAGTATTGGAGTCTTACCAATGCTCTTCAATACCTTATCCTCACACGGCCCGACCTCACCTACGCCGTCCAGCAAGTGTACCTTTTCATGCACGCTCCGCGCGAACCTCATCTCGCGTTGCTCAAGCGCATCCTGCGCTACGTGAAGGGCACACTCTCCAGCAAGCTGCACCATAGCTCTAGCCCTATTGACTCTCTCACCGCGTACTCCGATGTGGACTGGGCAGGCTGCCCTGACTCTCGACGCTCCACGTTCGGCTACTGCATCTTCCTCAGCGACACTCTAGTCTCCTGGTTTTCAAAATGCTAGACTACAGTGTCATGGTCCAGCACCGAAGCCGAGTACCGCGCCGTCGCCGAGTGCTGCTGGCTTCGCCAGCTTCTTTAGGAGCTCCGTGCACATCTCTCCTCTGCGATCGTCGTCTACTGCGACAACGTCAGTACTGTCTACATGACGGCCAACCCGATCCATCATCGACGCACAAAGCACATAGAGATCGACATCCATTTTATCCGTGACAAGATCGCACTAGAACAGGTTCGGGTGCTCCATGTACCATCGGCGCACCAGTTTGTCGACATTATGACTGAAGGCCTCTCTACATTTTTGTTCACCAGTTTTCGATTCAATCTTTACGTCCGTTTTCCTCCTGCTACGACTACAGAGGTGTTATACCACTTGATATATTTATCTTCTCTCAAAACACTACCGACAGACACGGGAATCCATATGTATTTATATACAAAGTTAACAGAGGCGAGGACACAATTCCAAGTGGTTGAACTGAGTGTGCCTTACATCTGCAGTCTGCAGCTACCACCGTCTGCCGACACCAACTCGACCATCCTATTGATCCCCATCATCATCTTGCAAGGGACAAGGGTGGCGTGGCAAAGAGGGAAGGAGAGGCATGTCCTTTATTGTGAATTACTGCAGTGTGGGGGTTTGGCACTTTGATGGAGCAACTTACTGTGCAGTACTCAAAGTACCAGATGGGGCATGGCCCTGCACAAGTACTTCCATTTGCGTACAGAGTCCCTCTCAGATATAAAGAACTTGAAAGTACACCTCCATGGCTCCATCCACCCATGATGCTTTGCCTAGCAAGCTATACAGCTTACCTTTTGTTTTGAAGGGTACCTCCTTATATTTACCAAGTATGGCATCCACCGATTCCTAGAGTGGGCAGTCTGCAACAATGTGATTGATCAAACATCTCGTGTCACAATCATGAGCTCTGCAGAGATCAATTCACTGAATAAGTGCCAAGAGAGTAGGATTCAGTTTCACTAAATAAAAAAAAACAGCTAGTGATACATTGAATGGCTGAGTAAATCACCTTCTTATATTTTCTTTATCCACAACAAGGCTGACAAAAGGAAACTGATATAGTGTAATGATAAATACAATTCATGGCAACAGGTATTTGCTCGAACTTACAATTCATGGGTGAGTAGGTTTACAAATAGTTCAAGAAACAACAAACGTAGGAGAAAATCAGAGTATTTATCTCCGTCCTATGATAGCAACGGAGCCAGGTTAGAATTCAATCAGAAGGAACCCATCCTGGGTTGCTCTTCTACTTCCAAGTCTGATATATCAGGTAATGGGATTGAATGAATTTATCTAAAAATGTCCAACAAGCAGCCACCCATAAAGCCATAAACATTGACTTAAATAAGATAAAAGTCCATTTGGAATTTTACATTCAAGTGCTCTGTTGAAAATTACATCTTGTACGTAGTAAGGGCATCAAAGAGACTGAAGGTTTCCATCGATGGATAACAATGTAACTTACATGATAAATGCATTTTCAAAATAGTGAGAGAAGTTCTAAAGTCCACAGTAGTTCATAACTTACAACATAAAATTACCAGCAGGATGCTAATGGCCATGTTCTGCGTTTCATTATAAGTAGAAGCAATTTCTTTAAGCTTACCTGTTGTATATTGTTTATTATTAAGTTTAAAATGTAGATGCTTCTGCAATGCCATCTTCTAGTCACATTTAATACGAGAATCTGTCTTTTTCTTGAAACTCAAGTGTAACTCTTTATTAAGTGTTGCTTCATTACGAGATGAACTTTCCAGAACAAAGCTGGTCAATCCAGTTTTGATTTCTGTGTTCGCCAAACATATAGGAAGGGCAAATGCTTGTTCTACTTGCAGGGAAAAAAAATGTAAATCTGTAAGGAATATTATTATACATATTAGTAATTGCATCGACCAACTTGAAACATGCCAAAGGATATAGCTTTGAATTAAAGTCAAATGCTTGGGGGCGGGGGAACTCAAGAGAAGATGGCAGACAAGCAAAACCATAAATTCTGAAGCTGTGAGAAGTGCTGAAGATCAATATTTGACAAAATGAGGTCAAAGATGTGTATGTGCAAGAATATGCTCAACAACTATTACAACAAATGATGTATATATGCTCCTATCGGAGAAAAAAAAAGTACTCTAGTTGTGGAGCTTGCTAGTCTGACAGCCTCCCTTACAAGCTCACCGAATCATGCTTAAGAACTTGTGCCTCCACGCTGCAACGATGGATTGCACAAATGCCACCACAACACCAGTAATATTAATTAGCAACAAAGGATAGATATCAGCATTATAGAATTGAAAACTCTTGCAAAATTTGTTTTTGTCATCAACAATGAATAAAATCTATTGCATAATACACATGCTGGCATTCCAATACAATTATACCTAGATACACACTTAAAGTTAGCAAAACCCATCAAACTGTAAACTGCTTTCTTTTCATATTGTTCACTAGGATAGCTGTAATTAGTACATGAAGTCATCACTCATCAGAACAATTGGTTAATACACTGTTGATGCAACTTTAGCTAAAAACTGAAAAGGAGCTATCATGATTACATAATGCTTATTACTATAGGAGTAGATGCTAATACAACAAGACGCGTCCATGTCTATGGGTAGTCAACAAGGTAACAATATTCATATTTAGCTAGAACAACAAATCAATAGAGCATCCAAGTTATATGTCTTCATTTAAACTGAATCTACTCTATGAAATAACACTTGAACAGACCATTAATGATACCATTGCTCATGAGTTCATAAGTTACACAAGAATATAGTTAAGAAAGCAACATTGTGGATCAACACAATGATCTTTGTCATATTCTGTTATTATCTGGATGAGAATTTTGGAACCTTTCTGGGTGAAAGTTATTTTGCTGAGGTATTGAGGGAGTTGATTTTACAAAGCCACCAAAAAAAAGGCTGAGAAGATCCTAATCACTGCGAGCTTTTACCAAGTAGACACTTTTATTTTCCACTGAGGTAGTCCCATGCATTAGCTCCAGCAATACATTGTAGCGGTTTCAAGCATTATTAAACCTAGTGTTCTAAAGAACATGTGCAAACTGAACTCCAAAGACAGATATTAATAATGCAAAAAAAACTAAACAGTGTAAACTTGAAAGCATATTTGTAGGTGAGCTAACATCTAGCTGACTTAACCAAAGCATGGTTTGTTATTATTAACAACAGGCGCAAAATTCCAGCCTCCCCCTTCTTCATAACTATCAAAATTTCACCTCATCACTACCTAGATAAGCTTATTTACCTACTTTTATAGCAAAAGTAATAGGTGACTGCTGCTGGTTAGCTCCTAAAATTTAGGAGAAACTCCAATGCATTTAGCATCCCAAGAACATTGTCATATTCCATCCTTCTCCAGCTATTATTTCTAACAATTGCCTGAACAAAACAAAGGGGGCATTATCTTCAACTTCTAAAGAATTTAAGAAAGACATTTTGCTATCAGATACTTCATAAGGAAGCAAGCTAATGAGCTTTTCTAAGGCCTAATGGAAGGCTATGAATCACCGATACGTGGGTGAGGTGCCATACCCGTATCGGATACGTGTTTGATACGAAGTATCAGGACATTTTCCGTTAAAAAAAAAAAGAAAACAACGTCCGATACGTGCGTGATACGGCTGCGATACGGGAGCGATACGTGTGGCCCAGTCAAAATACACCTCGTTCGGAAGCTCATCGTGAGCCCAATAAAAGAGTGAATCCCTAGACTACTAATCCAGTACTCCAACGCGTCGTTTCTCTCTTGCGAGACCAGCAGCGTCGCCCTCGCCGCGTGCAGCTCCATTGCCTCGCCCCATCTTCTGTCGCCGTCTCGCCGCCGCTGCCTGGCGCCTAGCTTTCCACCTCTCTGATCGCCGCCGCCGTCTGCAGGCTCAAGCCTGCAGGAATGCAACTTTCAGATCCTGTGAGTTGTTTTCTCTTCCCTTGGTGATAGTTTTAATCCTAGTGCAAGCTCGCCCTCTCCTCTCCTCGTTCTGCTAGTAAAAAAGGATGCTGAAGCTTTTTTGTTTCTAAAAGAAAACGCCGAAGCCAGTGCTACGGCTGTTGAAGAAACTAGAAATAGTCATGGACTGATGGGTGATGACTTAGCTCCAAGGAGGTGCATATATAGACATAATAGCTTCATCTTTTCATTAAGGTAATATCAGTACCTCAGCTTTTCCTATTGTCATTGCATTTTTAATTACATATACGTATTAATATATATATATAATGTATCCTTATTTTTGAAACATGTGTATCACCGTATCGCTGTACCCGTATCATGTACCCGTGATTCCTAGATGGGAGGTACTGTATAACTATACCATCAGAGGTAAAAAAAAACATAACATGGGTTTAAAGAAGTAATCGAATAAATGTGATTCTCAGTAAATGGATAGGTTGAGCCTTAGTGAGATACATAGTAAATACTGCTGCTGTAACGGATGATGTATTGTCTAGTCATCAATTCTGAAGCTTCAGGAAAGACTTGAAACGGCATGGGAAAGTTATAGCGCTCACAAGCTACAGTAGCTTTAGAATCTGCTGTCTGGACAGTTGAGAGAAGTAATCATGACACCACTTAAGATTCCACTAGAAAACGGAACCGTTTTGAAATGATTTTGCATTGAACATAATTGCATAACAAAAAAAAAGACAATGATAGCTCAAAAATATTTTTTACCTCAGGCGATAGCTCAAACATCTCAGTATAAAGGGGCAAATCATGAAGGAGATAAAGCTGTTGAGAGCGTGTTTTGGATAATCAAGAAACGTTGCCTGATGAAGTGAGTTCTGTTCCTAAATGTAAAAGAATTGAAGAGTCGTGTATTTTCCCCCATTAAACAGTAGTTGTCAACTGTACCAACTAGACCAACATATAGAGCCAAAAATCTATGCCCTTTAACTTGTTCCATCGTTTTTCAAGCTTGTCTCGTCAAATCAAATGCTTGGATGAGTACCACACAGTCTTACAAGCTGTGCAGACCGTGAACAATGCGTGATGTTGTTGTTAGGGTGGTTGGACGGAGGAGATCCACATCATATGACGGATTTAGACGCAAAAAGAAAAAAAAACAGCACGAGATGGAGCCAACAGCTGAACCAACATCCAAGCGTTTCGAACTTGGACGGATCGGCCGCGAAACGAGGGGGTAACAGCACCGCAGATATGGCCGGAATGGATGGAGGGAGAGAGAGCGGGGGGAATCGTCGCACCGCACCAACCTTTGCGCCTCTGGAGTTTGGAGCCACCACCGCGCCGCGACCCCGCCGCCTCCCGCTCCCCCTCCGTCGCCGCCGCCTCGGCTGCTCGTCGCCGATTTGGATTTTTTTTAGACTTTTTTTTTTTGCATTTTTTGTGGGGTGGTTTTGAATTTATATCGGGAAGCGAATCGTGCGCGAGTGGAGATGGACGACGGGTGGGGGGTTGGTTTTAGGATTTGACCGAGCAACTCACGCGGGAGAGGCCAATGAGGTGCTGCCACGTGGGATGGTGTTCGAGGTTGCGTGGCCCAGGTGGAAGGTTTGGACGTTTGGTCAATGGTCGTATTTAGGCGGTAAAAAGAAAGTGAAAACCGAACACGATGCTCTGAGTTTACACAATTACATTTCAAATATTTCTGGAAATTCCATTTCTAATGCTTCTGGAAATCTTGTTATAAAAAAATCACACGATGTTTTTCAATCCATTACAAAATAAAATTTAAAACAAAGAGTTACCATCTACTTACAATACAATGCTAATGCTAAAGAGGTAGATGGATATTATATATGTTGTGATATATATTTATATAATTATTTTTTTTCTCAAAAAGGTCTGATAAATTTATGTGTTCGGCAGCAATTCGTCAAGTCTCCTTGGTAATCTAAGTGCTGGAGTAAGAACAAAATTACAAAGAAATATTTAAACGAGGGCATCTTCCTAAAACAAACCACGGGTAGCCCATGCATGCAGAGAGTGGACCACAGTTTTCTATACTCTCCCTTGCAAAATCTTCTTTTCTCATTACGGGAACAAATCTCACGTGCTACATGTCCCCACGCTATAGATCTCCAAGATTTCTTGCCTTGTTCTTCCCACGCAGCCTTAGCCCTCCAGAGCAAAGCTAATGCTTAGCATCGATCTAACCCATGGCATCTCACTGGCTTGCTTCAGAAGTGAGACCATTGCATCACTGCTTATTGCTTCCTGATGCTTAGCCCCAAATGGTCCAGAATCCAGTGAGCGAGGAAAAATTACCATGCAAGTATGTTTGTCGAATGGGCTTTATGTCGCTGTGCCTCGTCCTATATATGTTATAAGTTCTTACCTCATCTTATATATACCGTAAGTTCTTAGATAAGTGTTTGGTTTATTTGACTAGTATAATTGTGGGTTATATGTGGTTAATCATGTCTAAAGTGCTGCTAACGTTTTGTTAGACACATTTTTTTGGCAACCTATAATTTGTTTAAGTTATGGTTAGGCAAACTTAATCATCAACCAAACACCTCCTAGCTAATATGAGATAGCCATTACCGAATTTACTTGAGGGTAGATTCATCTCATGGACATAAAATTCTGTCACACTTGTGGCACATGCCATATTGCATGCTTTGGTATCTTTCGAGCTGTAGATGCTAAAAAACAGTTCATTGGATTTTGCTTGGTTTTTTTATCTCTCTGCACAAAAGAGTTGATGCATAAAGGGTTCTCGATTATGGAGATTGCAGGCTTAATGATGGTCAGTTCCTATAGCAATGGCATGGTGTACAAGGCAGGCAGGGGATGGAGCGTGGAAAAATAAATCGTACTTGAGTCACGCATTTTGTCACAATCATTCATACATCTAAAATGTAATGTATTAGTGTTAGTTCAGGTTTGGCTAGGGCTAAGCTTATTTTTCATTCATGCCAAAAATTATTGCTCAGCCCCATCCATTACCACTTTTTTTTGTTGGTTGGACCAGAACATTGCCACCATAGATAAGCCACACCCTAGTTTAACGGATAGAATCAAAGCCGTCCACCATCAATGGAACGTTCTGACAACATCTTATAATTCTCTTTGAAATAGCCAAACACAAGCAAATCATAGAAGGGAGAGAAAAAAAAGCCAAATTCCAACCTCCATCACATCACACACGTGATAGTCGTAGCACCCACCAATGAAATTACACTAAACTCCCATGGCATCGTCAAACCCAAGCAAGCCTTTCGCTATTACTAGTACCAAACCAAAATCCAGTAATCCACCACCCACTTGAGTTTCAACCACCCTGTTCTCCCCCCTCCTTCCTCAATTCGCCTACATCTCCATCTCCATTTCAATTTTGATTTTATCTGTCTCTTTTCGAGTAATGTGTGGATACCCACCAGATCGTAACATCGTGGGGGAGAAGTGGTTGATCGCGTGCGAGCTTTCCGTTACTGCTAATGGCATCGATGGCAGAGGTCAACTGACGATAAGCAAAGAATAACTTGTTAAAGACAATAAAAACATCAAGGACGTGGGTTTGTAGTTGATAGCGAGGATGAGAAGAGGGGCTCATTGTCATGATCCTTGGGTTGCCCATCCATTCCAATTACGGCCTCTACTACTATCGTCGCCATGATATTCCCATAAATAGCATAATGGGCATAGAGAAGCAAAATAATTTAATATAAATTAGGAATGTTTGTTTGCTTTCCTGGTCAACTTTCAGGTTGCGTTTGCTCTGATTTATCCTCTTCTCTTTTATTTATTTTTTTAATTAATTAAAGGAAGGGAGATTTTTAATACGAAATTTTGGGAGATTTGTTTCTTCATTTTGTTTTTCTGCGGGGGAGCGGACGTGAGGATGCGAATCCAATGGGGTTAAGGGCTGGGTTGCGTCCGCTGTATCGGCTCACGTTGTCACAGCCTCCGTTTTCCTCCCTCTCCTCTCCTCTCCTCTCCTCCCCACCTCTCCCCTTCCCATTCTCCTTCCTTCCTTCCCCTGCCGCGCCGCCTCCGCCTCCGCCTCCGCCCTCCGAGCAGATCAGCGCGCATCTGTCTCTGTACTTCGCCCAAGTTTCTCCGACGTCGGGTTATCGGTGCCGCCCGGTGGCGCTTGCACCTCTGACTTCCTTGGCGCCTCGCTTCTCCTCTGCCGCCGAGGTGGGCGGTGAACGGGAGGGCTTGTGCCGTGTCTGGTGAGGGTTGCTTTTTGTCTCTGGGGTTGGGGGGACCGCCGCCGCCTCCGCCGGGGACGGTAAGTCGTTGGCTGCTGAAACCGTGGTGTTGCCGGCCGTCGTCGGCGGGGAGGTTGGTTTTGGTTGGTTTTAATCGTCTAAACAGGTGGGGGCGCGTTTCGGTTTTGTTGTAGGTAGCCCCGGATAGGAGGGAGGAGGCGCTGCCGAGTTGGCTTCCCCGCGCCTATGTGATTTGCGGCGGCGGCCGGAGCTGGGGATTCGCACGGGCGGGACGACAACGACGCCGTGGATGCCTCCGCCGCCGCCGGATCGGAGGGACTTCCTGTACAGGGATGGCCGCAGGCACGACGGCTGCGGCGGCGACCCTCTCCCACCGCCGGTCCCCACGCCGCCGAGGTGGCGCGACTCGCCGTACCACCCGCCGCCGCCGCCACCCCTCCGTGACCACTCGCGGCCCTCACCTCGCCGGACGCCCTCGTCGGCCTCCTCAGGTAGGCCTTTCCCTCGCAAATCGTCAGATCTGATGCTGCCGCCACCTCCCCCACCGCCGCGGACTTCTCTTTCCCCCCTAATTCCACAGAATCGCTCTTCTATTTCAGAGGGCTATTACCGACAGGGCAGCGGCTCCTATGACCGCTCCTACCCTGATGAATTGCTTGGGTACACGCCCTCGCGCTCAGACCGATACTGGCTGGACGACGACGGCGGCGGCTATAAGGGTTTCAGCCGTTACGGTGGTGGTGGTGGCAGCCGGAGGGACGGCCGTGACATGCGGGGTTCCTACCGGAGGTCGCCGTTCAGGGGATATGGGAGCGACTTTTCCAGAAACCACCAAGAGCACCCGCCGCCACCGCCGAGGAGGTCGCCCCTGAGATCAGTTGCTGTACCGATGAGTTATGACCCTCCTGGTGATAGGGCTGATAGGGGGGATAGGGATCATCAGCACCGTGTGACTCCTTGGCGGCCCCTCTGCCGGAGGGAGAGCAGATCTGATGCTGCAGACGCAGCTGGGGCTGGACCTGCGTCTGTTGGACAAACCACTACAGCGGCGACCTCAGAGAAGGACGTTTCAGCTCAATATTTGGCTGCCGCGGCTCCTCAGGTCTCTGAGGAGGAGACACCAAGGAAGAAGCCTCGGCTCGGATGGGGGCAAGGTTTGGCTAAATATGAGAAGCAGAAGGTGCAAGGTCCTACAGACTCTGCTGAAGCTGTTGCTGAAGGCAGCCCAACTGCTGCTGAACAAAAGGCAGTTCCACATACACCAGCATCTGCGCCGTGTACGTCCCCAGTTGCGGCACCATCACCTGCACCACTATGTAAATCTCCTCCAGGTATGCAGCTCATTTTGACCTTGTTATCCATGATGAAACATAGTTGCTTGTACCTTTCTTTTGTCCTGTCATTTCTCTCGCATATACTTCCATAAGAGCACAACTTGGTTTCCCTAATTCTGTACTGACCTAATCTAGGTATCTACTAGTGTTGAATGATTCAATGAGTTCTATTATTTGGATCTCACTCTCACTAGGGTATATTAGAGCCAATGTGTAGGAAAAACTGGACATAATTATTTGTTAAAGCATTAACAGACAGTAGATACTATATGGAAAAGACTTTCTGCTTTGAACATCATATGCGTGCTGTATGACAGCATATTTGTTTTATTTATTCTACCAATTTACCACATAAATTAAAATGTCCTCAATAATACTTTATTTGTCCTTGGATGTGCATTCATCCCATCCCCTAATACTTGGCTTTATATATCTGTCTATGTTAAGACACCTTCCTGTGATTTAGTTAAATATGTGAGATTGCAGCTGTATATTATTCCTGATCTACTTTGTCTATTGATCGTGCTAGCAACTTATTCATGTAATATACCTTGGAAGTTTGAAAAGACACTAGCTAAATGCCTATGCTTTGCTACGGATAAAAATATATTATAATTTTGAATAAAATAAATAGAAAATATTTTTTTATGAAATATGTTACCCATCTTCACCTTAGTTTGATTTTATATGTGGCTATTCATTTAGGTTTCGTTGTTTCTTAATATCACAAAGTTCAAGGAGTAATTTGCAAAATTTAGAATGGGAGTAGGTGGGGTGACGGATTCACTGCCACCACCACTTCCTTTTTTTAAAGGAGTATAGATACATGTCCAGTATCTTGCCTGCTGACTTTCTCATTTACATGTTTCAACTACAGCCCCCGAAGATAAATCCTGTGAGCTAACAGCAAATACAGTCACTGAATCCAATAAAAATATCCCAGGAGCTGAAGTTCAGGCTTGCAACAGTGAAGTCCCCATTAAGTTAGATCAGCTTGAGGGTGATCCCATTGATTCGCTTGCAAAGGTCCTTTCTGAACTGGTGCAACATGAAGATTCCTGTTCTGGGGATTCGAAAAGACTGACCAATAGCAGTAAGTTATTGCTACTGAAGGAAAGCATTAGCAAAGAGCTTGAAAAGACAGAACTTGAGATTGACTCCTTGGAAGGTGAACTTAAATCTGTAAATGCAGAAGCCAGAAATAGAACTCTAAAAGATTCACCTACAGCAGTAACTTATGCACAAAATCCTTCACCTTCTCCTGTGAAAGAACAAGGAGAGCTGACCCCTTCTCCCAAGATTTCTGTGGAGCGGGATGCTGATGTAAAAGGCTCAGAGCTCATGGAAGTAGAGACAGCTCAAGCTCACAATGCGAAAGCAGTTTCTTCAGAAGAGAGTGTTGCCTGCCCTGGAGTTGCTCAGGGTCAGGTCCCTGCTGCTGCTGATGTTATCCCATCGGATACATCTGGGAAAATTGGTTCTGGATTTGATGTTGATAATGAGCAGAATGAAGAGAATCCATGCCATGATAATTTTAATGCCATGAAAGAAGATGGCAGCAGTGACTTAACAACAAGGCCTTGCTCTTATCATAATGTTAAATATAACTTAATCGATCCAATTATTGCTATGAACAAGAGTGTAGCCAAAAAGGCTTCTGAATTGCTATTTAAGCCTGTGCCAGCAGATCAATCTCATCTTGATTTATTGGCATCGGGCCATCTTTCTAGTCAAATGAAGAATGATCTAATTATTAAGAAGAAGCATGCTGTCCTTAAAAGTCGACAAAGATTCAAAGAGCAGATTCTTGCCTTCAAGTTCAGGGTACTGTGTCACCTCTGGAAGGAGGATGTGCGGCTTCTTTCTGTAAGAAAGCAGCGCTCTAAGTCTCATAAGCGCACTGATCAGGGCAACCGAGCACCACAGAGCGGATCTCAGAGGCAGCGGTCCTCTAATCGCTCCAGATTGGCTGTAGCAGGTTAGTGTTACATTTTCCTTGTTAATAATTGCTAGTTCGAAATGTTTTTTGTTGACATTTTAATTTTTGTGCATGGCTGCTTTTTAACCCTTTACTTGCTTTCAATGTAATGTCAACTTCCATGAAGCTGGAATTGCTAATGTTCCAATAAAATATCCATAAAGGTTGCTAGCAAAAACCTGCTACTGTTTATGTAATGGCCTCAATGTTGTCTGCTGTTCGATGTTGTCAGAATTTGCTAGTCTACCCACCTTTCCGGTTTGAACTTTGAAAACACTTTACCTGGCTTATTTTTGTAGAACAAGCACAGCAAAAAGTTGTGTACAAAAATTCCCTCAACAAGGATATATAGTCAACTGTAGAAATTGTATTGAATGGCCGATGTACCATAACAATGTTATTTGAGCCATTCTGCTTATTTCTTGCCCCTGAGATGAAATACTAAAGTGTGTGTACATATTCTCTATTGTCTGATACTCATGCATTAGTTGGTCGCAGAATGTGGTGTACTTTTTGGCTAGCTTGCATTGGACGGCATAAGGTCGGAAAATACACTCAACGATGAATGTATTGTGGGAGATAGTCTGGACATGGTTCTAGACTTCTAGTAAATAGAAATATGGGATAGGGTAGTATTGTTGGTGGCAGTATTATGCTTATTGGATGGATATGCCTAGATGTGTCTGCACCATTGACTTCTTGCAAATATTATATCTGATTTTTATACGTCAGACTAAAGTTTTTGTTGGCTGATTGTTATGTCTATAGTCCATTCTTATTTGCTAAAAAGTTTCGTCTGATCCCTATTTGATTATGGTTTTTTTCCCTCATGCAGCTGGTAATCTAAGCACATTTCCTATCACGGAAATGTCAGATGTAGCAAACAAGCTGTTTTCAGAATTTCAGCTCAAGCGCTGCAGAAATTACTTGAAGATGCCTGCACTGATCGTAGATGAAAAAGAGAAGGCGGGTGCTAGGTTTGTGAGCAAGAATGGTTTAGTTGAAGATCCTGTTTCAGTTGAGAAGGAGCGGGATTTGATAAATCCTTGGACTCAGGAAGAAAAGGAAATTTTTATGGAGAAACTTGCTACATTTGGCAAGGATTTCTCCAAAATCTCCAGTTTCCTTCAGCACAAGACAACCGCTGATTGTATCGAGTTCTACTACAAGCACCATAAGTCTGATAGTTTCCGAGAAGTCAAGAAACTTCTGGATCTTCGGCAGCAACAGCAACCTGCCAGCAATTACCTAGGAGCCGTATCTGGTAAGAAATGGAATCCTGAGACAAATGCTGCATTGCTTGACATGCTTGGGGTGGCCACAGAGGTGGCAGCCCAAGGCTTCGAATATGCGAATGAAGTGAAGAAAAATTCTGCGAAATCTGTCATGCGGACTGCTTGTGGTGCTGATAATTCTACCAAAGGATCTGAGAAGGACTGTGTTGGGGATGTTACATTGCATGAGAGAGAATCTGTAGCTGCTGATGTCTTGGCAGGCATATGTGGTACTCTCTCCCCGGAAGGAATGGGCTCATGCATTACCAGTTCTGCTGATCCTGGTCAGAAGATAGGGATCTCAAGAATGGAGCATCTTTTAACTCCTGAAGCAGACAAGAACTTTGATGATGATGGCACTCTCTCAGATCAGGAGTGTGAAGTTGACATAGTTGATTGGAATGATGATGAGAAGTTAAGTTTTATTGAGGCTATGAATAACTATGGGAAGGATTTTGAAAGAATTTCCTCATGCGTGAAGAGCAAATCATTTGAACAATGCAAGGTTTTTTTCAGCAAGGCCCGGAAATCACTTGGTTTGGATCTGATCCATCAAGGTGCTGCTGATTCTGGTTTCCCTACAGTTGATGCCAATGGAGGGAGGAGTGGTACAGATGGAGCCTGTGTTGCAGAGATGGATTCAGCTATCTGTAGTGCACAGTCATGTCCTGAAATGGAGATAGATACATGTCCTGTCTCTGATGGAGACATTCAAGGACATAATCCTCTTTGTAGTATCGCCTCTAAGCAGCCAGAAGCTGACAAATCAAATGTGCCTGATGTTGTAGACATGGATGTCGAGCAAGGTGGAAGCAAAGCAGAAAAAGACCGCAGCATTCTTGTTGATCATAAACAGTTATGTGAAGACACTCGTGGAACATCATATGCTTGTATTGACATCAACTGTCCTGAGAGCACAGATAGGCTGCAAGTCACAGAGGATGTTACATCACTGGATATGCATGGAAATGATGCCATGACCTCTTCAATTGAACAGCCCGCAGCAGCACATGTGGAAACTAGATCCAGTTTACATTCTGTTGAAGTTATTGAATCAAGCAGGGTGTCTGAAGGGATTGGCATGGATGTTTCCAGGATGGAAGGACATTCACATGAGAGTGCAATTGGTAAAGGTGGAAAATCAGCACCCTCTTCTTGCTTGCCTGCACATGGGGTTAGTAAGGAAAATATCATCCACTTCTCGAACACGGACAGTGTTTCCTCTATCAGGCCTGCATTTACTTCGGATTATCAGCAAAGCAAGCTGCCAGATCCAATCCAATCAAAACCAAAGCCCCTTACCCCGAAGGATTTAATGCCCGTGCAATTTACTTCGTCGCTGCCTGATCCTACCTCAATTTGTTTTGAGGGTATAGCTGCCAGAACTACACCCAATTTTGAGGATCATGGCAACAGAGCCAGCATTGCTTCAGGGGCAAAAGACGTGAACAAGTTCCCAACATTTAAAGACCAGTCTGGTAATTGTCATGATGCACTGTTTTGCAATGTTGATGGGTACATGCAACAGAGACAGAATACTCATTTTGGAGCTGATGCATCTGTTTTATCTGAAAGCATGAGTGGCACTGCAGGCGTTTCCCAGTTGGACCAGTTCACAGTATCAAAATTCCAGAATGGCAGGTCCAGCGGCTTGGGCCTTTCCAATGGAAATCTTGGGGTTCTATCGACTGGGAGAAGAGAGGAAGTACAAGAAAGCTTGTTTAGGCGTTGTTCAGTCAAGGCAAATGCCGGGAATGATGAGCAGCAAAAGCGGCCTGGCGATGTCAAGTTGTTTGGGCAAATTCTTAGCCATCAATCATCCTTGCAAAGCTCTGGTTCATCAGTGCATGGAAGCCAAAGCAAGCCCCCTTCACCCAAGGTTGATAAGTCAGCTTCGAGGTTGTTGAGTACTTCAAGGGAACGCCTGGTTTATTCTTCCAGGCCTCCAATCATTGCAAACTTGGGGCTAGAGGAGAGGGCAATGAGGGGATATGACCATTTGGATGGGCGAACGATACAGTCTGAGCCTATGGTTATGGTGGCCAAGTGCCAGAGATCATCAGCTGGTGTGCCAGTTTACTCGACCAAAAATGGCGTACTCAGCGTGTTTGCGGAATTTCAACAGCCTTCAATGCAGCCACTTCCATCAGATCACAAACTGCTGGAGAACTTTGGAGATCTTCACAAGAGAAATGGAATCGAGCTCATTTCAGGGTTCCAGCAGCCTGGGAGGCTTGGGGGTGCTGGGGTCCTGGTTAGTGGTGTATCTGACCCTGTGGCTGCCCTCAAGGCACAGTATGGTCCTGGTTCTAAGATGTTGAGCAGCAATGACGTGGATACATGGAAAGACGTAGGAAGCAGGTAGCATCTGTAGTGGTGGTAGCGGCAATAGTGCAATGCTTTCTTTCTCTCTGTATCATACTTAGTTTTTGTAACTTGGATGAAACCAAAACATGGGAAAGTGAATGGCTTTCCTGTCCATATTGTTGTAGGATTTGCAGTAGATGTTCATTTAAAATTTCGCCTGGTATTAACTCTTTTTTGTACTTTTCTTTTGCACAGCAGCAGCAGCAGCAGCTCCATACTTGATAGTTTTACCCTGTTAACAGTGATGTAGGCTTTGCTAGAGGTGTTGTTGGTCATGCTACCGTCCGCAGGCTGACATGGATGTTTGTTGGTACGTCAGTTTTTTATGCAGAAATCTCACAGATCATTGTAATGTGGTAATGATGCCTAACTGATGGTTTCCTCCTTGCCTGCTGGAGTTTTGGTGGAATGCTTCTGATATGTCTTGTTACTACTGTTAGTGAAATGGTTCTGATTATGTATTGTTATTGTTGTCTGGAGTACATCTCTTAGACTTTCAATATTTGCACGAGCACGTTGACCTTCAGTGTAGGCTGGTTGATTTCTCTCCGTAGCTCAAGGTATATGTGTCGGGGGTTGTGGGTTTCACTCGGTTCTGATGTGACGGTGTTGGTGCGGACGTGTCAGTTAATTTAACCCTATAATTGATAAGGAGGTGAGACAAATGGGTTAGTCGGACGATAGGTCGATACGAGTTCTCGCTATTGGTTGGCTGTCGATAGGATAAGTTAGTTATCGGTCGTGTCCGGAGATGGTTCCTGCTATCGGTTGATTGCCGATAGGAATTAGGACGTCTTTTCATTGGTTGGGGAGTTGATGTAGACGTAGACAGATGTCGACGAAGGATACGACGTCTTCGGGTATAGTGGATGTGAGGCTTTGATCTATCGGTCGTAGAGCCAATTGAGACATAGGCAACACGAGACCCGTCGTCCGTCGTAACGATGTCGTTGGTATCGAATCTCGAAGATTGGACCTAACCAAGACAGTACGAGAACGAGGCCAACGATAATAGGACGGTGGACGTCGGATCGGATGTGCTGAAGCAAGGGCTAAGCGAACCCATCGACTAGTTGAGCCAATGGGAGGACGCCTCTTTGGAGATAAGCGTGCATCGGTTGGAAGACCGATAAGCTTGACGTGGCGCTCAAAGTGAAGTCTCTGAAGACTGGTGCGTATCGGCTGGAAAACTGATACGCTAGGCGTGACGTTCAACGTATGGATAACTCATCGATTAATATCCTGATGAAATACTGTGCAGAGATCTATAAGCCTAAAGCTCATTCTATCATCGGCTGTCTCATAGGTTGAACTTAACCAATACACTACAATACCGACGATGGCGAAGAGAGCTTAATAGATCGATATACCCTATACAGACGTGATGCGATATATCCTATCGGCTAAAGAGGTCAAACCTAATTAATACAGTCTTAGACAAAGCGAGACATATCAAGATAGTTGCGGGATTTACCTCTTCGCCAGAGATCGGATTTAACCGATGCAGCCTCATGTTAGAGAGCCAGACTCCACTGATAAAAATCAGATAAACTAGGATAGTGATGCGCCGATGTTGTATTGATTGAAAGATTGATGATGATTACATATTTTTAAATCTATATTTATACCCTGTGGTTTATAGAGTCTGACGTGTTTACAATAACTATCGGACGTTATTTCTTAACAAAAATAAATGAAAATATTTCTTAACTAACTAATTGAATCACGGCTTCACCTCAAACTCAATTTTATCTAGATAGTATTCTATTCTAGGACCGAGTCTTCTCTCGATCGGCTTTTTCTCTATAGCGATCGGACAACTTTTCAACCGATCGACCTTTTTAATCCATCATCACGTTAACAATATGTAAGGAGGTGTTGTCTTTGTCTGGTTCCACCGTCATGCTGAAGGATAGAGCAGAGAAGATCATGTCATTACTATTGTGTTTAGCTCGTATTCCAATGGTAGCAAATGCAGCTGTTGTATTTGTGCAGTTGAGTCAGGCCGGATTTCTTTCGATTTTGGCGCGCGGGAAGGTGGCGCTGCCCTTTGTTGCTATTTTATTTTCTTGCAGTTTTCTTTTCACGAGATTCTTCTTCTTTGTCTGTTTTTCTAGCCAAGCTCATCAGGATGGTCCTCTTTGCTGGTTTGGTAGAGAAGAGCAGAAGTAGCCCCTCCTTTTTTTTAAAAAAAAATTCCTTTCCTTTCTTCGATGAGAAGAGAAGAGGAGCAAGCAGAGCATGAGAGTTGTGGTCGGAGTGGAAGAGGAGAGGCAATCTGGGGCCAAGGGAATGGAAGGCCCTAGCAAGGCAGAGGGAGTCACGTAAAGTGTGTTGGATGCGGCCCCGCACAGCGGACATGACAGCGACTCATCTTCATTGATCCGTGATCGTTTGCCATTACGAAAGAGCACCCATTGTTTTATTATGCTACGGCCGTCCGATCGAAGCCTGATAGCTTACTGCAATGCTACCTCTCCCGTAAAAAAAAGTTATATCTTAGAACGGAGGACGGAGAGAGTAGTATTTTTAAATTGTTATCTATTTTTTTAATATTCCTACCTGACTTATAGTCCTAGTACATCTCATGAAATTAATGAAAGAAAAAAACCTCGCTATCACAGTATGGAATTTTTTTTCGATTTTCCCTCCAAAAATTACCCAAAGCATCCGATTCAATGGGCCGGGATCCTTGTAAAAGCAAGAGGCCCAACACAGGGCCCGGCCCATCCAAGCATCCACTGCTCCACTCCGATCTCCCTAACCTTTCTTCCCTCAGCGAAAAACCCTAACCCCCCCCCCCCCCAAAAAAAAAAACACCTTCTAGAACCTCTTCCGATGGCGCTCCTCCGCGCTCTCCGGCGAGCCCTCCCGCCGCTCTCTGCGACGCCTGCAGCGGCGGAAGCTCTAGTCCGGCGTGCCCCGCTTCCTGATGCTCCTCTTCCCCTTCCTTCTCTTGTTCGGCTGCTGGATCCGATCGGGATCCGGCCATTCTCCGCCGCCGCCGCCGCCACCGCATCGCACGATCCGGCCATGGGGGCCAGCCTATTCGGCGGGATCATGGACACCCGGTTCCCGAAGCGGCAGCCGGGATTCAAGTCCCGGCGGAAGAGGGCCAGCCTCCGCCCCAAAGGTGCGGCGTCTTTGTCTCTCTGGCTCCTCGTGTTCACCAGTGGAAATGCTGTGATCTGAGTGATCCTTTCGGCTTGCTCCCACGAAATCTTCGTCTGATCCTTCGGTTTGTTCGATTGTGCGATATCTGGGTGCTGGTGATGCTAATTCTTCCAGCATTTGCCAACAGGTCCGTACTACTGGGTGAAGTGCAAGCCTGGGGAGCCTATCCCGGCCAACCAGCCGAATGCCGGCAGCGTGCAAGGAAGGAAGGAGAAGAAGAGGATCAAGCAACGCAAGGCCTTTATCATGGTGCGTATTCATTTTCTTCTCTGTGCGCTGATGATGCGTTGCCCTGTTGATGTTGTTATAGGAGCAGTGGCAGGTTCTCGACTTGATATGCTGTTCCTCTTCCTAGTATGAACCCATCCATCCGTCATTGGTCTAGTTTCCTGCTTGAAAAACCTAACTAGTCAACAAATTCTGGATAGTGGTGGATGGATGAACATTACGCTAGTTCTCATGCCGTCGAGCAGTCCTAATTATCATGCTGCAATTGGACAGGCTAATTACTGCTTCTGTGACTGTCAGTAGTTAATTTTACGGTATTCAGCAATGTTTAATGCCAAAACTTTAAACATGTGTTTTGCTTGTCTTGCTCATCTGATGGCTTTAACTTCCTATTCCAGAATTTAAATTGTGTTAGTTTTAACTGTGCTAATATTGTTATTGGCAATTATAGTCGAAAAGCATTCTGAACTGGACTTTTGCCATGTTGCTCAATCCACATGCCTAATTTCTTGGATCTTCATCTAAAAAAAATACTTGTATTCTGCTCAATTACAAAGTATGATCAATAATAACATACCATTTCTTTCTAATCAAATGCTTGTGATCATGTCTGTTGTTTGGCCAGGCTGAAAAGAAGAAGCAGAAAGCACAGTATTCTGCTGCTGTTAAGAGAAAGGAAGCAGAAAGGATGGAAAGGAAGATGGCTTCAGTGGCCAGAGAGCGGGCATGGGCTGAAAGGTTGATAGAGCTAAAACGGATTGAGGAAGGAAAGAAAGCTGCAATGGCTTAAGTAGCTGCTCTTGAATATGGCAAAAAGTCTAACTTGTTTCTTCTGCTGTGTTTCATTCCTGTTTTTCCGGATAGCATATTTATGTTCTGTGCTATTCATGGATGTAAGTCTAACTTGTTTCTTCTGCTGTGTTTCATTCCTGTTTTTTTGGATAGCATATTTATGATCTGTGCTATTCATGGATGTAACAATCCTTTGATGGAATACTAGTTGTACCTCTTCTTTCAACAGTAATCCCAATTTCTGGATCTTGTTGTGATACAGTATTCTCAAAAAAAAATTCCTTGTACTGGAGTAGCTGTTGTATGGTGTATCTAAAATAAATGATGTGGTTTTCATTGTATGCCAGTGGCCAGGAACGGCCAACATCTGCAGCCTACAATTTTTGGTACATTTATGTTACAGAATTTTGGATGAAGACAGTATATGAACTGCTAATAGCTGTTATTGTTCTGTTGCTCTTCACCACTTTGCTATCTATTCCCTGAGTCCTGATATCTTGGAAGACTGGGAGAGTAAGTTATGTTGGTTTGCAAGCTTAAGTAGCAATTCTAGGTCATTATGCATGAAGTTTATCCATGTTTTTTGATGATCTTGAGCTGTCACAAGTAGTTGCTATTTCCTATTTTCTTTGCCAGACATGAACTGCAGTACCCCACTTCCTGATTGGTGGTACTATGAATTCCAATTCTCCAGATTTAGCTACTAAGCAATTGTGTTCTATAGTTGCACTTGTGTCCATACATATGTTAATCCCTTTCCATATTCATTAGAGCTACAGGTGCGAAAAGTACTGTTAGTTTTAACTTTTCAGCTGTGTGCTACCTTGTTGAATCCAGTGAGTGTCTAGGAATTTGATGGCACATGAATAAGACTCTAGATTAAGCTGGAAGTATTGAGCTCTAGATTAAGCTGGCAGTATTGAGCTCTAGATTAAGCTGGAAGTATAGGACTCTAGATTAAGCTGTGAATTTTTGAGCTGTAATAGATTGAGTCATTTGTAATTCAAAGTAGATACCTGCTTGTTTAGAAACCAGTGTCTGTTTGCACTCACCAGCTGCTTGACATCATTCTTCACTGAGGGTCTTCATGGGTTGCAAAGATGTGCATAGATTCATAATGTTTAATTCTTTCAGCATGTTCTAGAATTTTAAATAAATCATTATTTTAGTTTGCAGTATAGGACTCTAGATACTGGACATTCTTTCCAGAGTTCCTTGTTAGATAGTCCTATGCTATGCTGTTATTATGACATGGACACCAGATACTTAGCTTACAAAAGGTACGTTGTTTCAAACACGTAAGACATCTACTGCGGTTACTTCTTTTCAGACATGCGGATCATTCTGATTAGGGACAATTGCTGCCTATCTATGGGAGATCAAGTCCCACTTGGTAAAGTTCAATGAGCAGAATTTTGTGTGGTAACGGATAACAATCAGTGGTCACCACCCCACGTTGATTGCACTTGTCATCAGATTGTCATGTTTCTTTATCAGTTTTATCCTCTCTCCTTGCAAAGTTACTTTGAAGTGCTCTTTAACTGTGACCATGCTTTTTTGAAATATTGCTTGTCTCTATTCAATCAAAGTCCATTCCTATGTGAATTGAATTTGTATGCAGCACAAGCTTGGAAAGAAAATTATGCTGCACAGCAAGAAAGTTTTTTTTACATAAAATTGTATCAAAAATACCATGAACACTGAAGAGTCTCTTGTTAATTTACTAGTGAAAGACAAACCACCTTTTTTTTTTCTTCTTAGTTACCAACTGGAAGTCTAGAATATCTACATAAGGCAAAAAATACATGAGCCACCATACCGGAAAGGCCTACACAAGCCTCTTGGTTCATCATCTGCTGCTTTGCTTTTACACTAATATCTACAGAAACTTAATTATTCGCACTGAAGGAAGATTTACATACGAATACTCAGAGAGTTCAAACTGTCAGAAGTTCAGTGTACAATGAGGAAATGAACCAACTCTCAACTATTTTAATTTCTGGGGCAAGATGAAAATATCATACAACAGTAGAATACAAATAGCTAGCCTAGTAGAGCTGTTCTCTCCTGTCACGCCACCATCGCCACCTGCAGCAAAAGCCATAAAGCAGTGTAAGCAATCGCAGAGAATAGATGGATAGTACAAATCAAAGTACATGTATTTGTCATCAATACATCATCAGAGGAAAAAGAGTTCCATTGCAAGAACTCTACCACTGCAGAAACACGATCATTCATTGAAAAGAAAGGTTTTCTCCGAATCAAGTTGCTCTACTTTTTGGAGAGTAGAATAGAGCTATTCCTTAGCTATTAACTGTTTCATTTTGTCTTGAGATTATCGTGTACCATATGCTTAGGTTTATTTTCTGAATTCCTAGCTTAAACCATACATGCACCAATGCGTTTTTCAGCACTAAATATCGAAACACTCAGAAAAAAAGAGATAAAATGCCAGAAAAAAAGAAACTACGAAAATTAACATACGAGGAAAAATGAAAAAAGAAGATGAAAACAAGATTTTGATGAGACTAATAGCTAGAGCACTAGTAGGCTGTACATAGCAGTACTGAATGTTTTTCAAAAACAAGAGAAGTGTAGCAGTCCAAACAAAGCAAGCAGGAGAAAGAAGGATTAACAAGCAAGAAGAGAGAGAGAGAGAGATAAAAACAAAATTTTGGTGAGTGGGACGAGTACGCTTGTAGTAGCTCGAATTAATTAATACTAAGGAGTACCAGTAATAGTCCCAGCGCGGGTGGATCTTGTGCATGCGGTTTACCCCGTATGGGTACTCGGAGGCGGATCGCCGCGCGTTCCTGAATGCGCAGCAGCCGCAGGCGCAGATGCAGATGAGCACCACCAGCACCATCACGTTCAGCACCGAGATCTTGTGCCAATCCTCCCTCACCTTCTCCATCACCCCCGCCTTGCACGAATCGCACCCGTAGCACAGTATCCCCGGTGCGTTGTTCCACCGGAAGCAGTCGTCGTCTTGAGCTCCGACCGCCACCCCGCCGCTGTACGCGCACGCCGTCGGCGGCTTGCAGCACCCCGACTACACATACACAATCATCTTTGAGACTTGAGCTGGTCTCTTCGATTGGTTTGGATGGAGAAAAGATGATCTTTTTGATACCTGGATTGGGGTGAGGTCGTGCTGGAGGTAATCCATGGGGGTCCAGTTGGCTATCTTGGGGCAGGCCTTGGAACCGACGACGCAGGCGAGCGCCGGCCGCCAGTACTTGGCGTCCTGGATGTGCTTCTGCAGCCAGGAGGAGTACTCCGAGGTGTGGTACTCCCGGTACGGCCTCCCGGGGACCTGGGTGCCGCCGCCGCTGGCCGTGACGGCGAACCCGAACACGGTGAGGCCGAGGAGGAAGGCGATGAGGAGCATCATGGCTAGGAGGTAGAGCCACAGCGCCCAGGCCACGTGGAAGCAGGCGCCCACGAAGCCGGCCAGGGACACGAGGAGCACCACGAAGCCGATCACCAGCAGCGGCGTCTGCAGCATCGACGAGCACGTCGCCGTGGACCCCTTCGCCATCCAGAGGCCGGCGCCGATCACCGGGATCGACGCCAGCAGCGTCGCCAGGTTCAGGTACCCGATCAGCACGTTGCTGAATCGGTAAGGATACATCTTGATTAATTTACTTGTTGATTCTACCTTCCGCTTCCTGAATCAACCATCAAGTTCTTGCTCCTGCTCCTCCTGTTCACTGACTGCACTGGCTGCCTTGTCTTATTATATAAGATGAGAAATTGAGAATGAGATGGCTATGTATCTATCTTAAGATCTAAGTATATGTATATGTACGGTGCTGTTCTTGCTGAGATTGCTGCTTACTTGAGTACTGACCGATTGGTGAGGTGTTCTTCTTGCTTGTTGCTTTGAGTGATTCAGGTCTGGTGCAGGCAAGCAAGCAGCTTTTTTTCTCACCATGGACTAAGTTAGCTTTTCATCCTGATGACTCTGCATGTGTCCCTGCAAGGGGAGTGCTGGTTCGTATTCTAATGCTACCTTTGCTTGCTTTGTGGCTGCTTGTCTTTAATAATGCTGCTGCCGTGTGATGGTTTTGGAAAATCTAGCTAAGGTTCATCTCCTCTTTTTTTTTTCCTCTTATTCATTGTTAATCTTTCAAACTTTAGCTTTTTGCAATTTAATTCCATCCTTACATGTGTATGATTTCAATTCATTTCCGCGTAATCCGCCATACCACTTTATTTCTGTGCTTTTAAATATCCAACAAAAGAACTAAAATATGAAGCACGGACTGGCATCCTGTAGCATTTTTTGAAGCTTTTTTTTTCTGTAGCCCAACAGTTTAAGGAATTTAGGCTCGCCAGAGCTAAGATCACTAGAGGCCTTGGACACCAAACAAGGATATTGTCGTGATATGGCCAGAACTCATGTTCTCTTTTCAGTTCCACTTGCTACTGGTTTTCCTGTTGTTTCATGGAATAAGAACAAAACATCCATCCCATCTGCTTCTTGGGTATTGATTCTGCAAGATAAAGCACTGGAATTATGGTGTGCGATTTTTGGCTTGTGTGGATGCCTTAGCCTCTATCCTGATGCTTAACCATGAAGGAAAAATGAAATAGGGAGATTCTGAGGCTTGCAAAGGATAAGCAAGGAGGAGGCAGGCATGCAACAAATGCCTTAAGTTTTTTCACAAGTGCATTAAGCAATATTAGCTTTATAGCCATATCATACTGGTATCACTTTGCTAGTAAAGAAGGGCCCTAGTTGAGTTGCCATAGCATCAGTGGCAAAATAAAAAGAGTCCATCATGCATATTGCTTTTTCTTCCTCTTTGTGGTCCTTTTCAGCAGGATTCCATGGCCAATCAGGTCAAGGAGCTTGGGATTTGTTCAAATGACAAATGTGGCGCCGTTACACGCGAATAATTTTTGTTCAGTGACTTGAATAATGGCTGGGTTTGGTTTACTTAGATGCTTGCATGGTTGCCTTTTTTCTTCGCCTTTTCTTTGCTTTTCTCTGGGTTTTGATAGGAATGAATGTTGTAATGCTTGGTAGACAGAGAGCACGCAAGGTGCCGGAATCCAAAACATTCAGTAGCTGGCTCTAGTCATGATATTATTGTTTGATAGATGATTGCCATGGAAAATACAAGGGTTTGGGCTAGTGATCTTTTTAACCTTTTTCTGGTTCTGACTCAGTTTTGTCAGGTTATGCTTATTTTGAGCTCTTGATTTTGACAATAATTGACTAGGTGATGTGCTACAGTCTTCAATTAAGTTAACAGTAACTAGCCTGAGCGTAATTATCCCTACATGATAGTACCATGGATGGTAACCACACGGTTACTACAAAAGCCAAGAGGTAACTGACAAAAACCTCCAAATACAAAAAGGAAAAGGGTTACCGAGATCATCACGCAATATTGTAAACCCTGTACCTAGCTAGATTAATAGCTCTTTTTTTTTGAGAGAGAGAGAAGTAAAAGAAACAGAATCTGCAAACGCTTTGATGTTCTATAATTAATCAGCAATGTGAGACTGAGACGTACTATTACGGAGCCATATATAAGCCCGAATGAAAAATATTTAGCTACACACGTGATTGTATCTTCTTGATCTACTGAAAAACTGGACGCACAGTTAGAAAAAAAAACAGGAGCAAAATCTTATAAATTTCTAATGTTTGATTTGCTTCAGGTTTCGTGTTCTGACAACCTTGCTCCTCCTCCAACTCCGGTGATGACAGTGGGTTAAGGTTTACGCGTTGGGATTGGTAAAGGGACGAAAAGAGGAAGTTCCCGGGCTTAAAAAGATAGCTGTGGGAGGCAACAGCCCAGCGGTAGATGGTGGTGATGCTGAAGCCATGGAAGTCGACAACCAGCGGTGAGCTAGTGTTGGCGGTAGGTGCATTGAGATCCCGCCGACTAGTTAGGAGACAGAGGCAATTGCTGCCACTAGGATTAGGGAGGATCGCAGCGTCACCAAGGTGGGCAAGGCAGTGGCAGCAATGGTGGGCGAGGTTGCAAGGAGCAGAGGAATCGATAGAGGGAGAGCAGTGATAAGAGCAACTTACTGAATCTTAAAAAGTAATCCGATGGTCAGAATACGCATGTTTTAAGGGAGTTTTTTTTATGTCAAATCCCCTTACTAAATTGCTACAACCTCATTCCCTGAAAGAATTATTTTGTGGCTATAAACCTAGACAAGCACCGTAACTCGTGTTTTTTTTTGGATAAAGAGAGTAGATCATAAACAGTGCCACCATACATTTCAAGAACAAATTAAACGGAGATTTAGAACACGGATTTGACAGTTCCAAGGCCTTCGAGCACTGTGTAACGTCTGGACTTGTGCTTAATCATACGGAGCCCTTCCTTCCGTTCGCCTGATCCGCCATTGCCACCGGAAGGAGGAGGCAGCACCTCGAGGCCAGTGAACACAGGGAAGGTCTCATCAAGGACTTGATGTTCCAAGCAATCACTGCCATGTCTGGAATGTCCTGGCGATGCACAACCTACCGGAGCCGAGGTTGACGAGGTGGGAGCGCCCCGATGGAGTCCACTCCTCCGGCAGGTCAAGATCCTCCCGTATGCACCCCGGCTTCTGTGGCTCGCCCCTGACGACGGGGGAGAGGTCGGCGGCGCATGGGAGGCGGTTGTTCTTGGCTGCTATGGTGAACCAGAGCTTGAGCTCCGGGACGTACTCGGCCTTGCCGGAGAAGGGCAGCATCCAGTCGCCGGCGTGGCTCCAGCTTCGGATCGCCGTGTCGAAGCAGTAGGTGCCGACCTTCTTGACTGATATGACGATGACATGCCCGACCACCGCATAGGACGTCACTCGGCTGCCGTAGATACTGTCGCCGCAGCCGGAGGTGAAGACGAACGGCGGCGGCGGGAGCGGGTCGCAGTGCCAGAACTTGTTCCACGAGTCAGGTGTGGTCTTCCGGGCAGATCATGCGGCCCCGTGGCGGCGGCCGCCGTCGGGTAGAAGAGTGGGTCAATGCGACATTTGACCGCCTCCACAGTCCACCGTCAGATTCACAAATCGACGGAGGCTGCTCATAATCAATCGGTTAATTGCCTACATCCAACTAATAAAGAAAAAAAAACTCGATTTTTAACCTTAAAAAACTGCAGAATCCAACGCAATGAACAAATAACCCTTCGATCGACCCGCTTGGTGATGGGGTTACTGTATACTATTAGAGTACGCCGTCCGTCCGATCGGCCGCCGGCGCCACCGGCGTCTGCGGTGGCGGTGATCGCATCGCACCGACCGATGAAGGAGTGCACGTGCGTACGCCGGCGAGCAGAGAATATGAGATCGATCGATACTCTGCAGGGGCATTTAACTTTTTTACCGCTTTCCACCAAACAAGTTAACCACTTTCGTAACATCCTCATTATTTGTCACTCACCCCTCTAAAATGATAGAAAATTAAATATTCCTATTCTGCAAGGTAAAGATCAACATATGATCCTCAAGAGGTCATGTGATGCAAGAATAGAGTTCTAATGCAGAAAATAGATTTGAACTAATACATGTTATGCCCGCGAAAAACCTCTTAGACCAAAAAAAAAAGAAAAAAGAAAGATGAAAGCCAGAAAACGGTATCCCGTCGCTCACGCGTGAGGTTTCACCTTGTCACGCTCTTTGACCATACTCCATCTTAGCCATGCATGCCAGCCGCCAAAGTTGGGTCATGTGATATGTTTGGGTCAGAAAATGTTCTTCCCATGCAATTGTAAGCACGTATGGGAGCTAATAGTGTCCAGTGAACTAATTGGGCCTTTAATATATCAAAATTGAATTTGAGCTTCCAAAAGCACAAATGCCCTGCGCAACAACATGGAGAGAATACTGCATGCTTGGCAATTTTACTCCTAGATTCTTCTTCAACACTACAACATTGAATTCATTCTGTTGAAAACCTGAAACAGAAAAAAAGGAAAAATATGTAAGTTGGATCACTTTAGAAGCTTGGGTTTAGGTCCACAGCTTAGGTCTGCCTTAGAGCTTTTGCCAAAAATTCAAATATTCTATCTTTTTAAAAGGAACTATTATTCATGGTGAAATCTCAAAAAATGTATAACCATATCCCAGTTTCAAAGATAAATATCCTACAATGTAGAAACAGACGAGCAACTTGGTGAGAAATTTCTCTTTTTTTTTTAACAATTGATTTGGCAGTTCTCATCTCTAGAGCACTTGTCTGAATTCAAGATGGTTTTATTTTAGTATACAAGATTATACTTAGGACACATGTGGCTGTTTCCTGATTCTTGCATTTCAGTTTACCTTCTGCATCTGTAATATTTCCTCCCTGAAAATAGTATTCCATCTGATATTTAGTTTGCATGAGTTCTTTTAAGTAGCATTTGGATGAATTATACTCCTGCATCTTGGTTTGGATGACTTGTATCCTCTGTATATAGTTGCTTTTGCCTTATTTTCCTAGATTATGTTTGCCTTGTCAATTTAGCTTTTAGATATTTTAAAACGGCAGTGTTCTGAAAGGAGTAAAATGATATTTGTTAGTAACTGGAATACCTTGATCGTATAAGTGGATCTTAAGCATCATTGCCCTAGCTGTACAGAACCTGATGATTGTGTTGGGTTGCATGCAATTGCCATGTTAAATAAAAGCCTAAAGGAGGATAGGAAAAAGACTTACGCAACGGATTACCACTAGGAAGGACTTCATGAAACATGGTAATTCAATCAAAGCGCACATTTGTCTGTTTTCATCTGATTTGAACACTATCAATTCTTGCACCTAACTTTTTGTTCAAAATTCAACATATGATAGCACAATTCTTGCTGGTCTATCATCATATGTAATCTTGTCTAGCTCATATAATCAGAATGTAGTCACTAACTAAAGATCTTGACATGTAGCTTGTTAGTATCCTTATCCACCTGCTGTCAGTTGTATCCATGGACATCAGATGGTCCATTACTTGTTAGGGACAATAATATAACCACTAGCAAAATCTAAATTTAAACTTGAACTGTCAATTTGAATTCATAGCATAATCATCTTACAAGCTGAAGTAACTACCATCTACTTCATAGCATAATCATCTTACAACTGTCTCGGGTAAAAACAGATGCCAGAGCTTACAACTGTCTCAGGTAACTGCCATTAGATTGTTCATCTTTAAACTTCTCTTCGTTGAACAATCTACTAGCCACCTAGAAATAAGCTCAACAGGTAGCAGATGCCAGAGCTTCTTCCTGTTGAACAATCTACTAGCCATCTAGAAATAAGTTCAACAGGAAACAGATGCCAGAGCTTCTTCCTGTTGAACAATCTAACTGTCTCAGGTAAAAACATTGGGAGTTCGTAATGAAACAAATCTATCACGTCGTCATGAGTGTTTGGTTCCTGTGACAGTGATACAATCTGCTCCTTGGTCAACTGTTGAGCACTCCCTTGTGATGCCATCTACTGCTGGGAACTCCCTAATAAACCGAGCGAAAGGTCTGAGAGGTAGGCTAGAAGATGAATAATCGTTTATCTGAAATTATAAAAACTTACAAATAAATTAGAACTAATTGGACGGATAGTTTGATACCACTATAAAGTAGTCGGACAGTGTGATCAGTGCAATAAAATAAATGACTAGGATAGTCTGGCTTTGACAGAATAATCCGGCTAATACAGAGAAAAACAACTAATGCAAATGATAAGATGTAAACTAGAGAGACTCTTCAAGTACACTTTAAATAAAAACAGACGATAATAGAAAAAGATAACATGCTAACATAAGAACACTACAAGTTTCAAATTGAAAGTAGTAAATGTAAGATAAAAAGAGTAGAGGAGACATCAATCTATTTACCGAAGTTTAAAATTAACCGTTCATGCTCTCTGTTGAGAATCTCCTATTGGAGCCAAGTCTCTTTTAATTATTTTTCTCTCTAAGCAATAACCTCTGGTAAAATATTGGTCTCCAAGTTATTACTAAGTACAAGTTTGTTCACTAAGTGATCACCAAGACCCAATCTTGAACGCCATGTGACTTTCCTTGATCGGTCAAGTTTCCTCTGTTAAGCAACCACTAAGATAAAGCTTAGAATCCACTTAATTTTATCTTATCCCTTTTGGAGGCGAGGTTGAATATTCATAATGATTTCCACACAACCACACCCTTTAGTTGATTTGATATTATAATTCTTCTTTCCCACACACTCTTAACTCAGCCCACTAGTTAGTACATAAGTTTTAGATCAAAGAGAGAGTTAGAAGAGAGTTTAGCCTTCTAAACAACAACACAAGAACACTTAAGGCTAAACCATATCACAAAAGATCTTCAATTTACTCTTCAATTCTCTTAAATACTTGTTTAGCTTCTCAGGGCAGAAGGGGGTGTCCAAAAGTTTATAAAACAACTCATAGCCCATTTATAGCCTCAACTCCTTCAATTAGCTATTTGTAGTCGTTGTAAAAGTTTACCAGAAATATACTAGGCTAGATAGTATGGTATCAACCCGCTGAATTGTCTGACTGGTAACTAACAACTAGTTGTTGGCTTAAAAAGAGTCGAACAGTTCGGTATCGCTGTCAAAATGTCCAATCGTGCTTGCACAGAACTATCTAATCTACACTAGATTGTACAGTCAACACTTATCTATCATCTGATTGTGCAATCATTAGATCACTCTAATTATGGGTCGGATAGTCCAATACCACACATAACTATTTTGGCTTATGATTGTCCGATCTCCATTAGATGATCTGTTCTAACGTCTATAGCGTATTGAACAGTCTGATACTATGCTGGATTATCCAATAGAGTTTGTCTGACGCCTTTCGGACTATTCCATCCACTTGAGCTTATGATACAAATAAGATATCATCACTATCATTTTCTTTTCCTACACTCAATCAAAATATTCAAAAATCAATTTTAAAGGCAAGTAATATGTGCCCATGCTAAACAAATCAACCAACACGTGAATTTGCTCCTGAGTAAAAATAGTATTACATATAAGAATCAATTGCTACCTAATGTCCATAATTATTTTATCTGATATAAGATATATGTATATGCAAATATACAAAGCCACATGAACAATATTTATAAGGCATCATGTCAATTACATTTATAACAAATATCATTCTCCAATCCCTCTAAAAATCATAGATATTTGTAGAAAGAAAAGTATATCAATATATATATATTATCAATATATATATATATATATATATTATGTGCCCTGGTGCACAGTCCACATGGTGAGATTTGTTGAAACAATTTTTATATGACATTAATGACCGTGGAGGATTTTACTGCGGCCCCATGATACTTTCCATATCCTATCCGGCAAGGAAGTAAATTTGTTTGTATCGTAATCATCATAATATGTGATAATTATATATAAAATTTTGAGTATGGCGTTTGCAGTAAATAGTTAGCATTGCAAGTAATTTATAGTTAACTTGTTTTAAACGAATTTATTGAATCGTAAAGACAGTAATGTTCGTAATGTAATTAATTACAACATCCGTACCAGTTAAGATTTTATTTTCATGTATCTAATTTTACTCTAACTTGTTGAACATTATTTTATTTATTTATTGTCCTGTGCATCCGAATTTAATTTATTCTCAGATATAACAACTATAGTAATGATCGCAATTTAATTTATTGGGTCATTTGTAACATTAATAATATTTTTGTTTAAGATATAACCATTGTAGTTATGTTCAAATTTTATTTTTATTATTAATTGTCGAATTTTATTATATATTAACTTTACATGCACCCGGATTGTATATAGTATCGTAATTTATTTAGCCATAACATTCGTAACATTATTCATAATTTTTTAAGCTATAACAATAGTAACTTAAATATCTAATTAAGTTATCCTCATTAACGAATTTTATTAATGATTCCCAAACTTTAGAGAGATGGAGCAACAAATTTATTTCCACATTTTTTTAATAATTCATCGTTCAGTTATATTGGGTGGTGGAAGGTCATGTTCCTCCATGGAGGAGGGCTATTTTAACATTTACTTAGGCAGTAACAGTAGTAATCATTACTAAAAGATGGATTTTGACCGTGATCAATATAGGAATTCAAGAACGACGTGTAGACGTTCTATCTATATACAGAATTTCCGGGATATATACATATCATATTGTTTTGTAAACAGTTAAGATTCCATAATTAAATTTATAATGCGTATTCTTTTATAGAAGGAGCCCGTATAATTCCTTTTTTTAAGCAACGGCAACACCACTGTAATGCTTTATCCACCTGAACATTATAAAAATAAATTCGTTCACCTGAACATTCCTTTTTTACTCGAATATTCCTTGATTAATTTGCTATCTTAATTAGACTGGCCAGTGTGATCGTATGGAAACAGTATATATATATATATATATAGTGATAAACTTTTTAAAAAATCACTGACATAAAAAAAGTAGATGGGATTGAATTAAGAAAAAGGCTGTTGGGGATAAATCCCCGTTAATTACGTTCCTGTGGTCTGCCTAGCGCCGTGCGACCAGTCGCGTGCATCAACCAAAAAAAAAAGGAGCGGATGGGCCCCACGGGAGAGCGCGGGATTAGGAAGGTGCGTGATTTATACGGGCGGGGTAGAGATGGCACGCATCATCGCGTCTTAAAATACGGAAGGCAGGCGAGGATTATGGGGGTTAGATCTCTCGAAATATGGATTCACGTCGAACGCGAGATGCGCTGCGCATCCATAACTTTCGATGCGCACTGGCGCAGACGGGCTTATCTACTCGTGTGTCTATATATATATATATATATATATATATATATGCATCCCTTGCCTAAAAAACCTATTAAACAATGTAAATATCTGATACCGATATATATTTAACTATCAATGAATTTTCATATATAAGAAAATCATAAACAATACAGATATTGATGCATAGAGAGCTTTGGATGATCGGAATGAAATCCTATGCATTTATTGTTACTAATGTCTGGGTTTAAGGGCGGACGCACCCACTGGGCAGGGTGGAGTGTCCGGCCTAGCTATGGCCTACATCATCCATACACCTCTAGAATCTTATATTATTTGGGCTAATTCTAATATGATCGTCATGTTACTACCACGTAGTAGTACTCTTCAATATATCTCTCGTCGACTTCAAAGCAAAGCATGCTTGTTCACTTTTAAGACTAAAAGGTTGGGAGCTATTATTTAAAACAAGTTAAATCATTTTGTGCCAAAACAAATTCCAATTCTAAATTTGTATGGACTAATAATACTAAGATGGGTCGATCAAGTATAGCTAAAAACTTATTCACGCATGAGGATCACTACCGTGTTATGTTGACCGTTGACTGTTGTATGTCTTCTCCTATATTAATCAATTTAAGATATCAATGTTTCATAAATTAACTTATAAATAAATAAAGTATCCGTGCCCTATAATAAGAGAAACACTTTTGAGATCGTGGCACCTACCTATTATCCATTATCCAGGTAGATAGAATCATACCGTTATCTCGCATTGTTGGTTATAGCACCCCGTCACTTCACAGCAAGGTCGAAATCACGACACCGTTGGACATAAATGATAAAAAATAAATTAATTAATGAGCATGAAAAATTGTCTTGATTTTTCCAGCAATTCTAAAAAGCTTAGACAGTGCAAAACTTATAATGTAAATGGAAGTACTATTATTTGACCTGAAAAGGTTTTAAAACTAAATTTAACCGATTATTGATAACGCTGTCGCACTCATCAAATTCTCCCATCCTAGAAATCACTTCACACTAAATGGATAAAGAAAATCTTACAATGAAATCAAATCTCCTTTAGGAAAAAAGATTAAAAAAACCAATATCATAAACAAAAACATTAAATTATAGTCAACTTTGGTCAAAAGAAATTTTCACATCGTGAAAAATATATAACTAAATTTTCCTCTGGTTACTTTTAGCTAGATAAAATTTAATAAGCTTGAGAAAAAAATCTTCATTTTCCTAACGATTTTAAATGGGTCAACCAGCGCAAAGCTTATACTGTAGTTGGAGAAAATCTTGTTATGCGAAGAAAAGGAAAAATGCAACCTGTCCAATTAACCATCCATTCGTGCTATGGTGCAGAACTTGACGGGTACAGCGTGGCTGCGTGCAGGGTCCATCATGCACGCACGGCCCATTACTTGCGAAGGCCCAGAGACAAAGTGGCCCAACTTCCCCTATTCTCCCCCTTGCTACTACGTTCTCGTCGTGTCCGTATCTTTGGCGATGCAACGATGGCGACGGAGGCCCCGTGCCGGCGAGCTAACGCCGACAATGTCCCGCGGCGGCACACGTAGATGCGGGAAGACGGACGTGGATTTGATCTCCGCCCTGACTTGATTTGATTATTGTGCCATATTCATTGATGATACTTCTGGCACCAATCTACGATATCATGAACAATGAAGCTAACTAAAAAGAAAATAATGCGCACCTAACATTTTGAGTTCTTGCACCAATCTACCATATAATCTATCAGGCTAACTCGTTGTTCTGAAACGTATTCTGCTGACTCGTTGGTTTTTAGAGAAATTAATTCTAGCGTCGAGAGGGGAAATCAGTTGCTCTTAGCTAAAGCAAAATACTAAACAACAACAAAATCAATCAGTATACCGAATTCAAGAACAAAATCAATTGCTCTTTCGGATCTCTTCCTCTCCCTCTCGTTCTTTACGTCTCCTTCTCTCGCACGCTACTGAGCCTGAGCGAATTCAGGCGTGGTGCAGCGACTACCGAGGTTCAAGGGGCCAGCTGAGGTGGCGGACGGGGTCTGCTATATAGAATACTTTGTGATGTTATTTTTAATGTAAACCGTATTTTATATCCTAACCAACATATTTTTATGTTTTCTGTAAACGATTTCTTTCTCATATGGCACACAAAACGAACTTTAAAAAATAAAAAATCTTGAAAATATACACAAATTTCTACATCATCATGTAGGCGGCTACCCAAAGAATTCCATAAATTTTTTAAAAATTTCTGCTAGGGCTAATTAATTATCAACTCATATATATATATATAAGGACATTATAGTTATTTTATTAAAAATTATCCGGCCAAACTCAGTGGCATTACAGAGAGACACGTAGCCAATTGCAAATCGTTGAATTAGCGTGAACTTAACGTCACGGAGTAAATTCTGGCGTTAAATACAGTGGATACCGGTGTGCAGTAAGCACGTTTGTCAACGCGGACGGGCCCTGTCGGAGCGGGGAAGATTTACCTTCCCTCCCTCGACAATACAACGGACGGCGAGGGCCCCGCCACGACTGCGACGAGCTAAGTGCTTATGTCGGTCGGGCCCCGCAACCGCGTTCCTAGTCTCCGTGCCCCCCCGGTCAAGGGCGTAGCATGCGCTGCGCATATTACACGTGCACACCTGCTGCTGCATGTCTCCTCTCGTTGAATGCCGTCATGGCCTGCCCTGTTCCATCAGCTGAAAAGTACACGTCTCATACACCTCGAAGTCCTGGAGATAGAAAGGTGAATACTTATTCTTTAATGCGGTTTTTAAATTTACACTTAACCCAAACTTCCATCCAATGTGTCAGAATTTCCTCCACAGTATTAGAAACATATGAAATAGAAAAAAAAACAGTAAACAGCTGAGTAAATCAAGCTTTAATACAAAATTCATAAAGTGAGTGAGATACAGTTCGGATCACAAAAGTCAATTAAATCTTCTTCTTGCGGAAACAAGGTATACTCTCTAACTTAGAAAGTTTACTAGCCATGCCTAATTGTATAGAATGTAGTAATAAGCTTTATATAGCGACCAATGCATTATCAAAGGTTCTCGTAGCTTTTCTCACAATAAAAAAACATTCCAATCAATTCCTATATAAAACTTTGTGGAAGAGATTCGTAGAGCCTAATAAACAGATAGATATTTCGGTATAAGATTAGATATGAGCACTATTTGCTAGTTTTTTTAACTTAAAAAATAAAAAAAATAAAATAGATTTAGAGTCTCTCATCGTAGTTACGGTGCTCATGGTTAATTTCCTAGAACAATCTTTACATATACCTTAATAAATAAATTTTAACCATTCTATTATTTATACGAAGGCTGGTGCGAAAGTGATGAGTGTGACAACACGTTGAAAAGCAGTAGACAGGACAATTTTAGTGATAAATATATGTACTAGTAGGAAGTGCCATACCTCTAAGACAAACTGGATTTATATAAGAGAGGAATGGTGGTGGTCTCTCAGATCCTATAGCAACACCCTCACACTGTCCAAGTGCTAAGTTACAACACACTCTCATTCCACATAATACCATCTACTAGAGTGATCATACCTCTTCAACCCCTACCATCGAACTCGGACGACTCTCGGATTGAACTGCTGACTACAAGATGTCGATAATTTCAACTATTGACGAAATAGATAAAGTTGTCATACATATAGAAAAAACACAAACAATAAATATTATCACTGGCTCCTTTCTGCCTGCCAATGCGAATTGCTGAAGGAGACAAGGAGTCCATCAACACTTCGACGTGTGGCGTCGGCAGCTTGACAATCGCTTGGCATTTTTCTCCTGGGTTGTGGTTATTGGCTATTGGGCTGTGGCCTATCGGCTCAGCATTTTCTTTGGCTTCCCAGTGGTTTGCTCTTACTTCTGTAATTGTCTGTTAATCTGTTACTTGGCGAAAGGCCAAGAATTTTCCTCTTCTTAAGATATCCGGCAGAGCTCCCCGTTGGTGTTTCCATGCATTTCATTTGGCCGCTGCCGCGTCCTCAACAACTGTATCTGCAGATCCAAAACATACCTTAGCGGTAGCTTGCAACAAATTAAGTTTTATCTGTTTATAGTTCCATGAACATGATAAGCCAGCTAGTTTGCGCCGGCGTGCGTACGTACCTGTACATCTTTACTCTAGGCCACCGATCGATCGGTGCATCGCCGCCGCAGCATACACCAGTGGCGCCGAGCCTTCTTCGTCGAATCCGGTGGTTAGATCGATCGATCGATCGATCGAGTGAGCTTAATTGCATCCCATCATTGTATTATTGTATAGGTGATTGGCATGTGGTTTTGTGGCTTCTTTTTCCAACAACGGAGAGCGAGACTAGGACGGGGAGCGAGCACCCGTGACAAAGATGAACACACAACTGGCTCCTCTTGCTGCACCAAAATGGTGAGATGATGAAGACGATCGAGGAGGGAGGACAAAGCCAAAGCCAGGATGTTGGTATAACTGATAAAGGAAGAAGAAGGAAGGAAGGAGGTGAGGGTGACCGACTCAGCAAGGTATCACCATCAATTATCTGCTACATTTTTCTCGCTTATCTGCAATTTCTACGGTTTAAATCGTATCGCATCGTCGGCTCCAAGTGGACGGGCAAGCCCACCCACCTACCCATGGTACACCAAATCAATCCCAACACGCCACTCTCCTTCTCCAAATCAACCGATCGATCGATCGATCGATCCCTCGAAAGGCGAAGCCGAGCGGGAGACTCGCGGCGCAAGCAGCAGCACCCAAGTTGTTCACTACTACTCCTACTGGGCTACCTCGTAGCGGCGAGGCCATGGCCGCGCTGCAGCTGTGGCTCCCGGGGCTCCTCCGCCGAGCGCCGCCGGCCACCGGCGCCGGCGCCGGGGGCGGACTCGCGCGGCGGCTCTTCTCCTCCGCCACCTCGCTCCTCTTCGACGACACCCAGGAGCAGGTGCATGCGCGCCGCCGGCCTTCCCTTCCCTTCCCTTCCCTTCCCCCACGCTCGCTCCAATTGACCCCAATTATGTTCCTCCCGCGCTGCTGCAGTTCAAGGAGAGCGTGCACAAGTTCGCGCAGGAGACCATCGCTCCGCACGCCGCCGCCGTCGACGCCTCCAACCACTTCCCGAGGGACGTCAACCTCTGGAAGCTCATGGGGCATTTCAACCTCCACGGCCTCACCGCCCCAGGTATACAACACTGCTTCCATCTCTCAATTTTCACTTGCAAAAATGTGCTATCAACGTCAAAATGTGAGCATACACAAAGTGTGTGAAATTTTTTTTACATGTGCGACACCATGTCTCAATCTAGCTCATCCATGCATTGCCTATCGTTTAAGCGAGAAGTATGGAGAAGTCTCAACATGATAATAGATTAATCACGGGAAGCACAATATATATAGCCAAATCCTTCCATAATTGTCCAGCCGATTTATAGCAACAATATCGTAGACGTCGGGAGAGATTACAAGGCTAACATGCCAACGCAGTCACAACGTCGGTCGAGCGGACGTTGAGGCTAGACCTGAAGTCGGAGAACACCGATGTAGGAAGACTCTTGGTGAATATATTAGCATACTGAGACGTCATAGGAACATGAAAGACGTGGACTGCTCTAAGAGCGACTTTCTCTCGAACGAAATGTAAATCGATCTCGATGTGTTTGGTGCACCGATGCTAAACCGAGTTCGTTGAGAGATAGATCGCGCTAGCATTATCACAATAAACCAGTGTAGCCTGAGTCAGAGGAGCATGAAGCTCATGTAAAAGTTGGCGCAGACAACAGGTCTCAGCCATTGCATTGGCAACAATCCTGTACCCTGCATTTATGCTGGAACGTGATACTGTGATTTGGCGCTTAGAGGAACATGAGACCAAGTTATCACCAAGAAAGACGGCATAGTCTGAAGCGGACTTCTGAGTATCGGGACAACCGTACCGGCCCAGTCAGCATCGGAGTAAGCAACCAAATCATGTGCAAGAAACTGCCGAATAACCAAACCATGATCTACAGTGCCATGAACATAACGGAGAATCCTCTTTAGGGCGGCAAGGTGAGGCTCTCTAGGATCTTGCATGTGAAGGCACACCTGCTGAACAGCATAGACAATACCAGGTCTGGTGAAGGTGAGATACTGCAAAGCGCCAACTAAACTCCGGTAGTCAGTCGGATCTGAAACAGGAGCCCCCTCGGAGGAGGAGAGCTTCGAGCAGGTGTCCACTAGTGTAGAGCAAGCCTTATAATCACTCATGCTGGCACGCTCGAGTAGCTCAAGGCTAAACTGACGCTGACTGAGGAAGAGGCTTGAGGACTGCCAACTGACGCTGATGCCGAGAAAGTGATAAAGATCACCTATGTCCATAGAGAATTCGCCCAGCAGAGCAAGACTGAGGAGGAAGCCGTCAAAACAATGTCATTAACATAGAACAGGAGGTACACACAGTCAGCACCACGCCGATAGATGAAAAGTGAGGTGTCAGACTTGGCTTCATAGAATCTAAGAGACATGAGAAAGCTGACAAAGGTATTGTACCATACATGGGAGGCTTGCTTGAGGCCGTAAAGAGACTTGTTAAGGCGGCACACCATGTCTAGATGAGAGGTGTCAACAAAACCAAACCAGATGACTAAATGCAGTACACTATCTCCTCGAGTGCCATGGAGAAAGACATTCTTGACATCCAGCTGATGAATTGGCCAAACACGTGAGGCAGCCAAACTCAGAACTGTGGACAGTAGCAGGCTTCACCACTGGACTAAATGTCTCATCAAAGTCAATTCTAGGACACTAAGTCAAACCGCGAAGGACCCATATGGCCTTGTAATGATAAGAGAGTCGTCACCCTTGAACGTGTGGCGGAAGATCCATTTCCCGGTGATTTCAGGGCCACAAACTCGTCATCCATAGCGACAAGCCAGTGAGAATCCACCAATGCTACCTGATATGTCCGAGGGATCAGAGACACAGTAGTGACATGGTAGCTTTCTCTATGCTTGGGCTACAAGATGCCATCTTTGCCACGGGTTATCATCGGGTAAGCATTGATGATAGGAGGCACCGGAAAGGCACCAAGAGTGGCCGACGGTCGGGAAACGCCAAGCATGCGTGCGTTGTGAGCACCTGTCAGTATCACACCAACGCCGAGCGGTAGGGGTGGTAAAACAGCTACAGCCATAGATGGCCTAGTGGAAAAGCCAGGCGGGACGGCAATAGGAGAACCATTTGGCACAACCGGCCTAGTAGCCGATCTAGTAGCCGAACCAACGATCGGCCCAATCGACGCAGTGGGAGCCAACCTAGCGGCCGAGCCAGTGGGCGGCCTGGTAACGGAGGAGGCCGATCGAGGGGCTACCGTAGCAGTTGCTACTCTAGGTGGTGTGGGGGCTACCGCAGCAAGCCGTGTCGTGGAGTCAAGCGACACATCTGATAGGTAGGCTCCAGTGCTGCGTGTGCCCAGTCGTTGCATGGTGACCCGACCGATAGGAGCCTGCGAAACAATAGAAAAATCCTTCAAAAAACTCAAGTAAGTAGCGGATGCTTCATTGGCAGACACCTCCACATAAGGGAAAGAGTACTCATCAAAGGTAACATGGTGAGATATGATGACCTAGTTCGATACGGGGTCAAAGCAACGGTATCCTTTGTGCTTTAAGGGATAGCAAAGGAAGATGCACCAGCTAGACCGAGGTGATAGTTTGTTGGGAGTTATGGTAAAGAGGTTTTGGTAGCAAGTGCAGCCAAAAACACAAACATGAAGATGATTGTAAGAGGGGTGAGTGCCATTGAGTGCAAAATAAGGTGTAGCATGGTTAAGAGTTTTTATAGGGTGTTGGTTGATAAGATGAGTGGTGGTGTGAAGAGCCTCAACCCAGAAGGAAGGAGGGAAACTAGCCTGAAAGAGAAGTGACCGCACAATGTTCAAGGAGCGAAGCATGCGTTCAGCTTTCCCATTTTGAGGTGAGGTGTGTGGACAAGACATACGCATAGTGACACCCTTGGTTAGGAAGAAATTGCGAGCGGAAAAATTATCAATTTCCCGTCCATTGTCACACTGAAAACTATGGATATTAGTGGAAAATTGCATAAGCACATAAGCAAAAAAGTGTGACAGTTGCAAATGTGTTAGATTTGAGGCGAAGAGGGAAAGTCCAACATAGTGTGAAAAATCATCAAAAATCACAAGGCAGTATTTGTAGCCTGAAACACTCACAATAGGGGAGGTCTATAAGTCACAATGTATCAACTCAAATGTAAAAGTAATACGACTGATGGAACTAGTAAAAGTAAGATGAACTGACGCCCAAGTTGTCATGCATGACAAAGGGTCGTGGAGACTTCAGTAAGAACAACCCACAAACGAGCGAGGTGAGTGAGGGTTTTATGACCAGGATGTCCGAGACGCCAGTGCCAGAGAGTAGTAGAGTTGGCGGTGAAAGCACCAGCAGGTGGCGACTGACAAAAATGGTAGAGGTCACCGAAAATATTACACCTGGCGATTATGGTCCTGTAATTGAGATCCTTCATAAAGAAGCCAAGGGGATCAAACTCAATGGTGCAATTATTATCAAAAACAAAATGACGAATATAAATTAAATTCTTGATTATTTGAGATGAGACAAGAACATTGTTGTGGGAGAAGGAGGTAGAACCGTCACCCAGACGTGTGAAACCAATGGATGTAACGGGTAGTGTAGAGCCATTGCCAACAATAATACTAGAGAGAGCATATGTAGGAGGGTGGAAAAAAGAAAGAATATCGTTATCGGAGGCCATGTGAGATGTAGCACCCATATCTATGTACCAATCATGAGCACCTAAGGGAGGCGTCGTCAAAGAGACGGTGTTGAATGCATTCGCCAGTGTGTGTTGATCCCACACTGGTGCCGAGGTGCTAGCCGCACTGTTTCAATGTGTCGGTGTAGCCAGTGCAGTGGAGAAAGCAGCCATGGACAGCCTAGCGCCAAGGCCAAGGTGACCAAGCGACGCGGCAGGGAGACCGGCAAGGGCGGCCCCAGCAAATTGGCCTACACCGAGTGGTCGTGGGCCAAGAACACCACGGCCCAATGGACCAGGCCACATATTGATCATTTTAGCCCATAGATTGTGTGGGCTGGGCCAGGTAGTGGGAGCCACCTACTGCTGTTGGCCGAGAGGGGATTGCTGTGGAGCAGTGTTGCCAAAACCATGACCCCTGCTTCCATCGCCGTGCTAGTGGTGGTTGTTATGGGAGTTGCGGCCGCCGTTGCCACTGGAGCCGCCGCCGCTAGTGCCACCAGAGTCGAATCCAGTGGCATGGGTAGGATTGGGAGCCAGAGCTCCCCCGGAAACAGAGCCACGACCGGCGCTACCACTGGCGGCAAGAGCCGTTGAAGCGCCAGCGGGGCGACTGCCTCACATTATTTTCTCAAGGAAAAGTTGCGAGCATGCTTCCACAAATATGGGAAAAGGCTTTTGTAGGGGAAGAGTTGTTTACAAGTGATGGTACTTTTCATTCAAACCTTTTAGGATGGTAAGAACAAGCATGCGGTTCGTGAGTGGTTCACTGAGGTTGGCAAGTCTATCGGCCATCGCCTTGAGGCGGCAACTATAACCCATGACAGGGAGGCCGCCTTAAGTGAAGGAGTGGAACTGCGTCGATAGATTGAGGGCACATTTCTCGCGGTTCCCCAAGAATTGCTATTCGAGGCCACGCTACATGAGACAAGCAGTGGAAGAAGACGTCATGACAATCTACAGGAGCTCGGTCGAGATGGAGCTGTAGAGCCATGCGAGGACCACGCAGTCCATCCGGATCCAATCTGGTCAATCTAGGAAAGATTCGTTAGAGAGGATGTGATGGGCAAGGGCGAACTTGCCAAGGATGATGAGGAACAATTCACTCTACTTGGTGTAGTTGGATGAAGAGAGGTTGAGGGTGACAGGCACCAATGTCTTGACGTTGAGAACGGCAACGGCTTGGGCGTGAAGGGAGGCCGTGGCGTCGTCCTCTAGAGGTACGGCATCCACGGGCGGCATCATTGGCGATGTAATTGTCATAGGTAGAGAAGCGAGGGTGATGCACACGACATCCATGGTGGCCACAGTGATGGTATTGGCAAGCGTGGCATCGGAGGCTGCGTCACCCGTGGAGGGAAGGACAGCGGCGTGAGTGGCAGCATCGGCGAGAGCAGTGTTGGAGGCCACAGCGCCCATAGAGGAGAGGATGGCCATGCGAGCGGCAGCGCCAGCCACGAGAGCGGCGGCATCAGCGAGAGCGACATTGGAGGCCACAGAGCCCGTAGAGAAGAGGACGGCCGTGTGAGTGACGGCGCCAGCCACAATAGCGGCGGCATTGGCAAGAGCGGCGTTGGAGGCCGCAGCGCCAGTAAAGGAGAGGATGGCCACACAAGCGGCCGTGACTGCACCGGCGGTGTCGACAGTCGCTGCGGGCAGCGCAAAGGAATCGACAGGCGCAACCATGAGAGCTGTTACCGTCGGCGTGAGAAGGTGGAGAAGAGCGGAAGAGTAGGATTTGATAATTTTAATACCATAAAAGCATTTAAGCGAGAAGTATGGAGAATGTTCAACGCGATAATAGATTAATTACGGGAAGCACAATATATATAACCGAAACCTTCCATAACTGTTCAACCGATTTATAGCAACAATATCGGGGACATTGAGAAAGATTATCGGTAATACGATACCAAAAATAATACAAAATTAACATGTCAAAAATAATAAAAGGCTAATAACCAATTCTAGCAATACAAGTCAGGTTGCTGCTACTACCTAGTACTTCTCAATGATTAACAAGACACACACTATGTCCTGTTCTACAGAGGAGTATGGTGGGATGGGGCTGGGCTACATGTACCACTGCATTGCTATGGAGGAGATCAGCAGGGCGTCTGGCTCGGTCGGCCTGTCTTACGGCGCTCATTCCAACCTCTGCATCAATCAGCTGGTATTGTTTGTCTGCTGTCTTTGTAACATGCCATGACCCATTGCGTTATATTGAACAGAATAATCTCTGCTGAACACAGCTGTGATGTGTCTGGTGTTTCTATGTAGGTCCGGCATGGCAGCCCTGCCCAAAAGCTCAAGTACTTACCAAAGGTGCTTTCTCACATTATCATCAAATTGTACCGCTTCAGTCAGGCTCTAGTGTCAAACAATTAGTTTAGTCATTAGTGTTCTCGATGACTGATAATGGATCCTGTACGTTAATGTGTTTTACCTTCTCTCTAAAGCTAATCAGTGGGGAGCATGTTGGGGCATTGGCGATGAGTGAACCCAACTGTAAGTATCATTTTGATCTCCTTACTGTGCTGCTCCAGTTCTTCGCAGGATTTGTGAGCTAATTCCTTTTGGCATGCCTATTATGTACTTTCAGCTGGCTCTGATGTTGTCAGTATGAAATGCAAAGCTGAGAAAGTAGATGGCGGTTATGTCATTAACGGGAATAAGATGTGGTGCACCAATGGGCCATCGGCTCAGACACTGGTAATAATCTCAGGCCCTTTTGTACATTCATTCCCTCATGATATATCCATTCATGTTTTGTTTACCACTCATTAGCTGTGCTGGTCTTTTTTGTCTCTTGGTGTTTCAATGCGTTTCCTTTGCCTGCTAGTGCCTTCTCAACAACTTTATCCTCAGATCCAAAACATTTCTTAGTGGTAGCTTCCAGCAAAGCAAGTTATATCTGTTTATAGGTCTATAAGCATAATAAGCCTTCTAGTTCACTAAAGTTGGGAGTTTCAGGTTGTGTATGCAAAAACAGATATAGCTGCTGGATCAAAAGGAATAACCGCATTCATAATTGAGAAGGGGATGCCCGGGTAAGGAACTACTCCATCACCTATCATTATGCATGATCGTGGATATGTTACTATAATTCTACCGGTCATGTAAAAAAAACATGAGATAAATGATTTTTGATTGAAGCTAAGACCAAGGGATTTTTTTATTGAAGCTAAGACCAAGGCTTTCTATGGATAAAAGTTTAGGGCTAATATAAATTATACTGCAAAGATGTTTACGTGCCAGAATTTTCACTCTGAACTGCACTTCTGCAGGTTCAGTACTGCCCAGAAGTTGGACAAGCTTGGCATGAGAGGAAGTGACACGTATGTTTTCTATTTAAGCAGGATAACCAAAAGAGTTGCATTAGATTCGTATCTTACATATATTTTTGATGCAGGTGTGAGCTTGTGTTCGAGAATTGTTTTGTGCCACATGAAAATGTTCTCGGGGAAGAAGGGAAAGGTATTACTTGCTGATTGTTTTGAATTTATTCAGAACACTTTTTGCTGTCCTGAGATACTTATTTGGTTATGTAACAGTTATTTGCATCTGCCAATCTGCCATTGAACACACAGAAAACTGTCATAATTCTTGGAATTGATTCTGTTATCATCCTCAGAGAGTGAACACACACAGAAAACAATCCCTGGGCCAGATACCTGTCTTGAATTTTCTCTATGCCTTTTCTTGCAGGTGTTTATGTCATGATGTCGGGGCTTGATCTAGAAAGACTTGTGTTAGCTGCAGGACCTATTGGCCTCATGCAAGCATGCCTTGATGTTGTTCTTCCTTATGTTCGCCAGAGAGAACAATTTGGCCGTCCAATTGGTGAATTTCAGTTCATACAGGTATAACCAGGAAAATCTTACATATGTCCTGTTTTCTCCAATTTCTAGGTGCAACATTTTGTTAATAGACATCTTGCACCAACCATAACGAATAATCTTTTAATGCAGGGGAAAATAGCAGATATGTACACCTCCTTGCAATCATCAAGGTAGGCATAACTTCTCAAGATTTTACTGACAGGTTTAAGAAGATCCTTACTGCAGGTTTCTTTATTGTTCAGGTCATTTGTTTACTCGGTTGCTAGGGACTGTGACAATGGTAAAGTTGACCGCAAGGTACTTCTCAAAGTCCCTACCCTATTACTGTCTGTTCCTTTGGAGTTACACCTGCATGTAGTTCTGCTATTCAAGACAACTGAAAAAATTATTCTGTATATGATGGTGGGAAACTGTCTTCATCTTCATCTAATAATAATAATTTTTCAATCAGGATTGTGCTGGTGTGATTCTCTTTGCTGCTGAAAGGGCAACCGAAGTTGCACTTCAGGTGAAAACATTTATGTTCATTACATTAGAATCTGTGTTGCCTCTGTTGTTTTCTCATGAATAATTTGGAACACAATCATATTTCATGGGATTTGCCCCTATTTGGTTTTCTTTCATTTGACAAATATATTTGGCTTCTCAAAACCGGCGCCTGTCATCGCAAGACCATCATGTGTCTTCCTTGGAGTACTACCGCATTGTTGCACTTTGGATTTTTCATTTCTATGAAATTAACGATTCACAACTTATGTTTTAAAACTATTTTTTACCAAATTTTAAGCTAGTGATTTTCAGTATGTATTGATTTTTTTGTGGTGAAACCGTCAAATCTTAAACCATTTCACCATGGCAGGCAATCCAGTGTCTTGGTGGCAACGGGTACATAAATGAGTACCCAACTGGCCGTCTGCTAAGAGATGCAAAACTGTTTGAGATTGGAGCCGGTACTAGTGAGATAAGAAGAATGATAATTGGCCGCGAGCTCTTCAAAGAGGACTGAGACTATTCTTTTGGAAGCCAGGTGCCAATGTATAACCTGTGGAGGTGAGCAGGATTTGGACAATTTGTACATTGTCCCGATGCCCATATTCAGTGCCAATGGGTGATAAGGTTGTTAATGGTGACTTGATGTGTAGTTGCCTTGTATCATAGTATTAGTACAGACTACAGAAGCAAGAGACGGTATCCAGAAACTTTTGTTTGGGAGGGCAGAAGGTGAAAGCAAGTATGAGTAGCATAGTTGGAACTCCCTTTCAGAGCTTAAGCTTGACATGTTAGTGATCGAAGTTCATGACAGGGAAGAGCATGGGTGCATGCCTATATGAGTATATGGCTAACATCTTGAAGGACAAAATAGTCTGTGCACCTTTGTTGATGGGAAGGAAACGTCCTGCTATGACCGGGTTTCTGGGGCCATATTGAGCCACCCTTGTGTTTTTTTCCACCTGAAAAGCATCGCATGGTCGGGCTCCAACTCGACTGACCGCTCAAGACAACCCACCTACAGACCAAATCAACTTCAAATCGGGGTTTATAACGGGGAAGGCTAATTCGTGCGCGTGCGTTTTGTCGTTTTCTGTCCTCGAGTTCCGGTCTCTCGATCATGCCTAATTAATAGAGTAGTTAGTAGTTTTAACAGCGTAATTAGCGGTGAAGAGATGCTACAATCTTTCGATTGGCCGTTTAGCCTTCGTTCCATTTTTTTCTTTCAACGTGAAACGTATGCATATAGCTTGCCTATCCTCCAGATAAGAAGAATGATTCTCTTTTCTCTCAACAAACCGGCAAAAAGTTTATTAAAATCTTAGCTAACAACTGATGAAAGATATAGCAATAACGAAAATAGATCTTAGATGGACTTATTTTATGCACATTATTCCTATAACAAGTCAAGATGTATATATAAGATGCAAATAAAAATTAACAAATAGTATAAAAACATTGATATTTTAGTACTTCAAGCCTCGCAAGTTTTTATTCTAAGGTAATATAATAAAAGAGTTGAAGTGAGAAGATAAATTCATACCATATAAATAGAAAACAAAATCTAAATTACAGTGCGAAAATTAAGTTATAGAATTTGAATGCGAAATTTAAATTAAAATGATAAAATTAATTTTAAAATAAATACTATTTCATTTATTAAAATATGTTTATAAAGCTTGTAAAATTCCCTCTCATCTTGTTTTCAAAGCATTTCTTAATCTTCTCTTTAAAAGCTCACTCTAAATGTGCTCAAAGATCCAATCAAGTAACACTCATAACCATGTCATCCAACTCCTTGTATAGCCTGGCTGCAAAACCTTCTCAGTAAATCCCTTAAATGCCCTTGAAATGTATGCATCACTCAAGATTATCTTAGCCCTTAGATCTCAAACCAAGGCCCCAAATCGAGCCACGTAGCCTCCCATACGGATGGCCACACAACTAACGGCCGGCCGTAGAAGATCTGCCGTCCCTAGTCGAACACGTCACTCGCCTTAATTGAGTGTCGCCACTCGTCCCAAGGGATCTTTGCATTTAAGGCCACGTGCACATGCACACACTTCCGTGTGGGCTACACATCCCCGCATGCCCGCTGCACGCTCTCCCACCAGGTCGTCACACCCGCCTAGGTTGCATCGTGCATAGGTGGGTCGCTATCGTGTAGGCCATCTCTATGTCATGACTACTGTCATATGCCTAGGCCACCAACTTTACTCGCTAGGCTGTCATCATTAGCCTAGGCCACCCCGCCTAAGCTGATTTGTGAAGGGGGAGAGAGGCTAGCCTAGGCCTGTCCTGTCTTGGGTCGCTCCTCTATCCCTCTCTTCTCTTATCTTGGGCCACATCTTTTTTTTTCATAAATTTTTAGCGCTTATACACAATTTTGTGAAGTCTTTGTCCGTCCACCATACATCACCTTATATTCAACGTTGTTACTCGATATTCTTAATCGTTATGAAACCTCAATTGTTGAACAAAGTTGACCTCTAGGGATCTTAACTCTCATATTGTCACATGTCATCACGATCGCACTAGAAATCTGCTCATTTCGGTTCTCACTATTGATTATAGTTGACTTTTATCACCTATACAAAACAATTATTTTTAGACACAAATATCGCAACCTAACCCACATTAGTCGCACATAATCACACCGATAATCGCCAACTTTTCAAACCAAATTTTTAATAAATATCAATACATCATATTTTTTACTAATTTTTCATTACAGCATATAAATTTTACACATTAATAACTGAGAAGGGGATGCCCGGGTAAAGAACTACTCCATCACCTATCGTTATGCAAAAACAGATATAGCTGCCGGATCAAAAGCAATAACTGCATTCATAATTGTGGATATGTTACTATAATTTTCTGTTCATGTAAAAAAAAAGAGATAAATAGTCTTTGATTGAAACTAAGACCAAAGATGTTTGGATGCCAGAATTTTTCACTCCGACCTGCACTTTCTGCAGGTTCAGTACTGCCCAGAAGTTGGAAAAGCTTGGGATGAGAGGATGTGACACGTATGTTTTCTTTTTAAGTAGGATAACCAAACGAGTTCCATTAGATTCCTATCTAACATATAGGTATGATACAGGTGTAAGCTTGTCTTCGAGAACTGTTTTGTGCCACATGAAAATATTCTCGGTGAAGTAGGGAAAGGTATTACCTCCTGACTGTAAAAATATTCTCGGGGAAGTAGGGAAAGGTATTACCTCCTGATTGTATTGAAATTAGTCAGCACACTTGTTGCTGTCCTTAGTTAATTATTTGGTGGCGTACAGTTGATTGCAATTGCCAAACTGCCACTGTACACACAGAAAACTGTCATAATTTTCGGAATTGATCCTGTAATCATCCTCAGAAAGTGAACAATTAGTTGCTGAGCTAGGTACCTGCCTTGAATTCTTTCTGTGCCTTTTCTTGTTGCACGTGTTTATGGCATGATGTCGGGGCTTGATCTAGAAAGACTTGTGTGAGCTGCAGGTCCTATCGGCCTAATGCAAGCATGTCTTGATGTTGTTCTTCCTTATGTTCGCCAGAGAGAGCAATTTGGCCATCCAATTGGTGAATTTCAGTTCATACAGGTTATACCAGGAAATTCTTGCATATGCCCTGTTTTCTCCTGTTTCTATGTGCAACATTTTGTTAATAGGCATCTGGTTCTAGCCATAACGAGTAATCTTTTAATACAGGGGAAAATGGCAGATATATACACATCCTTGCAGTCATCAAGGTAGGCATATCTTCTCGAGACTATTATTGACAGGTTAAAGCAGATCCTTACTGCAGCTTTAATCGTTTATTGTTCAGGTCATTTGTTTACTCAGTTGCTAGGGATTGTGACAATGGTAAAGTTGACCCCAAGGTACTTCTTGAAGTCCCTACACTATTACTGTCTATTCCTTTGGAGTTAGATGCTTACATTGTTGCATCACCAGCATGTAGTTCTGCCATTCAAGAGAAAACTGAAAAACTATCCGTATATCATGGTGGTAAACTGTCTTCGTCTTCATCTAATGATTATTACTTTTTAATCAGGATTGTGTTGGTGTGATTCTCTTTGCTGCTGAAAGGGCAACCCAAGTCGCACTACTGGTCAAAACCTTGTCTTCATTACATTAGAGTCTGTGTTGCCTCTGTTGTTTTCTCATGAATTATTTGGAGCACGATCATATGTCATGGGATTTGCCCATATTTGGTTTTCTTTCAATTGACAAATATAGTTGGCTTCTCAAAACCAGCACTTGTCATCGCATGACCATAATTTGTCTTCCTTGGAGTACTACCGCACTGTTTCACTTTGAATTTTTCATTTCTATGAAATTAACGATTCACAACTTATGTTTTTAAACTATTTTTTAACCAAATTTTAAGCTAGTGATTTTCAGTATGTATTGATTTTTTTTGTGGTCAAGCCGTGAAATCTTAAACCATTTCACCATGGCAGGCAATCCAGCGTCTTGGTGGCAACGGATACAAAAATGGTTACCCAACTGGCCGTTTGCTGAGAGATGCAAAAATGTTTGAGATTGGAGCCGGTACCAGTGAGAAAAGAAGAATGATAATTGACCGCGAGCTCTTCAAAGAGACTGAGACTATTCTTTTCGAAGCCAGGTACCAATGTGTATTGCTAACTTGAGGAGGTAAGCAGGATTTGGACAGTTTGTATAGTGAGCCTGATGTCCAATAGCTGATAATCTGTCCATGATCTGTCATGACTTTGTATATTTCCGATTTGCGATCACCTTACTTGTTCTGACGTTCCATTCAGTGTCCATGGACAATAAGTTTGTTGACAGTGACTTGACGTGTAGTTCCGTTATATCATAGTGTTTGTACAGCGGCAAGGGACGGTATCCAATAACTTCTGTTAGGGAGGGCACGTGGTTTAAGCTAGTATGAGTAGCCTGTGTTAGAACTCCCTTTCAGAGGTTATGTTTTTAAGTGACGTTTTAGTGATCAAAGTTCATCTCAGGGGAGAGTATGAGTGCATGCCTATATGTGCTTGGTTTGTTTTTTTTGAAGAACAAAATAGTATGTGCAACTTTGTTGATGGGAAGCAAATTTTCTGCAATGACCAGGTTTCTTGGGTCATATTGAGCGACTCAATTTTTTATCAATTAAAGCTCTTCCCTACTTGTTCACGCTGCACAGCTCTGCACTGCATTGTTGGATTATGCATGTTGTCTAACCGAGAGTGTTGAAGCATTATGCACTGCCCTTTTCTTTTAACATCTTAAGTTTTTTTTTGTTCAGATAGTGCATTAAACTTCACAGAAAAATCCAACATGTAAGGTAATCTCTTGCGGCTACAAGAAATTGGCCTATGACTTTCTGCGTCATATCTGGACAAATATTGTATCGGTTTCAAGCAGTTTAAACTGGTTAGAGATGTAGTTTGTGAAGTTAGTTAGGTGGGAGGCGATCTCGGATTTGCTGGTGAGTAAAAAAGTCCAATAATAATATGTGTAATCATCAAGTATTGCAAGATAATACTAATTACCAGATACACTCTTAATCGAAGAAGTTCATACATCATATTGTATTAGCTCAAAAGATCACGAGATACAAGACATAGAATTTGTAAAAGGCAGTCATACGTGTTTGCCAAGTTGACATAAGTGGCAAACGGTGGAGCTACTATGGATACACTGGATGGAGACACTGCGACGGAGGTTGGCGATAGCGTCGGGGCCGGGATGGCCAAGACGAAGATGCCAGAGGTTGGTGGAGAGGGCGATGCTGGCGTGTGGAGTGGACGGTGCGGTGGGGATGATGTAGAGGTCGCCGCCACTATTGCAGCGAAGGATCTGACATCGGGCTGGGATATCCTTCACAGAGAAACTAGAAGCGTTAAATTCAATTGAGCAATTGTTATCTCGTGTGAATTGACGAACAGATACTAGATTGTAAATGAGGGAGGGAACAATGAGGATATTGTGAACTGGAAGGTTAGTTGTGGGTGTAGACAGAAAGGAGTTACCACGGCATTGGACAGGAAGAGAGTGACTGTTGCCGATGATGACAAAAGGGGAGGAGGAGGGATGGCAAGAGCGTAATATACCAGCCGATGACGTCATGTGAGAGGACGCACCAGAGTTCAGCATCCAAGGGTACTAAGGTTGGAGCATCATCTGGTTGAGGGCAGCGACGAGGCCAGCCTGATTCCAGGAGGGAACCGACTGAGTGGGTGGTGACTGGAGCATCGGCTGAGGCGATAGGGTGGGAGCCGATGCTAGGTGGGCCTGAGGATGAGCGCCAAGAACCCCTGGTTGCCAGCCGATGGGACTGTGTGGCTGGGGCTAGGGTGCCTAGTGGTTGTAGCATAGCCACGGACCCGTGGGACCGACAGGCGGGACAGGGACTGGAGCAGGTCACGATTGTATCGGATCGTGCCAGTTCTTATCCTTGCCCTTGACCTTGCCCTTGCCCTTGCCTCTGCCGGTGCCACTGGTGCGGGCTGTGTTGCCATGGTTAGAACCATGGCCACTAGAGCCGCGAGAAATGATGGCAATACATGAGGATCGACAGCCATGATCGGCTATGGCGAGGAGAGCAGTGTGGGCCATGGTCTTCTCGTTGTTGGCTAGGCGGAGTTCTTTGAGAACTAGTATGTCATGGGCCCGGGCGAATGATGGAAGGGGTGTGAAGTTGGCGATGTCGTCGACGGTGTTGGAGAAGCGTAGGTTAAGTCCTCGCAGGAGGGCGAGGACGAGTTGGGAGTCGGCCACAGGGTGACCGACATCGCGGAGGATAGTAGCCTTTACCTTGAGGCGCTGGCAGTACGAGGAGACAGAAGAGTCTCCTTGTACCATAGAGTGGAACTTGTTGAGTAAGAAGATAGCGTGCGGCTGCTTGTTGGCAAGGAAGAGCCGCTTGATAGCCACCTAGAGATTCCGGGCGGTGGGGTCGGTGTCCTCCATGGCAAGGTCGAGGACAGAGTCATCGATCGAGCTAAGCAACCAGCTGCGCACGTAGCACTCGACGATGTCCTACTAGGGATCATCGGGGCTAGGTGGAGCGGAGCCATCGATGTGTGACTGGAGGCCAAACTTTTCACAGAGGGATTTAAAGAAAAATAACCACTTGGAGTAGTTGGCGTTAAGGTCGAGAGAGATGGAAACGTGAGATTTCACGTTGACAGCGGCATAGGGTGGTGAGAAGATTGGTGAGGTAGTGCCCGAGGTGTGGTCAGAGGCGTCGAGGGCCAGAATAGATTCAGCGACTGGGAGGGTGCCGGAGCTAAGGGTTGACTTGGTGGCCATGACAAGAGGGTAACGGGCGCAAGAAGCCGATAAGGGTAGGTCTGATGAGGGGTAGGTGGCCGATGGGAAGAAGCCGATGAGAAAAAAGATCAGCCGATCAAGGAAGTGATTGGCCGATTGGGAGTGAGCCGATGAGAAGGAAAAGTGAGCCAACTAGTCGATGGAGAGTGGTTGGCCGATGAAAAGTAGACAGCGGAGTAGTTGAGGGAAAGATGGGTGGTAGAGTAGGTAGGTCAGAGAGTGGTTGGATCACAGACGTGAGACGATTCGCGTCCGTGAAGAGAAGTTTCACGTCCTTGGACTCGTGGAGGCAAAGGAGTGGAACAGATGCGAAAACTCGAAGAGGGGGCGGACGCAAAAAGAGGAGGTTCACGTCCGGGAGGCAGAGATTCGTGTCTGTGGACACGTGAACACGTCGGAGTGGCTCGAACGCGAGTGGAGAAGGTTCGCGTCCGGAAACAGGTAAGCATGTCAAAAAAGCGGGAACCAAGAGAGAGTTTCAGCCGATAGAGAGCGGACGAGTCCAGCCGATAGAGGGCGAACGGGTTCAGCCGATGGAGATGACAAGCACAGAGGTGCGCCGACGTCAAAGGAGAAAAGGTGTACCGAGGCAAGAAAAGGGCGAAGACGGGTGTGAGCCAAGATGAGGAGACGGATGGAGACCGTCGCCTCGTCACATGAAGGAAAAAGGGATGGGAGGGTGATGGAGAAGGAGAAAGCCGTCTGCGGAGGAGATGGGAAGAAGAAGGAGCCGAGACGAGAGAGCAAAGAGATAATACCGAGAAGTAAGTCGGCGACGGGAAGAAAGCGTCGGCTCACCGACAGGAGGATACTAGCGCGTCAGGAATGTCTAGATCTACTCTGATACCATGTAAGAATATATACAGTAAGAAGATATCAAGTCTATATATATACAGTCCAGTGATACAGTGGTCTAACATAGTATTGTACGGATATGTGTTCACCTTTTTAGCCTTGTCACTTAGATTTTACTGTTCTAATCTATATTTGAAAATTTAGCCCTAGGGTTCACTTAGAATTGCAAATTACTTGTTATAAGATAAACCCTCTCTTTTTTTTTCTTTTTACAGCCTGTCGCCATCAGTAGGGGCTATGGTGCCATCGGTATTAATCCCGGACAACCTTTATGAGACAAGAATTTCGTTTACAAATTATAATTCTATATGCAATTCAGCCCTAAGGTTTGCATGAAATTGTACACTTACAAGTTAGGAGAGAACCTAAAAACTATGCTCAATGGAGTTATACATAGCTGTTACTGTTTTTTACAACCTGTTGGTTTCTGTGGGGGCTACAATGCCCTGCAAGTGATGTTTCTTCTCTTGAATTTGAGCTTTCTGCTTTTGCCTCATGGCGCCCCATTCAATGGCATCAGCAACTGCCCGTTGACGGTCAAATGTGCTTCGATCTTGCTTAGTGCTACCAGTAAATGAGGGATCCTTGTCCTGTTTGTTTTGGGGTACAGTGTTAATCTTCTCTTGATAGCCTGCGGGTACTTGTGCGAGGAATCCCAATGTGACAACAGTGTCACTCATGTATGGTCGAACTGAGGGTTCATCTTGTAGGCACATTGATGCCAAGCCCACAGCCTGGTCCAAATCTCCCTTTGGGTAGTCACCTCTAAGAAGTGGGTCCACCAGTTCATGGTGCCTCCTCCTATCTTTGAGCATGGGCTGGGCCTGTTTATCATAATTAAATTCAATGATCAGAAACTCTGTACAAGGGCATCTTATTCAACTAATTTCTATCCAAAAATTTCATAGAATTTCGTATGTTCCATTTGTTTGAAATATGACTGAGTTATAGAGGCGATTGTACTGCTGGTCTAGTTAAGGACATTTAGTGCATACCCAGTTCACCAGGACTTGCTCACATTCTGGTCTGGACGAATCTACAGCTCTTCTTCCTGTGATCAACTCAAGTAGAAAAACCCCAAAACTGTAGACATCAGTCTTGGTAGTTAGCTGGCGTGTTTTTACGTACTCTGGAGCACAGTACCCAAAAGTGCCCATCACCCGAGTTGAGATGTGTGCTTTTCCCCCAACACGGCCTAGCTTTGCAAGTCCAAAGTCCGACAGCTTAGGATTGTATTTTTTGTCAAGAAGGATGTTGGGGGATTTGAGATCCCGGTAGATGACCGGCGGACTCGCCTCATGGAGGTATTCAAGCCCCTTAGCAGTTCCATGGGCTATCTTCATCCTGATATGCCAACTTAGTGGTACTTGATCTGAGGTGTTGTCTGCAATAACAATTCAGCTTATAAGTCCTCGTTGCATTTAGCTATTAATTTGCTGCCAAGCTCTAACAACTTTAAATAATCATGTTAAACTGCTGTCTGAAGTGTTGTCTCAGAGTATTTTCCTAGGCTGACAATATTACTATAGAAAGTGAGGCACTTGTGTCAGTTTTTTACCAATTGCATCTAGATTTTATCATTGATTAAATTGAATGTAGTCGAGTTAGCATTGGCACTTGAATTTTTTTGGTTGAGAGAAAAAAAAAAGACCGCTTACCTAGCAAGTGGTCTGCAAGCGAGCCAAGGGCCATGTACTCATACACCAGCAATCTTTGATCTCCGTCTGAGCAATAGCCAACCAAACTGACCAGGTTTGGATGGTTTAAGAGGCTGAGCATCACAACCTCAACCAGGAACTCTTTGTGACCTTGAAATCCATTAAGGTCCAGCTGCTTAACAGCTACAAGCTGATCATGTATGGAGAGATAATTGAATCAGTGAACAATTTGAGACAAAATGAACTAGATCGTATGTGAAGAATGTTTGCCACTAATTGTTGTTGTGTATACCTGGCCATTCTCAAGCTGGCCCTTGTAGACCCTGCCGAAGCCCCCCTCTCCCAGAAGACGGTCAGAACGGAAGTTATTGGTGGCTGTCGCTAGCTCACGGAACGTGAATTTTTTTCCAGTCCTGGCAGTAACTGGACTTCCATTTGCTGCTGCTTCAGGTGATTGCTTGTGGTCTGATGGGACACGTGGCAACTTGTCCAATTCTGCAGTGGTGAGTTGCAGGATTCATTAGACAGAAGTACACAATTCCACTCTGCTCTTATTTACTTGGATCTAGGTCTTTTCTATTGTTATTCGAACTCAAATCTGGATTGTTACAAGATTACAACAAACTAAAAATAGTTTATAGTCATCCAAGTCGTGTCTGCAAAGTTCACCTTGATCCATCATGGTTTTTTATTTGGAATTAAATGATACATACATGATTAGGTATGACAACAGAATGCATGTGAAACTGTCAGAAAACAGATAGTATAGGATGTAACAGCTACACAGATTTCATTTGGAAAAATATGCATACTGATATCCAGAGGGGACCAATGTGGCCTAGGGTCTAGCCGTCTAGGGATGCCATCGATCCTTAAACAGAAATACAATGAATAGTCTGTTCGTAGAGGCTTAATGGAATATAATCTACAAAGTGATTGTGGCAATTTAGAGCTTTTCTAGAGCGCTGCCTTTTTGCCTTATGTTTGTCTGATTTTGTGTTGTTTATGCGCAGTGTGAGTGACAAACATAGTAGTAGCTGGAGTATCTCCCATGATCTTACCAGAATTCCTGAGGGATGCTCCATGTTTTGTTGAGGCCTTCTTCACAATCGTGACCTCCCTTGCCTCCATCCTCTTTGACGCCTTCTTCTTGTCGGACTTGAAGCATGAAAAGCAGCTCATCTTCTTCAATGTATGAAATCTCTCTCAATCCCTGTTTCTTCCTTTTCTGAAATTATAATCCCTGTGCCTCTCTGCCCTTACAATTGATAAGCCTCTGTTGTGCACAATGGAGCAGCATGGGTGAGAGTTATATAGAGGCTTCCTTCTCCTTCCTTGCTAAAGATCCTGTATCCAAATTACAGGTTGTTCTTGTGCACAGCAACAAAAATGCGATCCCTGTGCAATGATACGCATTTCTGCTGCGTATTCAAGAAAAAAAAAGGGGTCCCTGTGAAGAAAATGTGGACAAATAAGAGGAGCAGTTTCTTCATGCCTCCATGGAGGAGAATGTGCGGAACCAAGAATAGAGCCTCCCTTTGTTTTTGGATCGTGCTTGAATTCTAAAATTAGACAGTTTGCTTATTTGAGAATGTGCAACTTCGAGAACACGCTGCTTATGTTGACTCCCTGGTTCGATTTTAGAAAATGGATTGTTTTTGGCCTGCACTTTAGAGTATCTGATCTGGGTGACACACTGCTTGTCATCTGGTTCAAACTTGATCATAAACTGTATGGTCATTTTTCTGATGATCAGGTTTATCTGAAAATCTATCTGCTTTCTGAACCATGCCTAAGACAAGTGCTGTTTGTAATCCGCCAAGTGGCTCCTGTGCTGGTTGAGTCAGTTTGCTCCTGTTTTGATTTTGTACCTTAAACTCTTTTTCTCCTCATCTAATGCAATTGTCAGAGGCTCGGAGCTCCTAACCCTTTTCGTTCAAAAAGAATAGGCACTAAACCATAATCCTGATCCCTATTTTTCCTGACCAAACTAGTCATCAGCACTTCAAAGTTTTAAAAAAAAACTGCTCTCAACTCCCAAAGGACTCTGATTGTCTGCTACTCTGGTACATGAATGATTGTACTGGTAAAAGTCCTATGTGAACCTGTAGTGAAGTGATCCAGGGCATTTGTGAGGCACTGTTCTGTCCTTTCTAGCTTTCTCTGCAGGAAAGGCACGTTAAGCTTTGCATACGTCATATGTGTATTGCACCAGTCAGAGGCTTTCATCCCTACCATATGTTTAGTTCAACTTAGGTTAAATATTTTGTTGCCTTAAAAATCTAATTAACATGTAGATGGGGCTATGAAGGATGCCAATATGGGTCTTGATGCACATTCTAAAATATAAATCCATAAGCACATGTGTTTTCTTTAAAAATATAAATCTATTCTAATACTGTTTAATTATTTTTACCTTTTTATTTTAAATGCATTTTCATAGGAGTACACATAGTTTTTATGTAAACTAATTTTGAATATATAAATATTAAATATATTAGTGTAAAATCAATTTTCGTTTATATATCTTAAAAATCATAATTTTTAGTTATTATTTTCGAAATAAGATTTATCAAAGTGCACATGATAAGAACTATGAATAAATGAAAATTACAATTTTTATTTCCATACTTGAATCTTGTGGAGTCCTTTTTTATGAGCATTTAAGTTACTAATTTTGTTGGAAGTTTTAGTTCCGAATTTTAATTCCTTTCTGTTGTGAATTGTGTTCTTATACAGATCAACTTGCTAAGTTATGTTTGTTTTATATCTGAGTTTCTTTTTTTTAATTTAGAATAGAGTTCTTATTGAGATCCAATATATAATTTCCTTTTATTTTATTTCAACTTTAGAAATTTTATATTGTAATTGCCATTGACTCTATTCTTTTAATCTGAACCGTCGTAATTGTGTCCACCTAGATGGATGGATAGATTTATATATTTGACATACAAATAGATAGAAGCACAAATCATTTACTTATTCTTTGCACTCTGGATCCCTTGACACTATGACATAGTTATGAGGACAAGAATTTGATTTATTGTTCAATTTGTATACAAAAATTTAGCCCTAGTGCTCTTGCATTATTGCAAAGTTATTTCTTATGGGACATCTTAATAAAACTGCATAGGAATTGGCAAATTTAAGCATAATCTAAACTGCTTTTTTTTTACTTTCTACAACCTGTTGGCTTCAGTAGGGGCTATAGCGCCATGATGTTGATTCTTGACACCTTTTTCAGACAAGAATGCCATTCATGAATTATAATTTCTTTATGAAAATTCATCCCTAAAGCTTGCGCAACATTGCGAAGTTTTAAGTTAGGAAACAGCAGACAAGAATGCCATTTACGAATTCTAATTTCTTTATGACATTTCAGTCCTAAAGCTTGCACAGCATTGCGAAGTTACAAGTTAGGAGACACCCATTACTGGTATTACAACACGTTTTTCTTGGGGGCTATAATGCCCTCAGATTGAGCTTTCTTTTCTTGAATTTGACCTTTTTGTTTCTGCCTCATAGCACCCCACTCAATGGCCTCAGCAACTGCTCGTTGACGATCGAATATTCTTTGATCTTGCTTAGTGCTACCAGTTACTGAGGAATTTTCATCCCTTTTGTTTTGGGGTACAGTGTTAATCTTCTCTTCACTGCCTGCAGGTACTTCTGCAAGGAATCCCAATGCGACAACAATGCCACTCGTAATTGGCCGAACTGAGGCTTCATCATATATGCACATTGCTGCCACGACCACAGCTTGGTTCAAATCTCTGTCTGGATAGTCACCTCGAAGAAGAGGGTCTACCAGTTCGTGGCATCTCCTGTCGTGAAGCATGGGTTTGGCCTGTTGATCACAAACAAATTCAATGATCAGAAACTTTGTTTGAATTATATGACTGAGTTATAGAGGTGATTGTACTCTGATCATAAATGTTGGTTTAGTTAAGTACTTTGTGCATACCCAGTAAGCCAGGATTTGTTCACAAACTGGTATCCACAGCTCTTCTTCCTGTGATCAACTCAAGTAGAAAACCCCCAAAACTGTAGACATCGGTCTTGGTAGTGAGCACGCCTGTTGTTACGTATTCTGGAGCACAGTACCTAAATGTGCCCATCACCCTAGTTGAGATGTGTCTCCCTCCCTCAAAGGGGCCTAACTTTGCAAGCCCAAAGTCCGACAGTTTAGGATTGTAATCATTGTCAAGAAGGATGTTGGGGGACTTGAGATCCCGGTAGATGACAGACGGATTCGCGTTCTCATAGAGGTGTTCAAGCCCCTTAGCAGTTCCATGTGCTATCTTCATCCTGGTACGCCAATTTAGTGGTTCTTGATCTGGAGTGATGTCTGCAATAACAGATTCATCTTATTAGTCTCTGTTGAATCTAGTTATTAAATTGCTGCCAAGTGCTAACAACATTACATAATCATGTTACAGTGTTGTCTGAATATTCTTCGGAGTATTTTTCTAAGCTGATATTGTGATCAAAAGCATAGATATTTTGTTATCGATAGCATCTAAAATTTTATTGTGCATTAAATTGAAGGTTGCAAGATGAGCGTTGGCACTTGAACATGTTAGCTGAGTAAAAAAGGACCACCACTTACCAAGCAAGTGGTCTGCAAGTGAGCCATGTACTCATACACCAGTAATCTTTGATCTCCGTCGGTGCAAAAGCCAGCCAAGTTCACCAGGTTTGGGTGGTTCATGTTTCCGAGTACGAGGACCTCAATTACGAACTCCTTGTTACCTTGAAAGCCATTATGGTCCATTTGCTTGACAGCTACAACCTGATCATGTATTGAAGAACGATTTAATCATTTGAGACAAGTGAACAAGATTTTATCTGAATAATATTTGCCACCAATAGTTATTGTATATACCTGGCCATTTTCAAGCTGCTCCTTGTAGACCCTGCCAAAGCCCCCCTCTCCCAGAATACAATCAGAATGGAAGTAATTGGTGGCTGTCGCTAGCTCGCGGAATGAGAGTGTTTTTGGAGTTTTGACAGCAACTGAAATTCCTTTGGGAGGTTCAGTTTTTTCTGCTGCTTCAGATGATTGCTTGTGGTTTGAATGGGCATGTGACAACTTGTCAGATTCTGCAGAGGTAAGTTGTAGGATACATGAGACAGAAATACAGAATTCAACTATGTGCATTTTTATCTAGGTTATGTATTGCCCATCAAACTCAAACCTAGACTGGTACAAGATTACAGAAACTATTAACTGTTTATAGTCATCCATGTCATATCTGCAGAAATCATTTTGATCCATCAAGATTTTTATTTAGAACTAAAGATACAATGGCAGGAATGAGTATGGCAATAAAATGCATGTAAAACTGGCACAACAGTACAAAGCAGATAATACAGGATATAATGGCTAGAAAGATTTCATTTAGACAAATATATATACACAAAATATCCAGAAGGGACTAATGTGGCACAGCACAAAATGCACAATGAATAGTATGTTTGTAGAGGTTTAATGGAATTTAATCTACATAATGATTACGTGGAAGAAGAGAAGATATTAACGGACTTCAAATCTTGGAGCCCTGCATTTTTTTTAACGTTTTGTTTGTCTGATTTTGTGAGGTGATGATGCTGCCACTCAACCTTGTTTATGCTCAGTTTGAATGGAAAACATATGAATATCATTTTGTTGGTAAAATTTGCTGCAGTATCGCTCATGATTCTTACGAGAGTTCTTGAGGGATGATCCATGTTGTGTCGAGACTTTCTTCAGGACTGTGAGCGGTCTCGCCTCCATCCTCTTCGACGGTTTCTTCTTGTCAGTCTTGAACGAAGAGCAGCTCATCTCTGCTCCCTGTATGAAATCTCTCTCAATTCCTGTGTCTCCTTTGTTGAAATTACAATCCCTTTTCCTCTCTTCCCTTACAACTGATAAGACTTTTGGTTGTGCACAATAGGGACAGCAAGGGTGAGACTTATATAGAGGCTCCCTTCTCCTTCCTTGCTAAAGATCCTGTTGTAGTTACAGATTGTTCTCTTGCACTGCAAGAAAAATGCGATCCCTGCCTGCAAAGAAAATGTTGACAAACAAAGAGGAGCATTTTTTTAAGAGAACATGAGGAGCATTGTCTCCATGCTTCCATGGAGGAGAATGTGCTGAACCAAGAACAGAACCTCTCTTTGTTTTTGGGTTATGGTTGAACTCTAAAATTAGATAGTCTGCTTCGTTGAGAATGAGCGTCTTTGCGAACACGCTGGATCTAACTTACTTCCTTAGATAGTTCAGATTCTAGAAACCGAATTCGCTGGATTTTTGCCTATGTTGTCTCCTTGGCTTGAATTTGGTGTGTCTGCTTATTAGTTATTGAAGTGGTCTGGCCTGGATTGTTCGAACTTTATCAAAGACTGTATGGTCACTCAGTTCTCATTTAGATCAGTTTGGTCTGGACTCTGGATGTATGTCTGCTTGCTGAACCATGCCAAAGAAGAGACAGGCAATCGAACCAGAATCCTGATCTGTAAGGTGACATGTGAAGTTATCTTTAACTATCTGTAAGTTGACATGTAAGGCAATAATCCATCTTTATTATCTTTAACTAACCAAACTAGTCACCTGGCACTTCAGTTACAGCCTTTGAAAAAGTGAAAAACTGTTCTCAAACTCTCAAATGGACTCTGGTTGTTTGATACTATTTGAATCATTGTACTGGTAAAATGCCCTCTGTGACTCAAGACTCTTGTGATCCAGGCATGTGAGGCACTGTGCTGCCGCTTTTTGGTCTGTGATGCAGTACAGCCGCGTTGAGCCTACATGCCTGTGTTGCACATTTGCACTTGTACCCGTCAGATACTGAACTCTCATGACTGTCCTGTTAGTTTTGTTGTTTTTTGTCTGTAACAACAAGATTAAGTTATTAATCTCAGTAGTGTTACAGTGACAGTGACTGAGTTATATGCAAAATCAATCCACATGCTCGGTCATGTCATCTCCCAATAAACACACCGAAAATTCTCGCCAAGATTGCCAACGTCTCCAATGGCTTCAACCGCAACAGCACGCCATTGAAGGCCATCTGTCAAATTGTGGCTTTTGCCTGCCTGTCATGCCGGCTGCTGATCTCGGCCATCAGAGGCCCAGGGGGCTGGTCCTCATGTCAGCAAGCTTAACATGTGATGTGGGTATTGTACCATATAATTCATGGGCCTATGTGATGGATGATTTGAGTTCAAGATCTAGCCATGCATCTTGGAGAGGATATGGCTTTGTGCATTGTTGATGCAGAGGTCAGGATATTTATATTATTCTTATATCTATATATATATTTCACATGACCGTGTTACACAAATATGACCAATCCCATTGTACAAACCTATGCCAGAGGAGAGAAGCATAATTTCTAATAAATCTTAATAAAATTGGTTGGGCCTTTTCTTCATGGCTGACCCGCCAAATAAATTTCTGGTGATCTTTTTTTCGAAAGGAAAAAAGATTCTTATGTAGTGAAAAATATCATAAAGATGGAGACTAGTGCTACTGTGCTAGTCATATTTCGGCACTGCTAAAAAGCATCCCTTTCTTTGGCGTGACTGAAGAGTAAGATGCTTTTACGAAAAAAAAAAAGAAGAGGCAACCCTACAAATGAAGTCAACTTTTTAAATTACCATCACTCTCAAAATCCCATTCCTTCACTACAAACATAAGGCAATGCTTAGGGGGGCCTACCTTTTCCATCGAAGCAATGGTTGCTTTTTGAATCCCTGCTTGACAATGACTCCATACCATCCAGCACAAGCAAGAATGAGAGCTTCGACTACCTCCAAGTAGTTGAATATTCTCAGGCCCCATTTCTCCTTCCATTTCATCATTCCAAATGCTTGGCCTATTCGATAAAACCACGTAATTATGAATATTCGTTTTTTCCTCGGTTAATTCACGTTAATATATCAGAAAATCACAATGCAATCGAGATTCGTTTGTACATGAAAGATGTCGACAAAATGTTTGATGCGCTAAACATTTCATAGCTACAGTGAGATGGTGAGTTGATGGTTAATAGTACCACGATATGTACAAGCCTCCAAACAAATGTAGACAAGAGTGTGTGCTTGTATGACGGTTGAGAAGCAACACTTGATGGAGGATGAGACATCCATGAACGTGGTCCATTATTCTCAACCCCCCACCTTAGGTTGTCCTCATGAACTCCATTCCAAGCTCCTTCCATGTCTGATTCTTGTGTCCCTAATAAGGCTGATATGGCGTGGGCCTGTGATTGGCAATTTTTTTTAGTAATAAAAGATTATAAGGTATCCTTCGTCGCTAAGGAAAAATGTCTCTTTGGCCTCTGTATCTATGATGCATACAACCTACAAAGCAATCTCACAGATGTCTATGTATAACCCCAATCGACATCAACAAGTAAGACGTAATCGAAAAAAAAAAGAATGGAAAAGGAGTTCAGTACCAAAAACACACCATTGCAGAGGATTTCTGTCAAGAAATATGGAGCAACGTTTGGAAAACCACTGGATTACCGGAAACCGAAAAGACGGGCACACTGTTTTGTGGCCCCCAGGATTGCGTTGGGCCCACTCGACAGCGACAGCGAGATCACGGGACTAGCCAGGTAGGCAGCTATAGGTCATCGATCTATCCAGCTGACGTTGTCAATTCCACGCCCATGGAATCAGTTAGTGAGAGTGCTTAAGTGAGTGATACTATCATGGGTGGCTGCTTTAGTTAGTACTAGTACCAGTAGACAGGCAGCAACAGCAGTGTTAGGATTAGTGGCAGCTACTACTAGCTTAGCTAGTGTTGTTGATAGCTTGATACTCCACTTGAGAATTTTGGTTGGTGGCTCGAATGAATGAATCATGGATGACTTCCACGCGATGCTGCTAAAAGCAAAGCTAATAATTAATCACTAGCTAGCTAGAAGAGGTGATCAGTAATTATGCAGCACTAGATTGGAAGATGCTTTCCTTGCCATGCCGCAGCAACCAGCTCAGATCAGATCAGCTGCTCGCCCAATTGCTCGAGCATTGGATATCTCTTTCGATTGCACATCCAGCAAGTCATTCCTATGCGAAACATTTCAGGAAGGTATTTTGTTCACAGAAAATCTGATCAATCAATGAGCTGAAATGAAGTTCTTGATAGTTCGTTTAACATCTGTAAAAGAAGTAGTGAGTATAATGTGATTAATTGCTGGATTAAACGAATGAATCATCTGAATTGTTGGACTATTATCAAGAGGAGTGTTACAAATGTAGTTGAGTTCAATGCTAATCTATGTACTCATACATATACATACAAATTCCAGAGAAAATTAATACTACTATCTAGGATTAAAAAAAAACTTTCACCGGGCGGCGTCGCCGGCGGTGGAGCTGAAGCCGATGTCGTAACCGCCCTTGCGCAGCGTGCTGGTGAGCGACGACGAGCTGAGCGAGTCCGACGACTCGTCGTCGGAGTGCTCGTTGAGCCCCAGCGCGTTGTAGTCCGACACGCTGTCCTGCAGGCTGAGCAGCAGCTGGTGGTTCGCCGAGAAGCTCATCGACGGCCGCGTCGCCGGCACGAACGGCGGGTCCACCTCGCCGCTCAGCATCTGCACCACCGCTCGCATCCCCGGCCGGAGCGCCGGCTCCGGGCTCGAGCAGGCCAACCCCACCAGCAGCGCCCTCCTCATCTCCCCCTCGTCGTACTCGCCGCCCAACCTCGCGTCGACGGCGTCGAGCACGTGCCCCTCGCCGTGGAGGCTCCACACCCATTCGACCAGGTTGTTGCACCGGCCTTCCGTTCCGATCGGCCGCCGCCCGCACGCCACCTCCAGCACCAGCGCGCCGAAGCTGAACACGTCGGTGCCCTCGGTGGCGCGCCCCGTCAGGAGGTACTCCGGCGCCAGGTACCCCATCGTGCCGGCGGCGGCGGTCGCGTCGGGGGACTCGCCGTGCTCCGCCTGCCTCGCCAGCCCGAAGTCGCCGAGCCGCGCACGGTACGCCTCGTCGAGCATCACGTTGCTGGACTTGACGTCACGGTGGATGACGCGCCGCTCGCACTCGTGGTGTAGGTATGCCAGCGCGGACGCCACGCCGGCGAGGATCTCGCGGCGGTGGTTCCACGGGAGCACCGGCGACGACGCGTCGAGCAGCGCCCTGTCGAGGCTGCCGTTGCGCATGTAGTCGTAGACGAGGAGGATCTCCCCTTTCTCGTGGCACCACCCCTGGAGTCGGAGCAGGTTGCGGTGGCGGAGGCCGGCGATGATGGAGAGCTCGGAGAGGAACTCGGTGCGCGCCTGCGCGCCATCGGCGCTGGCATTGGTGCAGCGCTTGACGGCGACCATGGCGCCGGTGTCCGGGATGATGCCCTTGTACACGGTGCCGAACGCGCCGTTCCCGATGACGCGGGACGCGTCGAAGGCCCGCGTGGCGGCGCTGAGCTCCTTGTAGGTGAACTCTCGCGGAGAGCGCGCGAGCGCCGCCGCCGACGCGAGGCTGTCGCGCCTGTCGACCACCGCCAACGCCGCCGTGTTGCGCTTCCGAGCCTTGGCGCGGCGCGCCAGGGCCCACAGCGCGAAGCCGGCGAACGAGACGGCCACGAACGCCCCAGCCGTGGCGGCGCCGGCCACCGCCGCGTGCGCGGGCGGGTGCGACGATCCGGCATTACTCCCCCCCGCTGTCGAATTGGCCGGAGCACTCGCCACCGCGACCGAGCTGGTGGGAGGCATCGAAACCGTAGACGCAGGCGGCGACGGCGTCGTCGTTACACCAGGGAGCTGCGGAGGCGATGGAAGCATCGGATTAAGACTCGCCGGAGGGGGAGCGGCCGAGGAAACCGGCGCTTCTGGTGGTGGAGAAGGCGCCGCACGCGACGGTGGTTTCGACGGCGAAGACGACGACGAGGGCGTGGAGAAGGTCCACCACTCGACGGTGTGTATCTCGGTGCTCCCCTGCGTGGAGGCGGAGAAACCGACGAACGCCTCATCCTTGACATACTCCCCAAGATCGAACGGCGAGGAGAGCACCGGCTCCGGCGGGCGCTTGGGCGAGTATGAGACGAACACCTCCATGAGCCCCTTCGCCGAGTACTCGATCCACGCATTCACCGTCCTCCCACTGGTGAGCTCAACACCAGCGCCATCCAGATCAGCGACGGCGGCGGACACCATGCTCCCAAGATCCAACCCGACATGGTTCCCATTCACATCCCCGAACTGCACATCCATGAGCGTATCAAACTCGACGGCGACATCGGAGGCTGCGGAGACCCCGATGTAAGGCCCGGCGTCACCGAGGGTGGCATCGTCCTTGGCGATGACGAAAGCGAGCCCCCCGCCGACGGAATCCGTGTTGAGCGTGGCGACGGTGAAGGCGAACTGGGTGGAGAACCCCTGGCGGAGCGACACTGCGGTGGCGTAGAGCGCCCGCCCGGCGCCGGAGTTTGGGACGGGGAGGTCGCGGGAGAGGCGGATGGTGCCGTTCTTGAGGTGCGCATCGCCGAGCAGCCTGAGGCTGCCCAGCGTGAGCGTGGCGTAGTCGAAGCGCAGCGCGGAGGATATGTCAGCTGCGGCGGCGAGCAGGAGCAGGAGGAGCGCGAGCAGGAGCGGTGGCGGCGGCGGTGCTGCCATTGGCGGCATGGGGACCAGACATGGGAGGCGAGGCGATAAGAGGGGGTGAAAGGTGGGAGCTTTAGAGAGAGGGGAGAGTGGGGATGGAGGATGGCGGCGAGGAGACACGTGCGAGGCGCAACGCAACGGTAGGGAAGAAAAGAGTGGCAGTGTGAGACCGGGAGAGTGAGCTAGATGGGGTGGATGACGAGTGAGCCATGGATTTCTGAGCTGCTTTTTCGCCGGTGGGGTGGTGAGGTTTGGACCGAAGTGGTGGTGGCGGGGCGGGTGCACGGAACCGCACGCATGGCCACGGGAGAGACTCTGCGCTACGCGAGCACGCGTGCCTATCGCCTCCCGCGCCTGGACGGACGCCGACGACGCGCGCCGCCGCATCTCGAACGGTAACAAACGCGACCTGCCGCTCGCGCGTCGCTGTCGGCCTCCATGGCAGGAGTAGTATACGCGTCCCTCTGCATGCTTCCAAAAAGATTGTCTTTTATGAATTCGCGTCAAAATATAGCTCTCCATAAATAGCTTTCAAAATTGTCCTATTTTCTTTGGTCCAAAATTAGGGAAACACTCCTCCATGCAGCCTCGAGATTTCCGGAGATTGCTCACGGCCAGCCGTCCGATCTAGGCCCAGAAATCGAGTGCCTGTTCAACTTCCGTGATTGAGTCACCCTCTCTTCTTTATGTCAACCCTCCACCACCTCGTTTGCTCTGTTTCTTCCACCACACATCGGAGCCCCGGTTGCAGCGACAATGACGTGTTGCTGCCATGGCAACCACTTCATGGTCGGTGGCGATAAGACAACTACCACGGTGGAGCAAGTAGAAAGTACGCGAGATGTGCTGAGGCATCATGAAAATGAAAATAGTCAACTAGGATGGACAATCGGCAATGACACGGGGAAGGAAGAGAGCCCTACCATAACAAAACATAGCTGAAAAGAGAGATTGTCACCACCGATGATGAGAAATAAGATGTTATCGTAGGGAATGTGTATCATGAAAGAAAAACTAAATCTAATCACCGAATAGGTAAATAAATCTAAATCTAACCGAGTATAATTTATAACTTTTTAATGTTTTATTCAATATGTCTTTATAGATTCGAATGTTGAGCTAAATTTTTAATAGTGTTTTATATTTTTGTGTTTAAGTCGTTTATGTTTAAAACTCCAGATTTAATAATTTAAAATATTTTTAACTTAGTAATGAATTTTTTTTATAAGCAGTGATTTTTTTGTGACGTTAGATCCATAGCCGTGTCCGACATTTCTTCGTATCTTGTTTGGGATCTGCCATGGCAGGCTGAGCCTGACCATGGGTGATAGTAGCTTCAAGATCGGTGGCGATTACGTGAAGGCTGGCGTAAACTACACTTGAACGACGGATATCATTGGGATCACATACAATATGTGCATTATACTAGTAGTAGTACTCTTTATTGTAGTGAATATTTATTTATTCGAGTCAAGCAGATGAAACGAGATGGATTAGTGCTAAAAGATAACAAATAAAAAAATATTTATTGTTTATAATAGTTATGGTATAAACGATAAATTTAACTACTATAAAATTAAAAATCTATCTTATAAATATGAGATGAAGAGCTTATGTATAATTTTTTAAAAAAATATATAGTTTAAAAAATATGCCAAAAAAATCTGAAAAAAAAAGCTTAAACGAACGCAACCGAACATTTTCTAACACACGGATTAGCTCCGGTTTCCAAGCCAAGGCCACATACTACTACTACTACTCATTTTGTGCTGTCCTCATTAGGCAGCATTCCATTTTCTAATCATTTATAGCAGCTAGTAATTCAATTCAATTATAAGCTACATATATACACCATGTTCTAGTACTTGTACCTAGTATATATCTTGTGCAAATACGTACACGGGATGGAGTCGTAAACAAGTTGCTGCTTCAAATCTAATCCTAAATTTGGTCACATGAGTGCACGCTAGAACCAATTGATCAGATCAGCTGCATCATCATCGAGAGAGAGCATGGCTAGTTGCAGTAGCTAGCTTACTACTGTGCTGGCCTGCGTGTCTGTATGTAGAGTATATATATATACACACACACTAACAACTACGTGTTTCCTGCGGTTTGTTTGCTGCATTTTTTTTTCTTTTATTTTTCTCGTTTACTCACGCACTGCCTTAGGACTGCTGCACAGTGCCTGCTCACCGCTCACACCATACGAGATAGCAGTATAAGTTGGAAATTTGAATTTGTTTCCCTTTAGCAATGTAATTTGCTTTTTTTTTGTTGGCTTCCTGTCATGCATGGTCGAGTTTTCGGTTGAAAGATTTTCAGTTGTTTCATACAGACTTTGTTAATAAAATTGATAGTAGCTGGCCGGGGAAATACTTGAGCATGCGGATGTGGGAAAGTAATAATCAAATTAAATGGGGTTTTGCTAGTTCATATCTGCAATGCAGTGATGACTGAAGGAAACCACTCCAATTGCACGGCAAAGTGTCGATTGGTCCATCGTACGTACATTCATGCCGACCGGCAACCTAGGCTGGCTGGCGTTTCTTGCGAGCTAACTAATCGGTAGAATATTCATATAATATCATGCATTTCCAAGGTATATAATATACTAGGATAAAATTCTAGGCCAAGTATACTGTATAGGACTGTATATTCGTACACACGTAGGAGTATACTGCAAGCCTCAAGGCTGCAGCTAGTATCTGTCTGCAGTAAAAGTGTTGGCATCAGCCCACCACAAAGTCTGCACGGCCTATCTATTCCATGGGACAGGACCCATCAGGCCCATCACCAGGACGAGACCATGTGGACCCCACTTCAAAGGGTAGCATCTTTCTTTTGGATTTTTTATTTAAATATTTATAAAACTATATTTTCGTTTTCAAAAATTTAGAATTATACTCCCAACACCGTGATTTTTTTAAAGAAAATACGCTTATAGAGAGTGAAAAATTTGATGTAGCAAATATTCATTGACTCTTGTTGATAAATTTTAAAAGCACTTTATGGTAGTAGGATGATTAATTGTACATTTGCTAGCCCTGTGAGGGGCTAAATATATAACAATTTTATAAACAGCCGTTCTAACAGAAGAGAGAAAAATGCCCTCAGAAAATTTGCTAGCCCATCAATCGGACTAACGGGTATTTATCATGTTGATTTTCTGTCCTCTGCGTTTTTTTCTAAATCATGCCAGAGGGTGTATACTTGTGTAATTTTTTTTAAAAAAATATAGTTTTGTAAATATTAAAATAAAAAAATTCCTTTCTTTTACGAACTGATCGACCTAACGGTTAGCGCAGCAAACGGCGTATCCAGTTTAGGCCCACATCAGCATGGCCCACCACAGTCTATGTCAACCTGTCCATATCCCATGGCCCGGCCTTTGATCCCATGAGTCCTTGCAGCCCATCTTCCCTCCCATGTTTCTATTCTTCAAAGCCCATATAATATCAGAATTTATTTTTTAAAAAAAAACATCTAACCCATTAGCTTTTTTATCTAAAAATAACCCTTCTAAAAATACGACTCCTAAAAAATTTATTAATAATCAAGTAAATAACCTGTCTTAATAATCCGTGCAAAAATCTGTTTCAAACAGGGCTTATGCAGTAGTAGTATGAATATTTATTTTTTGCATTCCAAACGAGCACGATCACAGTGGGCATTGGTATAGGATTGCTGCAGTGTACTTAACTACTATCCAATTAGTATTTGAAAAAAAGAAGGATCGCCAATGATTATAAAATAAAAAATGTACTGCTACAGTATATAGGTGTAGGGTAAAGCCATCACCCTGACCCGAGGCTTATGAGAAGAATATGGAAAAAATAGATACTATCTAAATCGGGTAAATAATATAGGTTAAGAGGTAATAGTTATATATGTTCTGTTTTATTAAACATGTAATAAAATATCTATTTACCTTTTTTTTTCTCTTCTCAATGTTTTTGAAAGCTGTAAATAAAATCTCGACGTAATAAAATCTCTACTCATCCCAGATTTAATATCTATGGATTATAGCTGTAAATATCCGTTTCTCTGCCTCTGATAGAGAGAAAGATATATGTTAGGATACTGGACACGTGATATATTATCCGACGCTATTACTATTCAGTTCTGAATTAAAAAAAAAAACTAGAGAATAAGATACCAGAATTGCGTGATCCGACCGTAACCCCTACCCGATGTTACGTCTACACTAGAGTGGTGGACGAGAGGTTGTTGAGAAGCTTTTAATGTAGTGTCCTCTCGGTGTCCCGTCAACTAATGACATCTTCTTTCTTTCTATTTGTTTTGTTTCGGACTTGGCCAATATACAAGTGAAGCTACTGTACGAGTATAATGGTATTGGAAGCTTGATTAGAAAAAAAAAACAGTACGGTATCCTGTGCCTCTACAGTTGACTTGGTGTCCTCTACTACTTCCTCCCTTGGTCAAACTCAAACATGCACGCCAACCATTTCATTTCGTATATAGGGAGCTATTCTTAATTGAAACCACTCTAACGTACAAGTATTTTCTGCGATCCAAACATTTTCATTTTGAACACTGTGTATGTAAATGAATGCAACTTGTTTTTTTTTCATGACGGTTTCATTACCGACACGAAAATAGGCATATTGTTTCACAGCCAAAGAACGGAACAAGAGTTATTTTCCTTTTATTATTTTTTTCCTTTCAACAGTATATATATATACTTAATTCTTTTTGGTCTTTTCACCAGATGAGAGGTTAATTGTTCTTGTCGTCGAGGGCACACAGAAGAGAGAAATACAGTAGGATATTATTGGATAACTAACGCATGTTGCATGGTGATGTTAAATACAGTGGCCCACACATTTATTTTCGACCTGTCCCACCTCCCCTCAACCCATCTGGGACTACTGTAATGTACACATGTGCACCGTTTACATGTATACAGGTACTACTAGATCTCACTTGCCTTGTGTAAACTAGTAACGTGCTATTTGGTCTCTATCAAATTTACGGATGGTAATGGGTCAAGGTCAACGGGCCTTTTCACAACTCAACTCAGCCCTTTTATATTTTTAATTCAAAAATCTATACAGTTTTAGCCAAGACCTTTTTGAAACCAGCCCTTATATTTTTTTTTAAGCCAGAAGGTTAGGCCCATTATCACCCTTCACTACAGCATGGCTCTTGACTGCCAATCTTCAATTATTCAGCAAAACTAGACATCATGCCACACTTAGAGCTAGGAATTTCGTGAAGCATGGACAAGCCGGATGAAATTATGGAAAATCCTTGCATTTGCTCACAAACTGAGCAAATATATATTTAAAAAATTTTCTTGCAAAGGATATCGTCCAGTCTCAATAGCTTGATCTGAGGGTGCGAAGTCCTGGCAGACGGCCAGGCCACCCGGGAGGTGGATCGACCCTGATTCTATTTTCTTTATAATATAAAAAACAAAAAGTTTTCTCAGCTCAATTTATTAACAATATGTAAAAGCATGAATATACACCCAAAAGATATGCATTCAAGAGCATGAAGTGACCTTTCACTCAAAAACTTAGCTAGGTGGGGTTTTGCCAAGCCATGGTATGTGATGAGCTTTCTATTAGAGAAACTCAAACACTTAAATTTCAAAGAAAATGTACTACTTCCTCTAGTCCTGACTATTAAGAACGTCGAATATATTTGACTAAAAAGAGTGAAATGATAGATTATCATGAACATAATTTTCAAGCTTCTAAAATGGTGTGATTTTTTTAGAAAAACTTTCGATATAGAAGTTTTTTTAATAAAAAATCAAGTCTATTTTTGAAGTTTGTATATGTTAATATTTAATTAATTATGCGCTAATTGAATGTATTTACTTGTAAGCCAACCAGCTAAGTAGCTCAAACCTCTGAAATGAAGTGAGTTAAGAGCATTCACAATGCAACGATTAGAATAGTGTCTATAGAATTAAATAAATGGTCACATAAGATAAAATATGATGTGTCAAGTGAATAAATAAAGAAAAATGAGGAAAACATGTCTTGCATGAGATATAATTTCTACACAACATCTAAGACATAATAAAAGATAATAAGTATTAAATTCAAATATGTATTAGGACTGTTTGTATTAAAATAGTAGTGTCTAAAACTAGTTTCTAATGTAGAGGATATAAAAATGTATTATGATAGTACTAAAACTAATAGTTACTTTGTTAGGCCTTTGTCTGTACCTTTGGGAGGACTCTAAAGTCCCAATTCAAAGGTTGGTCCCCAAAATATCCAATTCAAACACAGATTCTCAAATTCTGTCAGCAAGTAGCTTGCTGAGGAAGCACCACCACTTGTGCATTATTCAAAGTCAAGTGAAGCAATCACAAAAAAAAAAAGGGGGGTTCAGATCAGGAACCCATATGAAAAACACACATTAAGATACCCAGACAAGGAGATCCAGATGGCAACAGCTCAGAGCTCACACGCACTCAGATGCAGCTCGCATTTGCTCTCTGGATCACCGGACACACAAAAATAAGCATCCACTAAACCACGACGCACGCACGCGAACACTACAACACATTTGGTTTGAAAAAACGAAAAGGATTTTTTAGTAGAGTAGAGATGACAAACGAACGGTCTATTTGGTCTTGCCCGGCCTGGCACGGCTCTGTCTAGGCCTGTTCCGGTTAGTTCTCACTACTAAACATCGTGTCGAACCGGTCCGATAGACTGTTTACTCCGAAAAAATATATATATATATATATATATGATTTTTTTAAAAATAAAAAATATAGAAAATTAAGAAAAAATATAGAAAAATATAAAATAAGTGAGAAAATTTATTAAAAATTTACTAAAACTACTAAACAGAATAACCAATGGACCGCATTGACCGTGGCCAAACCAACCATAACAGATCTTGGACTCGGTTAGCCCGACTTATTTAGCAACTATAAGTGGAGTAGCAGCATGCATGTAGCAACCTGGCTGGCTATTAGAAAATGACGTGGAGCGGTAAAGCTGGCATGGCTGATTCACCACTGTGCAATGCAATGCTCTCTCAGGCTACGTTGGACCCGGCGACAAAGAGACGCAGTCTTCATGTGTGCCAATTAAACTACTAAACAGTCCATATTCTGTAAAAAAAATATTAAAAAAATGTTTTAAAAATCATATCAATATATTTTTAAATTTAAATAATTAATAATTAATTAATCATTAGTATCGTTTCATTTTATATATCTTCTCTTTCTTTTTACTTCTCTACTCAAACGTTTAATAGTTTTAAAAGTATGCTAATAGAAAACGAGTGAGTATGGTAGACAACCTTAGGCCTAGGTTGTTTCTACATGTTTCATCTTGTTGTTTTCCACACGCATGCTTTTTAACTCATAAACGGTTTGTTTTTTTAAAAAAAAATATAGTAAAGTTTAATATTTTAAAACTTTTTTAGCTAATGCTTAATTAATCATGCGCTAATCCATCGCTCTTTTTTTTACTAGGAGATGGGGTTCTAGACCTAGACTTTCGAAATAAGACTTAAGGTGTTTGAAGGTGAGTAAAGAAGATAAAAATGATCGCGTAAAATGAGGATGTTTATTAGTGAATATTATTAAGTATTAGCTAGGGTAACCTTGAAAATGAAAAATATATTCACAAAAAATAAAAGTAAGGAAGCTAATCACCTGTCCACCAGCTACGAACGGAGCTTATTTTATTTTACAAACACTCGTGTTTCTATGTCTCCATCTTATCGAGGAATATAAGGAGCGAATGCAACCCTTTTAAGCTATGCGAACCCATGGCGCCATGATTCATGGAGTACTCAAAAAAGTGGTACGATGGAAGTAGGGGAATCATTGATTCATTTCAAGTAGATGCCGTAAAGAAAAATTGTTGAACAACCCGAGGAGAGTGTGATTAAGTGGAGACATATGTTTCTTTATGTTGTACAAAAAGTATGACATTAATCGAGTATGCTTTAGTTCTATTAGCACACTAATTATTACGTAAACCTAACTCAAAATGTTTAACAAGGAGTTTCTTTTTCATTTTGATATGAAATTTATGAGTAATTTTTTATAATATCCCATGTTTTACTGCATTTATAACGTAAAACCAAGGCTTTGGCAATGCGTTTCATATAACCCTAGATTTCTACAATATACACATATTCTACCTCAACATCCGATATTTTACACATATCCTTTCATAGAAATATTATGCATAAGTACCATGGCCAACTGGATGATATAGTGTATTTGGGTTTTATAATATGTTTTGCCCCAAAATCCAGGCTTTTCAAAACAAATTGCAAAATATGGGGCTTTACGTTAGGATTGAAAGTGCATCTAGATCTCCTAATGAGTTTTAAATGATAGATAATAAGAAATTAGGAGAGTAATGTGTTAAGTGAAGAATATTACAGGTGTTAGTCTTAAAAAATTGAATTGATGAAAAGGAACACATATCATGAAAGAAAGTTATCGAAGAGAACTCACCATTGTGCTTTAAATATATTTTATTTTTCTAAATTCCTAGGATTGCACTGTATAAATATTAGCCCGAGTTAAAAATAAGTGTTTAATTAGGTCTCTTTATTTTTCTTGAGTGTACAATTGCACCACATGCACCTCTGAATTTTGGTTTTTCTCTTGAGATGTCTTCGAATATTCTCTCTAAGTCACCAGACATTTTTTGGTAAGTTTCACTGGCTAACAGTGAAAATGGACCAGAGTCTCCGACCTTAAGTAGCGGAGTCTTCGGAGAATTTTCTCTGTCATACAGTGAAGATTATCCGAAGTCCCCTAAGGTTTAGATCAGATATTTCGGACTAGCTTTGCTGCTTTAGGTTTAAGTATGTCCTGAGTCTTTGGTCCCTAGGGGTGAATATTCCAGAGCTTGGAGAGGCTAAGGATCGAGCGTGATCTAGCTTCTTAGAATCCCTCAATGGAGATGTAGAATCTTTTGATTCGAACTTTAGTGAAAAATCTTTTGTCTCCTTGTGTAGTGTTTTTTTTGCATTTGTTTACTCTCTTTGGATAACTTATCACATCCCTTTATCTCTTGAGATTGCTCTCTCCACGCATCTTTTTGGAAAGCAGTGAAGAGAGACTGGAATATCCGGACCCTAGGACCGGAGTGTCCAGTCGAGCTCACAACCTAGTAGTGAACTTTGACCAGAGTCTTCGGTAGTTAGGACCGGATACTCCAAAGTGAGTTGTAATTTTCATTGCAAGTTTCTTATAGGTTTTTAGGTGTGCATATTCACCCTCCCTTTTTGTGCAACATAAGACCATTTCTATTGATATCAAAGCATCATCTTCGTATAGGCTTAACCATTTGAAGAGATGTCACAACTAGAAGAGAATTTTATTGATCCAAGCAAGGAGAATGAAAAGAATGTGAATGACTCTACTTCCAAAAGTGACTCTAAAAAGTAAGTAACCATTCCTCTTGATTACAACAAGCTCAATTTAAAAGTGCATCTAGATCCCTAGTGAGTTTTGAGTGATAGATGATAAAAAATTAGAGAGCTAATATGTTATGATTGAGATTCTCATACCAATTCATTTAGCCAAAGAGATTGTTTTAGTTAAAAGAAGACTCTCCATAAAGGTTAGAAAATAAAAAATGACTTGAAGCAATGAAAAGTTAATTTTATTATTTCTTGAGTTGTTAGGATAAGTCAAACTATTAAGGTGGACTCAAAATTAACCGTTTTAAAAAGCAAGTGTACAATCAAACTTTCAACTCTAGATAAGTAAACATTTGTACCATATACACCTTGAGATTTTGGTTTTTCTCTTTCAGTGCTTTGAATGTTTGTGTATAGGCTGTGGAAACTTATAGATAAGTTTTTCTGTCAAACAGAGAAATCAGCTCGGAGTCTTCAAACCCTTTGGCCGGAGTCTCCGAACTGAGCTTTTTGTCTGGTAGAGAGCCCTGTCCGCAGTCTCCAAAAGTATAGACTAGATAGTCCAAACCTCCTCTCTCTCGAAGCTAAGAGTTGTCTAAAGCCTCCAAATCCTTTGGCCAGAGTCTCCGGACTGAGCTATTTGTCTAGGTTGAAAGGTCTGTCTAGAGTCTTTGAACTTTTAGAGCGGATACTCTGGAATTTAAAATTATGTAAGTAACAGCTAATTTCGAAAAGGATGCGTATTTAACCTCACCAACCCCCTTTGATAAGTGGGCCGCTCATTTATTTCTACACCACTCTTAAGAATTTCTAGAGGTTCCCTATTCTAATCTTTTAGATCTTGAGTTTATTCACCCTCTAAGTGTGCTTTTTGGGTGGTTTGTGAGAAGGTAAATCTTGTGGATTTGGGTGAGCAATTGTAGATTAACACTGGTGAAGACTCAAGCTTGTTACTCTTAGATGACCACCTCCTAAACGACTAGACGTTGCCTGTGAGGATTCAATATGTGAATCGCTCAGGTCGTTTGTGAAGGTCTTTCTCACTTCCTTAAGAAAAGAGATATATTAGTAAATTTATGAGTTCTTACTTAGATGTTGGTTTCGTAGAGCAATCTATAGAAAGCGGGAGTGTGGTGTCCTAGTAGAGACCTTACTGGTTACTTTGGTGAGAGCTTAGAGTGTAATCTAGTCTCTAGGGTTAAACTTGGTAAGGCAAGGGATCAAACGCGATCCGGCTCTTTAGAGTTCATCAATCAAGACATAGGATCAGTTGATTCAAACTTCAGTAAAAAAATTGCTTGTCTCATAGCATTCCGTTACCTATTTTATGCTATGTGATTTTGTTTTCTTACTTTCTCTCTAACCCTCAGGACTTGCCTACTTTAAGTGTCTCTTGGACATTTTGAAGGATATCCAACATCTTCGGACTATATAACTGAAGACTCTAGACTAGTATCTCTGTCTGACAGAAAGTTAGGTCCGAATATTCCAAACATTAGGACTGGAGACTCCGAAGGGAAGTCTAATTTTTGTTGCAAGTTTATTTTAGTATTAAAAGTTTGCACATTTAACCCTCCTCTATACAACTCAAGCTTCTTTCACAATTCACATTATCCCTCTACTCACTTCGTCTTTATGCCTTCTGAACGTACTCTTTACTTTGATGGAACACATTATGCTGCTTGTAAGCATAAGATGAAGTTGCATCTAATGCTATTGCATTCTAGTATGTGAAAAATTGTGCCTCCATATCTTGACATTCCAAAAGAAGACATTGAATTCATGCTTGCTCAAGAGGGCCTCGTATACCACAACGCTCAAACTGTAAACATAATCCTTGAGTCGTTGAGCCTAGAAGAGTTCAATAAGGTAAATCAACTCAAGAAAGTCAAGGAGATTTGAGATACCCTCCAATTAGCACATAAGGGATCTCCTGGTATGAAAGAATCGAGAATCAAATTATTGAAAGGACAACTTGGGAGATTCGTGATGGAAGATGTTGAGACACCGCAAGAGATGTATGATTGTATGATGGTCATTGTGAATAAAATTCAAGGGCTTAGAATTAAAGACATGACTAATCACATCATCATTAAGAAACTCCTCCGTGTCTTCACTCTAAGGAACTCTAGCATAATTGTGCTTATCTGGGAGAACAAGAACTTTAAGAGACTAATCCTGAATGATATATTTTTAAGAATTATCTTCCATGAGCTATTAGAGGAAGACATCAAGTATATCAAGGCTCTCACCAAGAACGTTGTAATTGCCAAGAACAAGGAGATCGAGATCTAAAGAGAAGAACTCAAATAACAAGGACAGTAAAGATGATGACTTCACTCTCATCGTCAATAAGTTCAAGAAATTTCTAAGAGAAGATGGCTACGGCAAGATTAAGAACGACAACAAGTCCAAGACTTGAGAATCCAAGAGGACATGCTACGAGTACAATGAGTATGGACACTTTATTACCGATTGCCCTAGGAAGAAGAAGGAGCAAGATGGCAAGCCTAAATTCCACAAGAAGAGGAGTTCAGAACATAGTCACATTGGAGAAGAGTGGATCTCTCAAAATGGATCTAGCTTCGAAGAAGAGAAGAGGGTTGCAATAATTACCATCAATTTATCATCACCAAAGGAAACAATCTTAAACTACAAAATCGATGACGACGACTACGCTCCTACTTACCTTATAGAGAAAGGGGCGAATGCAATTCCACATCCTAAACATATGACTAGTAATGATGCAAGTGATCAATATGATGATAAGGATGAATTTGATTTCAAAGACATTAATAAAAGCACACTTAGTAAAGTGATAAAGCTCATGAAGTTATTAGAAAGTAAGAAAAAAACTCGTGAGAGGTAATAAGGAGAAACCTTATTCCTAAGAAGTTTTTGGTTAAGAAGAAGGAGAAGGTTGAGGATTTAACTAGTAAGTTAAATGCAGTTAATAAATCAATTGCTACTCTAAAGAGCATAATTAAAGCACTTGTTCACATATTTAAGAGTTTAGATAAGACTCACAAATCTCTCAAAGTGTAATTTGATGCTCTTTGGTCTAGCACATTTCTTTCAAATGAAGTTACCAATCTCTCTAATGCCTCCACAAGTAATGTGTGTGCTACATGCTATAATCTTGATGTAAATGCCTATAATGCTAATATGCAAGCACTAGATGAACTCAAAAGGGAGAATGCGAGACTTGAAGCCTTGGTGAAATATGGTTGTATAAAGACGTATTAAACTAAAGATACTCTCTATAAGTCACTTATAACGCACAACAACAAGCATGACTTTGGGTTTGGTTTTCACACTACATGAGAAAAAGCCACCAAAGCATAAGGAGATAGAATACAACAAGTCCATCAAGTTCATAAAGAGTAGCGAAGGTCCCTAAGTCCAAGAGAATAAGAAACATATGCTTTAATTTCTTTTCTATGCTTATTATATTTTTAAGAGTAACTACCGTGATAAAGTGGTAGCTCAATTTGTGGGGTTTCGTGGTAAAAAAACACAAGAGATTATTGTGGATTTCTAAATCTCTTGTCTCTAACATGCAATGACCCAAACTCCGCCAAATTTGAGTACATAAATTTCAAGCATAATTTATTTTATAAGCATACTCCTCCGGACGATCAAGTTATGTCGTGGATAGTGGATGTAATAATTATATGACCGATCGATGAGAGGAGTATGTGCACCTTCATTAAAGATGATGGAGGATAACACGACGATATTGTGTTTGGAGATAACGGTAAAAACAACGTGATGGTCTTGGTAAAATCAACATCTCAAATCATCTATATATGACTAATATACTTCATGTTCAATATTTTGAGTTATAATTTGATTTTGGTTTCTCAATTATAATAAATTAATTATAATTATGCCTTTCCCGATGAGGGCGTGACTGTTTTTACACATGATGACGAGTTTGTGGATTTTATTCGCAAGTTGAAGGACTATCTCTACCTTACTAATTTTTTTCACAAGATAGGATGAATCTTGAAGCTTGCTTAATTGCCAAATATAGCAAGAGTTGATTTTGTCATCTCCAGCTAAGGCTAAAATGTGAAATTTATCAAATCTTCTAAAGGGAATACATTCTCGGTCTATCTAACGTAAAGATGCTTCAAGCCAAGCAATCGTAAACAGAACAATTAGAGGCGTACAACATCAAAAGCGCCAAGCAGGAATATAGGAGTATTTGATCAACCCCTATATACATATAAGCAAGTTTCGAAGATATCTTATTATGATATTTGATAAGATGGTCACATGGGTGGATGTGATCAATGCCATGAACACAATAAAAAAAAGAGACATCGAGCACTCTCATATCTCCTTGGTACACCATCTACAATTTCATTAAATCATTCAACATTATCATTCGGTGATATTAGAAAAGAAGATAACTATTAGCTCTCGGGTTACTAATTTTTATAAAAGTTAATCTTTTATATCTTTAAGAACAATGGATTGAATTGCTCCACAAATTCATGCAAAATGTCTAAGAATTTGCTGGAGGCTTATTAACCTCGAAAGTTAGCTGCGCCAACCGCCCATGTGCGGAACTGAAAATGCAATGCTATCGGTCCCTGTAGCAAATCATTTGCTCTCTTTCTCCAGCATCCTCATGATAGATAGAGAGGCCATGGATGATTTTTGAGATGGATTGATGTGAAGTGAACTGAAATGGCCTCTGTGCATGGAAATCAACAAAGCAGAGGAAAAGGAAGCTGGATGGATGCCCCAACAAATGAAAGGAGAAGATATGGCAAAAGAATCCCCAAATCACATCCCCTCCGCTGTGTTGTCTTGCCAGTACAACTCTTGTTACTCACAAGGAGTGAGTGGTCAGGGCCAGTGTGTGGACCCGGCCCATAGACTCTCTGTGGGCCCCACCTCTCGGCACTACTCGACGAAACCCAGCAATAAATGTTGAGATAAAACTCAGGAATGGATGCGTCTTTTCCATGTTTGAATGAGCCTTCCCTCCTCCGTTTTAAAATATAGAAAATTATAAAAAATTAAATATAACAGTAAAAAATAGTTATGATTAATTGAGATCAAATAGAAAAAAAATAAATAGAAGAATATTATGATTGGTTAAAATATATAGGTAGTGGAAAAATAGATGTATTTTAAGATATATTTAAATCCTAGAAATAGTAATATTTTAAGATGGAAAAAATAAAAAAGAGCCCTTTTTACCCATGTTTCAGATTGCTTGTTATTCTAACAAATTTCATACTAAAGAGGATATGTATAAGAACTTGTTAAATTAAATAAAAGTTAGCCCATAAAATAAACCACGACTAGCGTTTCTTAGTCATTGATCAACTCATACACATGACACCAAAACATATGATATGTGCTAATGAGATTTAGCTGAAACCTAATCATCTAAACATTGATTTATGTACGTTTCTTTCAATCAATATAACATACCAGTCATTATAGATCTATGACTTTGCTGGTATTCTTTTTCTACACGTATATGCTAAGATTCTATAATAAATCTAACCCTTATTATCTAATACAACTTAAATTCTAATTGGATGAGTATATATGGAAATTCTATATTTTAAAATAGGTTTTCAAAGTTAAAGATATCCAATCATCTTTCAAATCAGTAATAACTCTGATTAACAGCTGCAAATGTCTGCATCGACGAAGACAACATCTAAAAGTAAAATAGTAGTAGTACTGCTACTATAGAACGTGAGAATAATAAATATTTTGATAAAAAAATTGTGTTAGAACGACAAATAAAATAACTTTGTCGAAAGATTAGGTTTACTATGAGTGAGTCCATTCATGCATAGAATTCTGTTTGAGGATAGGAAAATCCCATCCCAAAAAATGACATGACCAGCAGAGCATTGTAAACCAGAATCTCACACATGACACATCCATCACATCACACGCAAAACCAAACAAACCAACCAAGCCATTGCAACAATACATGGTCCAGTGGACCAGGTCCACATAATCAAGCATTAGGTAAGCGAATCCTAAGACCTCCCACACAGCTCGTAATTAATCCAAATATATTTAATTAGCAAGGCACTAATCAGGATTAGCCGTCTGATAAATCACCCTCCCTCCCCCAATAATCCTCCCGCGCCTATAAGCTTCGTCTCCGCCGCTTCGTGGGCAGGCGACACGACGCGAGCCCAGTGTGCGAGTGCGAGGATGAAGCCGCCGGCGGCTAGCCCCGGGCGCGCGGAGAAACAGCTACCGGCGCCGCCGGGGCTGGCGCGGCTGCTTCTCAGCAAGAGCCGGCGAGGGGGCCGCTCCCACCGCGCGCCGGCGACGTCGCCGATGTTCGTCTCTCGTGGCCGGGGCGCCGAGCGCGCGGCGGCGGCGGACGGGGAGCCCTCGTCGCCCAAGGTGACCTGCATTGGCCAAGTGCGGATGCGGAAGGGGAAGAAGGGGAAGAAGGCGGCGGCGGCGGAGAAGCGGAAGGGGTATTGCCGGTGCCTCAAGAAGGCGTTTCTCTGCGGCGGCCTGTTCGACTTCGACCGGAGGCGGCGTTCCAAGGCGCCGTCACCGGATGTGGTGGAGAGGAGCCGCCGCTCGCCGTGGGTATTTAGCAGCAGGGACGTGGCCGTCGCCGCCGCGCCGAAGCAGCCGGATCCGAGGGGAGACCACGCCGAGGAGGACGAGGAGATGGAGGCCTCAGCGGGGGTGTTCGGATCATTCGGGGGAGACGAAGCGGAGGAGCTTGGGTTCAATGGTGGCGGCGGTGGCGACAAGGAGGACGAAGAGGAGGAAGCTGCGGAGTTCGTGTCGTCGGCGACCACGATGCCGCCCAAAAACGCGCTCCTCCTCATGCGCTGCCGCTCAGCGCCGCAGAACCACTCGTCCCCGCTTACCTCCAGGTTCCCCGTCGCTGCGCCGTCGCCGACCAAGGACGCCGCCGCAGTGGCGGCGGCCGAGATCGCCACAGCCTCTCGGGCATCCCCCTCTCCCCGCAAGGCGCAGAAGGCGGTGGCGGCGGAAACGCAGCACGAGGAGAGGAAAGAAGAGATGGTAGCCGTGCAGGAGCAAGACGAGACGAGGGAAGAAGAAGACGACGACGACGACGACGACGGCTACGAGGAGGAGGAAGGCATGAGGTGCTCGTCGGCGCGGCCGCTGGTGCTACCGAGGTGCAAGTCGGAGCCAGCGACGACGGCGGCGGCGAAGATGACGGCGGGGGCCGGCGCGGCGGAGGCGACAACCGCGGGGTGCTTCTGGGCCAACGGCGGGAGCAGCGGCCGGAGGAGGCACGCGCCAGCGGCCGCCGCCCCTCCGGTGGCTTTGACCGGTCACTGAGCAGGTGGGCCCCAATTTGCATTCGTATCCAATTATCAATAGTACACAAGTAGCATATATTTCCATTTTCTTCCTGCTGTTAATTAATCTAGAATGGTAAGCGGTAATTTCTTGTGGGTAATACTAGTATTATTCCTCATGTCGGTGCCAAAAAATTCCTGTACAAAAGTTTATCCGATGATGCTGTAAATTTCCACGGGTTGGTAGTAAGTACCTACTAGTACTACTAGAACTACTGGGGCTACCGTTCGACTTATTAGCCTATGACTAATTAATTATTAGTTAAAAAATTTAAAAAATAAATTAATATAAGTTTTAAATAAGTTTTTCTATAGATTTTTTTAAAGCGTACTATTTAACTTATAACTGTTTGATAAGTGTACTTAGAGAGCGTAGAAGATGGGAAAGACCGTGCGAATACACCCCAAGTATTATTAGTAGTAGCTACTTTAGTAATCTTATTTAAACCTCTCTTATTGCAACCATCTTCAGTACTTGTCCTACTATTAAGTGTAAAACAGTACAGTAAAAAAAGAAAAGGATAGGATCAATGTAGTCATGAATGATACTTGTCGTCCTGTGCAATAGGGCTTACACAAAACCTGTACAATTGTCTCACCCAACAAAGTGTAGCTTTAATTGATTATCACTGCCACTAGTACATACATGTACTCACCTACAGTTACTCCTACAACAAGAAGAGCACAAGTTGGGCCCTAAAGAAACAAAATTGCATTTTGGATTAAGCACCGCATTCAGATCAAACAGTGGTGGTAATAAGAAAGAAGATGCAAGGCAAGGCCAGCTTTATTCCAAAGGGAATTCCCAGCAGCAGCAATCAATTTTGTTGGCGAAAGTTGTAGTTGCTTGGCAATTGTAGCAGCCGCAGCAGTAGTCATCTCGCTTTCGTGACGGTTACAACTCGTAGCTACTGCCGTCCATTATGGTTATGGCGAGAGAGAGGATGTGCAATGTTTTCTGCACTAGTACTGATAAAGAGGCAGACTCGAAGTTTTTGCTCTGGATTGAATTCGATCTTCAGACGCCTTTCGTTTTAAAAGCTGTTGAGGAATTTTGCAGAATTTTTAAAGGATTGAATCCTGTCAAATTTCTAGGCCATAACCGTTTGATTCTCATAAAATATATCTCAGTAGTATCCGGTATAAAACCAAAGTTATGAAAGAGCTTTGAAATATGAATTCATTGGCAAATTTTAAAGCTGAATATAGTCGTAACTATACATTAATTGTTGGTAAAAAAAACCCTACAAGATTTAATGTTTTGGAATCATAATACGCCTTACTTCAAAATAAACAGGATAGGATGTTTGACCTGCAGATTGCCTAGCATGAGTGGCTTGTCGATGCGATGGAGAATCCAATGCACTTGTGGCAGAAAAATCCAACGCAGCGTGGAGACATGCGTGGAAGATGTGTGTGATCTGCTGCTGCTTCGCCCATTAAGTTGACCTACAGAGTACTAGAGTAGAGTAGAGCGTGCAAGGAGCTTTAGTGAATTGACCTTGCATCGTGCTACCGCTTCTACAACTTGTGCAGTGACGACATGTGTGTGCATCAATCTGGATTCATTCAGGACTAATCAGACGAGAAGAGCGAGAACAACAGTGGTTGCCATGTCGAGATGCCTGCCTGAGATGGATCTGCTAGTACTCTTTTAATCATGACCAACGGAGGAAGCGAGGGAATCTAGGGTAAACTGTCAAGGAGTAGCCAAACAAACACGGAGCGATGCTGAGACGGGCAAGAGAAGAAACAAGAAAAGCTAAAGCTTTTGCACCATGGACCAGGCTGACACCGTGCGGCTGTACGCTCCACAGAAAGTAAACTACTACTAGTACTCGGTCAGGAGTAATAAGGGTTTGCATTAGAGAAAGTTTACTATAAACTTATATTAAAATTAATATGTACAGTAAATTAGCTATAAAATTAACTTTTCGCTTATTTTCTCTCTTATGCATTTAATATATCTATCTTAAAAACATGTGTAAACCTAGTTCTTACATGACAAGTATTTCTTTTTTTTATTCTCTCTTTGTATTCTCCTCTTCATACAAAGTTCTTTTATCTATCTTAAGTATAAAGCTAACACTTACATTAGAGCCAACACTCCTTATTTTGTATTCTCTTCTCCATACAAGTTTACCAATGGATATTACAAACCCTACTACTCCCTCCATTTTAAAATAGACTTATTTTTTATTCTCTTCTCCATACAAGTTTACCAAAGGATATTACAAACCCTACTACTCCCTCCATCTCAAAATATACTTACATTATTTTTTAAAAAACTAAATAGTTGTTATTGGTTAAAAAAATAAATGAAGAAATTAAACAAAGAAGGTTGTGATTAATTGAGATGGATAGTTAGATAGAAAAGTAATTATATTTTAAGAAATTAAGAAAAGAGGTGAGATGGTTGTGATTGGTTAAAAAAATAGATAAAGAATGGATAGATAGATAGAGAAATAGTTATATTTTAAAATAAATTTAAATCCTAGAAGTAGCTATATTTTAAGTCATATTACTACACCCTTAATTAAAAAATATAGTATTTGATGTTGGAAGAACTATACTTCTCCCAATCTCAAATAAATTTAAATTTGAGACTTCAGAGAATAGTAGACTAGTACTACAGATGTTTATCATTGTGCAATGCCATCACCAGGTCTGGAGATGCGGCTGTATCTCAAGCTTCGGGTGCAAGCAGGCACGGTCTCAGGAGACATGCATGGCATGGGTCATTCACAATGGCAGAACCCATCGCCCAGATGCAGGATTCTGAACTAGGGGTACTACTAGCTCAAAGCAAACACTGAAACCCACACTGCTCTGCAGTCAACTCATGTGCAGCCACACCGAATCCAAGCCACACTACCAACTCTTTTGGAGATCTACCCCTCTTTGATGAAAACTGGAAAAAAACATTAGGCTTAATCCTGATACAATCGCAACATTTGCTGAAACAACAGAAGTAGTCATGCTTACCATCATGGAGGAGAAAAAAAAACTTGGTACGAGCTGGGGAGCAAGATGATTAACACTCAAGACTTACCGAACAGTAGGATGTGCCGGCACTGAAGCGCAGTGAACACAAAGCCCGACACTCTCGTGCATTGCATAGCAAAGCAGAGATTAATCTACAATTACCGTAGTAAAAAACCCAAGGACTCTGTTTATTGACCGCCACTTCCAGGAATAATTTATTCTCCATCAAACACCAGGTTAATAGATATCTAAATTAGTACCCCACAAACCCTAAATACAATGATGGTACACACAAACATTCACATGTATTTGTATTGCATTCAGGGATGATCCCTCACTCTATTCCTTATATCCAGTAAAATTCAAAAACCAAAAAATGTACAAACTGCTCCAGTCGCCACATTAAGCCTCGATACCCAGTTAGAAAATTTTCTATACCAACCTGACAGAAAAAGAAATACATTAGCGATCTCCAATGAAAAGTAAACATATAACTACAAAACCATGCCCTTCTTTTTTACAAGCCTCGACAATTTCTGTGCAATAAAAGTATAAAACCTTATAGCTTCATCTGTTAACATTCAAGAGTACAACTGCACAAGAAATTGGGAACATTACATAAGGTTCAATTATTTTTACATCTTATTTGAAATACTTCAGAAGTAATACTACTACTCAAATTGTTTTCATTTCACAGCTGGTAAAGACCTACTTAGAGTTTAGATAACCTTCTGACATAACCCTATGCAGCTATGCTTACTAACTGCAACTCCCATCTTATCAGAAAATCTTTAATTGTTCTGTGTTGAATATAAATGCATGTCAGACAACTAAATTTTGGGAAAAAGTGCACCTAACATGCTATGTAAGCTCTAAAGCCAATACAAGCATAAACAAGCTTTTGAAAAATGTGTAATTGATTTCATGATGTGCTCGGAAACTAATAGCAGATTAATTTGCTCTTATTTATCCTGCCCTAATCTGCAACTCTTTTGTCCTATCATGTCATTAATGAATGGGAAGAGGTCTGCTATTTTATGCTTCTCCTTTTTCTTTGGTAAAAGACATGCCAAATTGCAAATTACCACTTTAATCACATCCAAACAACAAATTGCAAGGATTGCCTCTCAGAAAAAAAAATGGAACAGTAACACAGGGGAAAAAAAGCTAATCGGTTATGCTCACCATCAGATGTCCTCTATGCAGATCCCTCCTGGATCATATGGAACACTTGAATGCTTGTAAACCATTGCAACAAAGCATCAATGCTGGTGTTTTTATTTACATCAACCAGACGACCGATAATCCCCCTCAGTATAAATCAATATTTCTGGATGGCAGCTTTGCCAAACTAATGCAAACTCAGCTACCCATTATGACGTCCAAACTACTCAGAATCAGTATCTATTGATAAACAGAGTCGAGGCCTAACAGACCGAGGCTGGCGAGGATGAGAAAAAATATTTTCTATCCTTCTTGGATTTAAATCAGCTCTGCTAAGTGTTTCAATTTTTGCACCCAGAAATGCAGAACCTGCAATAGAGAAAAATAATTATGCCAATATTTTGGACCAACCAGCAATCACAACAATAATTGCTGATAAAGATACATGGTAATAGTGTTCCCTAAAAAAATGATAATAGTGGTGGGAACACCCAGCAATAACCACTAGCAGACAAAACGCTGGATGTTTGAGTCAAAGCAAAGGTCAATTTTGCACTATGAGAGGTTGAAAGGGAATGCATATTACTTCTTTGAGGCTCAAGGTGATTTAATATATACTAACATATAAGCTAGATAGTTCCTGCGTATGTTCCAACCAAATATTTGCAGCATCAATCCTGTTATACAAGTGACGATAACAGATAGCAACATCCACAGAAACTGGAACTACCAAACCCACCCACTCAAGATGAGCTGATAATAGAAGACATGCTTAGAAGCATTTGGTCTATCATAAATATCTTAATACTCAGCAAATTCCTTCAAAACTTTGAAGTGTTAATGAAGAAAAGAGAAACAAGTAACAATGTGAATTGACATTCACTACAAGTATGAGCTTAGCAATACATTTGGTGGTGTGGGTCTCTGCAGCCCCAAAAAATGCATAGAGAGAAAGAACTAACAAACCCTTCACTCTTGAAACAAAAAGTGGAATATCATGCTTGGTAACCTAGTTGAAGACATACTCAAGGATTACCAAAGGTTAGCAGCAATTGTGTTTCCAGTATGATCTTATCCACATTGTGCTGATTCAACACTCTGATTTCTTTCCCGTCAGTAATCAGTTCACAATAAGATAATGTTAAGATAATTGTTAACCAATTTAAGTAGTTATGAAACAAGGAAAAGTAAAGTATCTGTTAACGCCAAAATCTGGACAGCCCGATGGTGCTAAAGCCGATCGGCTAAGAGGTGTCCGATGACTACAGTGAAAAAGCCGATCGGATGGTAGCGAAGGAAGACTCGGTTCTAGATTAGAAGACTATCCAGATAAGACCGAGTTTGTGGAGCAGCTGTGGAATCCACGACAGGGTATTTTATCTTTGTAAATTGTAATCTTATTTAATTAGGAAGGTTTAGTTAGTTAGTTAACTTTTTTAGAGATATTTTCCTTAGTTTTTGTTAGGAAATAACGTCCGATGGTTGTAAACGCGTCGGACTCTGTAAATCCAGGGTATAAATATAGACCCCCTGTAGACATGTAATCTATCTCTCGATCAATACAATTTTGGCGCATCGTCACCCTAGCTCATCTAGGTTTCTACCGACGGGTTCTGGCTCTCGACGCGGGGCTGCATCGGTTAAGTTCGATCTTTGGCGAAGGGGTAAATCCCGCCACTATCTCGATATGTTCTGCTCTGTCTAAGGCTGCATCAGTTAGGTTCGACCTCTTAGGCCGATCAGACGTATCGCATCATGTCCGTGCAGGGCCTATCGGCCTGTTAAGCTCTCTCTGCCGTCGTCAATTTCGTGCTGCATCGGTTAGGTTCGACCTACAAGACTGCTAGCTGATGAGTTATCCATGCTCTAAGCTTTACGCCCAGCGCATCGGCCCTTCGGCCGATACGCATTAGCCTTTAGAGGTGTCCCTTGACGCGTAACACTAAGCGCATCGGTCTCCTAGCCGATACGCACCCGCCTTCAGAGAGGCGTCCCCTCATCGGCTCATCTAACCGATGGGTTTGTTCCTGTCTTTCTTTCAGCACAGCCGATCTGGCGTCCTCTATATCATCGCTGTTGGCCTCGGCCTCACACTGTCTCGGTTAGGTCCGATCTTCGAGGTTCAGTGTTAATGGTGCTGTCACGGCAGACGACGGGTCTCGTGCTGTCATATCCAAAGCGACATCGGCTTTGCAGCCCGTGCCTTTTAATACTATTCCTTGCCAGTCCGCATGTGCCTTTATCGGTTTTTCCAGCCGATGAACGACTGTTACGGCTTTCGTCGGCTATCCGGAGGGATCCTGTGCGCTTTGCTATCCTCTGAGTACACCCTAGTTCCTCCATCGGCTCTGCGGCCGATCCTCGTCGACACCTGTCCATATCGGCTCCCCAGCCGATCAAAGAGCTTCCCGATTCCTATCAGCAAATAGCTGATAGCAAAGGGCCTTCCGGGCGCGGCCGATGGTCATCCTGATCCTATCTGCAGCCAGCCGATAGCGAGCGCCTGTATCAGCCCACTGTCCGATGAACCTGCTCGTCTCACTTCCTTGTCAATTGCAGGCTCAAATTGACTAGCACGCCCACACCCGTACCGTCACGCCGGAGCCGATCGAACCCCACGGCCCCCAACGTGCGTACCTCGAGCCACGGAAAGAAGCCGACCGGTCTGTACTGGAGCTAAGCAGACCTCCCAGACGTCGGCGTGTTCGCGCCGAGGCGCACGAGGGATCTCGGCGTGAACAGTATCACACACAGATAAAAATTATCTCATAAAAAGAGGGCTAAACAAATGGATGCGGATTTAAGTAGTTGGCAAAAATATTTGAAGGTAAGTAAATCATTGCCTTAGAATATAACTGTCACATAAATAAAGAACTAAACTCAGAAAAGGGAGACAAACCAGAATCAGTGAATGGTTCGATCCCTGTCACTGTTGATGGAATTTGTGGCTGTGAACTGACATCAGCAGGTGCAGGCTCTTCGTTACCACCTCCACCTGCTGCGAGTGTAAGAGATATCCAATCATCAGACTGAACCCCATTTGGTGCATTAGCACGCTCACTAAGTTCTTCCTGAAGAGGAACAGAAGAAGGTTGACTTGGAAGAAAGATTTGCAAGGACGGATCATCACCAACCAAACTTCCATGCATTTCATTACTATTCCCGCAGACTGCAAGAGTAGGAGTTACAGAAGCCTCATCTATGCCAACATTACAATCAAGAGAATAGTCATTTGGTGCTATGCCAAAGGAATTATGTGAACCAACAAAAGTATTATGAACATCAGTATCATTCCCAAAAAACTGGAAGCCTTGTTCAGGTTGTTGATAAGAAGAGTCCCAGTTATTCATCTCAAAATCATCAACATTGTTACTCAATAAACCAAGGCCACTGGTACCAACGCCAGCAATTTCCTGGTACCTTTCAGTATACCCAGCACCATTGGTGGTGAAAGTAAAATCACTACCATTTGCAGTGGTGGTATTGTCATAAACAGCTGGCGGACAAACCATAGCATCATTCTCTTCATCAGAATCACTCAGAACAATGACATCAGTGACGTTATGCAGTTGATGTGATCTATCATCTGTATTGCATTGTGGACCAAAATTGAGAGAGAGACTGTCAAACTCATTACCATTCAATGGTAAGTCAACATGCCTATTGCTCTCTTGGTTCACACTTCGGTCTTCCCCAATTCTATAACTCATAAGCACCATGTTGTTTAGAGACAGTAACCCACTATTGTTCTGCATGTGATTTCCAACCACACAAGGCTTCTTGTCATCTGCTTTACTACTAACTTCCCAGATTCCATTTGGATTTCTCTTTATTCCAATTTTCAAGGATTTCTGTCCATCAGAAGTACCTTCCATCGTTTGTTCATTTCCATTTTGCATAGGTTTGACATCTTCCTTAGCATTACAAAGGGTACCATCAGGCATATGCCATTGAGATAATTCTCTAGTTACAGCATCACCCTTCACACGCCAAGATCCGTCGGGCTTGACATCAACCTCATTGACATCCTCATTGCAATTGCGCAGCTGCATCCAAAAGAAAAATAATCACTAGTTGCAACAGGATCTGACAAAAAGATTTAGAGGTGCAATGAAAACCTACCAAAGAAGTAATCCTATTGAAGTAAGGATCAATCATCAAGTTCTCAAGAGAGTAATTCTTTAAACATATTGGACATTGCCACTGCATAGAAACAAGAACAGATAAATCATAGGACATAAAACATGTCAAAGGGTAGGTTGTGGGCTCCAGAAAAAAGTAACTCTTTCCTGGATGCACACACGTCTGAAGGATGAGCATCAAGGAGAATAAGATCTAACCTTGCGGGACCGTTGATTCAGTTCCACGAAAGTTTCAAGATCAAAACAACCCATGTGAATGCAAGGCCTGAATCTCCCAGCAATCCTCATTCTGGATCCACTATTCTGAAGATATATTAGAAAACAAATTAGATTCATCCTCAATCTTGCATAACAAGAAAGACTTCGCCTTACACCCTGGCAGCCATAAGCACATCTTGACATGATAATGAGCAACGAACATTAATAGCCTGATAGAATGACTATATCTGCGTACTGCAGTGCAAATACAGTACTAACAAACATATGTTAAGCTAGCCAAACAGTTATGCATAACAAAAACTCACAGGGCAACGAAGGTTGACCGTAACAGACTCAGCAACCACTTCCAAATCACTGTCACTATCAGCATTCTCTGCAGTGTCTCCACCTCTGAGACAGCGCCTAACACGAGCAAGAGCATGCTCGAAAGACTCTCCTTCAGCTTCCTTTGGGACTAAGTTCAAAACCTGGTTAAACAATGGTACAATTAGAGACAGAAATATGTGTTAGCTAGGAGAGTCGTTGGTCTTTATAAAGGAATGAAACATCTCAAAAGGAAATAAAGACAGCGCTTAGCAATCCCCTTTTCATTATTATGCTTAAAATATATTTTTTCCTTTAAACCAAGAAGAGGGATTTCAGACATTTCCAAGTGATAACTATTAAATTTTGTGATACATAAGGAAATGTTAAATTAAACCATGCATAACTACTTCAATAGGAACATGAAACAGAATAAGACCATAACTACATACAAGGCATACATACTGCGTAAAAGTATAGAAAAAACATTTCTTTTGAAAATAGAGGAGTAACCACTTCACAGCAGCAATAAGCCAATATATGCATTTATGTTCTTGAATAGCGAAATTGTGGAAAAATTTCTATTAACAAGGACATCACCATCAAAATGGGTTGAACTGGAAAGGCATTCAGCAGTTTTAAAATAAAAGCAGTTAATAGAAACACACATATAGTTCATGAGATCATTGAAGTCATAACTCGCCAAAATACCACTGATCAATGATACGTGGAACCAGACTGTATTAGTCATTGCCAATCTGCCATAGACCCAGAGTCAAAGCTAATGGTAATCTTTGTAAATTATGATTCTTTTATGGTGTAATTTGGCAGTTTTCCCTATCAGTACTCAGAGCCGGACCATAATGCCATGAAGGATGCATTGACCAAGCAGTTGCCTGTTTGGAAGGTTCTCAACAGCTACTGACTAGTTCCTACAGTAGCATAGCACCATAACAGAGTTGGCACATAGGGACGAAAAAAAAACTTTGTGAATGAAGAATTAAAATAGCTGGTCTTCATTTAACCAAATAAACAAAGAGTCCAAACCACAATCTATACACTTGTATTTTGATTCATATGATGTACTCCCTCCGTATTTAAATATATGACATTGTTGACTTTATTTAGTCTTTGGTGTGCAACTTTGACCACTATTTTTCTCCTATAATATAATGATAATATCTAGCAAAATTATAATATTGTAAAATACTTATAAAGAAAAATCAATGTCATGTGGGGTTTGCAATACGCCTGGTGCAAGAAAAGGACTTCGGGTGGCAGCAAAGCAGAGGAGCAAAACAAGGGATTGACACCAGTAAATGCTTGGGGATAATTTAGAGTTTGTTTAGATATGATTAAGTTAGTTTTAATGGTTGAGATTATTGTGACCAAGCTCTAGCATCTTATAAGCTGTGACTTGGTAAGTCAGGATTTAGATTGGTTCTTGTTCTACTGTCACCTATCTTGCCAGTGCGGTGTTGATCATGGCTCCGTGCGCTATTGAGGTCCAGTGCCACTTCATGTTACTTCCTTTAAATACAATCTATGTCGTGTTCCATTGTCCAACATCCTTGCACATGACAATCTACCCATATGATTTTTATGCTTTCAAACAAAATATATTAAGAGTTATTGATGATCAAAGTTTTAAAAGTTTGACCGAATGAGGTCAACAGTATCATATTTAAATACGGAGGTACTACAAACAAGGCCGAAATGTTGAGCTTGTTAACGTTGGTCTTGTGATCTAGTTCAAAATCAAAATCAAAATATATAAATCTGCAATTTGATTCTTGTGGCTGGTAATTTTCATTCTTGTGATATACTCCCTCCATCCTAAAATATAATAACTTTTAGCATTTGAATCATGCCCTAAAATATAAGGATTCTATCACTATTCACAATACTAATTGTCCCATCAACCACATCCTATTCAATTTTTTCCCATCTTAACCCCACCTATCCTCCCACCTATCACATCCCACTCATTTATTGAGGGGCACCAAAGTTTTTTCTTCTCAACCTTAATCTCTGCTAAACAACCCATAAGTACTTATATTGTGGGACGGACAGAGTATAGTTAAAAGTTTGAGTGCAATGCTGTGAACAGAGGAATAAAGTTGAAGAATAACAATCAGCTCATATAGAAAACTCAATTTTAAGCATGCATACATTTTAAAAGGAGATTATAGTTCAATCAAATCAACAAACACATCTGGGAGGTGTGAACCTGAAAAATATCATTTCATAAATCAAAAGGTCAAACGGAAAAACCTGAACAACAGTCCTCCGTTTAGCAATTCGAACACCAAAGCAAAATGTCCGAGTATCAACCCTTGATAAGCAAATTTTATTAATTCCCTCTCTACTGCATGTTGTTATCTGCAAATAAAGGGTAAACAACCATGAGAATGAGAGTACAAACTATGCAAAACAAAAACTTTGGAAATAGAATTCAAAGTAACACATTGTCGCAAGTAATGTTACTATATAAAGAATGCATGTTAAAGCTTGCTTCATGTAAATTAATAGCGCCCTGTGCCTGGGAATGTTTAAAAGGGAAACATAACGCCAAGTAGCCAACATTTGTTTAATAAGAATAGAAAGCCTTACAATCATTAGAAACCATAATAATAAGCAAAGACCAAGTCTCCAGCTATCCATATGCAAGATCCGCATGGTGACAGGTGGCCCGCTGGCTAAGATAGGTAGTTCCGTGGTTGCAACTAATGATTTGGTCTCGTGGCCACAATTCCTAGTGAGATTATTGGCAAAAACTACTATCAACCAGTTGTTGTTCATTGGTTCACAGTACTTCCTAACCTAAGATCATGCACTATTCTTCCAAACCTTAATGCTGGTTTTCAACTGTCTATCACTCCTAGTTGAAAGACTCCATACCCATCACAGAAAACTATCTTCAACCATACTGAGTATATTTTTCTCATACTAAAACACATGCAGCTAGGAGTAATTTGCCAATATGATTTTAGGAGAAATTATAGAAGCTCTAAAGAGATAGAAGCAAATCCTTACGGACTGCCAATAGAAGCTAAAGCAAATTTTAACTACAAAACAATGAAAACAAGCTAAGAGATTTTGTAACGTAAACATGGGTCCATTTTAAGGTTGTAACTCAACTCAATAACATAGGTTCTGTCAATCGGAGAACAGAAACGACATAAGTTATATCAAATAGGAAAGCCAAATCTTTGCCAATTAGTATCTAGATCTTCCCAAATGCGACAAAAGAAAATTGAACTTACCAGTGGCCCATCATCCCGTCCATTTATCCCTAGTAATTGAGAACCAGGTCTTGTCACTACTCGTACAGCAATACCTGAACAGAAATGAAACTAACTTTACACTGATAATAACTTATTTTCAGGAAAGACCAATGTGAAATATTCACCAACAGCATAACTGTAATATAAATGTTGCATCACTGCACAACATATAAGGCAATATTTCAGCTGGGATGCATTTAAAATATGAATGTGAATCAAATTATGCTACAAAATCATCGACAATACCATTAACATGCAATTCTGCATATTGAGGCCACTGCATCCTGAACTGAACTTTGTCATTCAAAAGCATGCACCAAACCTGTCAACACATTCACTGCTTAAGACAGTGTAAACGAACAATATATGCATGCATCTCAGATGTATGCAAGGGGAAAAAACAACTCATAAATTCAAGAATGTTTCATCATTGGAAAAAATGAATTCCAAATCAGCCTAACCCACATAAACTTTAACTTTTGCACAAAGAAATATTCTCCATGTACAATGCACAAGTGGCATCCACATGGTACAGATGTAAATTCACAACAACACAAGTAAATAATTGGCAGGTAACATAACAAATTAAGAATATTCCATGTTACATAAAGAACATAACTTATCCACAGTACTTTGTCTTCACAATCCAACCAATGAAAAAATTGCACAATAAACATATTACTCATATAAGCATGAATTCCATGTTACAAAGGAAACTAAATTGTTCAGAGAATTGCCCTCCCATTGAATAATTGGACAAGGGATAAGAGATATGCTATTCATAAACCTAAATTCAATAAAAAAAAACTTATAGATATCCTAAATAACCAAGTGACATAAACCCATGGTTTCTTACATGGTACTCAAGAGCATTATCATATTACAATAAGACGCAATATTAAGTTGAACTCAAGAGCATTAGCATATATAACCTAGCTTTGTAGCAGAGAGCAAACCTGGAGGTCATAATCTTGTCTCTGGACAGTTTCTCTATCTGTTCGAGAAAGCTGGAAGCTTTTCTCCTCAATTTGAGGTACACTTGTTCTAGAGATATGAGAGGCTTAATAAGGATGTGTTATACATCACAAATAACACAAGATCACTAAACAAGACAATTTACAGTAAATAGAATAGCAACTAAACCTTCGAAGCATACAGTTGTCCATAAATGTGCTAGATGTTAGTACAATCCTAGTGTTTATATTTTGCTTAGCTATCTGTACTAGTAATGGTCGGCAAGGATATAGCTTGGCTACCAAGTAGCAGTACTACAAGCAGTAGTAGTAAGAGTCCGTAGTGTCTAGTAGCTGCTAGCTGCTGCCTGCTATGGCAGCCTGTAGAGGTAGTCAATTTTGATTTTGCTAGTGTACAGCAGCAGTAGGTATTCATGTCGGTTCACAAACCAACTCCACATGTACTATATATATGTATGCCTATATGCAATGTAAGCCAAGCTTTTAAGCTCACATTTCAGATTCAGTTTCAGCTAGAGCAGAGTGTAGTTGAGGGATAATTACCAACACTAGACACAATGCTGTATAGTCACAAATAACATTAACTGAAAATGTTCCCATATATTTAACTTTGTGTCATTGCAGGGATTATTATAATAGGACAAAGTAACAACTAAGAAGTGCCTTCTACAATATATGTAGAGGCATGTAGGCTAAACTCATCATCAACAATAGATTTTACCCAGGCATGCACTTATGAGCATTAGTGTAAACATTCTATGACTGTGCAACAATGATAAAAATTAAGAGGCGTGATGAAACAAGTGTCATGAACTGTTTTTCTATTTCTAGTGACTGTAAGGGAGATCCTAGAGAGCTGCCAGTGAATATAAAACAATGTATTGGATGAACTACCATTCTTGGGGAGAGGAAATAGAGAAAGAAGAGCATCGATAAATAAATAGTCAGCCATGGATTATTAAATTATCAGCTAAAAAATGTTGCAAGTAAGAAGAATCCATTTAATACCTACCCATCATTCGCAACACCAGATGACACGAATTTCACTGGGAGTAACGGATTTCCAGAAGTGACCCAAAATCTGCAAATTCAAAGCATGTAGCTACAGAAAATTAAAACCTGAATCCCAGTCTGCTAAGGAAAGAACGGGTGAATCAACTAAAAAGACAACACATCTAAAAAGAATTGCTTCAAATTAAATAATGTTTTATATTGGACACAAACACCAAATCCTACACAAGCCAACTTCTATTGTGTGATATTCAGACTTCAGAGCCCTAATTACATTTGCAAAGTTATCTGCAGCTTCCAGGGACAATCCCTTTCACACTGAATATTTTGTAAAATCGCCAATGTGTATAAAACCAAGAACAGAACTACATGTTTTAACCATACTGTCTATCCTCTATGAACTGGATTTTTATGAAACATCAATAGTATATCATGTTTGTGCCAAAAGAATAAAAACAAGCAATAAATTCAAGTGCAAAAACAGGTGCTGTTTAGTATACACATGTTGCACTCACACGATCCAATAGAGATAGTTCCAAACCAACTTGAACAATTGTATAATGGAACAGTCCATAATTAATCAATACATTTGAATGATTAAAGCACGACCTTCCAGTCTCCAGAGAAATAAAATGGCAAGCTTAATAGTCATTTAACAAAAACGAAACTTATAGCAAATGGTTGATCAGACATGAAAGAAGGATGTTATTGAGTTGATTCTATCCAATTGAATGAAGCACATTATATGAAGGCAAATTTTGGAGCGTGCTATTCACTTTAGTTTAGCATTGTTCCTTTTTAGTTGATATACACCAAAAAATTTGATAAACACACACAATACACAGATAAGCATACATCAGGTAGTAATCATGCTTAACCTGGTAGAATATATGGTGGAAAACTGGAAACCATTTTGTACACGTTTCAAAAAATCCCCAAGTAATCTCATGCATAGAGGAGGTGATACATTATTACAACCGTGCAAAATCAGAAGATCGAACTTAGTTTCATTCATGAGGTATGAAATTGACAAACAGCAGTGTACAAGTCACACATCTTGTTTTTTGTATTTTTGTTCACTGTTTTTCAATTTCATATCTCACTAACAAAATCAAGGTTGCAAATGAAATTACGAAGATGCATATTATCACCTTCCATACATATGTTCTTGTTTTGATTTTATTTAAAAAAATTGCAGTTGTTTCCACCATAGATTTACCCGCTTAACCCCATCCAAAGAAAAATCAAACAGTAGAAAGACATACGGGTCTGCCCGACTCAGTCGGCATAATTCACAGTAGAAACCAGGTAGAACTTCAGCATTATCCCCAGGCTTATCTGGAATGACCACACAATTCAAATGTTGCCGCACTTGGCATCGCTGATCTTCACACTGCAGAAAAACATAACACAGGATTTAAAAATATATGTTAAAAAGAGGGAACTGGATGAAGTTGATCATAATTCATTTTTTTTAAAAAAAAATGTTTGCTCCATGACCTAACGATCTTTCGAGAGAAGGAAAATAATAAATAAAAATTTTATAATACCTGGATCATGCTATCATTAATCATTGTGCTACTGCAAATGCAGCTAACTTTGCCCTCCGGCTGGAAAGGGTCGTAGGCTTCCTCTTCAGGCCCGAAATTGAAATCTGATCTGCTGTGGCTCCTGGTGGCTAGATCAGGAGCACATTGGATTTGCATTTTCCTGCTAATGAAGGCATAAAGATCTCAAAAAAGGGAGCACCACAGATTTCATCTAAAGTATCCACACTATGATGCCACATGATCAATTTTATCAAACAATGAAAGTTAACCTGTATGTATCATCAACAATTTTTGCCACTGCCTCCTTGGTGAGAGAAAATTTCCTTCCCCATCCATGATGCCTTTGACCTGCAACAAGAAAATAACACACAAATTTAGCATGTATTTAAAACTTCAGGGAAATAGAAAAGGCATCATGCATTCATGCTGAAGAATTGGATGGCGTTGACACAAATACAGGGAATGAATCAGTGTAAAATTTAGAATGTCCGTACATAACTTCATATGTAAGGCAACCACGTAGCAAACAATGTAAAACACAGTCTTACAGAGTAGACCAGGGAAGCACAAAAAACACACAAATGCATACCTTGCTCATCAGATAACAGTGCCAACACCCTATCAATAAGATCCTGTGAAATATAGGAGAAGTATATCATAAAACGCAAGACACAGAGCTAAGAAATAGCTCATTGAAATGAAGCTCTTCATATCAGACCACTATTACCACCAAAGATGCCATCAATGGTGTATTACAACAATCTATACTGCCGGTTTGCCTCGAAGGCTTACATCACATTTAGTTGAAACTGTCCTTCTGATAGATGGTGATGTAAAAAAGATTAATAGTAACAAAATTTTCTGACCTGCTTCTTTCCTTGCTTTGGCAAGCCGAGCTGATTTAATATATCTTTGAGTTCCTTTATTCTAAAGTATGCCAGTTTATCCTGCGAAAAAGAAAAAAAAGGATCAATGCTAAAGGACCAAAGTGATTCATTTGCATGACACGCACATAAGGTACAATGGGTGTTTGATCCATGGACAAACACTGACATCACTTCTGAATCAAAGCAGAGATACTCATGTGTGGAATTAAGCATGATGCAGCTAATAGTGCTAAAGTAACCGTCATGGAACACAAGGACCCAGACTACTGAACTGAAGCAAGTAGAACCACCCAAAATTAGCAATTTTCTGAGAAACTCACCATGCAGTGCAACTTAATTAGTGACTGGGATGGCATAATACACCCCCTGAAAGCTCCCCATGTGATACGAAACCATACATTGGGACAAACCATGGATCAAGCAAATGAGGGGGGATTTACCAACAAGAGAAGGAGCCTGCTAAGCAATTGAACGGCCCACTGAAGACTTTAGCCAGGTGCTACTGAAATCATCATCAACCCTAAACGATAGAGCTAGACACTAAGAAATTAATTTCATAGCCACTGAAAAAAAAACTACAAGTAGCGATAGAACTTATAAAACTAATCATCTCATCTACAGGCCCGCAGCGCGAGCAAGGACGGGGCCAGGCACGGCGCAACTTCCCCCCAAAATAGACGCGACGCAACGAATCCCCCCGTCGAATTACGCGCGCAGAATCGGCGGAGATCGGGTTGAATTCGCCAGCGGGCGGGGGGAGGGAACGCGAGTGTACCTTGCAGCTAGAAACCAGGTCCGCCATGGGCGCCGCCGCCGCCTCGGTACGCCTGCCTCCCTTACTCCCGCACCGCCGCCACGACCATGCGCGGGCGCAACCGATCGGAGAGCCCAAACCGCGGAACCGCCGCAGCCGCCCGCGGCAGCCAACAGCCCGGGGGGCGGAGATCCGGCGGCCGGATCAGCGAATTGGGAATGGCGACGTGCAGGCAGCAGCAGCCGCAACCCACCACTTTCCTCCTCTCCTTCCTCGCCTCGCGCTCGCCTCGGTTTGTTTTGTATGGATGCGTGGGGTTTTTTTCCTCTCTCTCTCTCTCCCTTACGCGTCGGCTCGGCGGAGGGGGAAGAGAGAGAGCGAGAGGGGTAGTTCATTTTCTCTCTCCTATTCAGCCGCGCGGCGGACGTATCGGCTGCTATGAAATCTGGCTTTTGGGGCCGTACGAGTCCGCGACCGGAAGGAAACGGTTGGGTTGGTCATGTCGCCTCCTTTCCTCTACTTAATCTGCTACGCTCACGCCGTCGCCCCTCGCAACTAACTTGAGCCTTGCCACCCAAAAAAAAAAAAATACACAGGTGGGACCCACCATAGTATTGGTTTATTTCGCTTTTTGCTGGTAATAACGCTCTGGTAGCAGTTGTTTACCACTTTCATACCGTGTCTTATTACATGTTCTTTCACTAAATTGTGGATGCCCCTAACTGTACGAGAAAATTTCCTTTCACTCGTTCAATCAAGTATTCCAAGCTAGGGGGCATATATCGGGCCTAGTAGTCTACTATATATGTTTTAAAATAAAACAACTCCTAACATAAAAAAACAAAAGGGTATTAAAAGAATATATTTTTTTAAAAAAATTAGGGTAGATAGAAATGTAGATATTGATTTAATTTAGGATAAAATTTAAACTTTATTTGAAGTAGTGGCCAGGGCTCCTAGCACGTGCGCGTGATGGGAGGAAGTCGCGCGCGCTGCTTTCCGATTGGGCGACGGACTGGATCCTTTCCGACAATGCCGCGCGTCTTTCCGTTCCTTTCCTAGGCGTTCTCAGCACATGGCAGCCCATTGAGTGAGAAGTCCACGAAATTTGAGTTGACTGTTTTAAATTTGGAGTTGAAAGTTTCAAAATTCGAGTTGAATTTTTTAAAATAATTTTGGGTTCAAAGTTTGAAAGTTTCTTGTAGAAAGTTTGCTATGATTTTCAAGTTTAAGTTAAACTTTTCTTTGAAATATTCATATGCCAGGTATATCATGTAACTGCCTCATCCGCCACCGAAACGACTTGGAAAGTCGGAATTGGCCGCGTCACATCTCAATCACGTGCTTAGCCCCAATTTCCCTACGAGAAAGGAACCAGGACAAATACAAACTCCTAATGTGGTGTTTTGTGAAAGGAGTTTCCAACAAGGGATCAGAACAGGCATCTCTGCCTGATGAACAATTATTGGCGTAAGTGAAGGGACGAAGCATCCTCTTTGATTCCAAACCAGCATATCGGTTGGTTGGGAAGAATTTCACAACCAAGCATTTATCTCTTTTCTATGCTTATGTAATTTAATTCGTCTATCTACTTAAAACCTAACTAATCCGTTCCAAAAATAAAGTCATGCCCTTGGGCTCAAGCCTAATCCACTACCATATATCACCTTTATCCGGTACCTCTCTCTACTCTACCATCTTTACCTCATTCAGCCGGTTGCCGACCACACTCTCTTTCTTTCCTCAATTTTCTCGTATTTCCTTTTCTTCTGGTTACAACGTTTCGTACGTACGTACGGGTATTGTGTGAGTAAGAATAAAACCAGGCACATTGTGAAGTATATTGTAGTGGAATTTGGTCAGGTTGCCACGTCATAAGGCTATATCACATCTTTTGGGCCAGGTTGCACAATCACGTATCTAGGCCGCATGACTCGGTAGGCCCATTTGCAGGATGTTGGGCTGTGAACGTGCCAACGTTCCAGCACGGGCACGTACGGCCCAGTGCTTTCCGCGGTGCCATGGGCTGGCCCAAGAAAGCATGTCCCAGCTACACTTATGGTGAGTTGGATGCGTCGCGCCATTCCGGCGTCGTCCTCCGCGAGCGCAAACCACAGGCACTGTGACTGCGAGCCTCCCCAACCGGCCGGAGCCTGGCGCCCACCACTCCCGCGCTCTCCGGATTGCACCACGAACCCGCGCGCGCGCCCACGACCCCGATGGGGCGCCGTGCGCCTTCTTCCTCCTCAGGTAACATCTTAGATTAGTGGGTGCACCAGCTGCTCGATGGAATTCCCCCGTGAGGAATTTTGTTTCTCCTGTGATTCTCATCTTAATTTATTTTTTTTGGGTGCATGGTTGCATCCATCGCTGATCTCCATTTAATCCCCCGTGGGGCTTCTCGATGACTTTGAATGAAAGTTCATCTTTCATGTCTGAAAATTAATTTGCTGTGCTATGTTTGTTTACCGATCCCACATAGCCCTTGTTCATACTCCTGATATGGTCTTGTCTTGTCCTTTTTTCTGTTCTAAAATAGTTTGCTCGCTGGTACTATGGGTAAGTGAATTGATTTGAGGCTGTTCCTCATGTTAACTCTGAAACCATTAACATCTGACTTACAACCGAGATTAGTATATTTGCAGCCAGAGTTGCAATTGTAGTTTGGTCACCAGCTACATTGGTTCTTTTCGTTGACAGCTTCAGGTTTCTTCTACTCTCCTTGCTTCATGACTTGGATAATGGATTAATATGTGTTCATGGTTTAACTAATCCACATTAAAATTTGCTCTCTAACTTGCGCATGCACGCACTCTAGTCATAGTCATACCATACATCATCTCCACATCCCTTTGCTTGCATAAATATTTGGAGGACAATCTACTTCCTAATCAGGAGTGTCCAGATTACAGTAAAGAAGATACACACACAAAGGTATCGAACTTCTGTGCCTACCTAAGATGGTTTGTCTGCCATCTCTCTCTGCACGAAGTACTGCCTTTTGAAGCATAACTAAGAAAGAAGTTGTTACGATCACACCAAATATATCGAACCACTGATAATATTTAAGGGCTGAATAATATTTCTACATAATAATGAGCTATTTGATACTTTTATAATGAGCAGTTATGTGTCGAGATCATTTTTAGTTCGTATTTATTTAATAGAAAAAAGTTAACGATTTCAAAAAATCTTAATTCCCAAGGTATTATATTTTAGGTAAACGTGGTGATAAAGTTGAATGCTGACCTCCACCCGGATTTTGTATTTTGTTGGTTGTTTTTGCTGAAGATCTTCTTGAATACTACTATAGGGCTCACAGCACACACAAACAGTCTAGACAATGAGGTCTAGAATTCCATGCTGCAGTTCTGCGTCTGGCAGCTCTAGATCATATCCACTTGAGATCATCCTGCAGCAACAATGGTAGCAATAAATTAGATAGATTAATTTGGTGCTATCTTTAATTGTATGATGTATCCATCACTCCATAGCCTTAGAATTGGAAGGATACAATACAACAGCCGCCATAGGATAAACTCAAATTTATGTTGTCTAAATCGTTGCTTGTTAATTTAATTTTCTGAGCTGGTGAAGCATTTGGTGCATACATTCGAGAGCACTCTGAGGTGCCACGCTTGGTAGATTGCAGATGTGGGCCATCTGCATTTACAATAAATTACTTGATGTTATTTGTTGTTTATATATTGCTTTTCTTTCGTTGAACATTCCTTCTTCTTTAGTATTTTTTAATAAAAGTTGGAAAATGCCATGCAGGCGAAACACACGGAGATTCTTGAACATGTTCCATCAATTCTCAAGTTTTGATCTCTGTCCCACTGGAGAAGTCGTTGATATTGGAAACATGTTTTTTTTACTTGCTTCGATGAATATAGCTTTGTATAGCAGATAAATTTTCTATGTACTTTTCATTTATTTATTTTACTTGTTCAAGCTGCCTCTATGAATTCCCAATGCACAAAAAAGAGGTAACTGACAAACCTGGTGGCCGGTGTGGGTGTGTTCTGTGCTGTCCCAAGTCATTCTTTTATAAACTCGGAAAAAAAAACCCTGTTTAATTGTCATATAAAACAGGGAGCTCCATTGCAACCAAGCCAACTACACGTCTCTTATATGCTCACTGTACACAAGAGGCGAGGCATAATTCTTGCATTCCAGACCTGTTGGTTCTTGTTTCATCTAAGTGTCCCTTTTAGATTCCTCTTGTTTCGCTTTGAATTTTTGTTAGGGCACTGGAAATTGCTATTACCTTTCCCAAAGCGGCCTTAGTTTTCTTTGTATTTCCCCTGTTTGATATATTTATTCTTTAGATGCAGGCAACCAAAATTCTACAAGGCATTACGCATGGACGCATGGTATCACCCTAGAATGTAATATTGCGATTAAACTGCAATGTAATTGTGCCAATGGAGATTAACTTTATGCTTAACTGTTATGCATCAACATCTATTTTTTCCTCATGATCTATTTTTGGGGAGATCTCTCTTGTGATAATTAGCTGTTGAATTCATACAGAATATATCAAACCACTGATAGTACTTACGGATCAAATATTTGTATATTTGTACATCATAGTGAGAATTTGTTACTTCTGTAACGAGTATTTACGTGTCTTGACCATCTTTAGTTCGTATTAACAGATAAGAAATTAGCAATTTCAAGTGATCTCAATAAATCTTAATTCCCAATGTATTATGTTTTATTTAAAAATGGTGATAAAGTTCGGATTTTGTATTTTGTTGGTGGTATTTGCAGAAAATCTTCTTGGATACTACTATAGAGCTTGCAAAACACACAAACGATCTAGTAAAAGATGGAAAACATATCCATGCTGCAGTTCTGCTCCTGGCAGCTCAAGAGCATATCCGCTTGGGATCGTTCTGCAGGACAAGTGGTGGCAGTAAGCTACATAGGTTTGCAACTATCGATAATTGTATCCATCACTCGATGTTCTTAGAATTTTATATGTGTCAGAATGGAAGGGGACAACGAATGCTGTTGGCGAAGCATAAACTTATATTGTCAGCATATTTGCTTGTCAACATAACTTCACAAGTTGGTGAAGTACTTGATGCATACATTCAAACGCATTGTGAGGTACTATGCTTTTCATAGATTGCAGATGTTATGTTCTGTTGGGAGACCTGCAATTACAATAAATTGCTTCATATTCTATGTTGTTTATTTTTTTTCAGCCGGAGAGTCTCCTGCTGCACTATATATATAAATAAATAAAAGTATTTTATAAGAATAGATTTAGAATTTACTGGGATTTTATCTTCTTCAAAAGATCAATAAAAGCTTCGTTGTCACCCACATCTATCTGAAAGGACTAGTCTTTGAAACCTTGGATGGTTTGAGTGGCGATAATAAATCCCACTTTTGAAAGTTCTCCTTCCATCAATGTCCTGAAACCTCTGGAGTGATGCAAACCCGAGAGCTGAGTAAAAAATAAAATGGGTATGCTTCAAGATTTCATTCTTTAAAAAGTAAAAACAAGTTGCACTTCCTATAGCAGACATGAACATTGGACAGGCATCATATATAAGTACAAGAGTAGAGGAGGAAGAGAAGAAGAAGAGGTGTCGACGTTTTCACCTTGGAGCTTGCAGCGGGGAACTCGAATTTGGAGTTGGTGATGCCTTTACCTCCTCCTCCATGGGCGAGCTGTCTTGATGCCATGAGACTCCTCTCTTCTTCTTTGAAGCCGGTGAGTTGGATATTTTTGTTAAAAAAACATCGATTTTAAGGTTAAAAACTCTTAGAAAACAAAAGGAGAAAAATGGAGATGAAAGGAGAAGCTATATTTAAAAAAAACATCAATTTTTGGTTGAGCTAAATTAACCTAAACTCTCGAAAAAGAAAATAAGAATGGAGATGAAAGGAGAAGGGAGAATGGAGCAGTACCACAGAAGGCCGATGGCTAGGCACAAATGGATATGGGGATGCCGGTGTGGAGCTTGCCCGATCAATCAGTGTGGCGCCCGAATGCAGAACATTGTCGGAGGCGGCGTACATGTGAGGGGCCAGCACGGTTGACCGCCAGTAGTGGCCAAGGAATGCCACCCTACGCATGGAATCGGCGACGGTGAAGGAGGAACGACGCGGTGGTAAAGGGTTAGTGAGCTACCTCTCCCCCTCTCCGTGTGTTCCCGTTGCAGAAGGGGAGCATTTCTCTATGCTTTCCTCTACTAGCGTGTGTCTCTCTCTATGCATGTGTGTCTGCGCATTTGGAGAGGGGAAGGTGAGTGCAGGAGGGGATTTCTTTTCTTTTTTCTCTTTGGGAAATTACTATTAGGGCTAGCTAGCAAGTAGTGACACAGTAAGTAAGTATAATACTTTCAATAACAAAATTTATTCAGGACGATGGCCAATTTTTTAGATCCAATTGATACAATGATATAGCAAATTTTAGTTTACTGCACTCGCAAATTTTAATTTATAATATCCATATCATGTTGTAGCAAAATCTAGAGCTCAATTTATAATAATTTATTATTTCATCCGTCCTAACATACTTATGAGATTCATAGTTGTATTTAATCTAATATGAAGTTGTTATATTTCAAATGAAGTTAGCAGTAAGTTCATCCTACGTATAGATCGATTTAGACTTACGAGGTCAGTCGGCACACCAACAATGATTAACGCACCTCTTGCCACGTCAACATGTCACGCGTGTTGTCAACGAAGCAGCACCAGCAGTCTTATAGCTGACTACTTGAGCGTCCATTACCAAGGTTTCTTACCGTGAAACCTATTTACTATATTTATGATTAATTATTTTTTAGTGGTAGATAATATATACAGGAAGGCGTCTGTGATGACTTTAAAATTTTTTAAAGGTGCTTATAGAGATAGAATATGTGTGTATGTATTTATTAACATAAGTGTATACGTGATATAATTTGTATTGTGTTTCATAAAAAGAATGAGCTCTTTAGACCCATTTATAAAAACAGAGGTTGTTTAGGGGATGAGGATGCCAAATATAAGAGCGATACAGTAAGTCATAAACCAGTTATGTGGAGTAGTAGCTTAAGCCCGCTCTTTTTAGCCAGTAGTATTTACTCTATATTTGAAAAAAAATACATTAAAAATAACTTTTTTACTGTATTTTTAGACCATTTATTTTATGTTTCATATATAATCAAATCAATAATCCGCTTATATGATAATCAAAATCAAACTAGGCCGAGGTTGCGGTTCTCCCCGTCCACGGCATCCCACGTATTAGTTGACATGTGATGAGATGGGAACTTTACAGCATGCCCATAGCCTAGCTATACAAATCCTAGCATGCTGTGGATCAGTGGTAATGCGACCCCATGGCGTGTCATAGACTCCTAACACACGTAATGCCAGGGCACGACGAACAAGCTGCAACCGTTACGCATGCTTCGAAGAAATACAGTGGTACACTGTCGAGCATACAAATACGGAGTATATGTTAGTAATTCATTCCAAGCGCGTTATATGTATGTCAGCCCAATGAGCCAAAAAAAAAACAGAAGGCCATCAACAGATGTTATGAATCGAAGTTCATTGTATATATATATACCAGCTTCCGTATGTAATGACAGTCCAGTGTGTTTCTTTTTCCTATTCGAAAAAAATGTAAAGGGTAAAAAAATTAAGTCGCTTCGTTACGCGTGGCCAGGCGTAATAATTTCCGTGCCATGTCCCACGCATCCAAGCACGATTCATTTGGATTCTAGGGGCTTGTTACAGCCGGTTCACGGGGAAAACTAGTAAATAAAAATGTTACATATTTTCTTGAAGTTTTTATATTTCCGGCCTATGCACTGGGGCACACAACTATTTTTTCTTTATGATTACATGTAAGCCGTACACATATCACGCTCATAACCGTATACGTGTAATATACATAATCATTAAGATTTAAACTCTACACACTTATTTTAAAATATAGCAACATAGTATTGCATTAGACACAATCTAGCTATTACAATTATAAATAAATCATCCTTTTTTGATGCTTGTAAAAAAATTAAAAATTAATTTTTAATTATAGCTTTTATTTTTTAAGATTCTACAGCTATAAATTATTAAAATTTAGATAATAATTACTATTCAGAAGAGCCTATAACAACTGAAAATTTTTAGGAGAAGATGCAGCTGCCGCCAACCAGAAGCCCCCAAGTAGGACCTAAGCTGGCTATTAGGTCAGTAGTCTAGGCTATACTAGCTACACATGTGCTCAATGCATATTTGCGACGTGAGAGTGCAATTTCTGGGCCAATGCCTGGTGCAATTTTTAAGGAGCACAGGGTTTACGAGGAAATATCGTGCCTAGCTTGCTCTTATGTTATCTTATTCGGGTGACTTGGTTTGCCACTTTTTCCTAGCTTTTATCCTCTCTTTTTCCGTATACAAGCTTATATTTTTTTATTAAAAAATATATAAAAATTGTTTAAAAAATATATTAATTTATTTTAAGTTTTTTAATACTTAATTAATTATATGCTAATATATCATTCTATTTTACGTGTCACTGCAGAAGGTTATCAATCCTTTCCCTTGTTATCTCTTTAGCTCTACCTACTTTATCATTTTATCATTATCAGATAGAACGCTTAGTGGCCAATAAATTAAATATATATATTATATATAAAGTACTTTTGTAATTAAAAAGTTGACTTTACTCGATATTTAGTTTATAACTTTAAACACTATTTTCTATTAGTAGTCTATCCGTTTCATATTATAAAATATTTTAATTTTTTTAAAATTAAACTTTATAGAAAAAATATAGCAACATCTACATTAATAAATTAGTTTTATTAAATATAATATTGAATATATATTCGATAGTATATATATTTTAAAAATGCTATATTTTTCTATAAACATGATCAAACATAAATAAATTTAAATTAAAAAAGTCAAAATGACTTATAATATAAAACATGTGGAGTAGAATATAAACGATGATACAGAATTATAGTATTGTAAAAAGTACTTATAAAGAAAAATATGCCATATGATATTTATATATGCTTTCAAACTATATTGAGAGCTATGATCGGAATTTTTTAAAAATTTGATTGCATAAAATCATTATTGTCATATATTAGTGTTTGGGAATGGAGGAACTGGGGAAGTCGTGCTTTTCATGTATGCCCACTTACGCCAGCCTGATGAACCAGAGAGACTACTACTAGTAGCTAGGAATACTACCATCGCTATACACTGTGTATCTGCTGCCCACTCTTACCGGTAAGTGCACGAAATCATCACGGATCAATCTTTTATGACACGACGGTCGGAGGTACTACTGGAATTTTTTTTCTCCTTTGTGATAGCCAAAGAGCATTAATTCCTAGGAGCATAGATCGTTCATTAGGAAGATTTCTAGGATTTCTACTGTTGCTAGCCAGTGCCTTTTGTCGGTCCGGTCGGCTTACGGACGCTAGTTCAAAAAACCAAGAACAACATAGTATATGTGACGACGATGACTAATAACATGTTTTAAATTATACTAATAATCTATTTAGATATATACCGTATAGAATACTGCTTGCGCTGAGTTTGTTGTGTTAATTGCACTGTTGCATGCTGGTCTGGCTGCTGCATGGCCATCACGTACGTAACGCACGTAGGGACATAATTAAAGGCATGCATGCATCTGGCCGGCCGGCACGTACTCGTGAAAGAGAGGCGGTTCGTCGTACGTGCACGTGCATGCCTATATATAAGGAATGGGGCCCAAATCCCACGGATAATTGCCATGAGATGGCACGTAGTACAACACTAATCATGCAAGTAGGAGCGGACCAGCCAGCTAAGGGGCCACAAGCTAGCCGACGATACATATATTCGGCCAAGTTGCCTTCTTCTTCTAATTAAGCACGCGACTACGTGCCCCACGTGCGGTCACCACAAAGAATGTGAGGGAAACCGCTGCCCACTGCACCGCCATATAGTATTGTCACGTTGTTTTTGCAAATTAATTATTACTAGCTCCACCTCAATTACTCCACGTTCATTTTCTTTCTCGATTACACAGCATACACACCATTTCACCCACACCCCCACAAATACCTTTAACACATGTTCAAAATACAGAAACCAACGGTACATCCTTGATATTACTAAAATCATATTGAGAGGCTAATAATAATTAGCGTTATTAATTACACACTTCCTTTACAATTAATCTATCTATCTATCTATCTATCTATCTATCTATCTATCTATCTATCTATCTATCTATCTATCTATCTATATCTATATATATATATTTCCCCACGCAAAAGAAATGCTAATATACTACAGCTTTCCCCTAAAATTAGTTACTATATATGTGGGTCACTAACTTTAGCAATAATGACTTGTAGCAAACATATGGGAAAAAATGTTTGGTATTGAACGTGGTGTCTCGCGAGTCATACAGCAATTGTTTTTGTCTACTGTAAATATATACCTACTCTCCTAATGTGTATTTTATCTTGTTAGGTAACACTTTGACCAACAATTAACTTGTATGACATAAAAGTACATTCATAAGAAAATACTTTTCAATACGAGACTAATAGTATCAATTTTGCATCAAAAAATTATATTCTACTACCTCTGTTCCACACCGTAAGACTTTCTGCCCTGTCCAGATTCACATGGTTGTTAATGAATCCGAACACATATACAAAACATATACATTGATTAATGGATGAATCTGTCTAGACAGGATCATCAAGTCTTACAATTTGGAATGGAGGAAGTAATAAAGTAATTATTGTTTAAATTCTTCTCCTAACGATAACGAAACAAAGTAGGTCTTATATATATTTTACCATATATTTTCAAATAGATAGAGTAGTATGTTCTATAATATATTATTAGTCCTAAATAATAGAAATGCTTTCACAAAAACAAGAAAACACTAATGGTAATGCATGAAGTAATTAATGAGACCCCACCGATCCTACTACCGTGCATACCTCTCGCACACGTCCAACTCCTGAACCAAACTGACCAGCCATGCAAAACTGCCTTGTCCTCGAGGAATACATTCTCACGCCTTGTACTCTCAAATATACACACCCCGTTAGTAATTAATTAAGTTTAAGGCCTTAATAATTGTGAACCCAAAATCATCTTTTCAATCGTCTGAATAATTTCAATGAATGCAACTTAAAAATTAACTAAGCACATGTCAAAATTATACTACTTCTTCTGGTTCCATAATTCATATTATTTTGAACAAAATTAGGTTCAAACTTTTAAAACTTTAATTATCAATAAATTTTAAAATATTTAGTTTAAAGAAACTAGACAATACTTCTAAATATTTAATTATATATATATATATATATTATAATAGAAAATCATATTTAAAAATAGGTTTTAGAGACCGTGTCATTATACAAAACAACATAAATTAGTATCAACTGGAAGGAGTACTATATATCAAAAGAAGAAAATATATTGTTACTAGCTAGTATTATCTCTATTTTAAAATAGAAGCAATATAAGATGAAGGGACTGTATACTAAGTAGTAGTAGCAAAAGATGGAAAAGCTAGCTTAGCTAGCACCTCGCGCCTAGGTCTATTTATGTTTACATGCCAGCCGATGAGAGGGATGAAGAAGTCCTATTGTCATTTAAGTTGTCGATGGGTGCCATGGGTGCAAAACATTTTTCGGATAGTATGACTGTGGAAGGAGCTGAGCGCATGGAAATGGATACCATAAGTGAGAAATTGCACACCACCTTGCCGGCTTGCCACTATTCACCATTCATCAGAGTGCAGACAAGAATGAAAACATGATTGGTAAGTATTTTAAATCTATTGTTTACTTCTTGATTTCGTATTTTGCCTATGTTAAACTAAACCAAACTCTAAATTTTACAGACAAGGCATGGAACAGGGTGTGCAATGCTATTGTCAAGACTAGAAGCTCATAGTTGAGTTTGAAAGGTATAAATTTGGAGCTTTTGCTTAATCTAGTAAAGTCATTACGGCCTCTACGGATTGTTATTCATATGAAGGATGATCAATCTGCTAATAGGATAAAAAGGATATCCTAGAGTCCATTGAGGGTTGTGGGGCAACCTCTGTCCATCAGCTAGACTTAGGGTACATGGTGAGATTTTCTCCATGTGAGAAGACCAACAAGCCACATGTATACTTAGGAGTATTCTACGACAACTCTATGCTAAGAGATCACATTTCCATGAAATAAACACTAAGTATGATGTTTGTCAGAACCGAGTGTCAAGAGATGGCTTATACCAAAAGCTTGCAAGAAGAAAATTCAATTTGCTTCTTGTTTTTCCATGATGATGGCTAGTTCACCAGTTGTACGCTATCTGTCGATTTCCTTTAAGTTGTTATACTACATGCTTCTCTAGTTGTTACTGTGTTTGATAAGAAGATGGAGATATGAAGAAATTGACATTGTCCTGCTAGCTTCTTGTGGTTGAATGGCATGCATTAGGGTATGAAAAGAAGATGGAGATATGGAGAAACCGCCTGTCCTGCTGGCATGTGTGGTAGCCTTTTTGTTGCAGATGCAAACTCTTAAGTTGTTCTGTAGGGCACGCGTGGAGATATGAACAAATTATCAGTGTTCTACTATCTTGCTTGCTTCTTGTTGAATGACATGTGTCATGCCTGATAGTCTTTTTGTTACACTTGAGCTAAGTCTCTTGTAGAATCTTTATAGCCTTCTTGTTATTCCTAAGCTGAGTCTATGGTAGAATCTTTAGTATTAGTTATTATCTTTGGCTAAGAAACTAGTTGGATGGCATAGTTAAAACCATTTTCTTTTGTTGAACTTGTTGAAATAGCATTCCTAATAAGAAAGAAAGACTATTAACAATTAACAAATGTGTATGTGCACTAGGTGTACTATATATGCAACTCGCCTAGCTTGGAACTCATAATCATACATACAGGTCAGCTGGAGGCAATCTGTTAGCAAAAAAAATCCACGTATTAGATGCTACTATACCGAGATACCCATACTAGAGAATTAAAGATAGTGGATCAAACAATTAAGATCTAATTAAGTGAGGTCGCTCAACAACAAATTCTTGAAAGACATATATATTGAACTTGGTTTCCTTTAAGTATGATAAATGCATACTTGCATTATAATATTTGTTCAGGTCAAAGCCCAACATTATAATCTAAGTCAATCCCACACAAAATAGTCCCACAACAGTTGGTCGCCTCAAGGGCAGCTAACCAGCTACAATAGGTAGCTCATGTGTGCTTGGCAAAATGATCATCACACAAACACAGCTTGTGTTAACTAGGCCAACTAGGTTGACAACCAAGCTAAATCTTGTTGAAAAATGGTTTGTGCATATAACCTATAGGGGCATTTGCGGATGTAGCTGCACATACAAAAAACAATATCATAATATGATTGAAACATAAAAGAAGCTTTGGTGGTTGGGGGGTGAGATAGATAGAATAAAAAAACAACAAACATGATAATATGGCACACCTTTCTTATTACTTATACGTGCTTCAACATCTCCAAAAAGGTTAGTGCAACAGTCTTATATAGCCTTCTAGATTGTAATTGTGGAGCCCTTCTTAATAATCCAAGATTGTAATGGTAACCCAAAAGTGAAGATCTCTGAACCTTAGGTATCTCCTCATCCTTGGACATCTTCTTATCATCAACTGCACCAAAATGTTGACTTGGATGTTTTGAAAGCTTTATATTTTCAAAAATTAGGCCCTACCTCATATCATGTTGTCTTTTTATGCCCCATCCTCTCCATCACCCTAACATGAGCCTTTACTAGAAGGCAAACTTAAAATTTAGATCTAAAAATCCCAATTTTCTCACAAGTATTGATATGATGATCAAGCTAACCAATATACACCATGATAAATGGATACACTTTCTATGTTTTATTAGAGATAACCTTGTCATCATTCTTGAGAGTTGGAACATATTCTTAGGATCCATTGAGGATATGGTTTTTGATCATACTGGGTCTCCTAACTAGATGCCTTTTATAGTAAACCTAAAACTGAGGGCAAAGATGGTCATGCAAACCTCTATGCGATGATCTAGGACATTGATAAGGTCAACAAAGTGCTCCTTCGCTACTTTATATATTGTGATGTCTAGTGTGACTCGTCCACCATGGTTGAACACCTAGCAATGTATTGCTTAGTAATGATAGGAGTTGATTTGAAAATAAATAAGCTCTCAGTCATCATGGACGACCAAGCAACAGATCATATCATAAGGGAGGTGTGCTAGATAAGTGAAGGCCCATACAAGAAATTATGCTAAGCGATGAGAGGGATGAAGAAGTTCTACTATTATTTAGGGGCTGAGGGCATGGGAATGGATGCCATAAGTGAGAAATGGGAACACCACCTTGCCGGCTTGCCACTATTCACCATCCATCAGAGTGTAGACAAGAACCAAAGTATGATTGGTATGTGTTCTAAATCTACTGTTTACTTCTTGATTTTGCATTTCGTCTATGTTAAACTAAACTTAACTCTAAATTTTGCAGACAAGGCATGGAAGGAGGGTGTGCGGTGCTACTGCCAAGACTAGAAGTGCAAAGTTGAGTTTGAAAGGTATAAATTTGGAGCTTTACTTAATCTAGTAAAGTCATTATGGCCTCCATAGTTGTTGTTCATATCAAAGATGAGCAATCTTCTAATAGGATAAAAACAGGATATCCTAGAGGCCATCGAGGGCTATGGGGCAACCTTTGCCCATCAACTAGACTTAGAGTACATGGTTATATTCTCTTCACGAGAGAAGACCAACAAGCCACATGCATGCTTAAGAGTATTCTACAACAACTATGTGCTAAGTGACCGCATTCCCATGAAATCAACACTAAGCGTGACATCTTATACCAAAAGCTTGCAAAAAGTAAATACAATTTGCTTCTTGTTTTTTTCATGACGATGGTCAATTCACTAAGTGTACGTTATTTGTCGATCCCACACAAAAAGGTGCCACAATAGTTGGTTGCCTCAAGGGTAGTTAGCCAGCTACAATAGGTAGCTCATGTGTGCTTGGAAAAATAATCATCACACAAACACAACATGTGTTAACTAGGCCAACTAGGTCAACAATCAAGCCAAATCTTGTTGGAAAATAGTTTGCAGATATAATTTGTAGGGGCACATGCGGCTGTAGTTGCACATACAAAATTCAACATCATAAAATGATTGAAAGATGAAAGAAGTTTTGGTGGTGGGGGCAAGATAGATAGAATAAAGAAACAACAAACATGATAATATGGCACACCTTTATTACTACTTATGCTCACTTCAACATCTTCAAAAAGGTTAGTGCAGCAATCCCATATAGCCTTCTGGATTGTAATTATGGAGCCCTTCCCAATAATCCAAGATTGTAATTGTAACCCACATCCAAAGATCCCTGAACCTTGGGTATCTCCTCATCCTTGGATGTCTTCTCATTATCAGCTATACCAAAATGTTGACTTTATCGCTCATCCTCTACTTCCATGCATGGAATGGCCACCCTCATGGTCATATGTGAGTTCAACATTGATCTCTAATAGGGGATAAACATCATGTAATCCTCTCTTTTAGCTGGTCCTGCCTCCTCCTTAAATCAACCAGCATATGTCAGATACTCAGAATACACTATATTATTGTGGTACGGTACAATTCAATAACAAGATTAGGTAATAACGTGATTATGATAATCATTGCATTATTGTTGTACAGTATAATTCAATAACATGATTAGATAACAAGTTGTTTATGGTAACCTCATTTAATAGGTCCACATTTAGGCATAGGGTTGGGTGTGCCACCAGGTGTTTTTCTTAGTCAAGATGCAAATGGTATGTATTACTGTGTTCTAGAACATAGGAGAATAAATGACAATGGAAAATAATATCTAGCTTCAATCTGGTTTAACAAAGCAGAATAATGGGTTTTCACTAATTTTCCATAGCAACGAGCAATTGAGCCTAAGTTGGAGGTAATGGCGTATAACTCCAAATAATCTTCTATGACCACATATGTGTTGTTTGCAAGATTTTTTAATAAAATATAGCAGTCATTGCATGTTTGCATATGTAGAGGGCTAATTATCTCATGTGAAAGAATATACAATTTTAGATTTAAGAATAGCTCTTTGCATTCTTATTTCGATCCATTTGTTTGCCATCAACCTCAACATGAAGGCAATAAGGCACTACACTGGTTTTGTTATAATCCAAACTAGTTAATAGTATAGTAATGATTGTATTGTCTTAGAAAATCCAGCTATCTTTTAGCAACAATTTATTTTGCCATTAATCCATAAATGGCATGTATTTTGCAAATACGGTCAAGCATGTTGCACACAACATGATGAACATGATAGGAATCAAGCCAGACTACATCAATGGCTCAATGTTGGATCTGATAGAGAAAAAAGGACTATGCAAATTACATTGTGACAGTGATAATTCAAGTTACTAGTAACAGTTCAAGGAAAATGTTAAATCTGAGAAGGGTCCCCTAGGGTATGCATTTTGGTCACTGTCTTCGAGTGTACGACATGTGGGACATGCCTCGATGGGGGACTGGCGTTCTCTTCGGTTAAGCATCTCTTGGGTTTTATACTCAGCATCGTTACTATTATACAGAGAATCATTCCTTTGTAGACATGCACACAATAAGGGTGAGTGGCTATTATGTATGTGTAGATCCCACTCATCCAATAGTTTGCGATGGCCGTAGCGGAACATAAGGGTGAGTGTCTATGATGCGTGTATGGATCCCACTCATCCAATTGATTATGGTGGTTGTAGGAAACATGGACAGTATAATAGTATTGGTGTCCAATAGGGCTGGTTGTTCAAACACCATGAAGTTCACTTCTAGCTATGCTGCTTTCTTGATGACAATTTTATCTTCGTAGTCTTCCAAACATCAGAACATAGTGTCCTAGTCAAGTGCTAAGGCTGAATACCAAGTTGTTGCTAATGTAGTTGCTGAAATGAGCTAGCCGCGCCAACTATTACATGAACTCCACACTTCCCCGTCTAGGGCCACCCTAGTCTATTGTGATAATGTCAATGTAGTATATCTCTCAACGAATCTAGTTTAGCACCAACGTATCAAACATAGTGAGATAGATCTTCATTTTATTCATGAGCATGTCTCCATTGGTGCAATCCAAGTGCTTCACATGTCCACATCTTCATAGTACGTTAATATCTTCACTAAGGGTTTGCCTACTATAGATTTTAATGAGTTTCACTTCAATCTCAATGTTTGTTCATCACTGTTGTGATTGCAGGGGCTGTTAGAATTGGAATTATATTAGTTTACTTTTCGTACTAAGGCTAGCATCCCTCCTATCCTTTCCCAATTCTATTTATGTAAGTCAGTTGTAGTGGATACGAACTTTGACCGTTGTGCCTATATATTGTACTCCGCATGATATAGATATTGTGTGTTGAGCCTAAACCTTCTCATGCTGAGTTTCAATAATATATCAAGCCAAATACCTTTTATCTATTGGGCCAGGTTGCATATTTAAACAAACCATTGTCTCCACACTACAAGGTTTCTTTCAGTTCCCATATAGGAGTACAATGCTTGAAATGGAATTATCTACCCCACATCCCATCCTCAGATTCTAATACAATCCTCTATCGTAAGTTACATGACATATAGCAGACCACTCTATAGAGATCATCAGCGACGAGGAGATGGCACTCATCGAAGATTCGCCTCCACTCCTGACTCTTTGTCACTGACATCACCACTGCTATGGTAATCCATCCCCTAAGCTAGCGACTTTTCATAGGCCTTGGCCTCTTCGATAGATGTTGTAAGTTCAAGTGTCATTAGTTTGGTTTCAGTGACTAATGACAAATCTAATTGTGTAAGACTAATGTAATTATTAAGCATATTTTTGTATAGTCTCTTTGGAATATAAAAATAAAAATGAGGTATATACTAAACTCCTTATATTCTCATTTCATCTCTTTTATGGATCAAAAATATAGAGTGAACTTCTCCATTGTCTTATGTGCATATGCTTTCTACCATATTCATATGCATGCATATCTTTAGAGGAGCTCATTATATATTTTGTGATTTATTAGTATTAATATATCATTTACTCATATTTACATAATTTATATCAGCTTATCATGCATCACCAAAAAGGAAAAAGGTTAAGAGATTTATGATCAAACAAATATGAGTAATTGTTGTTTTGGTAGGTTGTGACAAACCGGTTTTGTAGGACTAATCTCTCTCCATAAGTTAGTGAATAGGTTTCTCCCTAACTTAATATTAAGTGAAGATGGTGATATATTCTTTGATAATGATTCTTAATCACAATGATGAAATACAAGGAGATCAAGCTATATGTATCATTCTTTCTCTTAATCTACATATTGACATATATATGATTTTTCAGGTTATTGATATATTCTTATGAGACTAATATTTTATTTGAGCCGTATCCTTTTAGTCTCAATTAATTTAAGAACATAGAGATCACGAAAGGTATGTGTCTATGTTTATTTATATTAATGCCACATGTTTTCTATATATGTATAGGATAAAACTTTATTGGTTCACCTTTAGTTATGTATGCACTTGCTTCTCATATATATATTTTGTATGCATGTGTTTAGTAAGAGCAAATCCTATATATTTATTATGCATGTTTCTAGATTCATATTGTTCACCTTTTTTTTAATATTGGATATTTGAAATTGAGCATATATGTGAGTATATGATATTTAGTATTAATGGATACTCAACAAATTAATTTATATCCTTTATATGCAACCGGTTGGTCATCAAGTGAAGGATGATAATCGATTTGTTAGGACCAATATTTTTCTTTGAGTTGTGCAAAGGAATAGGTCATACCATTATGAGGCTAATGGATGATACTATGGTTTGATAGTTATCAAGCCAAGAACTCATCATGTTGATAAATATGAAGTAAAGCTTATAATAAGAAGTAACTCTAGACAAAGGTTGATTAAGACCCGGCATAAAGATGGTTCAATCGAATTGTCACAACTGTTGATCTTAGCTCAAGTATTGACCCCGATGTAGATGTCACAAGACAAAAATATAATGCAACTAAGAATGTTTTTGTTAGTCTTTGGTGTTTGGTGAAAAGATCGGATTGCTAGATAGTCGTCGTACTATCAAGAGGGGTCTATGAAGTGAGCATGTGAATGATCTTATGCCATGTTAGTTCACTTGTACATAGTGAGAGTGTCTATCCAAATGTGGTGAGCCTTTTCTCAAGTCTTTTAGAGAGGTGGGCATATCTAATAGAAATGAGTAGTCTCTTATGGCTATGTCCAATCGAGTGTCTTTTAGAGTTTGAGTCATTTTCCCTTGAGAAAAGTTATGATTCTTGGATGTATTGTTCATGGGTTGTATAGACCTTTGAATAAGCTTTCTATAGAGTCCAAAAATATCAAATTCTGACACTCGAGTCATGAGATATTACCCATTTTTTATCGGTCAGTCATGCTGAAAAAATGACCTACAATTGGACCATCTGGTGAACTGCAGTCAGATTGTCCCCTGGTTCGATTGGGTTCTTCCAGAGACGTTTTGATCTTACCAAGGGAGGTGGCGGTTGGACTGGAACTAAAGTTTAGTCAGACCAGGAGTTTACAGAAAGGTTTTTAAAGGTGCCAATCATACTAAGACCTCAACATCAATCGGACCGGAATGCGCATTAAATGAGCTATAACGGCTCTTTTTTTACCATTGCACGGGCTAGGCAGTCGGACCGGCTCTCTCATGGCAATAGGATCGGCAATGTCCAGAAGTTAGAGGATCTCGCCTCCAATGGCTAGTTTGGCTTTGTGGGTGTATAAATACACCCTCCCCATTAGCAAGGGTAAGGCTTTGATATTTCATTGCATTATTTTGAGTCCTTGCAAGAACTCTCACACCCTTGAGCACTTAGATCATCTAGTAAGGTGTTGGAGAGTGAGTTGAGCCAAGCCAAGCAAAGTGCATTGCTTCATTGTTAGAACTAGTGTGACACTTGATCATCCTCAGCAAGTATCCTGGATTTATTACTTTTAGAGGTTGTCATCTTCTAGATGGCTTGGAGGAGTTTGTGGAGGAGGTTCGATGGTTGATTGTGAGTGGCTCGGTGTTCGCCATCTCTAGAGTGGGGGAAGAACAATCCCTAGTGATTGAGACTTGTGTATACCACTTTAGGATTGGCTCCCATCTTGCCCATTTCTTGATGAGAAGATTCGAAGGCTTGTTGGTTTAGCAGTGAATTTGGGCTCGTCTAACATGGATTAGGAAATTAACAAGTTTCCGAACCTCGGGTGAAAAAAATTATTTATCATTTATTTTATTTACTTTGTTGTATTTACTTTGAGCAAGTTTACATACTAGAGATTATTTATGCTAATATCATCTTAGGCTTGCAAACCTCAACATAGGCTAAGCTTTCTTGTGCATATAATTGAGACTTGTTGATTTAGGTCTTAAATTGTGTAAAAATCGTTTTGATTTTTTTCTGCATATAAAACTTGGTTTTATCCAAAAGTTTTTTAACTGCCTATTCACCCCCCTCTAGTCGGCCTCCTTGATCTACAGGTGTGTTGTATTGCCTTGTATTCTTGCGTCTTGAGATTCTAATGACGGTGCAGTAGTCCTTGTGGCAGGTATGGTGCAAGAAGCGGATGGAATTCATGCTCGATGATGGAAAGCTAGAGAGGAACCCTCCCCCCACAAGACATGAAGGTTGGGTCCAAATAGGAGATGAGCTCTATAGTGTTCAATCTTCTAAGCAAAATACCACATCACGATTCTATCTTGAAATGTGTCTCAAATACTAAATGATAATGCCATATTGCCATCATTTTGCAGAGGCAAATCAATCACCAATACTTTAGGATTAGCACCATTCTTATCTTAGGTGTCATTAAAAACATGTTTTTCCTTAAAAATCTACTTAAGCATTCCCCTTGGAGAGGGCCTCAAGACACCTTAGCACAACATAGTGCATTGTGTTCAACAAAGGAATTGAAGCTTGAAAGGTGATGACCATGCTCCTATGCTATTCAGTGCCACTCACCACCACTGAAATATGGGTCATTGGTGCTACTACAACAGGCATGTAGAGTTGTAGATGTCATTCGCTTCCAAAGCCTCGATTCTTCACTCCCCACCTGCCCCAACTTGTGCATGACTCCTCCATTACAGCACGTAGAGCATTTTTTGCGGTAGTGTCTAGACATGAACCAACCGACACCCTCTATAAATCCATGGCCTTAGCCTATTGCCATCATTGCTATATAGGTTTGAGCTACTGTCATCATCGTCACTACATTAATTAAATAGCTTGTTGATTAGATAAAAAAATAAAATATGATGTATGTATTAAATAAAGTACTTATGAGGTGTTGCAATTTAACTATGTCTCACTCTTAGGAATGGCACCTCTTCAAATACCACATTTATAAATGTTCCTACATTTTTGCCACCTGTGAGAGAAGATTTATTAATCTTTTGTCACTTTTTGCTTGTGTGGCATGCCAACCCATGGGCCAGTGTGGTCCTTCCTCTCCCATCTCCTTTCTTCAACAGCAGTGGAGGATGAGGAGTAAGCCATACAGGAGTTGGTGCCCATAGGTGTCATTCTCCTCACTAAAGAAGAGGAACAAGTGGTTGAGCAGGGGAATGTAGAGGCCATTGAAGCCAGCGAGCATGGTGTCCACACGTAGCTCCGTGCTACGCTTCCAAATGTGTCAGAGGGCGCAACATGGGAGAGGAGTGGCACTAGGGAGCTCTTAAAGTGGAAGTCCACGTCAAGGTAGAAGTCCTGGACCTATGCAGAGAACTGTGGACAATATAAGCACCTAGTGGTGGGCCTTGGCCCAGGCATTGAGGCAGTGCGCATGGAGGAGGCACATGGTGATGTCCTTGTAGCCCAGATGAAGCACCTCCTAGAGCGGCATGTACTCAACGTGGCTTTGATATAAGGGTAGGCTTCTTCTTCACCGAGTCATTAACAAGCCTCTAGGATGCACGGCACCACCCCAAATCACTTCGCCGGTGAGGTCACAGATGGCAGACTAGGAGGAGAGGGTGATGGCAACTAGAGTACGATGTTCTCATCGATGTTGGCAATTGGGGTGTTATTAGCATGCTCCATGATAAGCTAGCACGGTGGTGGATCCAATAGAGGCGAGAGGCACAGTGATGCTGAGCGATAGGTGCTTGGTTGGTAGGCTAGTAGGAGAGAAAAGGAAGGTGATGGAAGGAGACGGGCTTATGTGTGGGGTCTAAAGGGGTAAAATGGATAGTACATACACTCCTCGATAATGGCTTATGAGTTAGTGTGCCATGTAGGAAAAAGTGGCAAAAGATTAATAAATCACCTCTTACTAGTGGCAAAATATACAAACTTTTATAAAAATGTTATATGAAGATATGCAATTCTTAAGAGCGATAAATAGTTAAATTTTCCAATAATATCATTCCTTCTCAGTTCCCACATTGCATGTAGTCATTCATTGATCATTGCCACACAATCAAAACAATAGACTTTGCCATGTGGGGCAAATGTGATCTATTTGAAAGTGCTCATGGCGAGCAAACATGGGCTAATTAATAAAGCAATTGAGCAGAGGGGTGTAACATCTATAAATTTATATTTCTCCAAGTACTTCGTTTATGTTTTAGAAAGAGTAACTAACAGTCAATTAGTCATTTGGATTCTGCCTGTAGAAAGTAGTAATCTTTTTTATCATAAAATATAACAATTTTTAACATTTAAAATTTATCAAAAATATACTCTTTTCAACCAAATAACCAATTACAATATTCCCTATTTAATTTCACGCACCTATTTTTTCTAACCAATCACAATCATATCAACATTATAACTGTGTCCAAAGTGAATTTTAAATTCAAATTTATGGTATTTCTTCCTTCCTCCTCCGACTCCGATACCCTTCACCGCCGCCTCCCCTGCGAGTGAGAGAGGAGACCTCCCCGTGGAGATCGTCAGCGACGAGAAGATGGCGCTCATCGAGGCCGCGCTCTCCGCCGCCGCCCGCCGCGCGGTCCCTCTCTCCTGCGAGGCCTACTCGGCTGCCGGTTCCTCCCGCGGCATCGAGGGCTCCCCTCCGCTCCCGACGCTGCGGGGACCGCTGCTCGCGAGGTTCCGCGAGCGCCGCCCGCTCTTCGCCACCGAAATCACCGCCACGGTAATCCGCCAACCCCCCCCAAGCTCGCGAGTTTTCGCAGACCGCCTTGGCCCCTCGGGCAGGCGTGCCGCATCGCCTTCCGTTCTCGCGTCCGGTGATTCTGACGGCGGCGCGTGCTTCCTACTTGTGGCAGGAATGGTGCGAGAAGCAGATGGAGTTAGTTCTCAAACACGGCAAGCCGGAGAGGACTCAAGCCATGAAGGCCGGATCCGAGCGCCATGCTAAGCTCGAGCAAGAGGTGAGCCCTGCAGTGTTGAACCATCCAAGCGGATTGCTGCTTCATTAGATGGCTTCCATCCTATCCTGAAATGTGTCCCAACTACGGAATGATAATGCCATTATATTGTTGAGCCAGTAATATGTGTCTGTTCATCATGATGTTACCATGAAGAGTTTATCTGAAAACAAATCACATTTCAAGTTATTGCGTTTTGACTGAGTTGATGTTATCATGAGCTTAATATTCCTGTCGAGTTTTATCAATTTCTGAAACAGAGAACCATTATTCCTTTATTTGGGAATTTGAGCTGGCTACTGATCTATTTCATTTTCTAAAACAAGACTACTGATTTACTTCATTTTGGAATAGATTATTGAGAGAGAAGATGTCACCATTAGATCCCCGGAAGAATACTGGGCAGTGAAATTCTTGAAATTTATCTTGGGAGCAAACCAGTTAATGTTGGAAGGTATCACTCAGGAATTACCCGTGTAAGCTGACCAGTAGTGCATACATATGGAAATTCTCTGGTACAGTCTTGGTTTACAGAGAGGATAGGAAACTTTTTATTTCATAAAAATTTACTTTCAGTACAATTGATTCGAAATCATGTCACTGCAGGATTGGGGTTATTGAAGGTTCCTGGATAACAGGTTCTATTGATGAACTCCAATGCCTCCTGATGGCATTTCACTTCATCCTATCCTGTTAGATATAAAGACACGTTACCCCTTCAGAAGCGTAAAAAAGAAACAGAAGGTTTGCCCCTTATTTTTGCTTTCCGGACTACTAATTATAGAGACCACTAACTATCCTGTATTAGGCAGTCTAATGGATGTTCCCTTGAGTAATAAATGATGGTTCCCTTCAAATGAAAGTTGTATTTGATGCTTGAGTGGCCTACTAATGGTGCCCATTGCCAAAATCACACCATAGTTTCAAAGGGATTAAATAGATTGTTTTTTTCTAGAGTGTACTTAATATTTTATTTTAGGCAAATTTAGCTTGTACCTAGGTATAGAAAGTTACCCAGGGATCCTCTTTTTCTGACTATAGTATCTTGTAAGTATTGTTTTAAAGTAGAAACTCTGGGGTCTGTCATTGAGCATGTGGGCACATAATGATGCTTAAATTAATCCAAATTGATGATACTGGGCTGGAGCATTGTTTTACAAAAGATTGTAAAATTTGCATTCCCTTCATACTACCATTTAAGATGTATCATTTCACATGAAAAGTTAAATTGGTGAGTGTTACTGTTTTACAATAAAGTTCAGACGATTAGTAGTATGTGGAGCTGTCTACTAGTTTTACTGTTGTACCTCTATGATGATACAAAGCTAGCAGCTGTGAGGTTTTTGTCATTATCTGGTTGATATTTTTGTGACAGGCTTCAGGTGATGTGGTACAAGTATCTATGGGACAATTTGATTGGTGAGAAATTTCCAACCGAAAATTTCTTCTTGTATTTTGACCTGGACCCTGGTTTCTTGTTATCGGACGATGTCAAGCAATTCATTTGGTCATTGGGACTCAATGCAAAGGTGCCATGCCTTACACTTTAATTTTTTTCCCCAATACTGTTCAGACACTGTGATTTGAATAACCAACTGTTTATGTGAAACCATTCCATTCCATGATCTAGTACTCTGTATACAACTAATCTACTATACTGAACATTCCAGCAAGTGATTTCTAGAATTTGAATGTTCACGGTACTCTCTGCAGTGTTTGTTATAATTCTAGTATCTTTGTGAGTTGTAATTTGTGACATGGTTTCTGTTTGCAGACCTTAGAAGATGTATTGGATTATTTCAAGGTTACCTGCCATACGCTATCAGGGTCTCAGGAACAGCTGCTATTGAGGTAAATATGAGTTACAAGCTTATGAATACAACCTGAACATGACCTGTAGTTCTGACTACTGAATGCCTAACCACTACTGTTGAGTTCTCGTAAATGACACGCCAGGTATGGATAGTAAGTTCCTTGGACCCTTGATTGGTGCAGATATGAACTACAGGCAGATCATTCCCTGTTTGAAGAATACCAGTTCTCTTATGATGCTAGGTGGTTCAAAAATCAAACTCAGGAAGTTCTCAGCTTCTAGCGAGGAGCACGGGAGCCTAAATTTGTGAGTGAAGAAGATAGGTGGAAATGCAGTATCTGCAAATTTGCGAAAAATTGCCCTATGATTGCTCACACATCAAGGTGTTGCTGATTAATATATATATATGTATATGTATAGCATTCAAGATTGCTTTAGGCCAAAGCTTGGTGAGATTCTTTTACACCTGACTGAAGAATCGATCATGAATTTGAACATTTGAAGCGCCTTACTTTCATTATTTCATTTCTTCTTTTTATTCTTTGATGATGAAATGTAGATAAATGTATGATTTTACTCTGTATGCAGCATTATAACTTAATGTTGTTGATAAGGTTATTAGAAAGAGAACTGTTCTTGTTGTACACAATGAGATCACTTCATGGAATTTGCGTTTGTGGGATTTGGTCTTCAAATGCAAATTTCTCACGATTATTAATGTATTGTGATTTTTTTTTGCTTTGAATCTGGTGGCATTAGGTTGTCACTTGTCTGAAAATCTCTCTGATCTGACTGTCTTTAGACAGATAGGAATATGCTTTCTTTGTGACAGAGAACAAACTTCTGATTCGAATCATGCAGTATATAGGACGTCTCGGCCGGGTGCCCGGGTGGCATTAGGTTGCGGAATTCAAAATTTAAATTTGATTTTAGGATTATTTTGGCCGATTAGTGGTAAAAAAAATCAATTTTTGGTGTGGTTGGTTACCCTGTCTCCTCCGGCTCCGATGCGCTCCTCCGCCGCCGATGCGCCCCCTGCGGCTGCGGGTGAGATAAGAGACCTCCCCGTGGAGATTGTCAGCGACGAGGAGATGGCGCTTATCGAGGCCGCGCTCTCCGCCACCGCAGCAGCCCGCCCGATCATCTACGCCTCCGCCCGCCGTGCTGTCCCGCTCTCCTGCGCGGCCTACTCGGCCGCCGCTTCCTCCGGCGGCGACATCGAGGACTCACCTCCGCTGCCGACGCCGCAGGGGTCGCTGCTCGCGCGGTTCCGCGAGCGCCGCGCGCTCGCCGTCACCGACATCACCGCCACGGTAAGCCGCCCCCCAAGCTCGCGATTTTCGCCTTCTGGTTCTTGCGTTCAGGGCTTCCTTCTTGTGGCAGGAATGGTGCGAGAAGCAGATGGAGTTCGTGCTCGAGCACGGCAGGCCGGAGAGGACTCAGGCCATGAAGGCAGGGTCCGTGCGCCATGCCCAGCTCGAGCAAGAGGTGATCACTACAGTGTTGAACCTTCCAAGAGGAATTCTTCTTCATTAGATGGCTTCCATTCTACTATTTTGAAATGTGCCCCAAGTACTGAATAAATGATAATGCCATTGTTTTTCTGAGGCAGCAGTGCAGTAAGCCAGTAATCTGTGTTTGTTCATCATGATGCTACCATGGATAGTTTATCTGAAAACAAATCACATTTCAAGGGTTGTGTATGAATGATTTGATGTTATCATGAGCTGTATATTCCTGTTGAGTTTTCTCAATTTCTGAAATAGATAATCACTTATTCGTTTATCTGGGAATGTGAGCTAACTACTGATTTATTTCATTTTTTAGAAGACTACTGATTTTCCTCATTTTGGAACAGGTTATTGAGAGAGTAGATGTCACCATTAGATCCCCAGAAGAATTGTGGGCAGTGAAATTCATGAACTTTATCGTGGGATCAAACCAGTTAATGTTGGAGGGCATCACTCGGGAACTCCCTGTGTAAGCACTTCACATGCTCATTAGTGCATACTTCTGCAAACCAATAGTGCATACCTATGCAAATTCTCTGCTACAGTGTTCATTTACAAAGAGGATAGAAATCTTTTTATCCTTTTATCATTATTTTCAGTACAATTGATTCTAAATCATTTCACTGCAGGATTGGGGTCATTGAAGGTTCGTGGTTGATAGGTGTTATTGATGAACTTCGAGTGCCTGCTGATGGCATTTCACTTCATCCTGTTCTGGTGGATACAAAGACACGTTATAAGCCAACAATTCCCTCACAAGCACAAAAAAGAAACGGAAGGTATGCCACTTAATTTTGATTTCTAAAATGTAGAGACCACAATCTATGATGCATTGTTGGTAGGTGAAAAGTTAAACTTAGCTTCAAATGTTTGCTCCCTTGATTAATAAATGATTCCCTTCAAGGCTTCAAGTGACTTCTGCTTCGATCTGAAACTGTATGAAGTTTTATTTGAGGCCCGATTGGTCTATTAACAATGTCCATTGTCAATCACATCATAATTACAAAGGGATTAAAAAGATTGTTTTTTGCTACTTAATATTTTCCTTGTGGCAAATTTAGCTTGTACCTACATCTATAATTCTACCCAGGGATCCTCTTTTTCTTATTATAGTATCTTGTAATTATTGTTTTAAGGAAGTAGCTCTGGGATAAATCATTCAGTATGTGGATACAGAATGATGTTTAAATTAATCCAAGTTGATGATACTTGGCAAGAACTCTTTTTACAAAAGAGGGTGGCACTTGTATTCCCTTTGTATTGCGCCATTTGAGATGTATCTTATTTCACATGAAAAGGTAAATCTGTGAGTCGTACTGTTTAAAACAAAGTTCGATTTTGTGACAGGCTTCAGTTGATGTGTTACAAGTATCTATGGGACAATTTGATTGTTGAGAAATTCCTAGCAGAGGATTTCTTCAGCTATTTTGACCTGGACCCAGGTTACTTGTTATCAGACAATGTCAAGCAATTCATTAGGTTACTGGGACTCGATGCAAAGGTGCCATTGCCTCATCTTTACACTACGATTTTTCTTCTCCCATTACTGTTCAGGCACTACGATTTGAATAACCAGCTGTTTATGCAAAACCATTCCATTCCATGATCTCTTATACTACTAATCTACTATACTGAACATTCCAACAAGTGATTGCCAGAATTTGGATGTTCATGCTACTTTCTATAATGTTTACTCGTGACATGGTTTCTGTTTTCAGACCTTAGAAGATGTATTGAAATATTTCAAGGTCACCTGCCAAACACTGCCACGGTCTCAGGAACAGCTGCTCTTGAGGTAAATATGAGTTGCAAGCTTACAGCCTGAACATGGCCTGTAGTACTGACTACTGAATGCCTAATTATTACTATTTTGAGTTCTCCTAAATGACATCCGAGGTATAGATAGTAAATTCCTATCCTTTGACTGGTGCAGATATGAACTACAGGCAGATCATTCCTTACTTGAAGAATACCAGTTCTCTTATGACGATAGGTGGTTCAAGGATCAAATTCAGGAAGTCCTCAGCTTCTGGCGGGGAGCACGGGAGCCTAAATTTGTGAGTAAAGAAGAGAGGTGGAAATGCAGTTTCTGCAAATTTGCAAATAAGTGCTCAATGAATGCTTCCACATCAAGGTGGTGCTGACTAAAAAAACAACAATTGTAGCATCAAGGTTGCTATAGGTCCAAGTTTGGTGAGATTCTTTTACGCCTGACTGAAGAACCAATCATAGTGATGAATTTGAACATTTTAAGCGCCTTACTCTCATTGTTCCAATTCTTCTTTTTGTTCTTTGATGATGAAATGTAGGTCAATGTAAGATTCTACTCCGTATGCAGCATTATAACTTAGATGTTGATCAGGTTACTAGAAAGAGCATGTTCTTTTTGTACACGATGAGATAACTTAATGGAATTTGCTTTTGTGGGATTTGGACTTGAAATGTAAATTTCTCGTGATTATTAATATAGTGTGATTTTTTGCTTTGATCTTGTGAAACATTAGGATTTCACTTGTCTGAATTTTTTTTCTGATGTTATTTTGACAAATAGGAATGCTTTGTTTTTGCGATACAACTCACTGCGAATTGCACTGTTCAGACTCCAGAGGGGTCTTCAGAAAAAGAAATATGTGGCTCGCATAAATAGAAGATTTGTTTACATACAAACACCAAAGGTTTCAAGTGACAAATCGATGTAGTTTTACAGAAACAACAAATGGAATCGACTGGCAGGGTACTTGCGAATCTGCTGGAGCAAATGTGGTTATAACTTATAACTGGAAAAACAATGCCGACAACTCATACAGCTGATATATAATCTTGATCTTTGTTCATTGGATGAAATATATCTGCAGAATCCAATGCCCCCTCCTGGTACTGTCATATGAGTCACTTGCTTCCATCATTGATCACCAAGGCCTCTGGCTGTGGAGGTTCAGCAATGTCCTTCACCACACTCTCCACCTTGGGAGGACCGGAATGCCGCCTCATAGGAGACAGAGGCGCCATCCCAGCTTGGAAGGACAGCTTCTTCTTCACTGAACCAACCAAGCATCCTTTCTCCGGTGTCTCTGCACCATCAGTCACTGTTGATCCTTGGAGGCGCAACTTAGCTCTTGCAGATTTTGTGGGTGCCATGTAACTTGGGACAGATGGGGAGCTTGCAAGGCTCTCGTCATCATGCACTGTTGAGGTGGCTATACTGTGCCTCCTTGGTCGTTCAGACTGAACACTTAACATACTCCTCGCGTCGTCATCGATGTGTGAGAGCCCATTCTTTGGTGTCGCAGATTTCTTCTTTGCAAGGATGGGCGACACTTTAGCGGAGGGAGTTGAAGGGGATTGACGGGAGGCTGGACGGGTCAGCTTTGGTGTTGTTGGTGACGACTTGTCTGGCTTGGATCCCCTACAGTTGAAGGCTTTTGTGATCTCACCCTCTCCAAGATTCAAGCTTGCACTCTTCACTGATGCCCGGTCAATGATGCTATCCCTGTCAGTCCCAGCATGGCCCTCCCAAGGCTTTGCTGCCATCCAGCGCTCCAACCAGCTCCAGCCCCACTGTGGGCTGTTAGGGTCTACAAACATTGGGTTGACAGACCTTGAAGTGCTCTTCCACTGCAAAGGATCAGAAGTTTTAAAGCATTTTAAGCTTGTAGTGTTGGGTAAGCCAAAGTACAGATTGGCATCTGTCATTGAGAAGCACAGATACCTACCTGATGTGAAAATGCATACGCGAGGGCCCTCTCCCTTCTTACTGCAGCCTCTTGCCTGCTTATAAGACTCGCCTCGATTTGCTCCTTAGACTGAGTGCTGTCATCCCATTGCTCCCCCATCTGGTATGATTCAAAAATGGAGTGTGTTTAATGCTCCTAATGATATTTTGTGACTTTCTGAGAGATCTAGAACAACTGCATAATGCAGTTTTCATCAAGCAAAATTCATTTACACAAGAATTGATAACAATAGTATCCTAGGATGTTCAGTCAACAATAGTGGTGCATGAAATATTTTTAATGAGAGTCTGCAGGGCTTTGAGATGGTCTGCTTACCCTCAAACTGTCCAGTTCCTGTTTCAGCAGGAGCTGCCGCTGGAGGGCCTGATTTTCCTCAGACATCTTCAGCCTCCTTGAACGTATCTGCGACTGTACCCGTGCTAGAGTCTGCATGCAACGCAGAGTGCTTGCAGCTTGACGCTTAACTGAGTTACCCTCAACCAGTGACTTCAATCTGACAAGTCCTCGCAGAGCTCGTAATGCCCTCCTTGCCTGCATTATTGCAGTGATGAAATGGTCAGTATATTCTTAGAAGTAACAAACTTGTCTCACTAGGTCAGTTTTTAAAGTTTACTATCATGTTTTCCAAGGAACAGAATATACTGCTGTGAAGTCCACCTCAGGAAATGTTATCTTTGTATTAGGGGCAAGGGACATCAATAAACCTGACCAACAAATCCATCAACATCCAGAAATGATTTAAGAATCAAAATTAGTAATGAAAGGTGGCTTCCACCAACTGCCAGTTGATCAAGAACTATTTTCTAATACTTGCCATGATTGTTTCTAGACCATTTCAACAAACATATGCAGAAACAAATAAACAATAGAATGACTGCTTGAAAGGAGAGGAACCAAACGATAAGTTTGAGGCTCCCCCAGGTGAACAGGTCACGCAAGTAAAGTTTACCCCTGAATCATAGAAGCTCATTTACAATACAACATTGTGAAAAGAATATAGGAACCTAAATACCTAAGATACTTCAATGATTCGTCTCACTTCAAATTAACAGCAACCAGCCAACTACCAGTTGATAGATTGGTGAGCTGCCAATACCTACAACTTCTAACAGGAAAAGAGGAAAAAAAATCTCAGGAGGCCAGTTGGCCACCAGCAGACATTGCTTGCATGTGCAGCCATGTTGATGAGGAGACAAAATCATGAACTATACAAGAACTGTTCTTTTAACAGCTAGCCTCAAATTGAAATGACCTAATCAGTACCCAGCAGAATAAAACTCAATGCAACCATCTTTATAACATTCACACCAACATAGTGGTAAATGAAAGCAGCTGATGAAATAAATGGCCACGACAAGTTCTCAAACAACTGAAGAAAATGTGTTCAAAATGGCATCAAATAGCTGAATTCAAGAGCTAATTCACATTACCAGATAACCTCGGAAGGCAGTCTGGATCTTGATTGCGGCTTGCTCTTCCCTTGATACACCAGGTGGCAATGCCAATGTCTGTGCGGGCACAGGAACAGTTTCAGGGACAGCCTCCACAGTAACATGATTGCTTTGCTCCTGCTCAACTTCAGGAACTTTAACCTCTTCATTCTTTTGAACAGGTGGTGGAGGAGCTGGAGGGGGTGGCACCAAAACATTGACTTCCAGAGAAGTAGAAGGGGTTAGATCTGGCGGGTTTGAGTTGCTAGCAGCTAATTTCCTCCTCAGTCTCTGTTCATTTCAATGGCCAAAGTTTGAGTTGTTATTGCAGTTCAGTTCAAATTGCAGTAAGACAAAGTAATTGCAAAAAAGAATATGATAATTTGGTCATATAAATCAGTGAATACAATCAATTTCAAGAGGAAATATGCTATGTATGTAATCCTTCTCAAATTACTGAATGACAAGTAAAGAATGCTAATTGAAACCATTCTGAATTTATGTGCAATGGTCAATAAAAGGAAGGACATTTTACACCTCCCTCACAGCAGTAACAAGAAAAGTGAGATTTTGATGACAACAGAGTCCAAAACTAGAACCAATGTGCTAATTGGAATAGAAAAATTGAAACTTTGCTCGCAACACATTTCAGACCTCACTGGAAAACAGAATTGTTCGCATTTCAGATGGAAAATTTTAAGTCTTGATCGAATCCAGATTAAACTTTCTAAATTCGAACAAAGGCCTATGCGAGCGAGTCCCAAGAATCAATACCTCCTCCTTCTTCTCCTTGGATTTAGGGCTGAACACCTTCTTGACAGCTCCAAACCACTTTCCCTTCTTCCCCATGGTCTCAGTTCTTCTGAAGAGAAACAAAGAAATTACCGATCTGATCTGCAACATCCCAGACACCCTTCCAGATCTATCCTACAAAATGGCACAATGGGATGGCAGGAGCACATACAGAGCAGAGGACGCAACCCCAGAAGAAGAATCACCAAATCTTCCTGCGAAAGGAAAGAGAAAGATGGCCAAATAATCCCCTTTTTCGGTTGTGCGGCAACCACAACAAGAAGATGTGTCAGATCGGCGTGAGAGGACAGCAGCTGAATTCTCCCCCAGGAATCTGCACAAATGCAATCATGTGGGTGGTGGTGGTGGTGGGAGGGGAAGATGAACAAGGAGGACTGTAGCTGGAGCTAAGACTGACAGGAGGGCACAGCCTGCCAGCCCAGAGCCAGCCAGAGCTTGGAAGTTGGAAGTAGTTGAAGTCGTAGAGCAGAGATGGATCTGCTGGGATCTGTTGGATGGATGGGAGTGGTGACTGGTAACTGGTGAGAGTTCAGAGAGAAGCTAATGATCTTCTTTGTGTACGCTACCTCGGTGCTTCTTGCAATTCTCTCTCTTCTCTCTCTCTCTCTCATCAGTGGGAAGAGGATCGTGGACAGCTTGGAAACAGAAAAGAGTGAAATAATAATAGAACTGGAATCTCCATTATAAATGTGTACTAGTATTATTTTTTGAAGGCTTCCAATTGTATGATTTATTTTGGACTTGTGTGCTTATGTGCATTTATGTATTGTTAAGTCTTGATAGAATCAGGTGGATATGGTACTGAAGAAGATATGCAAGTGATCATCCAAAACACTGAAGTTCTAACAGCATTCTCAACTCTGAACACTGAGGCCACAACTCCACAAAGCACATGAATTATTATCATTTGGGATTAATTAGCAGAGGAAATAGTTGCAAGGTCTGGCTTTCATCAGGGCCCTGCATCATGTCTGACTGGCCATGGAACCCAGCAATAGCATAGCTGAGACTTGCCTTCAGTCATAAGTTACTCTATTAAGTGAGTGCTGCATTAGCTAACAAAAAGTTGTGTCAACATTAATCAGTTATAGATATACTCCTACTTAAGCGGTGACAGCTAATAAATCCTGAATCACACAAATAGTGTACAATTTTTCAATGTAGATACATAGCAGCTTAACCTCAAATTATTTGATGCACTGGGAACAGATAAATTAGTGATCAGTGTATTGCAGCGGTATCCTGAAAGAAAAGAAAATTATATAATTATGGTAATGAACAAAATAAAACCTATCATGCTTTCTATATGCCAAGGTGGCCGGAAATTATTTGATGGATCATGTTGCAAACAGTGTGCCAACTCATCATAACTGTTTATATTTCTCTTTCTTGTTTATATGTTCGGCTCCCATATGCATGTCTGTTGTGCTGGCAGACTTTAATAATTAAATATTCATTCAATCTTATCATAAATTTCTCTCCAGGTACACATCAAATTATTTCTCTAGGTATATAAGTATGTTTTTTGCATGCATGCTTGGCAAATTTCATTTCAGGCAATTATTTTCTTTTCACTAGCTCCTGCAAAAATGCCAAGTGTCACATGTACATGTTCAGTTACAGTGGCAACCATGCATTCTAAATTTTCAATTAAACAATTATCAAGGTCAAAATATCTTAAAACTAGATAAAGTACATGCATGTGGGGTGATATATCAACCCTGAGTTTTTGTCCTGTTATCTCAGCCATATAAATTACCTCTTTCCTGTACGAATGCCTAATAAATATATAGTTAACTAGAACCGAAAATTTTTTAAACTGTCTAACACATTACAGGTCAAGCACCAGTAATCATGGTCAAAGAAACACTAACACACATAAATATAATTATATAGTACATAGTGCAAGTGAGAGCCTTCCTTTCGTTGTGTTTCCCATCAGAGATTAAATAATGTCACGAGTTGCAAAGCGACAGCCTAACGATCTCTTAAGCTGCATCGATCATATACACACTAATATTATGTGCACCCCTTCTTTAATCATAGAATCAGGGTCGCTTTTAAGATTGCTGGAAGTAATTAATCACGGAGCAGTGTAGTGTATTGCTTGCACTGGCTAACTACCATTTGCCTCCAATGATGCATATGCTACTTGAGCATGTCATTGTGCGCCACTAGCTTGCAAATAATCCCCGCTACTGTGTATATGTTCATGCATGATCTCTGTATTAAAGTTAGCTGTACTGTTAAAAAAAGATATACGGATTTATGTAAAAAAAACTCTTGCGAAAAAATTTACAGACCATGATTGGTGTAATCACGATGATTATAAACGTAGGAGCATAATAATAATAATAGACCGTCGTATCCTTTTTTACATCTTACAAAAAATAACAACTAAAAGTCCTATTAGAAAACTAATAAAATTCGGATCACATATGTAACATGTACCATTTTAATTAGTGGATGAGAAATTAATTAAATACTTTCGGTCCATTCCAAGCAGTGTAATTAAGCCAATTAATCCCTGATCAGATTGGTGAAGCCACATTACATTCAAGTTAATTACTCCATCCGACCCAAAAATATATAAGCATTTCTAACTAATATTCTTTCTATACATTCTAAATATAAGCACGGTGGAGAGAGTATTTGACAAAGAAATTGGATTGAATTCTCGACAAACTGAATGGACTAGGCTTAACCCTTTCCAAGTTCCATCCAAGTTGACAGCCTTAAAGATGGTCCATGTAAATTTTATCCGGCTAGCTCGATTGATGAGGTGATAATTTATTACGCTTAATTATGCTTTCAAGATCCAAATGATCGATCAACGATATATATGGATGGATGGTAGGAGGGCGTTTTCTGCTTTGAAAAAGGATGATGCATACTTATCCATCATCTCTCAAGTCTCAAGGTGGTGGTTGCTTTGAATTGCATTGGCTCTCCTCTCTTTTTTCTTTCTCTTTTTTTCGGGGAGGGTCTCCTCTTTAATCAACTTGCCCCTCTCTGTGATTTTCTCACTGCAGACGAAAGCTAAGCGCAGCTTTTCTCTCTCTCCTTTTTGAAATCTGAAGGACGAAAGGCACAAAGTACCCTAATGCTGTCTACCAAATCAATGGCTTCTCGATCAATAGATGAACAGAAGAAATGGATATATCGTCGGAACAAGTGTCGGTCGTTGGAAGTACTTGGATCGATCTTTGCTTGTGTCAGTGTCCATGCGTTTCAGTGTTTGTCTGCATTAGCGACAAAGTTTACATAGGTCCATGTGTCTTGGAGGCTTATATGAAACGTATTCGTGTGTGCATCCTTGCAGCAAAGATAAAGTTATATTTTCTTTCTGTAAAAAAATATTTTTCTACTCTAAAATATAAGTATTTTTAAGATTTAAATTTTAGGTCACAATATAAACATTCATTGATTTTCATGATTATCATCACTTCAATGATTTCTTGGCTAATCAGATACTTAAATAATTTAAAATTTAAAGATTGACCAACTAAAAAAATCTTTTGACATAACCTTAATGTTTTTTAAACAAATTAAAAATGTTTATATTTTTTAAATGAATAGCATGAAGTAAGAAAAGATACTTGTAAAGCTAGAAGACAAAAGTCTACATGCCCTACCACCATCTTTTGCTATGCCGTCACTCCCATCTACCTTCTGGACGTTTTCATCAAAGACGAGGTAAGGATACCGTTTTTAGTTAGTTTTTAGATTTTATTAACCTCTTTGAAAGATTAGATATATTAAAATTGTCTAGTCTTTCATGATGTTTATGGAGTTAAACATGTTTAGAGTCTTTGTTGGCTACCCTGTTTACGAGATCGAGAAAAACCTAGAAAGGATTATCACCAAATCGGCGGTGTCTGATTTTGGGGGTCACCTACTTGTTTGACAACATTGGTTTGTTGTTCTACCATAAGAAAAAAGATGGTGATGGACACTTGTTCGTCTTCTTTAATTTGCGTGTGCATCCGAGTTGGTTAGTTGCACTCGTATGCTCACATCTTTTTTGGCAATATGGAACTTCTTTATTCTATTCTAACAGATGGAACCATATGGTTTGTAATCTATCATGTTTTGAAAAAAAGAGAGAGGCATATTCGATCTTAACATTTCTTCTGCTATTTGAGTGTGCTAAAGAGTTGTGTATTCCATCTCTATAAAACGGACATGGAGAAATGACATATTATTCCAGAAAATGTATACTTTTAATATAAAAAAGTGTTGTAAAAAAGCAGACAAGTAAACACGAAGTGTCATGCAAACATAAATATCACATTCATGAACAATAAGGTGGATGCATGCATGTATGGGGCTCACGAGTATTGCACAGATGATGTACTATATATATAGCTAGTGTTGTTTTTCACTTGTGATGTTTTCTTTCTGAAAAAAAAACTGAAAATTTTGAAGTCCAGACACGTCGATGATCGGTAGCATTAAAAATTACATGCAAAACTATAGTACAGATCGTACGTATGTACTCGTGAATTTATTGAATTCTTTTGGTGCTGTACTAACTTTTTTTGGACCACAAAATAAATACAACTCGATGTGCATGCCTTTATACAGTGATATAGCATATATATATATATATATATATATGGCATAAATCAAAACTTTTCTTTTGTGAGCATAACCCTTTAATTTCCTTTTCAGGTCTCTTGACCCATTTCTTAGCATAAGTAAACCTGTTCACGCGGGTTCAAGTTCTAAACCTGACGTAGGTGTTGATAGAAGTGCTAGAGCAAAGCGTCAGCGGTGACTTGTGTTTAAAAAAATGTGAAAAAAAAAACGTTTGGTCGTGTGCAATATTTCAATCTAGTATATGAGGCAATGTGAAGGTTCAACATCTGGGCCTAAACAAATTGTATGGGCTCATATGATGTGCCTTTTACAGGGAAGCCAGGGACCATGTCCAATTGTACATGTGCACGCTTGATCTCGTACTGCCTGTACGTGGGCCTCTGCACATGCAGTCCTTTTTTTTCTGACAATGAAATGAAAATTCAGGCCTTCACATTCAAACCTACCAAATTTTGGTATTAGTAGGACAACAAACCAAACATTTTTTACCAATACTAACATATCCTTACCAATACTATATTACCAAAATTTGTTAATTCCATATGTTTTCAGTCTTAAAATCAAAATTTGGTAAAACTATCAAAATTTGGTAACGTTGAAATGTACCAGGGTTTAAAGTCTACAAAGTGAGCATCCCCTCAATTCAAATATTGGTGCTCCTAATTAATTTGGATGCTCATAATTTGCCCAATTTTGCTTCTACTACACTTTAAATTATAGTAGAGGACGAGCAGACGCATATTAAAAGAAAGAAAGAAAGAAAACTCGCACGAGGAGACGTGAATGTCGATGCAGCACGTACGGCACGTCGCTGCCGACCCGACACACAAAACAAAAGTTTGTCGCTGTAAACCTTACACGAGCAATCTGCCAATCTGCAGCCCCGCATCGGTAGTCACTGCACTCTTGCAGCAGATCCCACAGCCAAATTCCACCATTTTTTGAGGCCTGTCTCTGATGTCTGAATCTGGCTGTTGCTACTACCACTAGTAGTAGTACGTACCTATCTCTTCTCCATGTATTCGAGGCAGCATTTAGCAACCTTAATACTGCTTTTACAATGCCAGAATGAGAGAGAAAACAATGTCAGAATATACAGCAACGAGAGCAAGCTGGAATCAGATCAACAGAGTTTGTTTGCTTCCATGTGTTTTTCTCTGGATGGACAGGTTTCTAAAAATGCCTTGCTCTTCTGAATTTCTCATGTCATTGCCAAATTTCTTCCACATTTCTACATTGTATTATTGCAATCCACAAGGGGAATTTGTTTAAGGCAACACATCCCCTCACAAAAGATTTTACTCAGGAGAGGAGAGGAGCAGGAGCAGCTTAAAGAATCACAAGTAAATCTGAATAAATAATATTGCTTGGGGGGAGATTTGCCCCAGACAATTCATGACCCCCCAAACTAAAAAGAAAACAAAATGAGAGAAAAGAAAGAAAGAAGAAAGAAAGGGGAAAAAACTCAGTGTAAACAGTCTTCTTCCTTTTCTTTTGTTTTCACCACATTTACATCAACTCCCCACTTTTTTCCCTTCTGCAGAAGCATCTTGCTTGTTCTCTCCCTACCTTCTATTGTGAGTTTTTGGCATAGTATACTGCCAAACCATGATCTGGGAGCAATCTGAGGGAATCCCCTTTAGCTTGTTTCTGTCTTCCAATACAACCTCTTGCACAAACTTGATGGAATCCTGCGATCACATCAAGAAAAGCATATCCATTATTATTTGGGACAAGGAAGATTTAACTATGATTAGGTTAGTCGTAAGCAAATTATTATTCTGAATGTCTCCTTCAATGAACTGTTGCTGGCTTATGAGAAGTGCAAGAAAAGTATAATTCCATCAGCATCAGCTCATAATTCAGAATGAAGCACACAAATTTTGTATCGATACACATTCATTGCAAGTCTAGGATTGTAGCACAGTGAGGTGGTTCCAAATTAGGAGATTTCTGGTGCAACTAACCTATAGCGTAAATCAACTGGAGAACGAGATGTTTGACTAATGGTCAAAGGGCTTGATTATTTTGTTATAATCAGCAGCCAGTGTGGAGATATGTTATGGTTTCTGGCAGTGTTACTTTTAGTATCACTGGTGGGATGCAGCACATGGATGAGACCATTAGGTCAGTAGGTGACTTGAACAAGATAAAAACCAGAAGTTCAAGAAAAGAATGCATAAAAGTGATGGTGGAACATCTGATTGCCATCTGTTGCCCACCATGTTCCATAGAAAGCGAAGTCAATAATTGCAACATTAGGGCAGTCAAATGAACTCCAAAAAATCCGTATGAGTACGAAACAATTTATATTGCAGTCAGCCAGTCAGATAATACATCTTTTCCGAATTGCAATGTCCTTTTATCAATAGGAAGAACGAACTCTGTTTTTCGTTATGAACTATGAAACTTTGAGAAAAAAATGTAAAATTTAACTAAACAGTTTACTGGGAGAGCCTTTTCTATTTATGTTAGTCTACAAGAAAGACCTTGGGTTTCTAGAAAGTCTCATAGTCCCTCCCCAAAAGGTAAGAACCTAAATAAATGTATCTAACTATCTATTCAAACTGTCATATGCTTGGTGAACAGTAATACTTTATTTCCAAATAAAAGTCTATAACAGCTCTGAAAATATGAATTTCACATATATATTTAGAAGAAATCAATCTGCTGTTCTGGCGATCCTAACAGATCCTCTGTTTTAGGAGGTTCACTATTTGGCTATCAGGAAATAGACAACCTAAAACTATTGTGATCTCAGATATAACCTAATCTTTCTCAATTTCCATACTTTTTTTCCGTTTAGAGTGTTACAGTCTATTTAAGTGTTGCAGAATCAGAATGTGCAGTGCTCTTACTAAAATGCAGAGAGTAGCTTGACCAATTTGACAACATCGTTGGGGGATGAACTAACCTGTGAAGTGTCTGGTAATGACATTGGTCTGCCCCAACGCTCGGGATCCCACAAAATAGAACTGTTGAATGCAAAGCCTGAGACGTCAATCGTGTGAGCTCGTGTGCCAGCAGCACCAGCAGGATTCAAGTCTGCCTCCGTATTATATGTCACAGCACGGGTGGTCCCATCATTGAAGTCTCTCGAGAACCAACCAATAACCTTTGCGTCACTGCACAACGGGCCCTCAACCACCACTTTCTTCTGGCCTGCTGACATTGTTGCCACTGGCCATGTGCCAAACGCCCTGTACATGTTAACAGTTAGAAAATAGAACATACACATACCATAGTACATGCAGTTAAGCATTATGCACATATGCACCAGCAAAGATGTAATGCATGAATTAGATGTGATTGCATCAACTTCATCTTGCTTAGACAGGGTACAGTACCAGTTGACTAGAATTAGCATCCACGGACAATTAAGCACACATGGGCTAAAAGAGTTTGATTTGAAAATAAGAGGCTTCTCTCAAACTGAGATATTTTAAGGAGGATATGTCACCATAACTCCATTGAAATATCTTCCACATGCTTCCTTCCTGGTAGTGTCATCATAAAAGCTAGCACTACTACTATGCTAATTCTTTTGTCACCCATCTCCATCACCAGACACTAAGCAAGGAACACAACACAAGATGAGTTATTGCATGCATGCAACTGCATCAACATACGTGGGAAGAAACTAAACCCACAACTTGCCCATACATGCAGACAAGTGAGGGATATTGAATTAAATGGATTCAAATTCCAAATTTTGAAAAATTTAAAGAACTAGATATAACAAGCTATGGGACGAGGCAATCGTAGACATGGATGCAAACTTTATTGACCACATATTTAGGTCATCAGCAATGTAATTAACAAACTCAACTCGAGTAACGAAACTTCTTTGAACAAACAGTACACAAATTCTAGCTTCTAGAGTTATAATAACTCTTGAACTCTAATTCCAAGTTAACAAACAGTAACCATGGAGAAAACCAATGCCCACTATGAGCATTGAGTGTAGTGCGAGCACAGGATTGTACACTTGCACTTCCTCATTTGTGGCAAGTGATAAATTCTGTGACACACTTCAGGCCATATTGTATTGTTGACAAGGCAATAAAGAATATATGCAGTGTGACAATGCTAGTAGCTCTGAGATGTGCTTCGGTGCTGGTTGACGCCCAGGAAAGCACCAAGCGACAGATGTGCTGATGTGCATGCATCACAAGAGCTAAAACAACACTAAGGGTTGGTGAAGTGATGCACAAAAGTTTGGTTGGAAAAAAAGAGAAATGCTTTAATCTCATCATGTTCCCCTCAACAAAAATGGTTGTTCTTCCTGGGAACATTACCACTATTCACTCACATGATATGAGCGGTAGTTGTACTATCATAGTACTGAACAAAGTGTACATTTCTTTTCGTACTCATCAAAGTTAGGATGCTGCTATTGAAAAAGGTAAAGGAGAAAGGTATATCAAATGTTTCAGAGCCATACATTTTTAGGTGAAACTTGAAAGAGCGAAACTTGGAAGAAATGATGTTAAGGAGAAGATCAATTGCAGAAGAACACATATTATAGGGCAAACAACAACTTTTAGCATAGTTTGGCTGGATAAGAAAAAGATAGAGGCTCGGCAAAACGTTAGGCATCTCCACCCGTTGTTGAATCAAGTCCAAATGAAAATAGAAGAAAGCTTTGACCCGGATTTGACAGGCTCAGAGTAAACAGAATTGGACATATTAGCAGCGTTCTCTGGCTGCAATATCACAGTATTGGAGTACAGCTACGATGGAAACCCTTGTTCAACATGGAAGTGCCAGCCAGAAAATTTTCTTATTTTCTTCTTTGCAATTATTCAAGTAGAAAAAAAATCATCATGCACAATCTCAAAGACCAGCCGTTTGGCCCACTCCAACCGAATCCAAGACAGCAACTTGTCACCATGGGAGGAAAATTCTACACCAAAACGGCAGGCAGATCTCATTCTGCATATGAAATAGCCATTCATGGCCATAGAAAGCAACAGATGGTGGGGATGGGGCCTCCTTTTATTGGGAGTTCAATGGTCATGGCCTAACATAAGGTTACTATTTTCTGCCTAAATTATTTTCAGCCAAATTTTTTCCTGCATTTTGCAGCCCATTTTGGGAGCACCAGAAATGCAACATTCAGTTCATGCTATAGGAAGAGATGTGATTCACCGTCCATTCTGTTATGTGGCACAGGGATGGGCCCACATGTCGGTTGGCAAACAGCTAGTTGTACTGCAACAACTGTTAGCTAATTATTATTTCTGCCCTTTTTTATATGTTTTGCTTTGCTCATGGGTCATGAGCCACAGCCACGTTCAAAGTCTTAATTAAACTAATTGGAGTGGTTGCAACATTTGATTGTTGGGGGTGAGCAAAAGCAAAAGATTTTCAATCTGCAAAAGAAACATCAGAGTATTGTTCACAAGATGATAAAAGCATATAGGTACAACACACACTAACCTACTCTAATTCATCCCACTAATTACAGCTTGTGCCTTTAATGATAGGCCCCCAACGAATCACACGGCTACTAAAAATTTATTGGCCTGAGTAATTTACCAAATTAAGAAGTGGTGATTAGTTAAGAGAAGCCCTAGTCGGTGGACATCTGAAAGAGAAAAAAATCTAAAATTTATGACCCAAAGGATTGAGTTTGAAGCATTTTTTTTCTAAATTCAACTCCCTGGAAGAACAGCATAGACACGCAAGAAATGGGGATCAAGAAGAGCCCAAATAATAAAAAGATTCAACCTCTCGGATTAAGAAATAGCAAGAAGAATCAAACAAGAAGCATTCAGATTAGCACATTCTAATTTGCAATTTAAACGAGATTAATCTAGCAAAATGTCAGAAGCCAACTTTAGAAGGAGCAATGGATGGAGGACTGACTCGATCTGGCGGATCTCGTCGAAGAAATGGGTGTCGTAGACGCCGGCGGCGTCGGCGAAGTGGACGACGCCGGACAAGCGGTGCTTCTCGACGTGGGCGAGCGCGGCGTTGCGCTGGGCGTGCGCCTCGGCGTCGGCGGTGGTGAAGTTCTCTTCGGGCTTGAAGGCGAGGTGGCGGTACATCACCCCGGTGCCACGCAGCACCTCGGCGGTGGCCGCCGCTTCCGCCGCGGGCTCCACCACCACCCACACCACCGGCGGCCTGACCAGCCTCAGCGTGTGCGCCAGCCGCAGCAGCTCCGCCCGCCGCCGCCGCCGCTCCCCGGCGCCCGACCGCGTCGTCGTCACCACTATCAGCATCCGCCGCGGCCCGCTCTCCTCGTCGTCGTCCACGTCCACCACCGCGCCGTTCCCAACCGCCGCCTCCGCCGCCGCATCCGGCGTGGCGGGCACCAGGCTGACCTGCTGGTTCATGGCGAGGTGGGACGCCGCGAGCTGGTGGCCCACGCGGTGCGGCTGGCCGCTGCTCCCTGCCCTCCAAGACGAGGAGGACGAGGGCGCGAAGCCTGTGAAGAAGCCCATGACGAAGCAGAGGGAGAAGTGGAGCAGCGCCTTCTTCCACAGGTGACTGCTCCGCCGCTGCTTCGGCCTCTCCGGCGCCACCGCCACCGTCCCCATAGACAAATATTCAACCTTTCACAGATCAAGATTCAGGAGCTCACACACACCAGATCAATACTAAATACGGTGAGGTGGAAGAAGAGCAGAAGCAGCAGCAACGAGAGGTGAGAAGATGATGGTATCTACTACTCTACTGAAGCCCCCTGGCCATTAATGGTGGTGGGGGTGAAGATTAACAAACTCCACTAGTACTCCTACCGCTACAAGAACAAGATATACATCACCCAACCAGATTTGGGGGTGGTAATAGAGCAGAGGGGAATGTGCATTGGGAATCTCAACAAGATCAATCAAGATGTGATTTGAAGGACAGAGAGAGAGAGAGTGGACATCAAGATGGATGGCGAAGAAATGGGAAGAGGAGGGGAGGAGGAGGGTTTTGTGGTGCTTGGAATGGTGAAAATTTGTGTGGTGAAAATGAAAAATGGAGGAGCTTTGGTTGGTGAGGAGGGTTTTTAAAGAAGGCGGAAGGAGTGTGGTGAAAATTGCCTGTCCATCAACGGCCACACCACCATTTTCACTCATCATCACCTGCTTTTCTTTCTTGGAAACAAATCAATCTATGTTCCTGCTAAATTACACCTCACCACACATGATTTCATTCATGGTGAAATGGTAAAAATGATAAATTTCTCTCCTGGTGTCTCTAGTGATGGATGGATGGATCTAGTCGCCATTATGTGGGGCTGCACCTACACATTTCATTATTGTTGTTGTCCTGTGCTTCATTAGCAGAGCAAACAGTGTTTTCAAGTAAGTTTAATGATGGTGTATGACAAGTCATGAAAAGTAGTAGTAGTAGTATGGTCAGAGCTGATTACTACTTCTCAACTTGGTTGGAAATGGACTGCAGGACTACCACCACCTGCTGGATCTTTGGCTGGTTTTGAAGATTCCACTGTGAGGAAGCAAGCTCTCACAAAATCACAGGCTAGCAGCCAAGAACAACTAGCAGGGCCAAAACTGTCATAAATTCAGAGCCTCCAAATTTTAACTGCACTTCAAGTACTCCATTGCAATTATAAAACCACTACAATGCTATGATATAGTAGTATATTTCTTCACCAATTTGGTGGTATATATATTACTATATAATCCAGCATTTTTACAACAAAATATTTTCTGGCAATTAAATAGTTGATTGCATTGGCATTCACGAGAAAGAAAAAATGTAGCAGAGAAGAATATTAGGTGAGCTGCAGCTTTTGCTCTCCCTTTTAATACACACTCTAATTCTATTCCTCTCTCAGCTCCCTTGAAGCCAAAGGAAAAGACTTTGAGCTGGAAGGAGAGGCAGCCATTTCTGAGTTTGTTGGGAGTGGAACATGGAACCTACTCAAAAAGCAACAAAAGGTGCAGATTTCGCCACCAGTGTTCTGCTTGTTGCAAATGTGCATGAATCTGAAGCAGAGAAGCGTGGCATCAAAAAGTAAGAGTATTTGACAAGCATAATGACCAGTCTGGATCAGGCATCTGCAAAAATTCGGAATTCTGGTTGTGGCAATGACCCTAAGAACTCAAGAACTTGCAATGTTCTTGATTAGTACAGTAGTGTCATCCACCAAACTGTAAAACAGTAAAAGCATGCATTGATTAACTTGTTCTGAGAGATGAATTTGTATGTCCTTGAGTACTCAGATTCTGTGTGCGGTTGCCACGTCGTAGGACAGGTCCAGGACTGCATGGGGGCCCACCTGTCAGCTACTAGCAAGTGTCATCAACACATCGACGGTACAATTTCGTGGAATCACAGCACATGGGACAGGAACTGAATCACTGAACCCCCAATACTTTCAAAATTCACAGACATCCATGATTGCTGTGAGTTTTACCATCACGAAAAAATTACTGACAGAAACTCTGATCAAGAAGGGGCATGGTTGTGAAATTAGACTAGTTCAGGCACTATATAGTCATTAAACAACTAGCTAATAATCAAGTCAAAAACAAATCAGAATTAAGTGCGTGTTAATTAATCTTTGAGAGGGAAGAAGGGCAGAATGTGCTGGGATTCAGACAGCGCGGCTCTCCCTGTCAGCCAGGAAAACTCTCGCTACTCTTTCCAATCTCTTTCTTCCTTTTCTCTTTTCTCTGAAGAGAGAGAGAGAGAGAGAGAGAGAGAGAGAGCAACCTCAATGAGCCCATGTGATTGTGTCCAAAGGAACCAACTTCTTCGTCAATCTCCCCTGTACACGTCTGCTCTAAGTTGTGAAAATTTATAAACTATTCATTTTTTAGATGAATTTGTGATCTTCAGTTGAGCTCTGATGATCATGGACAAGAAGTAGTTGAGGAATATTTGTTCGATCTCCACCTACGCGTTGGTTAGTCCTGTCTTGCTGGATGGCAAGGTTAATTAACTAAAAATTCAACATTTGATCGTCCTCTCCAACCTGTTATTATTCAGCAAAGTGATCGTCGTTAACAATTGGCAGGCATTGCGACAATGTGTATAGTTGGAGGTCTCCCTTTTGCTCATGAATGGAAGTTAAGAGCTAATTGTAGTTAGGATGATTAATCAAGTTGGAGAAAGAAACAAATTGAGAAACCTAACTTGGCAGCCTCATAATTGGGTGAGGAAATGGAGGGTTGGAACAAAAAAATCTCTGCCTTTCCATTGGTTCACACACATACATATATATATATACACACACGCACACGCACACACATGCATGCTGTCTAATGTTCTAAGAACAACAGAATATATAACAGATGCATACATACTTAGATCACCTGTCAAAAAGAAAAGTTTGAAACTAAACCGGCTGAAGGATAACTAATTATATTTCAATAAAAAAATACAAACCATAAACAGCCTTACAAGAAAAAAAATTAACGAGGTGACTCGTCAAACACACGGCCGACTGTGCAAGCTCGTAGCACGTGCAACAACACACACCAACCCACCAAACTACTATCCATGATGGAGCCCACACGTGGTGGATCGATGTTGAGCTTGTAACATAAACGACACCACAGTTCGAGTTCGCGAGAAACCGTGTTATTGTTGTCGAGTTTGTCTATGGTTTTACAGTCAAAACATTATCCATGCCATGCCCGTCGCAAAGCGAAAAGCAACCCAAACCCTAACGTCTGTGTTTTTACGTCGAAGAGAAAACTATTTGAGAAATTTAGTTATTTTTAATTTATTGAAGAGCATGCTAAAACATTGGTCTCAAATTCTCTCCCAACCTAGAATAAAAAAAATCTAAATTCAAACATTCAAATTTTCCCTTCCAAAATATTCTTTCGAAGTGACTGCTGTTCATCTGGGCCATTCTTTTTTTTTCTCTCTCTTGACCCGCTGAGCCTTCTTTCTTTTTTTGTCTGTACGGACTACTTTCCTCTCCGTATAGTTTAGCTCCATAGCCCATGACCCGTTCCCTCGCTTGTGCGCATTGGCCACTTGCTCACTACTTCCACATGCACACGTGACTTAGCACACTGTGTCGCAGTCATCTCTTATCTCTAGCACCACCCCATACATGCCGATCACTTAGTCAAATGTGTTGGCCTCTACAACGTGCTACCAGGTCTCCCTAGTATGTCGGTAGCGCTCACCAACATGCCACCCTTGTTCACACTACGCACACAGACAATGTGTCTTGTCTTTCAGGGAATCAGAATGTTGCGTTCCTCATTGCCAAATCCTGGCACGATGCCACCACATTAGATCTAGGTGCTCGTGAGAGCGCACTCCCTATGTTTCATCCCATTCCATCCTGGGTGCTGTGTCACCCTGTAGGATCAAGGAGGCCGACTAAAAAGGATGAATAGGCAGTTAAAAAACTTTTGGCTAAAACCGGGTTTTATATGCGGAATAAAATCAAAATAATTTTTACACAATTCAAGCCCTAAAACAAACAACTTAGTCTCAACTATGTTCACAAAGAAGCTTAACCTATATTGAGGTTTGCAAGCCTAAAATGATATTAGCACAAATAATCTCTAGTATGTAAACTTGTTCAAAGTAAATACAATAAGATAAATGAGGTAATAGACAAACGATTTTTCACCTAAGGTTTATAAACTTGCCAGTTTACTAATCCCCATTGAGACGAGCCCAACTTTATCGCTCAAACCACCAAGGCTTCGAATCACCTCATTAAGAGATGGATAAGATGGAAGCCGGTCTCGAAGTGGTCTACATAAGTCTTGATCACTAAGGGTTATTCTTCCCCCATTTTGAGGATGGTGAATACCGAGCCACTTACGATCAACCACCAGATCTCCTCCACAAACTCCTTTGGATATGTCACTGGGTAAACTCCTCCAAATCGTTTAGGAGGTGATAACCTCCAACAGTAATAAGTTTAGGATGCTTGTTGAGGATAATCAAGTGTCACACTAGCTCTAAAAATGAAATAATGTATTAGGCTTAGCTCAACTTACTCTTCAACACCTCACTAGATGATCTAAGTATTTAATGGTGTGAGAGTTCTTGTAAGGGCTCAAATAATGCAATGAAGTGATAAAGTATTACTCTTGCTGCTAGAGAGGGTGTATTTATATACACACAAAGCCAAACTAGCCATTGTAGACAAGATTCTTCAATTTTTGGATATTGTCGGTCCGCCCGCCATGAGAGAGCCGATCTGCCTGCCTAGCCTATGCAACGGTCAAAAAAAGAGCCGTTGCAGCGCATTTAATGTACATCCCGATTCAATCGACATTAAGGTCCCGGTCCGACCGACACCTTCAAAAATCTTTCTATAAACTCCTAGTTCTACCTGACTTCAATCCCGGTTTGACTAACACTTTTAAAAATATTTTTGTAAACTCCCGGTCTGATCGACCTTTAGTCCCGGTCTGACCGGCACCCCTCATTTTATGTCAAAACATCTTTGGAAGACCCTAGTCGGACCGAGGGCGGTCCGACTATAGTTCACCAGGCGGTTCGACCACATGCCATTTTACAGCACGACCGACCGACACAAAAATGACGATATCTCATGACTCGAGTGTCGGAATTCGACGTTTTTAGACTCTATGAAAAGTTTATTCAAAGGGCTATACATCCCATGAATAATTATCTAAGAATCATAATTTTTATTAAGAAGAAATGACTCAAACTTTAAAAGATACTCGAGTGGACATAGGCATAAAAGACTAATTATTTCTAGGTCAATGCTTGAGCTAATATCAATATTTATGACAATATGGTTGAACTAATTTTTTACCGGGTCTTTGATCAACCTTTTTCTAAAATTACTTCTTATCATAAACTTCACTTCATCCTTATCAACATGATGAGTTATTGACTTGATAAACATCCCATTTATTAGCCTCATTACATATTTCTTTACACAACTTAAATAAAAATATTAGTCCTAACAAATCGGTTATCATGATGACCAATTAGTCGTATATAAAGTATATAAATTAATTTGTTAAGTATCTATTAATACCAAATATTATATACTCACATATATGCTTAATTTAAAAAAATCTAATATTAAAGAAAATACATAACAAATATATATGATTTGCTCTCCCTAAATACATGCATTATGAGAAGATTATACATATATAACTAAAGTTAAACCAATAAAATTTTATCATATACATATATAGAAAGCATATGGTATTGATATAGATAAACATAGACATATATCTTTATGATCTCTATATTCTTAAAATAATTAAAATTTAAAGGATTTGGTTCAAATAAAATATTACTCTCATAAGAATATATCAATTATTTTATCGTAGTGAATAAGATTCATCATAAAAAAATATATCAGTTTGGTAAAAATCTATTCGCCAACTCTATTAGTTTAGTAAAATTGGTTTGTCACAAACTATTAAAACAATAATTACTCGTATGTGATCATTTTAAGAGTTTAGGAGATTGACGACGACTACGGTGTGGAGACAGTAACTGCAGGATAGCTCACCGGCTCTCACTCAGTCAGCTAGCTGCATGCGAACCTGCGACGAGCTCGAACTAACTCCTTAGGAGAATTTGGGGTGCAAACTTGGGCCTGGATTCAGGAGGCAACAAGCAAGAAAATGAAGTAATGTGAGGCTCTGGGATCAACGTCGTAGCGATCGATCGATCTCCGGCCACTTGCAAGAAAATTCAGGCTCGATCGATCGATCGATCTTGGGCGTATTAGCTGTCAATCAGTCTACGGTCCAGTTCGCCGGCCGTGTGCATTTCTCTGCATTTGCTTCGATCGACCTGCATTTCTTCTTCTCCGGCTCTCCTCCTCGATCATCTCGTGCTTCAACTCTTAATACTCGTTGTTTAGTTGACTAGACAGCTACCGTTGGATGATCTGTCTCTGTCTGAAACTCTTCTTCAGTTCTTCTCCTACTGCGTGTAAGCAAGCAAACAGCAATGCAGTATCAGAGAAGAAAAAACAGAAGCATCACTGTCAGAAAAGAGAATGAATTTCGCATTGATCTCTTCTTATTTTCAACCCGAATCATTGCATCAAAAAGAAGAAACATGAACAAAAGGACACGCAGAAAGAAAAGATGCGTCTGCTGATTAACAATTTAGAATGCAATATTTCTATCAGAGTGCAGTCTAGGAGACGTCAGTGAAAGCTATGCTGCAACGGACGACTACTATTGCTCGAGTGTAATTCAGCTACGTTACGTAAGTAACAATCAAATTAAGAAATATATATGACGTAATTAAACTGTATATTTGTTGATCAAGACAGGCAGAAAGGGAAAAGTTGTTGCCTGGAACATGACAAGCTACCTGAAAATCATACGTACAAGCGACAGTATGGACTACCAGGGAGGCAGCATTCCAAAAATCTGAAAACATAAACCTTCAATGCATCAACACAACAGCAGCAAATTAAGAGGTTAATTCATCGATAATATAATGTGATGGAACAGAGAGGATAGAGGCATCATGATCGACATATCCTGAATGCTTGAATGCCTCCATGGTGAAAAACAAGTTGTCAGGGGATTATATAAGTGACTATAAGCACAAGGATAATGGCTGTCATCTTAAAAGGGGTTAATCACTTGAAAATGCAGTCAAAGTTAAACTAGCTGCTGTTCTTTACTTTAGTGCTAATTAAGCAACACTCAGGGGTCCTTAAAAGTGGAGCCATGACGGTAATCAAGATGGTCATCCAACGACCAAATCCAGACACATCTACACGTGTCAATGCAGGCAGACAGATTGCACAATGCAGAACCGGCACTGTAAAGTCTGTAACTTGGAGCAAACCAAGAAAGTTACAGCAAAAACTACCTGGCTTCAGAAAAAAAGATTGTTCTTGTGGCGTCCCGTTGCAGATGCAGATGTGCAAAATGGCCGAAATTTTCAGTCATTTCGTAGTATTTGCCTTTGTTTTCATATAGAAATATAGAATCTACTGGTAAAAAAATGATTGATCTCTACTTACAGCCAGCATTAACAGTAATCCAATGGAAATAAGCATATATGAAGAACAGGAAAAGGTTACTAACTACGGTTGTTAGGGGAAATAAAGAAGTGAAACCACCCTGAAAAATGGGGTTGCTAGGTTGTCATCGAAGTCTAGGATATGCCAGCCAAAAAAAATGTCGAAAAGATGGTGGTGTGGTTACCAACCCCAACCACAAATTTTGTGTGTGTGACATCTCCTCTACCTCTGCTGCATTCATTCATAAACTACTCCTACAGCATGGTCAGCAGATCAGTAGGGCAAATGGCACATGCTGCCCTGATGAACAACATGGAGCCAATGAACTACAGGTTCGGCAATAGTTGCTGGGCAAGAGACAAGTGGCCAACCAAAGGGGGGTTGCATTTGCAATTGCATCTGTTGATGCGTTTGATGTGGATAGTGCAATCAATTACTACTAGCAGAGGCGGCAGCAGTAGTAGTGGCATTTACAATTGCTAGTCCTTGGTACTCCTGGAACTGTGGTTTCTGAACTTTGGGAAGCAGTGGCCATCATCTGGGGGTGAAAGAAAAAAGTTTCTGATTTCCAGCTGCACATGCAGGATGATTGCAGTGAGAAATGCCAATGCTCCAGAAATGCAGACCTGTCTATGTTCTCATTCATGTATCCTTCTTTACAGATGGTCATTAACTATAATTAATCAATAAGACTCAAGACTGCATTGTTATGTTAGGCTTGAGCCTTTTTTGGCCAATAGATTCATATCTGATGGAATGCATTTTATGGGCGATTAGTCCTTTGGGTATACTGCTCTAGGCCCAAGGATCCATTGGCCCGTAATAAGGCCCAAAATCTGCTGGGCCAACACAATCTCTACTACATTTCTCAGACCAAATACACTTGCACACTTGGACTGTCACAGCTACTTCATTTCTCTTTTGGTACTGAAATGAAGTGCATTTAGTATTCAGAGTACTGTTGCCTCCTTTTTTCAATGGATAGATTAGATTGCTAGAGCACTACCATGGCATGAAGGGATCATATGAGCCCATCCATGATACATCTATCAAGTGGTTCTTTGAAAAAGAGCGTTTCAGGTGAAAAAACCCAATGCTGGTCAAGCTTAATTTCGTATTTCATTTGGCAGAGTGGGAGAAACTCTTCCCATCTTGTTTCCTCCAAGCGACATCCTATGTCAGATCATTGCCACTGGTCCTTAATACTTGTCGACTCTCCGATAGCCCCTTACTTTCGCTTTGATGCCATCCAGCTGAAATTTTAAGGTTTTGCTTAGGTTGTGGAGCATGCCCGGTGCCCCTAACGGGCCTTGACCCCTTAGCCACTATTGGGTGGTGTCTCTAGAACACAGCCTGAGTGTCATAGAGTTAGAGTGAGCACCATGTTAGCAGCATCTGGCTCCAGTAGTTGCTTGCTTGTGAGATTATCTTTCAGCTAGATGTTATCCAGGAGAGCTAGCCTCTTTCCTAATAGAATCCTAGTTATGTAAGGATCTCAAGTGCTAGGTTCTAGGGTTCATATCCTTGGAACAGATGATCGCACGGCAGCAGTTCCATATTACCTAGTTTCATGAAGGTAATGCTAATATGAAGTTCTTCCACCTTCATGCTCGCTCATGGCAATGGAAGAATCATATTGTCTAGTTCAAGGACAGTGACCATGTGGCCACTGCTCACGACGATCTCTAGGAGTTTGTTTTCTCCCACTTCTGAGGTGTCCTAGAAGGTCGGGTAGTGCGGAAGCATGGGATCAACTTCGCTTCCCTTGAGCTTTCCTCTTCATAGCTAGAGGATCTTGATGCCACCTTCACTGAGGATGAAGTTTGGTGCGTGATCTCAAAGATGTCGGTGGATAAGGCACCCAAGCTAGACGGGTTTATTGGCCAATTCTATAAAGTCTGCTAGCCCATCATTAAAAAAGAATAAATGGCTACGCTAAATGCCCTCCATGCGACAAACGGGCGAGGTTTCCACTGCATCAATGATGCCTTGATCACCCTTTTGCCCAAGCAGGATGACGCCCTAGAAATCAAAGATTACCAGCTAATCAGGCTAATTCATAGTTTTGGCAAACTCTTCTTCAAGCTGTTGGCCTCGTGGTTAGCTCCAAGGCTCGATGAGCTCATGACGGCCAACTAGAGTGTCTTCACCAAGGGGTGTCGTCTGCACAACAACGTTTGTTATGTGCAGTTAGCGGCCACGGCACTCCACTGCTGGCAGCAGCTATGTCTACTACTCAAAGTGTATATCACTAAGGCGTTCGACACGGTCGCTTGGCCCTTTCTCTTGGATGTGCTAAAGCATCTCGATTTCAACCAGCAATGGCATGATTGGATCATAAATGGTGAATGGTGTATAGCCAGCATCTTCGTGCTTCTCCTTCTCGTGTTCTAGTGAATGGTGTCTCAGGACCCTGGTTTTACCATCAGTGCGGACCATACCAAATCAACCCATTGTCCCCTATGCTTTTTATCTTGGTGATAGAAGTGGTCAATGCAACGATCCGAAAAGCAAGTGACCTTAGTATCCAATAACCCGTAAACGTGAGTGCCATCAAGCATCAGGCCTCATTATATGTGGATGACCTAGTGCTCTTTCTCTTCCCTTCAACCTAGGATCTAGAGGTGATCAAGGGATTCTCTCGTGCTTTGGTGCTATGTCCGGGCTATTCACTAACTTTGACAAGTACTCGATCATGCCAATCAGATGCACTGAAGAGGATTTAGCCATGGTTTCTCACGTTTTTCCTTATGCCAACACCGAGTCCCCTTGCAAATACTTGGGCATCCCTCTTTCTGTTAGCAAGATTCCTAAGTCGTACCTTCAGCCGCTTGTGGATAAGGTTCATATCCGATTGCTGCCGTGGAAGGCGAAGCTGATGGCCTAGGCAAGCTGATTAGTTCTGGTGCAATCCGTTCTTTCTTCTTTCCTCGTGCACCTCTCTATGGCGATTAGATTGGGACTAGGTCATGAAGGCAATCGACAAAAGACGACACACTTTCCTTTGGAAGGGATTGGACATGGTCCATAGTGGCCACTGCCTTGTCACCTGGCACAAAGTCTGCTAGCCTAAGAGCTTCAGGGGTTTAGATGTCTTGGACTTCAAAGTTATGGGCTAGGTGTTGAGGATCCAATGGTTGTAGTTGCAATAAACAGGCAATCCGGCCTAGGCCAACTTCCGACCCATCATAAAGCCAAGGTATTGGGCATGTTCTAAGCTTCAACCTTCATCATCCTCAGAGATGGCCATGGCTCCATGTCCTGGAATGACAGTTGGTTGGACAGCTAATCAATCTAGATGATCACGCCAGATCTTTTCATTATTGTCCTAATTCATCGAAGGAACTCCACCACGGTGGTTGCTAAGATTGACGATGATGCGTGGGTGAAGGACATCACCAGCACGCTCACTGTCTGAGTCCTATCACAATTTTTAAAGATATGGGTCGAGTTCACAACACCTCACTCTAGCCTACCAAAGACAAGTTCGTTTGGTGGTGGACTAGCAGTTCATACGCAGCTTAGTCTGCCTACATAGCCTTCTTTCTCGGCCTCCATTCCTTCCTCTATGCCAAACCTCTTTGGCATGATAGTGGACCGACCAAATATAAGATTTTTCTTTGGTTGACACTGCAACGGTGTTGTTGGATGACCGACCGGTTGCTCGATCGAGGAATGGATAGCCACTCCATGTCCCCCTTTTGTGCGTAAGAGGAGGTGGTGGCTAACCACATTCTCATTGATTGCGTCTTCGTAAGACAAGTGTGATGTAAGTTGTTATCCTCGGTCGGACTCACTAATCTCTCGCTAAGCTGCCACTCAGTGCTCCAAGACTGGTGATAGACCTCATGGAGTTGCCTGCACAAGCAAGACATGCAGAGCTTCGACTCTCTTGTCCTCCTAGTTGCCTGACACTTATGGAAGGAAAGTAACATCTACTTCTTCAACAACGTTTTATCACAGGTGCCAACGGTGATAGAACAGATTATGCAAGAAGCATGACTATAGGTAGAGGCAACTGCTAATCTAAACTATTAGTCACATAGCTTAGTTTAGTTTCTTTTACCTTCCTTTAGGAGCCGCACTTGGTTTAGCAAGCTCTTGCATGCCTATTATACCCTATCCTAGTCATATTACCAATATATACTACTCTTATTATAATATATGGATGTGTAAGGCTTTTAGTCGTTTGTGAAAAAAAAAGCACATATACTGTAGTACGCTGCCAGTTAGGTGAAGAAATCTGATACTATATCATATATTCATATCAGAGATTAGCTTAGGTAGCGTACTAATTATTCCTGCGCAGGAACAGGCTGTGCTGCTGTGCATACGTGTACGCATGAACAGTGCAAAGATACTGTAGTACAGTAGTGGTGGCTGCTGGACCATCTCACGCTGTCTGTCCATTTTCTCGCCGCGTCTGCGCCGAATTGGAGTTCGGTACACAGCCACCATTTGCAGCAGGAAGAAAAAAGGGCAGCATCAGATGCATGCAGCAAGAGGAAAATATATGCATGGCAGCTAGCTGTGTTTGCAAATACTGCATCAATATATACTACTAATATGCTAATATGCATGGATCCCACACAGGCCAAAAAAACAAATTAATATGTATTCATGGAAGAAACCTCGTTCATACTTAACAGAAACAAGAGGGTTAGATGAATGGAGCTGAGGTCTTTTTTGAGTTTGTGGGTGTATCACCATACCTAACTGTCGTAGCGTCTCATCATCTGTTGGTTCCAATTTCCATACCTTTTTGCAGACATGCATGCAAATATATAGCATGCAGTCATCTGCTCTGCATCTATCTATTCTATACGCGTCGTCTGAATTCCTGACGAGGATAATTAACCGATAGTTGATTTGCTGATTACGTGCAGACTACTGGCTGCTAATTCCGGTCATGTTCCAGGTTGGGATCAACTGAACTGATGTCTTCGCAAAGTGCGCTCCAGCCATCCCATTAGCAGCATTTAGCTACTACTACCTCTACCAACCTCATATCTGAATTTCTCGCCACCGTATATCTATCTATCTATCCGGACAACCAAGGTGTCATCTCTGTTGTGTGTGTGTGTCATGCACACGCATTAATATACGTCTGTGTGTACGTAGGATTTGCATGCATGCACCCGTCTACATGCTTGTTACTCTCGCGCGTGCAGGATTGAGTTCAACTTAAAAAAAAGGCAATTTGATTAATTTTTAATCTTAATTTTTGAATTAATTTAGAAAAAAAAATTCTTCGCCTCGTCGATCCTTTCCAGAAAATTAATATATAAGACAAATTTTACCGTAACACATCACTATTTAGAGTTTTAGCTACTGGATACAGTAAAATTCTATCTTTAGAGAGACACTCTAACGGGCAGGACATAGAGCACGTGCTGTAGGACGTCATGTCGATTAAAATATTTATTTTTAGTTGAATAGGAAAGGAAAAAAAATTCAAAAATGGCTATAGCTCCACTGGTTAGAGAGCGTCTCCAGCGGCCAGGGCACGTACACCGTGCTAGGACGCAGCTGAGACCACGGTGCCAGCAATGGCGTGCTTGTACCGCAGCCCTTTCACGCGTAGGCCACCACGGGTGGAGGTGAGTGACGACCCACGGTCAGCGCCCAAGAGGGGCACTACAACGGATCGGTGACGGGTCTTGAATTTTGAAATCGTGTATTTAAAATATAAAGAGATAAACAAAAACTTAAAACTGGGCTGTTACACCTATGCAAAATACGACACTGAATGAGGAATCAGGCCTAGAACAGTTAGGGCTCAAGCCCTAGGTCTAAGATCCAAAGTCGATACAAGTTTTATATAAGTTCCATTAAATTTGTAACACAATATTAATAATAATAATAGATTTGAGTTGTAGGTGTGGTGGTTTCTGGTTGGCTCCGCTAGGAGGGAGGGAGCCAGGCCCAGAAAAAGATGGATTTATTTGCTTTTGGATTGAATACGGTGTCTTTATCGTATTTTTATATGCACATACATATTACACACTACATATACTGTATATTGTTTTGTGAAAAATCTTGGTATACATGTAGATACCCGTAAATTGAAGGAGGCCCGGCCCAGCCGCGGACAACGTATCATGTGCTGTACTTGCGAGCTCAGCCCAGTGAGTACGTGCAGCATTTGCGCCATGTCGAGGCAGATCTCCGGTGAGGTGGCAGTGTATGGCGGCTCAAGCTAACAACATTCTTGTATTCTCTCTCTTTACAATATAACCAAAGATAAATAAGTTGATAGACGTAGCGTCTAGCCATAAACAAACATATTTTAAGAGTAAAGATCAATTTTTATCGTCTCTTAAAGCGAAAACCAATAAGTCGTAATATAGTACATGAAAATTTACCTAGATATATATGATATCACGGCACAAATATAATTATAATTACTCCCGGCCGGCCCAGCATGCACGCACGCACGCACTTTTAGTGCCATTGATTTGACTGCGAAAGCACTGCCACGTAGTAATCAAAAGGGCCTGATGCATATCATGCATGCACGGTTCATATGGTACCCTTGACCTTTCAATTTTTTTTAGATAACAGAGAGATCGATGATGATTAGCGTAAAAGCAGATTATTGTTCCAACTTGTAAAGTCCACACGGCGACACATACACAATTATTTCTACTTTAGAAATTGGCATTCAGTTTCAAGAAAAGAAATCAATACGCAGGCGAACAACTTAATCGTGCATGAGTCGTGTTTCGTAGGAGACTACTAGTGGTGGTGGTCTATACATACACGACGGGATTCCACTACAACTACTTTTGCCATACACATAATATCAATGCATGCTGAATTATTTATTTTTGGAGGAAACATGCATATTGAATTATTTGCAAGCGGATATACACCAATATATATGTTCGTTTCTATGACGAAATAATTAGTTATTAATCGCTATACTAGGATAGGCTAGAATGTTAGATGCATGTTTTTGTGGTGTGCAGCATGTCTACGTACCCAATATTGTATATTGGCAATAATGATGATTGGTATTATAGTCACAGAATATATAAGTATAATGGATAACACAAATTGAAAATACTCCTATAGCTGCCTTTCCTTTTTGCTACCAAAGATTACACACATACCTAGAGAAAATTATTTATGCATCCTTCAAGTTTATCTTAGTTATTTTCATGACTCTATAAGTCAGACTTATATACGCATGCACATGCACCACTCACCACACTCACACGCAAAAAAAAAATACCACTAAACGCACTCATGTGTGAATGTAGTTCCTCCTCCTAAGAATAAATCCAAGAATCTGACTTTTGTTTTATGATCTTTTATGCATCCCTAAGTTTTCATTTTAAACACCTGCACATCAATTTTTCATTAGTTGACCGTAATTATTTTTTATATACTACATATTGTCACTTCTCGTCATGGTGAACTTTCAAATAGATCAATTACGTATAATGGATTCGTATAGTCCAATCACAAAACTTTGCTCATTAATACACGTGTAAAAATACTAAGATTTGTCATGTGAAAAGATATATATTGCAAGCTGCTAATATTATATATACTACTGCATGCATTTGATACGTCGTTATGGAGAGACAGAAATATATCGATAACATATGCGTGCTAGCTGCGTCACGTACGGGGGCGCGTACGTATACATACGTACATGAACATGCATTGCGTAGTGAGTACAGCGTACGTACGTGGAAAACAAGCTGCATATGTTTAAGTAGAGCTAACCGTATACTGTACACATGACCGTTCGTTGTAGCCTCTTCCTGCTAAAAACAAATCGTTTTAGAAACCGACTTGACCATGATATAATTTTGACCGCTAATTTTTATTATATAATATTTACAAACTAGTCACACCCGTAATATTGTATGTATATTTGATTGTTTGATCAGCCTTCATTTATTACTGAAAGTTTGAAGAGTAAGGTATTCAACCGAAATCTGATAGCGGAGGAAAATCAGAGGACCACTAAAATGCGATAATCACATACAACCAAACAAAGCCCTAAGCTGGAGAAAAAAATTGCCGGCTAGGGAGCAAATTATCTCTACGGTATTGAAAAAAGTGTTGAATTTGTGATATAATTTTTTTTATCTGAAAATAGTATATACCGTTAGAATCGAGTAACTATAATGTTTTTTATATGCACAGCTACAACAATTCTGATTATATCAAGTTGAGTTGACCCTTAAGCCGTCTTCAACTCCAACCAAGGGAGAGGAGGAGGGAAGGGTAACAGGAGAAGGGAAGTGGAAGAGAGAAGAACTCACTGGTGACAACATGTTCTTCATCAGCGTGCAATGCTAGCAGTGGTCTAAACTCTAGCAAGCACATTGAATTATTACCAGGGTTAAAGGTGGAGGTGGCTAGAAGGGGACGGTTTGGTGGAGGGGGTGGCTTTAGAGGGAGACCATAGGAGATGAAAGACATACCGGTGGTGGGTGGTGGCTTTGGCGGGGTGGTGAGTTAGCAATTGCGCTACCTTAGCCACGAGAGAGGACACAGTAAGCTTGTGATGGTAGTGGGCAAACATTATTAAAATGGTTAGATCACCAGAAACAAGAGGCAAGGGGAGAGATCTCACTAGAGAAGAAGAGAGAACACAGTGATGGCGAAGGAAGAGGATAGAGTGGTGGGTGGTAGACAACAGAGAGAGTGTGGACAGCAGGATGTGCCGATAGGGTGCCCAATAAAAAAAAAGTAGGAGAGAGTGGGTTAGGGCTATAACTTGTGCACGAAGCACTAAAAACAGTCTTTGCGGTCTAAAAAGTAACTAAGGTTTAGATAAAAATCAGGTAATTGATAAATATCTACACCCTTCTAATATATACTGATATTAAGTTCTGTGATAATAATGAATATTCAACATCTCTTTTGTGAGTGTGCTGTAGCTAAGTTATTATGGAATACAGCAGTCTGTGCTTTTGATTTTAGAACCCCCTCAAATGTGAATCAAGCATGGGGTGTGTGGTTACAGAATATTGACAACAACATGAAACGTTTAGTGGTGGTGGGAGTGGCTGCACTTTTTTGGGCTTTGTGGAAATCCAGAAATGCGGCTTGTTTCAAACAAAAACTGCCAGCTGACCCTATTGAAATAATTCACTTCACCTGTTTTTTGTTGAATCGTGGACCAATTTGTAGAAAAAGTAGGAAGACCAAAGAAAGCTTCGATGGGGTGCCCAGCTGCTAAAACAAGTAACAAATGAAGTTTCAACTCATAATTTGGATGGAGGGCCAACTTGAAGAGGATAACCTAGCTACAAGAAATAAGATGGGGGTCGTCACTGCTGGCTGTATCTGGAGGACTGATACTTGTTGCGCGCTTCTTTGGTTTCCAAATGTTTGGTCTCTTTAGGTTCTGTGAGCTAGAGGCCTCTTCCTTCACTTTGTTAATTTACAGTTGTTTAGCACCTCTTCTTTTTAGTTCCCTTTTACTCTTTTCTTTAGGCAATCCGAGAAGGGGGGTGGGATGGCACCCTTCCCTAATCAGGAGCCAAGTGCACTAAGTTCTAAACTTCACTTACCTAGGGCTGTGTAATACTCTGTTTCATTTCTAATAATGGAAATGGAGGATTGTCCCTTGCTAAAAAATATCTATAATCTTTTAAAGATAAATAGTGGTGGTGAGCCTGTTACCACCTCACCACCAACTCTCTATTTAAAAAATAAAAAAGGATTACATGGAGAGCAGCAGGTCCACTTGTCAACTATCTCCACCAACCCTCTACCGTGGAAATAAAAAATAAGGGGATTTGTAGTAGTTAAAAGTTAATATATATAGAAAATGATAATAATTGTGCGTTAATAATATTCTGAGATCTGTTGTAACTCACGGACAATATGCTATTATATATATATATATATATATATACTGATATTAAATATGGAGTAGTATGATCAACCGTTGTAATTTAATTGGATGGATCCACTGCCATTAATTAGTGCTATCTTTTCCTCTAATCAAGAACAAATATATATTCCTTTTTCAAAATATATGCTCAATAATTACACTATTAGATTATAGTTTTTTAACACGAAATTGATGTTATTAGGTTCATGTTGAAAAATATTTTCTTATACTTCCATTTTTATGTCGCATACATAATATTTTAATAAAGTAATTATTGATCAAAAGTCTTATCCTAATAAAATAAAATATGTTGTATATTAATATAAAGAAACGGAGGAAGCAGAGATTTGCTTAATTTTCAGGCAGACTTCAATTAATTGTCAGATCTGATAAGTGTCAGTGAGTCAACTAATGGCTATAGCAAGTTAATGACAGGTCCAAACATTCATTCCTACCAACATTAGGTTTAAACAGGCAGCTTCACTTCCTGTAGCAGCTTACCCTGCTGCCACTCTCTCACACCTCTATATATACCACATCAATGGCTCAAAACAGCTTTAACTCCCCAAAGCCAGCAATCAGCTAGAGCGAGCTAGCTAATCGAGATGGGCTCCTCGAGCGACACGGCCTGTACCATCGCCACGGCTCCTCCCTCCCCGACGACGACGTCGCCGCCGCCGCTGGCAGCCACGACGACGGTGGTGCTTAGCCCGTGCGCGGCTTGCAAGATCCTCCGGCGCCGCTGCGTCGACCGCTGCGTGCTGGCGCCATACTTCCCGCCCACCGAGCCACACAAGTTCACCACCGCGCACCGCATCTTCGGCGCCAGCAACATCATCAAGCTCCTGCAGGCAAGCAGCTTATCTAACTCAAGTGTACATGCTTGATCAGTGTTGCGCCATGGAGATAACGGCGTCGTTGTGCGGTGCGGTGGTGCAGGAGTTGCCGGAGGAGCAGCGGGCGGACGCGGTGAGCAGCATGGTGTACGAGGCGAACGCGCGGATCAGGGACCCGGTGTACGGCTGCGCGGGGGCCATCTGCCAGCTGCAGAAGCAGGTCAACGACCTCAAGGCGCAGCTCGCCCGCACGCACGCCGAGCTCGCCGGCGCCCGCGCCCAGCACGCGCACCTCGTCTCGCTCCTCTGCATGGAGATGGCCGCCGCCGCGCCGCCCCAGCCCACGGCGACCGCCTACAGCGCTACCGTCGGCTCGCAGTTCGCCGGGGCCTCCCCCGCCGCGCCCGTCGACGCGCTGTACGTCGTCGACGGCGCCACCGCCGCCGCCGCCATGCTGGCCAGCCCCATCGGCTGGGTCGACGAGCCGCTCTGGACGTGAGCTCGCGGCGGGCTGGCGTTCGGCGCTAATTAATCCCACGACGAAATAATTAATTAATGAAGCTGATCCAATTAGTACTCAAATGTTACAAGGTGGTTGGGATATGATAATTAGTATAGAGTAATATATTTTTATATGAGAGATATAATTGATAGTATATATCCATGTAAAGTTTACTTGATGTAATGTTACCGAATGCAAGTTAACCAAAGGGTTAACTAGAGTGCAATACTTGATTAAATTATAAGTACTTTGTTAAGTTGGTGTTAATTTCAAGATTAAGGAAAAATTTCTAGATTAGTATATGTATAGTGCAGTTCCAAGTTGTTCTTGTTGATCATGAGAAAAAAAAAGGACCTGTGGAATAAAAGTTCCATCATCTTGAAGCTACCAAAACAAGTTAAAAGTATTGACCAATTTGATGTTACAAGTCATGGCTAGCTAGTTGAATATTAAGCTTTGTGTGTGGTTGTTCTTTACTCTACTACGTCGTTGTGAAAAGGATGTCTTTAATTCCCTTCTGTGTTAAATTGCTAGGCATAATTGCATTGCTTCATTTAACTTTCCAGAGAGAGAAGAAAGAATGTGGAAGGGTGTAAAAGTTTTTCAAAGTCCTAAAAAAGAGATAATTTACTATAATCATAGCAAGTCTGTCGGTGGTACACGTAGTAATTGTAATTGGGTACTTCAAATAAATTTCCAAATTATCAAAAATACTCCCACGGCTCTAAAATGTATTAGCTTTTTTTATATTGTCTCCAATATTATACTTTGACCACTTATTTATTTTGTATTATAGTATGAACACCTAAAAAATAACATCCTATGAAATTATTTTTAAATATTGATTTTGCCGAAAACAAGGGCGGCTTAAATTTTTAGATCTGAAGGAGTAATGGTGAACATGAGTTATAACCATTTAGACTAAGAAGAATCTACACATCAGTTACAAGTACTAATTATTAAATTATATTTTCATAATTGAATTAGCGAGATTCTAAATTAAGAGTCTAAAATGGGTACATATTAGCGTTTATTAATTTTAAGTTCTGAAATTAGTAAACATTCAAGAAACTAAAATTGAGGATCCAACCTGAGCAAAATTTGTATTTATTGATCCTAAAATTAGAAATTATTTTTTGCAGAATAAATAAAATTAAGACACCACACTAAGTACAACTTTATTTAATACATAATGAAAAACTATAATTGAGACTCCAACTTGTACATTTTTGTATTTATTGAGAACTACTATACAAAATATTTAATTGAGGAAAAACTAATCTGGTTTACATTAGATTTAAAAAAATAGTAGAAGACCCATATATATTTGAATTGGTGGCACGCCTCAAGGTCAATTGAAAGCTATAGCATCTGCTGAATTAACTTGAATTCGAATTTCCCAATCATTAAGTGTTATCTAGTTTATATATGCTATATCTCACCTGGCCTACAGAATAATTATAAGCAAATGGCATAGTACTTAATTGAGAAGAAAATCACACTAATCGATCTGCATTGCAATGGACAATCTAAACAAAACTCAACTATAACGACCCTAGCTACGTACTACGCTTCTATTAATCCATGTTCATATATATGGTCTCATACAAAAGTGATCGATGCATCTTACTAATGGTTAGCAGGCCAGGAACAACGCATGCAGTAAACGATTGTGAATTAATTAAAAATTATACGATACGTATATTCATGCCGTATGCATGCAACAACTGGAGTACCTGTATTTCAAAGCGATGTCAAATCTATAATCCCAGTTGATTGATTAGTTGCCCTCGATCGTACGGTATGTTTAAATTTTGAAATTTATATATATTTATACGACGCGTACCACCAAATACTGATCAAATTAATTAAAATTCAATACACGCATGCATTCGCCTACTTGACGTGGCATCAGTAATTTTTTGCCTTTTTTCTCTAGCTTCTAGTATTTCTTAGGCAAGTCCCAAGAGATAAATATGTTCAACATGCACTAGTTTGCATCATCTAAATACAAATTTATTAGGAAGAAAACAAGTTAAACTACTATCAAACACGCATTCATGACACCATGCATGAAGTAGCTTAGTAGAGAGGAGATATATGTGCATTGTACATTGACCTAACTTAGGTTTACCTAGTAGATGAAAAATTCCTCAATAACACAAGTTGCAGGTTAAAGTACAGGGATCTAATCACTCTACTCTACCCTCTAGGTTAATTGCATAAACCTGCATGAAAAATGCCCTACTCCTTAATTTCCTAGCTGTCTGTCTAATCATCTTGCATTAGGGTTTTCCAAGTTAGTTGTTTCTTTCCAAAAGAAATGAGAAGAAGGTGAAGAACGCAACAAGAATGACCTAAATAACTACCTTATCTAGACCAAGATGCAAATGGTTCCAAACCCAATGCCAAACAAGAGCATGTACATGCCACATGATCCAACCTAGTAATAGCTCATCAAATGTGGAATACAGGCATATGCATGAATGATGAACTCCTAGCTTAATTAGGCCGATTTGTAAATTGTGTCTAGCGTTGGTCGAGCAGAAATGAAATACAGCCAGCTTTGCGTTGCCATCACCCAATTGTTTAATAAATTAATTTGGCATGCAGAAGAATCCTAGAAAATGTTGGGCAACAGCTACTGTTAGACTTGACCCCAAAACGAGTACAATATTTGTACGGTGTATTGTCGGATGGAATTAATGCGTAATAACAGTTAGTATTTTGTCACTGGCATCGTTTTCTTGTGTCTCTCCCTAATTAACATGTGTTTCATGGCATTTTCCTATTTCTTTTACCTACTCTTTGTGATAGTTCTTATGGGTTAATTTCATCTCTGAACACGTCATATATTAGTGGAAGCTACTGCTGTCTATGCATGATCACTCTGCAGATCTGTTACTGAATTTTTTTCTGCTCTGTCAACCAACCAAATGAGCAGGGCAGCTGCCGACATTTTTTGTTTTCACGCATCACAAAATCGCAATTCACATGAAACTTTGTTGACATCGCCAGGTTCTCCAGTTCAAAAGTGCGAAAGTTTTTTTGTCGCCAAAAATTGGGGGAGATTTGTTGATGCATGAGGGGACATGAACATTATCTCTGACCTTTGGTGAATATGAGCACATCAGCAGCCAAAACGTCAACTGGAGTCAGTGTCCGTTCGTAGGGAGCCTTCTTCCAGGCTTTGACCCAGATGGTGGACGCCCTGCTAAACAACAAAGAATTGCTGATCATGAGGGGTTCAGGTTTCAGCATAAGATCAAAGAACTGTGTTTGAACTGGAGAAACAACACATGTCCTCATGTCATGAACTAAACCTACCTGGATCGCTTCAATGTCAAATGCACGCTGCTTTTCTTCTTTAGCACCACATGGGAGCAGTCCTTGACTCTTTTCTCTGATCCAATCTTCTCCTTAACTGGAATCATGTGCTTCGATTGGGCTTTGGAGAAAAGTGCTTATTTTTTCTACATTGCAATAGTTAGTTACTAGAGGTTTTGGACATGTGGCTAATCTACATTGTTTGTTCTGGGGTCACTGCATTCTCACTGGCATGCATGTTTGATTAATTTATGCATATGCCTTTTCATTTCATCTCAAACTTTTGGACTTGCAGACTGGTAAAGCAAGCTCTTTCCAATCATATAGCATTCTAGAATCTTAAGTGAGCTTGTTTGGACTATAGAACAACGATGATTTCCCACTGGACTGGTATGGGTTCTTTTGTTTGTAGGAATTTAATTTCTAGATGTAACTCCAAATGACCATAACTTGACCACATTGAGCTATAAAATTATAGTTTATGCTTGTTCAGCAAGCTGTATACACAATATTGGTGTTCAAACATCCCATATCTCTCTCTCTTTTTTTTTACCTTTGTTTCTTATGCCCTGTTTTGCGTATAGATTCAGACTCTATATTCCGTTTTTCTGTCCATGTGTCTCTTCTTGAAAATTAGGGCTAAACTTACGTCTGTTATCAGACCAATTATCCCATGAGAATTTGGATTGCTACCAATAGTAGAGATCAAATTTGAGCCACCAGAATTTGGGGTTGCACGGAGGGACAAAGACTGGCTGTGTTGGTTTGCTCCTCTTTCCCATATCAACTCTTTCGTTTTTTTTTCACATACTTTCTAAATCATTAAACGGTATGTTTTTTAAAAAAATTCAATAGAAAATTTAATTTAAAAAATTATATTAATTTATTTTTTAAGTTTTTTAATTAATAATGAATTTATCATGTGCTAATCCGTTACAGAAAAATCTTTTTTCAGCGTACAATAACGAACGCAGGCCCACTAATTCCGTCCGCCGGTGGGTCCAAACACTGAAGCCAGCAATATATACGCGGCCCAAATTGTACGGACGTCATTGATTATACGATGTTCAGGTTGAGGCCTTGACCATGTAAAGCGTAACATAAATTTTGTTCCATCAAAAAAACCAAACAACATTAATTTGTGAATTTTTAGACGATCTAAGGTCATATAAATCAGCAATCATCATAACATTGTTCGTCCATCATTTTTTTTAATGGAAATTAAAATTATATATAGAAAGAAGGAACCACAGAACAATACTACGTTCATCTTGTACATGATAACATACTCATCTAGGAATTATGCCAAATCAAAATCTCCAATAATACAGAACAATACATTCCTGAATGAGGGAACTACTCTTGTTTCTTGCAGAACTCACCTTGTACCCAATACAGAATTAATAGACCTACCCTAACACTATAGCAAGCACAAAACCAAACCACACTAACATTCTGACACAAGAACTACTTTCCTTTTCACCACCCAAGTGTAGCTGATTCCACATTTCAGTAAATAATATAAGAGATTCAGGCAAAGCCTTAGCACCACCAATTGTGGTCTTTTGTACAGGCAAGGGCAAAGGCCTCCAGTTCTTTTCAGTATCTCAGAACTGAAACCTGCTCGGTTGAGTCTTGGTCATCCTTGCCATACCGAACGGCTCATCGTTGTCAATCCTCCTGGCGTTGCGGAAAGCGGCACACCCAGCAACATACACGATGACGAGGATGATCAGCACGACGATGTTGAGGATGGCAACCTTGCGCCAGCTCTTCTTGATGCCAGCGAGGACGCCTGCCTTGCAGGAGTCGCACTGGAAGCAAAGTGTCTGCTGGTCATTGCTCCACCTGTTGCAGTCCACATCGTTCACGACGGTCGGAACTCCAGGGTTTGGGGTCCAGTACGTCTCATTTTGGTAGGAGAATGCACATGACGTTGGTGGCTTGCAGCATCCAGACTGCAATTGTCAGTAATGAAATGGTGTCAGTATTCTGAGAAATTATATAACCAATCCAAACTAATCTATCCAGAACTTCACTCCTATGGGTACAGAAATTAGTTATACTACCCTAATGGACATGAAAGAAAAGGACAAGACAACAAAATGCATTTTTATAGAGTGTAGTTTTACAAGCAAACTATCATAGATCATTGACCTGAATTCACTCTTGGAGATTCCAAAAAATTTATCATTAAACATTTTGTTGGTCAGAACCCCAAAACAACATCATTAACCTGAAATACTCTGCATTAGAATTTATGTTCTTGCAAATTGTGCATGGAGACAAGTTAGATTAAGCTAACAGGATCCTTTTTAAAAAATAAAATTCTTATATCAATGTGCACTTATAAAAATTTCAATTCTACAAAACTATTTTTAGATAACAACAACTTCAATTTATCTGCAAGTATATTTACAGTTTTACACCCAACAAGAAATGAATAAAACTACAACAGCATCAGATTAACAAAAAAAAAGTAACATTTTAGAGTTCCCCATAACTTGTACGTCTATTGGGACAGTATGGACAATATGGAGACCAGTTATCCATCTGTCATCACCAATATTGCCAAGTCCATCTATATTCAATAGATATGTCTGTGAAACCATGATTTATATATTTGTGGTAGAAAATTAATAATCGAATTGTGATCCTAATTAAAATTTTGGCTTAGAGACTTAACGTTTATTGGCGTGAGTGTGTAAGACTAATGCAGGTCAGGTTGTAATATCTATTTCTTACGGGTTGTTTGGTTTGTATGTGTATAAGTTCTTAGATATCAATCTTGGTTAACGGCGAATCAGAACCAAACTCAGGAAGGAGTTAAGGTCCGGAGTGATTAAGAATGCTAAGAGACAAGGTTGAATACAACATGACATATAGTGGATAGACACCGTGTGAGAAGGTCTTCGCAATAGGCTTCATAAAGTCAAGTGTGCAAACATCGAAAATTTGTGAGGAAATTCGGAGAGAAAAAGAAAAGAAAATAAGAGAGAAAGAGACAACCCACGAAGGAATCGGCCCAGTCGAGCAATGACCGACTCAGCCTAGTAGCACATGGCGGCAGCCTACATAGGCGACGGCCCACAGCAGCAGCCATAGCAATGGCCAAGGTGGACGAGCAGCGTTGGCCCAGTGTACGGAGTTGGTCTAGGCGCATGTGCGGGAGGTGCAGCCCAGCATGACAGCATGGACACTGGCCCTGCGCAGACGTGGAAAGACAGCATTGGTGGACGCGCCGGCACGCACGCAAGCACAAGGGAGCGGTGCACGGGATCCTCCCCAACATGAGGTGATGCACGATTGGTGCAAGTGATGAGTATGGCTGCAGCAACAGATCTTCTACGCGAGGCCGTTGATCTTCGTGACCTTCCATGTAGCAGCTGCCGTGATGCAACCAGAGCCATCCATTTCAAATCTAATGGCTGAAATTTATAAGGGGATTAGGGTTTCACCCTAAGGGTAATTAGGACATTGTCTTTGGGGTAACCAAACATCCTTACCTATAGAAGAAGAGACATAGGCAAGAGAATGCCTTGCACCTTTGACTACTTTTGAAGAGAGTTTTAGAGAGAGTTGTGTAACGAAAATGAGAGGAAGTTAGGAGAATTTTGAAGAGCTCTTTTAAAATTCCTAAAAGAATTTTGTAAGCTTTATGAAAGAATTTTAAACATATTTTAATTAATAAAATAGTGTTTATTTTGAAATTAATTTTCTTGTTCCAATTTAAATTTCCCCAATTTAAATTCTACCTATAAATTCCATAATTTATATTCTGTATTTAAATTCCGTAATTTAAATTTTCACACAGCAATTTAAATTCCAGGTATTGCTCTTTACCCTTTTACATGACTATGGAGGTTGAAGTCCCAAATGAGCTAGATCTTTCTGCACCATTGCTTAAATCTTGTGAAAAGATTTAGTTCTTATGATAAGATTAAAAAAACCTCAACCAAGTGATGTTCATTATTCACATGAATCCACTTAAGTATCTAACTTTCTTATAACTATATTTTTAAGATTGACCGTTGATAGTTATCTCGCTTTAACTTTTCAATAGCTAAGATTTTGATAACTTAATCAAGTTAATACTTTGCAGATATTTTAGGAACAGAGTGAATCGCTCTATATTAACCCCCTCTATTGCGTGTCCAGCTCTTACAATGTCCTACATGCAAAGGAAAAACAAAGTAGTGACTTGACTTATTAGTTATTACAGGGAAGCCATGAACCAATCTTGAATGCTTTCATGATTAGGAGGATATGTCCTACTCCTACACAGTATGTACCCATCCACATTAAAAGTAAAATTTCATGGCTCCATCAAAGTAGACCTGTGAAGAAATGGGCAACAGCTAATCTGTATTAGAATATTTATGCAACCTCCTGGGAAAAACTACAAGAGCAATGGTATGTTTTTCATGTGATCTGTGAAACTGTAGCCAAAGAAACGAACAAGTAGACTGGCAGTTACAGAAGACAGCAACGAGAATATAAAGGACAAACAAGGCAAGGCTTCCACGGTCCAATTCCAACTCTCAAATGAGGCACCTAGCAACCGGCTTTTAGCTGTCCTGATCACATTTTGTTATGTTTGGTAAGAACCGAGAGGCTGTGATCCCTCAATCATGCTAATGCTGTGGTCTACCTTGTCTTTTGGTATCCAGAAAAGAAAAGGGAAAAGATAGGAAAATGACCTTGTCCTCAGCATCACTGCACACTGCAGATTCTACTTATTACCACTGCAATAGTGGCAACTCTGAAACGTCTGAGTATTATTTGCTCTTTGCGCCAGCATAGTCATCTAATGCGGAAAAATAAACAACATAAACAAGGACTCAAATCGACCGTGCAGTCAATTCTTGTCACATGGGTTTCTTTTGGTGTGTAGCTTGAAGTTGGTGGTACCAACTTGCTCCATAAAAAAGGGAATTGCTTTGGGGAGTTGTTCACACTTCCAGAGCAAATAATTCCCTCCAAAAAACAATCGAGATATTAACCCTTCATGATTAAAAGTCTAAATCACCCTAAAGAGTCTGTACTTAGGGCACACCGCATGGAATTTAGATGAAATTCCATTTTGCAATCTGAAGCAGTTGAATGAACCATTAAAGCAGAAAAAAAATGTTTTGAAGAAAGGTATCTGGTGGAATCGAAGGACGGGTGTGGCTAAAGGTAGTGATTTTCTAGCTGCTTTGGCCAAATCATGGGCAAGCAAAAGGTTGCAGAATTAACAATTTCTCGAAGGTAAAAGCTGATGCGGGAACAAATATTTTAAAGGGCCATGACTTGCTAAGCAAAAGGGGGGCTGCTGATGAAAGTGGTAACCAAAGCACATCTTGAGATCCACATGGGTATCATGTAGTGATTACTGGAATATCCTAAGCAAACTTTACAAGAAGCAATCAGAAAATGCTACAGGTTGTTTCCTTCCTTGAAATTGAATCGATAATCCAATCAAGACTGACTCCAAAATACAATCTTTCCCCTGAATGATGAGCAAGAGAGCTACAAGATGAACCAAAACGACTGATTAATTCCCTTTTCTTTGTGCCCCAAAATCCCAGCTTTTTTCTACACAGACCTGCTTGGTATTGTGAAACTACTAATGTCAGTTTAATCCATGGGTTTGTGACCCAAAAATCTCCAAGAATTCAACCTTTTAATTCCAGAATGCCTAAAATGCATCTATTCTCCTCTATCTGTAGCTGCTTAATTAGTTCATTTTGACCAGACAAAAAAAGTAAAAAAAAAAAAGAATTCATTTTTTCCCCTTTGAGCGTCACAAAAACGCGACCTTTGGACGCCAAAATCAGAATCGCGTCGGAAGCAGCAGATGGCAGCAATCTCCGCTGCAAGAACTGATGAATCCATTGTTCATGGGGAGAGAGAGAGAGAGTTTAGTAGAGCACCTGAATGGGGGAAAGGTCGCGGGCGTAGAACATGTCGGGCGTCTCGGCCATGAGCATACCGGTGTTGGGGTTGCGGGCGAGGCGCCTCATGCCGGCGCAGGCGTGGCCATCGCGGAGGCAGGCGCTGATGGTGGCCCAGTACTGAGGGTCGACGACGCGGTCCTTGAGCCAGCCGTTGTAGTCGGAGAGCTGGTATTCGAGGAAGCGGCGGTTCATCACCACCTGGCCGTCCCCTCTGTCGGTGACGGCGAAGGCGAAGACGATGAAGAAGAGGAGCGCGACGACGATGAAGAACATGGCGAAGAGGTAGAGGCGGAGCAGCCAGGTCTGGCGGTAGCATGCGCCGGCGAAGCCCATGAGGGAGACGACCATGACGGCGAGGCCGATGGCGATGATTGGCCACTGCAGGAAGCGGATGCAGTCGGTGGAGTTAGCCCTCGACGCCAACCAGATTCCTCCCCCGAGGATCGGGATCGAGATCAGGAACGTCACGAAGTTGACGATCCCCAGCAAGCTCGTCCCTCCTCGCAACATCTTGCTCTTCTCCTTCTTCTCCTCCTTTGCTTCCTCTTGTTGAATCAATCGCTCCTTCTTCCTCCTCTGCTTCTTGCTCTGCTCGGATTGCTCGTAGTGTGCGTGGGGGAGAGGAGAGAGAGGCGGCGAGGCGGTTGGGGGTTGGCTTTTAGCGAGCGGAGCAGCTGCAGCTCCAGCGGCAGCAGCAATAGCAGTGGAGAGGGTGTGGGACTGGGCGTATACTGTATACGTCGGCAGTACAATACGTGTATGTATTCGTATCGTGTATAATACATGGGAGAGGGTTGTTCTGTTGCTTTTGACTTTGTACGGATTGGTGCCCAGTCTACGTATATTGTGTCTTTTTGACTGCTAATAATCGTACCAGGGTTTGAGTGGAAGAGTGATTGATTCCATTCTTTCATTTTTTTTCAAGAGTAATACTTTTATTGTACACTTTGCTGCCTATCTAAGATTAAATAAATTTGTTAGCTTTTTTATTGTAGATATAGTTATGACAAAATTTGTTAGTTTTTTATTGTAAATAAATTTTCTCAGTAACTCGAGATTTTATTATATAACTATAAATTTAACTTAGTTAAGTGTAGCTGATAATAAAATTGGCCGAAAGATTGAGAAAAACGAACGAAAGCCACATGTTTTTTCAGTTATCGATGGGTTACACGTTTCCATGATTTACTTGGTAACAACAATATGTACGGTGCATATAAATGTGAGGTTTGCTTGAAAACTAGGTGGCAAAGTCTCAGTATATCCAATTTGTTATCAAAAATATTTTTAATCTAGAAATAGACTAAAGATCACTCCTCTATATATAAGAGGCGGTAAAATACAAAATACTAGTATTATTATGTAACTGAAAAAAAAAGCTGATGCACTCATGCAGATATAGGTAGAATGGAGGCTCGTTTTCTTGCATGTTCTAATAAATAATGCATGCTGATATTCTAAGTGAATTTGCGGTGATTTCATAAGACTCTCAACAAACTCACCCTATTAATCCATTTTACGTAGAAAACTGGAAATTTTCGCGCTTCAAACGAGATCTAATATACATCGGGTAAGAACACGCAGTTGGATCCCATGATTCCCTAAATTCTCTAAAGGACAGGGCACTGCTGCCAAGTTACACTCTAGATAGAAAAATGATGCAACTTGGATTATTCAACAACTAATCCACCTTAAAATGGTGAGGAATGCAGGCACATGCACGTGCACCTGAGTAACCACACAGCAATAAAGAGGAAATTTCGACTTGATGCCATGTCAACATCGATTGATTATGAACCAACTGTTAGATAATTCTATGGTTACATTGCTACACTAGCTAACTACTTAATAGTACAAAGGAGTTTCTTAAGATATCAAGTGGACTTGTAGTAGTCATTTAGTTCTACAAGTTATCGGTCACGTGGTGCAGTGTATGAACATCATGGACAGCACAATATGGGGACATTGCAAAGCATTTACATGACACATCTCACATTACAGCACAAAGTGTGGGCCTATTGATGTCAAGTTAAAGTATTACTTCCTTTCATAAGGGGAAAATATCTTTTTGAACTTTAAAGTGTAGAACATGTGTCACACTTATGAGAAGCTTTTGGATCAAGGAAAAAACCTCAGGAATACGGGAATGGAGACAAAGTTGATGATAGGACATTAGGGGCAAGGGATATATACAAATGGCCAGAACTCACTTTCATGCTGATCTTTGAGGGGTACCAATGAACATGCTCGGATACTCTTAATTTCAGAGAAAGACGTATTGTACGCTAACATTGAGCTCAAAGTGATGTATGTGTGACAAACTCCTCAAAGTAAAAGGGTAGTGATCCATAAAATAGATAGAGAGGGAATGGGATCAAAAGTTGTATAGAAAGATGAATCATTTTTTTCAAAGATAAAATATAATATATTACATTATAAAGATATCTCAAAAATAAGCCATCAAGTTCTCTCTAGAGGCTAAAAATTTCCACACATTAATTAAAGAAAAAGAAAACTATTTGAGTCCTTATATCGCAATGGGTTTAAATTATAGCGGTGTAGATTAATTGATGTAGTTGTATATAAAATATAATTGTATATATAGAAAGAAAGAGAAGTTAAGAGTTGTATATTAAATCTAATTTTCACTTTTAGAATATATTGTATATAGAAATTATAACTGAAAACATAAAAGAAAACCAAGTAAGTTATATGTAAAACTCAATTCTATTTTCCGTTTTTAAAATTTGTATATGAAATCTAATTGTATTTTCAGTTTCATATAGAAATTATATTGTTTTTATAGTAATAGAGTATATATAAGAGTTATATATTAAATCTAAATATATTTTTCAATAATATTTTAATATTTATTATATACAAAACATAATTGCATATATGAAAATACGATTTAAGAATTGTACGTCAAATCGAATTTAACTAGCTTGCGTAAAATTATGTGAGGAAATGTCCATGTTATTATAAAAAAAATACATGACATAAATAATTATATAAAAATTAATGAACTAAACATATCCAAGTCTAGAATAGTTGATTCAGTTTACAAGTTGCAACTTTAATACAGGTACTATGTCATGAAATGAGAGGGAAAAAAAAGAGTAGAACTACCTCAAAGTTAAGTTAACAATGATTACACATGACGAAATTACGAGTAAACTAATTTGACTCCTTTGTGAAACGTCACTCACCGTCGACCGATCAGAAGAAGGCAACCGGCACCCACCGGCACCAGCAAAATTGGCGACCAATGGACGCTCGTGACGTGTCATCCCAAGCGCCACGGCGACGCACCTACGTCAGCCTCGGCAGGTCACGTGTCAAAGGCCCCGCTGCGCCACGTGGCACCATTGGTTAGCGTCATCAGTTGACTGCCGGAGCCCCAACCGGATAAGCTAGAGTAACAGTGCCTACCCGCCACGTATCAACTATTCAAGTGCACTTATCCGTTGCATCTTCCTGTATAAGTGTGTGTTTGGTTTAGCCATAGATGAGATGAGATAAGATGGTTTAGATAGTAAATGATGAAATGATCATGTTTTTTTAGATAGGAGGATATGGCTCGTATATTAGCGAAAGAAAGTAAGTGGTTTAGATTGATCTATCAGTCGTTAGTCTTTGATGTATAAAACTATTAACTGAATATTTACTTTTTATTTTCACGGATCATTTAATTTTACTTATCTTCAAACCAAACACTCTGACCTTCGTCCTATCTAACTTATCAGTCCTTTCAACCAAATATATGCTAAGATTATAATACATGCCATATTTAATTACTCCCTTTTTAAAAAAAATTGTCATGGATCACTAAAAACCATTTTTATGTTTTATACTACATCATTTGCTTCTCGTTGATATATGGGCCCAAAGGAATACCAAGGATGATGTGAATTTTTATCTTACCTTTTTCTACGTAGGAAGAGATGAGTATGCTTAACCAATTCGACTATCAGTAGTGTATTTTCTCCAGTGGTATTAATACATCTTTTAAAAAGTCTATACTATTTTCTTCATCCGATAAAAACTTAATTTCTAGCGTTTAAAATATATCTTACAAAGATTTGATTTTTAGGGAGTACAATCCAATTAGGCTTATATTTAATTGGAGCTTAGTAAATACAACCAAGAGTATAATAAGGGCATCATCTTCACATTATTAATTTCTCTACTAGTTAAAAACAGAGTTGTATTTTCATTCCTTCCCAATCCCCGTGTCATGCGAAGCATGCACACGCTGAAAAGAAAAACGAGAAACAAGCGTTTGATTAAAAAAATTCAGTTACTCTTCATATAACCTATGTTTAATTATATGGATACGGGTAGTAGCATGTAAGAATAGTTGATAATTAAGTATTGGACGAGAGAGTAGTATAATATAGTATAAATCAGGGCCGAAATAATTAATTAAAGGTAAAAGTGTAGGAGTAATTTAAAGATAGAGTTGACCTAAGTACGTAGGCATCGTGGCCAACAAATCAGTACTGCAGGGCGGCACCTGCACGGGCCAAAGAAGAATCACAATCACAAGGCAACAAATGTAAGATCAAGGACGAAATCAATTTAAAATTAAACAGAGTATTGCATTTGCACCCCAGGTTCAGTCATGGATCTTGCAGCTTGCATAAGATTGGTTCAGCCGCGTGTGTGTGCAACATATCTACCTAGCTACGTGATCGATCGATCGATCATGCATGGTCGGTGGAGATGCTGGCTGCCTTTCCTTACTCATTAAGTTCCTACTACTAGTATAGTTACTTGTCTGGAGGTTTGCTGAATCTGAATGTACACAGTTGAAGTTTCTGTGCTTTGCTTGTGGCTACCACTGCTTAATTACCAGGTAGAGCAATGGAGTCCGGGAGAATCATACTTCTACTCCTCGATTATGCATGCATACTCCTATGCGTTTGAATTTTTTTTTTATATTTTCGTTCTCCACATATTGTCATACAAATTACGCTTACATACTCATAAATACTTCTCCTATCCAACGGAAGAGAAGGAGACTAAACATGACACCACTAATTTTCTATTGAAAATATAATGCATCTCCTATCTGGTGGTGAAGAGATGGAGACTGAACATGACACCACTAATTTTCTATTAAAAATATGCTTGCATTTGTATAATATTTTTGAAACACATGCCGGCTGCCATATACACATGTGCACACCCACCCTATCTAAATAAGCACATCGGAATGTCATATCTTGATATTGATGAAAGCAGCATGGGCATCTCGTTATATTGAAATAATCAGTACTTCAACTTTTAATCTAATCCATAAATAAATAACATATCATAATCTAATAATATTATCATTAAAAAATATGAGATCCAATAACGATCATAATACATATCGAAATCAATCGATTAGAGCTAGATTGATATTATTATGAGAGAGGATGGCGAGATCGGTATATATAACCTGAAGACATGCAATTAGGACGATGCTCGAAATCAATATGATCCGCAATAGAAAATAACTCGGTTACAATCTCAAAACGGTAAAATAAAATTATAAAAAGTAACGCAGTGTGGCAAGGTTGGTATATATATAGCCTAAAAGTTTTATGGTTAGAGAAAAGTCCGAAACCGACATGATTTGTATATAGAACCGAATTGACCTCAAAACTGTAAAAAATGGCATAGTCAGGATCGAATCAGATCAGTATGGCCCGACAAGCAAGCACGTATATGGTTCTCTCTTTCTCCCTCTCACTTACTTTAAGAGAGAAATAGGAGCCAAACTTATAACTGAGTTATCTCTTTATCAACTAACTAATAAGGTGAAACTAAAAGATTCTATTCCCACATCTATTGAGATTTTTAGAAATTTTTTTTAATTAGTTAGGCTATGAGCACTAAATTTTATTATGTTGTTGATGAATATGCCATCTATTACTATTACTAAAAAAGAATAATTAATTAGGGAGCAACCATATCAACCATCGTACTTGAATCTAGATGAATATTTTCACCATAAAGAAGCCTAAACCAGATGAGCTGTGTATAATATTTGTTGCATGATCCATATAGGAATGTGTACGTATATATATGCAGGTAACTGTTTGACAATGATGTTAGTTAATTCTTCGTCAATTAAAATTTTCTCCCAAGATGTGTGCGTAGGCGGGGATCTCGGCCTTATAGGTATTAGGTATGCAGGGTTTCAGATAAGGGAAGACCAACTCCATCGATTGCTTTCTACACATATATGCGAATCCATGAAAAGCTACTAACAAATTCAGTGGATATTCGATTACAACCTGAAAGGATAGCAAAAGAAATGACAGTAAAAATCAGACTACCAATATTCCTTCTCTTGCTATTGACGCGTAACCTTTTCAAGCTAAACAGCTCCAGCCTTTTGACGAAGAGATATACACGCATGATTCACACTTTGCACCTTTAACTAGCCGTATTTGATCATAGTAGTACACAAATTGTACAAAGCTAATAAAATTCGAATTTATTTTAAAGTAAATTTGTAAAGAGAAGATACTCTCTTATATAAAGAAAAAAATTGTAATAGATAACTAAAAATAGTAACTTTGGTAAAAGTTATACGGATCAAAAGTCATAATTTTAAAAATTGCTAGATCACATTAGACATAAGATTAGGATAATACCTTATAAATTTTTAATGATAGTATGTGTTTTGTTATTCGTAATTCGTTGCTACTTTTTCTCTGCCTCAGATGTCAAACTTGAGATGACACTAGGGACTGGGACAACGGCGGATGGAAGAAGAGGAGGTGGGTGTTAGGGTTGGCTGTTTACACAAATCTTAAAGAATGATCAAACGACCTAAAATTAGCAAGACACTAGAAGAATCTCCTATCAAATATAGACTTTCTATTAATATGTAGAGAAAAATGGTAGCAACAGAGGCACAAAGCAGGCAGGACAGGTGTCCCTGAATCAAAGGCCACGTGGCACGCCAGGGGAGCTGTGCGCTGCCACGTGGCCCAACTTCCTTAACCTGCAGTTGACACGATATCCGAGCGCTTGCACACTTCACTCTCACGCTCCAGACCATAGCATTCTCAGCTTCGCACTAGCTAAGCTAGCTACCTGAATACTATCCTGAACCAAGAATCGAAATCTGAAGGATCCGAATTGAGATCGATGGGTTCAGAGACGTCCCTGGAGATCTTGCTGGCCATCCTGCCGCCGCCGCTCGGCGTCTTCCTCCGCTGTGGCATGGGCGTAATCATAGTTAAACCTCAGCTCGATCTATGTAGTACCTCGATCTCAGTATTTAGCACGTGTGCTGTGAATTCTGAAATTCTGATCGATTAGTACGGATCAATTCATATGTGATCTGAATTCTTCATGGATGATGAGACCTTCATGTATGTTTCCATTTTGTAATATTCAGTCGCCGTCTTCAGATATGGATTAGCAAATTACTATATCATGCTGTGCGAGATTAATCAATGAAGGAATTGGAGATCGATTATAGTGTTCATGGGCCGTTCTAGTAAAAATATTATCCCATATATGAAGCTCTACTAGTTGCTTGACCGGCCCACGAAACACCGAACAAATATTACTCCCTTCATTCTAGTTAATATTAACAGATCTCGTAGTAATAGGCTGTTTTAAAGGAAATCACTATAGAGGAGGCTCCTAAAATGTACCTCCTAATGTGTAGTATTAGGTTATGTCAATTGAAACAATTCAACTGCCGTGAACACATGAAATTTTTCAGATAAAAAATGTGAAATTTTTCCAAAATTCCACGAAATTTCTGCATTCTAAATTTAGATTGGATGTAGGAAGAACACCTCGAACACATGAAACTTTTAAGATACAAAAATGTGATTTTTTTTCCAAAATTCGAAAAAATTCTACTTCTAAATTTTAGATTGATGTAGGAAAAACAACACATGAGCAATAGAGCACATGCATTGCAAGCAGCCTGAGTTAACAATTTCGTTCTAAACCAAAATTTGGACATTAGTTTTTCAGCCATAAATATAAGAGAAAAAAGTTGCACCTAACTATATTTGAGTTTTAAAAAAATGATTGAGAAATGTTTTGAAATTAAGATACGAGAAAATTCTTAAGAGAATTTTGTAATGTTCTTGAATGGTTTGTAAATATATTTTAATTAATAAAATAGTGTTTATTTTAGAATCAATTTTGTTATAATTTAATTTTTATATTTAAATTCCATAATTTAATTTTCACACCATAATTTAAATTTTGAGTAATGTTTCTCTTCTTCTTCTCCAGTGTGAATTTCTCTTCTTCATCTAAATATTTTGGTTCTTAATTTAACTTATAATAAAAAGAAATTAATATTTATATTGTCTCAAAGAAAAAACCCAGAAGTTAAAAGCTAAAGCATATGTTATAAAAGACATTTAGATATTTATGATAGAATTTAAAAACACTTGATACTGAATTTATAGAAATTCAGTGAAGATTTAGATCATCTGTTATTATTTTGATGTAGATATTTTAATAGTTAAGATTTTAATAACCGTATCAAGCTTTTTTGAATATTTGGAGGGTAAAGTAAATCGTCCTATATTCTCCACCTATAAAGTGCAATTAACACGAGATTTAAGACAGCTTGCAGCCAAAATGTAGATGCTCATCATCTCCATCATTACATTACAAGAAGAGTTTTTCTTAAACTTTTTACTGCAGCCAGAGCAGCAAAACTAGCAGCTAATCAACACAACTAGCTTGCCTGCTTTGCTTTCACAGCGTTGCAGCTAATCCATCCATGGCGTGCTGACGTGATCAACCAAGCTGTCCCCCTCCCATGGCGTCGTTCACTTGGGGCTCTTCTTCCACAGCCCGCTCATCCGCCGGATCACGCCAATGTTGCGCCGCTTCGGCGACTCCTCCGGCTCGTCCGAGAACGGCGAGCTCGCCAGCTTCCCGCCGATCATCGAGTTGGTGTACTCCGCCGGCTCCAGTGACCCCGTCCGCTCCACGTTCCTGCCAATGCCACCGGCGACAGCGCCGCCTCCTAGCACCGCGGCGGCCGCCTCCGCCGCCTTGCGCCACTGATCCGACTGCACGCGGAGCCGCTGCAGCTCCGCCTCCATGTCCGCGCTCGCCGCCTGCGCCGCGTCCAGCTGCTCCGACGCCCTGGCAGCGCGCCGGCTGCTCTTGTCAGCCTCCTCCGTCACGTACCCGAGCCGCATCCGGACGTCCTGCTCCGCCACCTTGGCCAGATCCAGCTCCGCCGCCACCGCCTCGTACCTCTGCTGCACCTCCGCCGCCTTCTTCCCCGCCTCCGACTTGAGCGTCTCGTTCTCCTTCATCATGTTCTGCAGCGCCATCTCCTTGTCCATCAGGTTCGCCTTCAGCTCCGTCATGTCCGTGATCGACTTCATCAGCTTCGCCTCCAGCTCCGGCTGCATCATTTCGCTCTTCCCATCAGACCTGACAGCCAAAGCAGCCATCGCTTCAGTGAGCTCATCGTTCTTGCTCTTCAGCTCCAGCTCGAGATCACGCACTCGGCTCTCGTACTCTGACTTGGCATTCTCCAGCATTTCATAGGTGGTCTTCATCTCGATCGTCGTCCGAGTTTGCTCCTCTTGGAACCTAATCTCAGCCGCCTCAAGCGCAGTCCGCAGATGCTCAATCTCTGCTCCAGAAACAGCACAGCTGCCATTCGAATCAGGGATAGCTATCACCACCTTCTCCAGAGCTTCACCATGATCGGGGCTGCCAAAGCTGCCATCAACATTATCCTTGTCCTGTTCATTCTTCAGATGTCCATTGCCTGCAGTTCGTGCCTTCTTCAGATCTTCCTCCAGTGTTGCTACACGAGCCTTGGACTGACCGAGCTCAGCATCCTTTGACCTCAGGCATTCTTGCAACCGGGCACCCTCAGCGAGCAGCGTGTCAATGGTGGTTTTTGCCGTCTCAAGCTGCTGCTTGGTCTCAGTTAGCACCACATTCACCTCAGCTGCAGCCTTGTCGCTCTCACCAACATTTACTTTCAGGCCCTCAATGGTCGCAAGCCGGAGCTCCATTTCCTGCTTCAAACCCTCGAGCTCTGACTCTGCAAAATCACATTGCTTGGCCCGAGCTGCATCAGACTGTGTGGTGGCCTCCAGCTGCTGTTTCAGCCTCTGAATCTCAGACAACGCTGAGCTCAGAGCGGCTGAATCCACTGACTGCTGCTTCTTCACAGCCTCAAGCTCAGACTCCCAAGCACGGTCACGCTCCTGCGAGACCTTCCGCAGTTCCTGGAGCCGGGACTCCTCCGCAGAAGAGAACTCAACAAATTGGTGCTGCAGTTCCTCGAGCTTCGAGGTTGTGGCCTGCTCCTGCTTCTTTGCTTCCTCCGCTTCCTGCTGTGTGTGGCGTCTTCGTGACTCCGATAAGCTCAGCTGCTCCTTGGCCTTCTTCAGCTCATCTTGCAGTTGACTGACCTTGGACTCCAACTCAGACAGCCTACTTGGGCGCTTCTTCTGGAACAGGGTGCAAATTGTTTAGCGAATATCCATCTAAGAAAATTGACACTGAATAATAAAAATAAATAAAACCATATGTCAAAAGAGCATGTATTTTTCCTGTTCTAAAAGGTTCCTGAAGTAATTGCCATCATTAACTTACTTGCTCAGAAATACTTACATGTTAACGAAATAATCAGAATTTGGGTAAGAATATATCATTTAAAAAAGATGCATTTCTAAAACATATGTTGTGGTAAAGATTGTTTTCTAATTGGTTTAAAGTAATTTGCTTGCCCAAAGCCATTTGCAGAATAATGAATTGTGCAGTGTTTTGGTATTGAAATATCTTATGTAGATTTGCGCTGCACTTCTAAAAAAATATGCTTGTAAGTATGCACCAAGCACCGGAGTAAATGTGATGACTGGTAAACATATCAGCACCTCAGTAATTGGGCTACGCGGTGACCGACGCTCAATGACCTTAGGACTCCTCTCTGTAGGGGTTCTTGTTGGTGTGATCCCTGCAGAGTCAGTTTCATTCCCTCCAGTTTTTGCCACTCGAGATGACCGTGGTGTCGCCGGAGAAGTCTTCTGTGGGACATCTGAAGGCCCATTCCTGCACAAATCAAAAAAAAATCCTTGTTATCTAGTTGTCTTAAAGAAACATCTTAAGGTATCAACAGACTGACAACAATTGACATTGAGGGAAACGGAAGTTTAATGCTTGCAGGTATTGTAGTTAACCACAAACAGTACACTAAGCATGCAGTTGTTGAACAACCCAGTGTACTGATATACTGACTTTCAAGACAATGTTGAGAAATACCATCTATTAGTGCACATTTTTTAGATACAGATCTATTAGTGCACATGCCACATGATGATGACATTGATAATGGGAGCAGTACAATAACCTGATAAAAGAGTTGGCTGACACAAGACTAATCAAGAGTACATCCAAAAACTAATTCACTAGTACGCATCCTTTGCTTGGTTGCATTCTGTACAAGATCTAACAGCGTGCAATGTAGTAGTAAATAAGCACAGGAATGTAGTCAATGCAGCTTGGTAGGCACCAAGAGTCATTTGCCCGTTCTACTTCTAACTAAAGTTGATACCGGTGACAAATTTCACTGGCAAAAGAAAAGGCCTGAGTTCACAAAGGTTCAAGAATACTCGGCAATGTAAGATTTATGGTATATCTCACAAGTAACAGTTCAAGGAAAATTCAACCTGCAATGGCCCCTGTACATCAGATCCATTTTTAATACACGCAAGCTATCTACCTTGGATACTACTTAGTACTGTCTGCTCACGGTGTATACACTGTCTCAGACACGCACATGCACCAGCAGAACTGCACATTTGCTGTGAAAACAAGAGAAAGAGAGCAGGGGGCAAGATACTAGAAAGTTCTACAGCAAGAAAGCTAACCTGGTTTTTGAAGTCTGCATAATGAGATTCCTTACCAAATCCTTCTGAGCTCACCTGCAAGAGAGAAAAATAACTCATGAAGTAATTTTAATTACAAAAAATAGAAGTTGTAAATTAACTACAGCTCAAACCAAAACAAGATTATCTGGTTGACATTTCACTTGGCAACTTTTAAATGAATGAAAGCAAAATACACTGCCGAAATTGTACTATTACTGTATCAAAAGGTACAGATTATTACTAGCGGAGTGAATTTTTTGAAGACAAAAACAACTGTTTGGAAAGTAAAATGGCATAGGATCCCACTAATTTGAATTTTTTTCAGACCAAGAAAGATGAAAAGGAAAGTAATGTGCACTTTCTTCTTCTCACACCTATAATACCTCAGGCAGAGGTAAGAGTGCACCCAGTTGCCCACAACCATAATGAAGGACCCCAATGGCCTTTGGCAGAGGGAATCCGGCAAACACAGTAGCAACCCATTCACACAACAAATCTAAAATATTGCAAGCATACCAAACTGCCCTTGATTCATCAACCCCATCAGGATGAACATCGTGGGCTAGAATGGTCATTCTCTCTCAAGAAGAGAATAATAATAGCAGCCTTACATGGAATGGAGCAATGGCATAGCAGAAAGTAAAGAAAGGGGGGTCAAAAATTGAAAGGTAGGAGAAGCTGCAGTAAACTTGCACAGTTACAGAGAAGGCCCTGTGCTGGTAGACAGTAAAGGCATTATTGTGAATTTGGGATCCCCATGAGTCTATAGATCCTGAAATGTGTTTGCCCATGTTTGTGGCTCTCTGCAGTGGAGCAAATGCATTGATGGGCAAAAACCTGAGCCTAGAGGATAAAAATTCATTGCTGATGGAGTGATGGGAGGAACTGACAGATGCAAACAGCGTGATTCATGCTCACAGCTAAAACTATGGGAGCTTTAAACATTTTAAAAACTGAAGCTTTATCTGCATTTCTTGCAGTAACGGCAACACATTTTATTTTGGATTAAAGCACCAATATTGCGGTACTATTAACAGCAGTAAAGGGTATTTATTAGCTTCTTCCTCAGTTTGCGGTTAGCAAGAACAAGAGCAAAATGAGAGGATAAAAAATGAGGATTCAAAAGGAAATGAATTTTTTTTCACGGCAAAAAAGGGAATGAACTTACTCCTAAAACCAAAGAAACCACAAGCAATCAAACAAAGAGCTCATGGGAAAGAAACTAGGGATGCAATGCAAAAGGAGCTAAGCTAGAAGAAGCATTTCTTGATCTTTATCCATAGCTACTTAACATGCCATGGAGAAGAGAATCCCAACCATGAGAACTCTGAGCCTAGCTTTCTTCCTCCTACAGCAACAATGGCAATACAAGAACCCAAGAAACACCCACTCTCATGTATAAGTTGTAACAACAACCCCCCCCCCCCCACCACCACCACCACCACCAAAAAAAAAAAGATGCAAACATTCCAAGCACACATTTCTGCAAACAGAAACGAAGCATAGATCAAAGGAACACCATTTCTCACCTCTCTCCTTCTCCCTCTCCTTGAAAGCTTCTTCTTCTACCTTGCTGCCGGAGCCCTGGGGCGTCCTCTCCTCTCGCTGCCTGCTGCTGCTGCCGCCGTTGCGTTGTCTTCTACCGCTTGCTAGTGTAGTGTCTTCTCTTCCCCCTGAAAGGAGAAGGGTTTATGCGGCCGCTGCCCCTGTGCACCACCCTGTGCCGTGCGCGGGTCGTCGTCCGCCGCACGAGGCAGCAGGCCGCGCACGGGCACGTGTCCCGGAGCGTGCGGGGTCTTTTGGGGCCCACCGGTCAGTCCTCACTCATGGCCCACCTGTCAGTGCTCTCCCAATGTCGCTGCTCTCGAGGAACAAGCGGTGGCTTCGACGACCGGGTCTAGCTTTTACGTCTCACTGGAGAGTGGGGCCCGTATAATTCGGGCCCCACCTGTCACCGTCGTGAACTGGTCAGGTGTCCGGTGCGGCTGAGAGAGGCATCGCCACTGACCCAGTAAATTTAATGCAGGAAAACTGTGAAAATTCCAGCATAGCATTAGAGGGAAAAAAAGATGGTTGTGTTATGCTTTTTGGTGCCTTCTTCTTTCTTGGGGTGATTGCACCGCTGCATCGTAATTAGTGAGCTGTAATTACTCTACTACTAGTGTAATTAATTCTAATGCAATGCATATAACACATGTAAGCACTCGATTGGGATATTCTCCTGCCTCGGTTTCTTTACTTGGGTTGAAGTGAAGAACACTGCATAGAATACCCCTGCGCCAAGAAAAAAAAGAGTATTTTTTACAGAAAAATAATCAGAATACTATACCACTAGGAAGTTGTTGTTTTATAAACACATTCAAAACAGGTGCTAGAGTTTTGAGAGGAACACAAATATATTGATGATCATATATGATATATCTGGTACAAGGCCTCGTACTTTTTCGGTGGATGGACACACATAATATTATTAACATATAATTAGTATAAATTATTAATTTATTTGATTTTTTAAAATAACTTTTCACACGAAATATATGTTTAGCAGTTTAGAAGTGTCCTCACGAGAAATGAAAAATAGCCAAGACCAATTAGAACAGCCCTAAGATGCAATGAGTAATTAAGTTGGATTTTTGCAAGGATTAAACGGGATCCTCTGCAGTATGGCTGGAACGGTGACCGTTACTGACATGTGTGCCTGATTCTTCATTGCTGCGGAGGATTCATGTCTTGCAAGACGACAGATCACCCTATCTACATAGCTTGGTTGGCATTCCATTGTTGCATTGTTGTGAGGTCAAGTTGCATCTATATAGGTAGGATGTAAATAAGACAAGAGGGAGACCTCTGCCCTAAGGCAAAGCTTCACTCTTCTAGACTTCTTGTAGAAGAACAAGAAGGCAACAACATTAGGAATCAGTAATTGACAGATGATCAACTTGTTTGCTTGATTCCCTTCTAGAAAGTGATAGAGTGCAGGCTGCAATCAGTCAATCGCTAGCTTCACAATTAAGATACTCTACTCACTAATCAGGAACTTGTGCTAAGGAATATGAATGAATGATTAGCTCAAAGACTACAGCTAGGACTGAATGGTGATGCATCATGCCTGAAAAATCATGCTATGTAGTACTACCTGAATCTCTTTGCAGGCACGCAGGTGTTGCTTGCAACTCAAAAAAGCAACTGATCCTGTACCTAATAATTAATCTTGCTTCATTTATCTGAGTTGTGTGATCATCTTTGGCATTAAAGCTTTGATTGGCGAATTTATCCTGAGCAGATGCAGTAACACATGCGAGGGACACATGAAAAATACCACCTGATGGGTATTATATGGGGTCTTATAATATTTGTTTAGCAAAATTTGCTGTAGGACATAATAGTATGTATTGTAGCATTTGCTCCGTAGGCACGCAGGTGTTGCTTGCAACTAAAAAAACAACTGATCCTGTACCTAATAATGGATCTTGCTTCACTTATCTGAATTGTGTGACCATCTTTGGCATTAAAGATACAGTAACACATGCGAGGGACCCTTATGTAAAAATACCATCTGATGGGCAATATATGGGGCTTATAATATTTTTTAGCAAAATTTGTCCTAGAACACAATAGTATTATAGTATTTGCTACAGTATATTATTGGTGAAACAGAACCCCAGTTTTCTTCTTTTTCTTCTTTAACCATAAATCCAAAAAAAATTCTACTTCCTTTCTTTTTCATGTATTTTTATGATCAGGAAAATAAAAAATTATGTCAGTTATTTTGAAGTTATTCTAATCTCGTACACACAAAAATTTGCAATTATTCATCTACTACTAGAATTTGGATTTATTTATCGATGCAAATTGGATTTGGATAGAAGGGTACATTTTTTATTTTAGATAGAAGAAACCTATCTAAAATAAAAGAATTTTGCTGATTTATTATCCAATTTATGGAATTGATACACCGTTTAATTGATATCATTTAGCAAAATGAAACATAGCATATGCATCCATCTTTCTGCTCGAGAATTTCACAAGATAGAGATATGGTATAAGAAATAGGCTATTAAGTAACTCTAAATGAATTGTGGATACATGTATATCCTTAACATACTGAAACAAATACCATTATTCATATCAAACCAATAGCGATTCATACAAGTTAAATCTTGGTGGGCCAATAATGAATTTTTTGCATATGTATTAAGACACTTGGCCTGATTTCGAAATTGTCCAGAGTTTTTTATGTAGTTTTCATTGTAAAATGATGGATCTCCTTCCGTAACTTTCCAATTACGAGAGACATGAAAATTCTCAATTCTCTACGGCGTCTAGGAGATAGAATATTTTTAGAAACAAGAAAACCAAAAGAATCTTTCTCTCTATTTACTACCATTCCACGTCTTCGACTTCTATTAGTTTCTTTTCTTCTTTAATGCAATAGCTATAGTTTGATATAGAATCTATTTCTCAAAGTAATGGAAACCTTTCTCTTATAGGAAATGGTTCGAAAATCGCTATTCCACCTTTTAGGTATCGTGAAAAGTGATACCTGAATATTGTGCATTTCAGTCACATTCAGATCCGTTTTTTGAGTCCATGATATAACCAAATTGGATGGATATTCCACCCATTTAGCTAAGAAAGAATAGATGCAGAGGTGGATAATAGATCGATATGAAGATCATGAGCTGCCCCATAATGAAACCACTAGGAGTCGTGAATATCTCTTCTTCCCTAATCCCAGATTGAAGAAAGATCTAAAAGGGACCCATGGAGAATGTGGTCAAAAACCCATAATAGAGTCCAACCACAACGATTAAATTAATTATCTCATCGAAAACTTAGACTACTAAGTAGAAAAGATTTGAAAATCAATGGCATGGGTCTCCTTTTTCTCTTTCTTTAGAGTTTTCTATATGCACAATTTCTCGATGTTTCAATGAGAATTTCTTGACTTTCCATATATAGAAAGAGATAGACTACAAATGACTACCAAAGGGATGGATATTAAATGATAGGAAGTGCTAGAAAGTGAAATAGAATGAAATAGAGCCACTCTAGGCTTACCTATGAAATAAGGAATGGAACATAGCCACTATAAAGAAATTTCGGGGGTTACGAAAGAAGCTTCGGACTCATATTATTCATGGGTTGAGAGCAGGAGTTGAACTCTAGGAGGTCAAATCCCCCCTTGTTCCTTAGTAGCTTAGTGGCAGAACGGTCAACTGTTAACTGACTGGTCGTAGGTCCGAATTCTACTTAGCGATATTTGATTCATTCTTTAATGTAAGAATAAAGAATTGAATTAAAGGGTTTTCTTTGACCCTTAGGAGTAGGTAACCCGTTCGTTATCCTTATTTCTATTGCATTTTATTTTATCCAATCACATTCTGTTATACGATTCCACTTAAAGAGCATATCCAAATACAATAGCTTTTACGTCCGCTATTCCGATCATGGTTTTCCTAACCTTAGAGGGAAGTAAAGGCCTTCCCCTTTGGAAGGCTGTGTACACTCTATTTTTGTGCCTTTACACTCCAGTTTCGTATTTCTTTGTTAAAACGACACTTCAACCATTATTTTAATATATAGAGTGATAAAACTTTGTAAAAGACTATTTTACCTTTGGATCACCGTATAATATTTGAATTTGAACAAGTTTTAGTTAAATTCAAATATATTTTGAAAAATTCAAAACTTGTCCTAAATGGCAGAAAAGATAATTGACAAAATTTTAAAAATTAAAATTAAATAAATTTTGAAAAAAATAGATTAGTTTTTAAAAAATGTAAAATATTGTTTTATTTCCATAATTTGGGACAAGTTTTGAATTTAACAAATATGTTTAAATTTAGCCTATATTTGTTTAAATTTAAATCTTGCAAGGTGATCCAAGGGTAAAATATATTAAAATAATAGCCGTGTGTTTTTTTGGCAAAGAACCATACTAGAGTGTCTTATATAACAAAGCCAAAAAAGTGTCCTAGAGCAAATATCACAGATTTAGAGAATAGTATAGCAAATTTTGCCTTTTTTCGCTAGTTCATGCATGGCCTGCACAATCTCGTAGCATCAACGTGTTAAGTAGACAGATAAAATTATCGTTTAAATCGTGGTAAGTAAATTAAGCCAATTTTAAAAGTTGAAGTAACATAAGAGAGTAAAATCAAGAAAGTCAAAATATACTCTCTTTTTTCACCAGTTCATGCATGGCCTGTAATATCTCGCCGTATCAATTTGGAAAACATGGAAGCAATCCTCTCAAAAGAAAATCCGGAAGCAACTACAACTTAATTATGGTGTATGCAATCCTCTCACTCTCTAAACTAAATTATGATTATATTTTGGGGTGTAGTAGACTAGTAGTGTACTGTTGAGCAAAAACCAGCAGCAAAGCTTAGCTATATCTAGTAGGTGGGGGCGTGTAAACGTACATTGATCAGATGATAAGTGTACATGCGCACGGGATGATTACATTGACTGCATTGGATCTAACTTATTAACATCTTGCTCGGTGAGTTGTGTTAATTATCAGCTACGGCATGCTATTGCCAGTACTGGACTACTGGGGTTAGATAGACTGTCAGCTGCTGGTTTTCTGAAACTTCAGAGATGATATATACTAATAGCTTTTTTGTCTGATAGCTTGATTTTGAGTAAATAATTGAGGTACCACCTCCTAAATTCAGCTGATGCTGTGTGGAATTAAGATTTAAGAACAGCTGGTTGAACAAAGTGACAGGAGAGGTAATAGTACGTAGTTACTAAGTGATTAGCCCTACTACTGTACCTAAGTATCTGTATCTGATCGTCAGTGCGTGACCAACTTTTTTTTTTTTTGAGAAAGTTGAGAAATGGCAGACAAAGGGCCTGAAATCATGGCTGATTATGCGTTCATCAGCACACCTGAAAAGCAAAGGCCACTTATTGCAAATGCAACATTGTTCTCTTCTAGTAGGAACTCTTTAATTAGTTGAGTGAATGAAAGAGCAACATGAGACTGAGGCACTGAGCTTTAATACATGGGCTAATAACCAAGTCAATCTCATACTACCGCTTTGTGAATGTTGAAGGCTGAGTACCAAATAAGAAACAGAAGCTCCATTAACAATTTTTTTCTCACCTCGAGTTCATAAAGACAGGAGAAGCAGGAGGTAGCCTTGGCAATGGTCATTAAAAAGAAGCATGTACAAGTTTAATATTTTTCTAATGTTGATGGGCATGAACATTCATACGTTCCTCCGTTTCATATTAAAATACACTTTGATTTTTTTTAAAAAAATAAACTTCTTTAAATTTAACTATATTTATAGAAAAAACGTAAGTAATATTTTAATCCAAAATAAATATACTATCGAAATATGTTATTTAATAAAATTAATTTTATGTCATAGACATTAAAATATTTTTCTATAAATTTAATAAATAAACAAGTTTAACTTTAAAAAAATTATAAAACGGATGGAGTATTTTTCTAAAACAAATACAACTGAAATCATCACCACATGCACCTCCAAAAACTCTCGTGAATAATCTGTGGTACATGACTGCAGACTAGATGATGCGTTATAGCTGAAGCATAGCGCAGAAGCTTGCTTGAGGTCGGAGCTGCCATGGCGAATTGGCGATTATGCATCCCATATGACTTTGAGAGGATGAGCATTGTTGGAACAGGCAGAATGTTGGTAGTCCTGTGCCGCATCAGCCCAAATATTGGCCTCTGCCATCTGTAACGATCCAAATTCGGCCCAAGATTGGATCGCCACCATTGAAATTCGGCCCAAAACTTAGTACGTGGATCGCAACATTCAGCCTGATATAAGAGTATATTATACATAGTATCCTATTTCATTTTGTACTGGGTTTAATATATATTTTCACTTAACTTTGTATTAGGTTTCATCATAATTGAAGGAAAACATTATAAAATATGGATAAAACTTATAAAATTTCTTGAATTTAGACCAAGTTTGATCACGTTCGATTTTGAGTTTTATGAAATTTCATTAAATTTTCATAGGCTTGATGATATATCCTGGTGTTAGTGAAACTTATTTCAATGCAACCGGTGCAAAATGAAAGTATATGCTAAAACTAGTACAGAGTGAAGCATGGTATATTTTATTCCGTGTCCAATAATGATCGTCTTGCTCCTACATGACTGCAGGCTGAATTGTGCGCGAAGATCACACTGAATTCAAAATTATTGCTGTTCCATTTGAACAAAAACAAGACAAGTTTAATGTAGTAATTGCGTGTTAACTCTTGCTGCTTGTTACGTCCGAGTTGACAGGAAATGAGAGAGAGGCAGAAATGGAATGGAGGTAAGTTGGATTAAAGCAGCAGATGCTTCTGCCAACTCTGCAGGAGGTGAACACGTCGCTTTGGCCAAAAGGGAGGGGAGAAAGCTCTCTTGGACGCATGCCATTCTTTGATTGCCTTGTCTTCATACCACGTAGCAGCGACACAAATTCCAGCTGCTCTGCTGCTGCAAGAAATGCCCCTCAAGAGGTAAATAAATTCCAATTCCAAGCACTGTATTTTTCAGATTTTTTTGTTACTGTCTGCTAATGCATTCTCCTTGTCATCTCACTTGAGAAGCAAGCACTGCATCTTCAGGTGTAATTTTAGAAGGATTTCACACAGCATCATTACCGGTTTCTGTTTCACCATGGATCATTTCACTCCCTGTAGATAACTTTACGAGTTTGTGAATTCTAAGCATAAAAAATTTTAGGAATGTGCATAGGAGAATCTACCGATATCTTATAAATGCATTGATGAAACCTGATAGTCATATCACGGAAAAGGGTTGCTATAAAATGGGATTCATTGGGACAATGGTGTGAATCTTTTTTGCCAACCACCAACTCAACTCTCTCTGCTGGTTTTTGCAGCAGCTGCAGGCTGCAGGGTCTCAGAGATGGCAGTTTCTTTTTCTTTTTTTAAGCCTCGTACAAATTGTGCTATCTGAAGTTACACAAAACTCAGGCTCAACACCTCACACACACCCTATATATACGCTAGATCTACAACCTATATTATTTTTAGATATGTCTTGAAAAGAGATGTAAAGAACTTAACTGAAAGGGGTACGCTGTACTAACCATAGGAGAACACTCTAGGATACAAGTTATAGTATCTCAACTTATGCACAAACTCACGCTCACCACCTCTCACACACCAACATGCCCTATATATACGTTAGATCTACAACCTATATTGCATACCTTATAAAGAGATATATACGGCTTAACTACAACGGGTATGTTGTACTGACCATAAGAGAACAGACATGCAAAACTAATTTAAAAAGAGATTGAAACTAATTTAAAATGAGACAGACAAAAACCCTCGCAAATATTCGATCCAGAGATCAAACCTGTGTCGGTTGACTCTTACCACCCAACAACTGAGCTAAGGCTCGGTCTGGATTTTTTAAATTTTGATTATTTTTAACAACTTATTTTATAAATAGACAACTTATTTTATGAATAAATCTTTTTTCAATGCCAGTTTAATTGGTGTTGAGAGGTGTCACCAACGCTACATTGACACTCTTTCCCATAGTTCATGTAGAGGGGTCGGCGTCTAAGATAATGGCACAAAAAATGTATTTACAAATATCTTATTTTATATAAAGATCCTAAAAGATTAAAAATTAAATAATTTATTTTATAAAAAAGTCCGTTAATGTTTTTGTATTTATAAAATAAATTATTTATAAATAGGTCTTCATCTTTATCGTATCATGGGTACAAGAGTATCGATATCAGCATCGTTGGCACTGAGATTAGACCTCGACATCAATGACCTGTCACCGAGAAAAATGTTCCATTTCTATAATAAATTTTTCTAAAAGTTTATTTATAAAGTAAGTTAAAAAAGACTAAAATATAAAAATTCAGTCCTCAGGGATGGCAGTTTCGGTACATGTGATTTTTTCTTCCTTGCTTCTCATCTTTTTGCTGAATACTCCAGTGCCTACATGTGATTTACAACACTACCCCCTAATAAAATTTTATGCTACTACTTCTCAAGGTGTAGAAAAGGCAGGTGCAAATTTTCATGTTGTAAAAATATATATAGTACCATTGTAGCAATACGGAGATTCGAACCAATTTATACATTAACAAAAAAAAGAATAAAAAATACTTATATCTTTATATAATGAATTTGATGACAATCGATGGTACATGTCAAAAACCATTTGGTTCTGATTACACGACCACACAAATTACATCTCTTGTTCTTGTGTACTTTAAACCTTGTATCCTCACAACCAAACACTAGTTTCTTGTCAAAAATATAATTTAGTGAAAACTACAAGGTCCTAATTGGAAAATTCATAGAAGTTGCTCTTCTGCAGAGTCCAAGAGTCCAGAAAAAAAATCATTTTCTCACTTAACCCCTCAAGTACACTCACAATTACATACTTAGACCTCCAACCTCTGCTACTTGTAAACCCCAACCAAACCCTTCCACTTCTATGCTCCATCTCTGACTCCAGTGAGCTCCCACCTCCTCCTGCCATTGCAAGAACACCACTTTCCAGAAAGGTAAGCTCTGCTCAACTGCGACGTACTACACCTCTCTTGCGCTCTTGAGAAGAGGAGGTGGTGGTACACGTTGTAAGATGATTGAAATAATTGGTTATGTTTCATATCATGTATAAGCGTATATATAGACATCGGGGTGGCATGAAAGACAACCACATAGTTATAGTAAGTTCCACATAATTAAGGACACCTACTATATTTAGAGAAACCTACTATAATTACATTATATTAACACTCTCCCACAGTCTAATTGGAAACTCAGCAAATATTTAGACTAGATCGAAACTCCTGGAATATAGAGGTAGGAAGACCCTTGGTAAAAACATCGGCATACTAGGATGTCGTGAGAACATAAAGTACTCGAATGTGACTAAGAGCGACCCATTCCCGAATAAAATAGAGATTAATCTCAACATGCTTCGTACACTGATGCTAGACTGGGTTGCTGGAGAGATAAATAACACTAATATTGTCACAGTAAACCAAGGTGGCACGGTGAGGTGAGTGGCGAAGCTCCATGAGTAATTGGCGTAGCCAAATAGCTTCAGCAACATCATTGGCCACAGCTTGATATTTAGCCTCTGCACTCGATTGGAAGACTATATGCTGACGCTTAGAGGAACAGGACACTAAATTATCTCCAATAAACACAGCAAAACCAGAGGTCGATCGGCGAGTATTGGGACAGCCGACCCAGTCGGTATCGGTGTAAACAATAAGCTCAGCAGGTGGAGAGTGGCATAGAGTCAAGCCGAGAGAAAGAGTACCATGTTAATAGTGTAGTATCCACTTAAGAGCAGTAAGGTGTGGCTCGCGAGGATCATGCATATAGAGGCAAATCTACTGGACGACATAGGCAATGTCTGGACGAGTGAATATCAGGTACTGTAATGCACCAGCCAAGCCGCGATACTGTGTGGAGCCGCGATACTATGTGGAGTCAGCAACTAGAGGACCATCCACAGATAATTTGGAGTGTAGGTCGACAGGGGTGCTACAAGGCTTGCAAGCACTCATCCCGATGTGCTCCAAAATGTCTAGAGTATACTGCCGTTGAGAGAAAAATAAGCTATCATCGTCATGAGTGACAAAAATGCCTATAAATGATGAAGATGATCCATGTCTGTCATAGCAAACTTACGCTGAAGAGCAACAATAATATGTTGAAGAAGCCTAACTGACGAGGCGGTGAGAATAATGTCATCTATATACAGTAGCAGATAGGAGTGTCAGATCTTTGATGATATGTAAATAACGATGTATCTGACTTAGCCTTAACAAAATCGAGAGACAGGAGGTGAGTGGCGAATCTGTTGTGTCAAGTACGGGGAGCCTGCTTCGGTCTATAGAGAGACTTATTAAATTGACAGACAAAATCTGATCGTGACGAGTCAACAAAACCAGAGGGTTGTACACAGTAGACCATCTCTATCAGAGTGCCATATAAAAACGCATTCTTAACATCCAACTGATAAATAGTCCAGTTGTGAAATAAAGCTAAAGACAGAACCACTTAAATTATTGTTGGCTTGACCACTGGACTAAAAGTCTCATCATAATCAATACCAATCATTCAAGATGAATGTATTTAGTTAGATAAAGAGACATGCTTTATGACCCCAAAACATTTTTTTGAGAAATAAAACTGTGAGAAAATTTCACCTTGAGAGGTTTATAGTCTTCTGTACCTCCACCAAGGAAGAAGGTGTGCTTAATTCAACAATGTTTCTGATGGCAACAACACAGCTGTAGCAAATTGATGATAGTGCAGCAGATTTTGCAACCTACATTTACAAGAAGAAATATGTATGTCAAGGGATAATTGCGGTGCCATCTTATTGTGTTAGGAGAAAACTGGCGAGACTTTTCTTACCTGTATTGCAAAGGTAAGGATGCTAGCAAGCTGTTCAACGTATCTGGTTTGTTCTAAGATGACGTTCTTCTTTGCTATGATTAGTTCAGTACGATGGTCACACATTTCAGGAGGCAGCATAAGATGATAAATGAGCTCAACAAGCGTCTGCACCTGCAGTTTTGAATTGAATTGTGTAAATAGATTTTACAACAAATAACCGTAGAGTGGAATACATGTAGAGTTCATTCACATATATACAGTACTCTGATAGCACAGGCCCACATTCATCCTAATTGTATAAAAACCTAAATGAAGAAGTACAATATTTCTAATTCTTCAAAAAAAACATTAAAGTGTAATCAAATTTTTTATAAACATGTGACAATTTGACATCATTTCATGAAGAACTTGACAAGAAACACCACTGTAAAATTGTTAATCTGCTTTTGTGTCAAGTATTAGGTCCTGATCAAAGACACCACACAATTTCTCATGCTGAGGCAATAGATACACAGAGAACAAGGGTACCTTATTGTGATCACTGTGCGACGAGGTGTAGTATGTTATCATCACTTGAGCAAATTACAAATATTTAACTCAATAGAGACCTCACGGCCCTTGCTGAGACAGAAGCTAGGTCTTTGAGCAGCCCAAGGATGCCCTGTTACATGTCAATTCAGTCATGAAAAATTATCAAATGCTAAAACCAAGATAGGAATAACGATAATTTGGTAGCTTAACACGTGATTTGCTGCGGGTTTCTTAAATAGTTTTGCCTTGTGTTGTTAACACTATTGGAAAGGATGAAAGAACACCCATAGAAAGACACTATTTAGATTTTCTAAACGATGCCATAAACATCTAAAAAGGGTATTGTAAATTGTCTCTTACACAAAAAGTATGCCTTTTCACGAAACAAGGAAAAACTGGTGTGGTCCTGCGGGTTACTAAAATAGTGCTTCCTTATGTTGTTGGCACTATGGTAAACGATAAAAGAACACCCATAGAAAGAGTTCCTACACTATTTATGTTTTGTAAAGGGTTCTATAAACATATGAAGAAGGGTGCCATAAAAATGTCTCTTTCATAAAAAGGATGTCTTTTTCATGAAACAGGAAAAAAACACATGTGGTTTATAAAGGTGTTAACCGAAGAATCTCCTAATATCTAGGACTTAGGAGTTGATAATGAGTTCCATCTAAAGGCTACAAATTTAAAAGGTAATGCGGCATGATAAGAATGTTGCATTAGTCAATTTTAGAGTTAAAAAAACGGTGGCTGAGGAAGCAGTATCATGCAACATACAGATAAAGTCCCATCGCTGAGGCTCTTCCACACGTTGTTCTCCATCAACCTCATCATTGCTTCGACCACATTAAGCTCATAAAGCTTTTGCATGTGTTTGGCACTGCCGAAAGCACCATCAGAGATGAAAACCAAGCAAGAGACGGCGGAGTCGAGTATCTAACATCAAGAAAGGTCAATAAGCCATCAGTCAGAAGCAGTCGCTCTCCAGAAAGATGAGGAGCCGAACTCACAATAACTATCGGAAACACGCATACAGTCTTGCCAGTGGATAGCAGGAGGTTGCACAGCCCGGGCGCGGCCTCCATGGCCTTGGCCGCGTCCTTCTCGTCGAAGTCGATCAAGACGTTGGCGACGATCTTGAGAACCAGTTTCTGCAAGGCATTTCCACAAACAGGTGGTGAGCATGGCTCATGCATAATTAAGCACGGAGAGAAGCTGCAGAGGCAGCAGTGCAGGATAAACCGCAAGAGATCGATGGCTGATCACGAGGCTCACCTACTTGTTCATCGAGAAGAAGTCGAAAAACTGCAGCACGGCGGCTGCCACGCCGAGACGGAGGCAATCGCAGGGGCGCTCCTTGGAGAAGAAATTCAGGCACTGCAGAAACAGAAAGAAAGCAAGCAAAGCGTTTTTTAGCACCACACCAACCATAAAAGTAATCAAATTAATATCATTGTTGATGAGTGTAATTTTGGTAAAACAAAAATAATAGCTTTCGAAGTATATCAATATAAAAATCCATTTACGACACAACTACGATCACATTACACAATACGCTACAGTAATTAATTAATCGTAAATGTAAAACCCGAAAGAAAAATTATAAATGTTATATATTATTGATCCAATCTTGACGAAAACACGGTCACATTACAGCAATCGACCAATCGTGCACATAAAACTCGAACCGAACTATGAATGATATATTATTGGTGAGCATATGTCTAAGGGGACATCTTCGTATTTCCTCAAAATACATACAAATAGTTTTTTATTAAATTAAAAAATCACAAATTGCCCCTAGTATTATCAGTTTATCCCAATATAAATAGGATTTAATCCTCGAAGAAAATATATTTAGGGTTTAATAAGGCGGCTTTTAGGTTTAATACTAATTATGGCTACACACAAGATTGAAGGAGGGTAGGCTTATATGAGTAAATAAGGCGATCGAAAATAAAGAATTCACTACTAACCTCTTCGGCGAGCTCAATGCAGTGGATGGCGAGAAGCTTGTCACGGAGCGCCTCGATGGCGCCGTACCTGGCGAAGCTGGGCGCCCAGAGCAGCGCCCCCTCGCAGGCCTCGGCGATGGCGCGCGCGGCGAAGAGCGGCACGTCGCCCTCCCCGGCGAAGACGAGCTCCGAGAGGCGCTTGACGAACTCAGTGATCGGGAGGACGTCGAACAGCTGGTCGCCGGCGACCGCCAGCACGTCGCAGAGCGCGGCCACGTGCGCCCCGGCGCCCGCGCCCTCGTCCCTCAGCTCCGCCACCACGTACTGTATCACCGCCATCTCCGACTCCATCGATTGTGATCAATCTGTATCGATCTACGTATGTATATCGTATACGCCGGTGAGTCGACGGCGAAATATCCGGCGAGATCGAGTGGCCGATCGGCCCGCCGCGCGCGGGCGGGGGCACGCAAGCGCGTTCGTGTCGCCGACTCGCCGCGGAGGTTTCGTCGTGGTGTGACACCGTACGTGGTGGGGTTTTAGGTTGGTGGTTGGGCTCGGGGGCGCGAGGGTTTTATGGCTGCGGCGGTGGCGGCGGCGGCGGCGCGCGAGACGGACATGGAGTTGGCCACGGTCAAAGGGCACAGAGACCGAGCGGGTCTCTCTATCAAGGCGGGGTCTGACGTGGCAGGTGCATGCATGAGTGCGCGTGCCTACGTGTCCATGCAGACGCTGGCGGATTCGGATCGATCTGACGTGGCACCAAGTGCGTGGGCTAGGCCGCCGTTGATGGGACAATGTTTTCAGCCCTCTGAAAATACCAATAAATTTCTTCCACTTTTGTATACCCCGGATCACATTGAGATCCGTGAAGCTAAGAATAATCAGGCTGTTAATTAACACATGCCCTACTAGCTCATACTTTTTAAAATTCTTTCATATGTAAACTTTTGTCTGTAAAATTTTCATCTACAAAACATTAATAAAAAACTTTTATCTAAAACTTTTGCGTATATCTCGTGCACCAAAAACAGCGCATATGTGCTAATTAGTTCTCCCCACCCTCACACACTATTATCTCACTCTCTTCTCCGTTATCTCATCAATTTATAATATCTCCTACTATTAAACCTACTTATTATCACTACGATAGTTTTATTATCGTCTCGCTGCATACTTAGTGTATACTGTGCATTATGATATCCTCTAAGACTAAGAAAAATACCCTTCCATTCTCTTTCCTCTTCTCCAATTCCTACCTCACCTTAAAACCCTAATCTATCCACACTGTCACCGAAGTTCTCTAAGGACATTGTTGATGAGTCTTTACCATCTTCCTATTTCTTCTACATCACTAGATATAGAGTTTAAAAGTGAAATAGTCATCTAAAGCAGACAAAATTTCATCCACATTTCCACGCCATAAAGATTGGACTGCAATAATGTATTGTATGAGATGACATAACGTCTAACCTTAAAAAATAATTGACTAAAATCATTCAATGATATTTTTTTATAGGAAGAGAAGCATGCATAGATATAGATAGCACTATATACCACACTCGCACACATATAAGCACGTTATATATTTTCTTACCACACACACGCTAAACACATGAATAATGGTGGAAAACATTTTCACATATGTGTAATATTTATATATACCATTATTTAAACCCTTCACTGCTATACTACTTGTGCTTTTTTATTTAAGCAAAATAATTGACAGTTTCGCCCTTGTTTTTCTCCCTCTCAACACAAAATTGAATTTCCTATTATATTTTGAAATTGGTTAAACCACCCATAAAAAATTCATATTTCTATTTTATATACAAATTAAACTATAATAATTTTATATTTTCATGCAGTTACATACCATCAATATTAGATCGATAGCAGTAGAGATCGAAGTTAGCATCCATGTGAAGTGGATACTGCAAGCAGTGGTGGTGGTGGTGGGCTAGACGGCAGAGTCGGAGAGGAAGGAAAGAGGGTGGAGAGGTCGTGGAGCACAGCCAGAGGCGTGGTCGGCAAGACGGAGGAATCCGGAGGCGCGGCGCTGCTTGAGTGCTCGGCTCGTGAAGCTACCAGGGAAGAGGAATAGCTGAGTTTTACATTTGTTTGCTTTTTAATCCAATGTTTTACGTCTACGTTTTTTTTTCTATTTCTATATTTTTCCAACCCTATATTTTTTTTCTATCCTGCAGCAATCCGAATGGGCCTTAACGAGAGTATAATACTGTCACGTCACGTTGATTGAGGCCGATTAGCTGAGGAGATTCCGAGTTCGTACGGAGTGGAAGGCCGTCATAAATTACTCCAAAACATTTTGGTGCCTGTTGATACACGTTTGCGTCTCAATGGCTTCAGTTGTTTGCTTGGGTACGGTACGGTACGCTTCCTCCTCTGTTCCGACTGTTGGTCGGTCGCTGTGTTTTCCACTAATACTGGTTTGATTCTTCGCATTTGTCCTTAAACTACTGGTAGTACTAATTAGTGACACAATATCCCCAAAAATGAAATATTATGAAAATACATATTTTCGGTACAAGTTAAAGGTGCGCCACATCGTACTCACGCTCATTTAGGTGCCCCTTATCACACACTTGAAGAGATTGCAAACCAGCTAAATGTGCTTTACCACTGAACATATTTACGTATGCGATTGCCAGGTCCTGAGATTAAATATAGGAAAACATGAATACCTATGTTAAAAATAAAATAAGTTTTACCACAGGAAAATAAGCTGAACAATTTGCTATTAAACCTATCAAAAAATCACTATTTAAAATATATCTAAGGGCGGACTTTATTACATTAGTGCCAAGCATACAAATTCATAAGACGAGCAAAAGGATATGTGAAAGACATATTATAACATAAGTAGATTGGAATTCCTGTTTAAGGTCGTTTGAATGATTTTTAAAGGAAAACGAGAAGAATTAAACTGTTTGTTATGAAAATATCTAGAATTCATGTATTTCGAATGTGCTCTTGATTGTTTAGATAGGATTTTAAACATGCTATATGCACGCGAAGATACCATATGAAGTAATTAATGACACTTGCATGTAATAACATAAGTAAAATACAGTGTACCAGCACTAAGTTAACCCAGAGGTTTGTTACTGTAGAAAAGATATTAATCTACGTTTCCAAAGCCCGACAGGTTGCATACTTGCATATGTTGTCCATATGTCGCGTCACGCTCGAGACACTCCCAGAAAAAAAATATTGATAATAATTAAGAGATAAAAAAACAGTAGAGGGTCTTATCAGCAACATGAGAATGCCTCACCTCATAATTAGCCTCCTAATCCACCACGTCTCCCGCCACGTGTCCCCTCCTCCTCTCCCTCTCTCTCCTTAAGTCCTAACGCGGAAGCCATTAACGAGCCACTCCCATCGAGCTCTCCTCCTCGACACGAGATGGGGCAGCAGGAGAACCTCACCCTCCTCCCCACCACCGTGTCCTCCGCCGCCGCGCCCGCTGCTGCGGCGGCGTCGACGGGGCGGCTGTTCACGGCGGGGCTGGTGGCGGCGTGGTACGCCTCCAACATCGGGGTGCTCCTCCTCAACAAGTTCCTCCTCTCCACCTACGGCTTCCGCTACCCGGTCTTCTCACCGCCTGCCACATGTCCGCCTGCGCCCTCCTCTCCTACGCCGCCGCCGCCGCCGCCTCGACCTCGCGCCGGCCGCCGTGCTCCCGGTGGCAGCTGGCCAGGGTAGCGCTGCTGGGGGCGGTCTTCTGCGCCTCCGTCGTCGCCGGCAACGTCTCGCTCCGGTACCTCCCGGTGTCGTTCAACCAGGCCGTCGGCGCCACCACGCCCTTCTTCACCGCCGTCCTCGCCTACGCCGTCGCCGCGCGCCGGGAGGCCTGCGCCACCTACGCCGCCCTCGTGCCCGTCGTCGCCGGCGTCGTCATTGCCTCCGGGGTAAGGCGCGATTCGTCGCTAGCCTCGTGGATCTGTCTTGCTTGATTTCCTCAGATGCAATGCTTGATGTGGGAATGCAATTCGAACAAAAAGGACCAATTTTTTTTCTAGAATTTCTAAGAATGAACACAAGAATAATCTCAAATACTCTATATATTTTGTGTTGTGATTCAGGGGGAGCCAAGCTTCCATCTGTTTGGTTTCATCATGTGCATCGTCGCAACCGCTGCGAGGGCGCTCAAGACCGTGCTGCAGGGGATCTTGCTGTCATCAGAAGAGTAATAATTCATCACATCTTTTATGAATTATTGTACCCAACATTTGTCTAATTAAGTTGGTCGTCTAATTTTTGTTCCACCTAATTTGGTGTGCAGGGAGAAGCTCAATTCCATGGATCTCCTCCGTTACATGGCTCCGGTGGCCGTCATTCTTCTGATTCCAGCAACACTGATCATGGAGCGCGATGCGCTCCGTATGGTAACTGCGCTTGCGCGGGAGGATCCAAGTTTTATCTGGATACTGCTTTGCAATTCCTCTTTGGCGTATTTCGTGAACCTGACAAACTTCCTAGTGACCAAGCACACCGGCCCACTCAGTCTCCAGGTGATCCTTCCTTCCTAGATGCATCGTTACCATGATGCTCAGATGATCTTCAGTTCTCGATGTGGTTGCAACTAACGTTGTTCATGTGTTGCTCGATTCTTATCAGGTTCTTGGAAATGCGAAAGGGGCTGTTGCTGTTGTAGTTTCCATCCTGATATTCAGAAACCCGGTAACCTTCATGGGGATGCTAGGATACGGGATTACAGTCGCAGGCGTTGTTCTGTACGGTGAGGCCAAGAAAAGGAGCAAGTGAAAAAAAAGATTTCACTTCAACTCAGCAGCTTAGTAGCTCATGCACTCTAGGGATCATAGATTCTAGGTGTAGGTATTGTTGATCCTGTTAGCCTATCACACAGCGTTAGGACAGATGTATCGATGCTTTGTAACAATGATGTGTACTGTACGGGAACGTATCATCAGAGTTAGAGTACTCTCTGCTATTAATCATTTTCGACCGTAAGATTAAACGTGGATGGACAAGATCAATCGCCACAGTACTCAGCAGTACATCAATACCGTACGAATGAACGGAGCTTTGCACTGTTCGTGTATTGTTTCACTGTGCTTATGGCAGTCACTGTAGCACCTCGTGCATTTTACTGTACGTCTCGGCCATTCGCTCCCTAACGGCAGAAGATGCAAACGTACCCAGTGAGATGCAAAAATCTTGACAAGCTCGTCCCTGCATGACTAATCCACAGTGTTCACTACTTGCATATAAAATCTAGAGTTATATGAATAAGAACAATCCAGCCAACAATTTGTAGAAAAAGAGATGAACAAATGTAACTCACATACGATTACTTGCAAATCTGCAGTTGACATGGCAGTGTCAACTGCCCAAGTGTTCTGCAATCTGATTACAACAGAAAGCGCACACTTGCAATCATGACATGCGACGTACAGAAGGATTTTACACTCAGCATTCAAAGAGTAAAAACAGCACATGCCAACAGAGAGAAACTGGGTCTGCAGCTGCAGAAACAACCAGCATATAATACGATCCATCATCTACAAGATCAAGATACCAGATCAGTGGCGTCCCCAAGAGAAATGGACAACCTTTGGCAAATCGGATCAACTGCTAATGAACCAGCGCCATCATTTGGCTGGATGTTCTGATGCAAAGCCGGAATGTTCTCCTTTGCGGTGTCTGCTGCTACCACTTGGCCGGGCTGGGGCGTGCACGCTTCATGTTGCATAGCTTGTGATGGCTCCAGTTCTATTTGTACAGCTTCTAGGGGCAGCAAAGGCGACGCCTTGCTATGGACAATGCTTTTCTTCTCATGAGGTGATGCTGCGGGTCTCGATTCCAGCTGACTCAAGGTAGATGATGCTGGGGTGAACACTGGATCTTCTTGGGTTGCACTTGCATCTGTGCACCAATGTGTTGCTCAATGGACTTCTCCTGAAGAAAAACATGTAGCACACAATTATAATATGTAATGCCATCAATTAAGAATATTTGCATAATCACAATGAAGAAGACACTAAATGGCCCAGAGATAAGGAAACACTAAATTTACTTACAACATCAAAGTATCCTATCTTGGGTGTAGGCATTCGCAGCCCGGATGGTTTAGAGCCTTTTCCCTGTGTGGCCGTGTCTGCTCTTGTTGGAGGATGTTCATTGCTCTTTCTGAGAGAAGGGGACAATGAGGAAGACCGTGTACTGAAGCTCTCAGATGTATTGCTCATCTTCCCTACAGTGGAAGTTGTTGAAGCCCCAGAAACCACGGAACTCATGCTATCCACAGAACTGCTGGGTGAAATGCTTGGTGATATACAATCACTGCTGCCCCTACTTGGAATCTTATTTCTTGATGCTCTTGCTGGGTTAACCTTGCTGATACCAGTCCTTGATGTTGAACGAACAGGAATCCTTTGAGCAGTTCTGCTCTTGTTGCTCAAGGTTGATGGTTTGGGTTTTTGACCTGGCATATTACCAATTGAAGCTGCTGCTGCGGATGATGATGATGGAAAAGCACCTGATTTTGAAGTTGAGCTAGATTTTGTCACCCCACCAGGCCTAGAATGCATGCTGGCTGAATTGTTGATAGATTTACTGATTGTCTGCCTGTTGACCACACCTCCTACAAGAGGAAATGCATATTAGGCTTGCTATCTATAAACATTATAGCAGACAAGGAATTTATGTCGTTGGCACACCAGTGCTGCTTCTTTTGTCTGGAATCCCAGAAGCCGCAGCTGTATTAGTTGACACTCTCATTGTAGCTACTCTTGGTAGAGCCCTTGGAGGTTTCAAAGATGCTTTTACTTCTGTAGATCCTGGTAAAGCCTTCTCAAGCAGAGAGTTGAAATGAAATTAAGTTCAGAATATTGTACAATTAAAATTCTCAACTAAGACAAGGAAATGGGAAGCTAGTCAAGTTACATCTCACAAAATGAAACATCACAAATTATATATCCATGGCTCAGATTTGAAAAAAAAAGGTAAGCACTTAGACACTTTAACAAATAATTCAGTAGACCATGTTAATCTAACCATAAGTATTTTCATTGTTAAGTTGGGAATAACACACAATTTCCTCTTCATTTAAACTAGCACATTATATTTCTTTGTGATCTGTTTGTGTCTGCTTTTGGCTTAACTGTCATAGAATAGAAATGTGTTCGAACCATTGTAAAGGGCACTTCTTAATGTTAAGGGGCTATGAAGAATGCAAACAGCTAAGGTACAGCAAAGGTCATGATTTCTCAGTATTTGATAGCATGGACCATACCGCTCTTGCAGCTGTAGGATCTTTCAAAGTAGCTTGGGGCCTTTGTTTTCCTCCAGCGACTCCATGACTTGTTGAAATGGGGGGCCTTGCCTGAAGCTGTGTTGAAAAATTCTAGTCAGGGATGGCCACAGACTACAGAAATTTTGGATCAAATCATATATTGATTGAGTTGGCATACCTTACTCTGAGGCATTAGATCAACCCCCTTTCTTGCTGGAAGTAGCAAAGAATAATTACATCGGTTACAAAATGAAAACAGTATATAAACCTCAGAAGAGCTACAACAGAACAATTACAGCCAGTTGCACAAACTTTTGAGGCTTCTTACCTGCAACACGAGGAACATTTGCCTTGGATTTTGGGGGTTTCGAGGTAACAGCAGCAACTGGGAATTTTCCAGGATTGCCAAGTGATCTCTGGATCGAAGCACGTACATTGTCAAACAGCTCAGTGTCAAGGCTTTCTAGCACCCAGCTTTCACTTTCTAAGGTTGAGGTTGTTGACTCCCCTGACCTCCTCATTTCCTCAGCGATTCCAGGCAACCTGGAGCCCTGTGCCTCGCGGAATGTGCTGTTTACAACAGCCAATTCCTCAGTATCCAGAACACCTGCTCAAACCAGGAAACATTAGGAGCAGATATATATCTACATTAGGAAGTTTGCCTACTGTAAGAAGGAACACAGACATATCAGAGAGGGACGGTAAAAAAACAGAAAGGGAAATGTTAAGACATAAGAGCTACTATCGATCAGCATCAAGACGAGTGAATGCTGAAAGGAATTGGCAACTTCGCAATACAAGATGCATGAAATGCTGACAACCAAGGACTAGATGAACAGAAGTAGGGGAGCATTTTAAAAAAGTTCACTGTCCAAGCGTTGTGTGTGGTTCTTCTATAATGATGGAGGGGTGTGACTGTATTTTGATGTAAGTACTTGTGAAGAAACTCAAATTACTGGTAGGCCATCTGGGGCAGGGTATCTAAACAGCAGCATGGTGCTGCTTTGTCCTCTAAATTCTGTATACATTCTGTTTTTGTTATCACAATAGTGAGAAATGGGAGACATTCCTAAACCGAAATCTGCATCAAGATGCAAGAATCCACTACAACAAGCAACAAATACTACTGAGCATCAGTAATTTCATTCACGAGTGGGAAATGGGATAATGCGCAACCTTCGCTGGTGAAGAAGGCGCTATCCCAGGCCAAGCTCTTGCGGAGATTAACGCCAGCCTTAGCCTTCCACTGCTTCGGAGACTCCGACTGCTCAGGGGCCTGCTCCGTCGAGCCATCCGGATCCACAACCCGCCCCTCCTCCGGAGAATCGGCGGCGGGATCCAAACGAGAAGCCTCGGCCGGCAACACCTCATCACACCCTAGAAGAAATCGCAGCACAACCAAGCCGTCAGATCCCCAGATCGAAACATCTCCACAGCACCAACCAACCCCCAGACGCCGTGATTACCCATCCCCTCCCCCAAACAAATCTCGATCAGAACGAAGCGCGTAGACAGACAGGCTCGCGGCTCGTTCGTTCTCACCTGAATGGGGCGGATCGGGATGCGGCGGCGGCGGCGGCGAGGCGAGGTCGAGGAGGAGGTCGTCCTCGGCAGCCACGTCGATGAGCGGCAGCGCCTCCATGAGAGAGGGAGGCAGCCGGGCGGCGGCGTCGGAGGCGGGGTCCAAACCCTAGGTCGCCGGGGAGGGGGCGGCGAGCTGGAGAGAGAGAGTGAGACGTTGGCGGAGGAGGGGCGGGTTGGGAAAGTGGTGGTCTGGGACGCGTGCGGCAGTTTCGGCCTCGGGTGAGAGACTGGCGGGTGGGCCCCACGCGTGGGTTTAGCCTGTGCGCCGGGTTATTATTACGTCTTTGTTTTCGAGTCAAGGGCGGTGATTATCATTACATGGGCGGGATGGTTTTGAATTTTGGAAGTTTTTGTGGGTGGGGGACTGGGGGGCGTCTATCACGCGAGCTATTGGGTTCATCGTGTTGGGCCTTTTCTTGGGCTGGATCATGGGCCGATCAACTAGATAGGCTATGGTTCAACTTTCGAAGGGCCGACTCAAAATGGATTGCCCTTGCAAAGGCCTGATTTCTATTTTACAGTAGCACTCGTACATATGTGCATAAATTAATGATTCCTAGTTTGTTTTCGGTCCTTTGAAGTCCTAAAATTTTCCTCTTAAAAATATATCCTAAAACTTTTAGTCTGATTTGTTTACCTAGTATCCACGTTATGATTTATGCTCTAGCAACAGTACACAGTGACAATGACTGTAACACTAGGATAGAGTTTAAGATTTTCATACGGGCTTACGATATGAGTGGAGGTTTCCGATGACCATGAACGACAGAGGTGACGATACCGCTGCTAAAGCCACGGGTCGAAGGATGGTGGTTAGCTAGGTCAGTGGTGATAAATGTGCCGCAAATTACCCTGTACACCTCCTCTTTCCCTAATCCCATCCGACAGTGGGCGTGGGAGTGCTAGGGGCACCATTGTGATCAGTTGAGTTAGTGGAGAGAGGTTAGAGGGTTACTGGAGTACTATGGAGAGAAAAATACGGAGCTTAAGGCAATAAGAGAAATACAGGATTGAAATCTAACTTTGGCATTGAGATGACTTGGAAATAGCAAATGTGTTGTTTTGATTTTTTAAACAAATATTATTTTTTATAGTTATCTTCGTCCTCTTTGGAACACTTATGATATCTTTAACCAATATCTATAACTTAAAAAGGGCATCATTACAACCAATTTATTCCCTAACTTTTATGCATTTACGGGTATCAAACTAAAAATCTCAGTAAAATAATTAATAAAACTTATTACCATTAGACATAATTAATAAAAAATACCATGTAAAATGAGTGTGGAAACATTTTTTTTAAAAAATAAATACTCTTAAAACTTATTTGTAAATGCGAATCTTTTAGTTACGCAAATGCAGCTAGCGTGACAGGGTAATATTGTCTGACAATGTAACGTTATCATGCCAACTTCTTTTAATGTGTTGGTGTTATCTGAATTGACGTGCCCAAATGATTCTTATTTTAAAAATAAGTTGTATAATGGAATTAGAAATAAAAAAGTTCGAAAAATAAAGAAAAGTTCGCGGAAACGAAAGATATTCGAATCCATTGTCCCCAAAGTCTCTTCCGTCTCCTGTAATCCACCGATCTCTCTCATCGGCGATAGCCATGGCGAACAAGCTGGTGTCGGAGATGCGGCTGCCTCCCCACCTCGCCCACCTCCTCGCCGCGCGCCGCCTCACCACCGCCAAGGTCAGTCAGCTACTCCCTCCCGCCTCTAAAACCCTCAGCGGAAACGCTCACCGCCGCCCTCTAAACCGAGAAATTTCACCATTCTACTCAGGACGTGCTGTCGCTGCCGGAGGTGGAGCTCATGGGCGTTCTCGACGCCGGCATCCACACCGCCCGCGCCGCCGTCGCCCACGTCAGCGAGATCGCCTGCCCTCCGTACCAAACGGTACCTGCCACTTCCCTTCCCCCCACATCGCCGTCCCCGGTCCCGGTGTGCTGGCTGGATTCCATTCGAGCTAGTCTCGTTTGGTCTAGTTTAGTTGATCCGCGCAGGATTGCAAGGTGCATTTTCGTGCACTATTCGTTTGGGTTTTGGTCTTAGTTGGGTTTGTACTGTGCTTGTCGATCTGTGCAGGCGCTTGCGCTCCTTGAGGCCGTCAGGTTAAGAGGAGATGGGCGGCTGGCCACCACGCTTCGCGGATTGGATGAGGCATTGCGTGGAGGAATCCCGGCAGGGAAGCTCACTGAGATCGTTGGGCCCTCGGGGATCGGCAAGACTCAGGTGAGCAGCTCAGCATTATGCAATGCCCTGTGGGATTTGTGTGTTTGTGATATGAACCCATTTGTGTGTCTGCGTGCCTTCTGGGTACGCTTGGTGTCAGTTGGGAACCCAAAATGTATGAACCTTGTGTATGGATGTAATGGGACACTGCTCCTGCATTACGATTTATGACATTGCTGTGTGCTGGTTGCTGCATTCGCATTTTACTGATCAAAGATAGGAACTGAGCCTAGCACAGCTTGAATTCTCTTTGACATTATTTATCTGTCATCTTCTTAATTAAAAAAAACCTTGTTACTCCTAGGTATTATCCTCTTTTATTATTCCAGCTGGAAGTGGTCAAGGTCGGACCTATTTATTGTGGCCTGTTTAGTGAAAAATTTTCATTTTCATTTTAAAAATGTTTTAATGCATGCTTTTGTTGATTCTGTCTAGTGCAAAGGCATTTACTGAGCCGATCAACGGGTCTTCAAAGGGCACCCATTGAGATGATTTATGTTGGTCTCTGTGTGACTGTGTTGAAAAAATATTTTAATTGTCTTCTCCCTGGAGAGAAACTCAATTCTCAAGTGCTTCTCTTATATTATCTGAGTAAATTACTATACATTTGAGTAAAATTTTATAGCATTTGCACATACTGCAGTTCTGTCTGAAGCTTGCATTGCTAGCAACATTACCAGAATGCTATGGAGGCTTAAATGGTCGAGTTGTGTATATTGACACTGAATCCAAGTTCTCTTCACGGAGGTAACTGAAGTTTCTTCTTATTATTCCCTGCTCCCAAGTAGGCTAGTTGAGAAATGTCTGTAGTAAATGTTCGCAATGATGTATCTAGGATGATTGAGATTGGTGAGAAAAGCTTTCCTCAAATATTTCGTCAAGAAGGATTGGCCCAAAAGGTTCTTATGTTTCACCTTGTACATACATACATCGATGCTTTGAAAAATCTCTTAAGTGTTGTACTTCAGTTCATATAGTATTGGACTTCATGTGCTGTTATCTTGTACTTTTTTGCAGATGGCTGGGAGGATCTTAGTTCTGCGCCCAACATCATTATCTGATTTCACCAAGAGGTGCTATATATGTATTGTAAACTCAACCAGCGTAAGAAGGTTGATAGGGCATTACTGTGGTTCTAGGAGGGATACTTGAGGGTTGAAGGGTTAATTTACAAATCCATAGACTTCCTGTAGCATATTTTCAAAATACCTTTCTTCTACCCAGCAATGTGGTTGCTGGTCAATGTTTCGAACTATCCCCCATTGCTTTTGTGTGTAAAAATTCAACAGAATATGCGTGAAATGCTCTGCTTTGTTTCTTTTCAACCTTTCTACAGTTTGGAACAGATGAAGGTGACTCTACTTCAACATGATGTGAAGCTACTCATTGTCGATAGCATGGCTGCTCTTATGTCCTCGTAAGAAATGCATGATAATATATATTATTTTGTGTTTCATACTGTCTTACTTTCAAATGATGATAGTCATCATGATGAGTAATAATCAGGTTCTAAGTATATTCTGGTTTTACTCATTTAGAAAGTTGTCTTGCTTAATAAATATCATAATGTGAATGTTGGATTGTAGATCCTTAATATGTGGCTACTTGTCTGACAAATGTGATCTTTAATTTTTAACAGATTTGAATATTTAAACTTCTACGATGTTCTGAAATGTTAGCATTGCTTTAGTGAGATTTTGAATACGTCCATACAATGAGCTATGAGAGTTAAACTTGTACATACTACAATATCTTCTATATAACATGTATAAGTTACAGACTATAAAGCATGGTTTATGCATGGCATGGAGTTCCCATTTCCATTAGAAATTATTGGGGCTTCAACTTGCTAACATAATTTCTATGAAACTTTGCACTTTAAGTAACATTGAGGCAGAATTTTGAACAGGGAAAACTTGTCAGGGAGGTGGAATCCCTAGTCTGGTAGCAGCAGATGCATGATATTGACAGTGTTGGTTTCAATTAGCAACACCATTGTTTTAAATAGCTTGTCATACCCTTGCACTGGTAGCACTATGGAGGGCTGTGTCCTACTACACTTACCGTGATGTGTAGTCTGCAGCGGCGTCTAGCACAAATAGGTTCCATGTTTCCATATGAGCTAATTATTGCATGTGAGATTATCTTCTATTGATACAGTGCACTACTATATTATCAAAGTATGAAGATCTCATGCTTTTGTTTTTTGTAAGGGGAAACTATCTAATATTTTGTCTCCCTGTTTCATCTTATTTGTTTATGTGACAGTGAGATTGAGAAAAGCGCAACAGGTCTAAGACAGAACCCTCTAAGATGGGCTCTTTCATTTCTTAAGTGAGTTACCACTTACCTAGACCTTGGTATTACATAACATTCTACTACATAGATTCTAATATTTCATAATATTCAACTACATTGGTTTAATTTACATTTGGCTACCTTCCATTTTTTCTTGCCATGCAGATCTATAGCAGAGTTCTCACAGATTCCTGTTGTTGTTACAAACCAAGTACGCAGCCAAAGTAATGATGATGGCTATCATTATTCATTTGAAGGTTTGGGCATCCAAGAAAAAAAATATATTTTGGACACTTTGTAGAGATGGAGTAAAGTTTCTATTACTCTCCTGCAGTTGAGAAGAAGGATGGCAGTAGTAGTGCTGAAAGGTTTGAATCTCATCTTGTTGCTGCTCTAGGAATCCAGTGGGCTCATGCTGTAACTATAAGTCTAGTCTTTGAGTCTCACTCAGGTTTGTCTAATTATGTTTATATTTCATAATGCAACAGACACCTATCAGTACTATCAATGCCATTATGTACCCACCATCTGACATGCTGCATGACAATGCAATAAGAAAGTCTTAATTACATTTGATTTCAATTTCATCTATGTACATGCACTATTTATCTCCTTACACCTTTTTCTTATAGTATACCACTTTTGGCGTACACTGTGAGGCAAAATTAAACATGATGAACCACAACAATGCTTATTATCTTTTCAACTTGCCCTGTGTAAGACCTGCAAGTTAGAATTTGGTATAGCTTTCTGCATTGTAATCCAATGGTTAGAGTTAGCATCAGTATTACCAACAGTTCAATTCTTTCATTATAGCTTATATGTTTAACAAATCAAATATCCGTTTTACATTTACCTGCCATGTTACTTTTTTATGAGTTATGCAAGCTGCACTTGTATAGGTCACAGGTTCATCAAGGTAGCTAAATCACCTATGTCTCCAGCAGTAGCTTTTCCCTTTACTGTGGAGTCATCAGGAATAATATTACTTAGAGACGAGGGCATTGATGTGCCAGGTCCTGAGATAACCTCAATTCGTTGTCAAGGTATGATACTGCAATTTGTATTAATTTTTTTGTGCCATAAAGAGTTTATGCCTGCAATATTCCTTTTATTAATCCTAACAAAGAACTTGTTTCAGGAGAAAATGTCCTGGCTCAGTAACCATTTGAATGCTACTGCACTTACAACTAACAAGAGGTGCAGCCTGCATTTTCATTAGTCAACTGGTCATAGGAAAATAATTTAATCTCAGTTCACTCTCCATCAACTTCAGCAGCTATGTTGCATATCATGTATATTTATTTCAGAGTAGCTTACCTTGTAAGGAAATAGTGTATTGGCACAATCTTTAATTTTTGCTACTGAATTGCATTCCAAGTGTAATAGGCAGGTCTCGATCCATCTTTATGCAGTTATTATAGTAACATCATTAACTTCACTGATTATGTGGCTCTTTATTTTGCAATGAGCTGTCTTACAAAGATTTACAAGCCTGATCCATGCTGATGGATCTGTCAAATAAGGTTATTGTTGGTAGTATGGTTTCTTCCTTGCTGCATTAGTGGGAGGGTGCCGCCACCGCTGTCTACTTTTATTATGTATAGAAATCACAGTTTATTCAACTTTTGTTCTTTTATTGTGCTCCCTTGTAATTGTTTTTTTAAGTGAAGACATCTTCTATAACAAAGTTATTAATAAACTTCTGGATTCTGCAGGTTGCAATATAACAAATGAAGATATTTCTTCAGTCCCCAGGGATGGCATAAATAGCTGATGATCATGCAGGTGAAAAATGTTTACCTATGAACAGACGCTACTTGCAACACGCAAATACTTTTCTAACAAAATATGGTAATTTCGTCACAAAATCTTTAAGCTAAAAATGATTTGGAAACAGATAATATTTTTTGTACGAGAAGAAGGATGTTTATGGAAATTCATAGGGGTATTATAGGATAAGTTAAAAGTAAGCCTGTTTCTGGATCAATATTAGTAATGTTAGGGTAATAGATGTTGCAGATGGCAATAGATAGATCTGGTCCAATAGGCCCATGTATGGCCTAGCCCATATGCTGTGTATTGCAGATCTCCCTATTACAGTGAAAGTCATATATTCAGATGGCCTCACAAACTTCACAGGTAAAATGTTGTCCGTAGCTAAAGAAAAATGACAAACATACACATTTGAAGTTTCTTGATCATCAGTTAACTAACACAGTTCTGAAATTGGAGTCGCGTATTATCTAAAACCATTTATCTACAAGTCACATCCTGAAATGGCTGAAATTTGCAGGATTACATCCTTGATGAGATCCGAAGATCTGCCGCTGAATTGAGGTACAAGAAATTATTCCTTGAACTTTTGAGTTACCTTGTTTACAGAAAAAGTAAATTTGTTTCTGTTTCTGCTATTCATATGCTTGACTCTGCTGCTGCCTGATGATCGTTTACTAGGTCATGCAATATTATAAAATCCTTGATTGGACATTCAATATTTTATGCAGAAACTGGAATTATTAGTTAGTGGGAAAAAGGGGTCTGACTCGTTTGGTCTGGGAGCTGTGGACTTTCTAAGAACGGATACCAACCTTCCATGTCTTGCAATACCATTAACCTTCCACATCTTGCAATACTGTTTTATATACCTACGTTACCTCGTATGGTGCGTGTGCCAGATCAGGTCCTCTTTCCACCTCCACCCACAGAATAAAAGGAGCCACAGCCCACAGTTGCTACCTTGTGGGCTCTCATTTCCCTCTTTAAAATCCTCAACTACGACTAAACCATGGTTTGTTTAATCCTCCTGAGGGTGTTGTTTATTCTAATCTAGGAGCTGAGCTGCTCATCCATTTGCTCCCCCTGGCCAGAGTTGTCCCCCTAATCACTCCTTCCTAGAGAAATAAAACCATTTATCTTGGGAAATTTTTATCTTCATCATGCTGCTACTATATATGCATAGCATATACTGAAGAACCAGTGTTTACTAAGCAACGGTTTTTGCTTTTTTTGAGCTTAAAGAAACGGAACCGGGTTCTACTCTTTCATTCAGAAAAAAAAGGGGGAACCAACTGAGGTGAAGCAACTGGACTTTCTTGTTGGTAGACATGAAGAATCACTTTACTGGGTCTTGATTGCTGGGCAATTAAACTAAAAGTCTAATGCTTCCTTTCCTGTGATTTTGATGGATTGCATCTTGGATCTCTAGTAAGATTAGTTTACCGAGCGATTTGTTAATCATGGTTGGCCAAAAGGGGCATGCGTCTAGAAGCATCAAATTTGGGCATGAAATGATTACTAATAGGCCATCTAAAGCACTAACAGAAATAATATGCACCTTTTAGAATATTGGATGACCTGATAACTTATTTGCCAAATGCCCCCCAAAAGCAGAAAGTATTCAACATATATTTTGGTGCATTTCCTCATTTGGCGATTCGGTATTTGAATAATCGCTATGGTTGCTGACATTTGAGGACATTGACTTTAATTGTGCATCGGAATATAATTATTTAAGAGTATAAGAATGCATGAAGACTGGATTCTGTCCAGGGACAGCTTTGCTCCCCAGGATGCGGGTTCTTCTAATGGTGCTTTGTCTAATACAAGGAACTTGGCGTGGCTGTAGAGTTCGGTATTTGAACATGTCCTCATGAGTCATGTCTCATCATGCTGTTTTTTTTCCCTCTCTATAACTTGCCTTTAGTTTAGCCCCTTTTCAATTAAATGGCTGTGGACCCCCTTCTCCACTTTTGTTGATTTGTTCACTGCTGACTCAGCTAACATAAGTCGCCTTTCCATTGTCACAACGGGATTGGTTCCCGTCCCAGATCTAAACATGGTGAGGTCTAGTAAAAAAGAATAAAGAGAGAAAATGTTACTAAGTTTCTAACCTAGGAGTTAAAACATGGGTGTCCAGTAGTTTGGCTGTCTTGCATTGGACATTTGTTGCCTGGTCCAAGGTTTGGAAGGAGGCATGAGAGCCTAGCTAGCAACGTTTGTTTGAGAGCGAGATGCCAACCAATTAGATTGGGTTGTTGAATAGGAGCTTAGGACCATGCATAGAGTTACTCCTTTTTCCACAAGAGTAGGTGTTACAAGTACACCTCCATATTCATCAGTTGCATCCCCCAGCTGCATCCCTTACCTTATCTGAGCGGTCCCTTTGAAAGCTCTGAACAGCGTATTTGCATAACTGGCGACCGCCATCCTAAAGCAGCCACCCTGCAAGTTGCAACCCAGTTACCTGATTGCCTAAGCAAGTGCCTATAGGATGCAAAAAAATGTTGGCCGAAGTTTAAGTTATCTTCTTTAACTACCAGAGTCTGTATTCATGCTACACCTACTGTTTTCGGCAACTGTCTGGGTATACAGATAGATACTAGCAATTTAGAGTCACTGGCGCTTCTTTTTCGGTATACAGATAGATACTAGCAATTTATAGCCACTGGCGCTTCTTTTTTGGTATACAGATAGATACTAGCAATTTATAGCCACTGGCTCTTCATTTTCATACTTGTATATGTTGTTAAATGGTAGTCTTTAACATTCCTTGCTGAACTGATTTTACCACTGAACTCTCGACGTGAAGCACCTAATTGAACTACTAATCGTTTTAAAGTGGGTAGACACGACAGAGTGACCAACAAACCCTAGCATCCACAGAATATAAATATGATAATTTTCATATTGGTTGAGCAAGAGCTATCATTTTGTCATTTCTTTATTGTATAGTATAGTCGGCTAGGGACGATATCTGATATATATTTATTGTGGGAGGCCATTTATAAAGTGTTTCTTTCCCATTGATCTGATGGGCTTCCAATCTAGTCTGGATGAAAAGAGGGGGCATCCTAGTGGTTGTCCTTTTCTCTTTGCATCATACTGTGTCGGCACTACCATTCTTGGTTACCAGTAATTGCATCTACTCCTGTTGGCGTCCAAAAAGAGTGATGCTCATAGAAAATCACTTGATAAAGCATACTTCACATGTTCCAGACGTGTTTGTTTCATGTGCTATATAATTCTGGAGTAGTTCATGTTTTGTATGTCATGTCCCTGTGTGTTTTGGAATCGTTTGTCTTCAGTCTGGACGATAGTAATCGTTTACACCTCTACTTTCTTTACATGAGCTTCCTAAGTCTGGTTACTTAAGATGAAAGCTAGGTAGATTATATAGATCACTCCTTTTTATCTGGGTTTATAGGAAACACTTTCAACTTTCATTAGCGAGATTCCAAGAGTTTCTTTGCATATGGCTGTGTAACGTGTCCTCTGAACAGGACGCCTAAGGATAAGAACCAGGTCTTCTGTATGTCTACCCTTTCTATGTAGCCATCATGCCTTCTTCCACTAGAGTTAGTGACCATTACCTCTGTAGTCGAACCCTCCCGTGTATTATTCTATCCTTTCTCAATGAAACTTTTGTATTTCTTTTCAATTGCAAGATGATGCTAGACTGCCGCAATCAATGACTTTAAGCTCTATTTGGAGCTTAGAAAAGACCCCATTTCCAACTCGCAACCCGTGCAAGTACACATGTTTCTTGGTTTTTACTATAAAAGGTTTTTAGTTGACGATAGTTGTTATGGGCCGTAAACGAAATAGTACTGTGGTCAAATTACGTCCTTGTCTGGAACAATGAATCCTAGAGCTCTTTCCTGAGTCTACAGGAGATTGAGCAACTTGTCTTGAGGTTCTTTCAATTTTGTTGCTGCATAGCGTTTGAAAACATGTCTAGAACCGTAGCATCTCTTTGCATGATTAGCTGTGTCAGAGAATGGTGACCCTTTTGGAGTTGATCCTAAAGGGATACTGTTATACTCGAGGAAGATTAGCCACTGGCGGTGGGCCCCGAGACAGATTGCACAGTTAAGGGCTGTCTCCTGGTAGTTGTTAAGAGCCAGGCCATGCCATGTCAATGTTTTCTTCCTCTCGACTTAACACAGTTAAGAGATGAGGAAATAAATGGTGCACATGAATGCAGCCTCCTAGGTTTTTCAAACAAAAATACGCAAGCAACTTGCACTCGATAGTAGTAGCAAGTGGATGCACCTTGGGATCCAGGCCGTTTGCTTTTCTATATTGCCCATGAGGCTATTATTTGATATATGTTTTCCTTGTAAAAAGTACTTGATATTTGTCTTATGTTGCCAACCCTACGATATATTGTATTGCTCTCCGTATGCTGGAAATGTGGCTTTGACTAGCAAGCTGGATATCTTATACTCAATATTTTTATTTCTCTCTGTTGACAGCTTGTAACATATATTTGTTGATGTCCAACTTGCAGGCTAAAAATTATCCTCGATTTCCTAGAAGATTGGCGTGTATTGCAATCCTTGTACCATCAGAGATGCTGACCTCACCCTAGCTGTGCCAGGAGGCCCAACAGCCAATTTGACGACGGGATTTGCCACTACTGCTGCAGCAAGGTGGACGCACGCAACGTAAGACCCATTCTTACACCTTATATCCCTTCTACATATGCCAATGCTTCGCAAAATACCAACTAAACAAATAGTGTTCTGCAACCTTTATGTGCATATGTGATATGCTTAATATATGTAGATCCCTTGCGTTGGTTAGATGGTATCTGTTGCGCTATATACAATACTACAAACTGTTAGGCCTCGCAAATAGAAAATCTGGTGTGTTGCAGAGAGAAGTTACATATATAGTAATCAATAATGGATGCGACGAAGACTATTTATATGCAAGATTGTTGGTGCCTTCGAGGCCACTATTACTAGATGACTGCCGAAAACACTGTAGTCGAGAGGGACGTAAGATTTTAGCGTGAGCTGTACCTATTTTTCTTGTACAGTATAAGCTGATCTTAGAACCATAGGATTGGGCTGGACCTCGCTCAATTAGCAGTTCGTTTTCCCGAGCAACTACTGTGTGAGCGAGGGAGAGCTTGCAGTTGGAGTATATCATTGTGTGCGTGCGTGCGTGTGTGTGTGTGGTGGGGGAAGGCCCGCACGTTTCGGATCGGGACGAGGCACCCACTCTTCGCACATCCAGCCTCTCCTCGCCTCTCCTGCTCCTACTAGTTGTCCGTGACTATGTCGTAGGCCGGGGAATCATTAAAAACAAAACCCAAGGACGGTGGGCCCCACGGGCTGCGGCCCTCTCCACTCGTGTTGCACCACCGTTGCCTGCGCGGCACTGACCGTACCGCCCCCCCCTCCTCCGGTGGCAGCCCACCACCTTTGCCAACACGGAAGGGAGCCCCGCCGGATGCGAGGTCTCCCGGCGCGTCAACGTGGTAGGTTTAAGGTTTACCAGATCTGGCAAGCCTGGCTGGCCGTGGGAAGAAAAAAAGAAAGGCCCAGTCTAAGCTATAGCTGCTGCTACCGAAGGAGTCCGATTCTTTTTTTTTGTTTCCCCTTTCTTTTATTAGTTATTTAGCAATTAGTAATTATTTTATTTCCCATCCTCGCCAAGATGTGGAGGTGGTTTTCCCGGGGCCCCATTGGATCGTTGCTGCTACTATTATTATTTTCCCTATCCTGCGGTGGTGGGGCCCACACGGCAGGGTGGTTTTTTTGTCGCCTGTGGCGTTGTATGGGTTCCTGTCAGCTTGCTTCTGCTATCTTCTATCGCCTTTCCGCTGTTGAGAGATTCATGTCTATCCTCCTTGCCTTCTGTAGCTGGTATCCACACGATCTTACAAATTGCCATGCGCACTATATACTGCGAGTTTTATACGGAGTATTATTTTTGTGTCTACGTCAACCTCAGCCATAGAGCCCTCCTACTTACTGAATCCGAAAACGTCTTTCGAGAGGATGTGCCCTGTTTGCACCACACAAACACAAGCTTTGTTTCTGTGCTCATGAAATGCTCCTAAATAAATCCTCAGAAAAGATCCTGTGATTTGAGTCGGTCGTTGTAGGGGTTATGAAACATGCATGTCAGGATCTGACTTTGGTACGCGTGAAGCACGCCTTGCTTTTTTTTTTTTTGGGTTTTTTGTCGGACGGCGGTCATAGATTGGTTGGCCAATGATTGACGGCATTTCCGTGGGCTCGAAAACTTTGGGTGGACGAAACCATTGTTTTATAACAGATCCATTTCCTCTTCTGAGCAAGTCTTGTGGTCCCTTTTGTCGGTAGGCAATTAGGCATATCAGGTATAGTACTATGATATTGTTGGGGGAAGCTAATTAATATGAACTTCGTTTGCTGATCATTACATCTTTGTTTTTTTTGGATAACTATATATCCACAAGAATAAAAAATATAGCAATATCAAAGATTTTCTTCCTACAAATCTTCAAATGTTATTTTTTGTGTATCAAATCTTTACTAGTATATTTTTTTCATTTATCAGTGAGTTATGATTATCATATTAGATTGCACATATTCTACAAACGCTATGACCGGATAGTATTCGGCCGGTGCACGTCCTCTTGAAAATATATAATAGTATGCTATAGTTGATTATCCATCGATCCCTAACAATGTTTGCCCTTGAATACGTGAATATGTGAAAGTAGACTGCATATATATGACGGCCATGCATACACGAGATAGCTTAGTGTTTTGAGTCAAGCCAGCCAATACTACTTCTTGGTTAGGCTAAAACATTATTCCCTATGTATGCATCGATCATAATCCAATGAACTGGTGATCAACAGCTATCACGACCTGGGTTTTCCTCACCGTCAGAGCCAGTGACCATAGGGTTACTGTAGTAAATCGCGAAAAACCGAATAAAAATTTATCAAAATTTTAAATTATCTTTTAAATTTGGTGTGGTTACCACGTTATTACTGTTACCATATTTAAATTTGGTGCGGTTACCACGTTATTACTGTTACCATATCTGGACGGTACGCGCAGTTACTGAGTTAAGGTAAACCCCTAATCACGATATGTCCAGTATGTACTGTTCAATATATAAAAACTATTATATTATTCTGAGGACACGTACACTGAAGATAACAGCCACGAAATAAACAAAACACGTATCCTTTTCTTTTGTTATCTCCACACGGATGACCAGATCGCTCATTGATGTTTATGATGTTGATCTCTTTCATCCGTTCCTTTTCCGGTAGCATCTATTAATTCAACCATTCCGGCCTTCTAAAGAAAAGAAAAAAAGTAGCATACATACATGTGTATATATAGGATATATATATAGCTGATCCGTATTTATATGCCCTTATATGAATTGACAGTCGGTGTTCGTACACACTGAATTTATCAACGAGGCAGATCTTGTGACTATACAAAAGAAAAATAAAGAGACCATGCGATCGATCATGCCGCGTACATGCTACCTCCTTTCTTTCTGGGAAAGCGAAAAAAAAAATCTCTTCTATAATCGTTGTAAAGAGGCTACAGTGTTAGCATACGGTAGTACTACGGATTAAATAAAGAGTGTCCAGCTGGAGAAGGCACTATACACTGTATGGGACTGTAGATTTGCGTGCCGGCGTCGGAAGAGAAAACCTTCAAAACCAATTGGATTGATGGATGATCTCTTGCACATATATAGCCATTGTGTCATTAATTGCAACCAGCTTTTGACTAGCTTATTTGTCATGCATCCTGAGATTATATTAACATGTTAGTGTTGGATCGGTGTACGGTTGGTAGTTTGCACGTCCGTGTCAGCTAGTCGTGCCAAGTAGTACAGTATAGTACGACGTACTATGTTGGTGCATGAGTAAGTAGTTGGAAATACGAACGCTTATCTATCTAACTAGGATCGATTATTGGAGATCATTTTGTTCCCCATATGATTGGGAGGGCTCACGTGTTTCCCTTCGCAGGAGGGAGGCCGGTGCTCGCGGTGGTCCTCTGCATGCATGGTTGGGTAGCCAGCCAGCCTCATCTTGCTAGCTGCGACTGCGACCACAGTACGTGTAGCTCAGGGGGGGCTTGGCGTCTTCGGTGGATCATGATGCTACTAAATTTCGGCCTGGGCCATCGGCGGATCATGAAGAGGAGGAAGGCATTGGAGAGAATGAGCACATACGCTAATATGAGAATCATTAAGTCAAGTTCTTTCCAGGTTCAGGTGATGGAAGCTGAGCATTCTAACGTACGTACTACTCCTTCCGGCTCAAAATAAGGATGCCCTCCTCCTTCTAGTTGAACTGAACTAGAAGAGTGCACTAAAAATAAAATGGTTCAGGACGACGGAGGAGGGTCCGTAGAGGAAAAAAAGACAGCGTAACCTGGTAAGATGGAATCCTCCTTGGCTGGCCCATTTCGCCAGCACAGACGCTGCTGACTGTACAGGGCGGATCCAACACTGTGCGGCGGTGCGGCCAGGTGGCCCCCACTCTCCCGGCGTCTAAATCTGCCCATCGTTTCGCCTCTTGGAACCCTCCAGGTCGCTGGGTGACGTGACCTCTTTTCTTCTCTTTGACAAACTCGTACCACCGTTCAGTCCATCTCACGAGATCAATTAGCCCTCCGTGCAGGCGTTTGATTACTCGTCGGATGATGCTGTCCTCGTCTGGTCTTGGCACCGTGCCTGTCGACCTGTGATTGGCTCCTCGGTGGGGACACGTCACCCTCAGAGGGTTAATTCCTTGAGGTGACCTGCAGGAGCTGGGGACCCAATATGGAACAGTGAAAGTGGCACGATACTGATAGAGATTGTAAATGTGTTACACTAAAATTGTAACCGAGCATGTCTCAAGGATAGATGGACTTTTATAATTTGCTATAGGTAAAATAGAACTTAAGTTAAGAGTTCTAGTTTAAAACTATCTATATCTGTAATTATTGTTCTATATATAAACATACAACCTATGGTGAGCCAAGGAGAGGCAACCATGGTTACTCCATATTTTTTTATGGTATCAGAGCCGCCTCTTCCTAGAATAGATCTACAAAAATCTCGTCAAATTCTCGTGACAAGGGGGCTGCGACCTGCTCGTGACGCTCCTCCCCACGATCTAAACATCCCGCGACAAGAGGGCCGCGACCCCTGCTCGTGACGCTCCTCTCGTGACAAGATGTCTTCGTCCTCCGCTCATGGCGAAGGATACCTGTCCTCTCCTTTTGGACATCCGGTGTCTGACAAGCTGACACGGGATAACTTCGTCCTATGAAAGACGCAGTTCCTGCCCGCTGTCCGTGGCGCCAAGGCGCTTGGTTTTCTGGATGGAACCATCCCCGAGCCGCGACAAGTCCTTGAAGCTGAAGTCGACGGCAAGAAGAAGGAGATTCCTAACCCAGAGCATGACTCATGGGTAAAAAAAGATCAGCAGCTACTCAGCTACCTGGTGAATTCGGTCTCCAAGGAGGTCCTCGCCGGGATCACGACTGCAATAACCTCTGCGCAGGCATGGAAGGCGCTAGGGGCTATGTTTGCAGCATAATCAAGAGCGCGGGTTACAAATCTACGCATGCAATTGGCCACCACCAAGAAGGACAGCCTCACTACGACAGCCTATTTCAACAAGATGCAGAACATCAAGGATGAGCTCGCGTCAGCCGGCGTCACCGTCGGGGATGATGAGGTGGTTGCTCATCTACTTAATGGTTTAGACTTTGATTATCACCCCTTTGTTTCTTCTATGATGGGCCGATCAGGAGATCTTTCACTCTCTGAATTATATTCTCTACTCATGGAGTACGATCTTCGGCTCGAGATGTATCAAGGGACCGATCAGTTCCAGTCTTCAGCTAACATGGCATCTCGCGGTCGTGAAAACCGTGGTCGTTCTGGTGGTCAACGTGGTGGAGGCCGGTTCAATTCATCGCGCAATGGACAGAACAGCAACAACAATCAGAGTTACACCAACAATAATCAAGGCAATAGCTCGCAAGTCACAAAAAAGACGCCCTGTCAAATCTACAAGAAGACAAATCATGAAGCCAATCAATGCTATTTTCGCTATGAGGAAGACAATCAGTACCGTGGGCGACCAGCAGGAGCTTATGGTGTTGATACAAATTGGTATGCGGACAGCGGGGCCACTAACCATATCACCAACGAACTTGACAAGATGACCGTCCGTGATAAATATAGTGGCAATGAACAAGTTCATAACGCCAGTGGCAAAGGTATGAGTATTAGTAATATTGGGCATACAGTTTTTCGTACCCCTTTCAGTAAACTTCATTTGAACAATATTCTTCATGTGCCCTCTTCTGCCAAAAGCCTTGTTTCAGTTCATAAACTTGCCAAAGATAACAATGCTTTCCTTGAATTTCACCCTGATTCCTTTCTCGTTAAGGATCAGGAAACAAAGAGGATTTTACATCACGGTAGATGCAAAGGTGGCCTGTATCCTTTCATTCCATCGGAAGAGAAAATAGAGTCAAAGCATGAAGTTTTTAGAGTCCATGTCCCTTCTACATCGTTATGGCATAGTCGTCTAGGTCATCCTGCTACTCCTATAGTTCAGAAGATCCTTAGCTCAAATAAGTTGCCATGTGCTAGTTCCAAGAATGTTGAGTCAATTTGTGATTCGTGTCAAAGGGCCAAGAGCCATCAATTGCCTTATTCTGTTTCTAATAAAATCTCTAGTGCTCCTCTTGATCTGATTTATTCTGATGTGTGGGGGCCTGCACCCATCTCTGTTGGGAGTTATAGCTATTATGTTAGCTTCATTGACGACTATAGCAAATATACCTGGATATATTTGTTGAAGCATAAATCTGATGTCTTTCGAGTTTTTCAAGATTTTCAAAACTTAGTAGAAAGACAGTTCTCTAAGAAGATCCTTTGTGTTCAATCGGATTGGGGAGACGAGTATGAAAAATTAAATTCTTTCTTCAAGCAAATTGGGATCACACACCGTGTGTCCTGTCCTCATGCTCATCAATAAAATGGTGCTGCTGAACGCAAACATAGACATATTATTGAAGTTGGTTTAGCTCTTCTTGCTCATGCTTCCATGCCTTTAAAATTTTGAGATCAAGCTTTCCTTACAGCTACCTATCTCATTAATATTCTTCCCAGCAAGGTTATTGATTTTGAAATTCCTAGTACTCGCCTTTTTCATGATGCACCCGATTATAGCAATCTTCGTGTTTTTGGTTGTGCTTGTTGGCCCAATTTGAGGCCATATAATTCCAGGAAGTTATCTTTTCGATCCACCCAATGTGCTTTCCTTGGCTATAGTTCCATGCACAAAGGTTTCAAGTGCCTTGACATCTCCACCGGACGCATTTACATCTCCCGTGATGTCGTTTTTGATGAAGCCGTGTTTCCCTTTTCAAAGCTCCATCCTAACGCTGGTGCCTCTCTTAGAAAAGAAATTGTCCTACTGCCTTCTTCCCTTCGAAATCCAGGGGATGATGACTGTACTGCATCTGATATTACTAATACTACTGACGTACCTGCTGTTTCTAGTGAATCATCTGAGAAAATTACAGGTCTCATGCCTATGCTCCCAGCGCTACCGGCACAACGTTGCGTACATAGCCCAGGCTGCAGCTCCCAGGTGGAAACGCTGTCTCCTTCCAGCTCGTCGAACGGTGCTGTTTTGCCTGCTACATCGCCTGGGGGAACATCAGTACCGCTGCCGACCGCTGTTGCTGTGCCAGAGGACAACAGTGCGGCGATAGGTAGGGGTAATGCGGTGGTGCCTGAGTCTCCACCTGGGACGTTGCATGCGTCTGAGGAGTCTCCACCACCGCTGCATGCTACAGCATCAGGTGCACATGAATTTGTGCCACCCGGATCTTCTACAACATCTGGTTCTCCAGCAGCCACACCTGATCCCCCGCGTCACCAAACACGGTTGCAAAGCGGTATTATCAAACCAAAGAAGCTATATGATGGTATGATTCGATATGGCATGTTTAGTGCTACTGGTGAACCTAATTCCGTTGATGAAGCTATTTCAGATCCAAAGTGGCGTGATGCAATGGAAGTGGAATTTCAAGCTCTAGCTAAGAATAAAACTTGGCATCTCGTTCCAAGAAAAACTGGACAGAATATTATTGATTGCAAATGGGTTTTCAAAATCAAACGAAAAGCCGATGGGAGTATTGATAGATACAAAGCTCGATTAGTTGCCAAGGGATTCAAGCAACGCTATGGCATCGACTATGAAGACACTTTCAGCCCAATTGTCAAGATAGCTACAATTAGATTGGTACTCTCTATTGCAGTGTCAAGGGGATGGTGCCTCAGATAAGTTGATGTGCAGAATGCGTTCTTGCATGGTGTTCTGGAAGAGGAAGTTTATATGAAGCAGCCTCCGGGTTTTGAGGACACTAAAACACCGGGATATATATGTAAGTTGGACAAGGCTATCTATGGGCTGAAGCAGGCGCCCAGGGCGTGGTACTCCAGGTTAAGTTCCAAATTAATCACTCTAGGTTTTGTGCCGTCAAAATCAGACATGTCTCTTTTTATATATCATAGGGGTGGTACAACTATTTATATGCTTATCTATGTTGATGATATTATCGTTACAAGCTCATCACCTGAATCGGTGACAACTCTTCTTGCTGATTTAAAAGAAGACTTTGCACTAAAGGATCTTGGCAAGTTACATTACTTCTTGGGTATAGAAGTTAAAGAAGAGTTAGATGGCATAACTCTATTTCAAGCTAAGTATGCACAAGACTTGTTGAAGCGTGTTGGAATGCTCGGCTGCAAACTCTGCACGACTCCTTTATCTGCATCTGAGAAGCTGTCGAGCTATGATGGTGTTCCTCTCAGTTCAGAAGATGCTACTCGCTACAGAAGCATAGTTGGTGCTCTTCAGTATTTAACAAATACACGACCAGATTTATCCTTTGCTGTCAACAGAGTTTACCAATTTCTTCATGCACCGACCTCAGTTCATTGGACTGCAGTTAAAAGAATACTTAGATATGTACAACACACCATTGGACTCAGGATGCATATTCAAAAGGTATTGTCGTCATTCATCAGTGCCTTCTCTGATGCAGATTGGGCAGGTGATACAGATGATAGGCGTTCTACTGGAGGCTTCGCAATATTTTATGGAAGTAATCTTATATCATGGAGTGCTAGAAAACAGCCAACTGTTTCAAGATCTAGTACAGAAGCAGAATATAAAGCGATGGCTAATGTTACTGCAGAAATAATATGGCTTGAGCAACTGTTGATCGAACTTGGGGTTAAAGTGCATCGCACCTCAGTTCTTTGGTGTGATAATCTTGGTGCAACATACTTATCAGCTAATCCCGTGTTTCATGCTAGAGCAAGGCATATTGAAATTGATTTTCACTTTGTGCGTGAAAGAGTTATGAGAAAACAGCTACACGTTCGGTTCATCGCTTCTAGAGATCAGTTGGCGGATGGATTTACAAAAGCCTTACCGGTTGCAAAGATGAATACATTTATTCACAATCTCAAACTTCAAGGTGGTTAGGAAAGTTTAGATTGAGCGGGGGTGTTAGAGATTGTAAACGTGTTACACTAGGATTGTAACCGAGCATGTCTCAAGGATAGATGGACTCCTGTAATTTGCTATAGATAGAATAGAACTTAAGTTAGGAGTTCTAGTTTAAAACTATCTATATCTGTAATTCTTGTTCTATATATAAACATGCAACCTATGGTGAGCCAAGGAGAGACAACCATAGTTACTCCATATTTTTTCAGATACCACATGTGGGGTGGGGGTAGAGTAAAAGCGGATGGTTTCATGGAGGATTTGAAGCACTGATGACATTGGTTGTTCATTGGAGGAGACGAAAAGGAGATACTCTTCCAAATTTCCTCAGTAGCTGAATATGGTCCCTCTTCTTTTCCCCACGTTTCTATCATGTTTATTCTCTTTCTGAAATTGTACTTGTGCTATATCATGTGGATTATTTATCACCTGAAAAAGGAAGTGTAAACTTATTGGAGGGGAATTAACGGCATATAATGGTATCTGGTACATCTGCTAATTAGTTTTCTGGCATCTTTGTTGGGTAGAAAATGCCAAATGTGGACGTGAACTGAGCCTCACATGGCCCTTCTTCTTTGCTTTTCTTTACTGACACAGTGGTATGGTACTCTCTGCCTAAGAAGATGCCTGAATTGGCAGGCTACGATGAGCATACCACCAGTAGCGAGAGGCCATCTATTGTTTTGCCAGTTGTTGCACCTCATTTTCGCTGTTGCTTTTGTTTTCTTTCTCATATATGTACTATTTATTCCCTACTAGCTGACCCTTTTGTATGCTCTACCCAAGGTAAAGCAACAAATGCTTTCTTCTTTATCTTTTTTTTTTTGGAAAATAATAGACTGTAGCTCCATTGTGTGTCTGGTTCAGCAAGGCTGCACGAAGATGGACGCATGACGAGTGTATCCTAAGAAATGGTGTCTTGCCATTCCTTTCACCAGCAGGTCAGTGGCTTAAAACAACACAGATTTGCGCAACATTCACTAACCTGTAGTAGCAATAGATATTCATACATATTTTTGTCTGTACAATTATTTCAGAATTTATTAGATGCAGCAAATTTCCTCGACAACGGATTTGTTTTCGAGCGTAACATTTAGTATTTTGTTTTATTAAAAACTGCTAGAGTGCTAGCCAGGCACTAAATTTAGTTGGATATGGGGAATAAATGGTGCATTACCCTGGCATTTTTTTTGAAGCTATTACCCTGGCTTATTGGCCAGTACAAGTGTCGTACATGATTTTCTTTAGGTTTCTTACTAAAGTGGGAAATTGAAACATACATGGAATTTTTTCGTGGGTGGGGCCAACCACCCCGAAATGGAAATCTGGGTCCCCCAATAATTGTGCGCATCGCAACATAAAAATAGTGGCCGTGCTGTACATAGAGGGAGCTGATGGGCCACCAACACTGGTTTTGCATCTTCTCCTTTTGTTTTGCATCTTTCTCCTTTACTTGTTGTCAAAGCAACAAAAAGGATAGGATACCCTTGCCTCAATCCTCCAACAGTTCCTTGCATGCCCTCATTGCTATAACCCAAACTTGTTTTCCTGTAGTATGCACCTATCAGAAAATAAAAACTGTTTGTTTCGCCTTAGAGGAGAAAAAAGAAAGGCCGGGTCTATTACATTACAGTATGTATAGCAAGGCTTTGTTTGGCAATAAGTTGTATTATGATAATCTTGTTTAGTATTTTTATACTTTGTAGTCTGGTAAGCTAGTTTTTATTTTAATCCATGTCACAAACGATAATATTGTTATTTCCAAGACTATAATTATTGGGGGAGCCATCATAATTGGATAATCTATTTTGTTTCACTTTTGAGAACGTGCTTGTACCACAGTAAGTCCTCCTCCAGTTGTGAGGCTACCAACTAAAGTTCTCAAACAAAAAGGCCTCTCGCTGTGCTGTGTGTTCATATAAGGTACTCTCTCTGTCAAAAAAAAAAAAAAGCCAACTTCTAACGATAAATCTAGACATTTAGCTGATTTTTTTGAATGGAAAGAGCACAGGTTAAGACATGACTTTAGATGAAGATACGATGTGTGGCAACAGTGTTTCTGGCTGAGTAAGAGCTGCTTTTTGGGCCTTTTTTCTCGATCTTACATGCAGTGTCTTTGGGATGTTGAGTTTTTTTTTAAAAAAAAATTGTTTCACTTTTAATTTCATAAGTTCGTGATTGATTGTTTCTCTTATTGGGCGATACCTATCGTACGCACTGATGAAACTGCAACTGGCCAATTAACGACGAGCTAGAGTTGCTGGCAAGACATTGCCCCGGTAGCAACCAATCACTTGCGCACGCGTACTAGTATCTTATTCTCTCCAAGTCATGTCTATACAGGACAACGAGTCACAGAGGATTACCACTGATGGCAGTATTGCCATGCCTCCCAGATTAAGTCTTGTGCAAAATACGATTCCTTTTGTTTATCCCATGTTAGTTTTACTTTAGATGTCTATGTCATGAAATTCTACATTAAATGGTATCTTAAACTTTTCTAGCTGATTAATGTTGGAATCTCGAGGCATATGCAATGGCTGGGTTTAATTTCTCTTAGCTTGCTTATAGGTCTTGTAATCTAGCTATATATGAAACTAATTTGAATCGCCTGCTTATTCGTTACAGTTGATGATCCTACCATTTTTGTTCTATAGAGAACAGTAGGGGAAGCTCCTAATGATCCTATGTTTAACCAGCTGCCCAACAATCAAATAAAATTATGATTTTTTTATTCAAACGAACCAAATTTTCATGGGACAACCCCTAGCGGATAGACAGTACCATAAGTACTCTAGCAGTAGATTATGAGATAGAATAAGGTTAGATTAAGTTAGTTTTTCAAGGTCACATTATTTCTATATAAGATATGAGTCATGTTAAGCAATAAATAGCCGACGTCGTCTGACTATCTTTCTGATGGTGGTCATGATCATAACACAAATTTAGTTAAATTTTGTACAACTCAAGTGATGAAACCGAAAAACCCATGTTTCCTTCCACATGTGGTGGGATCGTGCATCATTATCTGTGCACTGCAAGTGTGTGCCGAAAACGGCTACTCTCATCAAGAAGCTAAGCTGCCGACCAATTTCTCCCCTGTTCCATCCAACTATGAATTGCTTGATCCCCTTTTTAATTCAAAGTAGTTGCATGTCCACGCAAACACGAATGCACACTGTTATGATTTGAAATTAATTAATTACTACAAAGGTGACGTTTTGTCTCGCTGATTACGACGTCTTCGTCGCTGCAATTAAGTCATTAGCATACGTGTACTTTGTGAACAGGCCCTTGCTAGTGACTGCTACTGCTATCCCCAGCTAAGCATCACCCGTAGAAAAGCTGCGACAATTCGGATGCACGCGCCAGAATAATGTAATGCCATTGTCAGCTCTGGTACGGACGATTTTCTGCCATTTTTTCCTCCAAAAATGATCTGATCGTAGGGACGATCTTTTGTGAAAATTTTACCTACAAATAAAAAACAATATACAAACACTGCAGACTAATTAGAACTGAAATTATATGCTGATAAAATATTATTATGTTTTTGGCCAACCATTGTTAATAGGGATTTGTGAATCCGAAACGTTTCTAATTGGTGACAATATATTCTTTCTCTGTTGATTTTTGTAAGTCAAACTTTATAGATTTGGTTAACAATCAGCCAAATTGCAAATATGTTCCTTGTATAAAAATCATATATATTAGCATATCCATATACTTTCAAAAGATGTTGATTTTAGGCTATTAAAACTATATTTTTGAGCAATCAATTGTCAAATTTTAATTTGAAGACATTTCCAAAATAAAGTAAATACACCCTACAAAAATCGTGCAGTAGTACATGTAAGCGGAGATTGATTTTATTTACTACACATGGACTCTAATTCAACTATTAAGTTAACTAGATTTATATTATGCTATCACAAGTATATTACAATAAACATCTAATTTGCGAGAACAATACTATAATATTATATATGCCAATAAAAAAACACGAGTTCAGATCAATATACCCCTCTCTATTGGTCACTTATACTTCTACTTATAAAATAAAATTTAAAATTTAAGAAGCCAAAATTTAAATTTTAAAACTAAATTTTAGAGTTAATTATGTGGTTTTTTATTATCGTTTATTTTAAAATATTTAATTTTAAATTGCTAAGGAATAATAATATAATGATAGATTTGATACGTCATATCTTGGCAGTTGCCTTATCTTAACCATATAATTACATCCATATCCTTGAATTAGTCATAGGCAATTAATTTGCACATTATTTCTCGTCCCGTTCCCCATTAAGCTGGTTGTTATCCCAAGGCATGCAGTTATTCGGTGTCCAAACAATAGTTCTGTCCTGATGTGATGCACCCCTAGCTAGTTCAATACATAATTTATTTTGGAAAAATATATTCTAATTATTTTTTTTATTAAATATAGTGGTTAACGGGTACTCCTGCCCAAAGTGAGTCGTGTCCATCTATCTATACCTAAGCTACTAGCTAGCTGATAAGTGTAGTGCCCGAAAGCAATGCTGGACAGCTTGGCCATTAATTGTTGCTAATGTTTCATATTCGATCGATTGAATATATCATGTGCAGCCTCTCGTGTCCTAAACCCTAATTAACTGTGGCATCTTTTTGGGCGTTTTCTGTAGAGCATATTTCTTCTAGAATAGCATGGCCTATCAATTACTTTATGTGTGACTACGAATCATGCATATATTTTTTAATGAATAAGCGGAGTATACATACATGCAACTTGGCTCATATATGTAATATTTATTATAGAGAATTTCGAGCCAAAAGTAAATAATGTGCTTGAGATAACTCTAAGACATATGCACGGAAATGTTTGAGTGTTGATACTAGTCCCTCCAACAAGAGAGTTGATCGAGAGTAATTAATCTTGTTAGTCTACTGTAATTATAGTAGGTTAACCTACGTGTGTAGCTGTACGATTACATGTGTAAGCAACCTCGGCTGCCTATATATATGGATACATTAACAGAAAATACAATCAACAATTTTCACACTTTCATAGTATCAAAACGGTTTCAATCCGCTATCTTTCCGTAACCAAAAACACCGCCGTTGTTGCTGCCGTCCCTGATCTCTTTCTCCGCCACTACTGTGCGAGAGACTGCTGAGATCCGACGCCCTCAACGCCGCCGTTTCTGAACCAACACCCGTCGCCGATCCGACCATCACCACCGGTGCCGACTGCACGTCACCGGGAGTGTTGCTGGTCTCATCACCAGCGCTGCCGATCTGATCGCCCACCCCGTAGCTGCCCTCATCATCGGGTGTGGCCGCCGATCCGATCCTACCTGCACTTCCGTACCAGTGCCCGTCGCCGATTCGATCGCCACCACTAGGTGTCGCCGGTCTTATCGCCGTACTGCCGCCGATCATATCGCTTGCCGATCCGATCTGATCGGATCCATCGATTGGTCCGATCGGATCCTGCTTATTGCTGATCCGATCGGCTCTCCGTTGCCGACTAGATCGCTCGCCGATCCGATTTGATCGGATCCGTCGATCGGTTCGATCGGATTCTGTCTATTGCCGATCCGATCGGCCTCCAAACTGATCGGCTGCTCATCGACCATCCGATCTCTACTGTCGATTTGATCCATCCAATCTGATCGGCTGCTCATCGGCTTCCGAATTGATCGGCTGCTCGATCTCTACTTTCGATCTGATCCATCCGATCTGATCAGCTGCTCATCGGCCATCCGATCTGCCCATTGCCGATTCGATCGGCCTCCGCTCTGGCCATTCGTCGTCGCACCCACCTCCCTTTGGCATTGTCGTCTCGGTCATCTTGGATGCGACGTTCTGTTCAAACTTCTTAGATCCAATGTCATTTCCTGCAATAAAGATGATATCGATCATTTATGTCATGCATGTCAACTTGGTCGTTATGTCTACCTTTCGGTTCATCTACCTTTCGTGCTACTCACAACTTTGATTTAATCCATTGTGATCTATGAACCTCTCTAATTGGTGTGTCAGGATACAAATATTATCTTGTTATTCTTGATGACTGCTCTCACTACATTTGGACTTTTCCCTTTCGTCTCAAATCTGAGACATTTTCCACTATTTCTACTTTTTTACGTATGTTTGCACATAGTTTGGCACCACCATTAAGAGTATCTAGTGCGACAATAGCCGTGAATTCGATAATTCCCAGGCCCGTATGTTTTTTCTCTCCCACGGTGTTGCCCTCCACATGTCGTGCCCATACAATTCTCAACAAAATGGTAAAACAAAGCGTTCTATTCGTACCATCAATAACTCTCTGCGTTTCCTTTTGTTTCAGGCGAGTCTCCCACCAGCTTACTGGGTTGAGGCCCTTCACACTGCCACATATCTTGTGAACCGCCTCCCCACCATAACACTCGCCTCCTCCACATCATACTCAGTTCTCTTCTCTGTCCTGTCCTCCTATGATTATCTCAAAGTTTTTGGTTGCGCCTATTACCCAATATGTCATCTACAGTGCCCCACAAACTTGCTCCTCGTTCTTCTCTATGCATGTACCTCGGCTACTCCTCGGAACACAAAGGCTATCTATGCCTCGAGCTTCAGTCAAACCGTATTCTCATTTCTAGACATGTTATTTTTGATGAATCATTCTTTCCTTTCTCTGACATGTCTACCACACCCATGGCACCCTCCGCCCTGGACTTTCTTGTCGATGATCATGATCTCAACGCTTCAGTTCCTAGAGCCTCTTTTTTGCGTGTAGGTACAGCAGCTTCCTCAGTGGTACACCCCGTGCCCGAGGCCCCACTTGCGCGCGTTGAGCCTTGGTGCAGGGCCGTGGTAGCCTGAGTCCGCGTCATCTGGTGCTGCTGCCCCTGTGCACCCCGCACAGGTCGCTACCAGCGGTGCCTCACCGACCATGAGTGTTGTCGGTCCTGCTGCCCCTGCTGCTCGCGCGCAGGTTGTTGCCAGCGGTACCGGCCGCACAACTGCCACTCGACCGACTGTCATCCCTCCGGTGACCAATGCGCACACGTGGCAAAGATGGCATTGCGCAGCCTATGGATCGCCTCAATCTCCACACTGTACCCATGTCGCCTCTTCCTCGCTCCGTTCGTGATGCCTTGTCAGACCCCAATTGGCGATCTGCTATACAGGCTGAGTATGACGCTTTGATTGTCAATGACATATGGAGTCTTGTGCCACGCCCTCTTGGCGTCAATGTTGTGACTGGGAATTGGATTTATCGTCACAAGTTGCTCACTGATGGTTCTCTCGATCGTTACAAGGCTCGTTGGGTTCTGTGGGGTTTCACACAATGGTCCGGTGTTGACTATAATGAGACTTTCAGTTTAGCTGTTAAACCTGCGACAGTTCGCGTGGTTCTCTCTCTGGCATTATCTCAGCACTGATCCATTCATCAGCTGGATGTGAAGAATGCATTTCTTTATGGCACTCTCACTGAGACAGTGTACTGCGTGCAACCTTCTGGATTTATGGATTCTTCTTGCTCAGATTTTGTCTGTCGGCTCAACAAGTCCTTATATGGTTTGAAGCAGGTTCCTCGTGCTTGGCATCACATGTTCACCTCTCACCTTATGTCACTTAGATTTGTTGAAACAAAGTCAAATACTTCTCTCTTTATATATCGCCGCGGTCCAGACACAGCCTACTTACTGCTCTATGTTGATGATATTGTCCTTACTGCCTCCTCTGCTGGATTACTCAAGAATATCATTGAGCCTCTTCGGTATGAGTTTGCTATGACGGATATGGGTCAGCTGCATCATTTTCTGGGCATTTCTGTGACCTGCTTCGCAGATGATCTATTCCTTTCTCAGCGGCAGTACAGTCAAGATATTTTAGAGCGTGACGGGATGAGTGCGTGCAAGCCGTGCAGCATGCCTGTTGATCTTCACTCCAAATTATCTGCTGACGGACCGCCTGTCGCTGATGCTACACAGTACCGCAGTCTCGCCGACGCTCTGCCGTATCTGACTTTCACCCGACCAGACATTACCTTTGCAGTTAAGCAGATCTGCCACTATATGCATGATCCTCAAGAGCCGCACCTCGCTGCTCTCAAGTGGATCCTGCGCTACCTACAGGGCACCATATCTCTTGGGTTGACCAGGCACCGATCTTCGCCTACAGATCTTGTTGTTTACACAGATGCCAACTGGGCTGGCTGTCCTGACACTCGCCGGTCGATCTCTGGCTATGCAGTATTTCTCGGGGATAACTTGGTGTCTTGGTCTTCCAAGCGTCAGCATATGATCTCTAGATCGAGTGCTGAAGCTGAATATCGTGCTGTGGCAAATGGTGTTGCTGAAGCTACCTGGTTGCGCCAGCTGCTCCTTGAGCTTCGCCACCCCCCTCAACGTGCCACCTTAGTCTATTGTGACAATATCAGTGCTGTATATCTCTCCAACAACCTGGTGCAACATCAGCGGACGAAGCATGTTGAGATTGATCTCCATTTCATTCGAGAGACGGTCGTCCTTGGTTACATTCGGGTCCTACATGTTTCTATGATATCTTAGTACGCTGACGTCTTTACCAAGAGTCTTCCTACCTCACTATTTTAGGAGTTTCGATCCAGCCTGAATGTTAGCGATGCTCTCGATTAGACTGCGGAGGAGTGTTAGTCTACTGTAATTATAATAGGTTAACCCACGCGTGTAGCTATGTGGTTATGTGTGTAAGCCACTCTAGCTGCCTATATATACTGATACATTAACAAGAAATACAATTAATAATTTCCACACTTTCAAATCTTGCTAGTGTTGTTCTTCATTTTTGCCTATGCAACCAGAGCTTAAAAATTTCTCAACTCTTCAGCTATAACTAACACTTTGACAAGTAATATATATAAATTATAATATGACAAGATATGATATATATATATATGATCTGATTATTATGGTAAGATAAATTAGCTTTTATCTTTATCTCTTTAAAGTTTTTTAACATCTAAGCCGTAAACTCTTTATACAATCTATCTTGAAGAATCTATAGTAATCTACGTTACATAGTATACCCTCTTCAAATATTCAACATGCTGAGCGAACCATTTGGCGCGTTGCCTGCACATTACACAGTTTCTAGTCAAATCCAAGAGAAAGATCAACCTAGTCACTTGACCTGCCAACTTTTGCCTGCACTCTAACCTTTCATACATACGTGGCATCTAGTGAGAAAAAAAAAGCTGAAGGCCAAAAATTTAAAATCCCAAAGCGCAAATCCTTTTGCATGCCACAGTTTTTGCCTTCATCAAAGACATTTTTGCCCTCGTACATGTGGAGAGATAGCTAAAATATGGAGAATAGAAAGGTCATTTCCTCATCTGCTCCTCACACAGCCACACAAATCCATCCAACACTTCGATCTCATCCCTTTCTCGCTCTCCTTTTCAGTTTTAAAAGTCCCCATGTCCTTTTCTTGTTTGATTCTATGAACCTGTAAAGGCATGCATATTTCATCCATCTTTTTAGACTTTTGTGATCATCCTTAGCTTGGCTGCCTTCTAAGAAACGGCTCTTTAATCATAAATTTTATATCCCCTGTGGACATCCTTCCAAGGGCCTCTTGTGTGCTTTGCTTTGCTTTCTTACTTGCTTGATACCGATAATCTCCTAGCTAGTTGACTCAATCCTCCCTAGCCAATAAAATAATTATTCTTGCAACTTTGACATGGTTTTTTTGAGTTTACTGATGCCAACTTCAGACCAATGCACATGTTGCAAATCAGTAGCTGCAGATTGTCCTTGGGACTCTACTCAAAGATGATACATATATGGTCAAGTGACATGAATAACTAGAGAAACAAATCTGTGGTCCATAATCAAGAGTTGTTACCCGTGGGGTCAACCATTACCATAATCAAGCTCCGACAAGTAATATATATAAATTATAACATGATGAGATGTGATATATATATCCTACGTCCTCAAGGACTAAAAGTATTTCAGTCAGTAGGAACCCAGGTGATCAAGTGGTTGGAATTGATCGATCGAGCGGCGGCAGGAAACCTAGGCCGGCCTAGAATACTCCGGCACGTAATACGTTGGATCGATCACCTGCCTATATGGATCGTTAGATCGATGTGAGCTAGCTGTCCAATAATTTAAACAGTGTCTACGTACACACATGTACAGATATATATACTTGTATAGAATCAAGTTGGCAACAAAGTAAGTAAAATCTTGATGTCTACCCGTAGTAAGAATTGTTAATTTGAGATGTGTTGTGTGACGAAGAAATTAAAAAAAAATCAGTTGAGACACCAAAAATAGTAGCATGGTATTGAGTACACCATTTTTGCCTATTAGTATGTTAAATACTAGTGCTCACAGTTATGAACACCGGTAAGGAATAGATGATTTATATATATTAAATGTGCGTTAAATATGTATATTTATTGATTTATGTAATAAACATGTGCTAGATATGTGTGCACGTCTTTTCGTGTAATCGAGAAATCCATAGAGAGAGAAAAAAAAAGTGCTAGATTATGTGGGTAGGCATCTTGATGCGTACAGTTAGATGGATCGTAGGGTGGAGCTGCATGTGGCCCGGCCGGGCATTTAGGCCACGCGCGTGCTCCTCGTGGCCCATTACTAAAACAAACATGCACTTACTAGGAAAACCAAATTAATTAGTTTGTACATATGATATGATATGATATATATTCCTACCTGTAGTCAATATAGTATGCGTTTAGTGTGTAGCTAGGAGAGGTCCACGTCGCCCCCTGGCTAATTTAATCGCCATCGACGCAACATGGCCCTATTTTTCTCAGCTGCTCCTCTGTGTTTGCATATCTCTATGCGTGTACGTACGGACGCCCTAAATTTTCTGTGTACAATCTCTACTCCTTCCTGTTCTAACAGTAGCTATTGTCTGCTCCGTCCTATTCTTAACATGAGTAATTGAGTTCGTTTTATGTCTATTAACTTTTTGAGGAATCTGTTTACCATTAATTCTCATGTAAGTAAACGGTTGTTTGACACACCTCTACTATGAACACTAGGTTACTTGATTAATTAATTCATGCCCTAAGGAGTTTTAGATGTTGATGTTATTGACAAAATCTAACAAAGTGCTGGCTCTAATTTTGCTATGTTGATGACTATTTCATCGTATTTACTGTAAGGAAATTAAAGATGGACATCAGTAATTAACAAAAAGGTCAACAATTAGAACGTCAAAATGCGTCCCCACTTATCAAAACTCGATGATATAACCATCAATATGTCAAAAAAGGACCTTTCTTTCGGTCATATCATTATATCACCTTGTTGGATAAATTCATCCCGGATTGGAAGGTTGTGGTGTTAAATAGCCTTATCCCATCCTAATACAAATCTTTCTAAGTTTCCATATTATTTCATTATAAATATAGCTCATCCTATATGCATTTTTCGGTCTGTTTCCCATTTTATCTTGTCATGTCACTCTCACGAATAAATATTACATATTTTTCCATGTGCTATAAATGATGGTAGCAGACCCATTAGGGCTTTTTAATGTAGTTTTTTTTGAGAACTTTTGTGGAATTTGTAGTAGCTCTAACAAAAATCTCACAAAATTCATCTGTTTTAAATGAGGCTCTAATTTGATCTATAAATGTTCTCAATATTTTGCGTATAAATCTAAGATAGATTATATTTTAGTCAAAATGATTAGTAATTGATCCTAAGGCCATCCACAGCTCATCAATATGGTGTTCACCCTCTAGCTATTAGCTATCACTCTTCATCAATGAAGAGTAGTGTACTTTCACATACGTTCCCTGGAGCGAGTGAGGCCACTGGGTGTGAGGATCCGTTATTCTCCTGCACTATGGAGCCTGTAGTGCCCTTGTGGTTTGCGTTGTCCCTTGCACTCTATGCCCATGCGTTGGAGCATACTAAGGTCACAATGAACTATAGAGTCTATGTTCTTTCAGCACCTTAGGCCTAGATGACAAATGTGGCCTCGCTATTACGTGTCTTGTATTATCATTATCCTAAGTAAGAAGAGTGTCATAGGAGATGGTGTTTGCAATATGCCTAAGTTACTTTTCAATTACCGTGGTAATAGACCATATCGAGACTGTTTTGTTTTTATCGCTAACCTTTTGGTAACCACAATAATTGTTGTGTTAACGTTGGGTCTGGTTCAGATAACCATCCCTCTTCACGGTAATTCAAACGCGGGAGGGAGGCACTCCCTCTGTACCAAAAATATAAACACTTTGAAAGTTTTGATGGAGATTAAGGCGAGAGATGAAAAATAAATTACATGATAGAAGATGCATAAGCTCTTGTAGGTACTTTTGGGCTCAGTGTGCCGGAAAGATATTTTGAGGAAGGCCGCACAGCACAGCATACACAACACACGAAAGGAGGAAATGGGCGCCCAAATCGGGAAGGATTTTAAGGATAACCGGCTACTTCCCGCGGCCCCGCCTTCTATATATACCCGCCTCCTCTTTTGTCTTCTCCCCCCACCCCGCTGCCTCCCGCCACAGCTCGCCGGCGCCGGAGACGACCTGTCCATCGTCTTCTTCCTCTTGCTACCTCACCTTTGTCCTCTCTCTCTCTCTCTCTCTATATATATATATATATATATATATTCTCTGCTCTCGCGGTAACCGAGGGAGAGAGAGGGGGAGGAGGGTCCCCGCCGGTGGATTATTCCTTCCCTGATTCGTTGGTGAGGTGAGGCGGCGACAGTGGTGGTAGGATCGCATCGTCCCGGGCGGGCCGGTGTGGTAGGATGTTCGTCAAAGACTGGGATTGAGGTGGTGCCTGTGCTGCGAACGGCGCCTGGGGCTAAATGTACCGGAAGAACGACTCGGCCCTCTCCTGCTTCTACCTCTTCCTCCTCTGGTTCTTCTTCTTGAAATAGACGCCACGCCACCACACCACATCAACCCAAGCCAGGCCAAGAGATTGCGGTTGGCTCTAGCTAGCTTGTGAGTTTGTGACCTGAGCTACTGCGGGCGGAGATTTGGTTTGGTTGGTTATTCTTGGTTGGGTGGTCGATCCACCGGGAGGTGTTTGATTGTTTTCTTGCCTGCTTTTTGCTTCGTGATGGAGCTGGATCTGAACGTGGCGGACGGGGTGCCGGAGAAGCAGGAGACGGCGGCGAGGAGCGATTCCGGCACGTCGGAGTCGTCGGTGCTCAACGCCGGGCCCGCCGAGGAGGGGTCCTGCTCGACGCCGCCGCCCCCGGCGGTGCTCGAGTTCAGCATCCTCAGGAGCTCGGCGTCCGCCGAGGGAGAGAACGACGTTGCCGGCGGCGATGACGAGGAAGAGGAGGCCACCCCCTCGCCCCCGCCGCACCAGCAGCTCGTCACCCGGGAGCTCTTCCCGGCGGCCGCGGCCTCGCCGCAGCATTGGGCGGAGGTCGGGTTCCTCCACCCCGAGCCGCCGCGCCCGCAGCCGGACATCAGGGTCCTCGCCCACGCGTCTCCTCCGGCGCCGACGACGCCGCAGCCGCAGGCGGCCAAGAAGAGCCGGCGTGGGCCGCGCTCCCGCAGCTCGCAGTACCGCGGCGTCACCTTCTACCGCCGCACCGGCCGCTGGGAGTCTCACATCTGGGATTGCGGCAAGCAAGTCTACCTAGGTGAGCACAACAAAATCATCTCATCTTCTCCTCAACGCGATGCGATATTGCGATGAACAATCTAACAAACACATCATCTCATCTCATCTTCTTCGAAACAACGCAGGTGGATTCGACACTGCTCACGCAGCTGCACGGTAAAGAACACATGTCCAAACTGTTCATCATTCATCCTCACATGAGCTCTCAACATGCTCCGAAGCAGAGGAGACTGAATGATTGATGGCATGTATGTGTGCAGGGCGTACGACCGGGCGGCGATCAAGTTCAGGGGAGTGGAGGCGGACATCAACTTCAACCTGAGCGACTACGAGGAGGACATGAAGCAGATGAATAGCCTGTCCAAGGAGGAGTTCGTGCACGTGCTCCGGCGGCAGAGCACCGGCTTCTCCCGCGGCAGCTCCAGGTACAGGGGCGTCACCCTCCACAAGTGCGGCCGCTGGGAGGCGCGCATGGGGCAGTTCCTCGGCAAGAAGTAAGAACACCAAAAACTCTTTTCATCTTCTTCCTCCTTTCGTTTCATCTGTTTGTTCTTCTTGTTCCTGTTCCTGTTCTTGTGACTGTCATATCAATCATTTTGGTAGTGATCATCAGCATGCCCGTTTTGATTAGGGATGATAGTAATCAAGTACTACCTAGGAGTCTGATTAGATTCATACAACAGCTAAGAGTTAGCTAGAAATTAGGCAGTGGATAGGGAATTCCTCACCGGTGGGAACGCCATGCTTGGGTGCAGGTACATATATCTTGGGCTATTCGACAGCGAAGTAGAGGCTGCAAGGTTATCATCTTGGATTCTTCTCTCTTGTACAATTGATGAAAACAAAAAAAAATCTTTTTTTATTTTACTCTCTTGTTGTTCATCTCCAAAGGATCTTGTACCGACTCGAATCTCCTATCTCTCTTTTTTGTTCTTTTCTTCTTGCTTCAAACATCAGGGCTTACGATAAGGCTGCGATCAAATGCAATGGCAGAGAAGCCGTCACCAACTTCGAGCCTAGCACATATGATGGGGAGCTGCCTACTGATGCTGCTGCTCAAGGTAAAATGCGTGCTGAATCTGATTGATTAATTTTTCTCTTCAGTCTGTAACTAATTAAACTAGCTGATGAACTGAGCCCTGTACAGATTTAATTAAAGCCGGATATAATCGTGATTTTTTTTTTGAAGAAGCCGATGTGGATCTGAACCTGAGCATATCTCAGCCAGCTTCACAGCAGAGCCCCAAGCGGGACAGCAGCTCCCTCGGCCTGCAAATCCACAATGGATCCTTTGAAAGTTCTGAATTCAAGAGAGCAAAGGCAAGTTGCAAATTCAGTCAAATTCCTCTCATGAATCATCTGTTTGCATGTCAAGCCAGTTGCAGTGATGCGAAAGAAACACAAAAGCATAAATAATCAAGATTCGCATTCACCGTGGTAGCGACTCAACTATGATGTGCTATTTGCATATGTAATCTTCTCCCTAGTACACTTCATAGACCCCATTTCTATGTCTACCGTCTAAATTTGATTTCTCTATTGTCTGACCCACCATATGCACAAATTGCATCAAGTTTCATCAAATAGTAGCGAGTTTCTCTTTTCAACCTGATTAAGACGTAGGAGCAGACATGCCTATGCATCTTTTTCATGAAAACTGGAAATGATCATTAGAATCACTGTTTAGTTGATATTTCAACTGAAAAATTTGTACTTTGCTGTGCAGAATGACGCTCCCTCTGAACTTGCTAGCCACCCTCATCGCTTCCCTCTTCTGACCGAGCATCCGCCAATCTGGACTGCCCAACCTCATCCCCTGTTCCTAAATAATGAGGTGAAAATTTGCAGCTGTCAACGTATTATTTAACTTCATCCACTTGCATTTCTTGTGTGGCTATCAGTTTAGCTCAAGTCTTACATTGATGTGCTTCATTGCCTTCCGGCCTGCCGACTTCAGTATTAATGCCTGGCGCAAGTTTCATATGTAGGATCTTGAAATTTCAGAAAGGGCCTAATTAGGGTAGCAGTACTAGTCTAAGAATTACAAATATATTTGATTTTTTTTCTCCAAAAGGAACTTCCTAGAGAGTTGACGATTTCGCTTTAGGATTTTATATTAGTTAGTCCAACTGTTCCTTTCATCATGCTAATATCTTATAAAATTAGTGTCGGCTGATATGCAAAACTTCCCATTGGGAAAGGAAAAAAAAAGCCCATAAGCCGCCATATTGTTATTATACGGATTGATTACTAAATTGCCCATTGAAAAAGGTTAGATTGGTTTGGCATCAGACATTTGGACCTGTGAGTTCTGTTCAAATTTACCTCTGAGACTTCAAGGATAGCTCCACTTACGTCCTTCTCTCATTTTCCTTGGACGGAAAGGTGACCTCGACGTCTGTAGCCAAAGCTTTCTGTCCAATTGAATCGTCGAAAATCCGGTCCAAAATCGTTTTTTTTTCCAAAGAAAAGGACAATATAATCGTTCTTGGGAATTATGTACACCTGTATCTTGATGGATGGATAAGTAATATAATTCAGCATGCTAAGGACAATTGTTCACTGTTGATGATGCAGGATGCATCCAGATCATCAGATCAGAAGAGGAAGACAGAGGGTGGTGCTGTTCCCAGCTGGGCATGGAAGCAGGTGAGCCATCATCCAGCACCTCTTCCTCCTCCCACGCTGCCATTGCCGCTCTTCTCGTCGTCGTCGTCGTCGTCCGCTGCAGCATCATCAGGATTCTCCAAAATCGCCACGACAGCAGCTTCCCACACTGCCTCCCTCTGGTTCGACCCGACGGCGCCGTCGTCTTCGTCGTCAAGCCGCCGCCACCACCACCACCACCACCATTTTCAATGATAAAAAGGAAGAAGCCATCACCACTGTAAATTTGCCGGGAAGCCGGCATTTTTTTTCTTGGCCATCGCCGGCGTTCCAACGTTTTCGTCTTTGCGCCGGCGGGCCGGCCGGGTGGTTTCTTGTAGTGATTAATTAATTGGGATTCATGACTGTATTTGCATCCATGCATAAAAACGCCCAAAAATGTTCCAAGTGCTCCTAGTCTCTTTGCACCTGATCTCAGAAAACAAATTGAACTAACCTGAGATTGATCCATACACATTGTTGTAGACAATTTGTTATATTAATGACAGTACAGGCATCATCAGATAATTGACAGCACCTTCAATCTGCTTACTTTATAGTATTTGTGGACAGAAAAAAAAAGCTTTGCATCCAAGAAAAGCGGAATTATTCAAGTTACTTTCTTGGTTGTCACTTGGTGTTCTTGTCCTTTCTTAGTTTGGTACCAGCTACCAAGTTGCTTCTAGCAAACACTGTCTGTTTGTTCGTTCTGCACCGTGCCAAGATTTGGTGATAATGGACAGGGAAGCATTTGGTGCGTGTAAGAATATATGCAGTCTCTTACAGTGCATTTGGAATCACACAGTTTTTTTTTTCTTTTGTTTCCTATAGGTTAGATTTTATGCAGAAACTTTCACTCTCTGATTGCTACTAGAGTAAAATTTGTGAAAAGAACACCGGAAAATCCAGGCAGATTTGCTACAGGGAACGGGTGGAAAATCTGCAAAGGACAAGAAGACAGTGAAAAGAAAACACAGTAGTGAAATTGGGACAGATTTGTGCTCAAATTCAGACAGGTCAAAAGGAACTTTTTTTGGGTCTGAAAATATAAGTATTTTTAAAGTTTTCACGAAAATTAAGAATAGAGATAAAATTAAATGAAGAATTGTTATTATTGGTTGAGATAATAAAGCTAGTGAAAAATTAAACAAGAGAGAAGTTATTATATTCTAAAATAAATTTTAAACATTAAAAATTTGAGAATCTGGCTGTCATTGGAAAATATCCGGTGGATGGTGCGACCTCGTCTGCTGTTATGTCTATGCGATGCTGCTCCTGCTGCTGCTGTGACTTATGATGTGAAGCTTTTTTTTTTCTGTTCCTTTTTGTTCGTTGAATTTTTCGACGATGAAATTATGTGACGGGCGGAATGCAGCTGTCGGCATCGGGTCTCCCGGCAGCAAAAAGTTGGTGCAACATGAAAGAATCCGTCACGTGAAGGGACATATGTGAACTGCTTTCCATGAATTCTGATGATATCTTCGAAATATAGAAATTTTATAAAAAAAATTAAAATAATTTATTTCCTCTAATTTATCTTTAAAAATTCTTCAATCCGAAGATGTGCTTAATTTGACAGTATCATTGATCTTCGTAAATCGGAGACACATAACTAAAGTAATGAAAAATATTTTTAGGCAGATCTAAAAGAGTTTTCGAGACTGGATAAATCATCATGTGTTTGTTATAGAAATCCCATCTCTGTTTTATTAAGCACATACATTGGACAAGCCCAAGCAATCGCCTGGGGTCTCGGGCGATAGATAAACAGATTGCTGTGTGGTAAACGCATCCGTATACAGGTGAGACGGTAGTAGTGCTCTTGATGTTGAATATTGGAGATAGAATCCCTCTTGGATTGTGAATGACTGTACCAAGAAACGTGTGAGCCTGCTCTCTTCTATATTCTTTCCGTTCGGCCTATTGGCGTAATATTATTGATGTGAATTTATGGTGGCAAACTCAACATTCAAGAATCTTGACGTTTCAAGATTCATAGTTTGCAATCTTCAGCTGACAAATTTTTTTAAAAAACTGCAATTCTATTCAAATTATAAACTGCCCTGACGCAATCTTCGTATTATAGTAGTTATTAACAGCGTATTTTGAACAGAATAAACTTGAAGGTTCAATTTTAAGATAATACCTTATAAAAAAACTCAAATGAGATGTACTAGAGAGACCAATAATGTTAGCAAAACTATTGCTTATGATGAACATGCATCCATGCATTGGTACTAGCTAGATCTACTGGCATCCTCCAATCCCATTGCTCCGTTTCCTTTAATTTTGTTTACTTTCTTCAATGTAAATGGCTCTGAATTTGTTTACAAGGCACAAACTGCATCACAAGTTGGCAATTCACTTGTTGCTTCGATCAGGAGAACGAAGATGGTTCACATATAATTTACTAGGGAACCAACCTCTGAGATCTGAAAAATGTCAATAACATGTTAGTTAATTAATTAATTTGGTCTCAAAAGAAGCAAACTAACTACATATTTTTTCTTTTCTCAAAAAGAAAAGCAGTAGTAGTTAAGTTTGCTTAATCTTTATACCATACAAAATGACTTTTTTTTAAAAAAAAAACTGAGTTCAATTTGACCAAGTTAGCTAGGTGTACGTAAGTTGTGTTATACAAGCTCATCTCTTGCTAGCTAGTACATGGCTAGTGGCTCCAATTATATGTGAACATCAAGAAAAGAATATACTAGATAGAATACAGAGAGTACTTTCTTAATGGCAATGAGAGCTTGTCGTACAGGTGTCGACGTGTAACATTATAGTTTTGTTGATTGCTCCCCAGATGAGATTATTATTATTATTGATTATTATTCCTTCCTTGAAAGGATGAATGATACCTCAAAATATTCAAACAACAGCTCCATTAGATCACCGACAAACGACCATCAGGTCAGGTACGTAACATGAAAAAGATAACTAAGAACACCGAAAGGACAACCACCGATAGGCTAACACCAAGACACCACAACCCCCAAGCATTTTGATTAGTACTGTAATTTGATAATTAATCCCTCCATGCACCTAAAACAATAACTCCTTTTTCTTTCCATTAAAAAACATGTTTGACCCCATATTATTGGTGTAGATCATATAGAATTAAGAAGAAAAAAGATAGATCCGATATGCGAAAAGACGAAAGCAAACTATATGGACAATCACCAGCAGGTGGACCTCATCGGCAGAGGGTTTATGTTGTTAGAGCAGCCATGTCAATGACGATCCATATTATATCTAGTTCTTATGTATTTGCTACTCTGTCTTACGATCCGAAATAAAGGGCCTAGATCTTTTATGCATTGTGGGAAAATACTGCAATAGAACGGATCTATAGCGATATTTCTGTGCAAACTGATTGATTGAGAAATAGAAGGTCCAGATTACATCCAACAGCTATTTTCAATTCACAAAACAAAATAGCAATTACGGCGTATCTCAATCGGTTCGTAACGGTCTCATAAGAGGAATCTTCTGTATGCATGATGGCAATAAGAAAATAAACAAAATAATACTTCAATTTGGATTTTTTAAGGATTGGGGCCGTCCTCTTTTTTTTTTCCTTCCATGTGGTGCGTCTCTCTCTCCTTTTGGCATGATTCCACGAGAGCAAATATATTGCTATTTTTTTCGAAGCGCCTATTGGCGTCACTGCTTACGTTAATTCCCTCCCGGGTAGTAATAATCTAAGTTGCATGACATGGATCAGAGGAGTCTAATAAAATAAATTAACAATTGGGTCATCGTACTACTACTATATTGGGACTGATCACATCGTTAATGCTGGAGATTGATTCCTTGTATTAGTTGTAATCGAACGAGACTTCTTTTTAAAAGTGGTCTTATTGTTTGTACTCTGCTTTTTGTTTATCGGAGATAATCTTTTATACTCTCAAGTCGTGAAGTTATACCATGAGCACAACATGTACTACTTTTAGTATGTCCTTTTTTATAAAAGGGCAATATTTATTTTGTTATGTACCTTAATTAATCATGATACACTTGTCTTGATCACTTTGATTAATTTGGTTAGCCTAATCTTGATTTTCGTACCCCATGCCAGATTATTCACTTTTAGTACCAATTGGTTTGGGTAATTATTTTAGTTAACAAGTGGGGCCTGTACTGTCTGCAAGATAACATGGGCAGGCAAAATTCAATATATATTCAAAGAAGCCAGATGACCTAGGAGTTGAAGGAAACGGATGCGTGTTAATTAGTAGTACTTTTAATTTGATTAGATTTGTCAGATCCAAGATTTATTTTTCTACTAGCCAATTACAATTTATTAACTATTTAGTACTACAAATCATGAAGGGTCTGGATGTGAGTGCAGTTAGCCCAGCCAGCTCCCAATAAAAAATCTCCTTTTTGCTTAATTATAATATACAAGAGCCTCGAGCGACAAGCACAAGGAATCCGTACTACATATTAATTCTGAAGATTTTATATTGGTAGACTTAATCTAAACCAAGCAATAAACAAGGAGATGATGCCAAATACCACAGCTCTATCCACCGTAAATCATAGTAAAAACAAAAGTGTTGTCAAAGGCAGCTATCTAAGCTGTCATTTTCGTTTCATGTTTGTAGTTACTATATTGCATAAAAAAACTGAAGATTTTTAATTCACTAACATATTAGTAGAAGCATTAAAATTTAATATATGAAAATGATATCGGTATATTAAATAAATACTTTGATGTGTGGTGATAATTTTAACAGTTTTAATATACCAATGTTGACAAAGTAGCTATCTGACCTACACATTAAAAACCCGTATCAGTATCTTATTAATTGGTAAATCAAAAAAGAAACGGAGAGAGCAGGTGCACCATTGTTAGTGTCTCAATTAGGGCGATGACGAAAATGGTTGGAGCACATTGATGGCGACGCAACACCAGCTAGCACAGCCACGGCTGGTTGCTGCATTCATCTCCATCAACCTTCTCCTAGCTGCGAGATGATCATATCATTTAGCTCACACGTGTAGCTTTGCTTCCTCACATATTGTTTTTTTTAATTTTTTTTCTTATGTAAGACTGTTTAAACGCACCATCCAACCCTACGACTGATATATCGTCGGTGTTTCGGTCAAACTTTATGAAAGGAAAACACAATTTATAAGGAGCTATGTAGATTTGAAAATATCTCGCGCTGTAAGTCTTCCTTTAGTATGGAAATCGCTCGTATTAAAACCATATAAAATTTATGTGTTCCGATCAGCTAGTCAGTCAGGGGTTAGAAAAATCTTAGGCCTTTTCACGCCCATGAGCAATAATCCCCAGGTCTATCAATGTTAGCTTAGGCTTTCTTTGCACAACATTTAAGAATTGCATAGAATGGTCAAATAAAGCCCAATTCGCCCATTATCTATGCGTGACTATGTAACATTACAGAAATATTTAACTATTTTTTTATAAGTATCCCTAATTTTTTATCATTGGAGAGATAATCTTTTTTATTTTTTTTGCCACTTTTAACTATCGTAGCATCACATATCAGATTGCTACCTTGGATATGTAAGCTAAATCACCCTTTTGCCCCCCTTCTCCTTCATGTCTCCCTTCTCTCATTTCTTTCTCTATCAACAAACTCATCTGCTCATCCATCAAGTTCCACGCAAGGACATGATGACGGTATGGCAGATGCATAGGTGTAACCTTAGTCCACGAGGCAGCAACAACAGCGGTGAAGCCCTGGTCCGACAAGGCGGTGACAATGAGGTAGAGAAGCTCGACAACTCATATGTGGTGGCAATGGCATTGGTGAGCTCTCGGTCGATGCAGGTTTAGCCTGAAGGAAATGGCCTAGAAGAGTAGGAGGAGAGTCTAAAAGGGGTAGGGAGAGATGGAAGTAGCGGTTGGCCAATGCTCACATAGGGATAGAGTGGTGGCTCCACGCATGTCAAGGACTTGGAAAGTTACTATGAAATCCATCCACCCTCACCAATGATATCTATGCTCATCGGCCAGAGGAAGTATGTGTAAAAACACCAATAAACATTTCATTCTCCTCCTTTTCAACAATTAAAGCATCACTAAAGTGGTAAATTTACCCTACTTTCTACTATGTACTTGATTATGAGATAGAGAAAGGATATGATAATTACTTATATAAGCAAATTCTTAATTCTAAGACATAAGTTTCATTATGCGGGGTGTAGCGAAATCTTTCAACCTTCTAGAACTAAACGTCCTTGAGAGAATGCTGGCTCTAGCTATGGCGGCAACTCCTCTACCTCCTCCTCGTCACAGCCCTTTTCTACCTTGTCGTCACTACTTGGGTTGCAAGAAAGAAGGGACACACCCATGGCAATATGCCCTACACCTCTCGTCATTGTTTTTTAGGCCAGTGCTCCTCCTCGTTGTCTTCTAGGCTGACATTAGAGGCTAGAGGAGGAAAGGAGTAGAAGTAGAGGAGGGACAAACAAAAAGATAGAGGCGAGGCTTGATGTTGGTGGCAGGCATGGTGGTGGATAAGGATAGGAGATAGAGAGTAGAGAGATAAAAAAGAGGTGCTAACTTGTGAGATCCATAGGAGGTAAAATTAACATTGTATACATTTATTTCACATTGATAGTGCTACAGCTTCATCACATAGGCAAAAGTGGAAAAAGCATAAGTAACACCCTTTCTCCGATGGAAAAAAACATAAGACTAATTATAAAAGTACAAGTAGCCACTTGTAACAGTTAATTTCCTCTGACATTACAAAACAGTACTAAGCTATATTAGTTAGTTCCTTTTCGTCCTTGATTATATGGGCCCCATTCAGGCCCATCCAAACTGTGGAGGCCGGAGTGCAAACTAATATGCCGGCCCATAAATGATGATTGGCCCATTCATGGGAGGCTTATATGGGCTGGGCCATGGGTGACGACGGCCTAACGGGCTGGCCCACCAGTCTTCTTCAACCCTACTCCTCCAAGGCAAATCAACTGGCTCGTTGGCTCGCATTGCCGCAGAAAGGAAACCCTCGCGCGCCGCCGCCGCCGTCGGAGATGACGTCCGTGCGCGCCGTGGGTTCCACGCTGCCGTCGATCCGCGCGGCGGCTGAGCTGGCGCGGCAGGAGCTGCTCCGGCGGGAGCTGGTGGAGTGCCAGCTGCTGGCGGGCATCTGGTGCCACGGCTTCACGGTGGCGCAGCTGCGGGGCATCCGGGCCAGCCTCCCGCCGACGGCGCGGCTCGTGGTGGCGAAGAACTCCGACGTGGCGGCGGCGGTAGCCGGGACGCGGTGGGAGGCGGTGCGGCCGTTCGCGCGGGGCATGAACGCGTGGCTGTTCGTGCGGTCCGACGAGATCCCGCCGGCGCTCCGGCCCTACCGCGACTTCCAGAAGGAGTGGAAGCTGCAGCTCAACGACTTCACCGGCGCCGTCTTCGAGGGCCGCCTCTACGGGCCCGACGACTTCGCGCAGCTCGAGTCCATGCCCACCAGGGTGCAGTCCTACCAGTACCTCCTCGGCTGCCTCCAGATGCCCGCCGTCTCCGTCCTCGCCGCGCTCCGCGCCCGCCAGGAGGCCATGGCGCAGCCACCGCCGCCCGCCGCTGAGGAGTCGGCTCCGGCGCCGGCGGCTGACAAGTGACCCGAGCTCCTCGGATCATACTACAACTGCTGAAGCAAGCGTAAAAGAAGCTCCTTTTTATTTTTCTTCTTTTATTTTCAGCAAATTTGTGTTGCAGAAACACTCGTAGCTCATAAACGGATTGCTTTGCTCGAATATGATGTACTATCCTTCCATGTTGATGTTTTGCAAACAATTGCGAGTGATCGCCATTGCTCCAATCTGATATTCAGAGTTCAGACTCTATGTGCAGTATGCACTAACATTTTATTTCAGCATTGGTTAATCAATGTTCTGCTTGCGATGATGCACTGAGAAAATTGCTTGTAATTACTGCCGTGTTCATGAGCTCGCACTGAGAAAGTTAGTTCCTACTAGGAATTACTGCTGTGTTCATGAGCTTCTGGTTTCTTTTTGGTAACAGTTGATAAGTCGCACTGGGGTTTCCAGAGTTGCTGGTAGCCTGAATGCTGATATCCCAGTGATTTGCATATACTTCGCTGATCTTTTTTTGTCATGGGACGGCCAAGTACCCGTAGGATTAGGATAGAACAGGTACTAGTACAGTAACTTAGAAGCCACAAGCAACAGAGCTCACGAGAAGTAGCTACAGAGCCGCTTGCCAAGTTGAAGCATGCGAGGCTGTTGTCTTAAGGCTTCAATATTCGGTTGAGAAGCAATGCATGGCTGAAATGGAGTACGACATGTTGAACAAACTTTACTGAAACTAGTGGACTCAGCAACCAACGCAATCAGAAGGTAGATAAGACGCTGCTGAGGCAACTTAATAATTTACCATCATGTCTGACAGAGTACATTGAGGTCTACTAAAATTCCTTTCATATTTCCTATACATGCAAAAAGCGAGAGGACTTTGCTAGTATCTCAAACCATATGAACACCCTTGAGCATCTTAAGCCTTCTGCATTCCGATTCACGACGAATCAACCTGAGAGAAGCCATCTCAAATACTCAGTTCCATCGTCACAAGCAGGGGCATCATCAGGAGCAGCTACCCTCCTCCGCATCAAACTCTCGACAGGTATGGCTTTCCTCTTCCTCCCACCTGCTTGACGTGGGCGTTCCCTGTCAATTTCTTCAAAATTTGCCTGCAAACAACGATGGGAAAACAATAAGCATCTTAAAGGGTTTAACAAGAACAAATCAGCGGTGGCCTATTTCATATGGGAATTGTTGTTTGCATTACCTGAACGTACACATGAGCACTAGATTTCTCATGATTGTCCCTTACATGCTTGTAAGAAAACCTCTTGCCACACCCAGAGAAACTACATACAAATGGTCGCTTCTGCTCATGGACCGCTTTGACATGCTTGTCCAAATTGGATTTCTGCAGTTCAAAGGCCCCAAGAATTGAAACAGTTTGCAATTTATTGGAAAGAAATAATCAATTCAGTGAAACAGAATCAACCCTGAAAGACTGAAATCCTACCTTCGAAAATGACAACTTGCAGTCCTTGAAGTGGCATTGAACCCTCTCAGTAACACAGGAACCTTCATGCATTCGCTGATGACGTTTGAAATTCTTCTTCAGCTGTTTAGTTCCACAGACATCACAGACAACATGTCGATGACAAGAATTGTTATGGGCCTTGAGGTATTCCAAATTGGTAAATGTCTTCATGCAGCCTGGTTCACAGCAGATAACTTCACTGTAATCCAACTTAACTGCACAAGTAAAAAAAGTATTGTCATGAGTCATGACACAATTAACAAATTCTCAAATCTCAACTGCTCACAGGAAGTAAAAGCAGGCATATAGCGCATGTGGAGTAGAAGTAAATCACGCATTGGATCTGAAGAGATAAAAGATCTCTCATAGATACAGGACTATTTTGCAGGATACTTGAGTTTATATCAGTATTCTAACTTACAGAGAGGAATCAAGAGTATCAGATGACATAGCCCAGTCTATACATAATTAAATTGATCTAGGATAAAAAGACAATCTGGGCTGCAGAGTGCTAAGCATTAAAGACAGAAAGAAAAATATGGCATACAAGTATCTCACCATGTGATTCTTCATGCTTCTGTAACTTAGAAGCATATTTAAAAGTTTTCCCACAGTTCACCTCAGGACAGATGAATTCTTTCTTGCTTTTACAAGGAAAACCATCTCTATGCATTTCCTGAACATGTCTTTGCATATTACCCTTTATACTGAACCTACGGTTGCATCCTTCCATAGGGCATGCAAATAGTTTTCCTTGATGTGTAAGTAGATGCCGGTTCAAATGGTCCTTCCTGCTATAGCTGAAGGGACAACCATCTACATGGCAGGAAAATAGCCTCTGCACGGAATATACCTCAAATATTACAATGGAAGCAAAAGTGTACAAATATGTTGACATAAGATAAGTAGGTTCATGTACACACATATCCATTCAGTGTAATATGCTAAAACTGCTCAGATAGTAATATAATTATGCTTCAAATGAGATAGCTGCATGAACTATCAAATGCCACTAACAAATATACAAGTGTATCTTGACTGAGTCATTAGGGCAGGATCCTTAAGTAGCTTGCAAATAACGGTACGCCAATACATACATATCGCTATATGTAATAGCAACAGATGGAACAAAAGAAAGTCTTAGAATGATCAATTTTAAATAAACGAGCAAACCTTAAAAAGTGTGTGAACGAGGCATTCTTGATGGAGCTTCTCAGGAGAGTCTCCCCATCCTGATACTAGTCCATTCAAGGCCTTCACGCATTTTGGAGTTCTTTGGGATCCAATGCTTCACGCATTCATGTCTGAACAATAGTCTGCCAAAAACAACATATATCAGAAACCATAGTAGGCCACGCACCAATCCAACTAAAAACTGAGCTAAATGGCGCCTATTACTTGTACACTTAAATTAACTCTCAAATGAGGAATTGTTTTGGTTCTTGGGTAGGATATTCATTGTAAAGGACTACTATATGCCATTTATACTAAAAAGGAAAGCCAGGAGGCAGTTACTCCAGCATGAGCATGACTATATCTTCTGTGCACATGCTAAACCTACTTGGGTAACTGTTTGATCAAAAGACCATCAAGTGGTGCTAGCATTAAAAACAACCAAAGGGCATTACGACATCTCCTTATCAAATACACCCAACAAAAGGACATGAAATTCTTTAACAATAGTTGCACGTGTAAGATAAGGTCCTTCGGTAACTTGAATAAACTAAGGAAACTAAGAATGCAACACATGGAACAGTAACAGCAGTAACATAGAACATGCAGCTTTCAACAGAAGAGATCACCTGAGGAAGAGCGTGAAAGAGGCATTCTTGAAGGAGCTTCCCAGAAGGGTCTCCCCATCCTGGTACTAGTCCACTCAAGGCCTTCTCGCATTTTGGAGTTCTCTGGGATCCAATGCTTCACACATCCATATGTAAAAAAATAGTGAAATAGTCTGCAAAAATCAGCATAGATCAACAAACCAATCCAACCAAAAACGGGGCCACATGACAATTACTAATTGTCCAGAGAAATTTGCTGCAAACACAGTGTAGTTTAACACCACACCTAGATATGACAGAGAATTTATCTACGCTATTGCATGGAATACGCTGAGCCACAAAACATATAGCATCTATCACAAGTGTCAAAGAGGTGAGCTGATCATTTCAGTGAACATATAACAAAATTCAGATACCTCAAGTGAGTGGCTCTGCTTATGTTGCTTCAAATGGGCCGGCTTCTTAAACCTAGCACCGCACACCTCGCAATCATGGTCAATCTCTTTGTGCGACTCACCACCACGTCGTCCCCAGTAATCATCCACTTCATCCTACAACGCACATAGCAGCACAGAAAAAAAACGAACAATTAATTATTCATCCAAGTAACAAATCACCACGGCAAGCAGCCAGCTAAGCACAGAGCCTCCGAGAGCAAATTCTGAGGTCTGAAGCGAGAGACGCCATGAGATACCTTATGGTGTTCGAGGACGTGGGCACGGATCAAACGCTTCTTGGAGCGAACCACGCTGCAGAACTCGCACTTGTACCGCCTGATATCCCTACCAGGAGGCGGCGCCCCCTTGCTCTCCCCGACGCCGGCCATCTCCCCTTCCTCGGCTCCGGGCTCCACGCTCCCCATCTGACCAAACCAATCCCCAAACTCGCCTCACAAAACGAGCAAAGTCACAGCCAAATCAACCAAAATTCCCGAAATCCGCGCTACTTGCGGCGTGAATTAGAAGAGAATTACCTCTAATTGCAGAGAAATTCGTTGAATCAGCGGGGTCGCGAGGCTTCAGAGATTGGCGAGGGCGGCGCGCAGGGAAAAGGAGAAACCCTCGCGACTCGAATCAAGCGCACCACTCCACCACGGTACCACACCAGTAGTAGTAGGCAGGTCTTAGCGGGTTCCGGTGTGAGAATGCGGGTGTCGGGTTTGGGTTGCACCTTAAGTCCACACATGTGCGCTGCTCTCCTCTTCTTTCAGCTCACTAGTGTGGCCATGTTACATGTGATATTGTAAGCTTTATAGCTATTTTCGACCCAACTTATTATCAGCGATGACCTTAGCAGTTGTCAGCGTTACTAATACGAAAATTTTTAAACACAACAACATCGTAATATTATTCTCCTCCGTCCATCAATTTATTTTCCGTCCATCAATTTATTTTTATAATTAACTGTCCTTCAAGACAAATATTTTGAGGTCAAACATGACCTTAAACCCAATGAACGCGATCATGATTGGCAGACAATAGTGACGCGTAGGGATGAGAATAAGAACCTTCATCTCATCCGTAGCAGTAGCTGGTAGCCACTCTAAGCTTTATTTGGAAGAGTTTCAAAATGCGGGTCTCGGGTTCGGGTCACACCGTAAAACCCGCACGTGCGCCCCCCTTCCAGCCCACTCGTGTGGCTGAGCGCCTGAGCTAGAGGAGACCGTACTACGCTTCCCTCTCCCGCCTCTCCCCGACCTCGTCGCCGGCGATGGCCTCCGCCGCTGTGGCCAGCGCCACCGCCGCGACCAGCTCCCGTTCCTTCCAGCAGCTCTCCGCCACGTGGATACGTCGTGGACACGTGGCGCTTCCGCCGTCGCCGGGGCGTTATCATCCCGCGGTCACGGCGGCCGCGGCGTCGCGTCGCACCGGCGAAGGGGGGCGGCGGGGGAGGAGGCGGAGGAGATCCAGTGGGTCTGACCAGGAGGATGGACTCTCCCTCAGCTCCGGTGATTTGCGTCGTCGCCATCTCCCACTATCCAGCCTCTCCTTATATCGGTACTAATTAATCTAGTTGAAACCTTGAGCTTGGAATTGGCGAATTGCTCACAACTCATAGAGCATCAACGATGTGATTACTTAGAAACTATATGATGATCTCTAATTATATACTAACACGCAACAATTTTATTTGTTCCTCACTGAGCATATTTATGGTGAAATTATAAGGTTTCCAGTTCCCCTAATGTATAATTGTTTACAGAAATTGAGACACCAAATTCCACTCCCGCTGCACGTGCCAACAAGGGGAGCACAAAACCTGTTGCAGAAACCAGAATTACCAAGAAAGGCTCTCGGCCATTAGAAGGGTTTCATTGGTGGTACTTGTTTGGTGATATAATACTTCATCAGTTGATGATTGTCGGTGCTGCGCTTGATTCAGTAAATTGATCTTATGTAGGTCCTTGCTGCAGTTTTCTTCGGTGTTAGCATTGCCCTGAGGGATGGGGTTGGGAAGGCATCGGAATATTTTACTGGGTATGTGTTATGCATCACAACTGAATTTTTATACTGAAAACTGTTTTATGGAATGTTGGCATTTATCCATTCACACAGAGCAATTGTAGAATTCCCATCGACACTGTTATGTTAAGCAAAGCCATCTAGGAAAAGCACTGTTGAAAATTAAAAATGCATGGGCTCATCCATTGGTTTGAGCAAGTTAGTTTAACTTGTTGCAATATTGAACGTCTTAAATTCCCTTTTTACAAAGAGTTAAATGATTAATTCTGAACTTAAATATGCATCCTCTATTTGTCCTCATCTCATGTCTTTTAAATTTCACATATAACAATTTGATTTGTTTCTGCTATGTAACAGATATTTATTGGAACAGAGTTTATCGGTAGACAACCTCTTTGTTTTTGTTCTGGTCTTCAAGTATTTTAAAGTGCCGCAGGAATACCAGGTATGATTTAGTAGCTAGTTTGATAGATAAGGCCCAAGTCTACTTTTTCCTTTTCTTCTCACATTTCTTTGATATTGAAAACAAGAACCGGGTACTTTCTTATGGTATTGCTGGAGCAGTGATCTTCCGCACGGTGATGATCACCCTAGGAGCAGCTACGATTCAGGTTGTTTTCTTTCACATGTTGAAATCACTTCTTAGTTTTATCATCTTGCGGAAATTTTTATTAACTTCTCTTTTCCTGTAGAGGTTTGAAGCAGTGAACCTATTATTGGCTTTGATCCTGCTATTCACTTCGTACAAGGTGGATCATGCTTCGTTTCTTCTATTCTCTTTTTGGTATACTTAGTTACTTTACCATGTTTGAAATGGAGATATATGAGGCTCCTGTTGCTCACCAAAAACTTCCTTTTATGAGAATGGCAAGTTCTCTCTGTCATTTTAAAACGATCTACCTGTTCTGTTTCCTATAAAATTTATGTCCAATCCCTGTCTCTAACAACAATACATTCAACCAATCATGGACTTCAGGTGCATGTACTATATTATTACAAATTTATTTGTCATATTCCTTCCGTCAGTTAGCAGCTAATAGTATGATGATTTGCATCTTTGGGGGTTTCTTGTTTGTTCTAGCCATAATGTTATAGTTCAGCCTAGTCCTTCCATCAGTTAGTAAGCACTAAGTTGTCACTCATAAAAAATCTTCCTGTTCTTTTAATAGTAATGAATGGCACCTCAACATGTTATACAATATTTCTCTTTGGCAACTTCAAGTGCATTAAATATAAGTAATGTTTGCAGATGCTAATATTCATATTCTTAACATTGATGGCAGTTATTTTCTGAAGAAGATGAAGAATCTGACCTGTCTGATAATTTCATAGTAAAAACATGCCAAAAAATCATTCCTGTCACTGGTAATTAACTTTATTAAATGATTTTTCAGTTTCTCTTATGCCATTTCAGTTATATTATTTAGATTATCACTATTCTCTACTGTGAGATCCAGATCATGGCCATACTGACCAGATACTCACTGAAATTTTGTCCACTTCCTTCACAAATGAACTTCTTATGTGTAGAAGTTTATATTCACTTGCTTGCTGGTGCATTTAACTCATTCTTTTGTTTCTTTTGTCAGATTACTATGATGGTGATCGTTTTTTCACAACTCAAGAAGGTTTATGGAAAGTAAGTGTTTGACTGTTATCCATTATAAGCTTGATTGTTATCACTAGTTCACAACAGCTTGGATGAGCTTGTTCATACTAGAAATGATTACCTTTTTAGCTATCTAATGCTGATCTGTCTATGTACTGGAAAATGTAAACTATATCTATTTGTTGACACCATTACAACTTCTGCTTGTGCAGAAATGCTTCAAGCAATACAAATGCATAATTGAGTTGACCGTTCAATACATTAATCTGACATCAAGAGCTGCCTTTTACTGAAAATACCTTTTTTGGTTAATGTCTGCAGGCCACACCATTACTCTTGACTGTGGCAGTGATTGAGCTAAGTGATATTGCTTTTGCTGTAGGTTCCTTTGCAATATATTTCCTGTGCAAAGTTTCCTTTTCTATTTTATGACCATATGAATGGGGATTAACAGTTCTGATATATAGATCGATTCAATACCAGCAGTTTTTGGTGTCACAAGGGATCCACTTATAGTATTATCATCAAATATTTTTGCTATTTCTGGTAACCCTTCTTTCTTCTGTGTTTACAAATACATCCTACAACAATTCTTTCTTTTTTTAAGCACACATTAGCACTTCCAATGTAAGTCATTTTACAAGAGAACTTTTGCCAGTAGTTAGGAACTTCCAGTAATCTTGGTATTCAACTTTGTTTCTCAACCTATCTTTTTTAAGGAAAAATATTGACGAATCCTTCTGCAACCTTTACTTTTGTTAGCACCTGCAGCCTGCACTTGTTCATCCAGTTGATGCTTAGAGTTACTGTTCGTAGTTCTTATTTATCTGTTCCATAGAAGTTCTGTTTCTTGTTGGAGGTATTTTGGTTCCATTCAGCTTGATTGTTTAATATAAAATTTAAATATACTAGTTATATCTCCGACTATATGCCACATATCTTATGCATTCCTCACACATTGTTAAACGCTAACTTGGAACAATTACTCTATAGGTTTAAGGTCACTCTACGTACTCATTTCTGAAAGCATGTCTGAATTGGAATATCTGCAGGTACAAATACACTTGATCTTTTAAAGATTCTAGAGTTACTTACCTATTAATGAATACAACGGAATGCATATCAATTCCTTTAGCCGCTTCATAGTTATACTTAAAAAAAATCAACTTTGTATTCATCACTATTGATATTCAGCATATAGTGATGATTACCAGCAGGTATTACTGAACCTTCTCCTGGACATTAACATGTTATAATGAATAATAGAAGGGTGAACATATCCATATATTGCTCAATTATCTACCTTATTCCGCTTATTGTTGTTGGCAATTTTGTTTGCAGCCTGCAATTGGTATAGTTTTGGGCTTCATAGGGACAAAGATGATATTTGACTTTTTTGGTGAGCAACTAGAAACCACATTAGTGCACGCAAATGCCAATATTTTCTTATATCCATTGCATTTCATGCTATGTTTTGTTTCTGCATGAGCAACACCCAATGACAGTGCTGATCTGTGGCAGGTTACCATATACCAACTGAAGCTTCCCTTGCTATTGTTACCACGTGTCTAAGTGGTGGAGTAATATTGAGTCTTAGGAAGGCATCAACTGAAGAAAAGGACGAGTAGCCAGCTTGCTGGAGAGGAGGTAAACGGGATAAATTAACTTGGTGATTCTTTCACGGGTAGTCATACTACAACAAATGAATTGTAGAAATCATTTAATAAGCTAGAAAAAAGTATATCATTTTTTCAGAAATGTTACTTGTGTGCCTATGTCAAAGAATCCAAACTGACAAAACATATAATAAGTCATGTATGTAAGCTTAATTAATTCTTTCTCATTTAAATAGCTTTACTTCTCTTCTAGATCAGAACTAATTTTGAATTTTAAAAATGCACAGAGATATAAACTGCAACTACCAGTTATTAAAGGTCATTGGTTAAACAAGTCTTTTTTCTATCCAAGTATTTTCAGACCAGGCTAATCCATGTTTTGCTGGCAGCTACATCTAGTATTTAGTTCTGAAAGTGCAGTATCAGTCATGCCATGAGCTGTGAGATAAAAGAATCCAAGAATTATCTGATAGTTTTGCAGTGTAGACCTTACGTATTGAACATAATACTTATGACATCTGTGCACAAGGAAACATATTTATATTTACTTATATTTTTGCTTTCGTCCAGGTCGAATGAAATTACTGGTTCCTTTCTTCGACATGATGGTACAGGCTTCCAAAGAGCTGTTCCCTTTATCCTGGTGCATGGTGCATCAATACATCATTTAGTTTGATCATCAGATGCAGAGGCCCTTGAGGAGTTTTCACGAGACCACCGCACTGGGCTAATAATGCTCATGGATTTGAAGGCAAATCAGTGGTTTTGACGTGTGACCCCAGGATAGAATTATAGACTGTCAAGGCATGGAGACGGTGTCTGATATCCAAAGAGAACCCATGTTCGCCTTGGTTCGTCTCGAAGCAGACAGAACGTTTTGGGGCTCTAGGTGGTGACTAAGGCTTAATGGAAGTCCGAAAAAAGCGGCCTACTAGGATATATCATATTTTATTGCAACAATGGTGTATAGCCGACCATTATCGTTTGGTTTGTTTAGCTACTGATCCTTGTCATATGGTTAACCTGTTGTGCTTTGTGGGTTTTAGAGCATTATCTGAAAACCTTTGCAATCTGCAACATGAGTTCTCTGCGAGTGGTCAACATCTATTATCTATCTATCTATTATGTTAAACATTTTCTAGAGTAGACTACTACGTGCCTCTCTAGTGAATTAAAATTTTTCTAAAAGTTCTAAGAGAAAAAAAAAGCAAAACTGCGTTTTGAAAAAAAAAATGATACCGTCTTCATCCCTAGCCCTCCTCTACCATGGTCCGTCTACCGCGTCGGCCGTTCGTCATCCTACTTTCTGCGCGACGCAAAGCCCGCGCCCTCGAATTTCTTTCGTCCGCGTCCGATTCTAAAGCGAGAAAAGATCGTAAAACAATAAACACAGGAAGTCTATGTATCAAAACTATCATTCATTGAAGTTATACTCTAAACCACCGAATATAACAAGAATACCAATTTTTAGATCTATGGAAAATACCTATTGGATATAAAATTTTGGAAATAAAAAAATGACATTGGAGTTTAGTGTTTTCAAAATAACGAGAATACTAATTTTCAATGTCTTTTTCAAAAGATACAGCTTATGAAGAAAGTCCATATAAGATGGTTGAGAGTAGAGTTGGTTACGATCCTACGTGTCCAATAATATACATCTAATACTTTTTTTAAAAAAATACATATCATTATATCTTAAGAATTGATATTGTAAGATGTTAGCATGCATAATTGCCGAGAGAGGGAAGGTGGTTCAAGAGTGTGCACATGGTCTAAAGAGGCTGAAAAAGAGATAGGGTAGCGAGAGGAACCTATAGATCGGATACCAAATAGCTATTGCAATGAAAAAGATGTCGACGATGACCGGGAAAATGATACGGCCGCTGGTCCTCCACCATTGCGACTAAGATTAAGCACAACTGCCTTGAGAAATGCTCGGGGAAAGATGATGCGCAAGCAACAAACTAATCTAAGGGAAGATGACTGTCCATGAGTAAATATGGATAAATGTGACTGAATCCAGCCTGTGGGGTGCAGGCAATAAGGTGGCACTACGGTAATTAAAGGTGTTGCTGGTCGACTGATTTGCGCTAAATATATGTGTCCGTCGATCCACAGTGATGAATACAACAACTATGTTACTCAGTATGGTTTCAGGAGGAGGTGAGATCACCAAGCATGCCACCATCTCCATCGGGAGGGAAGAAAAAGGGAATCACAGGTGGAAGATGGAGAGAAAATGAGATATAGAGAGAAGGGTTGGGAGGTAAATATATGGCTATATGTCAGACAAGTGGACCAGTGGCATGGTTCAAAATAGTTTTATCCATCTCATTAATAAATGTAAATATCAGATAATTTTTTGACAGAAGTAAAAAAAAGTTAGAGATGAAATGCAAAATATTTCTTGGACCCACTAAAACCACCATACATTGTGAAGTATCTTGAGCGATGACTTTATTATATATGGTACACTCTTTCACCCATACTACACAACGAGACCACTTGCATTATAAATGCTCTAAAAATATTATTTATGTGCATCTATACGTTCAAAAATACAAGACGCATTCATGTGCTTCCTCCGTTCAAAAATTAACTAGGCCTACATCCTCACCCTTTGCATTAATTCAAATAACCATGAAAAAGAGCGAATAAAAAACACAACTGTCAATATATACCACCATGAAAATGGATGATTTTTTTTCATATAAAACACAGTACAAAAGCATAGGCTCATATACATGCGTGTATGCCCAACCATCTAAACACACAAATATACATTCTATCCCTACCATACGAGCATCTCTATGCTGATATATCTCAAAATTGATAAAATAAGCATAAGTGTACTCTATTGATGGATAGTGAAAATAATAATTAATATTTTAGAACACTAACCAGCCGAGCTACGTATAAATAAATTAGACCTATCAGAAAAGTCGACCATAGAACCCTTCATTCTTAACTAAATTGGTGAACTTATTTTTTATAACCATTAGATGCTATAAAAATCATAAAAAAAACTAACCAATATATCTATAGTCACCGTCAACACAGGTGCATCCGCTATATCGTCTTTGTTAAAAAATAATTAGTTCTAAATATGAGCAACTAGATATTTTAGAAAATATATGTTCCACTATAAGAAATTTAATAAGCTAAGCTACGTCCAGTTGATATGACATTCTAGGATGGCATAAAAGATTTTAATAGAAAGGTGCTTAATTCGCATTGAGTGTATCACCAAGTAATATATTGATTCTGAGGTATCGATCCGTTTAGAGTATCCTTCACTAATAACTAAACTGAGTATGAAGCTTTGTGTTTGATCTGCAAAGTTTGGTAGAGATGGGTGTGAGGGATATAGATGCTTATGGAGACTCATTGTTGGTAGTACAACCAGTTAATGGTGAATTTCGCTGTTTTAATGGGCTACTAATTAGCTATTAGGACCAATGTCTGGATATTATTAATTTGCTAGATACTTTTACTATTAGCCATATATCTATAGGCGAGAATAAAAAGGCAAATTATTTGGCACAACAGGCGTTTGACTACCAAGTTAACAGAGGAATGTTTTTTTTAAATAAATAGGTCGGCGCATGTTGCGGTTAAGGGTATGATAAGTATTGTAGCCGTTAAGTTAGAGGATGATTTAGTTGAAACAGTGCAGGCAGTTGAAATAGTTAATCATATGATCGAACAAGGCAGTGCTAGTTTGGTCCAAAACAACAAACATTTGCAGGAAGTGAGTCGAATGGCTGGAGAAGTGCTCTAGTTAATTATTTGAAAAATCCAAGTCAAACGAGGGAAAAGAACAGGCTTTTAAATTATATCGCCGAAGGGTTACTTTTAAAGTGTGTGGGTGCTGATCAGTAAAGTAGCCATGGGAGAGTTACACGAAGAATGGGACGTATCAGTCGGCTCATAAATGCCATGTTAAAATAAGTAGTTTTTTATTGGTTGACGATGTTAAATGATTGTTATGTTATTATAATGGTACAAAGCATGTCAAAAGTTTAGAAATATACAGTTAGCACCCACGGCTATGATACATCCTATTATTAAGCTGTACCCATTTAGAGGATAGGGTTTAGATTTTATTGGGGAAATACATCTTGCTTATTCTAAGGGTTATCGTAGCTACAAATTATTTTACTAAATCGATTGAAGCAATTCCTTTGAAAAAATATAACTCATAAAGAAGTGATTAATTTTGTATTAGAGCATATTATTTATAGATAAGGGGCTTTTTTTACGTCACATCAGTTTAGTGAGTTTGCCAAATCATTTAGAGTCAATTCACCGCCTTGTTATACTCAAGCTAATACATAAGGTTGAATCTAGCAATAAAACTATAATTAAGCTTGTAAAAAAGAAAATAGAAGAGCATCCGAGAAGGTGGTATGAGGTGCTTTCAAAGGCTTTATGGGCTCATTGGATATTTAAGTATGGTGCAACAAAGTTGGTACCGTATTAGTGTATGGACAGGGTATAGTGTTACCTGTAGAAGTTAATCTACAAGCTCTTAGAATAGCCATGCAAAACGATTTGTCGGCTGTAGATTATAGGAAATTGATGTTGGATAGGATAGAAGATGTTTCTGTGGAAAGATTAAAAGCCTTGAAAGAAATTGAAAGGAAAAAAAAAGAGTGGCTAAGGCTTATAATAACAGTGTTAGGGAAAAATCGTTTCAAATAGATGAAATAGTATGGAAAACGATTTTTCCACTAAGAATGCTAAGTTTGGCAAGTGGTCTCCGAGCTGGGAAGGACGACCATACAGAGTTATAAAGATTGTTCTAGGAATTTATATTTTGTAGGTCTTTGCAAGGTGAAAAATTGCCCAAAGCTACTGAAGGTATTTGAAGAAATTTTATCCTAGTGTGTAGCAAGAAGCTTGATTATGTTATGGCCGATATATTGATAAATATAGGGTATGGCAGATGTGCTGTCTGAACATTGCCCTGAGAAAAAGTTTTATTGCTATAGTGTTTTCGATAAAAATAAAATAGTTATATTATATACCGAAACAGAGACGATTTAGGGTTTGATGGAGCAGGGGCAAAAGGGATCCGTGCCCTATGGAGGTGGTGTGATGGCGGATCGGGGGCAGGGTCTGTGAGGTGTGAGATGTTCGATCAAAGCCAGATGATCTAATCTAGATCATTCCATGAGCCAATACGATAAAATGACGGAGCTGCTCTATTTTTTCTGCTGCAGGGTGCATCAATGCATCATTTACTTCTCCCCGAAAAAAAATGCATCATTTACTTCTGATCATCAGATATGTAGAGGCCCTCCCTTGAGAAGGAGTTTTCACAAGACCACCACTGAGCTTATTATACCCCCATCTCCTAATGCTCGCGTATTTGAAGGCAAATCGATCAGTGGTTTCGACGTGTGACCCTGGTATAGAATTATAGATTGATGGCTGCCAAGCCATGGAGACGGTGTCTGATATCCAAAGAGAACCCATGTACGCCTTGGTTCGTCTTGAAGCAAACAGAACGTTTTGGGGCTCTAGGTGATTGACTATGGGTTAATGGAAGGCCGCAAAAAAGCAGCCTACCAGGATGATTGGCATGGTAATCATACTATTTTAACTTGTAAAACAGTGGTGTACAGGCATGATGGATCTTGAGACGTTATATTACTTTTTGTCATCACATGCACTTAGCTGACCATTATCGTTTGGTTCGTTTAATTACTGATCCTTATCATATGGTTAGCGTGTTGTGCTCTGTGGGTTTGACAAGATTATCTGAAAGCCATTGCAACAGCCAACGTATGAGCGCTCTGCAAGTATTTAACTTTTAAAACAGAATGATACTCCCTCCGTTAAATAGTGCAAGACATTTTAACTTTTTTTTCTAACTTTTTAAAGTTTGACTGAATTTACAGAAAACATATCAATATTTTTAACACAAAACAAATGTATTATTAAAATATATTCAATATTGAATTTAATAAAACTAATATTCAATCTTTGAAGATCTAGATTTTAGCATCAAGTCTTTGAATTGGGCAATCCAACTACACCGAATGCATTGCCCACTTCGAAGAATATGTCCTGACATCCAATGTCTTATTGTCAAACCACTTCTACAATTCCGTCATCACATCATTAGAAGACTGCTAGAGGGGCTATATATTTTCATGAACCACAGGGGAACTAGCTTCGTTGCTGATACAAGATTAGGTGCCCGATCTTTTGACGGGTTTAATTTGGCGACGTGAAGACTTTCATGTTTTGAGGCTTCTGATCAACCGATCGTCACCTCGTAACCACTACACCGTACATCTATTCGTTAGCAACCACGCTCTAACTTAATCGACCTAAATATGAAGGTTTTGTTCCTGCAAACAATCGGAAAAATTCACAAGAACAAAGAAAACACAATCTGAATTACAAATAAATGATTCAACATATGAAGCTGAGGTTTCACAAACTAATCTAGCAGCAAAATTACATAATGGCAGACTAATTTAAGCAAAACCTAAATCCTAACGATGGTGATGATTGTCTATTTATGAGTAATAGGAGGTGGGAGGTTTTCCATAACATGGGCTAACCAAGCAAGACTTAATTACAAGCCGAAAGACCTAAATCTAACTTAGACTAGAAGAGAAGCGGTACGTAACTTTTTTTAAAAATTTTAAGAAATTTTAATATGGTACCAAAATCATCTAAAAGTAGACTTCATTAAAAAAACTCATTGTGCAGCAACATTTATTCAAATATATAATAAGTAAATCTTATTTATAGAAAGTTCACACCTTTAGTTATTTATGTCTAACATAGGTATGGTCATATTTGAGTTGATGATATCCTCATCGATTGTGTCAACTCATCCCATGCACTTGGGCACTTCCTAACTGGGGAGTTGTCGGGCGATAATTATCCCTTCTGTTAGGGTGTTGGGAATAGATAAATCCTGCTAAGAAATGTACCGAAAGAATATATCTAAGAATATATTAAGGAATTATGTCCCGCGATATTTCTTATCTAGTTTCTTTATAGTTTATCTAGTTGTTCTCAGGTGGGTCATGTAAGTGAGGGAAATTTCCCCTCCCCCCCACACACATATATACATATATATATATATATAAAGTGAACGCTCATTCTCATTTTCACACATAAGTGTCTTGGTGTCTTCTTTGCGTCTGTTATTCATAACTAACGACACCTATTTATCGTATTTTAGTGACAAACAATATCCTCTTAAAATGTAGTATATTGATAGTATGAAAAGGAGTAGAGCAGTGTTTTACCCAATACATGTGTTTTTATGCAGTTTCCGTAGTTTTTAGAGATAATGTTGCATACATTTATGTGACTAATCAATTTGTTCACTTCCATCCCTGTTTTGACTTACCGAAAAATATAATTATGCTTCATTTTTCTTATAATAACAATACAATAATTTTGGTAGTTGCAAATACGCAAAAAAGTTAAAATCAATTAAAAACATATCAGTTATATTAATCTGCATACAGATCATTAATATACTCTTTTAAACAATGATCTAACTTAGATGCAAATATTAAGAAATCCACAACATCTGTTATAGTTAATTATATCCATCCACCTTGATTAATTATCACTAGAAGAGTTTATGAACAGAATATAATTGTCATTGTGGGGTTTAGAAAATAGAGATTTTATTTCTAATACTATGAAGAGAATATTTTTGTATATGAAGAAACAATTCTTACAGCTTTGTTATTGCCTTGTTACGAATAATTTTTAGGTTAATATAATTTGTACTGCCATTTTTAGGTTAAAAGATCTTTACCGTTCAGAATGTCTACTTTTGAATCTGCAGACCTAACAGATCTGAAACAAATAAGTGAACACTTACTTTGGAATAATTCTTGTGGTTTAAATTGGAATGTCTCATAATTATTTTAAGCTAAGTCCATGAGAGATATACCACAATGATGACACACGTAATGTAATCACTCTTAAGTATAAAAACAACTTGGACCCATGCAATAATGATGTTGACTATGGTGACCTTGTCAGGGAGGTACTAGTAAAGCATAACAAGGACGCAGTTTGCCAGCAATCCAAACCAATGAACTAGAGTAAATGTTAGTCAGGATTAGTAACATTCACTTTGTATACCAGAACAGTTATAGGAAACTTTTCGATTTATATAATGCTACGATAGGGTGTGGATAGAGTCTATCAAACACTTACGGGTGGTAACCATGCGAGAACAGCTCAAACATAAAATGTGATATGTAATCTGTTGTATCTATGGTTCAATTGGTTGGATTACATGTTTTTTTTTTCTCTAGTATGTTGCTGGCGAGATAATTTGAAAGGAGGCTTAACCAAGGCAGAAGATCGACGGCGCAGCGCCTCAGCGCCTGGCTGTGCATCAAGGGCAAAACGGGGTCAACAAAGCACAAGGCACAATGTAAACGAGCTACATGAAGCCTAGTTTTTGAATCACTTAACGCCTTTGACTGCTCGATTTCACCATGTTATGGTGGAGAAGGAATTTGGAGAAATCACTATGCGTAGGAGAAGGTTAGGTAAACCATATGGCAAGATTACAGGTCTATGGGTTTTATGATTTTATTCTATTTTTTTAACCAGTTTAACTTATTTAATTGAGGCATCAAATGAATCGATAAAATTATTCTAAATTAACTGAGAGCTATCAGTAACATCTTTTAGGTTATTTATAATGCATACGAATGTATGGAAAATCCAAAAACAACCCAAAGTAAATCCAACCCCATTTCATATGTTACAATTTAAATTTCAGGTCTCACAAATTTTGGGTCTATTACATTACAGGTATTTCTAATTTGGACAAATTTGATCTATCAAGATGTTTTAGTGTCTATTTCTTTATTCAATCTTGTTGTCAAACATAATTGTTTTTTCATTTGAATATGATGTTCATTTTCTTTGTGAGATAGCCATGCAAAGTACAAACTTCTGTTTCTGATCTTGAAACAACCAAAACACACAAGTAGTAACCTTGCAGTCACGTTGTAAAGTACAACACACTAATTATTCAGTGCGCACAAGTATATAGTTATTCTCACTAGGAGAGTAGATATATAAGTACAAATCAGATCAGCAGGGGAGCCCAATTTTAGGATTCCCCTCAATCTTTACAGTCACATTTTTTTATGAACTTGGGCACTCCTCCACATAGCAAGTTATACGATACATTTTATACTTCCAGATGGCGCAGCTGCAGGAGTGACTCTGGAACATCCCCAGCCAGCGCGTTCTTGCTAAGATCAATATATCCTATATAGGTGTTAGATGCCAAGTTGGGGATCGGCCCAGTGAAGTGATTGCCATGAAGGTATAGGTATGTAATGTAGGTGGAGTTAAACTTAGAAATTGGCCCGGACAAACTTATCTATCCCTTTCTGATCCTGAAGTTGGAGCGAACCAATACTAGTTGAAGCAAAATGATTTAGGGATATGTCCAGATAAGCTGTTTCCTTGCAACTCCAACAGAAAGAGAATCGAAGGACAATGATATTTACATTGGCGGCCCACAAATTGGAAATATAGACTTAGATCTCTCCACGAATCAGGGATAGTTCAGGATGGAAGGGTTTGTTGTTGATACATAGGTTTGTCGATAAGAACATATCTTTAAAGAAATCCGATAAGATGATGTAAAACGGTTGTAGGACACCACTATCTCCTCGAGATAATGACCGAGTGGAGCGAGATGGCCAGAGAGACCGTTGGCCATAGAGATAGATTAGATGGAAAGATGTGGCACGCACGATAACAGGTAATATGGCATAATATGTTGTGATAAAAAATCATAATAATCATCACATCAGTAAAAATTTGCTTTAATAAGAACAAATTAACAATATGGAAAAAAGAAGATAGCCACGAATAATCAATAAACTATCAATGCATATGCGATGGCTTTTTTTTTTGACAAATCATGCACTATCACAGCTGTCATCTTCAAGGCTTAAGAAAAGAGGCAATGGAATTGTCTTCAAAAGTGGTAACATCAATATCACATCTTGTACTTAAACTTTCAAGTTCCAAGTGAAGATTAAGAGTGCTCAGTCTTGTAATCTCATACTATTAGCGATGTCTGTGCGAAGTAACTCCACTTCAAGGAGCAACGACATGAATAGAAAAATGAATTTGCTTCAGTGCATTTTGTCACGTATAATCTCAACAATTTGAGATATAGCAGTTATGGACATTTAAATCTGGAATTAGTGTTGTGGTGCAACGGTTTCTAAATATAAATTGATTATACAATAATTCAAATAAGTTAAAATATGATAGAGTTAAAGATTCGATATATCAATAGCTGTTTTTAAGCACTCCTATTTAAATATAAATCTTTAGATATATCCTAATATTTTAAGTCTATTTTTATTATTTTTTACTATGTTAATTTTTGATATTTATCTATTTCTTATCACATTATTATTTTAACTTGAATTATACGATTTACTGGTGTTTGTAGGGTCTTCTTTAAATATAGTCAAACTAGCTTAACCAATATTATATTATACAATATACCGGTGTTTTTGAGTTACTTTGTACCGATGTTTTTCTTTAATTAGTGCTACCATTAGCCGATCACGTATATCATCATTTCAGACTCGATCCATTCTTACATAACGCGTAACATATGTATTTGTACAGTACTTAACTATTAAACGTATCGTATATTCTGCTATAGCAATTCTAATCGTGGTTCTACAAGACTTGACTTTTATCTTATGTGATACTCTCTTATTATAAATAATGTTAAATACTTGGTGCCACTTCATCTACTTCACTTTAATTCTATGACTAACATTTGTATCAATATCCCTATTCATTTGTAGCATCGATTTTTAGATATTGAAAGTTATCCTTTTTAACACTACTTGCTCATGTGTAATATTGTTAAATATTCAGTTTTAATTTAATTATTTTAAAACCTACCGTCACAAATCTAATTTTGTATTTACTTCTATCCAGTTCTCATTAATAACACTATATCATCTACGAAGAATATACACTATGCGATATCTCGTTGTATATTTTTTATAATTTCATCTATTATATTATTAAGATAAAAAGATATATGTTTATGTCCGATTTATAATATACAATTCTTTGTAAAAGGAAAGCAAAGAAATTGTATTTTATAATCTTTTCTGTTATAATGGGAAGTAGTAACGGTGTAAAATCATTGGACTCTGAAATCACCTGTTAGTGAGGAACCAAGCAACATCCACAGAATTTGGATTGAACTCAGTTCACTAGAAGAGTAAGAATAGCGATGAATTTAATTCAAGGTAGATAGGTTGAGACGTTGAAAAGACCCGTCACACCAAGAAAAGCCACTGCACTTCATCAAGTCAATCAAATAAAAGTTGTAGGACTTGGTAATTGATAGGTCCTTGAAGCAGATAGGACTTTAGATAGGAGTACTACTCCTTTCTGTACCTGCCAGTTGAAAAACAAAACCTGAACTTGGTTTGCATGCTCTTGTTCAGCATGCACAAACTTACCCAGATTACCAAAGATGATGTCCTGAGCATCAGAAATGCTAATTAACTATGGTACCCCCACTTAGCATTGGCATCACTGCAACTGTGCAGAATTATACAGAAATCATCAATGGAAGTCCACAGATTTTATAGGGTTTTTTTCTTTCACAGGAGACAGGTCAACACACGGCAGATATTAGAAGGCATCTACAGGAATTTTGGACTTCTGCTTTACCTTCCATGAAGGGTCATAATGACATAATGCAAAGCAACTACAATAAGTATTTATTTGCAGGTCGTCTGCTGAACAATTAATCAATCTAGAGTCAGCTAACAATAATTATGGATGGTTCGTACTCCATAATTCCCAGTGAGACGCAATCAATCAAAGTACTCCACAATATCATCACGGAAAAGGCACATCTCTCTTTCTCAAAAGAAAGAGCAATATCATCACTGTTCTGCCAGTGCACGCATCACATGTCTGGAAAAAATGAAGGAAGCTGGGGCTACCTATCTTTCTAGTGTGACCAGTAATTGGAGCTAGGTAGCACTGTAAGTGTTTCTTTGACTGATGGGTAGATGGATGTGTCAGAACTGAGAAAATTATCTGTCCAGCATCTTGTGTGCACCGAATATTCAGTGTTCATCATGTTTGAACCTAATTTTCACAAATTCCTCGTTCTGTATCAGAAATTCAGGAGTGACAAGAATAACATAAATACTCTGAACCTAACGGCCATTTCTAACAAGAACGACAGAAATACTCCTACTCCTGATCAATTATTCAGAGATGCTTGATAAAGCATCAATTATTCCTAGGAATAGAGGAGGAAGATCTCTGAACCTAATCAATCTCCTGGAGCGATGCCAATTCTACCGAGGTTCAGATGAGATAGAGAAGACGAAGACGAAGACGCGCCTGTCTGAGCCAGGGGACGGAGACAACAGATCACATAATCCAACCTCGAAAGGTTGCGTGTTTCCTGTGGGAGAGGAGGACCGCTGTTGACTGCTACGAGGAGGACCGCGTAGGCATCGTCGTCGCAGGTTATACCTGTCCAACTACCGTCGCAAGGATCAGCCGATGCTTTTCCCCACCCTAGAGCACGGTCAGCACCCAAGGATTGGGCCACCCCTCGCACTGTGGCCATATCACCAGCACTGGCCTTGTTTGATCTCGCGCCAACCATGGCGGCCAGTAGCTGGGACATGAACAACAAGCCTGTATGTCTCGCCGAATGGAACCCATTACCGGTATTATATTGTTGGCTAACTGCCTGCCGGCCAGCTAAGTTTTTCTAATTTAAATAGAAAAGCAAGTCATGTATGTAGGCTTAATTAACTCTTTCTAATTTATATAGCTTAAAGCTGCGTTCGATTGGGCAAGTTTGCTACTTTCTCGTTTTTGATGCACACGTTTCTCAAACTGCTAAATAATATATTTTAAAAAATATATATAGAAAAGTTGTTTAAAAAATATCATATTAATCTATTCTTAATTTTTTAACTAATACTTAATTAATTATATGCTAATAATTCGCTCTGTTTAGAGAAAATTTCCAAACCTAGCCTAAATAACCTTATTTCTCTTCTAGATCTGAGCTAATTCTAAATTTAAAAAAAATACATAGAGCTATAAACTAACACTGAGTAGGTCCAAACCTAGAATAGATTTAAAAATTTCTATTAGACTAATATAAAAAAACAGCTATTTAAATTAAATAAAACTAAAAAATGGTTAAAATATAAACCTCGTAGAAGTCATCATCCACTTATATATAGCTTATTTTTAACATAATAAAAGACTTTGGACTTTGATATTGTTTATTGTTGATGTTGTTGCACAGAGCTGTAAACTGCATTGGCAAGACAAAGCACTTTTTTTATCCAAAGTATTTTCAGACCAGGCTCATCCATGTTTTGCTGGCACCCAAATCTAATAGCAGTGTTTAATAACTAATATGATGCAGTCCTGGTGCTTCAGTATTGCATCACAAATATTCAGAAGCTACGAAAGAGACTTGGAAACATACTTCGAGTTCGAGAATCACACCTTAGAATAACACAGAGCAACACCACAATAGTAATCAATAATAGGACACTTTACCCCACTTAAGTTACTAGCAAATCGACCATACTGAGAATATTGTTATTGTTCACAATGGAAGCTGAAACGTGAAATGAGCAATACCCTTATATTCGACTTTGCAACTGGCATAGCACATATATACAAATTACAGAGCTAATTAAATCGACTTTGTCAATGAGATAACATAGCTACGTGACCGTAATTATGAAACCCTGCACAACCAAAGTTTCAGACTTTCGTGCCTTCCACATCAGAAGCATAAACCTGGCCGTAATCGCCCTTGTCATCCTCATCCAGATAGTCAGACCTTGCATTGAGAGCTAGCATCTGGCAAACAAGCCAGAAGAGTGCAGCATCAAGGCCCAGGAAGGCAGCTCCTCCAAACAGGCCAGTCTTTGCAGTCGGGCACTGGGCATCCAGGTCATGATGGATGTTATTGGTGTGGTGGAGACCCTCGGTGACTGTTGCCCAGAGCAACATTGCAATCGCCAGAGATGAGACAAGCCTGATTTCATAACAACAGTTGATTGAACTTAATAAATTGTAGCTTGATTACAATATACAAGAGAATAAATGCTGGGAGGGAGACATCATTGTGTGTAATGTGTGCATACAACTATACATATCAATGGAGTTAGCAGAAGAAAAAAAACGCAATGTCAAAATACCCAACCATCAATGGCAAAATTAAGCACTGCAACACTTACTCTATGAATACAGGTAATTTGATTGATCTGAAAAAAAAAGACTACTTTGTTGTCCCTGCTTGGCATTAATCTATGGAACAGTACACAACTAAAAGAATTCAGCCTTCTGGTCCATCGAAGGCAAGAAGATTCCATAAAGCAGAATTGTCAAAAAAATATATTAATATTTTTTTAGCTAACCATAATCAAATCAGATAGAAGATCAATGGGGCGATCCGCATCAATGTCAGATACTGTTGCTTCAAATGCACATGAAATTCTTAGCCAAAGAGCTCAGAATCACTTACTCAGCAATAACAAAGAATACAGATAAGCTGGCGCTTTGAAATAATGCTCCGCGAGGAACAGACCTGCCCTTGTATGGATAAAAGACAGCGGCGTGCCCTACAATGGTGGCTAACACAAGTGAAACCACAGAGAGGCTTCCCATTGCGATAGTTGGGTCACTTGGGAACTTGCAGATGACAACATCCTTTCCTTTGATAGGAGTTCCATAAGGAGGCTGCATCAAAGACCAAATAGAGTTCATATTAAGTAACATGAGATGCAATTTTTGAAAGATATAGTGCAGTAAGAAGATGTGCTACACTACAGTTGAAGCATATTGGAAAATTGCAGCAAGTGTTCGTCATATAGTTTCTATACGCAAAACCACAGATAAGCCTCCCATGTTATTATTTTAAATGGTACAAAACTTGCAACGATGTGTACTGGACAAAACATCATTAACCGGAAAGAGTATTGTAGTGGCGGACCTTTTTGTTTTCGGCGATGACAGCAAGCAGAAATGCCAGAAGGCCAAAGAAAGAGACAGTGAGAGCAATCCGTTGAGCCGAAGTGAGAGCCATCGCACCTGCATATGCGCATTGAGACGAGACCAAATCAGTAACACAAACTGGAGTTTCACAGCGTGGCACCAAGTAATTTAATTTCTTCACACGATGATGACATACATAAGTCGATCCAAACAAGTTAAACTATCACAATTCAAAAGATTAAAAAAACACACAAAAACACAATTCTTTTCGTCCCCTTGCGCCCTCCCCCCATTCGCTTCATCTACTGAAGCACGCAATCTTAACAATCACCCAATCAATCAAGAAGACGCGTCTCCCCACAGGCCAAATCGGGCGGGAATGGAGCTCGATCTCACTCCCAACCCATCGCATCAGCCGATCTACTCCAACCAAGGCCCTCCTTATCCACTCCGCTCCCACCCACCCACCACCAGCCAACCAAGAAGAGAACTGAAACAGTGGGGACTATTCCCTCCCTCCCCCCGGACCCGGCGGTGACAGATCGTCACCAAACTGAGCACCGCGAATCCGGCCAAGGGAGGCGACGGAGAAGGAGGAGGAGAGCGAGATTACCAACGGCAGCAGGGCGAGGCGGAGGAGAACGAAACCCTAGGAAAGGAGAAGATGGATCAGCGATGGAAGTCGCGTCCTCCACTCCTCTCCTCTCGTCGACGACGGGAAGGAAGGTAGGTTGGTCAACTCAACTCCCGACCGACACGGCCCGATTTATATGCAACGGTTTTAGGCCTAGTAGGCCCAAACTACTAGTTTAGTTTAGTTGGCCGAATTTAGTGGGACTCAGATTTTTTTTATTTATATATTTTTATTGAAAAAATTTTAAAAAATCTTTTTAAAAAATTACAGATATATACTTTCAATGTCCTTTAGAAGAGTTTTTTTATATAAAAATAGCTTAAATCCCTATTAATGATGGGCCACTTAATAAATTTACACGGGATTTTTTTTTTCTCGTGACAGTAAACCATCTGCAAATGACATGCAGGATGTGCAAGGAAGGAGATGGGTTTACCATTTTTGTAGGCGGCACAATATTGTCGTTCTTTCCTAGGGTTTTTTAGGAGGCCATCTATAAAATTATCAGGTCTACCTATTAGAGGGAATGGGGTCTAATAATAATTTTACAGATGTCCCTCTTGCAATCCTCTATTATGGTGTTTTTAGGTAGCTATCTATAAAATATCTCATAGTCATCCAAACATCTATTTTAATAAAAAAACATAACAAAGATAATAGAGGGTTGAGTAGAAGTGAATGGAAGCAATAAATCCTTGTTGGCATGTGTATTTGTATAAATGTAAAAGATTTATACGCTTTGTAATATTTATTTTTAATGATAAAAAAATAGTATTACTCTAGATCCGTAAATAGTATTGTTTCTAGATCCAGGATTTGATAGTTTTCTTTATAAATCCGTAGATAGTTTTATTCATAATGTGAGAAGACATTTGTGTTGAAATATTGAATGTCCAGTCCTAGATGTGACAATTAATTTCTTAATTAGCTTAATTCTAATCCGTGTTTATCATAGTGAGCCGAACTACTAAAGTTAGAGATGGTACATAGAATTTTTATCACAATGATATTGGCCACCTAATATTCTTATGTCATGAGACACCCCAAACTCCGATAGTAGGAAGCACTAGTTAACATAAGTTAGAGGTTAACTTAATTACCTGTAAACATTACACCGGTCCCAAGATGCACAAGCTGGTACACAAATAATAATAGTGAACTAAAAAATTACTAGCTTTTATTATATCATTGAGAGTAGTTATTATATAAGTTATCGTCTCATATATTCCTGACTGAAAAGTACAGATGGCATTGACAATAATTGGAGTTAATAGTAACAATTAGGTATTACCCGTGGCTTTCACTTTTGTTGAGAGTGAGAACATTAAAAGATGATATTAGTTTCTAAAGTGAGTGAAGGATCTAGTTATGCATATTAAACCAGATGTATGCCTTATACATGACTGTCACGCTAGCCTTGTATAAGCTATTGAGTATTTAAGGGATGTTAATATCTAAAAAGGATATGCATAAAAGTGGCCAAATGTTCACAGCAGATAATGCATGTGTCATATGGATGCTAATTCCTACAAAAAGTTTAAGGACATGCACATTATTAATCTTTTCAAGAGGCACTATGCCCAAAATCAATAGAAAAAAATTAATGAGCTTTAGGGGAGGTTGGACGAGCTGACAACGAGACAAAGCCAAACAAATAAGCAGTCAAGAAGTCTAACATTTATAAGTGACGAGGCTCCCAAAGTTATAGAACCATTTTCCAATGATGATCATATTGTGAGAAGAAGGTCGACATCCTCGATTAAAATTTTTTTGCACTGAATTAAAAACAAGGCAAAGAAAAAATGTGGCTTATTATATGACGATGGTGACGCTAGGTTTGGCATAATAAACACTACTTTGGTTGAGATTTATAGCTGGGTAATGTGTGGTGTAAGAGGACTACCGTTTGTTGGTATTGTTGAGTTTATCATGTATAGATAGTGTTTTAAAGATCGATACAAAGCAGCTAAGCTCTCTATAATATATAATGGTATTTTCTTTGGTATAATGATGACGAAGTACTTGAATAAAAAAAGGTAAAAAGGCTTAAGAGCATCGAATTATATCTCAAAGATACACAACAATACAAATTTAAATTCTTATTTGTTGACAAAACCAAGCGTTGAATCTACTATAAGTGAGTTGTGCAGGAGTATGTCCTAAAAAATAATAGGACCTACTTGTGCTCGTGTCAAAAGTAAAGGATGTATCACAAGGCATGTTCTCATGTTATTACCGTGAACTCGAAGTGTGGAATATTCAACTATCATTTTATGTCGTTTTATTTTAGCAAGAAATCTATCTTGTATATCTGAAATAGCTTGGTATTTGCCTTTGGTATTATGGGATCTTTCACAGCTCAACAACCTTAGCTTTTTACATTCTAGACCTAATAAAAATGAGGGATAAGATAGGTTACTACAACTAGACGGATTCACAATGGCATTAATGAGTTTAAAGCAGGTGAAAAATTCAAACGTTATATTAAGTGCGATAAGGAGGGACATACCTACAAGAAGTATAAAAAAGATACGGAGGTTCTAAGTGAAGTAGAAGCTCCTCTATCAGAAGCAGGGGACGATAGAAGATGTCTCATGGGAGAAGGCACCACTTTAAGACTAACCTGACCTAACCATTCTCATGCACCTGGTGATTCAATTGTGTAGTATAAGTTTATATATTATTTTAAGAATATATGTGTTACTTAAGTTCTCATACTTTAGAGAGAGAGTTGTGAAACTTTTTTTTCTATATTGTATTAACTATATGTATTGTAATGTTGTTTACCTTTTAGTCTAATAGTAATGGTAACTATTATTCGTTTTCTCTGATAAAAGTTTATTGTTAATTCTATTAGCTGTATATTATATTTTTTTATTTTTGATAATCATGCTAACTTTCTTTTTCAATACAAATATGACATACCAGATACCGAAGCTATTAGGCCATGGCCTCAATCAGTCACATCACTCCTACCTCTTAGCGGTTAAGAACGCCGTGCTGGCCACCCTTTGTCCATGCCTTTTATGACACCTACTACATATGGATCCTCGCAAACATTCTTTTGGTAAAAGTTACTTTATTTGTCCAAATATTCTTGATGACAATTTCCTTATAAGTTATATATACATCTCTTTAATTTTATTAAATTTTGTTATCACTATGACTATAATAGCTATATATGTTTTTTTCCATAGAACCATTAAGAAAGTATGAATTCAAACGATAGATAAACATAAAAAAATTATCGTACAACTATCATATAGTATGAAATAATTAAATAATAAATTTAAGCTAAAGTAAAGTAGTAGTGAAGAGTCGGTTTCTCTATCAACAGATAATTATAAGTGGATAATAGATGATATTTACAAGTACCAAATATGCATACATATTACCCGTTGTATTATTTATATTATATTTATGTGTTGTCCGTAATGTAAACTTCCGTGTAATGTTCTTGTCACTATTATTTAAATAATGTCTGCATATAAAACTTGACAATTTTATAGGCGACTCCCTAAGAGCGAGAAAACGACTAAACAGAGGACGACAAGAGGGTTGCCTATAAAAATGGCAGGCTGCCTCCTTCCTCGTGATATTTTGCAAGCGTCTTCATGCCACGAGAAAAAACGCCCATAAATAGTATGACAAGGAACCGTCTATAAAGTGTCTAGCCTTCACTGTCCCCTCGTAAATAAGGGCTAACGGATATTTGCTACGTTAAGTTTCATATCTATTGGGAGGATTTTTTTAAAAAAGCTAGCGTTGAGTGTAGATCTAAAAAAATTTCAAACAAAAAATATTTTTAAAATATTTTTATAAAAAATATAAAAAAAATTCGTGGGACTCACGTAAGCCCAACTTACCGCTCAGGTTAATCTTGGACCGCACAGCCTCAAAAAACGGTTGGTAGAAAGCAACCTGCTAGAACTCCGACCCGCCCCTGTTGGTGGCGGGAAGCCGGGAACACCGCCGCACCTTCACGCCGTCGTGCCTCGCCGGAGCACCGCGGCCGCCGCATGGACGTGAGGTGGAAAGCATCCTGCTAATCTTCCTCCTCGCCGCTGGTGGTGTGAATATCACGCCCTGCTGCCGCCAAGCCAAGGTCATGCCATCGCCTTCGCCAGCGATGCGAGAACAGGGTGACGACAGTAGCAATGAAGCTTGCAAACAAGGCTCTCATCTTGCTGGTTGCTGATCTTTTGGATGATCATATGCAGAGTTTCAGTAAAACACTTCATCATCTGTTCTGGTAACACAAAGGAAGAAGGTAATAATCTTGATTGATTACATGTAGATGCAGGCTGTCAGCAGCTTGAAAGCAAGTAGATTTAGTTTCCTGAAAATGGTTCAGTTCAGTTCTGCAGCATAAAAAATGAGGGCAGTTTAATGTATTACTTGAGATAAATTGCATCTGATGATCTCATCCCACCAAGGCAAATATATATATATATATATATATATATATATATATATAAAGAGAGAGAGAGAGAGAGAGAGAGAGAGAGAGAAAAGTAAGAATTAAGCAGAGTGAAGACTCACTTGGCATCATTGAACCGGTCGTCGATTCGCGAGTATCAAGTGATTATTTGATCGCATTAGCTGGTGGCTATGCGACTAAGAATGTATGAAAGCATACGATCCACTTAATGTGGGCTGCACAACCAGAAGGAACGGCTAGTAGAGACCCAAAGGGGGTCGGAGTTTCAAACCCCGACCCCCTCAAACGTCCATTGGTTTGCAATGGAGACGTCGGTGGCCTCTGATTCTCATTTGCTGGCTGAGGATTTTCAGAGGATTTTATGCCGTGGTAATTAAGTTTTCTTGGCAAGCTAGCTCAAGTAGCTTTTCAGTCAAAAAAAAAAGCTTTTCAGTCGAATCTGGCATTTCATTTTACAAGAAAGAACCCGATGGGATTCACGGTCGTGGACAGCTGCAGGTGATTGCCAATTCTTGTTCTGAGGGGCCGATGGGATTTAGTAGAGGAGATGATATGAAGAGTTTGAGGCCAAACAGTTGATGATCGTGTTCTAAGATAAGAAGTAGACCAAATCGATCGACTTGGCTTAAGGCCAATGGAGAAAGACACGGTCATCAGCATAATGAGATTAAAAGGAGAAATGTGTTGTCGAGGATGTAGGTAAGAAATAAAGCAATTAAGCAAGTAATCTGCCGGGGAATATAGTATCCCTTGTTAGACAAGATTGATTGATCAGATTCATGCAGTAGCAAACAGACAGATGGTGGCGTCGTCGTGCGTTAGAGAGGAATGCCGGCGGCGCCACCATTTATCTACGCAAGAGGAAGAGGAGCTTTTCGGTTGCTGGTGGGGGTCTATGTCGACGACCTCATCATCACCGGGAACGTCGCCGTTGAGATCAACAACTTCAAGGTGCAAATGAAATCCAGGTTTAAAATGAGCGATCTCGGTCTCTTGTGCTTTTATCTGGGGATCGAAGTGCAGCAAAGAGACGACGGCATCAAGCTCGCTCAGACGGCGTACGCTCGGAAGATCCTAGACCGAGCGGGAATGGGGACCTGCAATCCCTGTCACACCCCGATGGAGCCTCGACTGAAACTGTCCAAGACAAGCAACGCCGAGGCGGTAGACGCCACCGAATACCGGGGCCTGGTCGGCTGTCTCCGGTACCTTGTGCATACCTGGCCTGACATCGCTTTCTCAGTCGGGTATGTTAGTCGCTTTATGGAGCGACCAACAATGGAGCATCTCAACGCCGTCAAGCGGATCCTGCGCTACATCGCCGGAACCATCGACTACGGGTGCTGCTACTAGCGTGAGCGCGGGAGCTGAAGCTGCTCGGGTACAGTGATGCCGATATAAGGAAAAGCACCACTGGAGTGCTGTTTTTCCTCGGCTCCTGCGCAGTGACATGGCAATCACAGAAACAGAAGGTGGTCGCTCTCTCGTCCTGCGAAGCTGAGTACATTACAGGTACGACAGCCGCCTGCTAAGGGATCTGGCTGGCACAGCTGCTTGCAGAACTCGACGGCGAGCGACGAGCCCCGTTCCTCCTGAAGATGGACAGTCAATCTGCAATTGCCCTCAGTAAGAATCCCCTTTTTCATGATCGAAGCAAACACATCGATGTGCGTTATCATTTTATCCGAGATTGTGTTGGAGATGAGAGAATGAGGATTGAGCATGTTCGGACAGAGGAACAGCTCGCTGACATCCTGACGAAGCCGCTGGCGCGTGATCGTTTCTGCGAAATCCGTGTTCAGCTTGGTGTCATCAAGGTCGGCCATAGACAACAGGTTTAAGGGGTGAAGTGTTAGCAAATTAGTAAACCTGTTCGCTTTGTTCATCTCTTCGTCGATTTCCCGTTGAGCCTGGTTTGGATTTACATCCTTCCAGGCGCGTCCTGTACCGCGCCCACGACCTGTGTCGTGGGCAGTGCATAGCGTCCGCACGACGCGCTCCAGTGCGTGGGACGGCATGGACTCCACGGAGCTTGGAGGTATGGTGCGCACGACGGGCATGGTGGCCGGTGATAGCCTGTCCAGCAAATCTCTGTTTTTTGTTTTGCTTTTCTTCGTAGCTCATCGTGTATAAGTAGGAGCACTGAACCAGTGTTTAACTTCTCTGTGTTTGTGTTCGCGTGAGTTCGAGCGCTTGCAAGCTCGCCCGCAGCTCTGCGACCAGCAAGGAGTTCGGCTGCATGAATCTGATCAAGCAATCTTGTCTAGATAATATATTCCCCGGCAGATTACTTGCTTAATTGCTTTGGCGGTAGAACACTCTGGATTCCATCTCCGGCAGCGGTAGAGAGTATGGAGAACGCACCACGAATAGCTGATCCTCCCCCCCCCCCCCCGCCGCTGCAGCCGCCAATCGCGCCTGGCGTGATGCATGGCGGCTTCATCCCTCCTCGAGCTCCATGCATCCGGTGGCACTCCAGCGCCTGTAAATTAGTTCACTAGTGGATGCATACATTGCAATTGCATTGCTTCACATGAAAACAGAAACAATATATGGTGCTCTGCAAAGGAGACATCGCCTATTATCCCTCCTGTAACCTGCGCTGGGATGCCTGGCCTGCCGAGGATTCTCAACAAAATTTTCTGTCAGCGGTAAATTAAAGCTAGCTGCTCAAGTAGTGGCCTTTTCAGTTCAATCTGGCACTTGATTTATTTTTCAGGACACACAGCACAAGAAGATGGATTTGAGGGTCGTGGACAGCTGCAGATGTGTCTGCCAATTCTGTTTTTGAGACCAATTAATCGATGGGCTGATCCACTCCATCTTGGCCGCACAGCTAGCCTGATCCAACGGCCCAAATGAGGGGTCGGAGTTTTATTGAGCGCCGCCGCAACATGGACGTCAGGTAGGCAGCATCGTCGCCGTCCTCCTCGCCAGCTGCTGGTGGGCATGCTGCCGACAATCCGGTAACTAAAGATCTCGTTTTGGCGGCGGGGCGTCCTTGCTCACTCCGTTCATCCCAACGGTGATGAGCAACGCAGAGGGGGAGTCTCGTTGATGATTTTTATACTATAAGAGAAAATTGGATTGTTAAATATATGATTCGAATTTTAGCTAACAATATGTTCGGATTAATTTTCTAGTAGGACTTCAAGTCTTTTTTAATATAATTTTTAAGTCTTTACCTATTACAACTCTTAAAATTTTTTCTTTATATACACTTGTACTGTATGTAAAGGGTGTGACATTTGGATTGTTTTTTCTCTGTATTTGTAACTAACTTTTTTTCAATAGTGATTATTATCGGTTGGCGTCGGTGGTTTTTCCCGCAAAGTTTTTTCACGTAAAAATTCATGTCTCCGTTATGCATTATTTTTTAACACGGCATTTATCCAAGGGAGATCCATTCACAAGAATTACATTTTTGTCAAAGGCCTCACTCAACAATTCCATCGTCAGGGGAAGCCAATGATCCTCCTCAAGCTCGACATCACTAAAACATTCGACACAGTTACCCGGGGCTTCCTAATGAACTTGCTGCGGTTTAGGGGTTTTGGCCCGAAGTGGCGAAGTTGGGGTTGCAGCACTTTGTCTGACGGCGCAGACCACGATCACCATCAACGGGTGCAACAGTGAACCGTTCAAGCTGGCGAGGGGTCTCTGGCAGGGCCCCTCTCCTTTTTGTACTTGTCATGGACACCCTGAACGGGGCAATTGGCAGTGGTCTCGTAGCGAAGATGAACGGCCGGCGGCGCATTCCAAATGTTCAACAGGAGGCAGCCACGATCAAGGCAATTATGTGCTCGTTTTGGGGAGGCCACTGGTTTGAAAGCTAATCTAGCCAAACGCTCGCTAACTCCAATCAGATGTGAAGACGAGCAACTGGACAGGGTACAGGAGATTCTAGGATGCAAAATTGACGAGTTCCCAATTACCTATCTGGGGTTGCCGCTGTCCACTCGCAAACCGACGAGGGTTGAGCTCCAGGTCACCCTTGACAAAGTAGCAAAGAAGATGGCCGGCTGGATACCGAAATTGCTCTGCCCCGACGGCGGCCTTCGGCTCATCAAGTCTGTCCTCATGGCAATGCCGGTGCACTTCATGTCAGTTTTACAGTTGACTCGCTGGGCGATCAAAGACATTAACAGGAAATGCAGGGGCTTGATGAGCAAGGAAAGGACCTATAGACTGCGGGGGGGTTGGGGATCAAGAACCTTGAGTGGTTCGGACACGCCTTAAGATGCAAATGGCCAGCAAGAAGCCTGCTTCAAAAAGGTGGATCATGGACCTTACTTAATTGGAAGCAAGATATGGAAGTCGAGAGGATTTTCAACGCGGTGGCGCAGTACAAAGTGGGAGATGGGGTTGATACTCTCTTCTGGCAGGTGCCATGGCCGAATGAGGGCAGCATCGCCACCATTTTCCCCATCCTCTGCAGCTTCCTCAAGAGATGGTGGCTGACAGTGGCACGGGGCCCTGTAGGGAACCGCTGGGTTCGCGACATTGAAGGCGGCTTGACGATCCAGGCTCTAGAAGAATATTTGCAGTTGTGGTATGCTATTTCTTGTTTTAAGCTGCAGCCGGAGATGGAAGATGAGATTGGATGGAAGCTAACAGGAGAATCAAGTTTTTCATGTGGCTCGCCAGGAAGGGGATAATCTAGAGAAGAGGGGATGGCCTAGTCAGCAATCTTGCCCGCTCTGTCATGCGCCTCAACAAACTTGTCTTCACTTGCTTGTGCACTGCGGTTTCACAACCCAGGCATGGAGCGTGATGAGAAGGTGGATGGGGGTCAGCTACCGGGTGAGCAGGCGGCAGATTTTTCAGAGTGCTGGCTGCCGGCAAGGCAGCGTTTTCAGACGAGCTACAGGGGAGTGTTTGACTCGGCTTGCATGCTAATCTGCCGGTCGGGCACGTTTCTGTGGCAAAATTGAAACGGGTTTACAAATAAGCGAACTAAATAATTTCAGAAATGCAAAATAATTGAGCATTTCATGGCCCGTTTATATATGAAAAGCAAAAGATCCAGAAATGCAAAATAACGGAGCATTTGATGGCCCGTTTATATATGAAAAACAAAGCATCTAGAAAATGATTAAAATAATAAAAAATCCTTCTCCGGGACTCGAACCCGGGTCTTGTTACATTGGTTCATCAGTTCATCTGCTCGTATAGATTTCTCAACTTTCAGTGAAACATGATTGATTTGGTGTAGTGTGAGCACCAGCAAACAGATTCCTGTAACAACTGATTTTAACTTAGCTGTTAAAACTATTTTAACCCAAAAAAGTTTCAAAAATATTATTTTTATGTGTATTATGTGTCAAATATTTCTATCCAAAATTTGAATCCTCTAGTTCGACTTTTAAATCAACCTCTCATCTAAAAATTCCTTTTAAATTTCTCGACAATCGAATTTGAATCTGATTTCAGATATTGACTTTACTTTAAAAATTCTCTCTAATTTTGTTGAATCTCTTCCATAAATTATTCAAGAAAATCCCAAGTTCAAATTCAAGCTCCTTTCAAATCCACCAAAAATTTTCTCAAATATTCAATTATATAAATCTTTGGAAAAAGTGGAAAACATCATGTTCAATTAGGCCACCTTCCCCTTAGCCCAGCCCCTCCTCTCTTTTTCCTTCTCCTTCCTTCCTCTCAACCAGCCTAACCGTCCCATCAGCCTAGCTCTCACTCCCACCTCTCTTTCTTCTCACACTTTCTAGTCCGTACCTGAGGCCGACCCAAGGCCACCCCTTCTCTCCTTTTTCCCTTGTGCCACACTTGCCCGCCCATCTCTCCTACATGCGGCCGCCACACACCACCGCGCCCTCTCGCTTGATCGCCTCTCACTCTCTCCACTTGAGCCTACTTGTTAGCCACCGCCTCCATCCCAAGCATGCCTGCTCCACTGTGCCCACGCGAATTGCCGAGCCAGCCAGCACACCTACATCGCGCTTGTGCACCATGGCCCATCACCGAGAATCTCGTCACCGAGCACTCCACGCCATGCCACACCTCTTCCACTACCTAGTCCTATGCTCCCACGTCCCATTCGCAAGTCCGGCTCGCCTTCTCCTTGTTCTCTCCACACCGTGGTAGACAGCCTATAAAAAGCGCTAGTGAGCCACTCTTCCCAACCTGCACCTCACCTCTTCCACTCTCTCCTCTACCTTCCTCCCTCTTAAGTCACCCTCCACATCGCCACATCCGTGAGCTCGTGGCTCCGCCAAAACCCACCTCCACCCGAGCCTCCTAGCACCGGCTGCAACCACCAGGCCTCCTAGCCTTGTCGCCATGCCCACCTCCTAGCGACTGACGCATGCGCCCGAGCCTCCCAATGCCGCTGCCTTCCTCTACCCCGCTATTGGGTGCCACCTTCCTTGTCGCTAGCATCACTGCCCTCCTCCTAACCTCCCCTGTACAGCAAAGAATGGAGGCAGGGAAAGGAAGAGAGAAGAGACAGAAAGAGAAAAAAGAAGGACAAAAAAAAAGAGAAAAAAAGGAGATGCCAATCACGTAGGCCTCATCTTTTTAGCCGACCCTATAGACCCCATCTATCGTAGACCATTCTCTCCCTCCTACTAATGTTCGGGTCTCACATGTCAGTCTAAGAAATGTTATTAGAAATATTCTTTTCAGGATTCTTTTTATTTTTTACAAAATATTTTAAACTTCAAAAATTCATATCTTTTTATCCGTAACTCTGTTGAATGTCATTATAGTCCCAAAATTTTTCTAAAGTCCTCCTTTATGCAATTCCACTATTATTTTCTTTATTTTGTTACTTTTGTTAGTACCACATGTAATGTTTATATTTCTCACATGTAGATGTCATGACCGAAGGAGTGTTCGTGTTGGATTTCATCGCACTAGGAATCAACTCATACTAAGGCAAGCCATTCTTGAACATTTTGAACATATGTTTATGAATTACTTTATTTACAAAGATGCATTGTTATATCATACTTTGTGTGAAATCGACGGACCTACTTTTATTATGTAGAATATTAATGACTCCATCATTATTAACTTTATCAAATAATAATTGGTATCGTCATCCCTTGGATGTGATTGTTGAGATAATTTCTTAGCTCGCTTACGCTTGAGAAGTCATATGGGAACTTATCACTTCTAAACATTTACTTAAAATCCAATGTGGTGTCGACTTATTTGTAAAATAAAAATGGTTTGTATTACCTAAATATTACGGAGTCAGTGCCTTCGTGGCTTGGCTACGTATTATTATTAATGATCGATTTCTTTAGAAAATTTATCCAAGCATATTATAGTGCGACCACACAGGTATTATGAGATACCCCTAGATAAGTAATTAGCTATTACATAAAAATCTTATAAGTCAATAGTTATGGAACATTGAGTATGAGAAGATAAAATTGCGAATCATTACTACCTGAGATGTGTGTTATCTTAGCTTCATGTGATGTGTTTGATTAGGTATAAGAGACAATCCCAGTGTGTCCTAAGTAGATGAGAGCATAATACTTGCCTAATATTCGGTTTTAAGATATTTGATCTAACTATGTGATATGAGGTATTTATTAGTTAGTTTTCGAAAAATCTTGTAATGAGCCCTCTCTTGCTAACCGTGTTTGATTGGTATGTGTTGTATATAGAGATAAGTTTATGGTGAGAGATATTAGCTAAATTGTTTAAACAACCATGTCTACGGTTATGAGAGGGTGCGAGCTGTTTCTTATAACGTAGTTTTATTTTTATTAAAAGTTTGTGAATATGATCGTTGTGATGACAATTGCTTCTAGAGTATGTTTGTGTGGTAGACGGCCGACCTTTATGGTATGGAACAGATCTATGTAACCTTAAGTGTCTTGTGGCACTATAGTGTCATAGTGCCATGAAGACAAGTGTGTGCTGTGAAAACTTATTAACTTTGACAAATAGTTATGGGTAAGCTATAAAAGCTTGTTAACTATAAGAAAAAATAGTTAAGATATGATGTTTGATTAATTGTTAAGTAATGAGAAGGTAAAAAGAACTAAAAAAGAAAAAAGATGAGAAAGTGGTGAGAATTTTACTATCCAAATATAATCACTGTGACAAATTGTTACAAAGCCATATGTAATAGATCAAGTTGTGAGTCTCTTTCCAACAACTAAAATTTTAATTCACCATTATTTTGTAAAATATCTATTTTAAGAAAAATGCTAATTTCGTAAATTAAAACCCTAGCCTCCTAAAATACTCACCCTTACTTTTATATATATATATATAAAGTTTGGAAAATACGATATGGAACTGTTTGTTGAGTAGTTCCTCTAGTAGAAGTCAGAGTACGAAGACTTTTTAGGGTTTTAGGCCTAGTTTTTAAACAGTGCATGTAGAATAAACCAGTTGTCTACATGCTATGACTAGTGTTTAACCACTGCTTTTCGTTGTTAGTTTCCATTTAGTTGCCATTATTGTTTATGTTTTCTGTTGTCTATTTGGGGTTTATCCATAATAATAATTTACATAAATATTACTTTTAATGAGCCAGATTATATATTATAAGATTGGTACGGTATTTATAGATAATTAACTCGATCTATGATTAACCTGTACTTTATTTCTAGCAGAATTTTGAAGCGTTGCTCTACGAGATTACATGATATCACTACAGTGTATTGGCACCCACCAAATATTATATCATGTTTTGATCAGCGTCTTCTTTGTCTATTGGGTTGGCCAGGATCGGCAGTTTGTCACCAATTCCAACATGCATGCATGTGCAATTCTCTATTGAATTCATGCATGATATCACATTGTTTGAATGCAGACATTTGACTAGTTAGCAGTGTAAATATGCTACCCTTCTCCAAGCAAACTCATAATGTGGACAATTAATCATATGCCTGATACAAAAATTCCACAAGAATTAGATTTTGCATTTGCTTATTAATTTTCAACTGCAGTACCATTTGCAGGGCCAATACATGAGAAGATTAAAAGCTCTCCACAGAACCACTCAAGTAGCTCACCATATTAACTGAAGCATGCTCACAGATAGGTGTGTATGATATATGATGGGCCTACACTGCATCAAACGTTATGATGGTTAAAGCCTATTCCACCTTGTGACCAAAACAGACCAGCTAGCTGCTGTACTGTCTAGTGTGTATGACACTAGTAATTAATCACTGGCACTTTTAAGTTTCAGTATTGCAAGATGCTATAATTGACGAGAGCACAAAGAAGTAAATAAAGAAAATAAAGTTTAATGGTAGACTCTTGAGTCCGTAAGTTTTAGAGTAAATAAAACTAAGACTGAATACTTGAGCTGTGATTTTAGTATTATCGTATACAAGAAGTGAGATGTAAATTTATAAGGCCAAGTGATGTCTAAGAAGAACATTTTTTAATATCTGAGATCAATGCTATAGATGGATGTGGATATTAATACGGACGTTAGCTATAGAATTAAAACGAGCTAGTTAAAGTGGCACTAAGCATTTAGCATCCTTTACGATAAAAATGTATCTCAGAAGTTAAAATGCAAGTTTTATAGAATGATGATTAAACATTATATGCTATATAGAGCAGAATATTACTCTAAAAAATGTGTCATGTTCAACAGCTAAGTGTTATAGAAATACATATGCTATGTTAGATTTATGATAATATAAAAATAGATCGAGTCTGGAACGATGAAATATGTGATCGACTATGGGTAACACTAATTAAAGAAAAACTTATCCAATATTGGTTAAGATAATAAGGTAAAAAAAGATAGAGAAGGCTAAAACTAACATTAAAAGAAATAATAAGAGAGATTTGAAAGAATATTAAAAATTTACTCTAACTTCTTAAGACTAAATCTCTACGTTGAGTTGAGTTGAATTAAGTAATACAAGATTACTAAAGTTTAGTGACCTGCTACTCAAGCATAAGATTACTGAAGTTTAGTGACCTGTTCCTCAAGCATGCCCTACTAATTAAGCATTCCATACTGTACAGTACAGAGGACCAGGCACTTGGAGTATTTGCTAAGCTAGATATAGCTAGGAGCCAGGTGATCTTTGCTTTTCTTGTTCATGCATGTGTGCTCATGTGCCTCAACTCTCTCTTCTATCTTTGTGCCAGAGACAGAGTTATGTTCTTCTCATTATTCATGTATTGTGTCAAACCAACAATTAGCCAAATCACAGATGCAGCCATGCTTAGAGTTGCATACTGCATATTTCTTCTTAATCCATTGAAAAAAGTGACTGCTTTGCAAGCATACAGTGATACAGGTGCTTTTCAACTGATTCTTGGCATGACTGCTACTTGAAGCTACTAGCATTGATGTTGAGACAGGAAAAGCAGAAGACAGCTGTAGTACATGCATGCATATACTGCTTCAGTTAAAGTAAACACAGTTACACACAGGTAGGTTGGATAGGAAACTTGGAGCGAAGAAGTTTCAAGCAAGATTGGCGGGCAAATGAAACAAACCACATACTTGGATGGTGGCATATGTTGTGGCATCATACGTTATCATTTCTTGATGAAGATGTCCTATCAGAAAGTTCAATGCCAGGAACTGATAGCTCTGAACAAATTTCAGCATCAGGCTCCCAGCTCTGTACCATTCAGTAGTAATGATCATTAGTACTGGTAGTAAAGTGGCAAAAGATGGATCAATTAATCTTGTTTAACTTCCTAATAATTAATTAAATACAGGTTTTACTCAAAGCAGACACTAAAAAAAGGAACCTAAAAGTACTTTACAAACTAAACATGTACTGCCTGCATACAAATTTTGTTGTCACAAGCTTTAATCATCAAACTGCATGCAAAGCTGTGAGAAAAAAATGGAAAAGGTTTCACGAGCTAAGCTCAGTGGCTTTAGTTGTCATCATGACTCATAACCTACCAAACTGTTGATCATCTCACGCATGCATGTAGCTGCCATCTGCATTTGATTTCCTCCAACCAAATCCCAGAAATTTACTATTACAGGCAAACATATAGTAGCTAGATTGATAAAGGAGCATGCAGAAATTGAATTAAAGTTGGCGGGAGAAAGAAAAATACAGAACTGGACACCGTTACAGTTGGTGAGCTACTACTGGTAGTACAAAGCGAAGTGCAGAGCTGCTCCAATTAGGCAAAACCTTCTCCCTCTCTGCTGCCTCCTCTTGTCACTTTTATCTCAAGAAAAGTAGGCCAAATCTCAGTTTGTTGGGTTGGTTGTGATATTGGTCCTACACATATTGCATTGTTCTTTTGCTAGCCACTATTTGAAACGTTATTCATTTATGATATTTTTTTTGACAAAGGAAGTATAACTTCGCGGCCTCTGTACATTTTTTTATGGGCACGTCTATGATATTTTGGAACGTAAAGTGGCGTTATCTGTTGCCTCACAAAATTTCAACCTAAAAAATAGCTAATATGTAAAGAGAAGAAAATGATAATATCGTTAGCAGTGAAGTGAGCCAGTTTAGGAAATGAGTTCAGAGTTTAAGTGAACTAAGGAGATAGTTTAGGAAAGTAAATGAAATTTCTTCAATAACTAATAGCATACAAATTATTTCTTATAGTGAGAAAAAACATGTATATATTTATTGGTATAGTTATTCACTGGATGGAGTAAACAGATAAACCACTAGATGCTCTAACACTGACAAAAATGTTTCCAAGAAAACAGGCATGTAACATCTTTTGCAGCTCAAGACAGGGGCTTCACTGAGAAACCCATGTATAATGCTTGACATTTCCACCGACCAATACCTGAAGATAAAGTGGATATCTAACATGAGGAGGTGAAAGTAAACTTAAAGGCGTGACAGTCTTATATATACATATGAAATTAATGAGAAAGTGTCACATGGTGAAGGGACCAATTTAGCATCATGGCATGAGTGCACATACAGTTAGGACAAGGGATAACAGGACAGGAAGATTGCAGAGAATGCAAGCCTCACATGGCTGTCACCTGCTGCTAGGTTTCTATCATGCCATGACTCGTGCAGCTCCAAGGCACAAAAAGAACTCTTGACCTGGCTGGAATTTTCAGTCGTTCAGATATTATATATGCAACGGATGTATGCTGCAAAGCCAATCCTCACTCAGGAATGAGATTAACACAAGTGAGAGGGACTGTTCAGAGGTTAAATTAAATTAGTAGATCAACTTGTGATTTGAGCCACTGGTTAATTAATATATTATGGCAAAGTTCAGAATTGTCTTGCATAGTTGCCTCCCTATCCAAGATACAGCATTTCACCTGGGAATTTGGGCTCATCAAGGTGTGGTTCATGCAAGAATCAAGAGCGGGGGATTATCCCAACATCAATTCTTTATCAAAGAATCTGGCTTTCAAGGAGAAAGCAACTCTTGCCCTTATGTTAATAGGGACTTAAAAATGTTTGATTTAGTCAAATTCAGAACGGTGAATCCGCTTGTTCCAATCAAAGAAACGTCTTTGTATTGTTAAAACAGAAGTAAAGCACTAGCCTTTTTTAAAAAAAAACGGTTTGGAGGGTGCAATAATGTTTCTCACAGGTAAGGTTTCCAAATTCCAATCTTGAGTGAGAATTGGTACCATAATCCCTTTACTTTACCACCCATTGTTATCAAAAGCGATTTCAGAGATTGGCTGTTTTCACTCTCCTCCATGGACACCTCAGCTATATAATTCTAATATATATATATATGATCGATCTTCTTCTAAAAAATGATCAAATTAAATGGTGAGATATTGCTAAACTATAAGTAGTTATATGTCTTGCTCTTCCATATCTTCACATTTCAAACCGGCAGCTACATATTTAAGGAAAAAACATTTCTTTATATAATGGAAATGGTTTACTTATTCTGATTTTGTTTTTACGCTTTCAATTGAGGATGCTTACAAGAGTAGTAGTAAACTTGCCTACAGTAGCAGTCTACTTCTCAACAGAAAAATAGTTTATGTCACTGTACAGGCTTAGTTATTAGAGCACTACACTTGTATATATAATATACCCGACCTCCTTTATAGAAAATAGAGTCTTAGTCTCACTGTATACTATATTTCTATATGGTATCAGAGTAAGTTCAGACATTTTCGACGCGCTAGCAACCTTCTCACTGGCGAGCCAACGCCTCATCCCCATCGCAGACCATCTCCTCTAGTATTCTTCCTTTGCTTCTGTGCCTCAGTTCTTATCCCTATCGTCTTCTCCACAGACAGTCTTCTCCTTCTCCACCGCTTACTCGTCACTTTCACCACGTGACAAGGAGACGGCCTTCATCTGCCTCCTCGTCTCGTCCAGCACCCACCTTCGGGTTCCCCTTACTTCAGCGTATCTTCCCTTCTTCTTATGTCGGCGCACCTCTACATTTGTGTCCTCTATCGACTGGACCCGTCTGGATCTCCATCGGCTCCACAACCTCCATTAGCTCTACAATCTTCATCGACTCGCCACCACCATTGGCTCCACCACCTTTATCGACTCATCAACCTTCATCGGCTCACCAACCTCCATTGGCCCCCTACCCTCCATCGGCTTAGACTAACCTCGTCCAGCCTTTTCTCCGGACCTATAGCCGCCGATCCTGCCCTGCTGCCACCCCTTCTCCTTCTAACCCTACCCCACAAACGATATTACCATCGGACCGCGCGGCCTCTGAAGTCTCCACCTCCTCTCATATGATCACCCGATCTCAAACTGGGTCCCTTTGCCCCCTCAACGCTACGAGTTCTCTGCAATCCATTGTGTCGTCTCTCCCATCCTAGCGACTCATCATTCTATTTTGGCCGATCCTCAGTGGCGCGCGGCTATAGCCAATCAGTACAAGGCTCTCATGGACAACGAGACCTAGCGTCTCGTATCTCGTCCTCCCGGTGCCAACGTTGTGACCGACAAGTGGATCTTTAAACACAAGTTCCACTTTGATGACTCACTTACTCATCACAAGACACGCTAGGTAGTTCGCGGTTTCTCTCAATGTCCTGGCATCGACTATGACGAGACTTTCAGTCCTGTCGTCAAGCCCGTCACCATTCGGGTTGTGCTTACTCTCGCTGCTTCGCGTTCTTAGCCGATTCATCAACTTGACGTGAAGAATGCTTTTCTTCACGGTCATCTAACAGAGATGGTCTACTACCAGCAGCCTCTAGGCTTCGTCGATCCATCTCGTCCCGACAACGTCTGTCTCTTTCAGCACTCTCTCTATAGCCTCAAACAGGTCCCTCGAGCTTGGTACCAGCGCTTTGTTGCCTATCTTCGGCAACTTGGTTTCGTGGCCTCTATCTCCGATACATCCCTTTTCATACTTCACACCGAGGATGTCACCACCTACCTCCTTCTCTATATCGACGACATCATCCTTACAGCGTCCTCGACAACCACCCTATAGCACATCATGGTCCGACTCCACTCGGAGTTTTTCATGACCGATCTAGGTCCTCTATACCACTTTCTTAGCATCTCTGTTACGCGTTCTTCTCACGGGTTATTCCTCTCCCAGTGCCAGTATGCCATGAATCTTCTCCAGCGTGCGGGCGTGGTCGAATGTCACTCCACCGCCACTCCAGTTGACACTCGCGCTAAGCTCTTCGCTACCAATGGTTCTCTCATCGCTGACCCTTTTCAGTACCGGAGTCTTGCTGGTGCTCTACAGTACTTAACATTCACATGGCCTAATCTCACTTATGTTGTTTAGCAAGTGTGTCTCTTCATGCATGCTCCACGCGAACCTCACCTCGCGCTACTCAAGCGTATCCTCCGCTACGTGAAGGGCACACTGTCCACCGGCCTACATCTCAGCTCTAGCCTTATCGACTCTTTCACTGCGTACTCTGATGTGGACTGGGTGGGTTGCCCTGACTCCCGACGCTCTACATCCGGCTACTGTGTTTTCCTTGGTAACACTCTAGTCTCTTGGTCTTCCAAACGTCAGACTACAGTGTCTCGGTCCAGCGCCGAAGCCGAGTATCGCGCCGTTGCTCATGCCGTCGCCGAGTGCTATTGGATTCGCCAGCTTCTCCAGGAGCTCCATACATTCATCGTCTCCACAACAGTTATCTACTACGATAATATTAGTGCCGTCTTCATGACCGCCAACCTGGTTCACTATCGTCGCATGAAGTAAATTGAGATTGATATTCACTGTCCATAACAAGATTGTTCTAGGACTCGTTCGGATGCTCTATGTATCATCGACGCATCAGTTCGTCGATATCATGACCAAATGTCTATCCACACCTTTGTTCATCAGTTTTCGCTCTAGTCTCTACGTCCATATCTCTCTCGCTATAACTGCGGGGGTGTTAGACCACTAGACTTGTATATATATAGACCCGGCCCCTTTTATAAAAAACAAAATCTTACCCTCGCTGTATACTATATTTCTACGCTTATCTACTACTAAGCTTAATTCTTTTAGCCAATTAAGTTCAGTTACCACGGAGGTTGATTGCCATTTGCTTTGCTGGTCAAATGTGAGGTCGAGAGTCGGTTCAGTACTAATCTAATGCACTGAATAATAAAATACAAAAAAGTATGTACAGTTGGATAGATCTCTTTATCGTACTAATCACTGTAATCAAATCCAATCAGTACTAACCAAAAGGAACAAGAATATAATACTCATACTTACAATCAAATGAGACAATTATTGATAATAAGGTGATACAGCTTCCAAATTACCAAAATCAGACGATTATAGAGTTAGAGACCACCAAAGTTCAAATTCCAATCAAAATTTAAGAGAACCTGCAATGGCAATGATCCAAAGTAATTAATTTGTTCGACAGTTCGCTTGATAACTGGAAACAGTTGTCTCATATTAAAGTTAATGAAAGAAAGAAAACGCATAGAAAAGACAAAAAATAAATTGATTTAATGTGCCTTTTACAGTGGAGTCAACAGTAACTGAATTTTAAAAGCATATTGCAACTGTAGTAAACCTGGGATTACTACCTGCAAATTAACTCAAACTTTTCTCCCTCCTACTTAAACATTGCAAAAAGGAAAAGCTAGAGAGAGAGAGAGACAAGAGAGTAGAAAGAGGTGACCATTGATAAAGACCACGAGCTCTTCTCGAAGTCACCACCCTGCTCCTCCTTTGCTGCCCTGGATCTCGCCATTGCCATTGCCACTGCTCCCTACCTACCGCTCTTGCTCCTAGCTCTTGAACTGCTTGGATCGCACTGACTTGCTGTCAATCTGCGTGTGGGACACTGTGAGTGACCCGGTCTTTCGATTTGCGTCTGTTCTTGCGTTTCTTTCTCTGCTACTGCTGGGTGGAGGCGATATGTGTTGCTTCCGGCGAGAAAGATCTTTTTTTTTGTTTGTTTCTTCAACTCTTGAGTTCTGATGCTTTCTGAAGTTTCTTTTTTTTTTCCCGTTCTTCTTCTTCGTCAGTTTAGTTCATGATTTCTGCGTGGTTTTTGAGGAACAAGATTTCGTTTTGGTAGCTGATTAAGTTGTTTCAGAAGGTAATCCTTAAATGCGATTGCTGTGATATTTCTCCGATCTTGTTTTGCTTGTTTGAATAATTTCTTGCTGCCCTCGCTTATGTGATTGTTTGCTTACCTTTTCAATGACATAGGGATGAGAAAGATCTCGTTTTGATTTGTGAAAGCAGCTGCCAATCCGATCTTAATTCGTTCTGAATAAAGATCCCATCGCGATAGCTTCGAGATTTGCATCTGTTTCTCCCTTGTACTTACCCTGTTGTCTCTTTCTGCATTTGCTCCGGCGGCATTTTGGCTCTTCTCGCTACTCTGATCTGGTCAAATTTGACTCATGCTGTCACATTCGGTTATCCTCTATTCTGATACCTAAAGCTAGAACTAGAAGTTAGATTTTTTTTCTCAGTTCAGTTCATTGAGCAAATTGAATCTGCATTTCAAGAATCAGTGCTCCTTTGCAGAATTGGGTGCTGGACAGAGACTAGGTATTGTATTGTTCAGAGAATCAGAGATTGAAGATGGATAATAAGAGGATTGGCCTTACCTCACCGTCACCAAAGTCGACTGAGAAATCCGGCAGAGACTTGAGATCTGGCGGGGACGCCAATGGCGGCGCAAACACTAACAGTAGCACCATTCCCAAAGGTGATAAGGAGAAGGGAGTCAATGTGCAGGTCATCCTCAGATGCAGGTGAAAGAGAGCCCAGCAGTTCTAGTTCAGCAATTCTGTTTGATTCTTCTTTTTTGTTCTCACATTGTGCAATTTTACACGTTCAGGCCCATGAGTGATGAAGAGACAAAGTCGAATACTCCGGTAGTGATCTCATGCAACGAGCGCCGGCGAGAGGTTGCTGCGACGCAAATTATTGCCAATAAGCAGATTGATCGGACTTTTGCATTTGACAAGGTATTAGATCATCTTTGACAGTCAGTCAGTGGTGACTGCCTGTGGTCACTTGCCTTGAACTTTGCATTTTCTTATTATTGTGCTGACTTCATGAATGATAGTTTTGGCTCAAATTTAGTGAACTGGTCATTCTGAGCAGGTGTTTGGCCCATCATCAAAGCAGAAGGATTTATTTGAGCAATCTATCTCACCAATAGTAAATGAGGTCCTTGAGGGCTATAATTGCACAATTTTTGCTTATGGCCAAACTGGTACTGGGAAAACCTATACAATGGAGGGAGGTGGAACTAGAAAGGCCAAGGTATTATAAATTGTAGTACTTGAGATCATTGAAAGCGTACTTTTGGTCTCAGCTGCATTTTTTTTTACTTTTGACTGGTGCTTGTAAAATCCAGAGTGGTGAGCTCCCAACTGATGCTGGAGTTATCCCAAGGGCTGTTAGGCAAATCTTTGACATTCTTGAGGCCCAGTGCGTGGAGTACAGTATGAAAGTTACCTTTCTTGAGCTCTACAACGAAGAAATCACCGATTTGTTGGCTCCTGAAGAACCAAAGTTCCCTGTTCCTGAAGACAAGATAAAGAAGCCTATTGCTCTCATGGAAGATGGCAAAGGGGGTGTTTTTGTGAGAGGGCTTGATGAAGAAGTTGTGTACTCTGCTGGTGAAATCTACAAAATTCTTGACAAGGGTTCTGCAAAGAGGCGCACTGCAGAGACACTGCTGAACAAGCAAAGTAGTAGGTCACACTCCATTTTCTCTATCACAATTCACATTAAGGAACTGACTCATGAGGGTGAGGAGATGATCAAAATTGGGAAGCTTAATCTAGTCGATCTAGCTGGTTCAGAAAATATTTCACGATCAGGTGCTAGAGATGTGAGTATACTTAAAATTTCCTATTCATTGATTAAAAAAGAATATATTTATCTGATTTTTCAACTTCCCAGTACTACTTATGATATTGAATTATCATTGCAGGGCAGAGCTAGAGAGGCTGGGGAAATCAACAAGAGTTTGCTGACGCTTGGTCGAGTTATCAATGCTCTTGTTGAGCACTCTGGACATGTCCCATACAGGTAATTCTAAGGACAGTGTCCTGACAGGTTTAATTCTAGAAACATTTTGTCATTTTCCAAATGGGTGTTTATATGTTGCTCCATCTAATTATTCCAGAGATAGTAAACTGACAAGATTGTTGAGAGACTCATTGGGAGGGAAAACAAAGACTTGCATTATTGCCACAATATCACCTTCAGTATATTCCTTGGAAGAGACATTGAGCACACTCGATTATGCACACCGTGCTAAGAATATCAAGAACAAGCCTGAGGTTATTGCCTGAGCAAGTTATATTTATATTTGACTACTTAGGACAGTATAAATTTGTGGTGGCCTAACTTGCACTTCTTACTGTCAAATTCAGGTGAACCAAAGGATGATGAAATCTGCTATGATCAAGGACCTGTATTCTGAAATTGACCGCCTTAAGCAAGGTTTGTCTGCATGAATTTTCTTGTAGTGCATTGAAGTGATAAGAAATTAAGAATCATACGATGTGTATTCAGAGGTGTTTGCTGCAAGAGAGAAGAATGGTATATACATTCCAAGAGAACGCTACCTCCAAGAAGAAGCCGAGAAAAAGGTTTTTCTTTATTATCCCACTAAATCAATATTTATATTTGTTCTTATAAGCTGAACTAAGCTTTTTTTTGCATCTACATTTCATCTTTCTGAATCTATTATTTTCTACTTAGGCAATGACAGAGAAAATTGAACGCCTGGGAGCTGATTTAGAGGCTAGGGATAAGGTATGTTTGTCTATAAGCATGCATAGCACAAGGAAAAAATATTATCTTGTTAATGATTGAATGTAATTTTCTACCAATGAGCAGCAATTGGTTGAACTAAAAGAGCTTTATTGTGCTGAGCAACTTTTGTGTGCAGAGTTGGGTGAAAAACTTGGGAAGACACAGGTACCTCTCCAGTCTCCACATGATAACTTTACAGTATATGTGCAAATATGTGGCATATAATCATTGTTCTGTCTCTTGAATGCAGAAAGATCTGGAGGACACTAAGAATTTTCTACATGATTTAGAAGAAAAATACAATGAAGCAAAGTCTACCATTAAGGAAAAGGAATACGTCATCTTTAATTTACTGAAGTCGGGTTAGTCAAAATAACCCATTCTTGCGACACTTCTTGTCTTAGCATGTCCTGGTCATTTACTCATCATTAAGAATATCGAAAAATGAAACTATGAAATGATGCAAATTCCCATTGAACTTACATCCTGTTGGTTGTTTATGTTCCTCCAGTCTTGATTTCACTCATACATTTGAGTGCCTGTTTGATGTGTCTACTATCAATCAGTGGGGCTTATTGTTGCTTTTGCCACAGAAAAATCACTGGTAGACTGTGCATATAACCTTCGCGCGGAATTGGAAAATGCATCAGCAGATGTTTCGGGGCTATTTTCCAAAATAGGTTAGGGATCTCAACTTGATCACCCTTATTGTGTCACTGTTATGGACTTCTCACTTCAATTGTCCTTGTTCTTGATTACTGGCAGAGCGTAAAGACAAGATAGAGGATGGGAACAGGTCACTCGTGCAGAGTTTTAGGTCTCAACTGACCAATCAGCTGGATACCTTGCATAAAACCGTGTCCACTTCAGTCGTGCAGCAGGAGAATCACCTTAAAGAAATGGAAGATGATATGAAATCCTTCGTATCTTCAAAAGATGAGGCAATTCAATCTCCCAGCATATTTTCACTTGCTAGTTTGTTTTGTATAAACGATATTCCAGGGGTGTATATTGATAGCATCAGCTACCAAGTTTTAGGCTGCTCAAGGACTAAGGGAGAGCATACAAAAGCTGAAAAGTCTCCATGGTTCAGGCATTACAGATTTGGATAAGTTAGCAGGTGAAATCGACATGAACTCTCAGACAACATTTGAGAGATTGAACTCTCAAGTGCAATCACACACGTCATCTCTTGAGCAAGTAAGTTTACTTCTTCTGGCCTTCTTGTAACAGCAGTACGTATTGCAACATTTCTGATTGCCCTTCCTATTAATAGTGTTTTGGAGGAATTGCTTCAGAAGCAGACAATTTGTTAAATGAGCTTCAGTGTAGCCTTTCTAAACAAGAAGAGAGGCTAACCCAATTTGCAAGAAATCAGCGGGAGGTTCATATCATGTTGAAACACTAAACTACTAGCTGTTTCTTTACCCAATCTTCTGTTGTAACTTTTGTTCTTCTGCACAGGGACACTTACGAGCTGTTGAAGCATCACGGTCCATCTCAATGATCACTGTTGGTTTCTTCAACTCACTGGATGTTCATGCATCTAAGCTTACAAGTATTTTGGAAGAAACACAAAATGTGCAAGATCAACAACTTCTTGACCTTGAGAAGAAATTTGAGGTAATTCTTATGCTGATTATTGCATCAACTATAAGCAGTTCATAAGCTATATTTTTGTGACACTGTAATTTTGCCATTTTAAACAGGAGTGTGCAGCTAATGAAGAAAAACAACTTCTAGAGAAGGTGGCAGAGATGCTGGCAAGTTCCAATGCAAGGAAGAAGAAGCTAGTAAGGACTATCCATTTGTTATACTATGACTTTTGGCCATATGATAATCTAGTATACAGATATGCTATCAACAGATCTGTGCTGATAATTAGATGACTTGAGAGTTATTTACACAATTGCTACACATTGTTGGATGTGATTGTGAACATGTATTGCAGGTCCAAACAGCAGTAGGTAGCCTTCGAGAGAGTGCTGTAAACCGCACAAGTCACCTGCAGGAAGAAATTTCAACTGCCCAGGACTTCACTTCATCTGTTCGGGAGAAGTGGGGCTTCTACATGGAAGAAACGGAGAAGAATTACATTGAAGATACCACTGCAGTGGACAGTGGAAGGTCGTGCTTGGCAGAAGTGCTTGTGGAATGGTCAGTAATCAGTATGATGGCGCATCATGCCGTTAATTGTCATTTCTGCTATGCTATACGATTTTATCTGCCTGAGCTTTGCCGTCAATAAATTGCAGCAAGGCAAAGACGAACATGGGTGCACAGCAGTGGAAGAACGCCGAGGAGTCTCTTTTCAGCCTTGGCAAAGGAAATGTGGAATCAGTAGATTCTATAGTCAGGTATCAGAATAGAAAAATACAAGGAATACTTAAAACCCCATTCTTATCTTATGATATGAACACTAACCACTAAGTTATATTGGTTTGTGTATGGAACAGGAATGGGACAGAGGCTAATCAATTGCTGCGTTCCAAATTGTCGTCTGCGGTATCAACCACTCTTGAAGAAATAGATATAGCAAACAAGGCCCTTCTTTCTTCCATTGACAGTAAGATTTTACAGTGAAAAATTGAGTTACTGGAGCACTGTGCAGGGCATCAAAATTTCTTTTTCTCACCGCAACTTGTGTTATTTCAGGTTCACTGAAACTTGATCATGATGCATGTGCAAACATTGGTTCCATAATCAAACCATGCCACGAGGAAATAAGCGAGTTGAAGGGAGGACATTACCACAGGGTTGTTGAGATAACTGAAAATGCTGGGAAATGCCTAGAGGAAGAATATCTGGTGAGCAGTCATGAAAAGTAAGTAGGAGAATGTGATCTGTCTCTTACTGAACAAATTGCTATTGCATCTTCTCTTGAACATCTCAGGTGGATGAGCTGTCATGTTCAACTCCGAGAAGGCGGCAAATTGACCTGCCAAGCGTGGAATCCATTGAGCAGTTGCGAACCCCAGATTACGAAGAGCTCCTCAAGTCATTCCGAGAGTCGAGAGCGAGTCGGAAACAGGCAAATGGAGACATGAAACACTTCTTAGAGGCGCAAGAAGCTACACAGCCATCAATCATGGACCAAGAGCTCCTCTTATAGCAAGAAATTAGATTTTATAGAGCGCATGTACAAAAGGAACGAATTGTTTAGTTTTGGTTTTTCGGTATTGATTTACAGCTGATAGTGCCATTCGATTTATTTATTGCTGCTGTTGGTTGGGATGGGGGTCTGAGGCTGATCTGTTTGTAGAGATCAGTAAAAGGGGATATGTGTATTTACTACTGCATAATTGAGGATTATGTTAGCTCTAATGTAATATATATCTACACAGGTAACAAAGACAAGTGCTAGTAAAGATTTGACTCGAATAATCTTCCTTATTTTGAAGCAAATTTGAACAATTATCAGCATAAAAAGCAAGGAATCGATAGCAATCCATGGTATTTTTATTTTTCTCTATATCTTTTGAAAAAAGTAGCTGCTGAAATGTCAAAGTAGAAGAAGTTCAGCCTAATCTGGAAACAAAAGCTTATGCACAGTATCGAGCAAGTCGGCAAAACAAACAAAAAAAGAGAAAAGATCTGAGCTCTTGAGACCTGAACAATGAACATGGCGGGGTTGTCATTTGGCAGCCAAGAATGATGCTGACAAGGGAGAACTGAAGAAGATCCTGATGGTATTTCTGCATCAGGTTTACCAGGTCATTGAGTTGGTGAATGCTTTGTACTAGGTCATACAGTTAGCCAATCAACTCCATACATCGCTATCAACTCAAGCAGACACTGGATTAGACACAGAATTGCATACAGCACAGTATCACAATACCTATGACCTGCTACTTCTCAAATCTTAACATCATTGACACATAGCAGATTAACAGGTAAACATACTAGAGTGCCAGTGTACCACACATAAAGTTGCTCCATTAGTACATACTACAGTACAAGTACTAGAACATGTCCAGCTGAGAGCCACAGGCCGGCTGGTGGCTTGAACCGGCCAGAGTAGCAGTGTAGCACCACTTCATCTCCATCCATTGCTTCCCATTCCTGCTCTTCTCAAACGTCAGATCTCAAATCATCGATTCTTTCAGCTCAATATCAATTCATGTGTGTATAAACTGTAAACAATAATAAAATAATAATAATAATAATCATCATTGATGCATATATGACCATATTTCAATCTTCTTTCACGTCACCAATTGTGTACATAAGAGAGCTTCATTGAAAATGAAGCATATGCATGACATAAGTTGACTGCCACTATTCAAGAAAAAGGGACACACAGATATGCTCGAGCATTTTACTTAAAATCACAGCACATCTGCATGCTACTAGAGAGAAAAACTATGAAAGCCTTTTTCATGAGGTGAATGTACAAACACGGGCTGGAGAAACTATTTCAACTGCAAAACATTTTGTCGGAATTGAGGCCTGATACACTGATATAGTGGTGGTGTCAATACATAGATTAATACAGCAACAGGAAATCTGATCGCTGGTTGTTGCTTTATACCCTGCAAAACAAGAGGAAACCATCACTAAAGGGGTAACTGATGAAGAAAGAGAATGATGAAGATAACAAATAGTTCAAAAACAAATGCTCTGTAAAAATCTACTGGTACAGTCATGGAACATTGTTTTCTCTAAAAAATCAACCCTTTCTTATCACACTGAGCATTTTAATGAGGTTGTACGCTATCAGAAAAACAAAACATTCTTCTCACACTTAATATCTAGTTCTGTATGTTATATAAACATTCCTCTTCTAATAATGTTATTATACAGAATTGTGAGGAAAACTAAACTGTGTATTTGCAGAGATGTAAATGACCTATCGCTGGGATATGTAAAGAATATGATAGAGCTTCCAGATAAATCTGTTCTGAACAACCTTAGCTAATGATCAGGGTCAGGATCTCCTTCCAAATCACCAGCAGAAGCATCCTGAGTTGCAGGATCCTCACTATCCTTATCTTCTCCTGATGCTGTAGAATCTGTCTTTTGCTTTTTCGCGTCGCTTGCAGAAGGGGTACCATCATCCTCTAAATCATCATTCCCAGGATCTGCAGGATCTGACTCTTTCCTTGGTCTCTTCCATTTTTTGGTAGACGATGTGCCATCATCCTCAAAATCTTCCTCCTCTCTACCCCTGTGCAGATAGGTCCACAATTTTTTGTCATTGTCATACAGCACACAAGGATCACGCTCATAGTGCAAGCGATCAAGAGCGCCGCTGACAACTTGGTTAATAGCAGACTCTTTATTAGATTCTTCATGGTTTAGATACTGTGAATCTTTCAGAAGTGTGCACACATCAGCTCTTGTTCCAGTCCTTGCAGGCAGCCTGGCAGCAGCATCTCTTACAAGACAGAGAATAGTGACATGAGGTGGGCGATCGGGCAAGAGCATGGGGTGTCCCCTAGCTTTTGCTGTAGGCTTGCCACCTCCCCTTCTCAAGGGAGCGACTATTGATTTCTCCCCATCAGCAGCAGTATAGCAAAATGCTCTATCAGGAATTGAGTACCTCAAAAATTCTTCACGCTGGAAATACGCTCTTGCTTCCTCCGAGCTTGGACTAATTGTGTTTAGACTTTTCTGGGCTCTAAGGTCCTTGAATCTTTCCTTCAAATCCAAGTTTGCAGGATCTGGTGACGGAGGTGGTGGAAGGGATCCAATCTGCTTAAGTGTTTCCTGACCGCTTTTCAGCCAGTTAGCAAATGCATCAACCAACTTCACAAGCATTTTGTGTGGTATACCCCATGCATCAGGAGAAGTTTCTTCATTGGGATCACCATCTGAAGAACCAGAAGGCAGTGGGCCAACCCAAAGCCAGCTTCTGTTTGACTTGTCATAGGAAACGAGTGCTTTCCATCCCTTTGCACCTAGTGGAGCTGTTCTAGATGAAAGTATCTTTAATACTCCTCGAACTAAATCCTGAAGAGGCTCTTGCGTTTCAAGTATGTTGGGGTCTCCAGGGTTTGATCTAATCCGACTAGAAATCTCTTGAACAGTGAGCGCTGGCAAATTGCTTGGCGTGGTCTGCTCTGCAGAACTGGCATCTGGAGCCTCATGACCCTGTTGGGCTTTCTCTGGACCTCTGGCATCTGCAACCTCATGACCCTGTTGGGATTGCTCTGTTGCACTTGGACCTTGAGGCGTTTTGCTATGCTCTTCATTGTTGAAGCATTTTCTGTTCTCCTCTCCATCAGGTTGTTTGGCTGCCAGCAGAGTATCCTCAGTAGGAGTGGTCATAGTCTTCCTTACGGCAGTTAGAAGATGCACAATAGAGAATGAAAAACCAGTGTGGATAGTTGGTGTGATTGGTACATATTTTTTCTTTGGTTTCTCAGGTTCTACCACTACCACATTTACTTCTGGAACAGGAGCTGGTTCTGCTACAGCAACTGCATCTGTAACAGCCTCTGGCTTCTTTTTACCTTTCTTCTTTGAGCTACCGCTGTTCTGCACCAATTTGAGAGCAGATGGCACATCCTCAACATGCTCAGCCAGGCTTGTAGCTTCAACCTTTCCTTTCTGCTTCTTGGATCCAGAGCTGCAACTTGATAGTGGCATCTTCTTTTTTTCAAAATCACCATTAGAATCTACACAGCCTGATCCACTAGCTAGCCTCTCATCGTTCTCTGGTGACCTGAGTGATTCATCAGCATTCTCATTGCTGTCACGTAACTCAGAGTTTCCATAGCCATGTGTGTCCACACTGGCTGTTACTTTCCGCTTTCTTTCACCCCTCGCTGTTGGAGGCCTCTTCACTTCACTGATCTGTTCTGTTGCCGTGACATCATCATGTAAATAATCAGACTCTGTAGCCTTTCCTCTGTGAGTCCCTTTACTCTGATAGGATTCAAAATCTTCAGTAGCAGTTGGATAATTTAATTTGGAAGCTTTAGGAAGCTTGTTCACCTTTTTGGCACTGTATGCTGGTCTATGAGACCAAGAATGGTATTCTGGCTGCTTTTTAAGAAGATCTATGTACCGTCCACCTTCGAATTGTTCCGATGAATCAGATTGTGTCTCCTCACTCTGAGTGTAGACATCACTGCTCCTGGAGTACTTCTGGTCAGTTCTATCATACCAACTACTGGATTTGCCTTTGATCTTCCCCTGGGGTATCTTGCCTCTATGATCAGACCCAAAATTTGCATCATTAATCTGTTGCTCAATACTTTTATAGGATTTAACCTTCAGGCCATGACCAGCTTGAGCTTTTCTGCTACTGTGATCGCCTGTAGACTGCCCTCTCCGCCAGTCATTCATGCTACCGGCATGGCTACCAGCCGGCCAATCCATCTCATCCCCTTTCAGAGCTTTACTCGACACATTTTGTCCACCATACATGCAATCTCTCTCAGAGTACTTTGCGTTCCTTTGTGTATCAAAATATGGACGATCATATGCCGACGCTACAGTAACTCCATGATTAGCCGTGGCATTCCTGCCATAGTAGTAAGAAGAACCATTTTGGTTCTCATGGTAGCTGTTTCCATGCAAACTTCTTCCATCATAGCTTGCAGCCAATTCCTTCTTCCCTGGCTTTGGCATTGACCTCTGAGAATGAATCAATCGCAAATCCCTGTCATCTCCCAGCTCCTCCGAATCAAGGCCTTCCAGACTCCTGTGAAGCTTCCCTCTGTGCATGAATCCCATATCATAGCCATAAGCATTATCCTGGCAAGAAAGCTCAGAGGGTGCCACTGCAGCATCGTGGCCAGCCCCTCCAATGTACTCCTCACCCGAACCTTTTGGCACACCCACACGCAACAGCCCCTTAGACCGCTCCTTCCCCACCTTGCCAGATTTCTTCAATCCTGTCCTATCAGGCTTCAGCCGCACCAAGGATGGCTCCCCATACTCCCTGCTCTCCAAGTCAGTCTCTGATCCAGCCCGGTCATCCAAACCGAGAAGAGCTTTCTGCTTCTGTTGTGCCTTCATGGCATCCAGCACCCTCAGCCTCTCGATACAGCTGTACCCCTGGCAGCCCTTCCAGCAGTCCTTTATCTCCCAGAGACCCTGCACCATCGAATTGTGGTAGCTTTGCAGCCTGTAGTAATGCTTCCGCTGCTCTGCAAAGCGGGTACCACGGTGATACAGGACAATCCTTGGGTCACATAGGCCTCCCTTCAGCCTGTCGAAGAGGGCAGCAAGGGGACTACCGAAGTGGAAGTCGTCTCCCCTAAGGAGCTCAACAAGCGTGCGGGCAAAGGTCTCCTGTTCCATGTCAGGCAGCAAAGCGGCAAGGTGTTGCCGCTCCTCCTCGGACAGCAGGGTGTTCCATGCGTCGAGCGAGAGTACATCGCCCAAGCCAGCAAGGTCATAGAGTTCAAGCGGCACGGCGACGCTCTGGTCCCCAACCTGGCACATCTCCGACCCTGCCTCGCCGAGCTCCGTGATCTCGAGCTCGTCGGACCCCATCCCTGAGTCCTCATCCTCATCAACCTCGTCCTCCTCCGGCCCTAGATCGCCACCGTTCTCCTCCCCACCCAAGAAGCCGCCTGCCTCGGACTCCTGCGACGGCGTCGCTAGCGACTCCTCCTCCTTGTCGTCCTCCGTGGCCTCCGGCGAGCCCTCACCATCAAGCCTGGGGACCCTGCCACCGCTGCTCCTCACGATCGCCATAGCCTCACACCTGCGCCGCCAGCACCACACACATAAGCAAACCAGCAAAGATCCAGACCAGTAAAAACCCTAGCCCGCCCACCCCCCATCCCACTCCACGACCCACCACCACGGAACACAACCAAGAACGCAACCAAAAACCAACGAAACAAACAAGGAAACTCACCTCACCACAATCGCCGAACCGGGCGGCGAACACGAAGCCGCCACGAAACCCTAACCCTAGAGCGGCGGTGGGGAGCGAGGGGCCGGGGGGAAAGGGGGAAGCCGAGGATAAATAGTGGGTGTAGGTGGGGAGGAAGACGACAGTGACGTGGAGGGTCCGGGCGCCGTCGGATCGGGGCGCGGGAGGGAGTCCCGGATGGCGAGGGGTGAGGCCGGGGAGGAGGCGAGGGTGCGGGGCGCAAAAAAGGCTGCGTTTTTAGGGGTGGCCGAGTGAGCCGGAGAGGGAGATAGACGGAGGCCGAGGAGAGGAGGAAGGCGAGACGAAGGGTGGGAGCGGGTTACAGGGTGTGGGCCCCGTTAGCCCGTTTGCCTGGCAGGTGGGCCCCACCCCCGGGGCCTTAGCGGGTTGTTGGCTTTGCGCGGGAAGAGAGAACGCTTTGGTTGATTTGGGGGTGCGGTGCCATTTGCTTTGCTTAGCGCTTTCCTTAAGACAGGATTAGAATGTGAGATTACTTACTCCGTGATAGCATCATTCTGGTGATTAAATTAAATGACAAAAAATTTTACTTGCATAACGAGTATTCTAGATGGTGTTGTTTTTCTATCCATTTTATCAAGTGTTACAATACGTGTAACAATATGTTGGCATGACTTTGCCATTTCCTTCCCATTTACAGTTGACTCATTAATAAGTGCCTAATTAGCTTAGCTTCGGTTTCATAATTCCATTTTAGGAATAATTCTATGAGCTTGCTTGCCATTTTGTTCACTCAACTCTTTTTCTTGCTTGCTAAGAAGAGGTAAGTTTTTCTACTTCAAAATATCTTAAAATACAAAATTTAGAGATGTACACACATGGTTCTCGTTCCTAATCAGGTCAAATAAAAATGGAATAAAGGACCGGGGAATATAAATCGAATGGTTTTTCCTACATACCGCTTGAAGAAAAAGAACACGTAATTCTCTAAAATATCATGAATTGTATAGTGAAGGGAACACCGAATAGCATTTACATGTGAACTTTTTTGGGCAATTAGTCTTTTTATGGTGCTGCGACCAACCGATGTGAAATGTAATCCAATTTGCATATGGGTTGTTTTGATTTAAAGCTAAAACTTGCCCTACCAAAATACTGATATCTTAAATACTCCCTCCATTCCAATATATAAATATTTCTAGAATTTAAATTTTGTATTATAATATATTTTTTGTTGGTTTCCACTATTCTCATCATTCCAATAATTCTAAAGCCTGCTTGGAAAAGAGAATCTAAGCAATCCAAATTTCAAAAATTTACTATAACTAAATCTTTTAACCTAACTTTACTACCTGCTAAATAAAAAAATACTTATATTTTAAATGGATGGATTAGATATTTTTGTAGTGCACAATTGTTGTATGGATTGGTGATTGGTACCGTTGGTTTGCCACCAAAACTTGCATACAACACATAAAATGTTGCCAAAACTTGTCTACTCCCTCCATTAAAAAAAAACAAATCCTATCATATGTTACCAGGAATTGATTTTTTTAGGGTGGAGGGTGTAGTTTTTAGTACTATATTGTCAATATTTTGGCATGGGTAAAAGCCAAACCAACCCATGCGACAAAGCCAAAACAATTGATTTGAAAATACAGTCGTGAAAAAAAAAGAAGATTAGTTCCTCGGAAAAAAAGAAGATTAATTAGCAGCACGATAAACATGAGAGAATGGCCCAACAATGACTGGGCCTCTAATTTCTAATGTCCATCAGGATACAATTAGCCAGCCCAACAAAGCTACCCACTGGCCCATCTAAACCCTTGGCGCCAAATCTTGGCCGTCCATTCTTCATAGTTTTCATCGCACGGCTTCCATCATCTTCTCCTCCATTGCGATTGCGGAGCATTCCAACCCGACCCGACCCATGGCCGCCCCCGCCGCCGGCGACTGGACCGTCGTCCGCCGCCGAGGTGACGCGACGGGGGATTCCGCCTCGCAACCAGACGCTCCACCGCCTCTCCCCGTCATTCCGATCCCCTGGTCCCCCTCCGACCCTTCCCTTGACCCCGCGCGCGTCTCCCGCCTCGTCGACCGCACCCGCGCAGCCATCTCCCGCGTTGCCGCCTCCCGCATCTACGGGCGCCTCCTCCTTCGGGACTCCCCGCTCCGCCGCCGCCTCGCCCTCCTCGCCCCCACGCGGCTATCGCTTCTCGGCGTCGGCAGCTTCGAGAACTCCCCCTCCTCCCGCCTCCAGCTCGCGCTCGCCGCCCTCCTCCGCCGCGACCTCCTCCTCCTCCCGGAATCCCCCGCCCTCGCCGACCTCTTCGACCCCGTCCTCTCCGCGGCCGAGTGTGCCGCCGCGGCGGCGCTGGGCTTCTCCGTGCCACACGTCAACGACGGGTGCCGCCGCCGCGCCGCCGAGCCCACCCTCTTCTACATGCCCCACTGCGAGGCGCCGCTCTACGACGCCCTCCTCGCCGCCAACTGGGAGTCCCCCACGCGGCTCCGCCATGTCTGCGTACTCGGCAACAGCTTCCGCAACTACGCGATCCAGGCGGAGGAGAACAGATCGGGCCCCGCCGCCAAGGCCAAGCACGTCCTTGCGGCGGAGCGGTTCGCTTGGGAGGAGCGGGTCGACGAGACGGGCGGCGTGGATAGCGACGACGACGACGTGTTCGCCCGCGCGTTCAACCAGACGAGCTGGCATTTCTTCGAGGTGGATGACGCCGTCGACTTGGCTGTCGCTGTCACCGCCACCGCCGCTTCCACCGGAGGATAGAGATAAGTTCCAAAGTACTACTCTTCTTAATCTAATTACCTTTCTTATCCTTGTGATTGTAATTGTAAGAGCATTGTTTGCCTAATTGAATGCTTTGTTGATCAACACTTGATATTTATATCTTAATTAACTACGTCGTGTTACTTAATTGGTTGCAAATTTATGCATTTTCCCTTGATTTGGTGTTAGTTTGATTTGCTACTCTGAAGAACACATGACAACCACCTTCCAGGCGTCCACTAGACATTGTCTAAGTAACTAATGAATATCAAATTGAATGTGAGGGAGTTTAGCATAATGATTTCTAGACAGTTTTCGCAAGGATTTCTATCTGATTGTGCGATTGTTAACCATACGCACAAACATTTCAAATGATGGATGTTGTGCTTACAGAGAGTGAACTTGGGAGAAATTTATCTAAGCTATTAGAGGCAACGCTCGTTCAGGTCAGTTAATGTTGTAAACATGTGTGTGGTTCTTAGCATTTCAGATGTATTGATCTAAGCTGAATGACTGATAGTGCACCCACCAAACTGACATAGAAACAAGACGCATGTCAGCATGTTATTGTAACATCAATCTTGCAGTTATCATGTATTTTGCTCGTTGCAGTTAGAGATTAGAATCACAGTTACCTAGAATACCATTGTTTGCAATTTTGTACAGTACACTGCTGTGCCAGAAATGCTTAGACAGTAGGATTTGTAAGACAACCAAGTTAGCTAGATCTCAATGTGTTAATTTCCATGAGTTAATGATGATTAAGTACAAGGTTATTTGGACCCCATGAGTAGTTAAGCACGATTTCTGGCTAAAAGAAGTAAACTCACATAAGATGCTGCATTTGTTTTTCAGGAGGTTCTTAGGGAGAGGGGGAGAGCAGGGTTTTGGATTCAGGTTTATAGGGCATGTTGGAATAGGGGCTCATATCCAAACATTGCCTTATGTCCTGTTTAGATAGGGGGGTGATTTTGGGCTCTAATACTTCCAACAGCAATCCCCCTTATCCGAGCATCCTCCTTAATTGGTCTCAACTGGTTAGATGATTTATATGTCAGCCACTCAGCCCTTAGAAATGGTTGCTCTGCTCTTTGCTCGCTTGTTGAATTGTGAACATGTCCCAGAGTACAACCAAGTCCCAAATCTTTGTATGTGCAAATCATTACTACTTGATAAAAAGTAGAATGGTTTCTCTTGCCTACGTTTCATTTATGCTTTTGGTGCTAAACGCCTAAACCTTAGACTTTTTTTTCTTGGTGTCCCCTTAACTAACATAGTGTGGTGTTCTCAATAGTAAGTTAACAACCCTGATGATGCTGTAGTCTACCATAGGCCCATCAAGTTGGGTCAAAACAAGGCCGGTTATTCACTGGTCATGTCAAGGCCCAACTTTTACTACTAACTGCCCTACAATCTCTGGCCTGCGTCCCCTAAAAAAGAATCTGTGGCCTGTGCTTGGCCCAAATGATGCAGACCAGTTGCACCAGCGCACTGAAGACCAAATAGTAAAACTGGAAAAGCTTTGCAAAGTGATGCTTCGGTAGGTCAGTACATACTACTTGCTAGTTGCTTGCTATACATTTGATCAATATTGTACATGAAACCATTGAATACATAATTGGATTCTTTTATTGTAATTACCCCTAGCTAGGCATGCAAGGTCTGAAGTAACAAATCAAATACGTATTTGCCCTTTGCAATGATAAACACACATAGAGACACACTTCCAGACCAATTGAGAAGACTATTAATCCATTTCGACCAACTCACTAGTTACACCAGTTGCCTATTGATTGGTTTTGCACTATTCTGTTTTTTTTTCTGGTGAAGAAAAAAAAGATGGTGTTTCAGGAATTAATGCCACTTCGTAATCCATATGTCTAGCTTGTACTATATATCAAATGAATCCTTTTATTTAGTGGCATATCCTTAATATGCCATTCTATTGTAGATTTATTGTTTTAGGCAAACTGCACAGAGTATATTACTCCTAGTTGTACCATGCATGCAAGAGAACATCTTCTGAATCTGCTTCACTGTTTGTACTCTGCTTCAAAAAAATTTCTGTACAATTTATTTGCCCCACTGGTTGGGAGGGATGGTTTGGTCAATAAAATTGATTAAGTTGGCAGATGACTAGGGCACTGTCTATATATTATCCAGCATGCAGCAAGAGAGTCAATGGGTGACAGGATTCTAAATGCGATTACATAGGGCCAGCCAGCCAGCCAGCTAGCCCAGAAGGATCGACGCATGGGAACCCTGCAGAGTGGTCAGGCAGAGCCGCATCATCATCATCAGTAGCTAGTGTTGGGCTGCATGCTGGGTACTGTGTCTGTGTTTGTGTGTGTAGGGGGGGGGGGGGGGAGGGGGGAGAGATGACAACTCTTGGAATGTTATGGGTAGAGACAAAATATTAAGATTGCATTGCAGTTGCAGTGGTGTACATATTACATGTTGTATGCTACACACACTGCACTTCAGGATGGTCCTCTTCGCTCTTAACTCTTCTCTCTCTGTGTGTCATGTGTCTGTCTCCACCGGCCTCAGGCTGCAGCCATGCATGTGCAGATACAGAGAAATACAGTAGGTTTGGCATTGATCTAGCTACTCGGCGTGCATGACACAGCCAGTCTCTCTTCTGCCTGCTGCCTCCATCCACCATGCATGCAATGCATCTTTCTCTCTCTGTTTTTCTCTGCGTTGCAGTGCAGTGCAATGCAATGCAATGGCCGGTGGCGTGAGGGAGAGAAGGAAGAGAAGATAGGAGAGGAATGAGGTGGATATGATTTAAGAGATGATGAGGGAGTGGTCACATCGTAGGATCCCCACTAGGATCCTCGTCTACATATGCATGTGTGTGTATGTATGCAGTGCAGTATGCAACAGACACACACACACACATGTACAGAGAAAGAAGACAGAGGCATGTCCTTTTAAGTAACCATACGCACACCTACATATGTAGTAGTAGGAGCACAGCACATGGTGACTAGTGTAGCCTGCAAGTTTTGTCACCTTTTGTTACTCTCTCTGCTCTCTCTGTCTAGCTACTACCCCCATGCATGTATGAATATGTGTTTCTCTCTCTCCTGTACGTCTTTCTTGCCATGCCTTGCTGCTTTGTGTACTGACTAGTTTGTAGTAGTAAGCTACTATGCAGCATTGCATATGTGCAAATGGTTTGCATGCCAAAAAGTGGGCAGCTTTCGGGGCTTCGGTTCCCTTCTGTTATGGACAGGCATCATCCACCATGCATCGCCATGGCTGGCCTCTTCTTCTTCCTCCTTCCATGCACACTGCACCTGCTGCCATTGCCGTCCCCTCCAGATCTCTCTAACCTCTCTCTGTCAGTCCAAATCTTTAACCGGTGTGTGCATGGGTGTGCCTGCCTTTGCTACCTCTTACGTGTATGACGTGCAGCATGCGCCTTCGTAATTGGTGATACGTACCTACGTAGTACGTACTTACTGCTTTTTGAATGCACGCATTAATCCTCTGATCAATCGATTTATGGCTATGCATGCCTGCCTGCCTGTCTACGGAGTATTGTCCAATCCCAAGTTAATTAGTTCGACATATTCTGCTTTGCCCTTAGCTTGTTAATTTAGAGCTTTGTTTGGAACTGTCGGTAAGTTCAGGTACAATAATATCTTTTCATGTTAATTTGATAATAGCGGAAGTCAAGAAAGGTCGCATCACACATTACTTTCATGCAGTGAGTAAGAACTGAATTCCTGTTTTTCATTTTCAAAAGGAAGTGATGAACCCGTGTGTAGGAAGAATCTCATTTAAGTTTAGTACTACATACTACTAGCATGCAGTCCATTCATGCTTGCTGTTTTCTTTTAGAAACTTTGATGCAAGATCTCAGTCCAACAGCAGGAAGTGGCTAGAGAGGCCACTTCTGAAAAGAGCAACTCAAAATTAATAAAAGGTGTCCCTCTCTACATGTAAGGCAGGCAGCTATAGCTAGACATGCATGTAAAGATCGATTACTAATTGCACCATCATGAAGAGAGCAATATAATGCATATATATAGGCCTTGCAGATTCTGCCAAGGCATGCATGTAGCTAGGTACGTAGCTAGCTAGCTGCTCTTGATATTCATGTACTACGTATTTATACACGTATATGTGCATATATATTAGCACTGTACACAGACAATGAATGTGTACTGTGTAGATAGTTGGAGTAGAGATGGAACAAGAGAGACAAGATGTTTATTTCACATACAGATTACTTCAGTATGCATATGCAGTTATGCCCAGCTCTCAGGCCATAAAAGAGGAATCTGTTTTGAATTGGAGTTGAGCTAGCTAGCAGCTGTGGTCAGTGAGTGAATACTACTCCAGCTACTGATCGGGCCGGAGCAGTACTGCTGAATTCTTGAAGAAAGAATTGTAATGTGGCAATGAATGCCTAGTTATTCGGAGTGCAGGATCAGAGAGAGCCAAGAGATCGAAAGGTATTCGTTTTGTTTCCTTCAAGTAATTGCACTAACATCAGTGTATTGTACATGTTTGTGTAGGAGAGGCCGTTACTGCAATGCAGATCATGCAGAAGAAGCAGGCCAAGCCACCAGCTAGCTTCTGCTATCTAGCCCTTCGATCTGAGACACACAGAGTTTGCTGCTGCTGCTGGTACATGGTTGTACTGTATCAACATTTCAACCTTTGAGCAAGCAGCATGGCTACCTAGGGTCGTAGTACGTACTACTACTGTGTGAAGAAGAGTGTCCTCTTCTAAATTCACTTCTCCTCTCAGTCACTGGGCTGCAGGAATTGATATGATGCTGCATGCTTTCTGTGTACTAGTAGCCAGTGCAAGACTAGTTAGTATACTATATATTATTCTTCGAGATGCATGGAATCGTCAGGTCAGAGAGATCAGCTGAAGAAATGTTCTGGGTTGGCTTGGCTCGCTAGCTATCTCTCGTATGTATTGTACATAGCAGTTAAATGCTGCCTCTGCACTGCATGTTTTTTTATTCAATTCGTCTTTGGTACAAAACACAATACATTTTTGGGGTACACATCTATCAGGGCTTTGTCATCGCCTCACGTGAAGGCGGCAGCAGCAGCAACATGCATGTTGCTCCTCTCTTCTCCACACATGAATGGATATAGCTTGCTTGCTTGCTGGTACTGTAGTAGGATCCACATAACTGCACCCAATATTTCCACTTTACTTTCGCAAGCTCTAATGTCTCTCTATCTCTCTCTTTGTCAATCTGTTTTAATTTCTCTGCGCGTGCTTTCTAATCCTTCTGTCCATTTCAAGAAGTGTGAATTACAGTTTGGACTTTTTTTTATCCCTCTCCCCCAGCAAAGATGTGGCCTGCTCGTAAGTGAGGGAGATCTCCGACGTGCGGATGCTGATTATACATGCAAACTCTTTGCAGATAAGTGAAATTAAGCCTGCAGATTGGGGAAGGAGATGATCGAGGTGATGAGGCTGCACATGGAGAGCAAGAGGACAAAGCTAACTAGCAGGCAGCATGGTGAAGAAACAAGAGAGATGCATCGTCTATGTCCTGCGTGAACACTCTACAGACATCAACTTTGTCGACTTTGTCGAGCCAGCAGAGAAGGATCGAAGGGAGGAATGAATAGAATCAATGAATTAATTGTTGGAGCCGTGGAAATCAAAGATCCATGGCATACATGCATATGACGTTGTTGTGGCTACGGTCTAACCAGCACCAGTACTGTACATGGATCGTATTCCCGAGACCCAGACATCAGAAACCAGCCACAAGGCAGGCACAGAGAGGCTACTATCGCCGCTACTACTACATGTCTACAACTTTGGTAAGACGATGCTACTCGTTCTTACTGTTGCCATTGCCATAGAGGAGCTGTATACTACTGTTCAAACAGTAAATACTTGTCTATAAACTCATGGCATCTTTGGTCAACCCCCACTAGCTCTAGCTATAGCTTCTTCTGATCTATCAAATCAGATGCATATATATATCGATCAAATCACTCACTGCTAGGTACACACGGCTGGCAGGCTGGCATGAACAGGGGAAATTTGCTGCTGCTGCTGCTATACACCTTAGGAAGAGCCGTATGTCTATCAGTCTATTCTGCACACACACATGCAATGTACTGCCGCGTGCCACGGCATGTTTAATATCCAGGTAAGTACCAGAATTCACAACTACATATCCACCCCATAATTGACGGCCTATTTGTGATGAGGCTCAACAGTCTATCACGAAGTTCATTACCAGTGACGAGTGGTAACTTGTTTCATCATAAATTAGACTAAATGGTAGGACCTATTACGGAAAGAGCTCATCCGTAATGCGTAGATTATCAGGAATCAATCATTGCTATTGGTTCAGAGTGTTGGCCCATCACAGATGATAACATATCCATGACGGGCCGCTAGTTCTTTTGTGATCCGTTAGAGATATACACATCCTATATATATACTGAGCTTATTTAGGAATTGAATTATCACACCTAGTGCATTGTTCACTATTGAGGTAGGAGAACTAGGGTGAGGTGAAATTTTGCTCTAAAATAGAGGTAAAAAATATTTTAGATTTTAAGAAGCTTCATGAATATTTTGTGATGTGAATGTTTAATTTGATGATGGATGGTGTGAATTACGTAAATATAAATGCTATGTAAATTATATGGATAAGGATGTTAATATGAAATATGTATATATGCACGTGGTATGAATATTATGTGAATTCTGCTAATTTTTAGAAGGTGTGGTTAACAGTTATTGGAGGTTAGGCAATATAATAGATTTTTTTGTCGAAATAGGTTATCCGTGACAGTGATATTTACTGTCCTGTCGTAGATAGTGTATATAACAAGACATGACCCTCGCAAGTAAGATAGCTAGTTGTGGGGAACTCTATCTGTAATACATTGTATTTATGGTTCGTCATGGATATTGCTATCAATGACGTTGTTCATCAGATAGAATTTTTACGAGCCACCAGTTATCAACGCGTTTTTCGTCGTAGGTAGGTTTGGACCAATCCGTTATAATGATTACACCCTCTGATCCAGTACTTGTGACTATACGGATCGTGCAACGTTATGCTGTTGTTAATTTGCTGCTTGTTCTACTGCTGCTTACATGCTGCTTTTTTGTGTTCGAACTAGGCAAGCATGCGTGAGATAAATTAAGCTTACTGTTTCATAGTACACGCCGAGAGCTAGTAGCACACACCAGCATATATCCATTGTCCTGCGGCTGCAACTAATATGTCCGAATCTCTGCACATATATGCGTTTTAATCTACTCAGTACAGTATGGTACATATGATTCGTAGACAGCACTATACAAAGAGGACTACTAACAACCTCTCATGCGTGTTGCACCAAATGATTCAATGACCTACTAACAACCCCAGTGAGTTAATTAATTAACTCTCTCTGCAGCTTGTACAGTAGCTACTTGTTTGGCATATTATTTATAGGATTAGTCAACACATTGCATCGTTAATCAATAACTATTTGTAGTATATTTGACACGAAAGTTAATTATATTAGGCAGTTCCATCACCATTAACTCTAGGTAAGGTGCCAAGCCAAGCTAGCTATACTAGCTAGCAACCAGAGACTGGAGCGAGATATTGCAATGATGCTCCAATGAGTAGGAAATATGAGTGTGTGGCACTGTGGCAGGCCAAAAGTTGAGTGAGAGAAAAAAAAATCAAAGAAAGCAGAAACAAATTGACATGTCTATGTATATATAGATTTAGTTGCACGCTTTACATACGGTATACATAAATTATTTGCTGTGCTAGTAATTATGTACATACAATTACAAAGATACGATGCGTGTGTACGTGTACATGTGCATCATCTCAGCTCAGCATTATATGCATATATCTGGCTCTGTTGTGTCCTTGTGAATGTGATCACTCATGCATGCAAGCATGCACTCACAGCTCCAGCCAGTTTGTGACGCCTGACAGCTTACAAGACTAGACACGCCTGCATCTGACTGTCTGCATGCTAGCTTCAGCGTTCAGTTAACGTTACTTGAGTTCAGATCTGTTCAGACGACACATCAGAGTAGCATATATATGTACACACCTGCATTTCGATTGATCTATATCGATCGATATCCATGCATAATAGTAATATAAAGCTTGCCTTGCATTGAGAAATTAGCTATAGTAAATATATACTAAGTTTTGCGATTTTCTTGTATCAATCGATGGATGGATATCGATCGATCTTGTTGGTGTGCATAACTGCATATGAATGTGTAGAGTTTTTATTGGATTCCGTGCGTGTGCTGTCAAACATTTCTTGCAGCAGGCCGGACGGCCGGCCGGTCGATTCATTCCTAATTAATCGTCCTAACTCCCACACTGCTGCTAGCGTGGGATCCAGGTTTGTATTATCATATGTACTTTTTTTTTGTTGAACTCTACACGAGCATTTTTTTTTGCGAGGAAATACATGCATTACTTGGGTCTGGGATTTTGATGACCAATGTTTTGGTTCTCTCAACTGTTAATTAATTTGCACAACAATAAATTTACATTCTTAAATAGATGCAAATTTAAATGCATGTCTCTCAAATTTGAAAAAAAAACATAGATATACACAAAAACGTAATTATCATGCAAAATGATTCCAAACCATTGTTTTTATCGTTTTAATGAACATTTAATTAGAGAGAAGGAACAAACATATTCTCATGAACAGGAATCCTAAATTATGAGACTGGCTAGCCACAAGTACATTTAGCCTTATATTAACTCTGGTACTGTCCCATTGATCTCATGATTAATCAGTTGCCTGTCCTTTCTAGCTCTTACAACTGCTGCAAGATAGCATGCATGCATGCCTGCATATATGATCTTTATGTAGTGTGCCGTACAGTGGGGCGAATAGGGGACTATCATATCTTTGTGGCCAGCTAGCTGCAGCAAAAAAAAAACGCGGATCGATCGATATTTTTTAATTTGCTAATAATAACTCGATCCCTGTCTTGCTTATCATTCTTTAATTACTACAGTAATTGATATATTTATGGTGTTTGCAGGTATATTCTCATCAGACTACTCTTACGTATGTTGTCTGGCCAGTTTATTTTATTTTAAAATATATATCAGATTGAATACATTAAGTATCACCTTTGGATCCAAATGAAATTAAAGTAGGAGTACATGCAGTTGGTTTTTCAGACCCCCTTTAAGCTATAAGAAATGATTGCCTGCTTGGCTGGTCCCAAAAACTCATTTAATTTATAATATTTATTATGAAGTTTTACACGCACACGTACAATAATGCATATGGTATGTGGTGTACTCTTTTATCCTGAATTTATATGTGTTTCTTGCGTACCCTGCATCCAAACAACAACATTTTCATAATTTACGCATGTTTTTAGAATTTTTCTTAACTAATAAGGTTAATTAAGGCTAACTTTTTTCCCAAAAGAATCCCATAAAGATGGTTTCACTCGACATCCACATCTTGAAAATTAAGAACTAAAAAATGTATGCACTAAATTAACAAAGGCGAAACTTGGAAAAAAATTTCTCATTGCTATAGAAAATATTTATACAGAAAACTGTTATCCGTTTTATACGTATGTTTGACTAGACACCTATAGTGGAGGGGCGTAAAACAAGCAGCATGTAGAAAATCGCTTGTCTAAATACCCATTTGCACATACAATTCCTTAGAAAAAACTATATACAAAAATTGTTTCCCACGTGTGGCTTCCCAGGCAAAAATAGCTTATAGGCGTTCTGTGGCCTCGAGGTCTCAACCATTTGCGCAGGTGGCTCAAAATTTCAGCTGCTTGCATGGAGGAATACTTTGGGTCTGCAAAAATCATTCTGGTAGTAGTGCATGCCACAGGAAAGGGACCGGCAATTATTTGTCGATTACTAACTCTGAACCAATTTGCAAGCTCCAATCTACTTCTCTGCCCTCTATACCTTGCCCGGTTCAATGTATGTAGACTTAACTTCAAAAGTTACAGCTAAAATTAATCACGTTTATGATCTAGCTAGCCAGCTGATCTGTATGGTAGTATAATCGTAAGTGCATAATTTTACTTATCAAGTGATGTTCATATATATGACTATGCGTATCTTTAATTATACAGTCTATAACTTCCTGCTTTGTCTAAACAATGCTGATCTAGGGAAGAAAAATAGAAAGCAGGGATCTAGGGAGGCAGAGAGAGATGAATTACTGTAGTTAATTGGATGTGATAGTTTGGTGTGATCAGTTTAAATTAGTAAATAGTGAGTGCCAGTGTCGTACTTAACTCAGGGGTGCATGTGTGTAGGCGCAGGGAGAGGCAGAGAGAGGCCATCATCATCACCTCATAATTTCGCAGTTTTTGGCCGTGAAGCTGCTCTAAATCCTAGACAGATTTCCAGAATCGTACGTGTAATTCTCTTCTTAAATGCAATCTGATGCTAGCTATAGCGGCATGCATGCATGCATTTGGTTTTTCTTTTCTGTTCTTTTTCCGTTTCTTCCCTTTGTATGCTTCTCTAGCTATAGTTCTGTTACACTCGTGGAGCACGCACTATGGCGTGGCACAGAAAGACGTGACGTGCTAATTAAATCACAAGCTTCTGCATGCGGTAGAAAATTTGTGGCATTTCAGTTACTTATTAACAAGATTGTTCGGTATGTAGCACGTACTCCGTAATGACCTAGATAGCTATCTAGGGGTAATTAAGTACGTACCAGATAGGAGGTTTCGGTCGGAGTTATATACATATATGTGACAATTAAGTACTATTATTATGGTAGTATATAAGATATACTATTTCGATAAAATGTAGAAGACTCTCGTTGTCTTGTTGACTTAATTAGCTGTAGCTAAAATTTAAATTTTAATATTGAAGTTAATTTGGAGGGTTTCTAATTGTAGTCTCTTTTTCCTGTAGCTTTTAAAACCTAAATAATATAGATATAAAATATTATTCATGGTTGCTTTGTTTTGTTCACGAAACCTACGGTAAGTTTTTAGAGTCCAGTCTTTATAATTAAACGATCTTATGGTATAGGTTTTTTTTTCAAAAATAGCACGCTCGAGAGATTCAGATTGATTTCTACATGTTGACAAATTAAACTATCAAAGAGCATGTACATGCGTGGGTGGAACATATATATGCACCATGCATGCATGTTAAGTAGCTAGTATATATGGTAGTCCTAGCAATCGAGTATTTAACATTTTGAGAAAACAACCGAACAGGACTATATAGTATAATGAACGTGCTAACTTAATTAGTAGTTACAATGGTCATCTGATTTGATCTCAGGCAGACGTACCTACGGTGGTTGATGGATTAAACAGAAAATCCATAATGCGACAGTACGTACAAACACGCACATATATTACTGTTGAGCACGTGCGGGAGCCAATTGGATCAGGCGGAGTTGGACGAGCCGACAGAGGTCTGATTGGAGAGGCAGTGTCTAGTTACGTAGATGCCTGGGAGATCTGCTTCACTCCAGTGTAAATTCTTATCTTTAAGATTTGAGGACATGATAGTCAATTTGACCATATAATTAATAATAAAATAAAGAGGATAAAATCTACAAGCTAATCGACCGATGGACCGATACGGACTCACATTATCAACTAGTTGTTGATAGAAAAGAAATCATCGGTTGAAAAGCCATTGAAGGTATATGTAAAAAAGTGTAGAATAAAGTAAAGAAATCGTTGGCTAAAGACCAGATAATGCTTCGAATAGAGTATGTGATGAAAAGTAAGGAGCGAGACATGATCTCCCAAGGGCACAAGACCCAATGACCAACGTGGTGATACCGTTAGAGCCAGTCTCGATAGATCGAACCAAACCGATATAGTATGAGGTTGATGCTAATATCACCGAGATGATGGAGGCTAAATTGAACGTAACAACGGAAGGGATAGCGGAAGTCATTGGCTGCTATCAGCCGAGGGTACGATGCAAGCGTATAACTAAACTCATTGACTATCTGAGCCAATGGGGGAAACGAAACCCACTATATCGTGACGCCAGCCCTATTAGATACAAACCTGATATATCGGTCTTAACCGAGACAGTATCAGACAGGATTCGATGGAACCAAATCGATTGCTAGCGGATTAATCATTGAGGATAAATATGTGTATTAGCTGAACGGTCGATATGTTAGGCATGAAGTACGGCGTAAGGATAACTCATTGGCTAGCCACTCCGATGAAACATCGCGCGAAGACCTACTGGCCTATGGCTCGATCTACTACCATAAGTCTAAAAGGTCGGACCTAACTGATGCAGCACGAGACCTATGACAGTAGAGAGAGGCCGATAAGCTGATAGGCCTCACGTGAGCGTGATGTGGTATGTCCAATTGGACTTAAAGGTCATACCTAACCAATACAGGCTTAGATAGAATGGACACACTAGGATAGTGGTAAGACTTACGCCTTCACCGGAGATCATACTTGATCGATGTAGCCTAGCGTCGAGAGCTAGAACCTACCAAAAAAAGTCTAGATGAGCTAGGGTGGAGATGCGTTGAAGTTGTGTATTGATTTGTGATGAATATCTTACAAGGTTTCATGGGGTCTATATTTATACTCTAAAGTTACAACAGTCTAATATGATTACAAACAACCTTCAGACATACTTTTCTAATTAAAAAAGGAAACTTTCTTTAAGAAGTTAACAAAATCAACAAGGCATACCTATCTTGCAAGATATACTCTATAAAGATACAAGCACCTTGCTGTGGTTTCCACTGCTCCTCCTCAGACTCGGTCCCATCTAGATAATCTTTCATCTTTAACTGAATCGAATCCATCCTTAATTCGTTCGATCGACTTTTTCACTGTATCAATTAGCTTCCTTTCATAAGCCGATTGGCTTCTCATCCATCAGTCGATCCCATTTGCAGGCCTACCAAATTTTGGCGTTAACACATGCCTCCTAATTTTAGAGATTATTAAGTGACTTCGAAATTCTCAGCCGTTGAAACTATCCTCGAACTGAGGCAACTCACTACAGCCCACAAACAATACCTAATTGGCCTAGATTCCCATTAGGTCATTATACCCCTATAAAGCATTTCACCTTTTTATCCCCTTTCTTCACGCCTTCACATCACCAAAGCCCCCAAAACCTAATCGAGCTCCAACAAACTTACGTGAATCACTGCTATAGTTGAATGTTAATACTTCCAGAGCCATTACCGGGACCTCCTTTACCAATTTGACTTTTCCAGCTGATTACTCAAAGGAGAATGAAGTTAGCCGATGTTGATGCATCTCAATGGTTGAAGCTGCATCGGTTCTTCCTAGCAATAAGATCACTCCCATGGAACTAGACCAGTGGTTCAAGAGCTTCTACTATAGTTTCAGCAAAGAAGCTACTCTCTGGTTAGCATATGTGGATGCATCATCATTTGAAATGCCCTCCAGATTCCATCCTCTCAATGCTCTGGCTAATGAAGAGTTGTCGATCATATTTCTATCGGCTATCACTCCCAATCTTCTATCGACCAGATTTTTATTAGGTTGATCCCAATATCCTTCATATGAATTCTATCAACCATATGTTGTCTCTCATCAATTAGGATTCGGCTAACTTCCTATCGGCTTATTCTTCATTGGCAAACTCTAAGTCTGAAGAGATGTGAACAACGCTTTGGAATACGATCAGCTAAGGATGATAACAGAATCCTTGTCCTTGGGCGAAATCACCAATTTTGAGCCATGCACTGTCAATACCAGACTTTTCACTCGATGGTGGTCGGAGTGGAGAAGACACATGTTCAGTTCATCGGCTGAACAGTATTGCTCGTGCCTCAACTCTGATTACGTCAAGTCCGATGAAGAAATAATACTTCTTCATGTTCTATTCTATTCGATCATATTGCTCAAACTTCCATCATCTTTTAGGCCGACGATAAAGAAGCACCAACAACTAGTGCGAGTGGCTGACCGATTATGTAAAAACAACCATCGGCTGAACCCCATCTATGAACGATGCTCCTTCTCCATCGTCTCTAGCCAGTAGTAACAAAGTACAAGAGGCTGGTAACTCGCCCTATCTCTAAGAAACGGAAATCTAGTGTCGATGTTATGGTCGTGGTACCGATCTCCCAAACACCTCTCATTACAGCAACATCGGCTCCCTCACCCTTGTTGGTATGTGCCAATTCCCATCTTTGTTTGCCTTTCATACTTTTTCTAATAATTTTCTCTTTTTTTAGCTCGAACCATTGGATCCCATAGTTCAATCATCCGCTAAAATCCTTGCGAATATTGAGTCGATGGTCCCTCTAGAAATCTTGACTTCTTCAGCAGCTCATCCCCAAATTAGAGACACCGAGATAGTCTGTATTACCTCCACATCGGACATTGGCCACCTTCCTGAAGATACTCCTCACCAAGCTGATGCCGATGTCACTCATCACACCACCACTATCCCGTCTCAGGTAACTTCATCTCACATCTGTATTTTCTCTTTGACCCATTATTCTTCTATTTACCAATGTCAATCTGTAGTTTTTAGTTGATTTGTTCTCCTTTGACATTGGCAAATACTTGGAGATGAATGAAGATAGAACCACCAATGTAGCGATCAAGCCATCTCTGCCAGCCAATGTACGCGAACAACTATTGGACATCATCCATCAGGTGAAAATCTCAATTGGCTCACTGATGGAAGACTGCGGACCGATCCGAGTGAGACTTGCTGAAATTGAGCATCTTCTACCTGATGAACTTAGTGACACATTGATGCATGCTGCCTATTTGGAACCACACAAGATCCAGCTGATCATGACTATGCGACGTATAGCTAATCGTGCTGAACATAAAGATTTGGCTCAAAATGATCAGCTATCTGCCCAATCCGAGAAAAATAAACTCGATGACATGATAGCTATATCATAGAAAACTCAATCCAAACTGGACCAACTGAAGAAGTAAGAAGCCGATTTGATGGGGGAGCTCGATAAGTTACGTACAAATATTGAAGTCAGAAAATCCCACCTTATTGGCTTACCACAATCCATACACGATCAAGAGCCCAGAGTGGCAGCAACAAATTGGCAAGTAGCTCATCGGCATAAGACTTTGAAGACCATCCCCGAATCCAATGAAGAAGACATCCGCACCATCAACAAGATCGACAAAATTCGCCTGTGTGCAATTGAAGCGATTAAGAAATTACTGTAATATTTCAATGTTGAAAATTTATGATGTTACTTTTTCGAAACACTTGGTGTCTGCAATATAACTCAATCGGCTTTGTTGATTCTTGTTTATTTTGTTCTGAAGATGATAGCAAATGATATCAGCTATCTTTAGTCGATATAACAATATCAGCTCTTGTCTTAAAGAGTATTAGAAATTGATTGTACTTAGATGATTTAGGTAATTGATACCAACTGATATCGGCTAACATTAGCCGATACAACACTATTGGCTCTTGTCTTAAACAGAATTAGAAATCGGCCACACTTCTGATTTAGACAGGCGATACCAACTGATATCGGCTATCGTCAGCCGATACAATACTATCGGCTCTTGTCTTAAAGAGAATAGGCTGCACTTAGTCGATTTAGGTATCGACCCAAATGCTAGGATAATACTTCTTCAGATATTTTTCATTAGGTGCTTTGGAAAATTCTTTTCCTTTAAGACTCTCCAGTACATAAGTATTACCAATCACACAACAATTGATCCGATAGGGCCCTTCCTAAATTGGCGACCATTTTTCAAACTTATTATCTCTAGACCCGATCACCAAAATCAATTTCCAAATGAGATCTTCTTCATAAAATGATTTGGTCATTACCTTTTTATTGTAATGCGTCGCTACCCTAACTTTATTTTCCTTGATCCTTCAAGTGGTATTAGCCGATTCTAAGCCAAATCATCAAGTTCATCTGTCATTAGGTTATAATAATTATCGACTGTCAGTTAATCCTATAAAGATATTTTTCTAGAGCCAATGTTTATTTCTCATAGTAGAACTACTTCATTTCCATATACCAACCAATATGGCGGTACACACGTAGATCTATGGCATGTCATCCGATAGGCTCATAATGAATCGGTTAATGTGGCATGCCACTTCTGTAGTTATTCATCAATCTTACGCTTGATCAACTTGATTAAACTCTTATTGAAAGTTTCGGCTTGTTCATTGACTTGAGCATAATATGGTGACAAATTTAGCAATTTAATCCCTATACTAGCAACAAACTATTGAAACTCATCGGACACGAAAATGGAACCCTAATCGGTGGTTATTGTTTGCGGAATCCCAAACTGATAGATAATATGTTCTTTGACAAATTCAATCACATCCTTAGATGTAACTCTCTTTAAAGAGATAGGTAAAATAATTCGTTACAGCCAATATTAACTTATGCCCTTTGCTCAATGATAGATAAATCTAGCCGATCATGGTGATTCCCCAACATCTGAACAACCATGGTTTGATGATTGGATTTATAGTTGATGTTGATGCTCACTGTACGTTTTCAAACTTTTGACAGTCCTGACATCCCTTATAATACCTTAATCAATCTTTCAACATTATTGACCAAAAATATCCAGCTCTTCTTAATAGCCATTTCATTTTGTGAGCCGATTGATGAGCCCCACAAACACCTTCATGTATCTCACACATAATCATTGTAGCTTCTTCTAAACCCATGCATTTTAAGAGAACTCCATCAATGATCTGATAATATAATTCTTCATCAAGCAATACGTACTTGGTAGATTTATATCGAAGTTTTCTAAAAGCCGATTGTGATGGATTTTGCAAATATTGGATAATCTCCCATCTCCAATCATCGTCTTCAATACAATTATTGAGATTGGCTATTTCAACTTCTATCTTTTTATCCAGCCGATACCCCGAAGTAATCTAAGCAAGATCATTGGTTTTTAAATTCTGCTCCTCAGTAATATGATCCAATGATAACATCTTGAAATCTTTCAATAAATATTGGCATTCTTCATAATATAATCTCAAGACAACATCTTTGCACTTATATTCTCCGAATAGCTACTTGATCACCAATAAAGAATCTCCAATGATCTCTATCGTATCGATTCCAATTTCCTTCAACAATTGAAGTCCTTTGAGCACCGCTTCATACTCCGCTTGATTGTTGGTATGCTAGAGTTTGATTGCAAAAGCAAACTCAAAGTTTACCCTCCGAGGCAATATAATCACTAAGCCAATACTAGATCCATGCTTTCAAACCGATCTATCAAAGAATAAAGTATATGAAATCGGCTCCACAAAATTTTCATGGATTCCTCTATGTTACATGATAAAATCAGCTATAGCTTTTCCTTTGACTGCTTTAGCCAATTCATATATCAGATTGAACTCCATCAAAGCAAAGATCCATTTATCGATTCGACCTTTTAAGGTTGGAGCCAATAACATATATTTGACCACATCGGCTTTACAGACCATTGTGCATTCAGCCGATATTAGATAATGCCTTAACTTCGTGTATGAGAAATATACAAATGCATAATTTTTCCACCGTGTGATATCTTATTTCAGTATCCAGAAGTCGTCTGCTTAGATAGAACACCACTTGTTCCTTTCCTTCAAACTCCTGTATCAGCACCGATCCAATAGACTTCTCATCGACCGATAGATATAACTTGAATGATATCCCATCTTGCAGTGGAATCAATACTAATAGAGAATTCAGATAATCTTTAACTTGATCAAAAGCCTTTTATTGTTTAGTGCCTCACACAAATTCTTGATTAGCTCTCAATTTTAGCAAGGGAGTAAAGGACTTAATTCTTCTCGATAAATTTGAAATAAATCTCCTTACAAGATTAAGCCTGTCGATCAAGGACTATAGCTCTGTCTTGTTGACTTGTGGTTTGATGTTCTGGATGGCTGTCATTCTTCGTTGGTTGACTTCGATTCCCCTCTCGTGCACCATAAAGCCTATAAACTACACAGCCAATACGCTAAAAGCACATTTATGAAGATTCATCCTAAGCTCATATTTCTTTGCCATCTTAAATACTTTTCATGGATCAGCTATATGGACTTCAACACTCTTCGACTTAACCATTATGTCATCTATATATATCTCTCCCAGTATGCCACTATGAAATATATAATTCATTGCTCTCTGATAAGTTGCACCAACACTTTTCAATTCAAATGTCATGACTACCCACTCGTATAAGCCGATAGCTCCAGGATATCGGAATGTAGTCTAGGGAATATGTTCTTTTCCCATAAAATTCTGATTATAACCTGCATTACCATCCATAAAGCTAATGATCTTATAACCCAATGTTGCATCAATTAACAAATTGGCCATCAACATTAGATACTCATATTTAGGGGAAGCCTTATTCAAATCCCGGATATCGATACATATCCTTAACTTTCTATTCTTCTTCTCCACCGGGATGATGTTGGATATCCACTCAGCATGTCGATATGGTCTAATAAAATTTGCATTATATAACCTCGCGATCTCTTCCTTTGCATAATGTAACTATGCTTTAAATCTTCTTAGAGATAAAGAGTATGAGATCTATGAGTTAATCGGCCGATAGGATAATATAGACTCACACTATTGGCTAGTTGCCGATAAGAAGTTAATAAAATTAATTAGACCTAACTATCTTATAAGATATATTATATAAAGATATAAGTACCCTAGCATAGTTTTTATGGCTCCTCCTTAAACCCGGTTCTATGTGGATAATCTTTTGTTCTTGACTGAATCGAATTCATCTTCAATCTGTCCGATTGATATTTTCACTATATTAATCGGCTTTCTTTTATAAGCTAATTGGCTCCTCATCCACCGGACAATCTTGTTTGGGCCTACCAAATTTTGACATTAATATTTACTCATTTAATACATGACATACTAGCTACACCCTACGTATAGGTAGATAGAGATCAGAGAAAGACATGTACATGAATGCATGCATGGTGTGGACGACGACATATACGATGGACATGTGAATTGGCGCTTTGCTATAAAGTAAGCTAGGTCGAGAAACGGCGGCAGGAGCAGGATATATATCACTCATCTCGCTCGCTCGCTGGCTCATTTCAAACAAGCAGAAGCTCAGCTCGCGACCAACAAACTCGTCTTCTCCTAGTATCCTTTCTGTCTCCTCGCCGGCCTGCCACCTCCCTCCCCCGCCGGCCGCCCGTCCGGCCGCCGACAGCAACCAAACACACACAAAACCTAGCTAGCTATAGCTACTGGTGATCGATCGAGCTAGAGCTATACATAGTTAGGTGGCAAGTTGAGGAGGATATATATGGCGCCGGCGGTGCAGCAGCAGAGCGGCGGCGGGGGCGGAGGGGGAGTGGGGCCGACGACGCGGTGGTGCCCAACGCCGGAGCAGCTGATGATCCTGGAGGAGATGTACCGAGGAGGGCTGAGGACGCCGAACGCGGCACAGATCCAGCAGATCACGGCGCACCTCTCCACCTACGGCCGCATCGAGGGCAAGAACGTCTTCTACTGGTTCCAGAACCACAAGGCCCGCGACCGCCAGAAGCTCCGTCGCCGCCTCTGCATGAGCCACCACCTCCTCTCCTGCGCCCACTACTACGCCGCCGCAGCCGCCTCCTCCGCCCACCACCACCACCACCTCCTCGCCTCCCCCACCATCGCTTCTCCTCCTCCTCTAAATCCTCTCGCCGCCGCCGCCACTCCGCCGCTTCTGCCGCTGCACTCGTCGTACCCCTCCTCCTGCGGCGCCCTCGACCACCCTTCCTCCGGCCAGCTCCTCTCCCCCACGTCGGCGACCACCCCCATCGCAGCATCAGCAGCTTACACCACCAGCTTCTACTACCCCTTCGCCGCCGCCGCCGCGCCGCCTGCCAGGACGTCGCCGGCGAGCTCCCTCTTCCAGTACAACAACCAGGTAAGTAATTAATTAGCCAAACATGCATGTAACATGCGCGCATGGTATGTAACGTAACCTAGCTAGCTAATGACTGCTTAACACCTACGTACGGATGATGCAGGGAGGCGAGGTGTTGCCGTCGGCGGCGGCGGAGGCGATCGGGCGGGCGGAGTACTTCGGGGTGGCGCTGGAGGAGGCGTTCCCGGCGCCGCAGCCGGCGACGACGATCGACAGTACGCCGGCGGCAACCGGCTTCTGCAGGCCGCTCAAGACGCTCGACCTCTTCCCCGGCGGCCTCAAGGAAGAACAGCACGACGTTGTCTAGTTGGCATGCATTCTAGCTACCTAGCTACTTCATCGTTAACATGCATGGATCGATCCATATATTCCATCCATTATATATTAATTAACCTTCTCTGTCTCGACAAATTTCTGCTTAATTAATTCAGACTTCAGAGTTAGATCGATAATGTGCCTAGCTTCGTATTGTTTACTGTGTTTGCTAGTGTTAATGCATGCATTCTTGCTCTCTCTCTCTCTCTAATTTTTTTCCATACCATCTAGAGTAGTTAATTACTACTACTAACTATAGCTAGCCTAGATACGTACGAACGTGATGCACGTCAAGCTAGCTAAGAGGATCACATCGAGGTCGGTCGTGAATTGCCATTGACTAATTAACTAATAATATATACTACTTATTAGTAGTACATGTCTAGCGGTATGGAATGTGAACGTACTTACTAGCATTAATTAAAGAAGAAACAGAGCAGGTCGCAGCTGGCTGGTGGTAACTAGGTACAGTAGATATATAAAAGATATAGTAATAAATATAGTATTATGTCTGTGTTGCAGCTACTACTACTAGCTAGCTGTGGTTGCAGTGAAGCAGATGATCAGAGAGCTAGAGCTAGGCTTTTGATTCAGAGAGCTAGAGTTAGGCATTTGATTTGCAGTGCTAAGTGTACTTGTTGGAGATCAAAGCGTATGGATGGAATGTTCCTAGCACGCTAGCAGCTGGATACATGCATGCTCCCTGCAGCAACCTAGCTAACCAAACAAAACACACACACAAAATCTGGATTTATCCTCACTACTGTCTGATGAGGTGATAACGTGCCTTAACTCTAGCCATCGAGCTACCTATTAGTTAGGTTTAAATTTGTAATTTCACTGGCAGGTTCATGTCATGTACACTCTCGTTCTGATTGGAACTACTGGGCCTGCTCGGAACTGAGCCTATAGTTATGAGCAGGCCCATTATTGGTTCTTTGCAGTGGAATGATGTTTAAAATACAACTTTATATAGCGTGAGGGTATTTTTATATAAAATTTTAGATTTTTTGAAAATACTATGACAATTCTTTAGCAGAGGATAGTCGTATATAAAATTTTAGAATTTTTAAAATACTATGACAATTCTTTTTTGTTTGTACTCAACCTGGAATATTTAAGTAAACTTTGACACTTAAAAAGGTTTAAAAGTTTGACTATGCATATATACAGTACATCTAAAAATAGTGCATTCATGGCCTTCAAGATCTAAACATATTATTTTTTGTGGTATTAATTGTTGAGTATACGTACTATACTACCCTATAAAATATAAATTTGGAAACCACAGTTCCCATTTAAACTAGCTATAGCAATGTATTATGCGTGCTGACCTTTTTGAAATATACTGGTAATGCAATCACGCATATATGAGTTATTACTGATATGGGAAAAAAGCAGTAGCTTAAACGTAGAGAGTACTAAACATGCATATTTAATTTATAGGAGGGGCAGCCCTTATTTAATAAGTATAATCATGGAAGAAAAGATAAACAAAATGCCTAGAAATTTTAAAAATAACCTAGATTTAGGAAGAGTGAAAATGTATAAAGCAATCAAAAATAATTTATAGGTAACACTTTTATATCTATATTATCTATGTTTTAAAAGCCAATATTAAAAATAGACTACAATAAAAAAAACTCCAAATCAACTTAAAAATGAAGTTTCATAATCTAAAAATTTATAGTTACAGCTGATAAGCCAACGAGCAGACGTTAAAAGCTTAAAATGACTTATATTAATCTAAGATCGCAAGGAAGCGGGGTAAGCAGCAAATTAATTAAGTTGGAGACTTTGGGTAGTTGACCTCGTGTATAATAACTAATCCTCCTGCGGCTCAGTGATTGCTAATAACTGATTCATGACATATACCCCCTCTATCCCAAAATTGGCTACCGTAGAAGAGAGAAGACAAATTATGATAGATGAAAAATGACCAATATAATCTTTATTAAATGAGAGATATATGAGTGGGAGGATGGTTAGGGGATGAGAAAAAAAAATTAAAGGAGGATGGTAGGTGAGAGAAATAGTACTTTAACATAAATTTTAAACTTAAAATGGTTGCTTATTTTAGTATAGAGGGAATATATATAAGCTACTATCTCCATCAAAAGACTTTATTTTTTCATCCCACCTATACAATATAAAGCTAAATAACTACAATACCCTTCACTATATTAAATTTTAATACAATTATCTCTCACTTTCGTAAAAACCCATGTATTTGTCTTCCACTTTCACAAACCCCTATATATTTTTCCCATTTTTATAAAATTACATGTAATAATTGATTTAAGATAAAGTTTTTATGAACAAGAAAAAGAGTAAAAATAAAGTATTTGTGAGACCGAGGAAGTAGCTCACTGTAGCAATGAATAATTGAATCACTGCAAGCTGGCAGTCACAAAATAAGTGTTATAAATGACGAGCAGAAAGTACACCCTGCATATATACTACGTTATCCTGTACGTACGTACTAGTACCATTAAGCTAAGCTCTCTCTGCATGTGTCTTGGCTAATTGATCAAGCTAAGCATCTCAGCATGCATGTGACAAATGACCATATCATGAATGATCTCTGCAGAATATAGACTCAAACTGGCTAGCTGATTCGATCTAGTAGTTGATTAATTAATCAACTGGCTAGCTTGCACGTACGTACTACTACACAAGCAGTATACGCGCGCATATAATGCAATATTACGTACAATGTCAGTAAACATCGGTGTATATATCTCAGTAATTATGGAGTACGTGCGTACGATCTGAGAATCTGTACAACGATGGATACGCAGAGTTCAGGCCAATAGTCATTTCCACGTACCTGACGCAAAGATTAATAATTCTGCTTGTATGTATAATAATATGGCATATATATTGGGGTCATCGGCAATATAATTAATGCCTTTTAGAGCAGTCCATTGCTATCCAATGGAAGTAGGAAAACTCGGAAAAAACACTGTGCTACAATAAATTTGTCACAGTGCAAAACGGTCCTATAGTACAAACTGTATTACTGTTGCTAACGTAGAGGATCCACGTGCCTTATTATTTTATGGCACCAAATCCAACAACACGCGTGTGAAGCATTCACGTACGCAGATTTATAAATCAAAATTTAAATTTGGAATTAATTTTAGAGGTTTTTTATCGTACTTTATTTTTTAAAGCATTTTGCTTTTAAATCACGTATGTAAAATTTTTATTTATAAATTATTTTTAATCGTTAATAAGTTATTTTGCTTATGCTTATTATAAGCGAAATGATGAGCCTGATCATTTCTGACTTTTAAAATTTGTGTCAAAATATGCATAGTTAATTGTAACCTAGGAAATAATTACAAACCAAGATGCTCATTAATAAGTGACATTTAATTACGTATAACTGCTAATTATTTATCCCAGAATGGCTAGAAATAGGGTATTCGTGGAAACGGAGGGAATATATACTTATATGAACATTTACTACGTATATGTATGTCTCTCGATTAATTGAGGATGGAGCAGACTAGATTAATTAACTTGTCATTTTGCTGTCCAGAACGACTTATTGCTATAGCGAGTGGTCTCTAGTACGTACTTTGTAGCGTAGCTTGGTTGTACAGTACACTACTAATATACTCAACTTATTACAATTTGGAGAAGAACACGATTAATAGTGCGTGCATGTACACGGTACGTAGACGTACGTATATAGAATTATAGATACGTAAGTACGCGTGTGGTTGCCATGGGCCTAGACCACGTGGCCCACAATGTGTATGGCCCAATGTTTCGGCCCAAAGTTGTGTTTGCCCAAGCCCAACCACTCCCTCCCATCCCACTGGAAAAGAAGCCACCTCCTCCGCCCGCCGGAATAAAACCCAACCCAACGAAGCGGAAATAAATCCGGGAATCAATCCCCTTCGCCTCGCCTAGCCAAGCCAGTCCGTGCAAGAGGTGTTCGATCTCCGCCGCCGCCGCCGCCGCCGCCGGATCTCGCTGGCTCTCTCCCACTAGGTGAAGCTTTTGTCCTCGCTCTTTTCTCCTACGCTTTGCGTGGCGCGTGATTTGGCCCCCTCCGAGGTATTCCTTGCGATCGAGCGATTGAATTTAGTTGCGGTTCGTTGCTCAACTGTTTTGAGGCACGCGACCTTGCGCGGATTTCGGTTTGTTGGTTGGATGGATGTAGGGAGTTTGCCTTGTACTGAGTTGTACCGCTGTGTGTGTGATGCCAGCTGTGTCCGTGTATGGGATTTTTTTTTTTGTATTTGTATTTGAACAGATTGGGGACTGATTCATCTGGGCTGGTAGTTCTTTCGAATTCTCAAGGTTATTTGCGATTGAGCTGATCTAGGCAACATTAGTGCTAATGTAGTAGTATATACGGTGTGAATTGTGGCCTGAAAGAGATCAGCAATTATGCCCAATTGTTATCCAGTAGCTTTCTTTGTTGCAGTATATGCTTCTGTCTGGGTTGTTGTATTGTCATATTGCCAAGTTATTCTGGTCATGAACATTTATAACTTTGCGTATCAAATTATGCTTCATCAGCGAAGTAATGCTTGATTGCTTGGAGATAATTTGGGTATCGATTGCAAAGGGACTTTGCATGCTTCAGTCTAGCTACATGCCTACGTATATAGTAGCTTTAAGTTAATGGATTGCTGTGTGTTTCTGTTAGTCCAGTTTCAGTTCATCCAGTAGTATGGAAGAGTCTTCAGTCGTAAAAGAGCGTGCTCGAATCAACTAGGAAAGTGTGCATATTAGCTGACGCTGGAATTTTGGCGTGTAACCAATACCACAATAATAATTAAGTCAATTTGATTGGGAACATGAGAAGGTCAAAACTGTACTAAATTCTAAGGTAGGGGGGATTACCAGCTGTACTTCCTTAATATGTGTAAGTGTAGGGTGTGCTCTCTATTATTCTGCTTAGGTTGTTGTATGTCTCAACTGTACATTGCAAATGATGAAAAGTATCAACATTTAATCATGTTAATGTGTCAGATATGCATTTGAAGACAAAGCCTCTTTTCGTTTTAGTTACACTTGCTTTGGTGCTGCAGACTCCTTAATGCTCAGGTTTGCTTCTTTCTTTATATATCTTGGCATTAGTCAACTGCAACATATGCTTTCCCCCAAAGGGATCGGGTGACTTTTTGCATGGCTTTTTTTTTTAAAAAAAAAAACTATCTGTTTTCCAATGCTGGTGGAGCAATAACTAATAAGCCAGTAATTATAATGCTATAAGTTCTTTTGTTTATTTCTGCCGTTTCTTATATAAGATTATAATCAAGAACTTGTTATTCACTTTTGAAACTCAACGAGAAAATCAAAGGCAGTCTTCTAGATTTTTCAATGCTTGAGCTGTGTTGTTGTTAGTATGTGGTTATGCACTTTTCAGGCTTCCATTTGTAATTGTGAGATCCTTGCTGCTGTTGAACTATTAAATTGCTAGTTGTCGCAAATCATCGATTACAAGCAAAATAAGAAAGGGTTAGTTGTTTACACTTGTCATGCTAATTTATTCCGAGACTACTACAATTCTGTTCTCCCCATGTGATTCCCCAAAAGAAACATCCCTACATGTGCATTATATTTTATTTATCAATTCACTAATGGCTTGTGGATGCAACCTTCAAGTGCTGCCACAGGTTGGGTAGACCCACCAGCTAGCTGGTTAGGGATGGCCGTGGGTGGTTAGTACACGGTAATTTAGAGTCGTCTTTAGTTCAACTCAATGAACTAAGTTGGTACCAACACCCATCCCTATAGCTGGTTCATAGTTTCTGAGTATATGTTCACAATGTTCTCTTTATTTTTCTGCAGATTAGCCCCGATGGGTTTCCTACAAAACACTTTCTCATTGTTGATAGGCACCGGGTGCGGTATCTACATTGCGCAGAACTATGACGTCCCAAACATGATGAAACTTGTGAAGAGTTTGATGGGGAAAGCAAAGGAAGTTGAAGAGTCTTACAAGAAGCCCGGGAATAACAAGGACTGAAGGACAATGAATAGGGCAATGTGCTCTCCATCGTGTTCAGTTTACCCGTTCAGCAGCTAATTGATTGTTTTTAGTTTGGGTTTACAGTAAGTAATGGAGCTCTTTCTACTCTATTATCCTTGCTCGTTCAAGAAAACCAGTCATGTAAAGCAGGTTCATTGCATATAGACTTGTCTTGGCATTCTTTAAGCTCTTTCAATTGAATAGATGGCAATACAACTACAGAGAAAACAGTTGGACATGATCTACAAGTATGGATGTGCATGTTAAAAATAGTACAGTACAAGTGCCATGATTAAGGACGGTTTAAGGAGCCATTTTCTTTTGCTTGGCTTCATAATTATGACTAGTTTATGTTTATACCAAGATTTTGACGGAGCCTTTTTTTTTTGCTTTGTTTGACTTCTGGCCCTTTTGTCATAATAGAATTGCATGTGCAATTTCCAGTTCCCATCTGAGATTGGGCCTCTGAAACCGGCCAGTAACCAGTCACTGTCACTAGCTTTGGTTTGTTGGCTTGGGGTTGGGAAAATTTATTAAAGTTGGATGTCCAAAGCTGAGAATAGTTGACAAATTATTGGTTGTGCCGGCTCCACTAGTAATGTTTAATGACAAACTTATATGGATGAAATTATGAAATATAGGCAAGCTTTTTTACTTGATAAGTACAGGGTGGTGTCGTGAGGAATTTCAGAGCAAGAATCCATGAATTGAACAATGGGTGAACAATTTTTAACGAAGGGCAGAAAAGGATGAGAGAAGGTGGAGTATGGAATATGGAATCCTTGCATTTGCTGCTTTTCTAACATTCTCTCTCGCTGAAATCCAGCAGTTGTTTTCTCCTTTTTCTTGTTTCTGCCTTTGCCTTTTTATCTTGAGAACCCACAGACCAATGATACAATGTGTCAGTGAAGTGCAATGAAACATCCGATACACGTCAGTCAGCACTCACCACCGAGCAAGGCAAAGGATATGATTCCAGCATCTGTTGAAGTTTTTTTTTAAACTCATATGGAGAAAATAAAAATGGGATTTATTTTTTTCTCAGATGGTGACAAGAGAAATCCAGGACACGAGCAGACAGCGTCCTTCGACTCTTCATCAACTCACCAGATTAAAAAAGTAATTTAAAAAAAGAGAGACAAGCGAAGTGTAGTGTCACTGCCAGGTGGGCCCCACCCGTCCACCGTGCCTCCCCCACGTAGCACCGCACCCAAACGCGCGCCACGCCGACGCCGCCCGCGAAGCCGAAGGCGTCGCCTCCCCCGCTTCCGCTCCCTCACCGCCACCAACTCCTCGTCTTCTTCATCAACGCGCTCGCCTCGCTCGGGAACGCACGCGGGCTTGGACGATCCGACGATGGCGGGCATGGCGTCGCTGCTGCAGCAGGTGGACCCGGGGGCGCCGGGGTTCTGGCGGGAGTTCTTGGTCGGCATGCTCAAGCCGCTGGCGGCGACGTCCGTGGTGGCCATGGCGGTGGCGCTGAGCTTCACGCAACGGCTGGGGCTGGAGGGCGAGATGCTGTACGCCATCGCCCGCGCCTTCCTCCAGCTCTCCGTCATCGGCTTCGTCCTCCAGTTCATCTTCACCCAGAAGAGCGCCGCCTGGATCCTCCTCGCCTACCTCTTCATGGTCACCGTCGCCGGCTACACCGCCGGGCAGCGCGCCCGCCACGTCCCTCGAGGCAAGTACATCGCCTGCGTCTCCATCCTCGCCGGCACGGCCATCACCATGTTCCTCCTCGTCGTGCTCAGCGTGTTCCCCTTCACCCCGCGGTACATCATCCCGGTGGCCGGGATGATGGTCGGGAACGCGATGACGGTGACCGGGGTGACGATGAAGAAGCTCCGGGAGGACGTGAAGATCCAGCGGAACGTGGTGGAGACGGCGCTGGCGCTCGGGGCGACGCCGAGGCAGGCGACGCTGCAGCAGGTGAAGAGGTCGCTGGTGATCGCGCTGTCGCCTGTGATCGACAACGCCAAGACGGTGGGGCTGATCGCGCTGCCGGGGGCCATGACGGGGCTGATCATGGGCGGCGCGTCGCCATTGGAGGCTATCCAGCTGCAGATCGTGGTGATGAACATGCTCATGGGCGCCTCCACCGTCAGCAGCATCCTCTCCACCTACCTCTGCTGGCCGGCTTTCTTCACCAAGGCCTTCCAGCTCAGCGACGCCGTCTTCTTCGACTAGCTTAGCTTCAGTTGTCCATTCAGGAGTGCATTTTCATTAATTACTATGCTTAAAGTAGTAATTAATGGTGGAGTACGTAGTAGGACAAAAAAAGAAGTTAAGGCCTAGCCGAGTTGTTGTATGTTTTGAGTTTAATTTATCCATAATTAATTAATTATGTCCTGTTTCTCTCTCTGCTACTTCATCTCATCAATTCAGACTTCAGATTCAGAAAAGCATGCATTTTGATTAATTACTACTTAGTAGGACAAAAAGGAAATTAAGGCCTGGCTGAGTTGTTGTATGTCTTGAGGTTAATTTCTCAATAATAAATTTTGTCCTGTTTCTGTCTCTGATTTGGGTTGGGATTAGCTGAGGACAAACTTTCAGCTGATCCAAAGCCTCTCTCTCACACAACACAAGTTTCAGTTTTAACTTTGAAGATTTTTTTTTGGACTTCAAGTTGTAGCAACAGGTACCAAAGTTACCCTCAAAATATAAAGTTTGGTATTTTCCAAATTATGATTAGTGATTTCCCACAAAAGAAAATAATTTCTGTGGCATTTTCCACAGGTTGTAAACACTGGAGTGATTTCCACCACTTCACATTTTCACCCAATTATTGATTCCTAAAACATATATTTCTGCACAATCAATTACGACTGCTATGAAGAGTACATGCTTCCATTGACAAACCAACATAATGTTTGCTTACATTGACAAACCAACATAATGTTGAGAGCAAAATTATGTGTGACAGAACAAGTATGCATCAACACTGATTAGCACTCAAATAGTACACTAACTAGCAAACCATATATATTTGTCATCATCCAGACACAAAAACAGAGTATTCAAACTATGGAGAAAGGCTTTCTCCCAACCACAGCCACTGCACCTCTAGAAAACCTATACACAGATCAGATCGAGTTTTTTAGATAATGGATAGAAATCTAACCACTATATCCATATGTGGATATACACAGCCAAGCTAACATAGATCAGATCGAGTTTAGTATGATCGAACTATATATTGCCAACCTAACATCTATCACTTGCGCTTATTGAACATGTCATGCATGGTGATGGTGAGCACCATTAATGGTGGCCGTGATGGCCGTGGTGACCGCCATAGAAGACGCCATGGTGGCCGCCGTGGCCTTCGTGTCCGTGATGACCGCCACAGAAGCCGTCATGGCCGTGGTGGTCGTCGTGTCCGTAATGACCTCCATAGTATTCGCCGTGGTGTCCGCCGTGGCCGTGGTGATCACCAAAGAAGCCGCCGCCGCCATGGTGGCCACCGTAACCGTAACCTCCATGGCCACCATGGCCATGGGAAGAAAGCTTGTGCGCGCCGTACGCCGCAGCCGCGGCAGCTGCACCTGCGCCTAGCATTGGACCCATGTGCCCTCCACCATGGCTACTCCCATAACCTGCAGCACAATCATCAGCGAGTCGAAGCAGGGGTTTGGGACACAAACTATCGACAAAGGTAAAAGCTTTGCGTATCAATTGGACGGATCGAGCTGAACAAGAACTGCAGCACAGAATCGAACAGAAAGGATGAGGCGCATACCATGGTATGGCGCAGATGAGCCGTGGTAGCCTGCAGGAGGATAGCCATAGCCGCCGCCGTAGCCAGCAGCTGGAGGAGGAGGATACGCCACGGGCGGCTGCGGGTAGTACCCCTGGTGAGGAGGATACCCATGGCCCTGCATCAAGTTGGAGAAGAGCCCCCTGTCTTTCTCGTCATCCTTGCTCCTTCCCATCGTCGTCGTCGTCTGATCAAGAAAGAATCAGCTTGTCACGGTCGGGAAATCAGAGGAGAAACTGACCGAACTGAGGAGGATGAAGAAGACGTGCCCGTGTGTGGGATATATATATGCGATGGTGGCGGCCGCGGGGCGCGTGAATGGCGTCGGGGAGGATCGATCGGAGAAGGTGATTGAGGAGAGAACGCGACGCGGCTAAGCAAGCCGACGACAGATTGAACGACCTCGTATTACACACGTGCTCACTTGCCTCTATACATGCTCTCTCACGTATTGTAATCCTATAAACACCTTAAAAAACTAAATTACCATATCTTAAAATTAATAATAAAATCATCACAAATACTTCGTTGTTATCGCTTGCTATAAAAAAATGAGCATATTTCGACATACAAACCTAACCAATCAAGCATATCTTTGCCAACATATTCAATCTCTCTTGTAACATTCTCCCACCTAAAAGCTATAAATTCATGGCCACTCACCATTGTGGCGGCACAAAGTTTATTATTCCTATTTTTTGGTAAAGTTCAAATTATAGTTACTATTGGTACTGTACCTTTTAAGAGTGATAAGACTCCCCAAGTTATAAATTATATTAATTTCTAGTCTTCCAAATTATAATTTAAAAAATCATATATATCAGTACTCCATTATAGAGCATTTTTTACCAAAAACAACAGAGTATTCTACTGTGATATATATTAAAAATAGAAAAATATTTACAAGGGAAAAGAAATTACAAAAGGGGCCATCGAGTATTGAGAATATATGTCGCTAATTGTTATTAATAAATAAAAAATATATACATCGATAGTGCCAGATGGTCGAAACCACTCCATTCGATTATAAGTTTCGTGTGAAAGGTTAAACAATTAAACGAATCAATTCTATTGTGGGTAAATTTCATAAATATATAATGGTCCTTGAAATTGATTACCAAGAATCCCATCTATCTATGCCTCCTATATAATTATAACCCACTACCAATCAATATACCCAAATTTAACATATAAATATATCATATCATCATCACTCAATTAGTATAAGCTCGTATAAAAAAGCCACATTATCAGCGTGTAAGTACATTAAATTATCATTTTTATATTGTTTCTATTATATTTTAATATATACCTATCCATTATTTCTACAATAGTTAACATATATCAATCCACATATTGCGCAGCATAGTATATATCTAGTTTAATTATGGATGTTGTAGCTTAATTGTTAGAATATTTATACTAGTTGCTTTTTTCTAAGAGTAGCAAGGAATTTGTCCCACATTTCCTTTTCTTTTTAGTTCATTAAAAATTCATTGTGTCTTATGATAGAGATCAGTGATGTAAAACATTTTCATTATATTAAAAAAATATAGGTGGTGTAATATATATATATATAGGCTTAGGCCTGCTCTGCTCTGTTGCAACATACACAACGTTACCACGTATAGTGCTCAGCACGCTGTGGCGTGGTAATATATAGTGTATCAATAGATGCTAACAGTTAGAATATACCACCATTTGTTTTTTTATTAAAACTTATTAGTTTTGTGTGCCTTATATCTGAAGATGTATTTTTAATGTTTTTAGTAAAAGTATGTTTAATGATATATAACTTTAAAGAATTCTAAACTAAATTGGTCTAGTTACTATCTCTACTATTTAATAAGAGTCATCCTCATCTTCTCAGGAGGCGTAAAGCGCACAAACTCTATTCTCTTAAAAAAAAACAAGCGATTGCTTAATGCACACTTCTAACCTAATGCTTTATGTGTAGATCCATACTCTCGGCCATCTCCAATTCTGTGGGCCTATGTAGCATATCCTCAATTGATGTTTTAATTAGTATCTTAGATTTAGTAGATTTGTACCATTTTCCCATAAAAATAATATTATAGCACTTCTTTACGTTATAGTAGTCTATGGATTTTAACTATTTCACCAACTGTTGATTTCAATTATTTTCTCTGTTTCATACCAAAGTTAAACTTTTTTATGTTTGATAAACTTTATAGAAAATATAGTAACATTTTTAATATAAAACATATCAAAATTTGTTTAATATCAGATTTAATTAAAATAATTTGATTTATCAATCTTGAAAGAATTTGACTTTAGAAAAGCGAAAACATTTTATAATATAAAATGAAGAGAGTAGTTGTTTCCAGCATCAATTTCTATTTCAGTAAGCAGTATCACCTTAATTGACAAAAGAGCGTAACGTTGAGCAAAATTCTCTCTTGGACAGACCAAACATGGAGTATCAGCACAGTAAAAACAGGGGGCATCAACACTGATTGGTTGGGACTCAGTTACTAACCATCAAACCATACTGTCACTCAGAAGAGTCTCAAAACAAACTAGAGTACGCAAACTATGGTGTAGAAAGCTATACACATATCGTGTTTAGTAGCATAATCAAACTATGTATCCCAATCTAAGCTCATCTATCACTTGCACTTATTGCATGGTGATCTCCATTAATGGTGACCGTGGTGGCCATGGTGGCCTCCAAACCCGTGGTGACCGCCAAAGAAGCCGCCATGGTGGCCGCCGAAGAAGCCGCCGTGGTGGCCGTGATGACGTCCAAAGAAGCCGCCGTGGTGACCGCCGAAGAAGCCGCCGTGGTGGCCGTGATGACCTCCAAAGAAGCCGCCGTGGTGGCCGTGGTGACAGCCAAAGAAACCGCCGTGGCCGTGGTGGCCACCGTAGCCGTAACCTCCATGGCCATGGCCATGGGAAAGCTTGTGCGCGCCGTACGCCGCCGCCACCGCGGCTGCACCTGCGGCTAGCATCGGCCCCATGTATCCTCCACCATGGCTACTCCCATAACCTGCAACACCAATCAGAGTCTTTAATAATCAAATCGTACGAACAGAGTTACACCATTTTTTTCTGATGAATCAAAGTAGAGGATCGGAAGAACACGATCGATAAAGATCAAAACTTTCCATATCATAGAAGCTAAATTGGAGATAGATCAAGTCTCTGACAATAAAAACAACAAATTGGTCCAATCTAATACCGATCAATTTGAACAAGAACATATCAAACTGCAATCAAATGGCTAAATCACTGAATCGAACAGAAAGAATGAGACGCATACCTTGGTATGGCGCAGATGAGCCGGGGTAGCCAGCAGGAGGATAGCCATAGCCGCCGCCGTACCCAGCAGGAGGATACACCGTGGGCGGCGGCGGGTAGTACCCTTGCTGAGGAGGATACCCATGTCCTCCACCGCCGGCGACGCCATGCATCAGGTTGGAGAAGAGCCCCCTGTCTTTCTCATCATCCTTGCTCCCTCCCATCGTCGTCGTCTGATCGTCTTCGCCTCTCAAGCCAAGCTGCTATCCGATCAAATCAAGAAACAAACCAACTTTGTCGGGAAAACTAGAGGAGAAAACTGAACTGAACTGAAGACGACGAGGGAGGAGGAAGAAGGAGACGTGTGTGTGCATATATATATATATATATATATATATATATATATATTATAGAGTGCCTTAGGCTATAATTTTTTGCATATTAAGTCTAATAGAAATAATTATCCAAATATTAGAAGACTTTCAAATAACGGGAGAAATCCCAAAGAAATGCTAAAAAATTCGATTATTTGCAAAATAAATATAATAAACCTATACTATATCATTAAAACATGTCTAGTAGAGACAATACAAAAATTTAGAATGCATATAGAAGAATTATTAAAAATAGAAGCAATAAAGAAGAGTAGAAGTCCATATAGATTAGCATGCTAAAGAGGTTAGAGGTAAATCTCATTAATTATAAAAGATAAGTACAGAAGATACTTATAATATCCCTAATAAGTGAATCAATAGAATACAAGATATCTTGTTTTTAGCGAGTAAAGATGATAGAAGAGAACTGTATTTACATGTCCCCAGGACACTATAAATAAATGCACTTACCCTATTTCAAAGAAAAATATAAAATATATTTAACAAAAATCAAGAATTGTATTAGTCTATATAAACGACTTATTAGTCTTTTATATATATATATATATATACATATTTGTACGTGCGCATGTGAAGATTGTTGGTTGATCTCTTGGTAATGGGCTAGAGAAAAACAGTGTGGGCAAGGCCCACTCATGTCCACATGTAATTAACAAATATGAGTGGGTCGTACACATCTTCAGCATGCACGCTCCTCATCCACGCGCGATGATCGGTCGTGCGTCGTTCTCTAACAGACTCACCTCTAATCTCCTCTAGCACAATATCAAAAGGTGAGAGGCTGGCTCTTAAGAAGGTGATGATCTTTGTGTGATAAGCTACTTTCGAAAAAACCTAAGAACTCATGATCCTTACATGCACAAGGAGACCAAAGGACGATCTCCATCACCTTTCTCCGGAGGGCGACTTCCATCATCACTCCGGGCCAGTGTAGGTGGCGGCCAGAAGGACGATGCCATCCACACCACGCACCCCTATTCCAACACTGGTACACCACAACTCTAGCATAGGCAATCCCGACGACTAACGTAGCGGCTCTAATGGCGTCAAGTTCAACCATGAAAGGACCTTGTTGTCGCATAGAGGGGGTGAATAGGCATTCCTGAAAAACATTCGTAGTGGAATAAACTTCTCTTTTAGAGTATTCGGACCAAAGAGCCGGAGTATCCAGACAAAGTCCTTCGGAGTATTTGGTTAAAATATCTAGAGTATCTAGACAAAGTTTCCCCAGAGTATCCGGTCCAAAGGACCAGAGTACTCGGATGAAGTCCTCTAGAGTATCCAGTCAAAATAGCCAGAGTATCTAGATGAGCCTCTCTGTTGGACAGATCTAGATAGTGAGTTCAGATATTCTGGTTTTCTTTCACTGCATCCAAAATGATACTTGAAAGAGACACCTTTAAAGGTAGCAGAGAAAAGAGGTTATCCAAATTAATGGTAAATGATGTAAAAAAGTAAAGTACATAAGTGAGAGGCAGATACAAAAGATTTGTTATCCAAAGTTTAGATACCAACGATCCTACATCACCGTTGAGGGACTCAAAAAGCTAGATCTCTCACGATTCTAAGCCTCGCCAAACAAATACCAAGAATAAAGTTTTGGCTTCCAAGCAACCACCGAGACAAAACTCCATTCCCAACTGACCACCGAGGTCCACACACTTAGACAATGAGCTACTATCTCCTATAAAACTTTGCTCAATCAAACAACCTCTAAGCACAAGCTTTATTCCTACTCAATTACCTCTTTTCTTGTGAATGTGAGGATGAACCATCATAAACTTCCAGTGGCTCACCACAACTTTAGGAGCTCATCAGTAACTCCTAGCCATCTAGAAGACCTTAATCTCTAAGAGTAACAAATGCAATCAAAGATTTACTTGCTATAAACTCAAGTGCTTAAAGAATAGAGTAAACCTCACTTGTTCTCAAACTCTCAACCTATCAACTTAACTCTTTCTCTCCTCAAATCACACTCACAAAAAGCTACCACCAAGATAGAGGATTTAGGATGGGCTATTTAGCTTTGGATAGATCTACTCTTGCCAAAACTTAGCCTCAAAACAACTGCAAAGGATAGAGGGGTGGAAGAGTTTAAATACTTAAGCCTCTCGAAACTAGTAATTCCTCATAGATTCAAAGTCTAGAGTCTCTGGCCAAAAATACCAAAGACTTTGGATAAGCTTCTCTGCCTCTGGCCAAAATATCTGGAGTATTCAGCCAAAATGTCTAGAGTATCCGCTATTCCGTGACAACACCCCACAAAAACGGTAATAACTCTTTGCTCTGTAGTATGTTTTCGATGATCCTAGGCTCTATAAAAAGCTTATTAAGATGGCTACCCAATTCAACCAAGAACAAACTCTAAAACCTCTCAGATAATAGATTAAGGTTTGGATTTATCTTAAGGAAGCACTTAGATGCTTTACTTTAAACACTGAGACATAAACAAACATACCAACATTATATCCTTCTTAATAGTACGTCATTCCTATACTAAAAAATAAATAGAAAGTCATACTTTTAGAAACACCTTTATACAATCTTCTTACTGTACCTTGAGGGTTGCCAATATCAACTCCAGTTCATCATCGGGACTATTCACTTGTATCTCATTAAATGTATTAATCCTAAATTAATTATGCATTTGTCTTGATCAGTGACTCGCATCATCTTGAATTTTGGCACTCATCTTGCACTCTTCACATGATTAATGCAGATCTTCTGCAACTTCACATGGCGTTACACCGTCCATCGACGTGAAGCCTTCACTCACCCTTCACCACCGTATTGGTTGATCGGCGCCAAACCCTTCATTGCCCTTCACCACTGCGTGGTCCACATGGCCTAGCATTACTTATCTTTCACCATCTTGCCATACAAAACCACCTCGCTCTCTACATATTCAATATCTTTTCTTCATCAACATATCTATCAATATCTCATCTTGATGCCGGAAATCAACCTACTCACTCCAACTCATGAAAATAGTTAGTCTCAATATATGTTGTCATTAATCACCAAAACTTCCTATAACACAATGTTATGAGACTTGATTTTTCAAATTGGTCAATGAATTCCACATAATATTTATGTGAGCATGTATAGGCTAAGATTAAGATTAAAGTTCTATATTGTGGTATCAGAGCCACCTTATACCGATATTGATTCATCATCCCAGTTTTCTTAAAACCATAGAGCGACATTAAGTTCTAGCGTCGTTTTGGGTAGAAATTAGAAGGAGGGAAGCCAAATTGGGTAAAAATAAAAGCCCAAAATCTCTAAATTCCCAAAATCCTAATCTTGATTTTTTTTCCCTAAATCAAGAACCCTAATATTAAAATCCCTTGAAATCCCACCAGAAAACACTAAATTAATGAAAAAACTAACGAATTAGGCATACTGGTTTAGGGGCTCGGTTCTCTGGAACCCATCGCCGTGGCATCACAACTTTGTTGCATGCTCAGGCCTCTGCGCCCCATTGTTTTCATGCGATGGGTGCATAGCATCAACGCTGCCATGCACGTACGCCTCACCACTGTCTCAGACCGGCTTCATGCTTGCACCATGCGTGCCGCGTCGAGATGAGGCTCACTCGGAGTGGCCCTGCACCCCCCGCGAAGAAGGATTAGGCCGATGGTGGAGATAGGTGCATCCGTCGCCTTGTGAGTCACCGTTGTTGCCCACGTATCGGAGCAATCGAGGAAGTGAAGAGAAATGGCTAGGGTTAGGGTTTCAATCCAAGCCATCCGATCAGATCTAGACAGCCAGGATTGTGCCCGCGCCGCACTTAGTTTCTCCGCTCGATCACGGCCGTCAATCTCGATTCAACGGTCAGCACTAACGGGCCTACAGGCGAGTTGGGTCGCACATGCATAATGGGCTATAGACACACTTAGCGCTAACGGGCCGAGCATGAGTTGGGCCATATGCTCACAACATATAGTGACGGGCCATAATTTTGGGCTACCAAGCTAAAAATCACTTTTTATTTCATGTGGCACCCAAAATCTATTTATTATTTTACAGAATTAGTTTTTAAGCACTTTGAGTCATTTCTTAATATCATTAAATTATGTATATTTTTGGTTAAATGAACCACGTGATATTCAGCTAAAATATTTTGAGTTATTTTTTCTATGTCATTTCAACCCAACAGAGTTATCATCATTAATGATAACTAAGTCATTTATGCTTCATTTTGATCCAATGGTATTGTAAAGTATAATTTTATGTTTTATGCATGATTAATCAGTTAAACATAAGGTTAAGTATACATACTTATTATTATTTACTAATAAGTTTGTCATTAATTTTAGCTGTAAATAACGTGGTTGCTCAAATTAACAGTATTGAATAGCTAAATGGCACTAACTTCGAGGAATAGAAGGAGAGGTGATGATCACCCTTGGGTTGCTTGATCATGACATTGCCATGCGTGAGAATCCACCTACTCCACCCCTCGCCAATGGTACTAACAGTGCTAGGAAAGCATATGAGGAAAAGGCAGAAAAGTAGGAAAAGGAGAATCACATGAGTCTGATGATTATTAAGAACTCCATATCTCCTAGCGTAAGAGGCGCCATTGCAGATGCCGAGACCGCTAAGGGGTATATGGCTAATGTTGAGGAAAACTTCAAGGGCTCCTCAAAAACTTATGCTAGTATTCTCATTATGAGTATATTGACTTCCCGTTATGATGGCAGTGAAAGTGTGAGAGAACACATTATGCCCCTGACTAATATGGCAACTCAGTTAAAAGCATGGATATGGTTATTTCTAATGGCTTTTTGGTCTATTTCATTATGAGTTCATTGCCACCTAACTATGGTCCATTTAAGATCAATTATAACACTCGGAAGGAGAAATGGTCTATCGCCGAGCTCATCTCCCACTTTATGGAAGAGAAAGAGCATCAGAAAGCGAAAAGATAGAAGGAATATGCTTACCTTATTAATGCAAGAAAAGGCAAGAGGAAAGCTGATGAGATTTATGTTGGTGAGACCAGTAAGAAATCTAGGACTACATCAAGCAAGCCAAAGCATAAGGGAAATAATAAGTCATCCACTCCTTTCATGGTTGCTTCTGTATCTAGTGCCATTATTTGCAAGTTTTGCAAGAAGGTTGAGCACATTCAGAAGAATTGCAATGGTTTTAAGAAGTGACTTGCTAAAAATGGTAACATTATTATTGATGTTATTTCTTTTATTGATGATGTATTATATGTACATTATGCACTCAGTTATTGGTGGATTGACTTAGGTGCAATTGTGCACGTCACCAATTTATTATAGGAATTGCATTCCGTGAGGATTATTATAAAGGGGGAGTAAAGTCTTAGAGTGGTGGACAACAACGAACTTTATGTGAAGGCCATTGGAGATCTTCCTTTGGTTCTTAGAGGAGGCTTTCATTTATTATTGCATGATGTTCTTTATGTTCCGTCTGTTAGTTCCTTGTTTAACCGAATGTAGTTTTAGAGTGGATTTTGGAGATAAGAAATGCTTTATTAAGTTAAATAATAAAATTGTAGTCCTTGTTTTCAAACAAAGCAAACTCTACTTAATTCTATTCTGAATGTGATTGATGTTGCATGTGATGTTAAAGTTAATAATGTTACATGTAATATTAAGAGTAATGGTGTTGCATATAATGTTAAAGTTAATAAGAACTCGTCGAAATTATGGCATTATCGCTTAGGCTATATTTCGAAGGGGAGAATGGAGCATACCATTAAAGACGAGATACTTCAATCATTAGACTTTATTAATGAAAATATCTGCTTAGACTATATAAAGGAAAAATTCAACTAAAACAATAAAGAAAGGAGCCACTAAGAGTATGAGTGTACTTAAACTAATCCATAAGGATATTTGTAGACCCTTACTAGAGACATCAGTAGACGGTTTTAACTCCTTTATAATATTCACTGATGGTTTCTCCTGCTATGATTACATCTTTCCTATTGATGATCATTCTAAGGCACTAGATAAATTCAAGATTTTTAAGGCTAAAATGGAGAATCAACATAACGTAAAAATAAAGGTTGTGCGCTTAGATTGGAAAGGTGAATATTATGGGATACATGCTCCATATGAACAAATTTCTAGGCTATTTGCTAGGTTCCTACAAGAAAAATGGCATAATTGACTAATATTCTATGTATGAAGAACCATAGCAGAATGGAGTGGCTGAGCACTGCAACCGCACACTCATGTATATGGTGCGCATTATGTTTAGCCATTCTAATCTATCTCTGAAATTATTGATAGAGTCATTAAAGATAGATGCCCATATATTAAATCAACATCCTACTAAGTTTGTAACTAAGACGCCTTATGAATTATGGACTGGTAGGAAAGTGAGTTTAAATTATTTAAAGGTATGGAGCAGTGTTGCTGAAGCCAAACCTTTCAATCCAAATTTAAGAAAATTATATCCTAAAGCTATTCACTTTATAGGATATCCAAAAAGATCTATGGGGTATTGTTTTTATTGTCTAAATAGTGTTAATAAATTTATTGAGATAAGACATAGAGAATGATCAAGCCTGTGGTAGCTCACGGAACAAAGAGATAGATCTTAAGGAAATCTACGTCTCGTTACCGGCTAGCCAATAGGAAAGTCTACATGTACCTTAGACAATGCCATAGGCGTCTTCCTCTAGAGCTCCACCATTAGTAGAGGATATTAATGAACCTATAGCATAAAATAACATGCAAATTCTAAAACTCGCTGAAATCACTAACACAGTGGGAAAGGAGACATGTCATTCCTAATGATTATGTCTTTATTAGAGAAGACATTGGGAAGGTGGATGATCCCGCTTCATTCAAGGAAGCAATTAATAGTGAACATTCATCCAAATGGGTTAAGGCCATAGAAGATGAATTAAAGTCTATGCGCACTAATGATGAATTCCTGAAGGATCAAAACATTAGGCTATAAATGGGTCTATAAAACTAAGCATGACTTTAGAGGAAACATTGAACGATTCAAGGCAAGGCTTGTAACTAAGAAGTTTTCTCAGAGAGATGGGATAGATTATAATAAAACATTTTCTCCTGTTTATAAGAAAGACTAATTGAAAATTGTTATGACACTAGTAGCTCGTTATGATTTAGAGCTATATCAGATGGGTGTTAAACTGTATTTCTTAATGGTGAGTTACTTAAGCAAGTTTTCATGGCACAACCAAAAGGTTTTGTTGTGAAAGACAAGAAACATATGGGATGTACACTTAAGAAATCAATTTATGGTTATAAGCAAGCGTTAAGACAGTGGTATTTTAAATTCGATAACGTAATCAGAAACTTTGGATTTAAGAAGAATGAAGTGAATAATTGTATTTAAATGAAACATAAGGATAGAAAGTTTATAATTTTAGTACTATATGTGAATGATATTTTATTAGCTAGCAGCAATAATCACTTGCTACATGAGACCAAAGTTTTTTTTATTCTAAGTTGGACATGAAAGATCTTAGTGAAGTCTTATGTTTTAGGCATTGAGATACACTGGAAAGGTTTAGGAAAGTACTAGGATTATCTAAAAACCATACATTGACAGAATAATTGAAAGATACAATATAAGTAAGTGTTCTATCATACTTGCTCCAATAGTTAAGAATGATAAATTTGGTTTATTTCAAAACCTACGGAATCAATTAGAAAGTGATCAAATGAAGTCAATTTCGTATGCTTTAGCTGTCGGAAACTTAATGTATACTTAAGTCTATAGGCAACCAAATTTGACTTTTGTTATTAAAATGCTTGGTAGATATTAATCTAAATCAGCAGTAGACCACTAGAATCCTATTAAGACAATTTTATGTTATTTACAAGGCACTAAGTACTACATGCTAATGGTTATTCAGATGCTATAGCATGGTTATTCAGATGCTAATTTTGGAGTGTGATTAGATACTAAGAAATTCATATAAATTCATATTAGGTAAATGTCTTTAGTCTAGCAAGAAAAGCTATTTCATAAAAAAACTTTAAACAGATTATTACTGCATCGTTGACGATATAAAGCATGTTACTAATTAATTGGATAAACGATATGCTAAAGAATTTCATTTTAAGATTAAAAGTGGTTGACAGTGTTAATAGATTACTTATATAATAATAAAACTGTAATATTCTATTTAAATAATAAGTGCTACCATAACGGTGGTGAGCGTGACGCGGCTATGCATGCAAAGCTGATGGATTTAGCAACAGCAGTAGTGGATTGGTTGGAGCAGGCGATTTGATTAGTAAAAGCGATGCGACCTGATTGATTATTCCCAGAACGGACAGCGATCTTAGCGTATATATGTGGTTGTAGTGACGTGCTGATTTTTGACTTCGTGGTGTTTATGGATGGAAAGGGGAAGATTTTTTGGCTACTTGGATATGAGAACTTGCCCTGATCGTTCTTAATTTCTTTAAGGTATGGTTCGTTTGTTACCTAAATAAAACTTATCATTTGTTGGTAAAATTAAAGATTGGTAATATTAAATTTTGATAAGGTCGATGATAATATGAAAGTGTGGTTTGCTTTAAGACTTTGACCAAATTCTGATGTAGTTTCCAAAACTATTGAATTTTGATAGAGATTACTTAAGGTCACAATGGTAGGATCCTGTTTGGTTTGTTGTCTTGTGCCAAAATTTGGTGAGATTTATTTTGTCCATGAATAGAACGTTTCGTCTTCCTTGTTTTAATTATGAGAACCTCTAACTCTGCTGTATAAAACCATAGCCTTTGGTTTTGTTTTTTTATAAATTAATAGAGTGGAGGAGTTCTTCTACGCTCTTCGAATGCGCCGAAAATCTGTGTCATTGTCGGTAAGAAGAGCAGAAATGACGTCCAGCCAAATAAAATAGCCGACAAGATTGCTAATACGGAATACTTCTACCTTCAATCACAAAACAATGTTCCTTTAGAATTTGTGCGGTCAAAACGGGATACCTTTAGCCAAAATTATCGTTATGACATTGTTCCTTTCGAATGGCGTAGACAAATTTGTTACAAAACCTTTCTTAATATTATGTTTATATAGCTATTTTTTAATTGACGTAAAAAAGGAATGTCTAGATTTCAGGTGTATAAATTTTTCAAAAATTTTAGTACTTTTCTCCCCCAACTAACTAGTCAACATTATGTCTTATTGATTTTGAAAAGTTTAAAACAACTTGGTTTCATAATCAGAGGGCACTTATCAGTCAACTCGGCAAAGAGTAAAAAACACCTCCAGCCAAAACAATTTATCTATCTTCTTAGTTCTGACCACGTGGACTACATTCTTCTTTGATCTCAAGATAACCTAGGCTAGGGGTCGCCCGGGCCAACTGTTATATTGAAAATCCAAATTTTAAAAATTTATGAATTCATAATCAGAAACCAGCAGTTATGTTCCAAAATTGCTCCCAGCAATTATGCACAAAAACTGGCCCCACCGTCCCACACGTAACAGACTAACAGTGACACCGGTTTTAAGCACCTTTAGCTCACCCAAGCCGTTCGCACAGAACAAACAAATTCACAAAAGAAAAAGGCAAACCAGCAAATAAGGTTTCAGTACATCGTATTGATCAGGCAATAGAACACCACAGGTGCATAAGCGTCAAATGGTATATAATTATTACCAAACCATTTTGTCACTGGGCCACATACTAGAGCACCAAATCATAAGACCAAGGATGGGAGCAACGAGCAAGGCTGCAAGCTCCACCCTGCCTAGATACATTCGAGAGGTTTAGCCTTTTAACCAGCCAACCACAAGCAGTTCAGTTCAGTTAAAGAATAAACGGAGTTTGAGCACGATCAAAATCATGCGCCATTACTTCCACTTCTTGAACTTGCCGCCACCGAACATGCCGTGACCGTGCTTCCCGTGCTTGAACTTGCCGCCGAACATGCCGTGCCCGTGCTTGAACTTGCCATGGTGACCACCATGCTTGCCGTGCTTAAACTTGCCGCCATGGCCGTAGCCACCAAAGCCTCCATAGCCCATGTGTCCACCGTGTCCGCCATGACCATGAGAAGAGATCTTGTGTGCTCCATAGGCCGCAGCAGCCGCAGCGGCGCCTCCGGCTAGCATTGCTCCCATGTGTCCTCCACCGCTACTCCCATGGCCTGCAGCATTTTGCTGAATGAGTTCAATGATTGTAGAAAATAGTTTCCCATATTACGGCATCTAAACAGGAGATGAAGCATCAAGCATGGAACTATTGAAGTGCTAAGAACAGAGTTGCACGATTTGTATTCATCAGTGCACCCAATTGCAACAAAGATAAAAACTTGACATATTTAGGCAAATAGAAGATACAGCATCATATATCATGGTACAACAGGAGGTAACCATCAATTCAACTAAATATTGGATTTGCTAAAGTTCAACAAGAATTATACAACAATGACAAGCACAGAACCTTAATAGCATGTAAATGAACCAGAATCATACGTCATTTGGCTGAACCAATGCAATGAAGCTAAAGAATACTCCCACATACTATGTCTTCTAAACTGGAGATGAAGCATCAAACATTGTAGTACAACAGAAGAGAACTACAGAAAGCCAACTTAATCTTGAATTTCTATGTGTAAAATGCAGAGGTTTTTGCAAGAATTCAGCAGGAATTGTAGTAATAAAAAATATTCAGACATCATGGCATCTAAAAATTGGGGATGAAGCATCATGCATTGAACTATGAAGTGCTAAGAACAGTGTCGCACCATTTGGACTCATCAGTGCAACAGATTGCAGTTCAGATAAAAACTTCACATATTACGGCATGTAAATAGGAGATACAGCATCATATATCATGGTACAACAGGAGGGAACCACCACAATTCAGCTCAATACTGAATTTGCTTAAGTTCAACAAGAATTGTACAACAATGACAAGCACAGAACCTTAATAGCGTATAAATGAACAGAAGAATTACATACCCTGGTGCGATGAGCCGGGGTATCCAGCAGGAGGGTAGCCACCATGTGGAGGGTATCCACCAGGCGGAGGATAGCCACCAGGCTGAGGGTACCCATGCTGTGGAGGGTAAGCCCCAGGTGGGGGAGGGTAAGCTCCAGGAGGAGGAGGATACGCTCCAGGAGGAGGCGGGTAAGCTCCCGGCGGCGGCGGGTAGCCCTGTGGAGGGTATCCCTGGTGGGGAGGATACCCACCGGCAACGCCGTGCATCATGTTAGAGAAGAGCCCCCTGTCGCTCCCATCATGCTTGTCCTTGCCACCTCCCATTGTCACCCCAAAGCTAAGCTATCTGAACAAAGAACAAGAAAAAGATGTAAGATGTTGTGAGGAAACTGAATTATTGAAATTGGAATGAGATAATCCTATCTATACTGATAATGAAGTATGCGTGTAGGCATCTACTAGTACCAAAAGACAGCTCCGATCTTAGCCATATCTTACTAGGTAGTAAGAAGTAGTTGTACCTACCAATCGTCGTTGCAAATTGTGAGCTACAACATGCAAATAGTAGTAGTAGATCATAAACGACGCATTCAAAGTTGCATATTCAACGGGCGACAACTAACTAATGCCGTGACACACGAGGACGGACGCTAATTTGTTCCGTATGTGTCGATTATTTCACCATGAAGCAACCGGAAACCTTGACTTCAAAAAGGGAAACAACTGGAAACGACAAAAATTTCAAGATCTCCCTAGCAATTTAGCACCAACAACCGATCGAGAACTAGAACCCGAAACGATCTCAAAGGATGGATCTAACACGAAGGCCGTGAGATCCCGCATGGATGAATTCTTTCATACCAATTCCCCACATCGATATCCCCGATTCGACCGAAACGTACTCACCACCACACGGTTCTAGTTTCTAAGATGGGAGATGAAGAGAACTTCCGCATACCAGACGACGAAGAAGACGAGGAGGAAGAAGACGCGGTGGCCGCCGATCTGGATTGATTGGTTTCTGTCTGTATTTCTGTGGGCGATTGTCTCCGCCTATATAGGAGGAGGAGGAGGACGCGTCACTGGCATGTGGGGCCCACGCGAAGCCGAGCGCGTCGTGGTGGAGCATGCAAACCGACGGATGTGGTGCGGCGGGGCCCACGATATTCCCCCCGGGTCTCGTTGCGTTGAGCTGCGTGCAAACGAGGACGCGTCGCCACGTGGCGGGGACAGTATGTGGGCCTATGCTCGGCCCATGTGAATACGGGCCCATATATTTTAGGCCCATCTGGCCCGTTCCTTCAATCTAGGCTCATATGTTCGCTGCTTTCCTCCGTCCCGTTCCGTTTCCCTTCCCTCTGTTCGAATGGGCGATGGGGGAGAGCGGGCGATTCATGGCGCTGGGCGGTGGCTGCCGCCGGCGCCGGCGGGGCACCCACCCCTTTTCCTTCTGTGCTTGCTCCATCCCCCGCACTAGATCGATGATGAACGATAATAGGTTATTCTGGCCCGACGCGCCGGCGCCACTGCTCGAGACCTGCTCGACGAAATGCTTGCCTCGGAGCTATCCCACAGGTGCGTGCCTCTGTCTGAAGCCCCAACACACTACGGTTTACTTTTTTTTTTTTTGTCATTTCTTATGCATGAGTTGTTATCCTTACCAACAGCACGGGTTAAATTCCAATACAATATCGCGAAGGATGAAGATTTTCGTTCTGAATGACCTCACAATCTGCACTGATTTGCAGATTAAAAAAGCACTATCTTGTCAAAATGCACTTAGATATGCCTTAAAGTACATCTTATTGTATCCCCTTCGAAATCAAACATGTGTTTAGTAGACGCTAACAAGGTGAATGGAGCTGTCTAGGGCATTTGGCCATAACATGTCGTCATCTCTTAAGTCTTGTTTGCTGGCCTGCTGTCCACCTAATTAGCTCCATGATGAATTTGCTTACATCCATAAGACCTGATCATCAAAACAATGGGCGGGTTAATCCAGTATGCCACCAACTCATGACAACATAGCTGAAAGCTTAATCATTTTTACATTGGGACAGATAGACAGGAATACCTAATTCATTTAGTGAAGAATAGCATGTCACTATGCTGCTTCTGACGTGCTGGATTTACACATGCCAATAGTGACGGCTTCTTTTTCTTGGCTGGAAAGAGGAATAGCCGGAGTGGCACTCTTGTTCTAGAGGGTGCATTTTTCCAGGTGCTGCTACCTTTGGTCTCCAATAAGCAACTTCTCTTGACTATCTTTTCAACGACCTTTTCAATTTCTGCTTGAAGCCCTTTTATATGATCCAGACCAGACTGCAGTTCACCGCCAACCTTGTTGTTCTCCTGCTTCATGTTCAGAACCTCCCCTTGGAATTTTGCAGCCTGGTATGAAGTGAAATGAGCTCCTTCCTCAGGGTATGCACCCATCTCCATGGCTGCTTCAATTTCCTCTTGTATTCTACAGAGGGATGCAAACCTATACTGGAGCTCACCTTTGAGCATGGCATTCTGTTCCAACCATACTTGTAGTTCAATCTTGAGTTCTCTTAACCGTTTTTCTATGGCATTTGGTTCACCTGCTGCTGATGGATCATCTGCACAGCCATTATTTGTCTTGAGCTTGTCTTCATTTGTTAGCTTCTTAATCTCAGGTTGCAGTAGGTCATATTTGGTCTGAAACCCTTGGATCTGTTGGAATTATGTGCTGTGCTTCATCCAAAATTCTAAGTTCTCCTCCAGAAGTGTATCAATGTCTTGTCTGAACTTCTCTTCAAGTAGCAATGTGCTCTCCATCTTGACAACATCAACTAATTTGATGTCCTACAAAATTAGGCTTTCTTGGTCAGTAACTGTATCATGCGATGCATCACCTTCTATAGGGGATTCAACGATTATTCTGGAAATGGAGGAAACACTTTGTTTCCTTTGATGAACAATCAAAAAGCTTGGGATCCTTCGGTGACCCCTGAATGTCCTTGTCAAACTGAAGGACGTTGCTGGGTTCATTTGATGGCCATTTCATGATACATCTTTGTTGGTTGCAGAGTTCAGGAGTTCATGCAGTGACCTAATTTCCTCATCCTTCATTGCATTTGCACAGCGTAGCTCATTTATCATGGCTCTCATCTCATTCAAACGTTCCTGATTATCTGTCTGCGCTTCTGTAAGCCTTCTCTTTGCATTCTTATAATTTCGGACTATAGAGGTGTACTCGGTTAATAGTACCTTTTCCTTATCTTGGAGCCCATTCATAAGCAGCTGCTGTAGTTTAATCATGTTGTCCTCTTGATCTCCATCCTCATCAACTTTTCTACTAATAGGAGCCGTATCTTCTGTGATACATGAATTGCCTGCTTTATTCATCTTTTGTTCTGAGTTGCCTTCAGAGGTTCCATCATCTGATATTGATAAATCTTGCTCATTCTCCTCTTTTTTCACATTGTTATCTCCTCGGCCATTGGAGGAAATATGATGCAGTCGTTCTAAAATAGGATTCTCATGGGAATGTACAGTATATTGCTGCATGCTGCTCCCATTGTCACTAGCTATTTCAGGAGAATGAACTTCTTCAGGAGCATGATCTTCTCTTCTATTGTTATGATCACCAGATGAATTGCTATCTACATTTCCTGCTTCTTCCTCATTTACTGATGCAGCTGCAAAGTTGGACTTATCTTCAAGTGCACAGCACCAGAGATCATCTGAACCTTCTGCATTTCTCTCAGGGTAACCACTACACGAGTGGCCATCATCACAGAGGTCTGCTGGCTCCAGTTCTTTTGAATGATCAGGTAATTCATCTACTTCATGCTTCTCTGCAGATTCATCTGACTGAGGACCATTTTCTGAGTTTGATTTAGCATACTCACTTGATGTTTCCATGTCAATGGATGGTGTTGTTTTGTCAGTCAGTATGGGTACAGAGGCATTGTTCGTTCCAACCTCTTCCCAATCTTAACTCCCTCGTTTTCCACACCCACATTTCCCGAACTGCTAAATGATATGTTTTTTAAAAAAAAAAAATCTATAGGAAAGCTGTTTTTAAAAATCATATTAATCTATTTTTTAAGCTTTTTTTAGCTAATACTTAATTAATCACGAAACCAGCAACGCCGAACGCAGCTAGAACCATCTTGGTGCTCAACAACAGGTGACCATAGCATACCTGAAAAATCATGAAACCTAATTATTTTTTCAGTGAAATTGAATGGACTATAGTCCCTTCTGCATGGAAGGAGCTCTCAATATTCTGAACTCTAACCAAATCCTCTTCTGCCTGCTTGAGCTTTCTGTTTAATTCACCTGGACCACTGGTTAGTACTGTCTTCTCTTCCTCCAGCTCATGTAAGGACTTCTCCAGTTCTGTATTTTTGAGACACAACCTGTTTAACTGCGCAGTCTGTGATGAAACCATAAGATCCAAATCCACAACTTTATTGACTAGTTCATCAATTTTATATTCCATCTCTACCACAGAAACTTCAGAGTCTTTCTGGAAGTATTCTCTGAACTTATCTACTGTTGCCTACAGTTCAATTTTCTCCTGATTAATAGAGTACATACCATCTATTGTATTACTGGCATCATTTGTCTCGTTCTCATTGGCAAAATTTCCTGAAGCAATGTTCACTAAAAACTTTCCTGAGTCTGGTTAAGATTTCCCATGCCCTCTCATGATATTTTTCAGCTTATCTCTGGAAACTGACTTTTTCTGACTCAATCTTTGCTTGAATGACTGTTCCTGCAATTTGATAATAGTCTCTTCACAGGATTTAAGGGCGGCTGCTGTCATTAAGGCTCTGGCTTCATCATCTTTAAGCACTGCACTTTCATTGAACTCCTCTTGGAAGTAGTAAACTTCTTCCTGCATGTCGTTAATTTGCTTTTCAAGATCCCAATACCTCGCTATTCCACTCTCATAAGAGCTTGTGATGAACTCTTTCTCAGTTTGCAACACTAATATCTCTTTCTGTAGCCTGCTTATCTCTTGTTGAGCATTCTCCCCTTTGATTTTAACGCCAGAACTCTTGCCTCCATCCTTTGGTCCTGATTTCCCTCCTTTCTTCTTTTTCATCAGTCCTTCCACTGTTGACTTGTAGATTTTGCGAGGATCAACCACCGTAAATGCCTTTGGAAGATTGTCATCATCCTCTTCCAGCATTGAGTACTGGACCTGGTCAGGGAAAGCGGTTGCAATAATGCGGTTTGCTTTGTGCAGCTCTCCTGACATGTGGTCATAACGTTCAGCAAGGGCTCTGTATGCCCAATATGCCTCTTCCACTGAACTGATGACCTCTGGTCGTCTCTTGTAATACATCTCAGCCCTTTTTGCAGAGGAATCAGCTTCCTCCCCAAGGAGGAAGGGAATGAATTTGACCATGTCCTCCATATCTTCACAGTACCAGCAAAGTCAATAAAAAAACATACTGTGCTGTTTAACAATTAGAAAGACAAGGCATTGCAGAAATATGTTTTTAAAGGATATTATACGATACTCCTAATAAATGTGTAAGAACTTCGAAGCAATTTTACTTGTTATGTGGTGTTGATATCATAGTTGTGTTTGTCTGTTTTCTTTATGTGCTTGCCTGGTTTGAAATTTACTCTCTTTTTTATTTGCTAATTAATGATATGCCTGTGTAGTTATTTTCTCGTAAGAAATATATATATGCTAAGCCAAGAACATTAAAATTGTCAGAGAAGGCACAATATTTCCTTCTCTGGATGACTAATATTGTCATACATTTATGTTGTCAAGCGAATCATGTATCTCTGCTGATCTGAGCCGTACTAACTATTTGACATGGGCTAAGTATTTTTACAAGAAATCATGTTTTTCTTGGACTGAATGTTGATTCCAGTAACATGCTATGTTTAAAGTAGATTCCATGGCGGAGTCACAACTCGCGCAATTAGGCCCCGCTTGCCAACTTTTGCAGGACATTGTGCAAGTAATGCCAACAAAAGCTTGAGAAAATTTTCTTCACTAGTTTGTTTCTTCTTCCTGTTTGTACAAGAATGCTGAAATGCAATGAAGACCAATTTGTCACAGGTTGTTAAATGTGCTGTCCTGCTCTTTTTTTTTTCTGGTTTCTTCCAGCTTCCAGGGAAGCAGCATCCTGCTATGAGCATCATTTCTTTGGTATGACATCTAAAATCTATGGTATTACTGGCAGCCCAATTTCACATGAGAAAAGATGCCCGGCGACAAGCATGAGAACTTAAGGTTGGAATCATGAAATGCTTTGTTTCTATAGCTGTGAAACCACATTAGATTTATTCAAAGCATGTTATGAAAATTTTACTTGAGGATTCACGACCCTAGCTGAAATCCTTTGCATTTTTTTAGATCCCTTCAGACAGGGTGTTCTATTGTAAAACCGCGTAGTGATGTGTATGTTTTGACGAAAAGTTGGTAAAGGAAATATAATCTTTATTAAAATTTTGGTTTGAAAAGTTGGTGATTATCGGCGTGGGTGTACTAGTTATGATATTTTGTGTAGAAATAATTGTTTGTTTATTCGTGTACAGATAATTGAAATCAACATTGATCAATGATAACAACTAGATCACAATACTATGTGATAAAATGGAGAGAAAAAAGAAAGGAGGAAGTGAGAGGCAGCCCAAGGCACGAAAGCCCACGACACGGTGCATTGCATGTGTGTGATGGCTCGTGAGCGCTGTGGGCCTAGCGGCGCATGGGCAAGGCGGCATGTGGAGCCGGCGCGGCAAGCGGCTCAGCTGTTGGCACGCGGCCTGACCCGCGCCCGTGAGCACCCTCTTGCGAGCAACGGTTGCACCCAATTCGGCGGGTGATGTGGTAGCACGCGATTGGCGCTGAGTGCGTGGTCGGTCAGGGGCAGTGGATCCTCTGCGGCTAGGCTTTGGACCTTGTGATCTCTCATTTGTCTGGCTACCTTTGACTTATAAATGTAAAGACATAGGCTTGCATATTTGCAGACAGTTTTTAGAGAGAGGATCAAGAGATGTTTTGAGAGAGGGGGATAAGAGAACATCCCTATAGAAATTTTTTAAGTTTTGTGAAAGTTTTATAAATATATTTCAATCAATGAAATATTGTTTATTCTGAAATTAAGTTTGTCATTTTAATTTAAACTTTACATTGCAATTTAAATTTGCTCTCCTTCTACATGTTTATGCTTTTATTCCTTTAATTCTTTTATTTCTTAATTTGTGTTGTGATAAAAAGTAGATCAATCTCTATAAGATAGATACTGTCTTTGCACTATTTGGTAGGTGTTTGGTATGTGAATCGATATCTATGACTTGTGTGATGATAGGGTTTAAAAATTCTCAACCGAATGATGCTAATAATTTACGGGAGTCTATATGGAAATTTAGTTATTATGTGTTGTTATCTTGATTTCTTTTTTCAATAACTATCATTTTAATAACCAAACCAATTAAATTAAACATTTGCAGGTATTTTGAGAATAAGGTGAATAACATGTTCTAGTCTTTCATATATATATATATATATATATATATATATATATATATATATATATATAATAATAACAGAAGTCTGCATACATACGGACTAAGATAGCGTGATGAATGAGACAAACCTTGCAGGTTGCTGTCGAGCCATTTGGACTGCTTGATGCGGTTGTGAGTCACCCACTACCACAAGCAAGCATTGCCCGCTGCGCGCTGAAGCATTCTGCTGTTGAGAATTCTTTAGGTGGTTAACCTCTACTATCTCTGCAGTTTAATGATTTATATCGTTTTAGATAAGATTGAGGTTAAATTTTTAAAACTTTAACTATTAATAACTTTTAAATATTTATTAAACACTGGACATATATAGATGAGTCCTAAAAATAATTTAATAAAAGTAAACCTTTATTTATTTATTTATTTATATTATAATAGAAAATTATAGTCAAATATAAGTTTGAGACCGTGTTATTATTTAAACGACAGGAATTATACTAGAAAGAGTATTTCTCATCCTTATAACCTCTTCGCCTTTCCTGTATGCAGGACAATCCTTCTCAGAAATGCATGCAGCAACAATCATCAATCTGATGTTGCTTGTTGCATTCACAGGGATATAGAGAAATTGAGACACGGGGCGAGGCTGCCGGAAAACGCCATGGGAAAGGGAGGAATGTTTTATTACCTAGATTTGCTGTGCCAAGACGGAATTGCTACTACTCTGCTGACAATAGATGATTTGGAGAAAGAAACGAACACAACACTGGTTGGTCTTGCAACGCGGATGCATCATGCCTGTGCTTGGTTGGCAGCCACACAGGAGGCGAGTAGTTGGTTGGTAGTAGTGGAGGAGGTGGCTGGGCTCTCGGTCACTGAGTGGTGGGTCCCCTGGTCCTGGTCGCGGCGGGAGATGCTCTGCACGTCGACGATGAGCGCGTCGATCCTGGCCTAAAAGTTGCTATGAGATGATCCATGGCTCCGATTTTCTTTTTTCTGCTCTGAAAATTATTCATCTTTCATGTTGGAGCCCATAGCCACAAAACTCGTCTATATTCTCTTAACAATATTATCTTAACATATAAGATAAGGAGGGATCGCATCCCTAAAAGATTGTGTTTGGCTAACGAACCAATGTAAAAAAATCTAGCTATTTAAATGAAGATAAAATTCAAGAAAAAGCCATTGGGATATAATCCTCTTAACAACGCACCCTATCATAATTGTATTGTTAAATAGGCTAAGTATAGTGTTAAATAGGTCAGGGCCATATCACCACCTCTTTCATGACGCGCTATATCATGGTCTGGACATGGTGTTACTGTCTAAATATTGTGAAAAGTGAGTAAGTGTCTTCATATCTGATTTGATGGGTGCAAAGGATAAGGAAACTAGTTAAACCACTAGAATTTATTTAGGTAATTGGAATATAGTGTTCCTAACAAATAAGTTAAGAGAGTTAATTAATACCACAATTATTAGACATGTAAGTATCTTATATGTCCAAGATACTAAACAAAATTGTCACGGCGAAAGAGCTAGAAAATACTAGTTTTAAACTTTAAAACTCAAAGATAACTACCAATAGAAATAAAGTATAGATTTTAATTGATAAGAGCATCAAAAATGATACGATAAAAATAATAAAGTGAAAGGATCATCATAGTTAAACTTATCTTGGGTGATATGATCTTAACGTAATTAGCACGTATGCTTCCAAGTAAGCTATGGTGAGAGTGGTAAAAGACAATTTTAAGAAAACTTAGGAGACATAGTTAGAGATGCACCTATTAGTGAGAAGTTTTTTATAGAAAAAGACATTAATGGTTTGTTATATAGAGTCCTCGAGTGCAGGTTCTAGGGCAGTACAGAGGTTTTGAATATGCTAGAAGGAATATCAGGAGGGAGAGGAGGTCTTAGACATTGCTACTTTTGATATGTTGTTAGCCGACACTTTATTTAGGTAGAGACAATCACATTTATTATCTTTTCGTAGTAGATAACACTCTAACTAGATTGATTTTATTCTCATAAGAAAAGAAGATAAATGTGTATGTTTGGATCATAAGGTAATATCGAGATAGTGTGTTGTTTCTCAATATAAACTTTTGGTGTTTGAATTTAGATTTCATGTGTGTGTCTATAGAGATAAATAAACCAAAATTGTAAGGATAAAGTGATAAAAATTAAAAAGAGAAATATCATTTGTCTTAATCAAAGTGGACTCTTGAAATGAAAAAGATGATGTAAACAATATGTGAAAAAAGATGGCAATATGTATTCGGAAGGTGGCTTCAAACGTGTCTAGAGTAACCAAAGTAAGTATATGTGAACTTAGAGGTACTTGGTGATGGAAAAAAAAGGTAAAAGTTTATTAAGAAGAAGAAAGAATAATAAGCTCTTATACCATGACAGAAATATAAACACATAGATAAGTACGAGGTAACGAAAAAGTCCATAAAAGAACTGTAAGTGAGGCAAAGAACAAGCTTACGACGATCTTTACCATTGATTGAGTATGAAGTAAGGAGAGAAGCACATCTATCGGATGGATAGGGTTCGTGTGAGAAAGAAAAGAGACCTTAACCAAGTTAATTACATTAAGAATGAGATAGAGCAGCTTTTAGTAAAGAAAGATGATATCATCTAGGTAAGATTATTTTTGATAATTTATTTATTGGTAACAATTAGAACATAAATTTTTAGTTGAATGACTATTTTGATGACACTAACAAACATTTTGTGCGAAGAGTCCAAAAATCTAAGGATAGAGATGTATTGAAAAGGGTGAAGGGAGTAAGGCGATGGGTCATAATGATATTCTAATCAATATATGAAAATATCTTGGAGATTTAGCTATAGTATAATTAAGCAAGTTGTTCAACCATATTTTTTTGTCAAATAAGTATATTGATATCGATATATAAGAATAAGGGAGATCTCTATGAACTAATTTGGTTTTATACCCAAAAGATCAACCATACAAGAAATTTTCTTAATAAGATAATTTATAGAGCGGTATAAAAAGTAGAAAAAAAGAGCTACATATGGTTTTCATTGACTCGAAAAAGTCTTATGATAAAATATTAAAGAATGTTATGTGGTGAATTTTAGACAAGTATAAAGTTCCTACCCATCATTAAGAATATGTACAATAATGTTGTAACTAGGGTTTAAATAAAGATAACTTTTTGATTAAAATAAGACTATATCAAAAGTCATTTTTGAGCTTTTATCTTTTTGACATGGTCATGGATAAAATCATTAAAGACATACAAAGAGATATCTCTTAGTATATACTTTTTACTAAAGATGTAGCGCTAATCAATGAAAGTCGAGTTAGAGTAAATAGAAAACTCGAGTTATAGCGGTAGACTCTAAATTCAAAATACTCAGCAGAACTAAAACTAGATATACTACACATGATATAAAAAATATTAATTTGGAGGATCAAGTAATGCTAAGAAGAATAACTTTTGCTATTTGGGATTGATGCTACGGAGAGATAAAAATATTAATAAAGACATTAGTCATAAAATCAAAACGGGTGGATAAAATAGTGAAAAGTATCAGGCATTCTTTGTGATAAGAATACATCCTAAAAGTGAAAAGTTTTATAGAATAATGATTAAGAATATTAACCTTTAAAACGATGACATATTTAACTTAACTTGTGAAGATTCGTATATTGTATTGAATTGGTGGACAAATAAGATTGGATCAAATCTAGGATGATAATATATGTGATAGTCTAAGAGTAGCATCAATTAAAAAAACTTATCTAATGTTTGTTGAAATGGTTTATATATATTTAACGTGTACAGAGTAGAATACTAAAGACATGAATAATAAAAGTATAAGTACAAAAATACTTAAATTAATATGGAAGGATGAAATAAAAAATACTTAAATTATTTTTTACTTCTGTTAGATTTTATTTCTAGCATTCCCTCATTTATGTTTTCAATAGACGATAGATGGTGATAATTAATGAAATTAAGTTTATGCGTGTAGATGAATGAATTAAATATTAAAAGTTGATAAATTGATTATCTAAGAAATGATTATGAAGAAAGGTTTTGCCAAAAAAAACTTCATCTTTTCAAAAATAATTGTTAGTTTTGGCATTGGAGTACCCAGTTTTGACCAACAATATTTTATAAATAATATATTTATTTAGTATCAATGTTGTAGTGTTAGATTTATAATTTCAAGTGATTTATTGATATGTTATATTTAAATCTTATCTAATTTGACGTCGCCTCAAAAATAATGGTCAAGGTTAATCCACTATCTGTCAAAACAAAAACCAAGTAAATGTGAATGCAATACTTGGAAAGTGTGCCTATAATAGATTATTGATGACACTAGTAGAACCGAATGAATTAAATAGTATATAGTTGATAAGTTTAATTTAAAGAAGTTTTTTAAAAAATACTGATAAAGAAACTTTTGCAAAAGTAAGTATGATGCATTAGTTTAGCAAGCGTGGTCACAATAATTCATAATATATAAGATATGGAGAATCTATAATATATAAGAAATTGATAGCTTAGAACATTTGTGTATGTGCTTTATTACTGCGCTTCTTCCGGCATTGTAAAACTGAACAGCCCAACAAATTCACGAACCAATCACACAGCGGTCAATCAGCCTCTCGTCGTAGTGTACGGATGTTATTTAGTAGGCGGCTGTTGTTGCCTTTCTTCGTGTATGAGATTGAGAATGTTATTAAGTAGGCGGTTAGATGTTGACTTTCTTCGTACATGAGATTGAGGATGTTATTTAGTAGGGATGAATTTAAGAATGTGGATGTTCAAAGTTGTTTGATAGAGATTATCTAAGATGGATGTCGAAGCATCTATCATTCAGATCAACGAGACGTCATATACTTGCAGTTGTTTATTCACCATTGTAAAATTACATAGTTCAGCGCATGATTCACGAACCAATCACACGTGGTCAATCAACCTCTCGTCTTGGTTAACATTTTTGCATATAATAGTATTCGGATCAGGAGGACTGGAGGGTGGTTATAGATTTTACTCTTAGATGAGAGTGAGGATGTTCAGTATAGTTTAGTAGGGATGATCTAAGACTAACGATGATCAATGTCTTTTGGTAGGAATGAATTAAGACAACTTGCATTTCCGCTAAACACAACTTGTGATGGATGAGTCTCCCTATGAGAAATTGATGGCTCTCCCACGTATGTATTTAGTGAACTCCGATATTTCATAGAAGACATAGTAACTAATCTATGAAACAGGTTAACATGTGAAATGTGTAACCATGGCATCTTCTGCCAATACATATATAGAGAGAGCAATAGGAATACTGTTTCCATTTCAAACACATGTATGAGCTTGTTGTTTCTTCCGATGAATTGCAACTAGAACTAGTGAAATTAAAAAAAATGTCACTTCTCTTTTCTACAATTAAAATTGAACACAACACCTTATTAACATGCGCAATGTACCCATCAGAGATGTGTAAGCAAAACGAGAAAATAATCACGTTCTTATATTTCTTCCCACCCATGATCACTGTTGCTAATTTTAACTCAAGATGAAAAGGCATTTTTTTTCCAACTAAATTTTGAAGCCACGTCACCCGTAGGTGCCATCTCCTTTGTTCTGGCTGACCTCCTGGCCCCACCAATCAGAACATTTCCCGCGCGCGCAATACACAGCCAACGAAACAAAAAGCGCGCGAAACGAACAGCACAAGAGGGGAAATTGGGAAAGGGGAGAGAGAGAGAGAGAGAGAGGAATTGAGGAAATCCCCAACTCCGAAGCCCTCGATCCATGGACGCCGCGATGGAGGACGCGGAGGCCCAATCAGAGAGGGAATGGGATGGCGGCGGCGGTGGGGCCGACGCGGTGCTCGGCCTCGCCGGCGTCGGCGTCTCCTTGTCGCTGTGCTACCACGAGGCGTTTGGTCCTCACGACGACCTCATCCTCCTCGAGGCCGCCGACGACCTTCTCCCCGATCTCCTACAGGACCGGTAAGCTCTCCTCCCTTACCCCTATGACTGTGCGCTCTGAGCCGCTAAGCTATTTATTCAGATGTAAGATATTTTTCAATTGATCTCAGTTTCTCCCCCATGTTAAACTTGATAAGCAATATGGCGGTGTCTACAAGATGATTCTCAGCTCATATGTTGTTTTCATTCACAAAGTTGATTATTTTGGTTTAAACAGACGATTGACCTAAAAGTTGAGTCTAAAAGATTTGCCTGTTTTCACAGTTTAGCTTACACGAACCGTTCAAAGCATCACTCCTGACTTAATGCAGAAGTAATTTTAGTCACATTTGAATTTGTGAAGCAAACTGAATAATTGTATGTACTCTAATGCTCTAGTATTCTTCTATTGGATAATTTAGTGTAACTGAATTGCTGTACTTTTTTGTGAATTTTGACAATTATCTTGCTGCAGGGTGACTGTGAGGGGACGCCCAGATGAAGAAGCAGTTCTTTGCACACCCTCTGCAACATATGCCATGAAATTTGTGGGCAACTCCAATTCTGTATTTCTAATACCTCCTGGTGAATCAGCGGCTCCAACCTTAAGGCCCAATGGCGCCAATGGTGATGCTAATGTTGTCAGTGCAACTGATGCTGTGGCTTCTGTCATCAAAGTGGCATCAGGGAGCATTGAATTGGTCCGAACTGCTCCACGGCTTGATAAACTTCGGAAGCTTCTCAATGAGAGGCCTTATGTGCTTGATGAAGATCTTGGGAGTGAACTGCAGCACAAGAAGGGACTCTACACATGGCATCATCTCTGTGAGCTTGTTCAGTCCAGTGACGGTGAGCTGTCAGAGGCATTGAGTTCCCTCCCAGCTGTTGAGGTTGATGGCTTCTGGAGGATGGTCGATGACAGTTCTGTGAACACGATTCTGGACATGATCCTGCACAACTCTGTGTTGCATGACTGGTCACTAAATTCAATGCCTGAGAATGATGTGCTAGATGTCATGGAATCTGATGGTTTTGTGCGTAAGATTGTAAGTCATTGCCTCGACAGATTTGGAACGAAGGTTGAGAAGGAAGCAAGAGGTTCCTGGAGCCTTGATGAGAGGATGGTGTGCTTGCAGTTTGCCCGGAGAGCACTTGGTGCAGGGAAGATGAAGCTTGAGAACTTTATGGATAAATGGGTGAGAAGCATTCCTTCGGGAATGCATGCTGATCTTCAGATGCTTGAAGGAGAAGTGCTGTGTGAAAAGATTGGTGCAGAGACCTGGCTGCATATTTTCAGTGTTGCTGATCTGCCATTGGCACCAGCTGAGAGGTTTGCTGCGCTATTCCGAGAGCGGCCAAAGTGGGAATGGAAAGATCTGCAGCCTTACATCAGGTATAATTCACGGCAATTTTTGATCTTTTGTCGATATCGTATAGTGAAACTGCCAACTAAACACATCTCTCTTTCATGCTCAGGGACTTGCGTGTACCTGGTATCTCTTCTGAAGGACTGCTAATCAAGTATACCAGAAAAACCCAGCCAAGCGCAGATGCAGAGCCTACTTTTACGGCAAGATAATCAATCATGCGTGCTAAAGCCATGTTTCAATGTTGGCCCCTTCCTGGTGATGATGCTACTAAATATCTGAAACATGGTTTTGGTCTGGATATTTGTTGACAACCCAAGATTTCGGTGGTTTAGTTTAAGGCATGCTTGATGGCACTGCATATCTTGTTACATACAGATTGTCATACTGATCATATTTCAGACATATGTCTTACCTGAATTTGTTTCTCGGTTTTGGTCGGAGATGCAGTGTCTGATCATGCACGCCTGTCGTTTGTTCAGTTTGACACAAGTTTACTACTTCAGTTGCGTCCGTTGAACTTAGCCATTTGCCAAGGCTACTCGTGGTCTATAGCCTATTTAGCTACCATTTGATCTTCGGAAAGCACAGGTCATGGTTGGTGTCCGAAAATTGAAATGTAACACTGAATACGTTACAGCTTGGGCAGCAGCTAATATTTTTCTTGTGAAAATCAATTTAGGCAGCCCAGGTCAAAAAAGAGAGTCAATTTAAGCAAAACTTCAGAATTCCCTGTACCTGATTTGAAAACATAATCTGATTTTTGTTTTCAAAAAGAAGACACAATCAGATTCAGATGTTTCCCAAAATTCAAACGGATTGTTCAATTTGCACAAGGTTGTTAGCCAGCCCATGCGGCCCCCCAAGCATGCACAGCGAAATATCTAAAAGTATATTGATAGACAATGTCCTAGTGATATGTAAATTAACTAATGCACCTTATATTTAATAATTAACATTCTAATGTATTTTTTTGCGATAAAAAATTATATATTTGGTTGGGAAGCTGACTTGGAGTGTCATTTCAATGAGAAACCCAGCCGGATTCATTAATTACGAGGTTCACCGACGATCACTGTTGCCACCTTCAACTCAATTCCCAAGCCACATGCAACTATTTGTCCTTGAAAATAATTAATTATGCTGTTTCTTCCAAAACAGGTATCACCACAGTGACAGGTCACTGGCCACTAGACTGTAAATTCACTTCACTGCCTTCTCCATTTGGAGCTGTAGAACACATGCTATCCACACTGAATAGGTCACATGGATGTGACAAAAAAGTCCAGATCATCCAAGATGACATTATAGAATTATTATTGTTGCAGCTTTTAAGCTGTACACTGATTTTTTTTTCATTCATTTCACTCACTGAACTGGTCGATGCCATCTTCTTAAGCAACTAAAGATTCGGAGGGTACAACCACGCTGTGATAATAAGCCAACTCAAATCAATAATCCATTTCAGTTTTTAAATAGCAATGTCAGTATGTCATTCACCCAACATATGTATCCGCTGTCTGTCAGCAAACATGATTAGAGATTTTGAGTGCCAACAAATATGATTAGGAGTTATCACTCGTACATTACATTACATGAATTTATCATAAGGAGCTGCACAGTCTCAGAAATGAAAAACCATTCTGATCAGGAGGAACTCCGTTACACTGAGTTGCCACAACCGTGTAGATAACAACCACAGACACAGGGCAAGAACAGGAGGTCCAAATTAAAAAGAAAAAAAAATGAGACAGGCACAAAACTACTGCAATCACCAGAACAAGTACAGCCATTGACAGTAAACTCGTAGAAAGCACACTACCTTGTCAAACAAAAAGGAAAAAAAAGACAAATCAGAATAGCAATAGTAGTATATGTGTCGTTCAACTACTTGCTGTTTTTCTTTTTCAGTAAGCTCCCAAACTTCTTCAGTAGAGGCTTGTTCTTTTTCTGTTGCTGCTGTGGTTTTGTCGGGGACATCGCCACTTTGCTGGTATCTTCTGATACTGTCCCATTTGGATGCTCAGTGCTGGTATCCTCCTTGGGCTCCAGTTCATCTTTGGAAGATACGGTTTCCTGTTTTTTGTCTGGCTGTGGCTGCTTCTCGACAATTTTGTTGCTCTCCTGAGTGGTGCACTCAGTTTTCACTTCCTCCGGTTCAACCTTGGTTTCGTCTCTCTCTTTTTCATGATTCATGTTCCCGTTGGAGCTCCTATTGAGAACATCAAGTTCCAGTTTAAGGTTTTTATCATTTTCACTTTCCACATCTCCATTTTCCACCACTGAATCTGTAACTTCTTCGCATACAGAATTGTGTGTCTCATCAACAACCACTAGCTTCTCTTCCTCCTCAGGATGTTTCTTTATCATCGCTTCAGCAAGCAAGGCAGACAATTCGTCTATCTTCTTCATGGCATCAACTTCTCGCAACCTGAATTCATCATTCTCTTGGGTCAAGCTCTGCAATGCATTCTCTTTATCTAGTAACCACTCCTTCAGATGTGAATTCTCAGATGTTGCCTCCTGCAAAGCCTTGTTGGCTTCAGCAACAGCTGCTTCTGTGTAAATCAGTTTTTCTTCAAGACTCTCTTTGTCAGCCTTTGCCTCATGCAGAGCCTTGTCAGCTTCAACACACACTGATTCTGCATACATTAGCTTCTCTTGAAGCTTTTCATTCTCCTCGTTGGCAGCTTGGAGTTGGTGCTCAGCATCTTGCAGTGATTCCACTGCCTTGTCGACTTCTATTTGAAGAGCGCCAATTTCTTCCTCCGACTGCTTGTTTAACCTGACAATGTCAACCTCCTTGGACTCGCATTCTTCTCTGTGCTTTTTCACCTCAGCCTCCAGTCCATCAATGGTTTTCCTTAAGCAAGTGATGTCATAGTGTGCCTCATCAAGCATTACCTCGTAACTCTCCTTGGTGCTTTTTAGGGCCATCTTAAGATCACCAATCTGGGTGAGGGCATGCTCATGATCATCTTCTTTGCTCAAAAACCTCTCATGTGCCTCCTTTGCTTTGTCAGATTCCTCACTCAATGCAGCAGTAAGATCTTCCACTGCTCTTTTCTGTTCCTCTTCTCTATCCCTAGCCTCATTCAACTCGCTTATTAGCTTCACATTCTCCTCGGTCAGGCCTTCAATCTTTGCATTCGCAGTCTTCTCATTGTTTAAAGCCTCTGAAGCTGCTGCTTCAGTAGCCTCAAGCTTGTTTCTCAGAACATCTATTGTAGTTTGCAACCCAAACACCTCTTGCTGAGATGCATCAAATTGCTCGTTGGATTCATTGACATCTGCTAAAAGTCTTGCCACCTCAATTTCCAAGGCCGTTGTCTTTCCTTTGAGCACTTCAATTTCAGATTCTCTATCTTGTAACGCAGACTGGATCTTACCCAATTCTTCGGTTGTGGAGGCAAGTGATTCGCTTTTGAACTTCTCTGAGAGAGTAACTGCTTCCAATTCCATTTCAAGTGATCCTGCCTTGTGCTTCCATTCTTCGAACAGCTGACGTGCTTCTGACTCAACCTTCTTCGCATCAGCTAACTCTGATTTAAGCTCCTCAATCAATTTTTCCATCTCGGCTAACCTCTCCTCAATAACTCTTGCCTCCTCTAGTTTGCCCTTCAGAACTGAAACCTCAGACTCCAGATTCTTAACAAGCTCCTTGGTTTCACGGTTTTTACTCTCCTCACTCTCTGCAATCGAATCAAGCAGTCCTTTCAATCGGACAACTTCGCTCGAGAGGATCTCCACCTTCTCTGCATTGACCTCAGCAATCTTCATGGCATCGTCTGCGTGGCCAAGTGCAGCGTTCTTGGCCTCATTCACCATCGCAAGCTCACGCCTGAATCTCTCCAGCTCCTCTGTCGTGGTGACCAACGTCTCCAAATCGGCGGCGTGCTGACCACGCACACACTCGATCTCCCTCTGCCACTCCTCCTCCCGCTTCTGTGACTCATCAATGCCTGCCTGCTCGAGCTCATCTGCCCTGAACTTCTCAATCTCCATGGCCTCCTCGGCCCACCTCTTCGCCATGAGCGCATCCTGGAGCTTCTCATGCATCTCATCAGCAACCCTCTTGGCCTCATTCAGCTCGCCAACAAGGCGGTCCCTCTCGCCGACAATGAAGGCCAATTGATCCTTGGCCTTCTTGAGGTCCTCCTGGGCGGATTCGAGCCGCGCCTGCAGTTCGGCCTCCTTCCTCGGTTGCTTCTGCATTTCCAGCAATTTCTCACAATTTGCATCAACAACTTACACAATGCTGGCAATGGCACATCAAAATTCTCAGAGCACTTACATCAGGGGGCGTACCGATCTTGGGCACCCGGCGCTCAACGATGGGCTTGGAGTCGACGGATCTCGGGGACTGGTCGAACGAGAGGCGAGGGCGAGCCATCGCCGACGGCGGCGAGTTGGGCTCCGACTTGAACGGGCCGCCGCCGCTGCAGTTGTTGCGGGAGCGCGGCGTGGACGGCGTGCCACCGATGCTCCTCCTGGTGCCGCCGGGGGTGGAGGGGCGGTGGATGGAAGAGGGCGTGGAGGGGCGGTGGTTGGAGGATGGCGTGCTCGGCCGCCCCCTGCTGATGGGGGATTCATTCGGCCCAGATCTGTCAATGTCACCGCCATTAATTGCAATTAACGAAAGCTCCAATCTTTCAAATCCAAAACTTCACCGAATCAACAAGTTCGAACAAGCCGCATTTCATCCCGCGATCGATAAAAATCCGAATAAAAAATCGAAACTTTAACACGGACAAGAAAATTTTAAGCGGATCAAGAAGCCGTTCCAACTGAAACCTATCGGATTGGTGGTTGGTTGTTCAAGATGCCACATTTGCTAGATTGCGCGTGGTCACATCCAGTAATTGATTAACTGGAACGAACAGCGCGAGCAAAACGAAACAAAAAAACACATCTGAGATAAATCCAAGAAATGCTCCCCGACGCAGTAACCAGTTAGATCTGTCTTGGACAAAACAAATCCCCAACCGAACAAAACAAATCACCAACGGCGACCAATCCAGAGAGAGAGCGAAGAACCCTACCTGGATTTGGAGGGCAGCATTGTGGACATGGCGGAAGAGCGAGGGGAGAGAGAACTCTTTCTTCACAGAAGAAGAAGAAGGAGAAGGAGAAGCGAGGCCTCGTCGTCGTGTCGTCGCCCACACTGGGCTCCCTTGCAAAAGGCTGCAAAGGCAAAAGGCAAACAAGAGGAGGCAAAGGCAAAAGGACGAGGCACATGCCTAAGATGATGCTGCCACCACCACCACCACCGTCACCACCAGCAGCGGCCAGCGGCAGAGCAGCAGCGACGATTAGCTAAGCTAGTTGGTGAGTGCTAATCATGGATCAACTCCCTCCACCTACTGATTGCGATGCATAGCGTTGGCCACCAAACCATTGTATGATTAAGGGACTCTGGTAGTAGACGCTGCAGTACTAGTGACACTGTTTGGACTCTCAACCTTTTTCTTTTTAATTAATGATAGATAATGGGAAAGCATCTGGACTGACCTAGGAGGCCTTCGGTTATGCGAGAAAAGTTAGATCAGCTATGTTGTGTTTTATTTAGGGTTATAGGCCCGTTTTTTCAGTTTATTTATTAGATTATTTATTCTACGCTTTAAAATATATATTTTTAAAAAAAATCTGTTCTTATCTTAAGCAATTTGTTAAAGTTTATTTTTTAAAAATATTTAATTTATCTATGTGATCTAAATTTATAATATGCGATAATAATCTCTTCAACAGTGTAGAGAAAAAGCAAAGAAGTAACTGCTTGCTTTGGTGGTTTTGTAGTTTCACTCATGTTTTGTACTAACAATTACCAGATTTTTTTCACACAATTGTATCAATTAAATTTAATATTTAATATTTAGTTCTATTTCTATAAATACAAATATGCAATGGTGTTTTATATACCACTATTACTTATATCTTCAAATATACCAATTTGTATTTTGCATCGACTAGCGACCAATCTCTAATATTATAATATGTAAAATTAACAATTAAATGGTGCATATCTTTCTCATTTTTTCTCATTAATATCTAAGCCTTTAGAGCTAACTTGTTTCTTCATTTTCGAGCTATCTTAGGATAAACTTGGTTGTTCATTTTCGAGCTGATATTATAGATAGTTAATAAATTTTAAGGCAAAAGCAAAGTGATATCAACTTAAGTTTGAACATAATTTAGGTTAATTATCACAGTTGCGACGTGTCACGCTTTACAAGTTGTAAATGCCGACCAAACAAAACTTGTAAGGAAGATCAATCGATAGTACTAGCAGAGTACTTGTACGGGCTGCTTGGAGGGCAAAGAAAATTCCTCTTTGGCAACGAAACAGAATGTACATAAACTACGCACGCGAGTAATTAACATTCACCGTCACTATATATGTACCTGCTTGACTGCATGATGACGCCAGCTCTACATACGCGTATCCACATGTGTATGTTCATTATGCAAGGCATAGATTAATTAATTCATTCATTCATTAATTGGCACGGTTATGATCAAAGAATTAAGCATGGTTTGGAAGCAAAGATAATGTGGTATAAATAATGGGGATAGATGGGGATATAGTAGCATATATGGAGTACTGTATGCCAGGGTAGTATAACAGTACTATAACGTAACTAACACATATCATTTGTGGCATGTGCGATTATATTATATGTGTGGCCCACTTGCATGCATGTAGCTAGCGATTGTATGTAGTACTGTACACAGTAATTAATTTGCTTACATATGTTTTTGTCATAGCTGTATCCTTTCTCAAAAATATAATGCCAATTCAATACGGATTAATTCTATCTAGATTTTATTTATTTTTTTAATGGCTGAATAGCTAAATGATTTGTGATAATTAGTAGGGGTATAAACAAATTATTAAAATATTATAAAGTTAAAAAATAAATTTAAAACAGTCTTCTAAAAAATTCATCTATACTCCATGTATTAAAAATATAAAACGTATTATGTATTGTTATGATAAGCCTTAACAAAAATATAAGTAAGTGCTTTAAATACGAATCTAATAGTAATAATTATGTGTCATAAAAAATTATATTCTAATAAAAATAATTATTATTTAAAATCTTGTTATAATGAAAACTAATATGCATTATATTCTTTAATGGGGGAGTAGAAAGATTTTGTGAAAATAACACCGTTTAGAAACATGTGCATTAATTGATCCATTCCTTCAAAAGAACATAGACTAAGTAAAAGAAGAATATGGCAGAGGCTAGCTCTACATTTTAGTTCAAAAAAAAGAGAGAGAGATGAAGTTATAAATTCGACGGGGAGATGGATATATAGTGTGATTAACCAACCTCCTTGACCCTGATGCATTGGCTTATTCGCTAACCAGAGCCTTTACCCCACAATATGATATATGTTGTATATAATTAATGTTTCTCCAGCTGAGTCGTACCTGGCGATGCAGAAGAAGTGACTCCATAACCGCTAAGTCAATTATTGTACGAGTATATATATACGACTCCACGGATCTTCACGGCGTCGGCGGCGATCGAGCTTGCCTAGAAAATAGTGCTCTCTCGATTACTCTATATAAGTATATTCTCCTCGTCGACGGCGACGTTGCTTCATTAATTTAAATGGCCTATAAATTACTACTAATTAATTACGCATGCATATATGGATTGGACTTGTAGTAGAGAGTGAGCAATTGCTTTTTGCCTGGACGCGCCTGCATGCGATGCGGTGCATCGGACGACGGCGTAGGGCCCGCATGGCTCTCGTCTCGTCTCTCAACCAAAAGGAGAGGAAGGACAGGAAAGAGAGGAAGAAGACGACTCGACGAGGAAGATGGATGGACAAGGCCATTCCAACTAGCAAATTATCATTAGTTAAGATTTTCGTGATTCTGCATTATTATCAAGAGTAATGTATTTGTACGGCAGCGACCAAACTCTCTAATGATGCTGACGTTTTGGGCCCCACCTAATGCTGCAAAGTTTGTTTCAAGGATACACACATAAACTCACATCACACTCATCTTCTCACATGCGTGCGCGTTCATGCGTTCCTAACGTATCATACGTTAGGGTTGACTCAATGCATTACACTAAACACGCACATATGTGTAGCCTTTATCTAACTGGAGCTAATCTGACACACGCTAGGTTTAAGATTGGAGCCACTAGACCTCAATGCACGAAAAATTTGTCTAACCGGTGCTAATCTGATACACGTTATGTTTGAGATTGGAGTTGATAGATCTCAATGCACGAAAAATTTATCTAACCGAGGCCAACTTAACTTTAAGATTGAAGGCAGTAGACCTCAATCCACCGAAAATACACAGTGTCACGTACGTATCTTATGTATCCTTTACCTCACACCTAACCGGGATCAGTCGAGAAAGCCTTTATCTTTTATTTTTTTTCGTACTGTCTCAACAACTTAGCAATCCGGCCGACGGTCTTATACCACAAACACATCTTGCTTACGGTGTGTTGCTTGTGGTTGTATATCGTTGTATATGTATCTCAAGCTCTAACAGATGAGACAGTGCTGCATCAAAAGTTGACGTTACTTATAGTTTAATCCTATACACATATAATTAAGACACGTACTTTCAATTCAATATAAATGCTTGCTAGACAAATATAAATCTTTACCGACACTAATGTTGCTAATCACATATATTTATTCCAAAATATTACGAAAACAGAACCGAACACACCAATCTATCATGGGCACTGGCATGAGAGAAAGTACATCACTACACCGTGGTTTACATTTTGTGTCAGACGACTATCGAGAAATAACACGGTTCAACGTTAAATCGTTTGTTGGCAATTTTCATTTTGTGGCATATTTTTTATCACTTCTCGACATATTATCGGTTGACATTACTAATTTTATGAACACATTGTCTGTTTCTATTTCTACGGGTGTTCTCCAATAGACAATCCGTAGACAATTCTTTCATTCATCAATATGTTGCGACGCTCGGTATGTCGTCATATATGGGCCCCATGACCAATAATGCGGATATTTCTACACGAGGGGCGCCGCAATGTGAACTTTTGAAGAGAGCAAGTGCCAAGTGAAAAAAATTCTCCATATAGGTTCCAAATCCCAAACATAATAAAAAAAATCAAACCGAAGATCGAACCAGTCAGTCTTTTATTAGTCCATTGGTCTAACTGATGAACCATCGGTTAAACCGTGGTTCAAAAGTATAGCTATACTTCACATATTTAGCTAGCAACTAAGTATTCGGGTGCTCGGTTGATCACCGTGCGGAGCCTAGGGTCGACCCTCAACACTACACCTGTTTTTGAGTTTATTCAGAATAAATGGCCTTACCATGCTACATGGGTGCCCAAGTTCTGTTGCTACGCGCGTTAACCCGATCGGCTTGATCTGCTTCGGTTCGCCCGGTTCACACCAAAACCAGCCGGTGCATCTTGTGTCAATCGTGGAGATGGTCTTTCAAATAAACCGAGTCGCTGGTGGCACTGGTTTTAGTTTTTCCGGTTTAACCACAGGTCCGGTCTGGATTTTTTACTACGATTCCAAACGCTAACCTTCCCTTCTCGCCGCATCGCTCGGCTCGTCCCCACCCTTTCCTCACGTCGCTTAACTTCCGCCGCCTCTCCTTCGTGCTTCCCATGTCCGCCGCGTCCCTCGCGCCTCCAAACGCGAGTGCTAAGTCCAGCCTCCCTCTCCCCCCTCACCTCTACCTTCCGGAGAGCGCGCGCGGGAGGCGGAACTCGGCGGCGAAGAGCAGCGTCTCCCGCAAGGTGAGCATCGGGTACAGAAGGTCGTCCTGCATGAAGTAGGCGGCGATGGCCCGGAGGCAGCGGCCGTGGAGCTGCTCGCCGTTGAGCTCCACCCTGCCGCGCAGGCTCTCCCTCGAGATACGGCTCGCGAGCGCGTCGAGCAGCGTGGACTTGCCGGAGCCGCTAGCCCCCATGACGGCCAGCAGCTCGCCGTCTCGCGCCTCGCCGGAGTTGGGATCCGACTCAAACCGATTTCTTTTCTTGGACGAATTAATGAACCGATTCCGTTTCGGCAGCAAGTCTCGATCGATGGAGAGAGGTCACTTTGGAAGTAGATTTTTGTTGCATGTGCTGCACGTTGATTAGCTAGCACTAGGACGTCGAGCAACTAGTACGCCCCTTATTTTTAAATCTAAGATATTTTGTTTCGTCCATATAAAAGTTGATATAACCATAAAAAAAATTTAGATAAGAATTTAATAATATTAATTTTATATCATAGAAATTATATTTTAATAGAATAATTATCTTATCCTAAGAGAATAAAATACAGCTCATTTTGAAACAGATCAAGCAGTACAAGGGAGCTACACTACTATATTAACTGTAACAGCGAAGTAGTGGCAATGTGTAGGTGGAGATAGGCAGCAAATGCAGTTGGATCGTAACGCACGGAACAAAGTTTACTGCGTGCTACAGCACGGTCATCATCTATCTATTCTAGGCATTGCTTTCTATCTGTGCCAGATGCAAAGCGTGTTAGTAATTGTTATTAGCATGTGTCTAATTCATATTAACTTATATCTAATCTAATATTAATTTATTATATTTTAGAATAGAAGTAATAAGTGATTAGATTTATGGTGTTATGTTGCGTTTGGGATAGAGTGACAAATGATTTTTAAATTGTTATATTTTGAGACAAAGAGACTAACAAGTGGATGGAGTATTAAATGATTTGTAACATTATGTTATATCTAATTTAGTATTAGATTGTTGTATTTAAGATAAAAAGACTAGTAAGTGGTTACTATATTTCTCTATGTAGGCAACGCTCGCCAAACTGAGTACAGGATTCAGGAACTGGCTCGGCCGGATGTGAAACTATGCATTAAGCCCTACCTTGCATCACCATCAGATAATCATCCCGTCTAAATAACCGACGAGAAAAGTGTAGCTGTACTTACATGTAAACGAGCTAGGCCACTAGTTCCACGCATGCGTTGCCACGAGATGAGCTTAACATGAGATGCAAACAGAGTACGAAGATGAGTAAATACACCTGAACCACCACAAACTTCAAGGCAGCTTCTAACCGCTACACCAGCAAACTTTTTTTTTCAGATGGCACCAGCAAACATTTAGCACTTCAAAGATAAAACAGAACTGCCATCGACGTCTTTCAGCGCGCATATTGCAACAAAAGTTGCAATCAAAAGATACCAATCTGCAAAAAACAACGTAGGCTAATAGGAAGTGCACCGATCAATTACACACCAATAGCACCGATCCATTACACATTAATAGCAACATAGACGCCCCGAGGGCACCAAATCCATTCAGGTAAGCAAATACGCCGTCGTTTCGAGAAAAGAGCAAACACACTTGTCTCGTCTTAAAACCGGGAATGTAACTATCACAACCATAGCATGACATTCACAAGCGGAACGCCAGAAACTGCGATTAAATTTCAGGCTTCAGGGGACTCGCTTACTCTGGGTGAGCGTGAGCCGCCAAGGCTACCACCATCACCATTTTCATCCCTAGGGCTTGGGCTGCCATTGTCCCTCGGACTTCGGTTATCGTTGTCTATTGGACTAGGGCTTCCATTGTTCCTCGGACTTGGGGTGCGCCCATTGGCAGCCACAGGGCTACGGTAGCCATCAGATGGGCTCCTGCTGTTCTCCCGGCCCTGGGGGCTGTCACCATGTTCTGAGCCATTATGCTCACCATTATACTTGGGTGGTGGGCTCACCCGGTCCTGTGGACTCCTTGGGCTCCGGCTACCATCAGGGGTGGGGCTGCGTTCCTTTTCATTTGCTGCTGGGGAGATGGATTGCCTAGGACTCCTGCTGTAGCTAAGACTCCTTGATCTCCTATCGTCGCGGTATCTGTGTCCCCTGGGAGATCCATATAGTGATCTGGACCTAGACCGGCTGATTATAACGAAAGAATAAAAAACAAGGGTGAGGCCAACAAGTACAAGGTTAACAATAACACATCTGCTATTTGGACTGACAACACAGATGGTAATAATTTGAACAGGCGGCTTTTGAAGCATACCTGTAACTCCGGCTCCGGCTTCGGCTATAGCTCCGACTGCGACCACGTCCACGGCGTGGCGACGGGGAGCGTGAATAACTTCTCTCTCGCCTGAAAAAATTAAGTATGCATTGGCAAAATCTTATGTAAAACCATTCAACTACGGTACCTTCAAACAATTGCAAGCGCTGCAATGTATCTGACCAACATTATCACCTGAGATTTCTTGGACTGTTTTGGCAGTTTCTTTCTATGTGACCTCTTTCTCCACAACGGTAACATTTGTTCTTCCAGTCACCAGCCTTGCAGTCTCTTGCCCAGTGACCATCAATTCCACAGTTAAAACAACGACCTGTTCCTGGTGGAGGTCCTCTCCCCATATATTCACGTGAACCACCAGGACCACGTGGAACCTGCATGCACAATTTATTGAAAAGAACATCAGAGCCAACAAAAATACAGATAATCAATTCAGCAGCAGCGTTGTATGAAAGAAGAAAATAAATTAGTATCAGGATGTGCTTAGAAAAGTAACCAAAGAACTGCTTACCCCTTTAGCAAACTCAACAAGAATGCGGCTTCCATCAACATCCCTGCCATCCAGGTTGTACCGCGCATCATCAGCATCACGGGGATCACTGAACTCCTGTTAGGTAAAAGAAACGTCACAAAATATAGTCCACATGTGAACAAAACAAAATACCTCATAAACTATAAGGTACAACAACTTAAAAAAGAGTGAGAAGTTAGGTAATAAAAATGAGGGAAGACTAATTGACATACAATAAATGCATAGTCGCGCTTCAACTCCACTTCACGTATTCTGCACCAATGGTTGCCAAACAGTAAGCCATCATGACTCAAGTACTCAAATCCATCACCAACTTGCAACTTCCACTAAAACAGTCAATAACATTACACCAAGGGCACCCTTCACCAAAGTCCTCGACAAACTTTGGAAGAATGGTCACCAATTCCACCAAGGGCACCCCTTCCACCAGATCACCACAGACCTCCCGGGTTGTGTAAAAAACCGAAAAACCTTCAACAAGATCATTCAAGTCAAACACACAAGACCTGGGGGGTCAAACTTCCACAGCATACTTAAAGAAATAACAGAAAATGCCACACTGGACGGTTTGAAGTAACTCGTCCACATAGTAGCTGAAAAAGAGATGGTACCACTGAACCCAACACCTGCTATGAACTGGCCAATGGGAAAGGGGTAGGAAGGATCCGGTGCTTGCTAGTCTATGCTCAGCACAACAGAAGATTTGCACCCATAATTGGAAATGTTACAAATTTAATGGGACAGTTTAATTTGTTCATTGAAATTTGAACATACCAAGTTGTTGTAATATCAACTGTTTAGCAAGTGGTAGCACAGTACTAGTGCTTTACATTTACACACGCAAAAAAAAAGGCAGCTTATCATAAATTTACCAGAAAAAACCGATAAACTTCTGCAGAGAATTTCTACTTCAGAGAAATAAATTCGTAAGGTCCATGGTTCTGTCCTTACCTTCCATATCTGCTGAAAATATATTCTAGGTCACGAGAACGAGTGCGGGAAGACAATCTACCAACATACAAGCGCGTGTTGCCATAACGATCATCATAGCGAGGCATCTCCTGAAGAAAAAAAGCAAAAATAGATCAGTACTTTTCAAAATCTAATGAATGAATGAAAGACTGAAAAGAGCATGAATATGTATAGAAATATGCATTCTGCAATTAGGGAATGCTTTTTTATGAAGGAAAAAACCAACGGAATAGTATTTTTTGGCAAGTTCACTACAATATAGGCTCGTATTGAGGGTAATACTAAGATTAGAGGATGAGCTAAGACATGATTGATCAGCCTTGTCGTCCAGAGCAGCATAGACAACGTTAACAGTCATATACGCAACCACTAAAGCTTACAAAGAATCAGTTAAGCCAAGTCTAACCAATAACATGTATGGGCATCCCCATAAGAACTTCTAATATTAGAACTAACATGGAAAAAAATCTAATTGTCATGTCTGCATACAATTCAATGTAACTACAATTGTAGCATCCTATAGGTTGCATGAGCATCAGTATATAGCAGAAACTAAACTGGAGAACTTGCACCATATCACTACAGAATCACGAGTGTCCATTTGCATAGCATTTCCATGTCAGCAAAGTATACGCTATGATTAGTATTCACATAAACCTATACATAATATGGGTTTAAGAGGCTTAGCAGCATTACCCTTTTAGTTAAGCTGTCTGATTTCAAATCGAAATTATCTAGAACCAGATGCCTCGGTTAAAAGTAGAATCTTAAATTATAAATTCTTAATGAATCGATGCAACATGACTAAACCAGAAATCCCCAGGATACCAACCATGAAGCTTACCCCAAGCCTTAACCAACAAAACCCTAATCAACACCCATTTTTTTACTCGGTAAGGCCTAACCCAGCTAGATCCAACCAACAATTCAAAACCGAGGTAACGAGTTCCCCGCCCCCTGACAGCCACAGATCGGATCGGGGGCCGCAAATACCTAATAAACGCAAAATTTTCGCGCGAGAACCACCAGCCGCGGGCCTAGGGCGAGCGCGCAGGGACGGGAACGAACAACCGCGAGAGAAATCGAGAAAAAAAATCAGGAGATCGGGAAGGGAGGGGATCTCGAACCTTGGAGGAGGAGGCGGCGAAACCCTAGGCTGGGGCGGATGCGGCGGCTTTGCGAGACGGAGCTCGCGAGGCGGCCGTGGAGGGGGGATATTTATTCGGCGTCGCAGATCTGGATGAACGGTCCTGATCGTCCACGTGATGAACGGACGGACAGGATTGGTCTAGGTAGTCGTGTCTCCCCCGGCGGCGCGGGGCACGTGCACGTTCACGCCTCCTCTGCTTCACACCAACGCTCCCTGAGTCACTGACAGGTGGGGTTACGCTCGACAGACGACCAGGCCGAGAGGCGAGAGCCCGGCCCAAGTGTGATGTGCAAGGCCCAGTCTGGACAAGGGTGTTCTTCTCTTTTTTTCAGATTTGAACTTTAATTATTAACCCTCTAAAAAACTTTAATTATTGGGGACTATAGATATTGATTGTGCCACATTTTTTATCAATAGATAGTTAAATTTGTCAGCATGTTTTTTGCACTGTTAGTCAAATTTGTCAGCATGTATTTTGCACTGTAAACTCCATGTCGTATACTATAATTTCGAAAATTACACTAAAATTTTCAAATACTCAATAGATAGGACAATTGGATAAAAACAATTGATTACGCACTTGATACCTAGAAAAAAATACTGATACAAATCTAAAACGTATGTTGTGCCTTTGTTTAGGCCATGTGAATGCAGCGATGGCTTCTGCTGCCCAAAATTCAACTGATATCAGAGAAAAAATGTAGCAACACAGATGTAGCAAAAATGAAAATGATTTGAGTTCTTGGTAATAAAATTCTTGATCACAAATAGCCTGGATGTGGTTGCTTCATTCGCTAACAAACACCCAGTTTTAGTTTTTTTTTAATTCCCAGAAAATATCGAGAGCAACAGTTATGATTCAAGTATATATCTTTTGATTAACCATAGAAATTCCTTTAGGGAATTGCTAATTGGTGCATAAACTCTGTCAGCATACACCTTTCTAAATGAAAATTTTCTGTTGAACATATAGCACGGATGCACCAATTAGCAATCATGATTCCTCTATGTCGCACTACATTCGCCCCATATTACATGTACTTACGGCATTCAAATTTTTATTTTATAATATAGCTATTTCTCTAACTATTTTCCTCTCTCAAACAATAACATCAATTTTTTTTAATTTCCTCACATATTTCCTTAACTAATCACAACCATTTTTTATTTTATTTCATAACATTTTTTAATATCTCTGAAAAGGGGTGGGGCAGTAGTAAAATATAAGATATAATATGTCTTTGTTTTCCTTAAGTCAACATTAAAAAAATTCTAACTAATAACTGAGCTATTTTTCATATATATAGTACCAATATAATTTATATTTAAAAAATATTTTATATAATTTAAATTTTATAGTTGTTGATAATATATTATAAAAGAAATTAATAGTAAAATAAGGTTGAAGACTATGAAAAAAAACTAATATGATTTATATTTTTCAAATGGAGAGAGTGGCTATATACCGGACATGGGATGAAGGTAGTTTTCATACGTTAGTACTCGACTAGTGTTTTACCATGGGTTATATGCTATATTGTTTAAAAATATAATTTCTCAAAATATCACATTACTTAGATCACTTTATTTAAAATTATATAATAAATTTATTTTAAAAAAATAATTTATACATATAATCAAGAAGATAATCTAAAGTAAAAAAATGCAAATAAATAATTGGGTTTGATTTTGTGAGAGTAACTTGAATTTACACAGTTGAGTGTCCGATTGGATTCGACTGTGTAGCGAGACACGAGTCTGAAGTCTGAACCCAACTCGGACCAACAAAACACCGAAACGCGCGCTATATGAGTAGAGCATAGCAAACAAACACCCCAAACGCAACGCAACGAAACGACGCCCCGAACCAAAAGGGAAACCCCGCCGAATTCGTGTCGCGCCAAACAACCATCGGGCATGGCGACCTCCGCCCACACGGCGGTCGACATCGAGTCCGCCGGCGGCGGCGAGCCCGTGACAGCCGAGCCGCCGGTGCCCTACGTGCTCTCATTCACCGACCTCTCCTACAGCGTCAAGAAGGGCGGCGCCGGCCTGCTGCCCTGCCTGCCGTCGCGCCGCCGCCACAGCAACCGTCTGGCGTCCACGGACGCGCCGGCGCCGACCGACGGGCCGACCAAGGCGCTGCTCGACGGCATCTCCGGCGAGGCGCGTGATGGCGAGCTGTTCGCTGTGATGGGGGCCAGCGGGTCCGGCAAGTCCACGCTGGTCGACGCGCTCGCGGGGCGCATCGCGCGGGAGAGCCTCCGTGGCACCGTCGAGCTCAACGGCGAGCCGCTCCACGGCCGCCGCCTCCGGGCCATCTCCGCCTACGTCATGCAGGACGACCTTCTGTACCCGATGCTCACCGTGCGGGAGACGCTGCTCTTCGCCGCTGAGTTCCGCCTCCCGCGCGCGCTCTCTCCGGACAGGAAGCGCGCCCGCGTCGACGCGCTCATCGACCAGCTCGGCCTCGCCCGCGCCGCGGACACCGTCATCGGCGACGAGGGCCACCGCGGCGTGTCCGGCGGTGAGCGCCGTCGCGTCTCCATCGGCACGGACATCATCCACGACCCGATCCTGCTGTTCCTCGACGAGCCCACCTCCGGGCTGGACTCGGCGAGCGCATTCATGGTGGTTCAGGTGCTCCGCCGCATCGCGCAGAGCGGCAGCGTCGTCATCATGACCATCCACCAGCCCAGCGCCCGCATCCTCAACATCCTCGACCGCCTCCTCTTCCTCTCTCGCGGCCGCACCGTCTACGCCGGCACACCGTCGGGTCTCAAGCCCTTCTTCTCCGAGTTCGGCGACCCCATCCCGGACAACGAGAACCCGGCCGAGTTCGCTCTCGACACCATCCGTGAGCTCGAGCGCCAGCCCGACGGCGCCGCCCCGCTCGCTGACTTCAACGTCAAGTGGCAGTCCACGCACGCCGCACTCCCTGCAGCTGACAGCAAGGACAGTACGCTCTGCACCATGCCACTCGAGCTCGCCATCACGGAGAGCGTGTCAAGGGGGAAGCTCGTCGCCGGCAGCGGCTCAGGGACAGCGTCGTCGACCTCGGTGCCAACGTTTGCGAACCCGCTGTCCGTCGAGGTGTGGGTGCTGATGAAGCGGTCCTTCACCAACACGGGGCGCATGCCGGAGCTCTTCGTGATGCGGCTCGGCACGATCATGGTGACGGGGTTCATCCTGGCTACCATCTTCTGGCGCCTCGACGACACGCCCAAGGGAGTCCAGGAGCGACTCGGCTTCTTCGCCATGGCCATGTCGACCATGTTCTACGTCTGCGCCGACGCGCTGCCGGTGTTCGTCCAGGAGCGCCACATCTACCTCCGCGAAACAGCACACAACGCCTACCGCCGCCTGTCCTACGTGCTCGCCAACGCCGTCATCGCGTTCCCGCCGCTGGTGTTCCTGTCGCTCGCGTTCGCGGTGACCACGTTCTTTGCCGTCGGCCTCGCTGGCGGCGGCGGATCGTTCTTGTTCTTCGTCCTGATCATCCTGGCATCCTTCTGGGCCGGAAGTGGGTTCGTCACCTTCCTCTCCGCGGTGGTGCCGCACGTGATGCTCGGCTACACGGTGGTCGTCGCCATCCTCGCCTACTTCCTCCTCTTCTCCGGCTTCTTCATCAACCGCGACCGCATCCCGGACTACTGGATCTGGTTCCACTACCTCTCACTCGTCAAGTACCCGTACCAGGCGGTGCTCCAGAACGAGTTCCGGGACGCGACGCGGTGCTTCTCCCGTGGCATCGAGATGTTCGACGGCACGCCCATCGACAGCATGTCCAAGGCCGTCAAGCTCAAGGTGCTCGATGCCATCAGCACCACGCTCGGCAGCAACATGACGACCAACACCTGCGTCACCACCGGCGCCGACGTCCTGCGCCAGCAGGCGGTGACGGACATTGGCAAGTGGAAGTGCCTGCTGGTCACGGTGGCGTGGGGCTTCTTTTTCCGGGCGCTCTTCTACGTCGTCTTGCTCGTCGGCAGCAAGAACAAGAGGAGGTAGAGGGAGATGCAGCTGATGATCTTTGAGCTGAGCTGAGAGCAAGAAATGTGTGATATACTGGTAGTGTACTTGTTTGTGTATTTTCCTCTTTTTTTTTTTGTTGAAGATACAGTTCATGCATGTGAAGTGTTCACTTTTATTGGTTGTTATACACTAAAACATACAGAAGTACAGGTGATATACTGTTTTCCAATGATCCTTTCGAGTCTCTCTCTACTTTTATTTTTATGCCTTCTTATTATGCATCAGTGATGAACTGGTGACAGAAGAACAATGTGAAGGTTCATTCTGAAGTTCTGAACAATGTGCAATACTTTATATGTAGTGTACAGCTGAGAGTTGCAGTGCTATTAGTTAATAGTTACTATCAACAACAAATATGGCCACATAACTAAGAAGATGTGCAACAATGAGATAATATCAAAAGGAAAAAAAAGGCATGGTAGTACTGAATTTTGTAACATCTGACATGCCTACCAAACCCTGTTTTAATAATAATATATTTCACTTCGTTTATCTTTTTTAGTGGATCAGCTCCAAAGTAAACAAAATTGCTTTAGAATTAGAAAGTTGGTGTATTGCTCCTGGCTATAGGATAATGACAGGCTGCAACAAGTTGCTGCACATTTGGGTTTCTTGAGGGAAACAGAAATTAAAAGATGTTCGGTTGCATTGATCCTTTTATTGAATTGGTGCTGCTAAAAAGGAATGGTTTTTTATAATCAGTTAGATAGTTAGATCTGCCAAACAGTTTAAATTTGTGTTTGGCTCTGTTCCTTGTAATAATTAAACATCTGTACTATTGAAAAGGTTCCACCATACATGATTACTTGCTAAATCTTCAAGTTCAGGTGTTTTGTTCAGAGGGAGACGTCTGTCCAACTAGCTTATTTGGTCAGTACAAAATGGCGGCTTAAAGTTTCAGACACTTCAGCTCAAATTCCTCCCATTTCTTCTCATATTGTAGATGGGTATAACCAGCTGTTACACAGTCGTTCAGAGACTTGTATATCCAAAATTCCTTTTTTTTTTCTGATGCATGTTGGTGCAAACTTCTCATCTTTGCCAAGAACTCTTGTGCCAGTAAACATCTTTGTCTGATCAGGTTGAACATGCATCACTAATTCAAGAAACTTACTATGGAATTCCTTGTTGCTGAAATCATGCAATGGATTTATGGATGCACGTGTTCCAGAATCTAGCTTGACGAGTCCAAGGAGTAAAATTCAACACCTTTACTGACAGTGAAAACCCAAAAGTGTTTCCTAAGATGAGACTGTAAGAAGCAATTTACTAAACAATGACTTCTCATCCAAAGTGTGTTGATGTCTCGTTATCTTTAATACTTACTACTTATGCAGATATTTGAACTGCAAACTTCTATAGCTTTCTCTGTTGAAGCAAGGGCCGGGATTTACTATTATCTTTTTTTTTAAAAAAAAAGCTACTCGTAGTAGAGCAGGCATGCCTCTGAATGTTGTGCTGGTTAAAGGCAGCTGAAAATGCAACCGTAGTTTTATTGTACACGACATGTACATACATCTGTGGTCAAATACCTGTCCTGATGGCGACACATGAGACTAGTGGTTTGGCCTGTAGCTGAAAGTCAAGAATGAGGCAGGCAAGGCAACCTGAATTTGAGAACATAAATATGTCATAATTTTGCCGGTTTGTTTCTCAATGAAAATGTGGCTTCATAAAGGAGAATTTTACAAGATGCCAATGCCAAATGGATTCTGAGAAAGATGATGGATAGATAGACATCAATCCATCAGGCTAAGTAGCAGTATCTATCATCTAAATCTCATCTCCTTACGTTTCTCACTGAGGACGCAATGCCATTGGCTGTCTCCATTTTTGTTCAGGTGTTTGGGCTACCTCTGATGGCTGCTGCAGCCACACCTTTTGCCTTGCTTTCGAAAGGGTCTCAGACAAGAAACCAACTAAAGCTATTTTGTTTTAAAGAATCTATGGGACAATATCAGCAGCAAATGTGTACATCCACTATATTTGACAACTCATATGACTCACAAATAAAGTTAGCTCTTGCTAATCTATGCACGGTGGGTAGTAGGATTAATGGAGTAAATCAATGTCATTTACTAGCTCATTTCAGGCCTTGTTGATCATCAGACAGACTTGTTGTCCTTGTTCTTTTTTTTTTTTTTTGAAGCATAAACTGAGGCAACAGCCTCAGTAGTAGATATATTGAATAGCAACCGGGAGTACAGATGATTTTGCAAAGAAGCCCCTGACAGTTGGGAAAATCACACTTCGAGCACGTAAAATGCAAACATGGACTAAAAAAGAAAAGGAAAAAGCAATCAGGTTCTTGTCTTTACAAATTCCACAGCAATCAGGTCCTAGTTCTTGATTGGAGCTGGAAGGTAGGAAGATACTATTACATTTATATGTGTGTGAGCGCGCGTGTGTATATATATATATATTGGACGGCAGGTCAATGTGATAAGCACATGAAAGCCCTACTACTAGCTAGCAGAAGCATACAAGTTAGCTCCTGAATTCAAATTAGTCAGTCATCTGCTACAGCGTTTCTGATCTGTCTTCATCTGATCTGCAACAGCAACAAGAGCAGAGATAGGAAGGAGGAAAAGGAGAGCAAGAAAATGTGTTCCTCGTGATCCCGTTTTCTCCTCCTCGCGTGCCTAATGCATGTGTTCCTTCCAAATGAGTTGGAGATAAGCTACTACTAACTGGTGCCAGTTTGCATAAATTAATGGCCATGACATGCACCTTCTCAATTTGACTTGCATGAATTATATTCAACCCTACTTCTCTGGCTCTGACCAAAAAAACACAAAATCATTAGAACACATGACAATTTTAACTTTAAAAACACACAAAAAATAAAGAGAGAAAGAATGCATGCCAAGTTAAGTATTTTACTGTAATGTCTTCTTTTTTATTGGACGAAAATTGCATGGCAAATTAATACACTGTGCGGCGCCGGGTGATGACTAAGCCGGACAGTGCAGGAGGACCAGAAGAGATGAGGCACCAATCTGCCAGCGAATCTGCACTGTTCCTGCTGCTACAAATGAAATTCATTTCTTTCGTGTTGTCTGGGCAGCTTGCTGGTTTCCTCTCGCTTTCTTGGCGCTGATGACCATGAGACTTTTGCGTGTCATCTGCAGGTCGAATTAATTTGCACCCATACGGTACTTAATTTTCAGTGATACTACTCAGAGAATTAGTAAGAGGAGGAGATTTAAGGGAAAATTTTTTAGCCGTATGAACCAATTTACTCATAATAAATCATTAGCGTATAATTAATTGTATTTTTTTAAAAAAAATCACAGAAAAGTTGCTTTAAAGTAATAAATAGTTTAAAATGATTAATACGTGATCAATTATACGTTAATTAACTTTAAAAACATGAATAAATCCATTCAGTCTGTATACTCGTCCTTATGAAAGATTGGCAGGCAGTTGCTGGATTTGGCGGGTGAGTTCGTCTGTATGCAGAGGTGAGGTGAGGTGACAGATTGACAGAGGGAGAAGGCGGCAACGAGACGACGCGTTGGCGCCCATCAAGGAGGAAACCGAAGAGGAGGATCATCAATCAATTTTGGAGCTCATCGCGCTTGACTACGAGACCTAATTCCTCACCGGCAGCAAGCACAGACAAGAACTCTGCCCGCCCATAACGAAATTCTACTGGCGCGTCCACGGAAAATGGGTCGGTTGGGCAGGTGCAAACAAGTACGGCGGTGGGTTCCAAATCTCTGTAGCGTCGCCTGCTACGGTAGGCGTTGATGTCGTTGAACGCAGTGTGCCCCCCTCTGGGTACACACCGGAGAGTCTGCCCGGCTACCTAGGTCCTATTTAAAATTACGAGAAAATAACTGATTAAAAGCTAATCCGTACGAATCTCAAAACATTTCAACTTGTTGCTCCTAATTTATCGTCTGGATTCTATAATTATAAATTTCTAAAATCTGATTGACGATCTAATCTATTTATAGGAGTTAGAAATTCTATAAAGCTTTTTTTTAAACAGGGTTGTAGCTGTAAGATGCGTTTTTAAACAAGGATATGAGGTTATTGGATCCTTTATCTGTCACTGTCCATACGGCTCTTCCTTCCTTTTCCTTGTTTGTCTTTACCGGCTCGCAATTTCTACTCTCTTATATTTTTATTATATTAATCTATTTTAAAGTTTTTTTTAACTAATACTTATACTTAAGTCGCTTCATTTTACACGCGTTCCTGGTTGCTCTGTAAGAAGACAGCATTGGTCTTCTTCCATCATCATATATTGTTGGATCACATTTTCTTCCGAAATATTTTTTATAGAGTATTTCTACCAAGCCGAGGGCACTTTAGCAACTTAAAAGGGCAGGGACTAACCTCCACGTTGCCCGTGCGAGCCTCGTCCTACCTTACCTCCATGGCAATATACGGTACAAATACGCTTAATGTCTGCTCATCCGTTTCTAAATATAAACACTTCTTATATTTTAAATATCTATAAATATAAGTTTTTAAGCAATATTTTGTTCATCAAATATCAACCATCTGTTATTTAATTTTCATTAAGTCTTATTCACAACCAACCTTCCATTCTCCAACCACCTCTTATTAACGATGGTAATCATTTTCATTTATCGTTAATCTCTTTAAAAAAGAAGGCTTATATTTGCGGACGCATTAGGACACTTGTGGACGTGGCCTTTGAGCACAAGCACCACTTGTTTGGAATGATGGAATGTGTGGTTGCGAGGGATTGATGCACAAGGGCTCGAGTAGTACGTACGGGCATTTATGGGCCTCTTGTCTTGTGATGTTAGGTACATGCTAACATGGCTGCATGCCCAGAAGAAGGTCTTTAAGCGATACATGGCCCACATGTTCTCTTTGCTGTGGGCCCAACTTACTCAACACTGCCCACTCCATTCATCTTGAGGCCTTGTGGCACAACTTTGAGTCATGGGCTTAGGATTAACATTTTTTAAAGCTGTAGCACTAACTTAGATGTTTTCGTTTTCGTCCAATTTCAGTAAAATGGTATCATTTTGTTTCTTGTCAAATTCCTACTCGCACTCAAAATTAGAACAAAAATATATGGCAAGGTAGATAGAGCCAATGGAAAGCATGAAAGCTCAATGGCATTCTAAAAGAAATTGCAACTTTTGAGTCCTCCTTTCTGTCTCAAGTGCTCAGTCTGTCTGACACTTCCAAATCCACAGCTCCATCGAGCTGTCTGATTCCCATGTCGCTGGAACAGCTGCCAATGATCGCCACCGTCCGATTCGCGCCACGTGTCGCTCGCAACACACAACATATACACTTGTATATCTGACTGTATTCTATTGAGTACTATGAAATGGCAATCGACACGTACGTATTTCGACGCCATGCCTTGCTTGAAGTATGGACCAAGGTTTGCAACAGCAGATCACCAGAGTTCAGAAAAAAAAAAGGCTGAAAAATTGCCTTTTGCCATGAACAATGATGCTGTCTCATGACACTTGTATTACGAGATGCATAATCTCTTCTTCTCTCTCTTTTTTTCTCTAGATCTTGGTGCTGTACTACTCTATGGAAGGAACACATCATCAATCTGGCTGCATTGACGAGTGATTATCAGGGACAGTGGAGAGGCAGAAAACTGGCAATGGCGTGCATGGTGACTATAATCATATTCCATGCATGTGTGTTGCCTGCTCTCCTGATGACGATGGCCAATTCGGTTTCAGTTCATCACCTAGTGCTTCACCCATGTCCTTGCTTTGAAAAATATCTTTGCGCACGATTAATGCCATTTGTTTATCTCATCAACCTGAGGGGTTTCAGAAGGTCAATTGATTAAATTAACTGTTAGTACTTGGTAGTAATGCTCTTCTCTTGTCTCTCTGTTTCAGCCATTCAGGGAGGGTACAGCGATTTATGCACTGCAGAGAAATAACAGCAACAGATAATGTAGTTTGTAGCTAACATTTGAGTTCTTTTTTACAAGGGGAGAAGAATATATCTCATTGCTCTGATTGAAGATATGTAGGCCTTAATCATTCTGAATAACAATGACACCTGATTTCCTACCTGAACTTTCGGAAAAATCTTTTTGTAATATAGCACTTGACACCTCCATATCACACGCAGTAGTCATCAGTGAAGCAGAAGTACACATGTACACAATTTATGCACTGCAGAGAAATAACAGCAATAGAAAATGTTTATGGTGTGACCTACTATTTCAGTTTACATTTTCCAATACTTGATTATGCAAAGATTTCTCTTTTATTAGGAGAATGATGTCACATTAGTCTCCTTAATGATATGTAGGCCTGAATCATTTTGAATAACAATGCTAACTGATTTCCTGTCTGAACTTTCGAAGAAAGTCCCTCTTTGTAATATAGCACTTTGACACCTCCATATCACACACAGTAGAGTCATCAGTGAAACGCAAGCACACACATAATGCAATAGGGTTCATGTCCATCATTCCATGCATGAATACAGGTTATCTGATTGACAACTGATATTATCACTTGGCATATGCTGCCTCACACAACAGAAACTAATTCATTTTTACTCTTGATCTATCTCCCAGTCTGAAGAAACTTAAACCAAATCAAAATGATGATAAACCCTAAACTAATTTCTGCTGCTTTTGAGAGTCATGGCACTTTCACTTCATGAAAAAGGGATGCTACAGAGACCTGTTACTTTCAGTGCTGGAAATTACTTAAAAGGTACACCAGACTTTTATCTGTCCTGATAGCTGCTCATGCTTAACGTTTCTTTCCTACGTCTACAGATGACTAAAATTGATCAGCAGTGCTACTGCTAGCTGCTACCGTTAGTATACTGTCCTGTCCCTAAGTACAGCTTAACAAGCAGGTATAGGAGTGTGGTTCATTTGTTAATAGTCAGCGTGGTTCTCGGCATACGCACCGGCAATGGTTATTAGTCCTTAACCACAAGTTTCAATCATGTCAATCCCTGCTTAATTCTTCCATATGGCTATGCCTATAAATCTCTGTGTGAAATTATTGTCTTTTTTTTTTAAATTTTATAATGACTAATTGGCTTAAAATTTAATTAAATTGATTTTAAACAAAATAATTTTGTCTACAGACTAGACTTGAGGCCGGTCGGACCATGGGTGTATGCACAAGTTCAAGACGGTTATATATAAATGCAATTAGATCGGGCTATAAAGGTTGGTCGGACTAGCCAGCCTAACGGTTTGACCAGTAGACTTCGGTGAGAAGTCGGTTTTAGGTTATTTTTATATTTCTTAATAAACTATTGATGTATAAGACTTCTACATATTTCTTATGTATATAATATATTATTTATGTGCTAATGTTAGTCAAGTTAGAGAGAACTTATGCTTAAATATGATTTTTTTTGTTTTTACATGTGTAGGTGAGTCTTAAGGTATTGGGGGTGTTGCTAATGATAGATTGAAAGTTAACTTAGGAAAAGTTAATATCCGGACGATTAAGAGATCATATGAAACAAGCTAGATATTAATACATATATAAGTGAAGATACATATGGCATACAAGAATGATTGTATACATATGAAAATTAGAGTCAAATTCAAAAATAGTACAAATTTAAAAAGATTGAGTTCAAATTTATAAAAGGATAGGTTTTATATGAGGGTTTCTAAGGTATTAGGAATGTCTTTTCTTTTAAAATTTGCTACTTTTATGTAGCCATCTATAGGTATAAACAAATAGATGATCTAAGCATCAAAGTATCGTTTTTGTAAGAGAGAAAAAATTTAGTTTTATACTTGAGCTGTGAGTTTAGTCAAAATTTTAGACATGAGTGATTTGTACGCATTTTATAGACGCATATTAATGTAATAAAGTTGATATAATTTTAAGAGTTTCGTCAACTTTCGAGATTTTTATTGAGATTGTTTTTCTCTGATTATAGACGGTTAGACTGACATCTAAGTAACGATCGAAATGGGTGAAGCAAGGCGATTAGATTGACAGCAGGTCATCAGTCTAATCAGCATGTGTGTTAGTTGGACCGGTAACAGAATGGCGATCAAACCGGTGATATCTAGAAAGATATGAGAAGATTTTGACTATAATAAAATTGTGATCAGAGGTAATTTCTAATTTCATGAAAAGTTTTAGCTTTGATAATCATACCATTTATCTCTCTCCGACACACTATCCAAATGCCGAACTCATTTTACATACCAATATTTTGCTGTCCATCTACACAGTCTTGCTGATTGCACTTGAACTGCACCAAATTAAATGGATTACTTCTAGATGTTCTAAACGTTTTCAGAGTCCATGGCAATACAGTATGCAATCACATTTAATTGCACATGTTGCTACTGTTTTCTATCAGAACACAAAAAATAAAAATATCCCTGTCAACCATAGATAACCTTCGTCCAAATTCATTAAGACTCAAAACCAGAATGATAATGACAGAGTTCTACTTCAGACTTAAGACAGTTTGCAGAAGGACACGAATTTGACCATGGTTAGTTAATTATATTACTCATATATTACCTTATTTTTTAAAAATATATGACGCCATTAAGGTACACTATTCATCTTATTAAAAAACAATAGAAAAATCATTTATTTTATTATGATTTGTTTTATTAAAGATATCTTTTAAGCATGATTTATATTTTTTATATCTATACTATTTTTTTAATAAAACAAATGATCTAAGTGTCATATGTGTAAAAAGCCAACTGTATCCTATATTTCCCAGAGAGCAATGGCATTGGCAAGCATCTATAAGCAACATGCACGCAGCTTAGTACTCATTGGAGGGATGCAACAGCCATCATGAAACCACATAATTCTCACAGGCTAAATTGCAATACCTTTCCTTGGAACCAAAGCCAACTAGATAGCTAGTTAAGCTACTGTTGTGGTGGGGTACTCACTAGCTAGCTACCACTCTATCTTCTTCTTCCTCCTCCTCCTCCTTTATATTTTTCCCCTCACATGCACGCATGCCATGTCTCCATTGCTTATATACCCCACAGCTAGCTAAGCTAGTGCTGTGCTATAGTACTAACTAGCTCACTACTACCATGCCATGGTGGTGATCAGGAAAGCAAAAGGCAACAAGTGATCGATCGTAGCAATGGCCGGCGGGTGCAAGGCGGCCATCGGGTGCGTGGACGCGCGGGTGCCGGTGAGGGCGAGCTACGTGAGCCTGTACAAGTGGCCGGAGTCGGATGCGGAGTTCGTGAGGTCGGTGGCCATGGCGCGGCGGCAGGGTGAGCCGCCGCCGGAGAGCCCGACCGTGGCGCACTACGGCTACTACAACGGCAGCGGCAGCATGCGTCGTCGCGGCGGCGGCGGCAAGGGGTACTGCAGCCCGCGGGTGGTGGACAGGTACTCGTGCCGGCAGATCTACCTCCGCAGCTACACCTTCTCCAAGAAAAAGGAGACGGTGCCGGAGCGCACCATGGCCTGCCTCGGCCGCGTCAGGGAGCGCGGCGCCGCCGTCTTCCCCTTGTTCCTTTCACAGCGCGGCGGCGGCGGCTCCGACGCCGGCTCCGTCAACAGCGCGAGCAGCATGACCAGAGAGGCCGCCGGCGACGCGGCCGGTGGACGCCGTGGCGGCGCCAGCAGCAGAAGGAAAGGGAGGCAGCGGCGGAGGAGGAGCAAGGGGTGCGCCATGGTGCGGAGGCTGCAGGAGGCGTCGTGCGGCGCCATGCGCGCCCTCTTCCACCGCCTCCTCGCCTGCACCACCAGCGTCGAGGTCGCCGACGCCGGCGAGCCGCCGTCCCGCTGATCCAAGTGAAAACCGCGCGCCTCAAGCTGCATGCATGCGAGCTAGCTGCTAAGCTTGTGTTTCATTGTTTTTTTTTCGTGTACTATATAGTAAATTAAAATTCCACTCGAGTTAAGTACAGTAGCTAGCAAGCCGTAATTTATTTCCACCGGTAGTAAACTAGCAAAATGCATGGACAAATATCAATCAGTTGCGTACTTGTTGTATTGTAATGTAAGTTATTTTTGTTTATGTTACTCTATTTATAATTACTTGTCATATATGTGTGAAATTTGCATGGACAATTTGTTCTTTAGTGACTAGTTTTGTCATGACACTACGTTGAGTAATTCACACTGTTTCCTTTCTCAAGTGGGCTAAGAAGACCTAGCTTGGACAGTAGAGCTAGGCCCAGATCTACCGGGCATGATCAAGACGAGATAGAAGATGGGCTTAGAAATGGTAATGCCTCTGCTGTGTAAGCTGTTTTTTTAATAAAAAATCAGCATTTCTGATGTAATTTTATAAACCTTTTAAAGTTATTTGCTGATCTGAATCTTTTAAGTCCCATGTAAGACAAAATTACAGTGCACACGAGTTAAAAACCATGGCATAAACACGTCTCCCGACGATGTTTGCTATTCCCTGTATCCAAAATATAAGCATGTTTTGAGTTTTGACGAAAATTAAAGAGAGATGATAAGTGAGTAGGTGGATAAGTAGTTATATTCTAGGACAAAATTTGAACAGCAGAAGTAGCTATATATTTTAGAATAGAAAGGGAGTTTATCTTTTTTTTTTCTGGGCCTTAATTCCACGAGCAACATTGTTCACTGTTGTAAGACTAGATTATTCGCTTGTTCTTATTACCAGCTGCTTACTGACCTGTTAATCTGCTCAATGTTGAAGAGTTTCAGTGAACAATGTGTAGCAGTACCCCACTGGATTCAGAGAAGAAGACGACAGCAGCAAGGTCTATTGACAGATGGACAACAAACCGTTGCTCTGGACGTCCTACAAGCCATTGTTCTGGATCAATACTGCCATTTCTTCAGTGTAGCTATCAGTTTCAGGGTAATAATTCTGTAATACAGGTAGACATGATCGTTAGGAGAAATCTGATATGATAGACATCGTTAGGATAATATCTTTTTCAGGTTGCTATCAGTGTCTTAAAAAAGCTTATTAAAAGCTGGAGGGAGAAAGTGGCAACCATGGAAATTCATTCAGGTTTTGCTCAACCAAACTCAAGCAGTAACACAAGAACAATTCTGTAAAATACAAACAGAGAGCAGCAATTCTATAAACACTCACGGAACAATTAATTAAGCAAGCTACTCTAGCTGATTATGTGCTAAGAGAAAAGAACAGCTAGCTAATTTTGTGAGCTACCTACGGCTATGGATGTCATCGAGGTATTATTGGCCGTCTTCCTCGAGGACAATGGCGGCCATGGCCATGACCTTCTGATACCGGAGTGAATCAGCAGGAGACTCTGCCTGGATGGCCTCCACCGTCCTCCGATCGCTCCCAGAAGTTGGTCTTCACCCTCTTCTCCGCGTATATGTCCGTCGCTGTGCTCCACTCCGGTGCCCTCTTCTTCCTCTCACCGCCGGCCACCGCTATCGCCGCCATCGCCTACTCCCTCTTCTTCTCCAACTAGTGGTCGATGGTCGCCATGGATGCATGTGCATCGTGTATATAGGGCCAGCCGATGCAATCCGAATCTGACATGAATTTGCCTATCCGATCCCAGTCCGAACCGAATTCATACCAAAGCTAGGTACCTTTGAGCTAATTACAGACGAATCGAATTAATTGAAAGGCCTTAATTAGCCGAAGGGAGGCCCGACTTTTCTGCGCATAGGCCGAGCATTTCAGCGTCCAGGCCTAACTGGCCCATGCTGTAGTCCCATTGGAAAAAGTGCATATTAACACCTCAGCTATACTCTATACTCTGAGTTTGATTTTCCCCGCTCAATCATAAAATCATATATAAATTATGTCTTAATTATTAATATTGATTTATTATACCTCCCTAATGGTTTTTAAGACAGTTTCGTCTTACAGGAAGCATATATGACATGTTGACATGCTCTTCATATAGTATTACATACCAACAACAAAATCAAAAAAATGATAGAAACCATATAATTAGTGGCAGTCCTGCTCTCACTCTTTCTCTCCCTACCCCTAAGCTCTTACTGCCACAGTCTTCTCTCTCTTGCCACTAGCCATCACTGGTAGGGAGCTTAAGCTTCGACCTTGCCTCATGGTTGTTTGAACTCCAACATTACCACTTTCTTCATCTTCTCCCACCTCGCCACCATCGGCCACAATGCTCAAAGTCCTCCTCAAGCCAGTTAAATCATCCTATTGAGATCCGGCCAAAGGAGCAACAAAACCGCAAGACCAAGCTAGTCGTCATCCATCTCAAGGAGGTGATGGCTAGCATAGTCAACTATGCCCACTAGTTTACGCTTAGAGCTCGAGGATGGCGTTCCACTTTGGACTAGATCACTGTGGCCAACTCCAACCCGGTGCTTATGCCGTTCAGGGAGGCGATAGCGGAACTCAAGCTCACTAGCATTAAGCCCACGAAGGAGGCTCTCATTGTGGCACGAGCAGACTCAACAACATCTATGACGACGGCGGCGGCGTTCTCCTTGCTCCACTTTGAAACTCATACTCCCTAGCGGTGGCTTATGTTACACCAATCTGGTTGGACATGGAGGAAGTTGGAAGAGATGGGAGAGCAGAGAGAGATGAGGAAGGAGATGGAGGAGACTGATCACTTACATTTTGCCTAGATATTTTAGAGTTTGAATTATATGAGTAATGACTAGTTTCGAGAGATGTGGGTATTTAATCTCACCAACCCCTATTTTAAGGAGGTGGCTACTCATTTATTGCTACTCTCTCCTAAAATCTTACTAGAGATTCTTTATTCCACTCTTTTGGATCTTTAGATTAATCCACGTTTTGAGAGTGACTTTTGATTTATTTAAGAGAAGTTAGATATTATGATTTATGTGATTATTTGTGAATCAACATCAGTGAAGACACAAGCTTGTAACTTTTAGAAAATCATCTCCTAGATGACTAGGCGTTGTTTGCGAGTATTCAACGTGTGAATCACCTAAAAAGTTTGTTAAGCTTTCCCTCATCTCTATAAGGAAAGAGATACTTTAGTGATTTCTTAAATTCTAGCTTAGAAATTGATTTAGTGGAGTAAGCTCTATATTAAGTTGGAGCATATGTACTAGTAGAAACTTTGATAATTGTTTTGGATTAAGTGCTACTTTTTAGTGAAAGGTTGAAGGTCAAACTGATTTTTAGAGTTGAAATTGATGAGGCAAGGGATCGAAAGAGATCTGCTTCTTTAGATCTACTTAACAAAGACTTAGAATCAATTGATCAAAAAATTACATTGTCTCTTATCATACTTTTATATTTTATATTTATTATGATTTTGTTATCTTGTTTCCTCCCCAACCGTATGGTTTGTCTCCTTTAATTATTCTAACATTTTAAAGAAGATATAGAATCTTCAGATCGTATCGCTAAAGACTATGAGCTAACTTCTCTTTGTGACAGAAAGAATAATTTGAATACTTCGGACTTTATTATTAAAAAATGACTAATTTCTATTTTTAGTTGTAGATTTAAAAGTTTAGGACTTAAGGTTATTTCATGAACTAACTCAAAAATACAGGAGGGTTATAAAATAAATTGATATTATAGTTGGATGTCAAATATTTGGTTTTACGGTGGGAAGAGAAATCAACTCAGACCATAGTTGAGGGAGGTGAGTTAGACCTTTCGTTCCTATTGCGCCTTACTACCAATGGAAGCGATACATTTTATCTGGGCCTAAACTAGGCCTAGTATCGTTTAGGCCTGTCAACCCAATATGGCCTATGACCGCTTAGGTATTTCAGCCCAATATCGCTTTTTATAATTAAGAAAAAAAAAGGAACCTAATTTGACATCTGCATTGTTCTAACACGACAGGTGGCCAGGTTCTTCTCCATGTAGTACGGATCTACGATCTCGCCGTCAATTACTCGGTTGCTCTCTAGCCTCTTCAGTTTCTCTCCGGCCATGAGAGCAGAGCCACAAACGACATGAACAGAGCAAGATAACCTAGCTACTCACTACTCAGTCCAGTCAAGTTGGCCGCTGCTACTCGATCTTGTACTCCATCCAGGAGCATGCATATCATCATATCCAAGCCTTTCTGTCCTGTCTGCTCATCACTAAGCAACCAATGCGACCTTCTTGTCTGGCCTAAACCATTTAATTTAATTTAATTAACACAAGATCATGAGCTCATCACACAGATCGGATCACCAGTTCACCACAGACAAGCTAAGCAACCACATGGAGTCCTGTCCTTCTCCTGCCCATACGTGAGCTGAACTGCTGATTAATTAGCTCAAGTCTCTGGAGCAGCAAGCAAGCTGTCTTTGCTGCTCTGCTCGTGTGCAGTATAGTACTTGCTCGTACCACACCTGCACTACACGCTGGAGCAGCTCTAATTTGATTCAGTTTAATTAATCAGTCTCTTGGCTGAATTAAGCTTATTCCTCACCGATCTGAATAATCTACTCTCTATTATTCGACCTGTTGGTTTCACTCCAGCCATGGTGTGCACACTCTGCGCTGCCACTCTGTTATGCCTGCTAACCACACAGCTGGCCTCCTGCTCACGTGCGCCTAAACTAAGCGCTAATACTGATATAAGTACTCCTCTGAAACTATCCTAATCACTTCATATCCATTATGCTTGCATCCCTTCACATGCTGAATGTATACTACTAATCTATCTAACAACACTTCAGTAGTTCAATGCTAATGTGCCCTAGTTCAGTACCTCAGTTATTCATCTTCTATGCTTGAATTTGGATCAATTTTATCGATGCAACTAGGTTTTGGATAGAAAAATTGTACTAGTTACTTTCATTTATTTTTGCTGGAAAAGATTTAAGATGCTGAGAAAGCTAGCAATTAATTAACAGTCACTCCTCACTATCATTCAGGGTCCGTACAGATGGACAGTGACTTAGGAAGCTCACAGGAAGGAGCTGCATGGAGACAGCTTCCAACCAGAGAATTGTTAGCCTCTTAAGTCACCCAAATAATTAAACCAAACAACCAATCCTGCAGATCAAGCTGTCTCCTTTGATAGACAGATGCCTAATTACAATACTCTAGTTGCCATGCATGATTACACACTTCCTTCAGATCTAGAGGCTTTAGCAGCCATTGCATCAGTTTTGTGTCACCTTTAGTTGATTAATTATGTTTAGACAGATTGGTGCGTATAATTGAGAAAGATGAGATCAGATCAATCTAAATTACTTACAAAATTACATCACCTTTGCTCCCATCTTCTCTTGCTTGTCAGCTGTTTGATCATGCTAATTTTTGCCAGAATCACGAAAGCCTCACTCTCACACTTTTCATCCTTTTATTTTCTTACATTTACTGAATTGTTATTAGTTCAGACTTCAGAGATACTGATTGACAAGGATGGCATGTACATCGGTAGAGATCGAGGCAAGGAAGAAGCGTGACCGTTCGATCGGATTAGGACTGACCTAGCTCCTCGTGGCCGTCGGATCGCTGTCAATGTTTACCTACTCTTGCTTCTTTCGTATCATCTCATCTGATGCATGAACCTGACCAAGAAATCATTTAGTAAAAAAAAATGGAGTAAAATAAACCTTTCAGTTCAAGTTTCGCTCTCTTGTACGGACGCTACGGATGGCTTTGTCAATACTTGTTATATTCTAGCATTATCTTTATATGCATATTCATAAATATACAATTATCAGTATGTTGATCATCGTTTTTCACAACATCTAGCAGTACCATATCTATGCTATTATCTCTATTAAACTAATATTAGATTAGACACAACTTATTACTATGAATCTTAATAAAATTCATAATACTAGTTTATGTCTAATCTAACACTAGATTGTTATATTTTAATATAAGAAGTATGATATTTCAAAAATATCATCCTCAAATTTTAGTGTTCATGGTCAACATATGGTGTCTAGTATTCGCAAAAGGAGATAAAAGGAATTAAATACCTTCTTCATTGTACTAACAATCATCCAAAAGGACATATGCATTTCTTTTTAGACCAAGGGACATATGTGCACATTTGATAATTGTCTTGTGAGTTTCTGTGAAATTTCAGGTGAAAGCAATTGCTGCAATGATGTTGAACAACAATGTACTTAAAAGTACTTTCTAATTGATGACCGGATAAAAGAAGAACTCTCAAGTAAGAAATTTAGGGTTCTTTGGCACAACTTGTTGCTCACGTTGACAATTTGTCTCTTCGATTTGTGTTTTGACAAGGATTGATCAAGTGCAGTTATCCAAAACTTACCTTCATATATGATTTGTTCACTTGACATATATATACGAGAATTTTAGATGGACTAAACATTTTTCCAAGGCAAATGTTAGGCAACTTTCACTTTTTCCAATGTATCAAGAATAAGGAATGTGCTTAAAATCCCATAAAACCGAATTTTCAGGTGAAATTCATGTGTTACAAATATTTTTTGGATGTTTATATTTTAGGCCCTGTTTATTTACCAGATATTGAAAGATATTATTTGCTACATGATTAAAAAAAATATGCTTTCTTAAATAGTTTTATTATACTGCATTGATTAGACCACTTATTTATAATTTGTTAAGTTTATTGTAGAAATATTTAATTTATCTGTATAATTAAATTGATAATACGTGGTAATAATGTAAATTAAACTGGGCTCATTGTATCTGAAACATTTTAGTTAAGTGGCGAAGTTGATATAAAAACATATGATGGTTTTTATATTGTGATAAAAAATGGCAAAGAAGAAATTTGGATTAGAAAGTTGGCTATTGTTAGTGTGTACAACTAATGTAGTTAAGGCTGCAATTTCTATATCCTGAAACCATTGATCTATGTGTGTAGCTGATTGAAATCAACCTTGTTTAATGTCGAAGACCGGGACTATTCTTAGGAAGAAGCAAAGGGCTGACATGGTTAAAATACCATGTGATAAAGTGGAACTATCAGAATCATTAGAAGTTAATTTTACTTAACAACAGATTAGGACTAGGCTCAAGGAGGAGTTGAGGACTAAAGTGATCAAGAATGTTGAGTGATAAAGTTTGTATACAATGTGACACATGGTGGATGGATACTGTGTGAGAAGATTTTCATAATAGACTTTATAAGGTCAAAAGTGAAAGAGCTAGATTCATGAAAAAACAGGGAAAAAAGAGGAGGGAAAGAGGAGGCCTAGTTGGTCTCCACATCTTTCCCATCAAATCGCCGATGGCCTATACGGAGGCGCACAACGGGAAAAGGTATAGCCAAGCGTGACCTAGGTGTACTTGCATAGCGCGCGACCCAGGCGCACTTGCATAGCGCGCGACCTAGGCGCACTTGCATAGCGCGCGAGGTGCATGCGTGTGCGAGTCAGGAGCATGAAGCCGAGTGACGTGATATGGTAGCTAAGAACATACAGGCAAGGCAAAGGCAGTGTGTTGGCACGACATTGGCCCAAAAGTAGTGGCGACATGGTGCGTAGGCCCACGTGAGGACAACGTGGCTACAAGTTGTGGCCTAGCGACACGACGCATAACCCAGGTAAGGAGCGTGCGCGTTAGACACACGGGATTTGCCCGTGACACATGGTGACGCACGATTGGCGTGGGTAGCGTGGCTACGGGAGAGGACAACCTTTTGTGTGAGCCTTGTGCCCTTCAGCGATGTGGAGCAATCTAGAGTGTTTTTTTCACATCTAATGATTATATTAATGGCTGAAATTTTAACTGAGGTAGGTTTTTGTTCTAGGGATATTTTAAACTTTGTCTTAGTGTTTTTCAGACGCTCTTGACCTATAAAAGAAAATGCATAGACAAGAGAGGAGTTGTAACATTGGAGATAACTTTGAGAGAATTAAGGAAAGTTTTATGAGAAATATGAGATAAGGTTATGAGAGTTTTAGAGAGCTCTTTGAGAATTATTAAGAGAATTTTATAAGTTTTGTGTAAGCTTTGTAAACATATTTCAATCAATGAAATAATATTTATTTTGGAATCAGTTTTGTTCTTCTTATTTAAATTATGCATTTAAATTCTACATTTAAATTATACAATTTAATTTTTGCTTGTATATACTTATGGTGTGAGTTTATCTTCTTTCTCTAAGTCTTTTATTTTTTTTCTCTCTTATGAAAATAGAGTCAACTTTATATATTTTTAGAGAAAAGATTGAGAGGTTAAAGTTACTTAAAGAGTAAAGAGTAAATTCTTTTGTGATATTTGTTTTTTTAATCTTGTGGGAGTCATTTGGACTTATGATATACATCCGTGACTCGTAATAGAGTTTAAGAAATCACTTATAATTCATGAGAGCACATCTAAATATCTAATTTTCTTATTACTATATCTACTATGTTGATCTAGTTTTCTGATAACCTAACCGAGCCAAGTTTTTACATATATTTTAAAAGCCAACGTAAATTGCTCTATATCTGTAGCGCGTTATGGGCATTGAGGTGACAAGAACTTGTGGTAGCACGATTGCTCCATAATATGTATGCAAGGCCAAAATGATGATCTTTAGAGTTAAACTAAATAAAGCACGTCTTATCTTCCAATTGGTGATTAGTAACTAATAAACTGATCGAGTAGTGTACCCCATTATGCTAATTTAACAAATTTGATGGAGTCAGAGAGATCCTTAGGGTGTTTACCGGAGGAGAGGTTGGTGAAGAATTATTGATTAGCATATAATTAATTAATTATTAGTTTAAAAAATTAAAAATAAATTAATATAATTTTAAAGCAACTATTTTATAAAAAATATTTTTATTAAAAATATACCGTTTAACGTTTCGAGAAAACATAATTACCGAGAACAAAGTAAAAAGGCTACCAACTCAACCGCTGAATGCATCATAGGGTATGGGAACTTTCCAGGAAGCAGCAGCAGAGGAAATTATCAATATCCTATTAATTTTCTAGAGCATGCCTGATTGTGATTTGGGAATCAGTAAAGTAAGATTAGTGCTAAGTAGGAGTACCTAGTTTTGAATATTAATTAACTATGCTTACTTGTACTTCCCCCAGTTAATTACCCACTAGGTATAGTCCTAAATTAAGATGGAAATTGGCTGTAAATTATGCTTTGGAGACCACATATGAAACTGACATAGCCAAAATGACATGTATTTGGATAACTTTAATTCAGATCACCTAGGACAATATGGCACAATTAACTACTGATCTTTTTTTGTCCCATGGCTGCTAGTTGTTCACGCAGATACGTTGTTGGATTACCAGTAATTAATTGCATCCACGGTGCTTATTATGGAAGGATTAGTGGCAACAGATAGAGATGCAAACATAATACGCCGTTGAGTAGAAGTGTAGAACAAAAGCAACCAACAAAATGTCACAATCGATGGTGCGTGCCTGAATCGCAACTCCCAAGCAACAACAGGTGATTGCTATTGAAACAGCAAATATTCACCAAACTGAATTTTGCGTAGTACTACTACAAAGGAACATGGAGAAATAGAATCAAGATGAGGGGTAGCACAAATCCATCTCATGCATGCATGTAGTAAAAACATTTGAAGTGTCGAACAGAGAATGGTTGAGAAAAAATAACACATGGTGTTAGACTTTTGACCTACTATTGATAAGTCATAATATAATATATATATATATAATTTATGGTCTACGATGAAAATATCTAAAAATTATAAATTCGGCAGCCGCCAATAAACTAATAAACAGATAATGAGAGGCCAATTTCAATCATGTGGCAACTAATGACACGGGTAGTTTGATCTGACCGCAGAAGGAGAAGAAGACCTTGCATCTACATCTATCAAAGTCTTCGGAATAAATTGGGTTACTGCTCTAATCTCTCTATCTCCATGGTCCTGCGTCCATACTCTAGACGACGTGTGAGTTGTGACGCGTGGTCTACTTGTTAGACTTGTGCAAGAAAGAAATTTTAGAGATACAGACAAAGATGAAACCGGCAGTTGTTCCAAAGTCTCCAGCTGGGGCCTTTCTTTGTCTATAGTATCTACTACCTAGCTATCAATCGATCTTTTCTTTTCTTGTGTAGAAATTTTGGAGATTATTTGGAGGCATGGTAAGTGCTGCTTGTCGATTCTTCTTGGAAAAAGGATGTGGCATAATTTTGTACCTGTTGCATTGCCGGGGACAAATCAAATTTGCAAAAACTGCAGATAATTTTAGGACACCATCTGAGGACAACTTTAGAACACATGATTTAAAACACATTATTACAATGACATCGAATCTCACACGAAATAAATCATAGCAATTATTCAAAACATGTATTGTCAAATTTAATCAAGGCGTATTGCGTCAAGAAAAGTTTTTTCCACCAATAATTGGAAGCAGGTGACATTCTCATTGATAGTGTCACTATTAATTAGTTAAGCACTGAAAGCTTTGCCTTTGCTAGATGAATCAATTGACAATGTCGAACATCTTTACAAATGGAGGTCTCATTTTCTCAAATCCAGCTAGCCCTTTGTATACATCCACCTTTCACCATCAAACACTAGAGAGCATAAATCTGCTGGTCCCTGAAAAAAAACTAAAAGAAAAGGAAAAAAACACGAATAATAATTATTGTGCCCATTTTGCTTAAAAATAAATTATTGCTCCCATAATTACACGTGGTAGGAACTCATTGGCCAAGATGATGGAGTGGAGAAAAGCCAGAGAGAAGCGTGAAGAAGCGGAACTCACTGTGGTGCCTTCCTGTGCACCCTCCAACAACACACCTTAATTTGGTGTGCCCTTGTCTGTGGGGCCCACATGGAAATCCTGGGGTGAGGCCCACATTACAGGCGCTAGTAGTAAAGTAAAGGGGAGCAGGTCAAGGCAAGGCAACAATTCCGGGGTCAATTTCCAGACAATGTGACGTGTGATCACGACGGTAACCACAATCGGGAGGAGGCTGCGATGCGATTGTTCAAGACGTCATCTCCTCTTAAACAAGAAGAGGAACAAGGAAGGATCCATGCAGTTTCTTCGATTTGCAACCAGTCTTTGCCGTGAGTACTCTACGTGTATGTGGACAGAAACAATAAAGAAAAACCTCGGCGATTTGGGACGCGCATATTCCTAGCCACACAACAGTTTCTTTACACAGCAATTCATTATCTGCGTCCCACACACGCTCTCGCGGGGGGTGGTTCATTCTAACAACAAATACTCCTTTTGCTTTCCCATCTGGATTATTTTTACAAATTTGTGTGATTTTTTTTTGGCGTGTGGCAATTTAGGGTTTTTTTTATTTTTCAGTATTTACTTTTAAATCGATAAACACATATATCCATAAATTTTACAATCATCTGCATCAAAACAATGGGGCTGTATGTAAAGAATTTTGATGATGAATTTACTGGTATATGTTTCATGAATCTAATATAAGTAGCTCAATTAAATTAACAGTCAAATGAAAAGCAGATTCCTTGGGTCAATTAACAGACTTGTTGAAAAAAAGGGGAGCAGGAAAATAATCTTGGTGTACAAGCAGAGCAGAGCGTAGAAAAGACGCCAACCCAGAAACCAATCCAATCCATAGAATAGAAAAGAGTGGACAAATGATAGAAAAAGCAAATCAAAGCAGGAGCTTTCCTTTGCCACGATTCCCTAGGTGCGCGGGCCACTTTGATTTTCTCGCTGGCGGCGACCTCACCGGAGAGCCAATGCGACGCATCGATTCAGCTTCAGCGAGCGGTTGACAGTGGCCGCGCCTCGCCTCGCCGCATAGCCGCGAAGCTTCCTGCCACCTTCCTCTTTTCAACTCTCTCTTCTTTCTCTCTCCTTGCCGGTTTGCACCGCCAAGTACTACTACAGGAGGTACTACTGCTACGAGCATTCGCACCGCGCATGCCGTTCCCACCACCACCCGTAGCCCCCACCGCAACAATCCACTCTACTCTCTTCACTCCTTTCCTTCTTCGTCTTCCCCGACTCCGGCCGGAGAATTCCGCATTGGTGGTAGACGTGGAGGTGGACTCTGTCTGCGCGGCGGCGGCGCGGCAGCGATCGATTGAGAGCAGTTCAGTCCGGCCTCCGCACGCCAGGGGCAGAGGGCTCTGGAAAGATTAAAGATCGCGTCTTGGACGAGGATTTCTCGGGGGAGATTATTATAAGTAGCGGCGAGGCGATTGGGTTGGTTTCTTGCCGCGATTCCCGACGCAAAGATCGCGTCTTGGACCGGAATTCTTCTTCCGCATTGTGGCTGAGTTGAGGTGACGATGGGCGAGGCCGGCCAGGACTTGCCGCCGCCGCCGGAGAAGGAGGAGTTCCCGGCGTGGGCGCGGGGCGTTGAGGAGTGCGAGGCGCGGCTGGGGGTCTCCGCCGCGTGGGGGTTATCCTCGTCGGAGGCGGCGGCGCGGCTGCGGGCGCATGGGACCAACGAGCTCGCCGAGCACCCGGGCCCCACGCTGCTGCAGCTCATCGCGCAGCAGTTCGACGACACGCTCGTCCGCATCCTCCTCGCCGCCGCCGCCGTCTCCTTCGCGCTCGCGCTCTCCTCCTCGGCGGGGGCCATCACCCTCTCCGCCTTCGTCGAGCCGCTCGTCATCTTCCTCATCCTCGTCGTCAACGCCGCCGTCGGGGTCTGGCAGGAGACCAACGCCGAGAAGGCGCTCGAGGCGCTCCGCGAGATCCAGTCCGACCACGCCGCCGTCCTCCGCGACGGCGACTGGCTCCCCAGCCTCCCCGCGCGTGACCTCGTCCCGGGGGACATTGTCCAGCTCCGCGTCGGGGACAAGGTCCCCGCCGACATGCGCGTCCTCCGCCTCGTCACCTCCACGCTCCGCGTTGAGCAGGGCTCCCTCACGGGCGAGACCGCCTCCGTCAACAAGACGGCGCACGCCGTACTCACCGACGACGCCGACATCCAGGCCAAGGAGTGCATGGTGTTCGCCGGTACCACCGTCGTCAATGGCAGAGCCATCTGCCTCGTCGTGCACACCGGGATGGCCACGGAGATCGGCAAAATCCACGCGCAGATCCACGAGGCGTCGCAGGAGGACGACGACACCCCGCTCAAGAAGAAGCTCAACGAATTCGGTGAGGCACTCACCAAGATCATCGGCCTCGTTTGCGTCTTGGTGTGGCTGATCAATGTCAAATACTTCCTGACGTTTGAGCTCGATGGGTGGATGCCGAGGAACATTCGCTTCTCGTTCGAGAAGTGCACATACTACTTCGAGATCGCCGTGGCGCTCGCCGTCGCTGCCATACCAGAAGGCCTGCCTGCTGTGATCACCACGTGCCTTGCACTTGGAACAAGGAAGATGGCAGCCAAGAATGCTCTTGTCAGGAAGCTGCCAAGTGTGGAGACCTTGGGCTGCACCACCGTGATTTGCTCCGATAAGACTGGGACGTTGACGACGAACCAGATGTCCGTGGCGAAACTAGTGGCGATCGGTGATGCTGCTGGGAAAGTTAGGAGCTTCAAGGTCGATGGGACGACATATGATCCCCGGGATGGTAGAATTCACGATTGGCCTGCAGGGAGGATGAATGCAAACCTTCAGACAATCGCAAAGGTTTCTGCTGTGTGCAATGATGCCAGTGTGGCACATTCTTCACACCAGTATACTGCAACTGGAATGCCAACTGAGGCAGCTCTAAAGGTGAGAATCAGTAAACTGCATGCTATTCTCGTTTTGTTAAATGGTCCAGTTTTTGGATCCAGCAATATGATGCATAGTTTGTTAATCCACTAGCTGCACATTTTTCAATCATGATTTGAGCAGTCTAGGAATATTACCTACTGAAAGTAATGTTCTGGCATGTGTTGGTTCAAATTCAGATAATGCTGCTTGATGTTTGGAAACATTGTGTTGTAAAGCTCTGATGTAACTTTTTTTTTGTGTTGGTTTCTTCCAGGTCCTGGTTGAGAAGATGGGACTACCCGAAGGAAAGAATGGATTGTCCTTGGATCCATCTGAGACTTTATGTAAGCAAGAAATGCCTTTTGGGTTTAGCTTAGTATGACCTATCTGTTCCAACTATGTGCTTCTTAATTAACATATGCTTCCAAAATCATGGACTGATGAGTGGATATGAAATTGTTTGCTGACAGGCTGCTGCCAATGGTGGAGCAATGTTGCCAAAAGGATTGCTACTCTTGAGTTTGACCGTACGAGAAAATCAATGGGGGTCATTGTTAAATCCAAATCAGGAAGCAATGCTCTACTTGTGAAGGTGTTAATTCTGTATTTCTTGCTATATATGTAGAGTCATCTCTTACTAATCTGCTGGACATGTAGTGTTCACTGTATTTTTCATTTTTTTGGTATGTTTCAGTGAGCGGCGTTGCCATTAGTGCCTAATTTTGTGTTCTTGATAACAGGGAGCTGTCGAAAACTTGTTGGAGAGGAGTAGCCACATTCAGCTGCAAGATGGTTCAGTAGTTCCGTTAGATGAGAAATCGAGGAAAGCTATTTTGGAAAGTCTCCATGAGATGTCAATTAAAGCTCTGCGCTGCCTTGGTTTTGCATACAAAGACAATCTAGCAGAATTTGCAACTTACGATGGCGAAAACCACCCTGCTCACAAGCTTTTGCTGGATCCAGCTAATTACGCAGCAATTGAGGCCAATCTGATATTCACTGGTCTTGTTGGCCTAAGGGTAAGATGACGCTTCTCATAATATGTTTCTGATCAGATTGCTTCCTTTTTTTCTCCAACCTAGGAGATTCCCTTTGTCTTCTTGGATCCACAAAATACGCATAGTTTCACAGCTAGCGTGCTAGCACGGTTGTAAACGGAACAAACTTCAAGGCATTGTGCCTTTGTGAAACTTAAATATAAGGCTTAAATAAGATATATTCAACTAGGAGATAACCAAAAAGGTAGACAAATTCTGTAGAGCTAGGATAAGCTAATCCAAACAAATCAAGTCATCAATGATATGAAGCCTACAGAAAGTGATTCGCTGCGGACCAATATTTAAGATCAATGCTCGTCTTGTGTAATTTTCTTTTCTTGGTGACCTATTTTCTACTTACAGTATTAACGTGTCTTTCTCATTGATGTTTTAAATATGACAGGATCCTCCAAGGGAAGAGGTCTTTGATGCCATTGAAGATTGCAGAGCTGCAGGCATCCATGTTATGGTGATAACAGGAGACAACAAAGAAACTGCTGAAGCAATATGTCGTGAAATTGGTGTGTTTTCACATGATGAGGACATTACCTTGAAGAGCCTTACAGGAAAGGAGTTCATGGCACTTGAGGACAAGAAGACACTGCTGCGAAGGAAAGGTGGCCTACTGTTCTCTAGGGCAGAGCCTAGGCACAAACAAGAGATTGTGAGATTGCTGAAAGAAGATGGTGAAGTTGTTGCTATGACTGGAGATGGAGTTAATGACGCCCCTGCTCTAAAACTGGCTGACATTGGGGTAGCAATGGGAATTACAGGCACTGAGGTATTTACTTAATTTGCCACCATAGGTTGTTTTCAACCAGATCTTCCTTTCTTTAATTTCCCGTGCAGAAAAATACAGGCCTTATAATTTTCTTGTCATTTCCCTTTCAGTCCTTTTTTTGTTTGTTAGCTCTTGCACTTGTCTGTCAATACTTTCAGCTAATGATATAAACTGTTTTGAGTTTGTTAAATTAATTTAGATCTTTTAATGCCCCAAAAGGACTGATGTCTGCAACATAATTTTTATGTCCAGCTTATCGCTTTGAATTCGTACCTGAATCATCTTCCTTTATTTTTCTTCAGGTTGCCAAAGAGGCCTGTGACATGGTACTAGCTGATGACAATTTTAGTACCATAGTTGCTGCAGTTGGTGAAGGGAGATCTATTTACAACAACATGAAAGCTTTCATCAGGTTTGTGATCTTAGAACCTATTTTTGTTGTTCGCTTTTTACTTCAACACTTGCTTTTGTCACTTTCTATTTTGGCAGAGAGAAGACTAGTGTTTGCAGTCGCTTTAGTAATTCATCTACATTTACATCTCATAGTTGGGCAAGTTATCATATTTTGTGTCTGTTCTGAGGATTCTCGCTGTTCTTTCTTCGCTGCCTGCAGATACATGATTTCTTCAAACATTGGTGAAGTTGCGTCGATTTTCCTAACTTCTGCTCTGGGTATTCCTGAGGGATTGATACCTGTTCAACTTCTATGGGTGAATCTCGTCACCGATGGCCCCCCTGCAACTGCATTAGGTTTCAATCCTCCTGATAAAGACATCATGAAGAAACCGCCTAGAAAGAGCGATGACTCACTGATTACTCCCTGGATTTTGTTCCGCTACCTGGTAATGATCTTTCTGGTCTTCTATCAGTTATGACTAAGGACTCATTTCCTTGGCCTTACATTTTGAGATGATTTCTCATGAGCTATATATACCTTACTTGCAGGTCATTGGCCTTTATGTTGGTATTGCCACTGTCAGCATCTTTGTCATATGGTACACCCATGGATCTTTCATGGGCATTGATCTCACTGGAGATGGTCACACCCTTGTCAGTTACTCACAGCTCTCAAACTGGGGCCAGTGCTCTACTTGGAACAACTTCAAAGTCACGCCTTTCACTGCTGGAGCGAGGACTTTCACCTTCGACAATCCCTGCGAGTACTTTCATGGTGGCAAAGTAAAAGCGACAACGCTCTCACTGTCTGTCTTAGTGGCGATTGAGATGTTCAACTCTCTCAACGCCCTCTCTGAAGACACTAGCCTCCTCAGGATGCCGCCCTGGGTCAACCCATGGCTGCTCCTCGCCATGTCGGTGTCGTTCGGGCTCCATTTCTTGATCCTCTACGTGCCGTTCCTCGCGCAAGTGTTTGGCATCGTGCCACTCAGCTTGAACGAGTGGCTGCTGGTGTTGCTTGTTGCATTCCCAGTGGTGCTCATCGACGAGGTTCTCAAGTTTGTGGGCAGGCGTATAAGCTCATCAGGCCCCAGGAGGCGATCAAAGAAGCAGAAGGGGGAGTGAAGTGCTAACAGTGATTCTGATTCAGTAACAAAAACCAGTCAATTTGTTCTGATCATGGTAACAATGATTACCAAATGAAGTTTAAGTTTATTGATAGAAATATGTCCAATACAAGAAATTTAAGGAGAAATTTCTCAAAACAGGTCATCACTCTTTGGAAAGTTGATAACCTATGCTGTTCTTTTATTCCTTGTCCTAAATGGTGTACTGAGCTCACAGCAAACCAGCAGGCCGCAGGCTTGTTCCGTTGGCAACATTTTGCTTATGTGAATTATTATATATAAATGAAAAATTTAGATCAGATGTCCCAGATCGTACTATACATTTCTGCCTACTGTCATTATGCTTCTGCTGATGTGGTTTTTAGGTGATTGGTCTGGCAATGCTCATGAATTCTCTATGGCTAATTTCTCTCTATAATTTACATGTGAATTACGCTTTTATTGGATCTATTACACTAGTCTTACAGTATTGATTCAGATTTTTCTCAAACCAGATTACCCAAAAGAAGGGCCAGTAACAAAAACCGAAGCACAAGACATATGCTTTGTCTACGATTTTTTTATTTATATTATATATATATTAAATTTACTAACAGGGTCTTTTTTTAAAAAAAATATATTTTTTTAAAAATATATTTTTAAATATATATATATTTTTTAAAAATATATTTTTTAAAAATATATTTTATGGGTGTTTTTCACGTTGGATTTTTAGCCAAATGTTTTTTTAAAAGTGGACATACACATTTATAAAACTTTCTAACAAAAATATGTTTTTTTATAAATATTTTAATATTAAATATATAAATAAAAAATTCCTTTGTCTACTCTTAGATCGACTTGGGCCTTTAAAAAGTTTTGGCTCATCGACAATAGAGGAGACGAATTAAACAAAATTATAAAGCCCATTCACTGATAGGACTAAGGCCGAGCCGGTTATTCTCTAACGATGGGCCTACTGCATTAATTAGCACAGTATTAGTATTAGTAGATTTACTAATTACATGGGTACATCCGTGGGTGAGATGCTGAAAATATACAGCTAATTATAAGCGGCAATGCCTTATCACTATAAAAATATTTTGTAAGTAAACTTATATACGTGTTATAGTGATTTAAAAGTAAATTGAAAAACAAACTATGATAAAAAAACCTTAAAATAGCTTTAAAATTAATTTTTTAAATTTAAATTTTGACCGTGGCCTATAAGCCAGAAATCAAACAATAAAGCTGAATGGTGGATGGGGGAGTAACTGTGCGGATTGCTGAGGGCTTAACCTATTATAGAACAACTAGTAGTTTAAGGAATTTACAAGATGTGCTACTTTCTATATGGTCCGTTTTGGTACGAGACAGGTCATTGTGGAAACTGGCTTACAAGGCTGAGCAACTATTCCAAGGACTTAAGGACGATGAATTAGATAATGGTAGTAATGTTGCTGTTATTTGAGAAGTAAAGGACGTGTTTTTTCGGTTTGATGTACCTAGTGTGGTGTACTGCCCTAGAGTCTGTGATAATGATGTGCATATGAACTTGTGCTCCTTTGAGTTCCACTACACCAATTGTTTGATGTGCATATATGTAATCTAGTGAGCAACAATTTAGGGCTCATTCTTTTGAGCCAACACATTATTGATTATCGTGGACAATTTTTCTAAGCTCTTAAACAATATTGTTTTTCTTCATAAACAATATTTATTAGAAAACTTTTTAAATCCAACCTTTCAACCTTTTAATATGTAATTCATTTGTTTATGTTCTCAAATAATTATCATAAATTTAAGTTTTCTCTAATGTCCATCAGCACTTTAGATTCTTCCGAGTTCATTCCTTAAAAAAATGATTCCCCTAAAAAAAGAAAATAGTGTATAATGGTAAGTATTACACCTATTGATGTATAAACATATACAAGTCCATGCAAGCATACCACATAATCCATTATTTATTATATTCTAAAATTTATATCAAATCATCATCCACGTATCATTTTAGAACATATGTATTCATTATTTCTACTATACCAACATACATCCATTTACATATTCTAAGGTAAAACTGCGAGACATCACCTCCTTACTGCCTACTAACAACTCCATCGGGAGGAAGGACAGCCATGCGTGATCATCAACATGATAGGCCGTAGGGCACGAATGGCGTTAGAAAAGAGTGCACTAGATTAGGCTATCATTGTGAATATGCATGCCTATGAGGCTACGCAGCACATGTCAAATCAGAAAATCATCAACCTTGTACTTCTACGATCTATGACTATGAGTATACCAAACACAATATTTTTTCTAACTAAAATCTAGTAGTACTGACTAAGCAAAAGTACGGGATTATTAGCCCATTTTGAGTGAATGGAATCATGTACTCATGTGGGTCTTTTACTTTTTTTCGGTGCCATTTGTATATAGGGTATCACTTATACTTATCTTTGGTAAAGTGTCACCATTATACCTGAGCTGTTTCCATAACACCACAGCGTGATATACACACAACACTTTAGTAGCTCAGGTCATATGAAAGAAAATAAATCGATTAAATAGAGTTAATTACAAGATGTATAAATTAATTAGCACATGAGCTTGATCTTCCTCTGGCAAAGTGGACAAATCATTATGTTATTTAGGTGCTACAACATTCTCCTCTTTTGTTTGTGGCTGCTTTCGAAAGTCTAGGCTGGGAACTCATGTAGAACAGCTTATTATCATATGATTAATTAAATATTAGTTAAAATATTAAAAAATAGATTAATATAATTTTAATTATTTTTTCTAGAAAAATATTGTTTAATGGTTTGAAAAGCGTGCGTGTAAAAAAGAGGTAGATTGTAAGTATCCAACACAGCCAGCTTGAAATGAAAGGAGCTGGCTATAGTATCTTGTTTAATTAGTTCGTAAGTTTTAGGTCACAATGATGATAAAAATATAATTAATTAAGTATTGCTGTATATATTATTTTTGCCTTCTCATTGATCCCGAATCCTGATTAGAATCTCAATCTTACTGGCTCAACTGTTATCGAACTTAAGCTACACCTGCCAAGCTTTTTCCACAAGAATTAAAAAAAAGGATAATGTGCATTGTTTGCTTTTCAGCTCTGCAAAAACTTAAATTTTAAAGCTAAAGTTTTTTTATCATAATGTAATTTTTAGCATTTGCTTTCGCTAAGTACATATATAAAAGTTTTAACTATTAATTATTTTTTACTAATAAGTTATTATAGTTTATAATGAGCTGTAGACCAACAACGTTGCATGTATTTGTGATCGTGCCATGCATTTGACTTTGTTTTTATCTTGATGACATGTAACAATAAGGGAAAACTGTTTTACGTTTATTGCTGTTTTTATTTTGAGGACATAGTGAAAAAATGTTTAGAAAATCATGACGACATATTTATGGACTAAAAATTGGCAATTTCTTTGGATGAGCATGAATTTCAGTTGAATTTTGAGCCATATACAAGCACAAGCATACACAACAACAAAGTCATTTACAGAGGAGGTGAGACATCAAACAAGAATGCTACAATGATTAAAACAGAATCAAAGTATCAAACCATAGCCAAACCGAGAATTGGGCAGTTCAACTCTAGTGGGAGATATTGGGGTAGGTAAAGAAAAGAAATGGTTTTTGCATAGCATGTGGTAGTAGGCACTGAGCTACACAACTAACTGCACAGTGCACGCACACCTAGGGTTCCATTGGGTTAAGAGCTGAGCTCCCTCTCACTGTTCAAAGTTAGAGCCCTCCCACCGCCCTTTCGGGCCAAAGCCAAAGGCTGGTCAAACAAGCTACAATTGCCACCCCTGTGACTGAATCAATGCCATCATCTGCACTGCCATCTCGCTCTAATTTGTTTTGTTATTACCAGCATAAAAGTATAATAAACCACTGCAACAACAACTAGTAGTAGCTCCTAGTGTAAGAGCCAATCATCTTCTTGAGTGAGGTAAAGAGAGAAATGAAAAAAAAGCAAATGGTTATTATCTCTCTCCTGCATTTTGTGATGTGATTAAAAGAAGGGAAATGCTCTGGCTTGGTTGGTGCGTTGGTAGGCTTTGGAAAAGAGAAGATTATTTTTTATTTTTTTGAGAGGAAAAGAGAGAGGTAATTACAGTGCCCAACGGGTTTGGTGTGAGTGTTGCTGCTGCAGGCCAGTTACAGAGCCATTGAAGTCCTTTGACTGCTTTTATATCAGCAGCGTTAGCTTTGCTTGCTGCTCCGGCCTACGAGCATTCTACTACTACACACACTTCTCCTTTCTTTTCTTTACTTCTTTATTTTATTTCTTTGGGGTTGCAGAACAGAACGGAAACAAAACCTGTGTCGAATTGAATGGCGACGTTCCAAGGCGTTGTTGCCTTGTGTCTGTATTGTGCAGAACGGATATGACTTTTCAGCTGGAACATTTTACCTCTTCCTCCCTTCTCCTGCTTCCTGCGTGCATGAGCAAAAGATTCTGAAATCTGAACAAGCAAGATACTGTATGCTAGTTCAAATCGGAGAATTTCACTCTATACGGAAGAAACGGTTAATATAAAATGAAATTCCTTGTTTTCCTGAAAGAGCAATAAGCAATTGTCAGTATTTCACTCTATCCTGACAGCCAAACATGAAAAAGAAAAAGGAGGGTGGAAAAGATGAGAAACAAGCTATAGAAAAGAAAAATGAAGAACTAGAAACATCAAAAGTCCAAAATAAAGCCAAGCCATACCAAGCAACATGATTCAACAACAACTTCTATTGGAAGAGCAACAACAATAACTTCCCCCATTACTACCTGCATTTGCATTCCCAGTTTACCACCCACACCTAACACAAACTCACTCTTTTTTTAACAATAAGATTTTTCTTCCTGATAAAAAAAGGAAAACCTACCCATGCAATAAATAAAATAAGCGGAAATAAAGGGATAAGTTTACACATAAGACGTACGCAGACTACAACTAAAGACCATTCTCACACGCTCTCACCCAATCCATCCAATCCTCCACCCAAAGGTGGCAGCTTGCAGACGCAGCAGCTGCAATGGCGAGGGCCCCCACCCCCACAATGGTGATCCAGGAAGACTACATCGACATGGACCTCACCCCTACCACCACGCCGCCGCCCCCTTCCTCCCCCCGCTGCTTAGCCGGCGGCGGCGGCGGCGGCCTCCGGGAGTTCGAGTTCCACAGCTCGGCCGCCGTCAGCAGCAAGGCCTTCGCGTCGCCGGCCGACGAGCTGTTCTACAAGGGCAATCTCCTCCCTCTCCACCTGCCGCCGCGGCTGCAGCTCGTGCAGAAGCTGCTCCAGGAGCAGCAGGTGCAGGTGCAGGTGCAGGGGATCAAGAAGGCTGCTGCTGCTGCAGAGTTAGAAGACGACATTGTTGACATGAGCAAGGTGTGTGCCAAGAAGTACTCGTGGTCCAAGAGGTTGAAGCTGATGAAGAGGTGGACGTCGAGGGAGTACATCAAGTCCCTCTTCTTGGCTACCACCAAGCCGAGCGACATTGGCGTCGTCGGCGGCGGCGGGAGCGTGCTGGATCAAGAAGAGCTCTGCGGCCACCGCAAATCCTTCTCCGGCATCATCCGGCGGGTGCGGCTGGTGGCGACGAAGGCCGCGTCGGCCTCGGCGCCGGCGACCTCTCCGCTGTGCTCGACCTCCTCATCCTCCTCGTCCACGCCGTCCTGCGGCAACGCGAGCGGATTCTTCACCCGGCCCGCGGCGGCGGCGGCGGCGCTGAAGCGGAGCAGCAGCGCCGGGTCAGAGGAGGGCGCCATCCAGGGCGCCATTGCCCACTGCAAGAGGTCGCAGCACCAGCACCTACAGCTGCAGAGGAGGAGCGTCAGCGACGCTGTGTTCTACTCGGTGACCAACACGCCCAGGGTGTCCTCTGTCGCCGCCGGTGAGGCCGCCCAGGAGAGGCAGGAGATGTGCAGGGGATGATGATGATTCTCTTCTTGATTTGACGTCATGACTCATGAGGTTGACAAGAACAGGAAAAAAGTTAACATTTTTTTGTTGTTTCATTTCTGTTTTGCCCCTTGGGAGTGCCTGTGAAGATGAGCAATGTGTTGTGAATGAATCGCTGTGAGGATTCATGGACTCTTTCTTTGATTTCCCCTACTTCCTTTCCTCGTGTGTCTAGTTGGATTAAAAGGATTTTAGGTGTATGAAAATGAATCTCTGTTTATTTTTTCCATCCTGAATTTGTTCTGAACTTCTGATGCATTCATCTCCATCCCAATTTCTTCCTTCTTGGCTTGTGTTTGCAGAGTGTTCAGAAGCAGTGCATTTGCATCCCAATATTGCATGGCATTGCCTTGCTTAAAAGATCACTTCACCATAGCAGATCAGCAGTGGAGGGGTGGAAATGGTACTGTTGTGAGGTTGGGTGCTGTACTGATAAATGGTGCAAGGGTGGCACTGACTTGGTGGCAGATTTGATTCCTCCCCCAAAGTACACTCGGCTACTTGACCATGCCTCATGTTCATGTAGAGTACAATGCAATCAATCTTTGGCTATAAGGCCATGAACAATGCATGCATGGTGGTTCTAGGGTGTGGTTTAGAGTGGTTCCGCGGTGTGGTTTAGAGAGAGAAACGATGCCACGTAGATGAAACCGTAGATAGAGATATTACCCTTACAATATACAGTAGCTTAAGGTGGGTATTAAGCAGCATCTGTATTTCAACCCTTACGTTTTTCATTTAAGTCCTTGCCTATTTTTGTAATTCGTTTTTTTGTCTGAATTTTATAAAGCAACCCCCAGCTGAGAAAATAAAATCACATCAATACCCTCCTTGAGATCCCCTTTCCTCTTTTGTCTCACTTGCCGAGCATCTCGTCGGGCGCCCTCTCTTGTCACCACCGCAGGCCGCCGCCGTCGTCTCCTCACCACCGCCGGCCGCTGCCATCTCCTTCTCCATCTCCAGTCGGCGCCGCCGCCTCCTCCTCACTACCCCTGCGTCAATGGTCGCCGCCGCATGCAAGTCTCGTGCCTTTGGCCGCCACCCTAGACCACGTCCACGCCATCGATCAGCATTGATCGGTGGCGACCTCGTCGTGGCACAGATCAATGACGGCTCGAGCGGCAGTGCGAATCCAGCTGCGGCGGCCACAGCCAAGTCCTCCACGGCTGCCGGATCTGTTGATGGCGGCGGCTGGGCTGCTCGGGCAAATGCACATCAGGACGACGAGGTCCAGGGCTGATCCGCGGCGGCGGCGGTGTCCCCCCTGGTGAGCCGCCCTTCCCGCTCGCGCATTTATGGAGATGCTGCGCTCTCTCTCCACCTTTGTCTGCTCCAAGACCCTTTCTTCAGGGCAACCTGTGGCTTGCTGGAGTCACACTCACACCAATGAAACCACTCCTCAATCGCATCATGTATTACGCCTTCACCTACCTCACATTATCTCTTGTAGTAGTTGTTGTTGCGCACGCCGAAGTCCAGGCTCCCAAGTTAATGACCAGACATCTCTTTGTGATCTGCTCCTGCTGTTCCTTGACTTCAAAACAAAGGTTTTTGTAGCTTGAGAAACAAAACAAATACAAAGAGACAAAGTTGTTTTCTACTGAAAAAATGAAAATGCAATGCATGCTTGCTTTTAGTTGAGCTCACTCACTCATGACCGGGGGATGCTTTTGAGGAATCTAACAGATGAGATTAGGGCCCCATGTATCTGCAGGCATCGAGATGGAGCAAGGCAGTTGGTTGATGAGCAAACAAAATCAAGAACAAGCTAGGTACTCCATTGCTATCGATTACGGATTGGCACCGTCCAAAAAGACCAAACTACTCAAACCATCACTTCAAACATTTGTATATACTGTCCAACCAAGATGGTTTAGATTTGCGGTTACTTTTGAATTGGGAGATAGTAAGCATCTGAACCAGTAGCAGTGCAGTATATAGTTAGCATTGCTCACTGACACGCTCGCACAACACAGTCGGGTGGCCAAAAGGGGAGCAGCTTTGAGTTTGTGATTGCCAGTTCCCAGCTCTCCCACCACCATGGCTTGTCCAGCTTCTGATTGGGATGGGTCATGCAACAAACACAAACAGGCCCAGATGAGCACGAGCAGTCCTGTGATGAGCCACGGACAAAGGAACAGATAGAGAGAGCATGTACATAACACAAGAGAGATTCCACACTTCACCATCCAAGTGTCCGTGGATGGCTGTCAAAGTTACAGTACTGGCTTAACACTAACAGCACCTTGGATGGAGCAAACCATTTGCCTGTAAAACCAGTGCTCAGGACACAACCAAAGAATCTTCTCAGATGAGAGAGGGAAAAGGCGACTAAAGTGTCCATGGAAAAAGTTTTCACCTTTCTGTTGCTCAAGAGGAGAGAAAAAACAGAAAAAAGTTTCGGGGAGAGAGGATTTCCAATCGCAACAAACAGCTGGAAAAATGTCGAGAGCCCTCATATGACGACAGCACTCACCAGTGCTTTGGTTCGTGTGCGTCCATAGCAAAGAGTTGTGGTGTTCTTTGAAGCAAATTAGCCCACAGATAAAACGGTAAACCAAGAATGGATCAAATGTTGGCAAACCACAGTCACCAAGTGGCACATATGAGGCAGAAGAACGATGGAATTACTGTTAGGCTGTTAGCATCTGGTACCTTGGCAGCAGTAGCCAGAAGGGGCAACAGATAGTTTTACTGACAGGTCAAAGCCATGAAAAGGATATATAAACGTTTCACCGAACAAATCGACTAAGATATGATTATTTATGTTGATGGTAATAAAATGCAACTGCAAGGCAGGACAGGCTTCAATGCTTCATGTAGCCACGTGAAGATAAGACCAGCAATATTATAATGTACTAGTACTAATGTTTGTTTCTTCCCGTAAAAGACAAGAAATCTGACAGATAGGATTTATACCTGTAGACAGGAGGTACCAACTTTCATCACCTTTGTTTTTCTCCAATGATCCAAACTGAAATATGCAATTTAAGATACTGTTAATAGGGCAAGTAAATTGACATGCCAGAACCACAACTTGGCCGGTCCTTGAAAAGTACTACTGGTTCCCATTGGAAACATTTGCTGATTCCTGACCCCTGTGATGGCCATGCCGTGCAAACGCCAAGAATTGTATTCAGGCATTCAGCCACCGACATATGTATGGTTTCACAATTGGAAGATCTATGATGGCAACAATTTAAAATACTTTGGTTTCTCCGAACATCCTGAAGAAATAAAAGAAATCACTGCAACAGATAAAATCATGACTCGACGGACTTGTCTCACTGTCACTTTGCTTGTCAACGGATAAATGAACCAAGCAAAGAATCAGATGCATCTGTTTATCGTGTCTGCTACTTTCCTGCAGCGTGGAGCATAATCTACTGATAAAGAAACCTAGATACTAATAGATACCCAAAATATGTTACACTTTTTGCTCTGTGTTGGTTCATGCAAATCAAGAGACATGCATATGGGCACAAATATGCTTCAGAGCTAAATACAATAGCCAGAGGCGAGCACAGAATGTTAGGGCCCCTTCATATAGGCTGCAATGCTATACAAGCTGGACAACTTTTCTGAGCACGACTCTCTAGTTTCTTAACAAACAAAATTGGTAGAGCATCATTGTTAATATTATCAAATGAGTGTGGTTATAATCTGATTTTATGGTCCTCTAAGCATGATATCGTTCGAAGTTGAAATTATCTAGTTAGCCATACGTAAATTAATTAAATATTAATTATTACAACCTTAAAAATAAATTTATTTGATTTTTTAAAAACTTTTATATAAAATCTTTCGCACAAAACATATCGATTAGCAGTTTGAAAAGAGTACTAACGAAAAATCAAGGAGTAGCTAAGCTTAATTAGCTGTTAAGAACGGGCCCTAAGTATGATCGTTTCTCAGTAAATCTGAAGTTTTCATTGAGGTTCAGTCCCTCATCTACAATATAGCAACCGCAAATCCTTCTATCATGTTCCAGTTTTCCGTACAAACTCTGAAGCCAAGCTTAGCTCAATCTATAGTATGAACCTAACCATGGACATTGTTTCTTATGGTTTATTTTCGTAAATGATTAAATCCTGGAGTAATTTCTTGAATGGCCTCATCTCTTGAAGACAAATGGAACACTGGATGTCAAAAGCAAATGTTAGAGATTAAGGTGCCTATACAGGTTCTCAATGGCACATATGAAAATGGGAGTTTTCTCATGAAAATGAACAATAATTTACAGGGGATAACTTGCATATAATAGCATACTACCCAATAGTAAACTAACTCTGCAGGAACAATGAAGGGTAGAAGCACACTCAATGCTCATGAGGATTGAGGAACATGCGTTAGCCTAATGACAATCTGCATAAGGTAATGCAAAAAGGGAAAATCTAAAAGATCACAAATTGAAGAAACCATTTTAAACTACAATATCATGTTACCTTTGTTTTGTCATTAACACTAATATAGTCACATAGCTTCTTGCTCATGGCCAGCTCTTTTCCAGCCCACCAAAGCTTTACATTCTCATGCTTGACGCCTGGGTTGAATATTGCTTACAAGAAAGAGTTAACAGTAAGCAGATGATATTCTGTGCTACGTGCAATAGGGAAGAAAAACCATTTTACGACAAAAAAAAAGCCAACTTCAGAGTCAGACTCACATGAAGGTCGATACAGTTCATAAAGATTGACGAAATTACAAAATATGGAAATAGCCAATCTAGTGGGCAATTCAATTTTTCTCGAGGGTACGACATCCACACAATTATTTCATTTGGGAAATCACATCTTCATTATCTAAATTCATGTATTACCTGATGATTTCTGTTCCAGGAACAATGCCTCAGGAGACTCTTGTAGAGCGGCAACTGTTGTCTTTTTTATGATCTTGATATGTTCACTTAGAGAACGAGGGGACAAAAATTTGTTATTCTGCACTTGTTCCTGGAATAAAATTCAGGCACATGTAAAAAGTTTTGAACAGAAATATCCTGGAAAGGGACAACCATTACACGTTGAAAACTGTAATGTTGATCGCAACTGACATATATTTGCTTAATTGGCTTGACATCGTGCAGGGAAATAATCTTTACAAAATTTAGTTGAACCGATGATGAAGAGAATGAGAACGCTAAGGCTAGCTTCCCTTTCACAAACAGTAATTGCATAATGGTAGTTTGTACTGGAGTGAGAATAGTTACCAATCACTGGTGATGGATGCAATATAAGCCCATCATCCTCTAGATTATGAAGTACAAGATGAATTAGTAGCAGAGAACTAGTGTCCATCCTGATTTGGCCAGTGGAGCTCAATTTTAAGGCTAGTGTACTCAATCAATCGTAGCAACTAGGACAATTTGGGCTACTAGAAACTCAGAAACAAATCGATACAACTGTAACAACCAAATCGAATTATCTGAGCAGCATCTGAACCAAAGTGAGAAGCCGACCTTGGAGGCGTAGGATTCAGCCTCCGCCAGCGCCCTCTCTCTGCGGCACAAACCACAAGGAACGCGTCAGTTCATTCACTCTGATGGTGCAACAGCCAAGGCTGCAGAAGAAGTTGTGACCACGAAGGCAGCGGCAGAGGGAGAGCACGCGGGCCTGGAGGGCTGCGACGGCGGCGCACTCGCAGAGGAGCTCCATCTCTTCCTCCTCCCCGACATCCGGCAACAACGGCGGCCGCGGTGATGAGGAGGCGGAGGCTGAGGTGGCTGCCCGCCTGACGTGGAGCACCACCATCTCTCGTGGCTGTTGCTCGCCGGCGGGCCCTTCTTCCTTCCCGGGCTCCGGCCCATAAGCCTTTTAGAAAGAAAATACGTACGGCAATGAAGCCCACTACACTTGGGCCGGATTCTAATTCGGTGTGCGGCCCACAAACAAATGGGCCTCCTACAGGGCCCATATTGCATTGTCGGTGCAGATGATTCCCCCCCCTCTCTCTCTCGGAGCATTAAATCCACACCTGATCGTCTACTCCCTTCATCTTAAAAATAAGCCAAATCTAATTCAGTGCTAGGTTAATGTATTGTAAAACGAAAAAAAATAAAGTAAAGCAAAAAATCTTTTCAAATTATAAACTTGCAGACAGCCATAAGTAGTACATGGGCATGAAATGATGAAGTTACCAGTGTACGCAAAATTTTATCAACTACAGGAGCACCATAAGTAGATGATACGGTTGCCTGGAGATAAGAACCATTAAGTAGATGATACTAATTTATCGGGTGGCAATCAATCAATCTTGTGAAGATAATGCCTATAGCAGCTCGACCGCGGGCTCTGCGTCCAGGAGCTCCACGTCCATCTCTCTCTCTCCGTTAGCGTTGCGTGGTGTGATGCCGCCGGCGACGGGGACGGCGAGCGGGGAGGAGACGGGCTGCCGCCATGGCGATATCGAAATAGTGCCACGATTCACTCGTGGAGTTTCACTACTGCATAGATTCTACTCTCATTTCTTTCCGCGATTTGTACTGAAAAACTCTGTGCAACAATGCAGAGGGAAACAAAGTGCATCAGCTCCTGAGAAGAGTAGAATCTATTTATTTTCTTGTAACGCCAATCTATCAGTTTATTTTATGAAGTTAGAGAAGAATTCAATCTGCAGAAGAAAGATCAAATAGGTAAGTTGTCTACGATAATCCCAATTAAGCAGTGGAAAATGCCAACGATAGAAGGTTGAAAAGGGCAATGCGCCCTGCCCCCCCCCCCCCCCCCCCCCCAAAGGGGATCTGAATGGTTCATGTTCATGATGTTTTGGCAGTCTTCTTCATGATTTCATAGAGAGCAAAGCCACCACAGTGGCAACCAGGCATTCGCTCAGTCATTCCTCGTAACTCGTCCTGTGATTCAAACATAATAACGGTGGTAACAGGAGTCCAAAAGCAAGATGGGGATCACATTGTGCTGCTGTTGCAAGTAAACTCACCTCTGAGACTGCATACATCTTAGTAGATTCATAGCCATCTTGAGCTCTAGAATATAGTTCATACACTCCACTTGAATCAATGCTGCATTTTGTAAAAAAGAATGCAGTTGGCCTAACATTCATCTCCCGGAGAGAAATTCCAATGAAGACAGGCTCCGTCTATGAATTAGATGTGGATAATTAGCCCCCAAAAAATCCATAGTAGGTGAAATGTACCAAAAATTAAAAAAAAACAAGTTTATGTTGCCCGGCCAGCTTATATCAATCACTCAACTTCACAAAAAAAATATGTGATGGAGTATATGCTGATGCGGTATTTAGCTAATATACAAGATAAAGAGCACAGGTGTGCCTGTTTACCAGTGAATTAGAAGGCACTCCAGTTTCCTCAACTACCTCACGGATGATTCCATCAAACATCTCCTGGGAAACTCTTTCATTGAGAAGAGAAAGGTCCTTTTCATCAGCTTGATGACCCAAGATTCCAATTTCTTGTGGCTGATATACAAATAAACTTCAGTCATAAGAACCATGCATATTACTGGGCAACTACTCAATCAATATTTCTTCAAAAAAAAAAACTAATCAATCAATAATCCCATCAGGCTTGTAGAATCAAAATATCTAAGACTTCAATGACTAGGTTCAACATTTGTCTCAGTTGAAGTTTCTACGTGTTCTTTTCTAGAATATGCAGGAGAGTCACTTAATTTACACATTACATTTGGGAGAAAATTGATTAGATCACCTTGCTGAACAGAATACAGATACAACTAAGGAAATTACAGATAAGTTTATAACCAGACAAACTGAAGACTAGACTGTCATGAAGTCTAATAGAAAAGACCATCTTGAAGTTTTCGTAAGTCATGCTAACTTGCAGAAGAAAGTACTTTAAGTCAAACATTGTGCCAGTTTATCATCATTTTATAGCATAATAGATTAGTAGTTACTGGATTTAGCGCTGCAGTTATACTTTGAATCTTCAATCAAATCTTAGCACGTGTCAACGCTGATCAAAATGGTCAAACAATCTTAAGATTTTACCTCCGAATGTCCACCAGGAAAAACAAAGTAACCTGGAAACTCCCCCACACTGTAGCTTCTTTGCAATATGATAATCTTTTCATCAGATGTCTCAACAATTGCACCATTTCCCAATGGGTTCGATGTGTGTTGGCAACGCGCAGAATCATCTAACCAGATCAGATTGCGAGAGGAACTGTTTTGGTCAAGGCTGATTTGTGCAGTATGAGCATGCTATGTACCAAGACAAGTTATGAATTTTATTTCACAGAGCAGTATTTTCATCGGCGTAATGAAAGTTATACATTAGACAGAAAAAAAAATTATACAAGAATGTTAGGGGAATTAATATGGGATAAAATATGTCTAATGAAGTTACATTTTCAAAAAGATAAAGCAATGAAACAAAAAGATAAGTCATGAGATGACATGGAACTAAAAGACAAAAAATTGAGGTGCCAAAATACCCTGATCCAAATAGCAATACCTGCATAAGTTTTCTAAGATTTCAAGTTACCTTCAGAGGGGACCAAAAACTTCTCCCACAAAGGATTAAGATTTGTTCCCACAAATGTCCTGTCATGTGTAAGTTAACAGTGATGTCAAGCAGAGACATTAGTTGATAAAACATAGAAGCTTAGAACGAAAGGGTTGAAAGGTGAAAGAAAATATGTCTACCAGATTTTTTTTTCTTTCTCCAAAAGAGTAGAAAACTAGCTATTGTACTAGAATGAGAAAGGTCAAGTGAACCTGTAATCTGTGAGACCCAAATGAAGTGAAACACGATACTCCTTATTTGATTCATCTTTGTAGTGCACAGCATGTCCTCCATACTGAAATTAGTTGGTGGTCACTGGCCAAAGTATGAAATCTAGTACTTTTAGAGATATCGGTTGAAAACAGTATATTTTCCAGAAATTTTTGCAATGGTGCAGGTTCAGCTCAGAAAGAAACACAGGCAGGAAGTAAATGGCCGTACCTACTTAGCATCGTTGTTTGGTACAGAAGGAACAATATATTTGGATGATGACGGATTATGGGAAAGACAATGAATTACTCTCAAGTACTCCCTCCATTGAATCTTATAAGGTTAGTTTTTACTACATTGTCTCGAAAATTGAACATGAAATTAATTTGTGCTGCAGTTGTTTTTCTTTAACCAACATAACAATATACTGTAAATAATTCATGACTAAAGTGCTTCTGAATTTGCACCCAACGGCACCATTTTTAGTGTAATAAAATCTACATACTATTGGACTATTCATTTATGAAAAACCACAAAGTCTGAACCTTGAAATGTATGAATGGAGCAGGAAAACTGGATACCAAGATATAACTACAGGTAAATACCCGAAATTTTGTGCCGCTGTACAACGATTGGTTCTTCTGAAGTCTCTGGTTCCATACCTACAGGATCAAAGAAATATAAACAACACCCACGTATATTGGATCAACAATCAGAATGAGTAGAGGCTCATAGGCAGACAAATTTTGCCTGAATTATAGATTCTTCCAAAGCTGCATCTGGATGGGGAATCCTATCAAATGACTGGCCAAATTTAACCGAAACCTGCAGTCCACATACAACATGAACATCATCAAATCAGGACCCAATTACTAATTTACTATCAACAATATCATAGCACTCCTACTTAATCTGCAAGAAGCCAATAAATGTAGGGGATAATTCACGGCGATCGGGCGACATAAAATCCAAGCACTTCACTGAAAAAAGCACTTAGTTTCTCTTATGATAGTTCGAACGCATAAGATTACGTGGATTGGTGGAATAATGCTAAGGAAACGGCAGGCAGCTTCTTATAATACTAAGAGGCCAGAGTGTTGGAAGCAGCGTGAGGGGGGCACAGAACACGGCAAAACGCAACCAAAAGGGTTAGATTTGCCGGCGTCCAGTCGGGGATTCATTCGGGGAGCAGCAGGTGGCCGTGCAATCAGAGGCGGACAGAGAGAGAAGGAGGGGGATGTGGTAGGAAGGAAGGTTACGCGGGATCGGGGGAGGCCGGCGGGGCAGGAGAGGAGGAGCTTGTACGCCGTGCCGGGGTGGGCGGCGGCGGCCATGTGTCGGGCGGATGCGGAGCGGAGAGGGAGGAGGCAGCCGCCGCTCGCATCCGACTCCATCGGCGCGCGATGTTATTGTGTACTCTGCCGCGGTGAGCCTCTCTCTCTCTCTCTCTCTCTCGGTGTCAGTGTGCCACCGTGTCCCCCTAACGACCGTCCGATCTAGGATCCAACGTACCACAGTGCTAGGTAATAATCAGCGGTAAAAAAAATGAAACAACGTGGGGGCAATAAACGACCACAGTGGGAGTCGAACCCACGACCTTCTGATCCGAAGTCAGACGCGCTAATCCACTGCGCTATGCGGTTGAATCAATGCTGCATTTTGTTGAATCAATTCTCAAATTGTTCATGATCTGTACATGAACACAAGTTTCGTAGTAGTAGGCAGAAACAAGAAGTAAAATCATCCTCTCATATCCTTAATAAACCCGCCACCACAAGAAGTTATATCATCACTTATATCTTTGAAATCCATAAGGCCCGTTCATTTTTTGCTGTATGAGGGACTACTTCAAAGCCCGAGAGCGATACACATTTTTAAACTAATGATGCGTCTTTAGAAAAAAAATATAGAGAAGTTGCTTAAAAAATTAAATAAATCTGTTTTCAACTTTTTGACACAAAACACTTAGTTAATGATGCTCTAATGGTCATTCTTGGTTTGCAAACGCGGCCCAAATGACGCTTCAATAGTTTAGATTATCACATATCTTTTCTAGCATGCATGAGTTTTTTTTTTTTGAATTGTTGGATCAGTTATCTCAGTGAGATTTCCAACGTTTGATCGATGTATGTATTGCAATTTTGTAACTACGTTGCACACATCTTAATATCCCGCAACAACGTCTCGGGTAAGTTTAATACTTAGGCAATCATGCATGAAGAAACAAATTTCTCATTACGATGGTGATAATGAAGTAAAAAATCACAAAAGGAAGAAGAAATTAACATCGATAATATCTCTCAAATTAATAGTGTAATGGTATCTTGCAGCTTACACTCATAAATTCATTCATAATGATATCTAGTAGGAAGGGCCGGTGATTCTAATTAAGAACACCCCATGAAAATATTCTTGCAGCTTACGTATCTCATTCATTAATTCATACTCGTAGACATGTATATTAAGTTCTAAGAATATTGTTGCGTGGTGCATGCGAGACCATCCACGCATATCACACGCCGAACGATGGCGGCGGCGGCGGCGGGTCGGAGGTGATGGGATCCGGCCCAGTGGGAACCTTCCTCAGAATCGAGAACTGTGTCGGCGTCAATGGTGGAGGCGGCGGTGGGTCGGAGGTGATGGGATCAGGTCCCGTGGGAACATTCCTCAGGATGGAGAACTGAGGTGGCGTCGATGGTGGAGGCGGCGGCGGGTCGGAGGTGATGGGATCAGGCCCCGTGGGGACCTTCCTCAGCACCGAGAAGCCACGCTGCCCGCTTACCGCCGGTGGCGGTGGGGAGTGGATGATCGGCAGCGGATCGCCGGGGAGGCGGTCATGTGGCGGCGGTGGGGAGTTGATGATCGGCGACAGTTCACCCGGGGGGAGCCCGGGCGGACGATGCACGGGGCGCGCCGTCGCCGTGGACGACGACAACATCATCGGCAGGAGCACCAGCAGCGCCGCCGCCGCCGCCGCGGCGACCTTCCCCTCGGCGGCCATGGCCATCGACTAGCTAGCTAATTTGGTGTGCTGCGACTTGGAAGTGATATCTCCTTGCGACGTCGGGTGGGGGTATATATAGGGCGGAATTGTAAGCAAAAAAGAGGAGAATTAATTTTTTTGATTTGGTGGTAAATGACATGATTAGCAGCAAATTAATTTTGTGATCAATGAAAAGATTAGCCGTTCATCTGCCGATTGCACTATTCCTTATACGATCGATTGGAAATGTACAGTGTTAATGGAGGATTAATGCAGGGCATATATATAGGGCGGTATTGCAAATACTAGGAAATAGGATAAATTAATTTTTGATTTGGTGGTAAATACATGATTAGGAGCAAATTAATTCTGTGATTAATGAAAAGATCAGCTGTTCTTCTGCTGATTTCATGATTCCAGATATGAGTGATTGGAAATGCACCATTTTAATGGAGGATTAATGCGGTGCATATGTAGTGGTGATCTAGCAAAACAAGTTGTCAATGAGGTGGTTTTGTTATTTTAAGATGGAAAAAGGAAATGAAATGGTTCTGTTATTTTAGGAAGTAAACAGACCATATAGGCATGGATGAAATACTTGGGACGGCATAATTACCTATGTAAATATATTCCCAGAAATCAAATTAGTGGGTTTCTCCTTTTAGGATCTGATGAATAGTACGCTATTCAATACACAGGTATTATTTGCTAATTTTGCACCAAATTAAATCGCAATCTTTAATGTTTGTGCGTTTTTGCCCGGCCCATTTGCTTTGGTCTATAGCCTAGTATTTCCATTAGGCCTTCTAGCCCTTCGTCGGCCGAAATTCTAGTTGGCCAAAACATTATCAAAAGTAATTCGATAGCTTCTTGATCGATGGTTTTCTTCCCAGGCCTTGGCCCCGTCCCCCTCTTGCGGCCAACGTGTCATCCATTGAGGCTTGCTATGAAGTGACCATAAGGGGAAAACGCCTCATCTATATAGATATGTTTAAAAAAAAATCTTACATTTTAAAACTCAATGTTTTATGTGTAAAAGTATAATGTTTTAGCTACGATTTGACTATTTCTCATTTTTAATCTTTCATTATTTTTTATGAAATTTATTTGATGTTTCAGCGGTTGGAATGATGTTTTAAAGATAATAACAAAATGTATCAACATAGTGTTTCACTCTTTTATTTATTTTTAATGTTGCACGCTACTTTTCAAGATGTTTCATACGTGTAGCTCCATTGCACATTAGTTTCTCATATATTTATTTTCAAATATTTTAATGGCTGGACTTTTATTTTACAACATATTACTTAATGTTTTACTACATATTATTTGGCTCGGGTCAGAAACTAGCTGCCCAGTCTTGTCCAAGGTACTTTGATTTATTTTTCTAAGACCAGTAATTTGATTTCAAATGGTCAAATTCAATTCCAATGTACTATTAGTTAAGAATACATTTTATAAAAAATATTGGTCCAAGTTAAATTATAATGATTTTTAAAACTAATTATGATTTATATAAAATCAATGGAAGCAGCAAACCGTTGGCTTTTGATGCCTATATTCCAAAGCTAACACCAAGGTATTTAATCGATTGGTTATTAAATTAATCTATTAATTTCATACATATATTGGATTAGATACATATGTATGTAATATTTTATACATATGAGAGGATTTCACATCGATAATTTACCGTGTTTATCTAAAGTGTATTTATTATCAGTATTCTAGATATGAGATACTCCACGTACGTGTATATAACTTGATGAAGTAGCATGTAACATATTTTACATAGAAACCAACAAGGCATATATGAATATAGTCTAGAGCTAATAACGAAGGTGTCCTCGAGAAGAAAGAAGATACGAAGACCTACTTGGGCCTAATCAGGGCTATTTGGATCGTATACATACTTGTTTCTCTAATTTTACAAGAGGGTAACCGAGAGTATAAATATAATAACCTCTTAGGAAAGGACAAGCCATGATAAGCCTAAGAAGCCGAGGCAAAACACAAGCCACATCTAATCTCGTTGAGTCAGCCTTTAAGAAGCTTGACTACTGCTAGTTGTCGACTACTATGTTTAAGCTCTATGTTAATGTAATAGCAGACTCTATTAGGATTTTTTTATACTTTGTACTCCGCTAAACAGGAGTAGGGCTATTATCTCTAAGATGCCCGAATCTATATAAAAATCCATGTCTTATATTTTCATTTATATCTTCATACCAGTATTATCTTATATGTACAAATACACGGATATTGTATATAGTATTTACTTTGCAAACTTATACTATGATAGACCGACTACAGTGTAATACCTAAGAGCTAACCGGTTTTCTATATTTGATCTGATTTTGCTCGTTATATACTGATAAATTTAGAAGATGTATACAGCTAGACAAGTATCTACTAATGTCTTCTGTTATGTTTTGTCTTCTAGAATCATATTTTTAGGAAACTATTCGAGCTCATAACAATGACATATCTTACAACATTGGCCAGTATCACCTGGTATATTTGTCAAGAGTATGTCAACCTTATCTGTCTTATCCAGTTAGAACATGGATGAGGGAGGCGCTTCGCTTATAAACAGAGGGTCCAGGGTCTTGCTTATGTCATCTACCATGATAAATTCTAGCAAAAACTTCACACATCAATGGCACCCCACATGCCATTATCCTGTTATTGGATAATGTCTCTTAAATTTTACTGACTTAATCAACTGGCCTGTTTATTGAGCAACTATCCACACCATCTACCTTGACTAGTCAAGATAAAGGTGAAGATGTGATCCGCTACCAAACGGAGAACCTGAGGCGCTAACCATTATATCTACTATGATGTTACAAGCAATGGCCTCAAATAGCGATGATACTAAGCATATCATAGCCCGATGGTGTAGGCATAAGTGAAAGTCAAGCGATTTAATCGAAAATGCGTTTTCGACCAAGGCTTGGAGTAAACCATAGCCTTCTGATGTGCTTCGGAGTTGGTTAAATAAATGTGAATCATGCTAGCCATATGAGATATGGTTGGACAGAAAAGACCACCTACCTAGACAGTGGCCAAGAACCGACTACATTGCTAGGTTTTCGCGTAACCAATAGGGTGTAGCGGTCATATCAATCATACAAATCAATTTAGGCCAACTGCCTAGAAGTCCAGAATGAATATTTGTTCGTCACAAGGTTTATATTGGCCTAATACAAACGAGATTGTGGTCAAAGATATCAAATAGTCAAAGGACATTGGTAATTTTTGTCTCTTTCCTAATAAGATTGTCTCCTTATTAACTTCGTTTATGAAAAGATAATCAAGGGCTTAAGAAAGTATATAAATTCTATCTATGAGCTAAAAAGTTTTTTTTGAATTTTAGTTTATGTTACTCCTGAACATTGTTAGGGGGTTTGTTATCTGATGATGTGTTTTATGTAATTGATTTTAGAAAAATCGAACGACGGAACAACGGGTCTAAGACCATATAGAGTAAGGCGTGGACTGCCTGGAAGCTTTTTGTTGGTTGACATCTTGTCTTGACTAAATAAAGCTCGGTCCAACAACTCCATACCTTGATGTCAAGACATATGCTAGTTCAATGGAGCCCTTTAGTCATAACTCTATACCAATTAGACATGTGCTGGATTAGTAGCCTTAGGCTTCATTATGTACAAGTGAATTTTAGCTTGCGGACTCGCCAAAGTTGGTTTGAGTTCTCTAACCAGATGAGTATGTAATGGCTAACGAGAAAGGGCAATGTAGCTCTAAGTTTTTACATATGTCATATAGTGTATGTATTTACTCCCTTTGTTGGCAAATGTTTTTCCTAATATTTGTGCTCTTCGATTACTCACATGATTGATGTTGTCGCTCTAATTTACCAGAGTAATCAAGGCTGATAGAGGCTTTTATATTACCAACTTATGAGATATGTACTGTTGTCCGAGTACTTAGTTAAACTTGAAGATTCTTGTTCTCTAACCGGCAAAGGGCATTGTCTCAAATATCTTATGTAACTGCGAGATAATGATATGATACTATCCAGAATGCTTAAAGTATTTGTTGTCAAAATGAGATGTATAGGGAAGACAACCTAAAGCTAGTTAAGCTAAGAGAAAGTAGAAGTTTACAGTTATAGATAAAGCACATCTAGCTACAACTTTTTTATTAAATGTCTCCTATAAACATTTATTTGCTAGTGTTAATGTATGTATTGAGCTACTTGGCGCTGCTCGGGGGCTTAAATATTTTCTGATAAATTTATTCAAGTATTTCAGGTGAAAAAAGAATAGACAAAATAAGTGGCCACACCATCGAGATGTCATGCACACATTTAGACGGATAAATTCTAAACTCTGCTTGTATTTCAAAGCCATCTATATTGACAAGCTACTCAGATGAGAGAAGAAAAGAAATCAGACCTGATCTAGTCAGTAGAAATCCGATTACGTTTATTTACTCTGACTAGTTGATTCTTTGAGGTAATTGGATTAGCTGGTATCTTCATTTGAGTAAAGTGTGGGGGTTACTATCAGTGTTTTAGATATGAAATACTCCACGTATGTGTATATAACTCAGTGGAGTACCATACTACATATTTTATAAAAAAAATAACCTTATGTGTATGGATAGAGTCTAGAGCAGATGAGAAAAGTGTCTCGAGAAGTAAAGAGATATAGAGACCTACTTAGATCCAACCATAACTATTTAGATCGTATCAATAGTTGCCTCTCTATTTTTACTTGAATAAGAGGGCAACTAAAGGTATACATAAAGACCTTCGGGAAGGGGAGAACAAGCCATATAGAAGCCTAAGAAGAGAAGACAAAATACAAGCCACATGTTTGATCTTGAGTCAACATTAAAGCAGTCCGACTACTACTAGTCATTGATCACCATGTCTAAACTTTATGCTAATGTTATTAACACACTACTCGTGAGGTTGATATAATTGAGGTTATCCGACCAAATAGAAGTAAGGTTATTACGAAATATAAAAATCATTATATTGTTATATCATTCTCATATAAATATACCATATATACCAAGAATACTATAGTCAATTACATTTCTTTAATACTGTGGTTGGAAGGGAAAAATTAGATTGCAGTAGCTAGCGGAGGCAACATACAAACCAATGAGCTCAGCACAGGCAATAAGTTCTTGAATACAATTTCCTGGCAGATTTTACAGGAATAGCGTATGAAGAATGGATAAAATCTGTATAATACGAACCAGGGTTTGAAGAATGGCATGATAGAGACTCCACACTCCCCGTATGCCCTAACAAAAGTAAAATAAAAAACGCTGTTACTCCATGAATAGAAATCCCCAATCCCAGCATTCACAAAAAAGCGCGGAAAGTTTGCGCGCACGTCGATCTGGACGTCGTGCTCCTCCGTGTCGAACTCTGACGCATCAATCAAGCCGTGAGGCACGGCCCTGGCGCTGGTCTACCCTCAGTATCTCCCTCTCCACGCCGCAGCTCACTGTTGGAGAGCGGAACAGCGATGCGGCCGACGTACGGCAACCCGCGACCGCGCGCGGTAGAGCGGACGACCCCTCTTGCTCGCCGTACATGTGGAGGCCACTCACGACCTCGCCTTCGCGTGGCGGCGGCGGAGCACCAGAGGAGGACCTCGCGAGGCACCTTCTTGAGATGCCGTGGGGAGCTGGGGGCTCGGTGTAGACGGCGACGACGGAGTGGGAACCATCGCAGGCCGCGTCCGCGGCGTAACGCGCGTGCTTTGGGTGTATAGGCCTCCACCTCTCTCCTAGCGTACTACAGACCTCAAAATAAGAGCCAAACGGGTTAAAGTGATCCGAAAAAATAAGCCATAATTCTATTATAAACTCTGCTCTAAAGTTATTTTTAAAAATTAAAGTTCTATCAAACAAGCCCACCCACTTCTTTTTATATAATTATTTATATTAGCATAGATATAGAATGATAGTATTAGAAAAAAAGGAAAAAATGCACATCCTATTGTTTATTTATCACTATTCATGCTCATTACACATGATCAGACTGAGATTCATCATTTACAAGGTTTACGTTTCACTACTGCACATGGTGCGGCGGCGGTGGCGGCGACGGGCCGTCGGAGCTCCCGTGGCTGGGACCGGAGGGCGGGACGCGCCCCCGTGGCTTGGAGGGATACAAGACCCCCTCATCGCCCAAGCCAGCTGCCCGATCGGATGTCGCGGCCTCATGTTGCGCGGGCACGGGGCGCACTGCCACCGCCGGCGAGAGCAGCGCCGCCGTCGTCATCGCCAGAAGCAGCAGCAGTGCAAGCGCCGGGGTAGCGTTTCTCCGGGTGACCATGGCTGATAGATCTTCTCCTACGTGTAGTAGTGACTGATGAGGAGGTACGGACGATCGAATCGGGGTATATATATATATATATTGAAACAATATAATTTGTGCTTATCTTACAAAAAGATGTATGGATATCATTTTTTTATCGTCTTATTAATGCATGCCTCGATTGGTAATCTTATCCAGCCCAAATCTCATTGAAAGCTGTGTTGGCTTGATATATGATAGGTGACGTGACACCACTCTATCACAAAAGATTTTTAAAAAAACTTATCCATTTTTTAAAAAAAAAACTAGTGTCGTTGTCATGTTTAATCATATCTTTCATATCTCTTCTACTCTCCTTCTGCTATCCAAAACAGGATGTTAACTAGGTGCTTTGTTGGCGTTGGACGGAGGTGACTGTTATAGACCTAGCGACGATCGGTTTTGCTCAGCGGCAATAGGTTCGGTACTAAATTGCTTCCTCTGTTGTGTGTAGTGGTGCTATTAGCATGTGGCTGGCTAGGGAATGAGCTGAGTGAGTTTTTTCTCTAATTAATTAGTTTTTTAAGACTATAGTCTTATATTTTTTATGCTTTATCAGAAGAAACTTTGCTTCGAAAAAAATGTTTAACAATTCTGAAGTGTCGAAGAGAAAAAGTTGTCAAATAGTAAAACTGAAGCTACCATACGTGGTTCATAAGTAGATCCATCGGCCGGTCTTATTAAAATTCTATTAAAAATATATATATATGTGTATAATATTCATTGATATTAATTAGGATTTAAATACTGACCAATCAAACCATGAAGCAACGTTCGGGTCGAATCGGCGGCCTTCGGCAGGTCTGACCACTTTGCATCAAATAATCCATGTCAACGTTTTGATGGCAATTAGATTAGATTCCTGTCTCAGTTGCAACTGTGATCAATGCAAAAGTCCACTTGTAAGTTGTACTAACCTGTTAGGATTCATATATTAATTAATTGTACGCTAAACCGTGTTTACTATTTCGCCTTCAGGCTCTGGATTAGAGTGCTGATCCACGTTGGTGAGCGCAGAAAATTAGTAAAAATAAGTACAGAAAAATTCAAGGCTGTATTCATTTGGAACGGTCCATAGTTTTTCCTCTAACACGTAAAACGGAATAATTTATTAGCGTACAATTACTTAATTATTTATTTAGTTTGAAAAGTATACGTGTAAAAAACGAGAGCGTGTAACTTGCACAAAGGCAGCCTAAGTCTGATCTAATTAATTGCTAGAATTAATGCTAGTTGGAATGCTCCAGTTTGATGCAAGCTAAGTCGACATGATAACTTCAAACACCTGCCTTTGTTTGTTTACAACATTAAAACCAACTCATATTGGTTGATCTGCTCTGTTGAATTTCGGATCACAGCTTTATCTTTTGTACGATTCAATAACCTATGTTGAATTTTCTCAGCTAGCTTAGCTTGCCTCGGCGGTTCAAAAACCTATGATGAACGAACTGCTAGCTGCTGCTTAATCTGTTCATCAACTTGCCTTCTTGGACATGGAGACTACTACTTTACTGTTAGGTAATTTCGATAATTGTATCCTAATATAAAGCTGGCAACTACTAGATTACAGGAAAAAATTCTGCTAGAACCTTCATCCATTGGACCCTCGGTATAACAGAAGGCATATAGGAGGATACCATTTCGTTGACTTTAGTAATACTCGCTCCTTTTACAAACAACTATCACTATTTAATTGGTGGTGCGGTTTTCATTTGAACCATTAATAATTTTTAAATAGTTAAACTATAAAAAAATAATACTATTTTTAAATTTTTATGTTTTTCATAAAATACAAACAATCAAAAGTTTTATTATAATTAGTGTCTAATACATCATTTATTTATTTAGAGATAGAGGGAGTAGTACACTATGCATAAACTGAACTCATGTTTGGTTAGTTTTTTCACTATGATATTTAACTACATGGTTTAAGTCTTACATTTTTACAATCGTTTATTTTTTAGTGACTATCAATAACGAGATATGATGATTTATTAATTTTAAAATAGGCCGGCTTAGTGATCAGAGGTAGATGTACATTCATTGATAGAATGATGTATTTGTGTTTATAACGTGTTTCAGATAATAAGAAAAAAAAGTATATACCCTATGCAGCTGTAGGCCTCGTAGACATTGGACGAACACTTGTCAATCTCACGTAGATTTTCATCGCCACCTTAGCTAGATACCGACACTTCCCTGACGCTCACACAATTTAAGCATGCACCCATGCACGCGAATTAATGCACTAACTCGCAGCTGACACGTGCAGTTCGTTCGACGGCGCCATGAACGTTAGGATTGAGAGCTCCAAGATCGTTGTACGACGGCGCGGCGCCGGAGTGCTTCGCCGGCGGCGAGAGCGTACCGCTCAGCGTGTTCGACAGGGTCACGTACGACGTCTACATGGCCGTCATCTACGCGTTCCGGCCGCCCAACCCGTCCAACGCGGCGCTCGAGGTGGGGTTGGCCAAGGCGCTCGCCGTGTACCGGGAGTGGGCGGGAGAGCTCGCCGACGCAGACGGGCCAGACGGGCGTCCGGCCGTGCTGCTCAACGACAGGGTGCGCTGTTCGTGGAGGCCACGGTGAGCGCGCCGCTGGCGGCGGTGATGCCGTTCAAGCCGTCGCCGGAGATGCTGCGGCTGCACCCGAGCACCTCCTGCGGCCGCGCGGGGGAGCTGGTGCAGGTGCAGCTGACAAGGTTCGCGTGCGGCTCGCTGGTGATCGGGTTCACGTCGCACCACCGCGTCGCTGACGGGCAGGCCGCCGGGAACTTCCTCGTGGAGTGGGGACTCGCGTCGCGGCGGCTGCCGGTGGCGCCGCTCCCCGTCTGCGACCGCGCCGTACGGTTCCCGCCGCGAGACCCACCGCTCGTCCAGTTCCCGCACCGCGAGACGGAGTACTACGCGCCGAAGAAGAAGCAGCACGATGCCGACGCCGCCGGCGAGAAGGACGACAAGCTCGCCACGGTGGTGCACGGCAAGATCAAGGTTCACAAGGTACACTTCACCAAGGAATTCGTCCACGGGGTCAAGGCGCGGGCGTCGTAATCGTCGCCGTCGCGGCAGGGATACAGCACGTTCGAGAGCGTGATCGGTCACCTCTGGCGCGCGGTCACCACCGCCAGCGGCCTCGCCGCCGGTGAGGCCACCACGCTCCGCATCTCCGTCAACGGCCGGACGCGCATGCTCCCGCCGGTGCCGCGCGACTACTTCGGCAAGTTCGTCCTCTGGCATTCCCTCGATGCTCCGCCGGCGGGCTGGTGTCCCGCCCCGTGCAGCAAGCCGCCGAGCTGATCCACCGCGCCGTGACGCGCGTGGACGACGGCTACTTCCGTTCGTTCATCGACTTCGCGTCGTCGGGCGCCGTGGAGGCCGAGGGGCTCGCCTCCACCGCCGACGAGTCGCATGTGGTGCTGTGCCCGGATGTGGAGGTGGACAGCTGGCTGGGCATCGACTTCTACGACCTCGACTTCGGCGGCGGTGGGCCGTTCTACTTCATGCCGTCGTACCTGCCAATGGAAGGCACCGTGTTCCTGGTGCCGTCCTTCCTCGGCGACGGCGGCATCGACGCCGACGTCTCCTTGTTCGAAACCCACCTCGACGACTTCAAGAAGATTTGCTATACGTACTAGCAGCTAATTAATCACACTGGTTAAATTAATTAATCCGTTCATTTCAATAACCATCGTGTCGGTTGACAGCATGGAGGCGTCCATGCAAATACAAGAAAAATCCATCCAGGAATGTATAATACAGTAAAAAAATTGTGAGATTATTGTGTTGTGAAGTTATTTTCCACGTATGACGACAAAATATAAACTGAACCATCACTGTTTGAGCACATGAAAGATGTTTGTACATTCGCTAAGAGACCGAGGAGAGATGTATTCTAATGGCTTATTAATAAGTAAAAATTTATAGGATTTTCATATAATTAAGTTTAGTTCTCATAAAAAGTCATTGAAATTCTTCTATTTCGAGGAGGTTACAAGTCTTTTTCATCTAACTGAAATTGGTCAAATGGTGAGTGAATCATATGCAAGCTGCTAAGAATTGGGAAAGTTTGGCATCAGTATACATGCTGGTCATACTAGAGTAGTGTTAACTAGGAGTACAACTAGTATAAGTTACCATAGGATTCATGTCGTACAACGCTCCATATCAAGAGCAATCAAATGGAGCCCCCATATCTTACATGGTAAACCACCTTGCAAACCAGTGATTTGCAATAGGTTATTTACATTGTTTGATCCAGATATATATTCTAGAATGGTGCCATATATTACATGGTAAAACCATCTTGCAAACCAGTGATTTGCAACAGTTTCGGCTGATATAAAGGCAGCTCTATTGTGACATGAATTCAGCTACAGACTCTACTAGAATATCGTCATGTAACATTTTGACGATGTCTGCTCCTATTGCTTCAACTTCAGAATGATTGTCCAATGGCAAAGCTTCAACACAATCCAAAGAAAAAGGCTCATAGCTCCTCCTTTTGAGCACTGTTTGCCAAACATTTTCAGCCAATTTTCTTGGATCCATTTCAGACCAACACTTCATCATGATATTTGAATGCAAACTGTTGCCTACAGCAGTCATATCAGCTAAGATTGAGTTTATGAGATCAAACAAAAGCCTCCTGTCTGATTTCGACCACAGAAGCAGCTTGCTATACTTGTCCTCAAGCCATAAAAACACATTTGAGTTCACTTGCCAATCTTCTGGGTAGACTAGAAAATCCGATGCAGCACCAAGTATATCATATGTGTAAGTGAAGTCCCTGTCGTCTTCATCCTTAAATACAGGTAATTGTTCTTCCATCAGCTGATAGGTCAAGGTGTCTGTATCGCTGCACTCGTCACTCGATAGCATATAGTTATCATCTCCACAGGTATCATCTTGGTCATCCATCTTCAGCATCTTAAGTTGCAACCTGAGTTCTGCATTTATGGGAATAGACAGATATGAATAACATGACCAATGGAATAATATTGGAGTGCAGAAAAGTATTGAGTTTTTGATATACATTTATACATACCTTGAATACCGTCACTGACACCTTTAAAAAATCCAGAATATGCAGTCTCATGTCCACAAATTTGTTGCAATGAAGCAGTTGTATTTGAGCATTTGTGATTTTCTAAGCTTACAATATGGGAAGAATCTATTGATTGAGGCTCAACTTCAGCGACGTCAATCTCCACTGATTGGCTTCTCCCCTCCTGGTCCTGGAGCAAAATGTAATTATTTTGATGATGAGAAGTAAACAGAAATTGACTCAAAGCTATGCATATATCATATCATATCATAAGAACTTAAGATAGTGCTTTTTTTTTGCAGGGAGAAGATAGTGCAATTTACTAGCCCATAAGCTGCATGAGCAAAATAAAAGTCCAGTAGACATTCAGTACCTAGAAGTATGAAAATATGATAGCTGTCCAGTGTCAACCCCCACCCACCCACTTACTGTCTCACACTTGGCAAACTGGAGGTCAGTTCTTAATGTCAATTTCCTTAAAATCATTTTCTATTTATAGGAATTCTGTTAATTTTCATGCTGATTGTTTGTATCTGTTGACAAGTTAACCAGGAAAACAATGTGAAACTTTGTAAAAACAAATATTGTTGTGGTGTACCTTCAACGCTATGTTATCCTGATTATGAATCAATGTTTCTTCTTTTGTCTCTAGTAATGGTGGTGTTAGTTTCAGCCCTGTCCACCCGATCTTTTCTTTGGAACTTTGTAAATCATCTAAAGCAGTAGAACCAGATGTTTGATGATCCCCATTACTCATAACACCATCAGGATGTTCATTATGTGTGTTGCTTGCTCGAGCCAAATCGGAAATGCAGATACTATGTCTTGCTTTTTCTGAAGTTACATGAATCTCTTTTACAGGTAGCATGTTTTCCTTTCCTGCATGGATGGTAGCTCTCCCATCTCTCTGCTTTGTTTTTCGAAATGGTGTTCCATTCCTGACATGTTCACTTCCAGATTCATCAGTGGGTGCATTCAATAAATCTTTCAGAATGGGCAGGTTACAAGTTGGTTTAGATTGTTTCCTGCCTGTTAATTTTGCACTGTTGGTAGCTGAGGTCGGGAGAGACTTAGACCTAGAAAAATTCCTCGATGTGCGAGCTCTTGCATCGTCTTTACAGTAAATCCCTGGCTTCCAACCATCTTTACTACTAATACCAACAGGGCAGGCTGGTGCCTTTTGCACATTATCATGGTTGTAGCTTGTTTCTAATGAAATCTTGTGGGTGGTTACTTTTGCTGCATCTCTATCGGTCATTTCAAGCATTTCCCCTAATGTTATGGTGCCTTCAGGCATTGAAATCTCTGCATCAGATTGACTGGCCATCTGCCATCGCTCTGAGAGGTGCTTTTTGGCCTTTCTGCAGACTGATGATCCAACAGAAGGATTGGTTGGGAAGATGGATAGGTTATCTTCAAAAGAACTAGGAGTGTCTTTTGCCCTTTCACTGCCAATTGCAAGCTGACTAGCTTTCTCAGATGGTTTCCTTCTAGAACCAATTTTAGGGGTTTGTTTTGCACCCTTCTGTCCAGGTGTGTCTTCTTTTGGTTCTAAAACTTGATCATTGTTAAGAGGGACAGAGTGCACAACTTGCTGCCTACGCATACAATGGTGTTGGGGCCTTGAACAGTTGTGAGTGCTCATTTGACCAAAATGCGATGTTTTTTCACTTGATAGGACAGGTGTAAAACTTTTTCTCTGAAGATTTGGTTTCAGAACAACAATTTGGGAACGACGGCTTGAACCCTTATTCTTGCTCCCTTTTGGTGCCAAAGGATCCAATGGGACAGCATAAGTTTCGTTGAGATGAATACTAGGAATAGGATTCTCCGACTCCTTTGGTACATTAAACAACCTGTCACATTCAGCTCCCATGTTACAATGGTTGTCTTGCTGAAATAACTTGGTGAAAATGGTTTGGTTCTTAAGAGGAGGGCACTGCAATCCACTGGTACCAAAGATGTGCCCTGAGAATCCTGGCAATGCACCACTGTTCTCCTGAAGGATTTGAAGGAAAACATCTTTTTTGGAGTACAGTATCTCGAGTGCTTCACTAAACTCCTTAGAATTCCTATGGGCTTCATCAGTGGAAAGGCGCTTTGCATCCAAGAATTTCTGCCTCACAAATTCCAAATCAGCCTTGTCATTGCCAGGGCACGACTCCTCGTTCTCTGACTGCAACCCAATACAGGTATCTTTATTTTCCATCTCCGTGACCTCGAAAACATCCTTGAGTTCAGGGAGATCATCGGCACTGCTGCTACATGGTTGATCCTCAGATGGAGCATCATAGACTTGATCGTCTCCAGATACGTGCCGCTGCATACTGCACTGAATGTCGCTTTGGCATCTGTCAAGAGTTTTCTTGGGGCGAGGCACGGTGTCAAGTCCCATGAGCCTGGCGACAATACCAGGTGCACAATGTGTGAACTCCACCTGTTCTGATCTCTCCTTGGCAGATGGTGTCTTTGCAGGAACCAGATTTCTTTTGTTAGAGAAACCCTGCAGTACACAGAAAGGAAACAATTAGCCTCAGACAAGAGCTCAGTCTTGATGTAATGCACTTGTGGAGAGCGCAGCATTGTGTACCTGTCTCAGTTCACCTATCCCTCTATGTGCTTCCTCCGGAAGAATCGTTTTCTTAGCTCTTTTAGACCCTCGTTTAAACTCAAAGGTGAACTGGCGCAATCACGTAAAAATTGGGATAATGAGGAGTCATGGTGAATCAAGAAAAACATCAACACTACAGCTACAGGATGAGCTGATACTATCTGAATCTTTAGAATGCAGTTAAGCTTTGCTGAAACAAAAGTACTCAAAGTGCGTGCAAATCAAGGTACCAAAGCATACACCATACTCGGCCGCAGACATACATGGCATGTACCATATTGATCAGCACAGTGGGAAGTTGAACTGAAAGGAAGAAGCAAAATAGATTGCGGTGTACTTACAGAGGTTTCTTCCATGGACGACACCACCGGATTCTCCAAAGCTGACACGCTCTTCGTCTCCGGAGAGGTGGTGACCGTGCGAGCCGCTGAATCAACGCAAAGCCGAAACCATTTGTTCAGTGGAAGAGAAACACGGAAGCGAGCAGGCACTGGCAGAGGCGGCACAGCCTAGGAAGGAGACGAGCAACAGAATCAGTAAACCACTCACCTCGGCGCGACGGGGCCGGCGAAGATGGCGGCCTCGGGCGGCGGTGCTTCGCCGCTGGCCTCGAGCCACCGGTTCCAGCGCCGCCGCGCAGCATCCTGGCGCCGGCCGCAGCTGCCGCCTCCTCTCCCTCTCGAGACTTCGCTGCGCGCTCAGGCCTCCACTCTCTCTCTCTCTCTCTGCAGTGCAGTCTCTTGCTCTGCACTGATGAGGCGAGGTGAGGAGCAATTCAAAGTTCAAACTGTGGCTTGGCGGGACCCACATGGCTGGGCGGTGGTGGGTGCGCGGGGCTTTGACACACAAGCACGTAGATCGGTCTCACTGCAGGTGGGCCAGAGAAGAAAGCTGGGCATGTTGTCAGTGACCGTGGAGGGAGCGTTGGTGCGAGGGAGTCACGAGGGGGCATTGTGGGGTCAAGTTGGGAAAGGCGAGGCGAGCACGCGGAGGCGGGAAAGCCCATGCGTTCGGCCCACCTCCTCTCTCTGGCTCGCGAGGCCCCACCCACAACCCGAGGACCAAAAATTACAATACTGCCATACTGCTACGGACTACGGAATAATAGTATACTAGACTCCATTCGGCTCTATCTACATCCCAAAATGTAACCCATATAATTAATTAAATATTAGTTAAAATTAAAAATAAATTAATATAATTTATTAAAATATTTATAGAAAATTTTTATAAAAAAATATAAGCAGTTAAAAAATATATATATAGAAAACAAGAGAATAAAAGTTACTAATATGAACTACTCAACACTACTAATACTATAGTCTACTGTTAATTTTTTTAAGAAAAATCTAAAATCATGTAAAATTAAATATAAAATATGGTCCTCCTACAACCAATATGAAACTATTTAATATAAATCGTGATAGCTAGTGTACAAGTTGAAAGGCAGTACTCCGACTCATGGAAATTGAAGATGAGTGTGAGGCCTACGCGGCGTCGGTGATGACACGATGTGCTTGGCACTGATGTCATTAATGGTGAGGAGCTTATGGGCAGCAACTAACGTCTCGCTGTTGTGAAGCGAGCAACTGAATAAGGAGGTGGTGCCATTAGTACCCGACGCGAAGGAGAGTAGCTCTAGCTACCACGCGGTGGCCACAGCTCTAGCACGGTGCGCGAGGACGAAGTGGTCGTAGGTGAGGGTGGTGTTCCACTCTTGGTAGACAGCACGGAGGCAGACGACAACGATAATTTGGAGACACGTCAGTATCTAATCGACAATCAGCTAGCTGTCCGGACGCGGGTGACCTTACTACTACGACCGTAAAACCGGCCCTAGAATTGACATTGGTAGCCAAACACGAAAGCACTTGATAGAAGATTCAAACTTGATGATAACATCGAGACACAATATTTGTTAATAAGTTTTATTTGTAGCTTAATCCCCATAGTACTAATTACTAGTGTTCATCCCTGATCTAGCATATTATAACGCATCAAGGTTACATGACCCTCAACAAGCTAGACTGTCGGCTAGTCGATTCCTTACCTATGCTAAGTCGCTATGCGGTTACACCAGATCTCCCTCTATTAAATAGAGTGTAGGATAGAGTTTGACTCTAACTCCATCCTAACACCTAATACAACTCCAAAAACTAAATTGTAACCGAGTATATATGCATATTTGACGTAAATTCTAATAAACTCTACATTGGTGAATATGACACGTCAATCTAAATCTGTTAATTGCATAAACCTTCGTGTATCCGGACTTAAAGTTAGTTCCACATTCACAGCTCACGTCGAGCCACCTGATGAAATAAGCCCGCCACCTTTAGGAACGTGCACTACAACACCAACATACCCGGCTTCTATGTCTCTGTCTACAACATCACTTAAGTTCAAGTGTCATTAGTTTGGTTTTGGTGATTAATGATAAATCTAATTGTGTGAGACTAATATAAAAAAATGAAAATGAGGTATATACTAAATTCTTTATGTTCTCATTTAATCTCTATTTTAGATCCAAAATATAGAGTGAACTTCTCTAAAGTATTTCATTAAATATATGCATATGATTTTCACCATATTCATATGCATGTACATCTTTAGAGTAGCTCATTGTATATTCTATAGTTTCTTAGTATTGATCTATCATTTACTTATATTTATATAATTTATATCGGCTTGTCATGTATCACCAAAAAGGAAAAAGGACGAGAGATTTATGATCAAATAAATATGAGTAATTATTGTTTTGGTAGTTTGTGACAAACAGGTTTTACGGAACTAATCTCTCTCCATGAGTTGGTAGATAGATTTCTCCTAAACTTAATATGAGTAGAGATGGTGATATATTATTTGATGATGAATCTTAATCACAATAGTGAAACACAATTAGCATTCTTTCTATCCATCTATATATTGACATATACATGATTTTCATATTATTGATATATTCTTGTGAGAATAATATTTTATTTGAACCACATCTTTTTAATCTCAATTACTTTGAGAACATGGAGATCACGAATATACGTGTCGATGTTTATCTATATCAATGCCACATGTCTTCTATATATGTATAGAATAAAACTCCATTGGTTCACATTTAGTTATGTATACACTTGCTTCTCATATATATTTTTTTATGCATGTGTTTAAGGGGAGCAAATATTTGTTATGCATATTTTACATTCATGTTGTTCACCTTCTTTTTAATATTAGATCTTTGAAATTAAGCATATATGTGAGTGCATAATATTTGGTGTTAATGGATATTCAACAAATTAATTTATATCCTTCATATATAACTGGTTGGTCATCAAGTGATGGATGATGACTGATTTATTAGGAGTAATATTTTTTTCGGTTGTGCAAAGGAACAAGTCCTACTATGATGAGCCTGATAGATGATACTATGGTTTGATGGTTATCAAGACATAAACTCGTTATGTTAACAAGGATAAAGTCAGGCTTGTGATAAAAAGTAACTTTGGACAAAGGTTGATCAAGATTTGACATAAAGATGATTCAATCGAATTGTCACAAGTGTTGACCTTAGCTCAAGTATTGACCTCGATGTGGTTGGTGCAAGACAAAGCTATAATAAAACTAAGAATGTTTTTATTAGTCTTTTACCGGTCCTAATGTTTGGTGAAAAGACTGGATTGCTAGATAGGTGATATACTATCAAGAGGAGTGATCATGTGGATGATCTTGTGCTATATCAGTTCACTTACACATAGTGAGAGTGTCTAGCTAAGTGTGGTGAGCCTTTTCTCAAGTCCCATGCAAAGAGAGAGGTGAGCATATCTAATAGAAATGAATAGTCTTTTATGGCTATGCCCACTCGAGTGTCTTTTAGATTTTGAGTCATTTATCCTTAAGAAAAGTTATGATTCTTAATGGATTGTTCATAAGTTGTATATCCCTTTGAATAAGCTTTTCATAGAGCCTAAAAACATCGAATTCTGACACCCGAGTCATGAGACATTGCTATTTTTTTTTTGTCGGTCAGTCATGCTAAAAAAATGACCTACGGTCAGATTGCCCCCCAGTCTAAACGGGGTCTTCTAGAGACGTTTTGACCTCATCAAGGAGGTACCGATCGGACCAAAACCTCAACATCAATCGGACTGGGATGCACATTAAATGCACTGTAATGACATTTTTTAACTGCTGCACGGGCTAGGCGATTGAACCGACAATGTCTAGAAGTTAGAGGATCTCGCCTCCAACAACTAGTTTGGATTTGTGGGTGTATAAATACACCCTCCCTAGTAGCAAGAGTAAGGTTTTGGTACTTTATTATATTATTTTGAGTCCTTGCAAGAACTCTCACACCCTTGAGCACTTATATCATCTTGTAAGATGTTGGAGAGTGAGTTGAGCCAAACCAAGTGCATTGCTTCATTATTAGAGCTAGTGTGGCACTTGATCATTCTCATCAAACATCCTAGACTTATTATTCTTAGAAGTTGTCACCTCCTAGATATGTTGGAGGAGTTTACTCGGTGACCTCTCCAAAGGAGTTTGTGAAGGAGGCCCAGTGGTTGACTGTGAATGGCTCGGTGTTCGCCATCTCTGAAGTAGGGAAGAACAACCCTTAGTGATCGAGACTTATGTAGACCACTTTAGGATCGACTCACATCTTGCCCATCTCTTGATGAGGTGATTTGGAAGCTTAGTGATTTGAATGGTGAAGTTGGGCTCACTTAAATGGGGATTACAAAACCGGTAAGTTTTTGAACCTCGGGTGAAAAATTGTTTGTCACTTGCCTCATTTGCTTTATTGTATTTAGTTTAAGAAAGTTTACATATTAGAGATCATTTGTGCTAATATCACCCGAGGCTTGTAAACCTCAACATAGGATAAGCTTCTTTGTGCACATTATTGAGGCTAGTTGATTTAAGCCTTTGAATTGTGAAAAAATCGTTTTGATTCTCTTCTGCATATAAAACCTAGTTTTAGCCAAAAGTTTTTTAACCATCTATTCACCCCCCTAGTTGGCCTCCTTGGTCCTATAACTTATACAAACATAAGCCCATCCTCTCACCAGTCATAATAGTCTTTCCATCCTTCATTATGTTTGTCGTCTTCCCATCCAAATCACCCTGATACAATCATCCTTGATTATGTAGGCATCCAAGTGAAATTAAACTCCTTTTTAGTCCTGGCACGTGTTTCATATCTTGAAGTAGCATCTCGTTGCCATTATAAATCTTAAACTTGACATCACCCACTTCAACAACACAGTAACCTATGTCATCGCACAAGTAAACAACACCAAACTCATCATATTTATATGAAAGAACCACTACCGTTTTGATGTCACATAATAGGAACTACGGGAGTCCAGCATCCACGTTTCACCAGACTTCTTGTTAGACACTATGAGTAGCTCATGACTACTGCTATCTGAGTCATCACCTGCTGCTGCTAAACTTACACTTGCACTTCTCATCTTCTTCAGTAACAAACAATCCCGCCTTATATACCCAATGTCATGACACTTGCAGCAACGTACATTTTTCTTCCCTTTGCTCTTTGATGTCCTCATCTCCGTGTCATGTTTTGCCCTGACTAGCAAACCTTTACCTTGAGAAGTCTCTGTTGTATTGTTACTCTTTAATATTCTCAAATCTTGTGCAAGCAACACCGAAATTATATCATCAATCTTAATGGTATCATTGTTGTACATCAGAGTAGTCACCATATGCTTATAAGATGATGGAAGTGTGTATAGAAGAATTATGATTTGTCTTCATTCTCCAGTTTTACCTCTAACTTACTTAGATTCATGACCAACTAATTGAAGATGTTCATATGTTTTCTAAGATCTGACTTCTCTTGTATCTACAAACAATACTACTTTTGTTTAAGATAGAACTTACTCATAAGCAACTTGGACATATACTGGGTTGTCAATTTATCCCAAAATTTCTTCGGTGAATCTTCCTCTATGATATGGTACATGACCGAATCTGAGAGACATAGACAAATCGTTGCAACTGCTTGTGCCTTCATCTCCTCCCACTCATCATCCTCCACCTTCGCTAGTTTCATCTTAGTAAGAGCAATAGATATCCCATGTTGCACCAATAGATCCTTCACCCTCAATTGCTAGAGAACGATTTTTTTGGTGCCATCAAACTTCACCACATCAAAATTGGAAGTCATTGCTGCCGCCATTGATGATATCAACTCAACCAGTTGTAATCCTGATGAAATTGATCTACCCTTGATTAATCGACTAACTGAACCAACCAAACGGAACTGCTTTTTTCTTTTTCAACAAACCAACATCAGCTCCCTTTTTCTGGTTAAAAATCAGTCAACCGAACAGTCAAGGGAGAAAAGGGTCATCGAATCCTGATTCCCCTTTTCTTCCTTTTTCTTTGCTCCTTACTCGCACACCACAGTCTCAAGACAGCAGCCACCTCGCCTCGTTGCTTTCGAGCTCCAAAGTGCCACTGCCTTCTCCTAACACGTCGTTGCCTTATGCCTCCACTAATGCCATCGGCTCCGTTGGCTGCCTTGGAGTTGTCTCTGCACCGTCTAGGGAAGCAATCACCATTAGCTCCACTGCCACTTCCTGATCGGAGGCCACCAAGACCCCTTCACCTCACTCATGAGACCACCTCTTGTACTGCTACTCACCGAGGCTGCACACCACCGCTTGTGAGCTCGTCGCCAACAAATCACAGCTGTCTCCACGAAATCAGGTCAATTCCCACAGCGATACAGTGTGATTTTACACGATTTCTTTGATACAATCCTATAGATTCTTGTCGTATTTATTTGGGGAATTTTCTGGAGTTTGATTCATATACGAAATCAAGTCCTTCTATTTTCTCTTTTTTGTGTTTGACTGTGTGTTATTCCCTCTTCTAGACTCACATGCTACATGTGCCACCATGAGTGAATCAAAGTCATCTTTATGTCTGCTTCCTTTCAATGCCATGACCTTGTCCTAATTTGAGTTCCATGTGACGACAACTCCACCCTAGTCCTACCATGGTTGACACCATCCCTAGTCACCGTTATCAGATGTGACAACCTGAGCCTCTACATATCTCCAACGACATCCATAGCACCTTTGCCAACACCATCACCAACTATACTAGTAGCCAACATCGTTGATATGTTGTATCATGCTTGAAACATGCTACCATGATGGTTGAATCAGACCTTTCCCTAATTGGGCTGGAACAATATGTTGGTTTAACCGTCATTACCAGTTCAACCATCCACCATCTATATGCCACCGCTGAAGCAATCATGCCACACCACACTATCAACACCTCGAAAAATAACCTGTAGGATCTACCCACTCTAACTTTCGATTGACCACCCACCAATCTAGTTGTGAACAAAAGCCGATGAATAATCACATCGTCTTCATAGCAACCGAATGACCTGAGTGCTATGTCTAACCATCTCGTTGTCTAACACATTTCATCAAAAGGCCTAGGCCACCACACCGAGAGTGTTCAAATCCACCGATTGAGAACGTTGATCGTCTCTAGCTTCAATTAACCCTAAGCATCATGTATGACCTTTTCCCTGTTAAAAGAGCTCATTGAACGGTTTGCACTGCCCGCCCAAAGTGTTCGAATCTACCGATCAAGTTGTTGATCGTCGCATGCTCCACCTTATGCACATGTCCTTTTTCGGACATCAATTGCGAGCGGCATAGTATGGGGCACCTTCATTGTGCCCCAGAATCTCCATCCATCGTTAAGCTTCGATATCATTTATTAGAAAATTGGCCCTGAAATAGACATTGCTAGCCAAACATGGAAACAATCAATAGAAAATCCAAACTTGATGACGATACCGAGACACAATATTTGTTAACGAGGTTCAGTCATAACCTAATTCCTAGAATACTGATTACGGGAGTTCTTTCCTGATCCGGCATAGTTACAATGTATTAGAGTTACATAACCCTTAACCGGCTAGGCCATCGGCTAATCGATCTCTCGCCTATGCTAAGTCGTCAAGATCAGTCTAGGATATAATTCGACTCTAACTATGCTCTAACACCTAATACAACTCTAAGTTCTATACTATAATCAACTATATACATATATTTAACTTAACTCTAACAACCGACTGCCATGTTTGATTTGATTAATGCATATGTGCATCATCAAGCAAGGATGTAGATATAACATATATAGAGAGAGCAAGGCTGTAGATCTCAATCAATTTGGACATTGAAAACTATGAGTTTGTACGATACAGAGTAGTAGTAATTGGACGAGAGAGGTGACAATGGTGATCATCGATGGACGATGGTGGTACCCTAGCCCCTCAGCCATACATAGTATGGTGACATGTCGTGTGGTCTCATGTGCCCACGTCGAACCGAGCCTCCACCTCAACTAGGCGAGTGGGTCCGTGCGCCCCTACAGAGGGAATGAGTACCTTGTTGAGGGCATTGGAGCCCCAACCAAAAAGTAGTCAAACCATGGAGGCACGAATTGAGGAATCACGTACGATGAACCTGCACCACCGTCGTCACTAGGAAGATGGTGAGTAGACCTGATCAACTTGAGCTCAAAGGAGCTGGTGATAAGGCAAAGGAGTAGATGATGAAGATATCGTCTATGACTGCTAGATCCGAGCGAGGAGTGTTGAGGTCATCGAGCTCCTCCCCTATCCATACGATCGTCACTATTATCGAGCTCCTCCCTCATCCATGTGTGCTATCGTCGCCATCAAGCTTGTCGCCGTTGGATTGATGGGCAGCAAGTGTTGGATCTAGGCCGTATAGAGCTTGTGGCGCCACTATTGACCTAATCACCCTCCGTCACCCAATCCACATCGTCGATGAGCTCATTCCAGTCAACTGTAGCTTTCCTGTGCCACCAGCAAATCTAAATTGGTGGCGAAGGGGTCGGGAGCGAGCTCGACTAATCCATGTGACCCGTCATCGATTTGCACCGCACGTAGAGAGGAGAGTCAAAAGCAGCGACGATCGAAGAAGGGAAACATGACGATAACAGCGGAGCTCATTATTAGCGAGGAAAGGGAGAGGTCACATGCGTCAGAGCTCGTCGCTCGTGGAGGGAGAGAGGTGTGAGGAACGAAAGTTGGAAGGGCTAGGGAGGGATTTTATATTATCTTGTATATTTTATGGTGCTGAATGCAAAATTTTATACTTTCACGTAAATTAAAAACTTAAACTATTTCTAGAGCCATTTGCATTGTGAGAAAAGATCCGTTTCTTCGGTCTACGTGACTGTCACGTGGCATCTCAGAGCACTCAACGGACGTTCATGCCCTCGCAGCCGCATACGCGTGCGTACCATGTGGATCGGAGTGCCGGAATCACGGTGTGGCTGTGGCTGTCCTGCGCCCTTCGTTAATAAGTTGCCCATGGATGATTTTTTTTTTTTTGCTTCTTTTCAGTAGTATTAGAATCAACACGTGTTTTCTGTTGATGGTGACCCTCTCACCGGATGAATGGTTGGTTAGATCTCAGCTTCTGTTGCAAGGCTCAAAACTACAACTATGGCCAGGTGTTTTTCTGATTATGAATTTTCATTTGCATGTTTTCTAATCTGCTTTTCTAGAACGTTTTAACTTTATAATAACAGCTAATTCATTTGTTTATATTATCATATAAATTAGATAATCTATCAAAACATCAATTTCAGCTGATTCAAATGGGACTTATTTATTCCGAACCAAATTAATTACTCAATTCTACTGCTCCATGTCGCCTAAAAAAAGATACTTATAGCTACACAACACAAAGTAAAAATCGACAAATGCTAAAAAGCAAATCGAATCTTGCGATGCTTTCCTCTTTTCAAAACAGAAAAGGACTAGGCGCCACCAGGCAACCACTATACCGTGCGTGATTGCCACACGCGGCCCATGGGCCGTCACGTACGCATCGTCGTCCTCCTCACGCTACCGAAGGCTCCAGAACACGGGACCCACATGTCATTCGGACGTCTCCGGCGAGCCCCACCTCCCTATAACTCCCCGTCCCACCCTTTCCTCCGGTCATCTCGCCGCCGATAGCTCGCCGTGAGAAGAACCGGGGAAACGAAACCTCTCCGGCCTCTCCTGAGAAGCGTTGAGTCGTCGCCGTCGCCATGGGCGTTGAGGTGTGCGTCAAGGCCGCCGTCGGCCACCCGGACACGCTCGGCGACTGTGAGTGCGCTCTCATTTTTTCCCTTCCGCTTCTCGAAGCCCCGGATCCGCCCCTCGCTCGCCGGCGTCCCCATTTCGCACCCCCCACCCCCCAAAGAAAAAAAAACTAACCCTTTTTGTGTTGATCCGTGTGGTGTGGGCAGGTCCATTCTCGCAGAGGGTGCTGCTGACTCTGGAGGAGAAGAAGGTGTCCTACGAGATGAAGCTCGTCGACCTTCAGAACAAGCCCGACTGGTCCATCTCCATCCCTCTCTTCCCTTCGCTTCTCTTCTCCCCCCACTGAATTTCGCTTTCATCAATGTGTTTGAGTTTCATACGCTGCTCGCGGATATGGACTTGTCGCACGCGTTAAATTTGTCCTTTTTCTCTGCTATTCTGATTTAATAAGAACTACCAGATGTTCAGTGGTAGTGGACTACTGGACTAGAAACAGTGCGACAGTTAGGAACGTGGGTTTTGTCTCTGTCACCGTGAGTGAGTTAGTTGTCTGGATCCCTGAATTATGCTTGTTGGCTGAATTGCTGGTTACATACCTTCTTTGCTGTGTTTGATTTACAATTTTGCATGATTCTGCTCCAAAATGTAGCCTTTGTACTTATGCTCAAAGCTGAAAAACAATCTTTGTACTATTGTATCCTTGAACATGTCTTAGAAAAGACACTGACTAATGCTGATTTCTCCGTGTAAATTAATCACCAACTAAAACTGTAAGTTGCAATGTAGATTTGTTCAATTTGATAATATTGTGGTCTTAATATCTTGTAAGTTAATAACCCCTCATATTGCTAGTTTTCATATCGGCTTGAGCTATGTAGATGTGCATTAAGAAATGCATGTATGTCTTAAGGTTCTAAGCCTTTGATGGGTCTGATGTTGGGTTAGTACCTAGATTTAGGCATGGCTTATTGTCCAAACCCAAGTTGGGAAAACATAAGATTCTTAGTGCTCACTACAGAGCAATCAAAATCAACAGGCTTAATCCCAATAAAATATGACTGTAGGCCAGAGTAAAAGGTTGCATTTAACTGCTAAGAACTGTCTGTCAAATACTTAACTGCAAAGAGTAGTTTGGCGTTTCTTTGTTTACTGTTTAATAAATAATTCAGTAAAATGCTGTGTTTGCATTTCACTTCTATCGTATCTGTAAAACAAAATGAAAAGGCTGGTACTTTTCAAGTTATGTGCCTTTGTAGTGTAAAATCTGAAGTTATTTGTTACCTCTCGGTACGTTAGAGAAGATACACACCATTTTTTGAGGAAGAATGAAGAGATGAACTAATGGATGTTCACATGCTTTCGTCTGGAAGTTGTTCATTACCATTTCCCTGACTTTAGTGCTAATAATATTTAATGAAGTGGTTGATATTTTGCATTTTTTGAACTGGCATTTTAGGGGATCCAAGGGTTTAATATAGTCTCGGAGCTTCCCTCTGATTGTAAGCTACTTAAACTAACCAACTGTGGTAATTTGTTCAGGTTTCTAAAGATCAGCCCAGATGGGAAGGTGCCTGTGTTTAACGGTGGTGATGGCAAATGGATTGCTGATTCTGATGTGATCACTCAAGTCATTGAGGAGAAGTACCCAACTCCGTCTCTTGTCACCCCTCCTGAGTATGCATCAGTGTAAGTCCCTCCCACCCTCAATTCCACAATTTAAAGATATAATTTTAGTTCTCTAGAAACCAAAACATCAGTATATCAGTATTGGACATACTTACTGTATCCATGTCTTGAAAGCTTTGTTCATAGGCTGAGAGTTCATTATTACCTTCTGACTATATATAGTGCTAGTCAATAATTCCTCATCAGTAGCATTGGATTTGAAACCTGTGAATTATGATTGCTAGCTTCACAGTACCTGGGTTCTGATGTCCTCCAATAATAAGGAAGTGAACCAGCTAACAGAAACAACATGTATTTGATATCCTTATTTCCTCGGTGAAATCCTAGTAATCTCTTATGCGAATTGTATTCTGCTGGATTGTTTTGACATATTTTTTTGGGTTCAATAGTAATACACATCAACCTTCATCCCATAAAGATAAATTTTAACACTGTCTCTCTTTTCAAAAGAAAAGAACTTGATAGTGCATACTCTCTCAATCCCATAATATAAGAGATTATACTATTTTTTTTGCAAAAATTAAGGAAATAACAAAAGTACAAGTCATTTCATAAAAGGTGGTAGTTGGAGAAATGAAGTAGTACAAAAGTTAGTAGGTGGGGAATAAAGTACTGCATTGGGTTCACAAAATCAATCCCTTATATTATGGGACAGATGGAGTGCTATTTATTTATCATGCTCCTTCTGTGTTTGAGGCTTCAGTTTTGTTGTGGCTTGTAATAACAGGGGATCTAAGATTTTCTCATGCTTCGTGACGTTCTTGAAGAGCAAGGATCCGGATGATGGTTCAGAGAAGACACTTCTTACTGAACTGGAGGCACTTGAGGAGCATCTGAAAGTGCATGTAAGTTAATGTATTTAGGCAGTTAATTTGGCTGTTGCTTTCTGCTACTGGATAGGAATAGGTATAACATGTGCCTCCACGACCATTTCGATGCATCCAAACTTCACTGTCAAAATACTTGACCTGTCTGGATATGGCACACTGTGATCCACTCAGATGCATCCAATTTTCACTGTATAAGCACTTGCCTGTGTGCATATGACACACTGCAATTATTAGGCATCGCCAAAGTGCATTCTAGGTTGTGGTCTCATGGCTTATTCAGTTTTGACTATAATACTTGATTGAAGCAAACTTTCTTTACATCACGGTCAAACCTTTTGGCGTTTTCAGGGCCCCTTTATCAATGGGCAGAACGTTTCAGCTGCTGACCTTAGCCTGGCACCAAAGCTCTTCCATCTCCAGGTTGCTTTGGAGCATTTCAAAGGCTGGAAAATCCCAGAAAACCTAACCAATGTTCATGCATACACAACGGTACAACACTAATGCCCAAGTGGAGACACACTTGTCGTATCATTTAAAACAAGGACATAATCATATCATTGAGCTTTGTATCGTCATTGTGCAGGCTCTGTTTAGTCGCGAATCTTTTGTCAAGACGAAGCCAGCCAAAGAGCACCTGATTGCTGGATGGGCACCAAAAGTGAATGTGTAAGGGCCTGCCCTTGGTGCTTCGGTGCTACTTGGGACACCATGCTGTTTATCTGATTGGTCCTTGTCAGTGGTGGGTACTACTCTTTCTGTAGCTTGGGTGCATGATTGGGTTGGAATAATGTAGCGTCATCCTTCAAGGACCTTGTGATGGTTGTTACAAGTATGCACTTTTTCTATGAACTATCTCTTGCTGGCTTTAGTCGAAACCGTGGGTCAGTCTGGCCTTATGTTCTGAGAGTGCATCTACTGTAATGGAACCTTTGGTAGTATAAATATAAATAATGGGGATGCAGCCTGGAGCTGTTCTTGCTTGGAGCTTATGATCAGGAATGTGTATCAATATATGTGTATGCACCTCTAGTTCAACTGTTCAAGCTTGCAAAGACTAGATTTTTGTTAGTGAAGTTGTTATACCAAGGAGGGCAGTATAAGTGTGTAACTGCACCATGTGTTCCTCAGGCGAATTTCGTCTCAAATGTGAGGGGAGGAATGGTGGCAGGCAATGGCAGGTTCATGTCGGTTGTGGGAGCAAGTCATTTTCTAGCGCGGGTTGTGTGCTTGGCAACAAAATGATACTAAGATTAAAGAAAGGAGAGGATCAATGTGGACCTTGGGAACCTGTTCGAAATGTACGTCTAATCATGGATTCCTCCTAAACCAATCTCCATCAGCGATGATGATAGGGCTTTCCGAGACGTCTGATGGCCACGTTTTATCGGTCTGTCTCGTGCGTATAGCTATCACCACTTCGTCACTAGATGCAAAAGAAAGATGATTTAGCTGTTTTCTCGTCCGAAGAACAAGGCGTACATGATTTGCCAAATCTATCTGCTTCCTACGGTCTTGTGACACAAGAAGTAAAAAAAAAAGACTTAATTTTTTTTGAGACAATCCCCTCCAGATTTGCAATTCAGAATCCGTGCTATTCCGTGTGCACGATAGGCCAACCCTCACCATGGTCGTGCCATGCCTATGCTTTTCGTTTCCTCTCTCTGCAAGATTCGGCACGCTAAAAACGTTTGATGCGTAAATACCTTTTCTTTTTCCTAATACAAACCTCATCATATAAAACGTTCGATGCGTAGTTCATATTCCTTGGTGTGTTTCGTAAACTCGAATCCAAATCTTATCTGAAACGAGATACACTCAAAATTTGTAACCCGAACTCGTCCACCTGCCTGCCCCACTGTCTCTTCTCCTAAACTAAACCAAAACCAAATGAGGATAAGACAGAGATGTGCTTACCTATCTCATCTCAAAATCGAAGTACGCATGCAGCAAGGGCCATCGCTCACTGACAGCCGGGCCCCACCATTCGAAATGGAGACATCCCAACAAACTTTTCCCACGCGTCCGTGATGAGCTCCCTCCGTTGCCGCCATCTACGAGAGGGTAAAAGGAAATCAGTTACTCCGGATGATCACTATCTTAAAACTTCTTTAATCACAGTCATTATCCCCACCGCCATAGCCTTTTTAGCTATAAATAGGGGCATGATCCCCTCCGCCACTTCACACCAAAATCTCTCCAATCTCCGAGTCCTCTTCGTCGCCTCCAGAAAACTTCTCGAGTTCATTCGTGTTCTTCGTGAGCTTAGTTGCGATGGCGGCGGTGGATCTGACCCCGAGGCAGCCGAGGAAGGCGTACGGCTGCGAGGGTGGCGCCTACTACGAGTGGAGCCCCGCCGACCTGCCCATGCTCGGAGTCGCCTCCATCGGCGGCGCCAAGCTCTCCCTCTCCGCTGGTGGTATCTCTCTCCCCAGCTACTCCGACTCCGCCAAGGTCGCCTACGTCCTCCAAGGTAATCTAGACATCGATCGCCGTAATTCTCTATTCCCCCATAATCTAGTGCTGATCATGCGGTTCGGATTGGAATTTGAGGGGTCGGAAGCGTAGTGCTCTCAAAAGTTTCGACTTTCTTTCGTTTGTTTGGTAGATTGAATCTTGCAACCATCAGTCGTGGATTTGAGTTTCGTTGGCATGGTTGTGGAATTTAGGATCGCAGAATCGTTTGATTGTGTTTTACAATCTGGTTACTGTGATGTGATCAATGTAGTGTCGTTGTTTTGCTTTAATCTGGTTAGGACATGACTGCATCAGATATCTCCTTTGATTAAAAAAGTTTGTGTTTTTACTGATGTATTCTTGTACTGAAGTATTTTTTATTTCTTCATTTGCTATGTCTATATATTTTAACTGGAAATTTCTTTGGTGAAATCCTGAACTTACTATAGTAATTGTTTACTGTTTGATGACTCCTCCCATGTTGGATAGTTTAATCTGCTTACAATGTGATTGTATTAGATCTCTACTTTGATTAATAAAAAATGTATTTTTACCGATCTTTATATCTGTCTTTGCTCTGCTTTGTATTATTTGAAGAAAAAAATTGGTGCAATGAATCTGCCTTTGCTCTGTTCTGTATTTCTTGAAAAATTTTATTTGTTGCTATGATAACTTGTATATGCTGATTGATGCATCTTCCCATGTTGGTTGATTTAATCTGATTACAATGACTGGATTGCATCTGTACTCTGATTAAAAAATGTATTTTTATTGCTCTGTTGTACTCCAACGGGAAGTATTTCTATTTCTACATTTGCTCTGTTTGAAATTACTAATGATCTTTCAAAAAACGATGAATTTACGAGTAATTTGTTGAATGCTATCTTTGACGCTTCCCAGGCAAGGGCACCTGCGGCATTGTGCTGCCTGAGGCAACCAAGGAGAAGGTGGTCGCCGTGAAGGAGGGCGACGCACTGGCCCTCCCCTTCGGCGTGGTCACCTGGTGGCACAACCTCCCGGAGTCCACCACAGAGTTCGTCGTCCTCTTCCTCGGCGACACCTCCAAGGGCCACAAGTCCGGCCAGTTCACCAACTTCCAGCTCACCGGTGCCACTGGCATCTTCACAGGCTTCTCCACCGAGTTTGTCGGCCGCGCCTTCGACCTCGCCGAGTCTGATGCCGCCCAGCTGGTGTCCAGCCAGCCTGCGTCCGGCATCGTCAAGCTCAAGGCCGGGCAGAAGCTCCCCTCGCCGTCGGCCGCCGACCGCGAGGGCATGGCGCTCAACTGCCTGGAGGCGCCGCTGGACGTGGACATAAAGAACGGCGGGCGCGTGGTGGTGCTCAACACCCAGAACCTGCCGCTGGTGAAGGAGGTCGGGCTCGGAGCCGACCTGGTCAGGATCGACGCGCACTCCATGTGCTCGCCGGGGTTCTCGTGCGACTCGGCGTACCAGGTCACCTACATCGTCCGCGGCAGCGGCCGCGTGCAGGTGGTCGGCTCCGACGGCAAGCGCGTGCTGGAGACCCGCGTCGAGGGCGGCAACCTCTTCATCGTGCCCCGCTTCTTCGTCGTCTCGAAGATCGCCGACGCCTCCGGCATGGAGTGGTTCTCCATCATCACCACCCCCAAGTAATCAATCAATCTTTCACTATCCCAATCAATCTTGTACATTATCAGCATGGCATTTTATCAATCACTCTCTTTCGTGTTTGTGTTGTGCAGCCCGATCTTCAGTCACTTGGCGGGGAGGACGTCGGTGTGGAAGGCGATCTCGCCGGAGGTGTTGGAGGCATCCTTCAACACGACGCCGGAGATGGAGAAGCTGTTCCGGTCCAAGAGGCTGGACTCGGAGATCTTCTTCGCGCCCAACTGAGGAGCCTCTGTTATTGCCATTGCGTCGAGTCGATGTCGTCTTCGTCTTAGGCTGAATAATAATTTCATCTCTACTGATCAGGAAGAGATTAGAGATGTTATTACTACCTTGAGTCTGTATGTTTTAGGGTGTATGCTGAGTGGAACTGCGGTGATTCGCCCCTTAAAAATTCTATTCTATTCTATTCTATTAAGTGGCTTCTGGTGCAAATTTTGTTTGCTCTGTTATGTTTTGTTTCATCTGCAATTTGCTTTGCTCTGTTTTTGTTTTCTCTGCTCTATATGCACTCTCTGTTTTTGTTTTGTCTGATCTCTGAATGCTTAATTCAGAAGAGAAGTGCCATTCCAAGAGGCTTGCTCTCTCTGGCTCTCTGCTTAATGGGTTGATTCCAAGAGGCTTTACGGACTAGTTTCTTCTGTATTTCGATTATTTTCCTTTTGACTTCGGAATCCACAAGGTTACCCCCTGCAACCATTTACTGTACTATGTGAAACTTCCCTTTTGCTTTGTCAGTGCAGAGAAGTCAGTACTACTACATGCCTTAATTGTTTTCTAGCTTAAAATTTCAAGTTTAGTCAATTGTCAGTAGGGGATATTTATAGGACATCCGTTCAAAACTGTACAATAAAAGAGTTCAGAATTAAAACCAAACCTGTTCAGGCACTTTTTTTGGACACATATCGGGCACTTTATTCATTAGCAGCCAAGTTTACATTCATATTCAGAATACGAGGATTTTCGTAAGATGTTCATTAGTATCGGGCACTTTAATCATTGCTAAATATCTGCACTTTGATTTCTCTGAGATGTTATGTTGTTAAGGATTTCCATGCGGTCTGAGGCTACACAGACCTTTGACATGTTGAAGTCTATAGCAATTGTCAAACCTTCATTGCACCCAAGTGTTTCTAATAATGTGGTTGAGTCAGAAAGCTCTTCCTAAACCATAGCTCTAGCAGCTTCCTTGTTTTCTAATCGTGATATTCTTGTATCCATATTTATCTTTAGACAAACTTTTAGATGCGGCTTCCACCTTGCTACTTTAGGACGAAACATTCACTTCATATCTTGTTTGTACAAAGGAATATTAATTAAATCCATATCAGCTAAGTATGATTCAATAAAATACAATGTTGTTCCCCCTTTTGCGAGGGGGCACCCCTTCTCCCGCTTTCCAACCCACTTTAGTAGAGGGGCGTATCCAGCCCACTAAATGCTAGGCGTAATGAGGATAAGAGCCTAAAAAAAATCTTTTCGTTCTATGAACTTTAAGGTGTATGAAGTCTCATAGTCAACTCAAAGAGCTTTCATAAAAATCATCATGGAGAGCTCTCCATCTAGGATGCTAAATTGCCCAACAAGAGACCAATAGCTTCCTCATATCTTCAGGTGTTAGCACTTAAAGCAAGCGAAAAAGCCACTCCCTTAGGATTTTTAATATCGATCATTATCCATCAATGCCCACACACATTTGACCAAATTTGTAAGTGTGTGTCCTTTGCAGCCCCATAAACTTTACAAGTGTCTTTTGTACTTTTATTTCGTTGTATACTTACCTTCTCAATTGGGAAGGAATTCTATGATAATCTCAAGCAAACATCTTTACCTTAGATGGTACTTTAATTCCCCATAAAGATTTCTAGGACTTAGTAGCTCCCTCTACTATCTAGCTAACAGAAAAAAATTCCCGGATCATTCATAATGCCATGCCTAAGTGTCAGATTGCTCTGTTGTTTCAATAGAAATGTAAAATAATTTTCTTATCGATGTCTAAGAAAAACCTATCCAATATATTGTGCCTCCACCTTGTCAGAGGAAGGTAGTCTCCCTCTCTTTCTAAAACACTAAACACTATACTATTTGAAAAACAAATGTTTTTTGGGCTAAGTGCTACATACAACTTAACTTCTCTAATAGAAAATGCACGAGAACAAACGCTCTCAAACTGGATAAGAAAGCTAACAGCGGAAGTCCATATCAGGCGATATAGGCTCGAAACTAAGGGCCCCTTGTTTTTAATGACGTAACTGGCCAGTGAACCCATTGAAGCAACACAACAAGTTCACTACTCTTTTGTGGCGGGAGTGGTTCTTTGGCATAGTTGGTCACAGCATCTAGTCCCTCGGGATCCAGTTTATGTGACCATATCAGAGTATATTTTTCATTTCCAATAAGCTGAATGATTTTCTGTTTTAGGACATCACGCCCCTCAAAGATGGCCTCCTTGTTCTAGCGTGGAGAATAGAAGGTACATGGGATGACATGGTGACAGCTTTGGTTGTTGGTGGGTGTCGAGATCTAAAAGTATATCTAGACTTTCTAGGTTTTAAGTGATAGATAATAAAAAATTAGAGAGTTAATATGTTATAATTAAGAATCTTACAGTAATTCACCCAATGAGAGATTATTTTGGTTGAAAAGAAAAAAAGACTTAAAAGTGATGAAAAAATATATTTATTGTTTCTTTAGTCATTAGGATAAGTCGAACAAGAACTCAAATTTAATTAGATTAAAAAACAAGTGCTCAATAAAACTTTTAAGTTTTAATAAGTGAACACTCATACCACGTATATCTTGGTGTTTTAGTTTTTCTCTTTAGTATTTTGGATGTTTGTGTCTAGACTATATAAAAATTTATGGATAAGTTTCTCTATCAAACAAAGAAATCAGCTCAGAGTTTTCGGACATTTATGTTGGAGTTTTCGTACTAGGCTCTCTATCTAGCAAAGAAGCTTGTCTGGAGTCTCCGAAAATTTAGACCAAACACTCTGAACCTCCTCTCTTTTTTGAAGTTAAGTGATGTTTGGAGTTTTTGGACATTTTGGCTAGAGTATCGGGATTGAGCTCTCTGTCTATACAAAAGACTTGTCTAAACTCTTCGAGCAACCTGTTCGAATACTCTAAAAAATGAATTCTGTGAGCAACAGCTAGTTTCGAGAGAGGTGGGTATTTAACTCTACCAATTCGAGAAGGAAACTGCTCATTCATTTCTACACCACTCCCAAGAGAATTTTAGATATTTCTCACTCTACTCTCTTAGATTTTGAGTTTAATCTATATTTAAGTTTGCTTTTTTAAGTGATTTGTGAGAGATTGGATCTTAGAATTTGAGTGAGCACTTGTGGATTAACGCCGGTGAAGACTCAAGCTTTTTATTTTTAAAGGATCATCTCCTAGACAATTAGACGTTGTCTGTGAGTATTCAATGTGTCAATCGTCTAGGATGTTTGTGAATATCTTCCTCACCTCCGCAAGAAAAAAATATATTAGTGAATTCCTGAGTTCTTCAAAGATTGGTTTGATAGAGCAGACTCTATAGAAAGCATGAACACGATGTCATAGTAGAGACTTTAATGGTTATTTTAGGCTAAGTGTTACGTTTTGATAAGAGTTTAGAAGCCAAACTAATTTCTAGAATTGAACTTAGTAAGACAAGAGATCAAAAAAGATCTGGCTTTTTAGAGCTCTTAATGAAGACATATGATTGGTTGATTTGAACTTCGATAAAAAATTGCTTGTCTCATAGCATCCCATTACTTATTATATTCTCTGTATTTTTTTTGCTTCCTCTCTAACTCTCAGGGTTTGTATCATTTGAGTGTCATTTGGACATTTTGAAGGAAGTCCAGAATTTTTGGACTGCGTAACAGGAAACTCCAGACTATCTCTCTGTCTGATAGAAATGCTAGTCTGCATACTCCAGACATTATGACTGGAGACTCCAGAGAAAAGTCTAATTTTCGCTGATAGTTTATTTCAGAATTAAAAGTGTACACATTCACTCCTTCTATGTGACTCAAGATCCTTTCAAGGTCGTGATGGTAGTGGTGGGCAGGTGGCAGGTAAAATCCTAGTCGAGCAGCTTGCTGGGCCAACAACGACGATACTCTTGAGTGTTGTGTTCCCTCTAGAGGGCATTGTCGAGTCATCTCACTCTCTCCCTAACGAAACTCTCCTAGGTAAAAACCGTGTTCAAACTACCTGGACGGGTGGCGGCGGCATTATGGTGTCACGTCCTCCTTGGAGGCGTCGTCTAGGAGATCCCATTTGCACCAATTCCACCTTTAGGCGCTTGGATTGATGCTTCTAGTTGGCAACAGGTTTGTGTGAGAGATGGGTGGATCATCTTCTCTCCTTCTCTCCCTCTGCAATCTCTTCTTGCAAAGTATGTGAGATTGTTTCAGATGTTTAAAGGTTATGAGTGATTTGATGGTGGCCTTGTAATAGCTTGGCGTCTAGTTATGCATAGGGGCAACTGGTACGACATCCCTTTGGGTTTGTGCAAGCGTTGTTGGCTTGTAGTGGTGGATTTTTTTTCTTTTTTGATTATAGCCTCTTAGGAAGAGATGTAATCTTAAAATTTTTACCGCTATATCAATATGAAAGTATTTATTGTTTGTTTTAAAAATCATTGCTGCCAAAGAGTTTTTTAAACTTGGTGGTGGATGGCACTTTTTTTTGAAAAAAATTATATAGGAAGTTTACTTTAAAGTACATTATTCTATTTTTTAAGTTTTTTGTTAATAATTAATTAATTAATTATACGCATGTAGCGTTTTGTGTGGCGAGAGGTGAGGATCGTAGCCGCCTAGCCGAAAGCAGCCCAAATCAACCCCACTTCTCCTTCTCTGCTCAGCACTTACGAATCCAACGACAACCATAGACGGCACACGCCACCAGCTCCCTTCTCCCTTCTCCCCTCCCCGCTGTCAGGGACGACGACCAAGCCGTCGTGCTCCATGTTGCGGCACCAGTGAGGACAGCGAGATCAGGGTACTAACATGTAATTTACATGTTTGTAGGCTGGTTGGTGGCCGCCAGTCATATAATCGACATGCAACCTCTGAACTGAACTCTTCTATTAAGTGCATGGCGGAGGACCTGTCTTTTCTCTAGAAAAGAACTTGCAAGCGAATGCAATGGACCAAATGGAACAACAGAGGAATGATCTGCACATGATAAAAGTAGCTATTTGCTCTATTATTGTTTATATTGCTGTCTATCTCCTTGCTTCATATACATCTATTCTTCACTGCACATTATCTACAGAACATCAAGAACAATGTTTGCTATGCATGCTCTTTGGGATTAGGACCAATGCTGTAGGATGACTAAATTCAGGGTTGTTCCAAGCTTATATCAGGTTCTTATATTGACCGTATTTCCTTGCATCATAATTGTTCTCGATTTTCAGCTTGAGTTAAATGAATATTTTATCACTATATATTTTTTTTTGTTGAGAAAGATGTTAAATCTTTTGATGGCCTATTGGCATCTGGTGCATGATAGCTATTTTTATGCATGGCATCCTTTCCACTGTCTCTGAACATATTAAATTATCATGATATTTATATCACATGATCTTCACTCAATTTAACTTGAGGGGAATATGATTTCTGTAGTTTTCTAATTAGCATTCACTGTTAGCTACAATATTTTACAAATATAATATAATTGATCTTTCCTTCACATCACTTTTCATGTAGTAGATTGGATGGCGTGATGTTTATGCTGCAACTGACTTTGAATTTTCTACTGAATACTTTTGATATTATGTATCAAGTTTTGGTTCTCGACTGACATCCTCTAATTTGTATCTAAATGATAATTATGTAGTGTTCAGATCAGCAAATAAAAGATTGGCTTGATTAGGCTTTGCTCCTAAAGTTTGAGCATTCTTGAATTGACTGACAGCTATATTTGCTGCTTGCCATACTAGAGAGTTACTCTTCGGGGTTCCTGACCATGTGTTTATCAGTCTGGACCATCCATATTTGCTATGCATAGCATCTAATTTCTACCTTTCTTTGCAGATGAGAAGGCCAATCACTAAATTTGGTCACCTACTAATACATTACTCTAATCAGGTCTGCGTCAATTTATAGGTTACGGTGTTATTTAGATGAGTTCTACCAACAGACTTGTATGCCATCACATGAGCCTATAATTTGTGCTTTTGCTTGCTTCAATCAGATTCACTTCTATCAATTGTTTGTGTGTTTGCTTCTACAGGATGGTACTGATGTTTCAATTGTGATGTTTCAGTTGTGTTCTTCAAGTGTAGCAAGCACAACTTCTGGGTTAACATCGCTGACCTTCTTGACTTCATAATTAGGCTGTGTTTGCTAGTGGGGGTTAGGAACATGATCTTCACGTAAAACGGAGCGGTAGATTAGCATATGATTACTTTTTTATTAGCTAAACGTTCCGTTTCTCACAGTTTTTGTAATATTTTTGGCTACTCTGAATGGACGACACGAATTTTTTCTCTATATATATAGGGCTCCTCGATTGGCCCGAGTTACTCAACGACTTGCATCCGTCTTCCTGCCCAGACTCAGATGCATTCTTTAGGTATTGTTAGGACGGCCCATCTGCAGAGGAGCCCAGGCCCATCTGCCAACTTTATGGGGGCCCGCCTAACATATAGAGTAGTAAGTAGTACTACTACTTGAAAAATCAAAACCTCTAGAAATGAAAAAATGAAATCCTCCAGAATCTGGATTCGTAATGCGACACGTACATCATGCATGCTCACGGATGTCGGAGCTAATTCTTAATCTTAATCCAAGTCATGCATGATGACCTATTTCTTATGCGGAATTGAGACGATGAATTCACCGGCGTTGGATTGGACAAGGAAAGCCATTGATGCCGCTTAGTTTGTATCGGTGCTGTCGATGTCAAATTGGCGGCGTGGAATTCGTGGCATCAAGAGCCCTCGTTTCTCGTTTCTCGTGAAGTCAACTACTCACTATCCATCATCTTCTGCTGCGATATGGATATTGTTGCTGATGGTGTGCAATGATAGGATTAAAGAATGCCACTGGTGCGCTCCACATGACATATATTTTGTTGGAACATGCAGAGCTGCCATCAGTAGACTGTGATTTTTGTAATGAGTTTACAGCAAGTAACCTGTAACTGAGACAAGTGCAGAGCTCACCTACTGCTATCTCCGGCCTTCACTCCAAAGGATGCTAAATACTACTTATTACTACTAATCTGCCGCAAGTGTATGTACTCCATATACTTGTGTTTCACTTTGCAGCAACAGATGCTTGCAATGCTGCACTACAAATCTACAATAGTGCAATAGCTATCCAATCCATTCATTCATTTAAACGATCAGAAAAACGAGCCCAAATGTACTTCCTTTTTCAGCACAGTATGATGAAAAGGCCAAAAATTTACTGATCAGAAAAGAACAAACTGCACTCCAGAACCAGAAGAGCAGGGCTGATCAATATTCGATTCGACGCAACGACTCAAAGGTAAAACGAATCCACTACGCAAGCGGCGTTGCCATCCCTCCCTGCCTCACTGACAGGTGGGTCCTACATGGGGCCTAGCTGCCACCTGCCAGCCTACCCACCACGTGTGAGCCAGGCTATGCTCCAGTAAGTTCTTTTTTTTTGGCATATGGCATGTTCTGTTTCTGTATTTTCATTCCACTCCATGACCCACAGCTGACACAATTTTAAGATATTTGCATTCTATTCCATGACCATAGTTGGCACAATTTTAAGATATTGTTGCCCTCGCCTTAACAATTATCCATTGTCATCCAACAGCCAACACTTTGGCACCGTTAGATCAACTATTTTATGGGATGGTTTAGATTAAGGCAGGTGTAATATGTTCTCGATTTTTCAACAGGGATTCTAATGCTTCATCCAACCGACTATGAGTGGTTCAATCAAGTTTAAATGTTACGATATTCCGATTAAATACTACCGGATTGCTCACATTGCATTGCACATATACATGTATACTTATAATAGAACTCAAGAAATATCGGCCGATTGGTGACTAGATTGTCTATTTTTAAATGAATATACACGTAATTTATGATTTCGCATGTTTGTAGTTCGTGGTAAGACAATTGCCACTAAGATATCAGGGAGTTTATTCCGAAATTCAAAGTTGATGAGGGGCCTAACTAAAAAATGTACACCTTGTCGCCCCCATCTATAAGTAGTAACCCAATTGATTCCATCACCCAACACCCTAACCCACAATTACAATCCAAGATACCCGGACACTTTTACAGAAATGCCCCCCAAACTCCTCACTTATCTCATCCTACCCCTCCTCCTCGCCGCCGCCGCCGCAGCGCTCCGCCACCCGTCTCCGGCGAATTCGACGGCCTCCTCCGGAGAGCCCGTCTACCTATGGCCGCTACCGAAGAGCTTCACCTCCGGGTCCCAGACCCTGCTGGTCGACCCTGGCCTCGCGCTCGACGCCCAGGGCCCCGGCGGCGCCGCCGAGGCGGTCGCGGAGGCATTTGAGAGGTACAGGTCGCTCGTCTTCACCTCGTGGGCGCACTCCGCCCGCAACGGCTCGGGAGGGTACGGCGTCGCTAAGCTCACCGTCGTCGTCGCCTCCGCCGATGAGACGGTACGCGCTGTTCCCGAGCTTGGTTGATAGTTGCTTCGTCTGGATCAGTACGCGACTGTGAGTTTCTCGGTGTTTTGGGATTTAGCTGGAGCTGGGAGTGGACGAGAGCTACACGATCTACGTGGCGGCGGCCGGCGGCGTCAATTCCATCGTTGGTGGAGCAATCATAGAGGTGTTTCCCCCTCTCCAGATTTTTTTTTTACTTTTTTTCTAGTAGTTTACTAGTAGTTTTGGTGAAGTGTTTTGGGAGAATTTGACGTTGAGGGCTATTCTCTAATCCCCTTTTTAAGTACGGTTGACTCCTATTGGAGTTTTGGAGCATGTAGAGTGAGCTGAGTGATAAAAAAGACTCAAATCTGGAATTACAGCAAATATTGATGAATTGGTTTCCAGTGAAACGCAGGTTAGAACGGTATATGGTAGCTATATGATTGTTTTTTTAATGAACTAGCACTTGTGCTAAGGCGCTGAACTTTTCTTTCCGTGCATGTTAATTAGACTAGTGTATCTAACTGTACAAATCTGGCGAAAGTTCATAGATGATCTCACGATCATGTGGTTTTAATCTTGTACACCTCTCAATAGATGCAACAGAATTTTGTGATCTTCGTGGAAACTCTGACAGGAAATGCACATATTGTTATGGGTTTTATTGAACAAAACTAACGATTGGTACTGTTTGTGGAATGTGTGCTGATTTGAGACGAACATCATTTCCGAATATTTTAGGATTCTAATACCAGGCTTGGGGCCTTGGGGGCATGGATTCAACTAAAGTATCCCTTACTCATATACAGTTTAGGGTTGCCGGTTGTGCCCCTGCAAACTTTCAGAGAACTGAAGACAAATGTTGCTATTAGCTATACATACCACTTGTAAAAAATGTGCCAGGCAAGATTAAGTTACAATCTTGTCCCACATTTCTCTTTTATGCACGAGGATATGGTAACTGAAGCTGTATTTTATCTGTCCTTGCAGGCTAATACCATTTATGGAGCTATTCGTGGATTAGAGGTATGAACTTAGTGTTTAAAATTTATTTATGAGGAACTCCTTTTTTTTCCATGTTTCTATGTTTTTCACCTGCTTATTGTGTTGCATTTCGAGGTAGTAGTTATTGACTATGCTCTAAGGTTCTGGAGAATTATAACTCAGTTGATGATACATTTCACGTATCCATTGATCGATTAGTGTTATGCTAGTCCTGTAACTATTTACTTTTTGAACAGTTCCATGGCTAATTTCCTTTTACATTTTTCTGCTTTCCTGAAAAAAGAAATCTTTCCCCCTTTTGTAATGGTTGGCAGACATTCAGTCAATTGTGTGTTTTCAACTACGATACCAAAAATGTCGAAGTGCATCATGCCCCATGGTACATCCAAGATGAACCACGCTTTGCTTTTCGTGGGTTGCTCCTTGGTAAGCAACAATATCTTTAAAGGTTTATCCTGATATGACTGGTTAGTCAAAACAAAAAAAACCAAGATTATCTGTTTTTCCCTGTCACATCTATTGCAGACACATCAAGGCATTTCCTCCCAGTAGATGTGATTAAGCAAGTGATTGACTCCATATCATTTTCTAAGTTGGTAATATATTATTAGTTGTTTTTACCAGAACAACATTTCCCTTTTCTCTTGCTATATACTGAAACCTAGAGTTGTGTCCAGTAGAATGTTCTTCATTGGCATATCATCGATGAGCAATCTTTTCCATTAGAAGTACCATCATATCCAAATCTATGGAAGGGTTCATATTCAAAATGGGAGCGCTACACAGTGGAAGATGCACGTGATATTGTCAGGTATTGAGTCTATCATTTGGATTTTTGCATTTTTTGTATCTTCTTTTTATTCTATTGCAAAGTTCTTTCAGTTCACTTATAAAAGATGTTCTCTGATTGTTTTCCCTGCAATTTCACATCTGAAACTTCCCCGACTCTAAAGCTATGCTAGGAAAAGAGGTATGCTTATTTCCAATTAGATATATTTTCTGTCATCTTGCTGAGTGTAGTATCGTTCTATTTTAGTTGGAAGTTTAGGACTCACAGGGGATCACATGATACTCATGTAATTACATGTTTATTGAATCCTTCCTTACAGTTTGCCTAGCTGTTGCTTGTCTAGAATGATAGTGCTCTACAAGGAATACATGTTCTGATTATTATTCATTTCTCTTAGGTATCCATGTCATGGCTGAAATTGACGTGCCTGGCCATGCAGAATCATGGTGAGTTTGCACATACAGTTTCCTATCAGACTTCTGCTTGTGCGTCAGTGAGACTTTCCCCAACTGCTTTGTCATGTGCAACAGAATAATCTCATGTTCAATTAAACAAATCATCACCTGTTGTTTTTTGTGTCACTTAGAGTTGCAATTGTTTGATTGACGAAATGTGTGGTTACTCCAATCTCTAGCATTTCACCCATTATGTTTAATTCATGTGTCACTACGTTCTGTTTGATTCAGTGATTTAGTTTGAACACATTGCATATTTGTGTACACAACCAAGCAACTGGGGATTCAGTAACTACCTTATGTGCTTAGGGTAGCAAACATTTCAGAATTCAGATTTGGTTTTGCCCCCATAGTTTTGCTCTGTTGTGCTTATTAGATGAAGTTGACTTGTTTGAAACTCAGAAATACTTATGCAAATATTTAAATTTCTGCAGGGGAAAAGGATATCGAAAGCTCTGGCCTTCTCCTAAGTGTAGAGAGCCGTTAGATGTTACTAGCAATTTCACATTTGAAGTAATTTCTGGAATTTTGTCTGGTTAGTTCCTCTTTTTTTTCCATTAAAAAAACTTGGTCAGTTTAGGGATCTATTGTTGCTCTGTCACACGTCTCTGTATTTTTATATATCCAAACTTGAATATTTTTTGTTTTCATGGAGAGTGAAAACAAAACAATTATAGTAATGAATTGTGACATGTGGAATGGGTAAGGCAATTTACAAAAATGAGTGTCATCCAGTTTAGACATTGGTATTCACATCTGTACTTAGTGCTTTATCTAGTACTGGTGCACCAAAATGGACTGATCAATTCGAATTTCAGCCATGTATGGTTACTCATCACTGTAAACTCAAAACACGAACAGATTCACATAATTAGGCCTTCTGCAGAACATAGTCAATAATTCTATATTTCTATATTTTTCAGTCATTTTAGCATGCAATTGACATTGACCACTGGTATCTAATTCACTATAGTGAGCAAGGTGTGCAAAATTATCAGCTAGAGTAGGATCATCCTTTTGTACAATATTTGCCCACTAAATATTCATAGTAATGTTACATGATAATCACCTGTTTCTGCTGGCAATGGCAGAGTGCAAGTTATAGAGCATCATATCGTTGCTGCAATTCAACCAAATTAACTTCTTGTTCCTTTCAGATATGAGAAAAATCTTCCCATTTGGGCTCTTTCACTTGGGTGGTGATGAAGTATATACAGGTTAGCCTGCTTCTCTTGCTTAATAGGGGACACTATATTAATAAAATCTTATGATGCTGGGATGTTTCAGACTTTTGGAAGTGAGTATGAGTCAATTATCTTCCATTAAACTGCTTTGTTAGAAGCTATAAACCTTTTATTTATAGGAAGGAAACCTTGTCTCTAATAACACTTTTGCCAAACAAGGCTTGCTGTGTTGTAAGTTACAACTGCAATTTATGTCTGCTTTCCTTTATTTTTAGTTTAAACTGTAAGTTGTATATTATTTTCCAGAATATTTATTCTTGATCCGTGCCAGAATAATAGGTTCATACTTCATACAAAATTCAGTAGAGTATCTTGTAACTGATAGATACATCATGTTCATTGATGTGACTGGTGACATCTCTCTTTTATTTGATAGACTGGGCATTGTTGTATTTTTTTCCATGTATCAGTTCAGTACAATAGCAGTTGATACATTATCATGCTAAACTAGATGCTGATGTATAATTGCTTTCCTATGTTATGGAGTTTTTTTTCTTGTGAAGTTCTTTCCAATCTCATTCTATTTCCCACCTCAGGTTGCTGGAATTCAACACCCCATGTGAGACAATGGTATGTGCTCTAGTTTTTGTAAATGGTTTGCCAATCTTCTGCTAGACATTCGTTTCTTTTCACTGCTTAACAGCACCTATTTCCAGGCTTCATGAACGCAACATGACTACAAAAGATGCGTACAAATACTTCGTGCTGAAGGCTCAAGAGATGGCAATTAATCTTAATTGGATTCCAGTAAACTGGTTCGCTCTCTGCTTGCGTACTTTTGCTTAGGACTTAATTGAATAAAGAGACACGAGATTTACTTTTTATTTGTGGCATGCTACCTTTTTTATCTTTCAGGGAAGAAACCTTCAACTCATTCAAAGAAAATCTCAATCCTCTAACTGTGGTGCATAACTGGTAATTCATTAATTTGTGTTCAGCAATTGAATCAGTTTCTTTCAGTTCTTGACAACCATACCTTCCATGCTAGTGGACATCCATTACATACCCTGAATCTTCACATTATTGCAGGCTGGGTCCTGGAGTCTGTCCTAAAGTTGTTGAAAAGGGTTTCAGATGTATAATGAGTAACCAAGGTGTATGGTACCTTGATCATCTTGATGTTCCCTGGGAAGATTTCTACACTAGTGAGCCACTCGCTGGAATTAATAACACAGCACAGCAAAAGCTTGTACTTGGTGGAGAGGTTTGCATGTGGGGTGAAACAGCAGACACATCTGATGTTCAGCAAACAATATGGCCACGAGCAGCTGCAGCAGCAGGTATGAACTGTACAAGTTTTGGAAGCTTGCACTGTATTTAAATCTCTCTGTCTTTCCTTTCCTTTCTCTTTTTATGCTTATTGTTTTCATATGGACTTATGTGTCTTTATTAAATTACTATAGAGCGTATGTGGAGTCAGTTGGAGGCCATATCTGCCCAAGACCTGGAAACAACCGTCTTGGCTCGGTTACACTACTTCAGATGCCTGCTGAATCACCGTGGAATCGCTGCAGCTCCAGTCACAAACTCCTATGCTCGGCGCCCCCCAACCGGTCCTGGTTCGTGCTTCATGCAGTAAACAGGGACCTGCAAAGCAAAGATAGGCGTAAGAGGGGTACTTGCCTCCATACACCTTCCATACTTCCTACAAAAACGGCATCTTGTCAGTTTTATTGTACTGTTTCTGTATGTTCGTTTCCATTACATTATCTATCGCACAGATGTTTGACAATAAAATTTTATAGTCCCTTGTGTATTTTTGCCCTAAGTTTGAAATAAAACTGCAGCCTTTTTTTAAAAAAAAATGCAAGAAAAGGTGGTCATCACTGTAACAGTAAAGTTTATATTCATTTTGCCAGTCTTGGTTTTGAATTCCTCCCACGTGTATCGGGTTCAAGATTTGCAACTGGCCAGTTGGCCAAGCTCCTTTGAACTGGTAAAAGAGAAGAGATCTCGATTCGGATATTTCAATTGCCATTGCTTACTCGACTGGATTTGGATTTTGGGACCCCATCATTTTCAGTCATCACCCTTTCTTGAGTTTGGCTTTGACCTGAAACTTGTGCTCCACTTGCTGGTCTAAGACTGCATTTATGGGGCGTGTAAATTACGACCACCTGTTGCTGCTTGGTTGATCTAGATGAGAGATGAGAAGAAGTTTTGGTCATTTGTTACAGGTCACTGTCTTCAAATGTCACCATCCTTGGCCATACATATCTACGCCTTTTTTTTTTCTCTATCCAGAGTTGAGTTTTTTTCCGTAAGGTGAGCAGTGAATGTGAAGAAAGGTATACCACCTATAATAAGCAGCTGTGTGAAACTTTTTCGTTAAAAGGAAGAGAAAGATTGGCCCTTTGGACTGAGACCAGTGACTGTGACTCTTTGAGGCAGACTGGAGAATGACCCTTCTGTATCCAGTTCTTCACTGCAGTGCATATTTTTTCTTCCTATGTGAATAACTGATGTGACTGCTGAGTAATCCGTAGAATACACATTGACTATGTGTGTACTCATGTAGTATACTGGCAGTAGATCTGTACTGCAGTAGATGTTGTGCAGGTTGGAATCTTTTTTTCTGGCAGTATTGGTAACTTTCCTAGCCTTTGATTCTGACATGTATCTACTGTCTATTACAAAGTGTGGTTGTGCTTTTACAGAATCATGTAGCCCTGTATTTGCTACATCACAACTGTAGCTCCTTACAGAGGAAGCAAGGGATCCTGTGTGACATGTAGAATTACTGTATGATATAGTTTACCCTCAACTTAAGACTGGGGACCTTGACCAATGGACTGGCATTGTTATATGTACAAAAACAAAGGTACCCCATGGTTATAATGCAAAGTGCACAAAGCAACTCATCATTACATAGAACTCCCTCTGTTTCGTTCAAAAAAAATACTAGACATCTTTGTTTTAAGAAAATCAATATTTGAAAATTTTGATAAAAATATCTATTTATCATGTTAATTTTGTAACTGAAAGAAATCAATGATTAAAGTGTAAGGGGCTGATATCCATTATATTTATATGCAGTAGTAACATTGTTATTCGAGACTCTTAAGATTAATCCGACAACAGTTTGACATGTATTTTAAAAAAACACCCTATCTAAATGAACACTATTTGAGCCTACCATCCCATAAGACCTTTTTGTTTGCAAAAATCATTTGCAATAGAACTATTTATGAAGTAAATAATACCCAACATATAAAATAAATAATTTTTATTAAATTTAGAAACTATGATATAATCCGTACTTATTTATATCATTGCAACTGCCTCTGCAACCAGGCACAAACACATGTCAGGTTTCGGAGTGTCACTGTGTCAGTGTCCAAAGAGCAGGTGTACCTAACATTTTAGGGGAGAGAGAGGGGTGCAGTTTTATGTTTTTTTCCGTTCCGTTCCGTTCTCCCGCGGGTAGAGCTACCAAAGCAGTCAACGCCACCCCCCTGCCCGTCAAACCGCGGGCCCCACCGCGCAGTCACCCGCCGTCCGATCGCTCCAGGGCGCACGAATCTCGGCGCGGATCGGACGCCCGCCTCCACCCTCAAAACCCTCGCCCCACTTCCCCCCTCTTCCCCTTCTTCCCCTTCCCTTCCTCGCGACCGCTGCTCGCCTCGATCTCCCCGATCTGCTCGCCCCCAAGCGCCGCGATTCGCCCGCGGATTTGAGCCTGGGTTACGGTTTGGTCGGATCAGGTTGGGTGTTTTTTTTTTCAGTGATTTTTGTGGATTTTTTTTGGGCGTGGAATGGCGTGAGAATCCCGCGTTTTTGGTGCGATTTTGTGTAGGTTTGGTTCGTCGGTGCTCCGATTCGTGGCCATGGCCACGCCCGAAGACGGTGCCGCCGCCGCCGCCGCGGCGGCGGGTGGGCCTGTTGGCCCTGGCGGGAACAAGTTCTGGCGCTCCGCGTCGTGGTCTGCCTCGCGGGAGCCGCCCCCCGATGCGGCGCCGCCTGCGGGAACGGGCGCGGCGGCTGCCCAGGCACGCCGCATCCCGCCGCCACCGCCGCCTCTGACTCCGCGCGGGAAGCCGCGGTCCTGCCTCCCGCCGCTGCAGCCGCTCAACATCACGCGCCGCAGCCTGGACGAGTGGCCCAGGGCGGGGTCCGACGACGTGGGCGAGTGGCCCAACCCCACCACCCCCGGTGCGTCCAAGGCGGACGACACGGCCTCAGCCAAGCCCGGGGAGGGCCTCCGCTTGGACCTCACCTCCCTCAGGTCGCAGGGTCGCAAAGACCAGATCGCCTTCTTCGACAAGGAGTGCTCCAAGGTTGCTGGCCATGTCTATCTTGGAGGTGATGCCGTTGCCAAGAACCGTGATATCTTGCGGAAGAACGGGATCACCCACGTGCTCAATTGCGTCGGCTTCGTTTGTCCAGAGTACTTTAAGTCGGACCTCGTCTACCGGACGCTTTGGCTTCAGGACAGCCCAACAGAGGACATCACCAGTATCTTGTATGATGTGTTTGATTACTTTGAGGATGTGAGGGAGCAGGGTGGGCGTGTCTTCGTACATTGCTGCCAAGGGGTATCACGGTCTACATCGCTGGTGATAGCGTACTTGATGTGGAGGGAAGGGCAGAGCTTTGATGATGCATTCCAGCTTGTGAAAGCTGCCCGGGGGATCGCAAATCCAAACATGGGGTTCGCTTGCCAGCTACTCCAGTGCCAAAAGCGGGTTCATGCAATTCCGCTATCTCCAAATTCAGTGCTGCGGATGTACCGGATGGCACCTCACTCACCTTATGCGCCACTGCATTTAGTACCCAAAATGCTCAACGAACCCTCACCTGCTGCCCTGGACTCTAGGGGTGCATTCATAGTTCATGTGCTCTCATCGATCTATGTTTGGGTTGGGATGAAATGTGATCAAGTAATGGAGAAGGATGCAAGAGGGGCGGCATTCCAGGTGGTGAGGTATGAGAAGGTGCAGGGGCATATCAAAGTTGTTAGGGAAGGATTGGAGCAGCCAGAATTTTGGGATGCCTTTTCCAGTGCACCTGTTAATTCAGATAGCAATGCAAAGATTAGCAAGGATCATATCGATTCAGCATCCAGGACTAGCCCAGGAAGCCGGAGGGTGGAATCTTATGATGCTGATTTTGAGCTTGCTTACAAAGCAGTCACTGGGGGTGTTGTTCCAGCATTCTCGTCTTCAGGGGCTGGTGATGAGACCCATCTTCCAGCAAGAGAAAGTAGCTGGAGTTCATTAAGGCGCAAGTTCATCTCTAGGTCATTAGCTCGAGTGTATTCAGATTCTGCTTTGATCAAGAACTTGGATCCACGGGTAGACCGAGTACAACACCTGGCTGCAGAGGCATCGACATCACCACCTTTCCTGTCTCCAAGCTCTTTATCGTCAGACTCAAGCATCAGTTCAAAGTATAGTTCAGACTCACCCTCATTGTCACCTTCAACTAGCTCACCACCATCACTTGGTCTTTCGCCTGCCTCATCTAATTTTCCCCACACTTTGGTGCCATCATCTAGGTCCCCCCTAAACCAATCATCTAATGAGGAACCTTCGAAGTCTGTCCTGGGTTCAATACGTTCTCCTTCCAAGCCCTCTTCTATAGCAGAAAGAAGAGGAGGATTTTCATCTCTGAAGTTACCATACTTCCAAAAGGATCTAGTATTACCACCAAGGGTACCGACCACTCTTCGCAGAGAAGAGGGAGTTACAGATAAGAGTAATAATAATGGTGTAAAACAGTCTAGTGGTGTGTGTTTCCCAGAGAAATGCATTGGCAATACATCAACAGTGCACACTAAAACTGGATTAACTGAGCGTACTGACAGTATCTCTGAGGCCTGCAGTAATGTACAACTATTAGTCTACCGTTGGCCCAGCATGGAAAAGCTAATTACATTCACTCGCAAGGATCTTGACCCAAAATCAGTTTTGATTTTTGTTACTCCTGATGACAGCAGAAGTGAAGCAGTTAAAACAGTACACATATGGATAGGAGGTGAATTTGAGAGCAGCAAATGTGTTGACTCTGTTGATTGGCAGCAAGTTGCTGGTGATTTTTTTCATCTAAAGGAGTTCAGCAATACCCTTCCTGTTAAGGTGCCTACCTGTATACTATACTCACCTCTATTTTATCCACTCTGCTTGTTACTAGGAAGCTTTAACGCTAGTTGAGCTTTATATATTCTGTAGGATGTTAGAGAATACTAATTCCAAATTTACTCCTTTAGATGACACGAGTAATTTTTATGCCTATTTCAGATAGTTTTCCACCATAGTCGAAACTTTTCTAGCAGCCATCCATCACTTATCATTGCTTTGAGCTCACTGCTGATGCCAGTCTGTCAACTCTTCTCTTATTGTGCATTGCAGTTACATTTTAGTGGAATGCAAAATCATTTATTATGCTATTACTGTGTAGAAATATTGCAAATAGGTGAACCATTTTGTGGCATGTTGAGAATGATATATTCAGAACAGTTTATGACAGTTTCAAAATGCATAAACTCCAAATACGTAAAAGTCCAATGATTAGTTACTGGACAGGGACTTTTTTGTAGTCTTCACCTAGATTATTGGGCCATCTTAGGAAGGTGAAATGGAAACATGAAAACTTAACCTTTTTTGTCTGGTTATGCAGAGTGCCTAGTGCCAGACAACTTTTATGAGATATGTTATCCTATTGATTATATTATATCATGATTCATTGATACTTCTAGGTCTGTAGTATATGCCCACAAACAACTGATGCCCATATGGTTGACTAGTAAACAGGCATAACTACACATTGGTTGACAGTTCTATTGAGAAGCATATGGTGAATCCTTTCATACCATCTCACAAATGGAATTATAACTTCTGTTTGTTCAAGTCTTTACATTCCATTCCATCTTCCTGTTAAGTAAAATTGTGTTTGCCTTCCTGTATGAACTGGCATGGACCATAACTTTCTATGGAAAAAAATATCGATATTTTTCTTGATTATTTTTCGTATTGGTTTACTGTTAAAGCACATGGAAGTATGGAACTTCGGTTGATCCTTTCATTTATTGGTCACACCACAATTCTGTGAACTGCTGGCATTCACTATAAATTCTCATAAATTTGGCATGAATTGTGTGAACCTTGCATGGAACTATCTTCACTTAGTTCTACTTAGCTGGTGGTTTCTCATGACCTTACAAATGACACAATGACAAACATCATCTGTGGACTTATGTTATAAAGAAACATTACAAATTCTCCACTTTAGTGTGGTATTTCTTCATGCCATGCAACATTTATTCTGCCTTGCAATTTATAACTGGAGGCCATATTGGATTTGAATAATGCAGGTTTTCAAGGAGCATGAAAGGGAAAATCTTTTGGAAGTGCTGAATGCCCGTTAATGTTATGCTCAGGCTGTAGGTATCAATCAGCATATTGTAGTAACTTAACAAAGTCAGCCGTGAAGTATGATGATTGAATGAAGGCATTTCCTCCAGAATCGCTCCTTACGGTGGTGATTTTCAGCGAGGTATAAGCCGTTTCAACTGTTCCCCTTGAACATATAATAGACTACAGATTCCATTTAGTATTACTGATGATGGATTGTCAATTGTGCGTACCTCATATGATTTGCTTATGGTCAGAAATGGGCAGGAGGCTGCCAGAACGTTGTATCTGTGAGACACATGGATCGGGTTTTGGCACAACTGGGGTGGTTGTATATTATCCGCTCCCCTGTAATGTAAGCTCAGAAACTGGGAGACCACCATGTCGTTTTCACCCCTAACAGTTTCTTGTACATCTTGGAAAGGAACAAGCAGATCAGATGTGTAATCCTCTTGGCTTATAAGTCGCTCCTTCATTGGTCTTAACTTTTAAGTCACCTTTGAGCTCGGTTGTTATCCCATGTTTGGTACTCAATGATATTATCCCATGTTTCTATTGAGGTCGATTACCGTTCAGGCCGAAATGTAAGTGGCCCTCACGCGGGTCATAATTCTATTGAGGTCGAAATATAAATAGGCTGCATGTGGGCCACATTACCGTTTCAGACGAAATATAAATGGGCAAATAAAAAAGTTAGGTTGAGTTTGCATTGCTTTCCTGCCGCAAAATCGAGTACACGTATCCTTCAAGTGCAAACGAGATTCGGTTTTGACTGATATGATCACTACATGATATAGGGTCTACATACTATCTACATATTATTGACATCCTCTCCAACCCTTTATCTCTATCCCTGTTGGTGGCTACGGTGAGGTGGGCAAGAGCAATGAGGTCCTTATCAAAGCCGATAGCCTCTTCACCCTTGTCTATCTATTGCCCTCTCGACTGATTTAATCCTTCATTGTCGTTTTTCCTCTGTCTTCCAACATGGAGCCGATCTAAAATAGCTCTGCTACCGTTAGGACTAGGAGGCTGATTGCCTCCAGTCTTAGCCCTTCCTATGCTCACTTGACGTCAGCTTGCTTGTTGTTTCCTTAACCTCATTGATACGGTTGGTAGAGGCATAGGTATGGACAAGGACAACCTAGATTGATGATCACCGTACATGCGACTAGGGTAAGGCAACGTAAGGTAGGGCTTAATCCAATGGTGGCGTGAGGTGGGCTTGTTCCTCGGTTGACAACACCCTTTAGGCGAGACCAACATGGACCCTCGGCGTGTGCTGCTGCCCACGACAAGCTCGTTGGGACGTTGTTCGATTCGCCACTTCATGCTCATCAACATTGCCGATAGTGACAAAACGGTGCGTGAATCTAGAGGAAGAGGGAGAATAGAGAAGAGGATGTGACCTTGTTGCTGCCCATTTCTTCTTTATTGTCATGTGGCTACGACGGTAGTGGCTACCACCACCACCACATCATGCCTCCTTCGTTGCTGCTGCTGTCACCACCACCACCTGCTCCTCGATCTTGTCCTCTCACACTCTTCTCTAGTAGCTCTAGCTCTTTCCTGCTCCCCAATCCCACCACTGACGTCATGTCACTCCCTCCAAAACTGTGCTCGAGGAGCCCCTTCTATAGTGAGAAATGACACAACCCACTAGCTGCCAATCCACTCTCCTCCCTTCTTCCCAAGCTACTCTGCTCTCGACCATCCCTAAGCTGCCCCATCTCCTGACCACTGCTCCCTATCAGGGGCGCTCAATGTGTCCAGCTCCCGAGGAACGATAGGGACAGATGGAGATAAGTAGGGGGAGAGAGAAGGAAAAGAGAAGAGAGAAGAATAGTGAGGATGACTTTTGCCATGTAAACACCTAGTTAGCAAGAGTGGCCACGTAAACACTAATTTAACTCGGTTTTACAGGTTGAGGGTCAAGTTTTTGGTATTGCGATTTAAACTCGATGGAAAGATGAGGCACGAAAGTGGACTTATCACATTACCGTTCAGGCCAGAATATAAGTGGGCCACATTACCCTTTCAGGCCGAATATAATTTGACAGCACACGGGACAAGTTCTTCCACGGCCCAACTGCAAATGACTGCGCGTCTTAACGTACCGGGTCAACTAGCAACCACGGTGTGCCCTGACGATTGAAAGAAAATTTTACATTATATATCAAGCACCTGAAGAGAACGGCCTGATGAGCCTCAAAAACGGCAGCCGAGTTCACTACCAGCAGGCTGGTCTCCCTCAACAATTTGCCACTGGATTCTAAGCTATAATTCCTTCAGCCTTCTGAGCTCCATGTTAACATCATAACCCTACGATCTGTCGTCGAGTAAACTCGTCAGATGTCTGTCATTGATCTCTGATACCAAGCCTTTAGTCCGGTGTAGCAAGGCAACAAGTGGATTTCTTCTCATGTTGTTTGGTCAGCTGTTAGCAGAATTTGACGGGTTTGCAGTGGCTGGCTTCTGCGGTTTACCTCTCAAGAAGCTCTTTGTGTACAGGGCTCCAAATACAATAGCCTGGTATGGAACAATGTAAATCATAAATGAAATGGAAATTCGTAATATCATGAAATGATCTATGAGGCTAAGCCAGATGACTTACAGCGCCAACCCACTGCATCCAGCTAAGAGGATGTACAAACCAGACACAGGACAATAATATACTCACCAGCTACAACAATACATGGAAAATTACTGTTATGGAAAGGCTAAATAAGACAACTCTAAGCGTTTAAGGATGATGAAAACAGCATTCACCTGTCTAGTTGTCATTATCGTAGCAAATGTGAGAGCCCCGAATGTCCGTATGGTGTACGATATGAAGAACTGACTGGCTGTTGCAACCTGGAATTTGATACCCAGTAAAAAAATATATATTGAACTCATCATTCAAACAATCACTATCTAGCTTCAATTTGTGGGTGGAGTACCAAATATTTAAAATTTGAGACAGTCAGAAGATCTATTTCTCCTAAATTTCATGTCCAACCAGATGTAGCAGTCATTAAGTTTCATCTCCATTTGCGGCTTATGTGGAGAGGTGGTGATATGGAAACATGGAACAAGCAACAAAATTTCATGTTAAACTGTCAAAGGGTTAGTCTTACACTGGATAGGATTATGACATCATAGAAGCAATCTGGATGACAAAACATAAAGTCCACAGCTGGAATCATCTGTGTAAAATGTGTATAATGACTATGAATCCCCCGAGCGTATACAAGGGGGTTGGGTTTATATATATACAGCCCAGGCCAGTGAGTCTGTCTAACACCCCCCGCAGTCGCAGCGGAAGGGGAACGGATGTAGAGGCTGGACCGAAAACTGGTGAACAAAGGCGTGGACAGGCCTTTGGTCATTATATCGGCAAACTGATGTGCCGATGGTACATGGAGCACCCGAACCTGTCCTAATACAACCTTGTCATGGACAAAATAGATATCGATCTCGATGTGCTTGGTATGTCGGTGATGGACCGGATTGGCGGTCATATAGACGGCACTGATATTGTCGCAGTAGGCGATGGTCGCGGTGGAGAGGGGTGCACGGAGCTCCTGGAGAAGCTAGCGAAGCCAGCAGCACTTGGCGACGGTGTGGGCGACGGCGCGGTACTCGGCTTCAGCGCTAGAGCGGGACACTGTAGTCTGGCGTTTTGAGGACTAGGATACGAGAGTGTCACCGAGGTAAACGCAATAGCTGGACGTAGAGCGTCGAGCGTTGGGGCAGCCTGCCTAGTCTGCGTCGGAGTACGCGGTGAGGGAGCCGATGGGGCTGCAGCTGAGATGCAGCCCGCTGGAGAGGGTGCCCTTCACGTAGCGTAGGATGCGCTTGAGCAGCGCGAGGTGAGGTTCGCGCAGAGCGTGCATGAAGAGGCACACTTGCTGGACAGCGTACGTAAGGTCGGGTCGGATGAGTGTAAGATATTGGAGAGCCCCGGCAAGACTCCGATAGTGAGAAGGATCGGCAACGAGGGCGCCATCGGCGGCAGAGAGTTTGGCTCGAGTGTCGACTGGGGTGGCCGTGGGGTGACACTCGGCCATGCCCGCACGCTGGAGGAGGTCGATGGCGTACTGGCGTTGGGAAAAAAAGAGCCCGTGGATGGAACGGGTTACGGAGATGCCAAGGAAACGGTGGAGAGGACTAAGATCGGTCATGGCGAACTCAGAGTGGAGTCGGGCCATGATGGTGCGGGCTGTGTTGTTGTGGCCGGAGCCATGGCCACCAGGACCGTGGGAGGAAGGGGCAGCGTAAGAAGCGCGGCAGCCATTATCGGCTGCGGCAAGAAGAGCGGTGTGGGCCACTGTCTTCTCATCATTGGCCAGACGGAGTTCTTTAAGAACTAGCATGTCATGAGCCCGGGCGAACGATGGAAGAGGTGTGGCGTTGGCGATGTCATCGGCGGTGTTGGAGAAGCGGGGATTGAGGCCTCGCAAAAGGGCAAGGACGAGTTGAGAGTCGGCCACAGGGTGGCCGACGTCCCGGAGAGCAGCTGCCTTGACTTTGAGGCGCTGACAGTACGAGGAGACAGAGGAGTCGCCTTGTACCATGGAGTGAAACTCGTTGAGGAGGAAGATGGCACGAGGCTGCTTGTTGGCTAGGAAGATCCGCTCAATGGCCACCTAGAGGTCTCGGGCGGTGGGGTCGGTATCGTCCATGGCGAGATCGAGGACAGAGTCGTCGACCGAGCCGAGCAGCCAGTTGCGCACGCAGCACTCGGCGATGTCCCACTGAGGATCATCGGGGTGAGGTGGAGCGGAGCCATCAATATGGGACCGGAGGCCGAATTTTCCACAGAGAGATTTGAAGAAGAAAACCCACTTGGAATAATTGGCGTTAAGGTCAAGGGAGATAGGAACGTGAGATTTCACGTTCACAGCAGCGTAGGGAGGAGAGAAGATCGGTGAGGTGGTGCCCGAGGTGTGGTATGAGGCACCGAGGGGTGGAGCAGATTCGGCGACTGGGAGTGCCGGAGCTGAGAGCGGACTCGGTGGCCATGACGGGAGAACGGGAGCAAAGAGCCGATGGGAGAAAGAAGCCGATGGGAGGGGGAAGCCGATGAGAGGACGGATCGGCCGATCAAGGATGTGAGAAGCCAATGGGAAGTAGGCCGGCTAGCCGATGAGGAGTGGTTAGCCGATGGGGAGTAAGCAGCGGAGTAGGTGAGGAGTGGCCAGCCGATGAGGGGTGGTTGGCTGATGGGGAGTAGGCAGCGGAATAGGTGAGGATAGAGTGGGTGGGTCAGAGAGTGGTTGGGTCACGGACGTGCGAGGATTCACGTCCGTGAAGAGAAGATTCACGTCCGTGGACTCGTGGAGGCCAAGGAGTGGGGCGGACGCGAAAAAGACAGGGAGTGGCCGGACGCGAAGAGAATATGTTCGCGCCCGGGAGGCAGGGATTCGTGTTCGTGGACACGTTGGACTGGCTCGGACGTGAGGGGAGAAGGTTCGCGTCCGAGAGCCGTTGAGCGTGTCGGAAAGGGCGAGAACCGAGGGAGGTTTCCAGTCGATGGAGGGCTGGACAAGTCCAGCCGATGGAGACGACGAGCGTAGAGGTGCGCCGGCGTCAGAGAAGGAGAGATGCACGAAACAAGAGGAAGAGCGGAGACGGATGCGAGGCGGGACGAGGAGGCGGATCGAGACTGTTGCCTGGTCGCGCGGAGGTGGGACGGAGAAAAAAAAGGTGATTGCGGGAGAGACGGGGAGAAGAAGAAATGGAGACGAGAGAGCGAGGAGAGTACCGGGAAGAGAGTCGGCGACGGGAAGAAGACGTCGACGATGAGAAAAGGGTCGGCTCGCCGGAGGGAGAAGCTAGCGCGCCGAAATGTCTAGACTTGCTCTGATACCATGTAGAATGTGTACAATGACTATGAATCCCCCGAGCGTATACAAGAGGGTCGGATCTATATATATACAGCCTAGGCCAGTGGTCTGTTTAACTGAAGAATAAAACCTGTAATAGAATTACAGTAATAGAGATATAAACCATGACCATGGCAGTTGTTAATAATGAATTACTGAACAGCGTAGATGTTTAAGCATTGATAGAATCATGAAAGCAAAAAACTGCAGGCCAAATTTCAGCACAACAAAATAAAAGAAAATGCAGCAACCGTAAGGGCTAGCAATTACCACTGAAACTAAGAACACAGGAGCACATTGTCGTGTAGAATATTTGATTGTGTATTTCCATGTCATACCCTTTAAAGAGTTTATCTTGGAAGGTGCTTGTGAAACCATCGAATCTGAAATCAATTAGGGAATGTGATAAAATTAGATAGAAATCTGGGGTTAGAGCTGATTGAGAGAATGTAAAAAGGAAAAAAAACACAATAATGGTTTTTATCTGCCAATAATGCACTTGTACTAATACTCCAATACCATGCTGTAGTAAACTCATTTTTCGGGGTTGAAATGCTTATACTTTAGTATTTCACAGGCGATATTAAATCATACAGAATAAAGATTTAAAAGTTACATTTCTATTCCCTAGTCCAGATTTTTAATGTGCCATAGCAAACATGTATTGCTGTATATATAACAAAATAATATAGCTCTAAAATGGCAAAATTACTTAACTGTATTTGGAATGTAACAGTGTGTTATTATGAATTTATGATATATGAGTTAAAGCAAAAGCAGATTTGCATGCCAAAAAGGATGAGTACTCATAAAATTTCATATTTCGTATATGGCAAACATTATAGAATGCCATTGATCTGCCTAATGAGTTACATAAGCAGGTGTACCCAAGATAACCAAGCATGAGTGAAACGCCCCAGATAGTGCTTTCTCTGCCTCTGTTCAGTGGACTGGCATCCATTGATGCCTGCATCCATGAAGACCGCACAAAAAAAAAATCACAACAAGAAACACCAAAATCTCAGCAAATTTCAAGTATGAAGATTAGTTCTTAGGATGATAAAACCCCAGCCACCATCTTGCCACCGATCGAATTCTAGCATGCATACTATTCCTATTATAATTTTGTAATGCATGTGGAATTGGTAGCAATTGAAATTTCTTATGCTTTCCAATACATTATCTACCCGTGTACATTTATCTAGCATGAAATAATGTGTCGCTCAACAGTAAAAGGGACAGAATTGGATACGGCAATTACAGGGTATAGAATGAACAACGAGCAGCCCACAGTCATGACAACTGCAAAGAAGTAATCTTTTCCACCATACTTCTTCCTCATTATTATTGTGCCCCAAATCTATTAAAAAAACAAGATAATAGTCATAATAAAAGGAGCCATCTTAATTGTCCAGGAAATAAAACTTGAACATGCAATATATAAAGTACAGAAGACAAAAAAGGATCCACATCTGAATAGTTTATATTCAGCAGTGGATGTATAGTAAAAATTACCATCACAGGTATCATCTTTGCACATTTGGCAAGCGTTTGGACAGGGAAACTCACATACTTGAGTGCCTGAAACAATCATGTTAAATTCAGTAAATTACTAACATGAATCAAGACCAATAACACAAGACATGAATAAATGGGAAGAATATAACCTCATACTGGCAAGTTGTAGTAAGTATGTTTGAAACAGAGACCACACAGTATTTCTGAAGTGGAGCCACAGGGTCCAGGGATTTCTTACTTGCCTGCATGAATGTATATATAGAATTTATGGGTTTGGCATTTTCAGTTGGAAGTAATCTCAGAGAGAGATCTGTACCGTTAGCACCAGTGCAGACACCATGGATGTGGTGATACGGTTACAAAAAACGAGAAAAAGCGAGTATCTAAAGAACTCCTTCATTGCTCCATATGGAACTCTCATAATTTTTTCCTGCATAACATTACACCAAAACTTATTAATAAGCGATTATGTTCATGCACACAGTTGTAAGAGTGTCTTTTCCAAAGAGACAAGTTGATGAATACACCAAAGACTGTTGATTTTGATACAAAAGTCAAGTATCCAATAAGCCAGAAGTGGGGCATTCATGTGCATCCTTCAGGCTGAAAATATAGTCGCTTCTTTGAAAAAAAATCTTTTCGATGGAAGAAATCTATTCATCTTTGTTGGATTTGGAAGAAACCAGCAGCAGTGCAAGGAATGAAAAAGCATGAATGTTGAGTGATTCTTTTTTGTTCTCTTTGAATTGTACTTTGAGCCTTATGATACATCCGAACATGGGTAACTTTCCAATCATAAGATCCAGGACAGGAAATGGTGATGTTTTATAACTCATCGCCATTGTGGACTTGTGGTACAAGCGAGCAGACGTTGGTAGTAAGCTGACATGAAAGGCCAATTACCAATCTCAGTACCAGTGAGTTGATCAATATATTTACAGAGCAGAGAAAGAAATGAGGATAGCAGTTGAAGCAGTGGGTAAAGTAATCTACCATGCTGAGCTTATCGGCAAGAGTGACAGGACAAGCAATCCAGTGTATAGATCAACTTAAGCGCACCAAATCTCTGCCCGACGTACGATGCTCAGAAGATTTGGTGCCGCAAACTGGATGTAGTAGCAAGCAAAGCAGTAGGGCGGAGTGATAGAACTTACTAGCAAGGAAAGCACCACATATTTACTGCCCAATTTTGTGCAAACATTTCTGACCAAAAATCCTTTGAATCCATCGCCCAGCCTATAGGCGAGGAGAGCGCATCAGCCCATTTCTGACGCAGATTTCGTCGCAACGACGAGCGGACCAGACAGATCGACACAACCACAACCCCTCCCTCTCGCTGTTAACGCACTAGGCACTCATCGGTTCAAAATTGGGCATGAGAGAAGGGAGGGGAATGGGCACCTGGAGGACGCCGTAGATGAGGAGGGTGCTCACGATTCCGACGACGGCGGTCCTCCTTGTCCCACCCCGCCGCAACCGCCGCCGCCGACGACGACGCGGCGTCCGCCATGCCCTAGCCTAACCTAGCGGCGGCCAAATCGGATATGGGCGACGGACGGGGACAGGTGGGCCCCACGTGGCAGCCTCCTCTCCACTTCTCCGGTGAAAAGGTGAGACAAAATTAAAAAAATGAAGGGGGAAGCGTACGACCAAACCGTACGGACTGTCACTCTGCACTGAACTGCACCAACCAGCGTTTAGGGCGAGTTCGTTCTACTCCACCATGTAATACGAAATAAATTATTATTTTAAAAGAATTTTTCTATAGAATTTTTTTATAAAAATCGTACCAGTTCAGAAAACATGCTTAAAAAACGAGAAAATTAATTAGCTTATCAGCTCAAAGGAACACACGCTTAGAATAGAAGAAAATAGTCCACTTCTAGACTACAATGTTTTTATTTATACTTATTACTAAAGAATTGAATTACTGTCCATATCAAGTGCATTCCAAGGATTTATTGGACAAATTAGAGCTACATCCGTCCTTATGTGCATAAGGAATTCTATTTGAAATTTTATTCAACAATATAAGAAATTGTATGCTGTTACTTGTCTCATCAATCAACCCCATTCAAATTTATCTCTATTTTATTCCTAACAAACCACCACTCACTATATTAATGGAAGTACCATCTTGTTTTTTTTTTCCAAACAACCTAAATTGAACCAAAAAATAGAGGGCCCATAAAGTGAAGTTTGCCTCGTCTAATCTATCGCTCATCGTGAATACAATTTTCAATATGTCTGGTATAAAAACTTTATATATACAAAATTCTTAAAATAAGTCAAATAAATATATTTTAAGTTTATAATAATTACTAATTTATTAACTATACGCTAATGATTTATCTCGTTTCTCTATGCCAAGAAAAGTCTAAGAGTTGATAGAGTAGGACGGTACTTTGGGGTAATAGGAGCACAAATTTAAATGAGTGGTGTTTAGAGAAAAAAAAGTAGTACATTACTTTGGAGAGGCACTAATTGTAAAACAATTTTGAATTATAAAATGAAACCTATTGCGGGACAGAAGCGATAAGTAGTATGAAAATATTTTCTATGACTAAGTTTAGGATGATTTTCTAAAATTTGAAGACTACTGAAATGCAATATTGTCCTTTAATTTTTCTTACCACTAGTTGATATCGTTCTTGAATATATAGTACTGCTACAGGAAAAAGAGCTAGAACACACGATTATGTCCTGTTTGAAAAACTGATTAATCACCAGATTAACAATGGGCCCCTTGGTACTTGATAGAGAAATAATAAAATGGTAGATAGCACAAGTAAGGCGTAGTAGATTAATATAGATCATAGAGGTGTCCATCAAACCAGGCCACCTGAACATGCAGCGACACAGACACTCTGAATCCTGAAACTCAGAAGTAGAACAAAGGCGAGAAGGGTAGGTGAAGAACATGCATGCATGCAACATCGATCGAGGACTCCAGTAAATAGTAGGGCATTGGCTCTGATATTCCGAGGTATGTAGTACTAGCTTCTGCTGCTTCGCTTCATTTTACTTCACTTCTTGGCGAGGAAGACGTCGGAGGGCACCGTGTTGGAGCGCATCGCCTCCCTCAGAAGACCCAGCCCCTGACAAAGTCACAATTAATTCATGGAGTGGTTGCACTGCATGCGTACCTCGTCCATGCCGACGCTGACGAACTTCTCGGCGAGCTCCACGTCCTTCCCGACGCTCAACTTGTTGATGAGCGTGATGCTGGAGATGGCCGACATGGGCGTCTCCTCCAGCCCGTCCGTCACCGTGTACGTCACGATCCCCTTAACTTACCCACTGCGCTCCTCATCGCCGTCGCCATGGCCTCCTGACGCCGACGCCGACGCCGACGCCTTGGCCTGCGCCGGCGCGGCGGACGGCAGCACGAGCTTCGCCTCCGTGGCCATCGCCTGCTTGCACTGCGGGCACGCCGCCTTCGCCTCCATGGCGGCCATGGCGCAGTACCCCGCGCAGGTGTACAGCTTGAACTTGGCCAGCGGCGACCCGTTGCCGCCGCTCTCCGGCGCCTGGCCGTCCTGTCCCTTTCCCTGCAGCAGCAGCAGCTCGCGGGCGTCGGGGTGCATCACCTTGGACTGGAGCAGGTCGGCGCGGTCCTTGTCGGGGAGGAGGTAGGAGGCGCTGATGTGCTCCACGCTCTGGTACAGCCTCCTGATGCTGCCCTGCATCGTCACCGCCGAGATGAGCTTCACCACGGCGCCCACCGGCAGCGTCAGCAGGCTGAACACGAAGTCGACGAACTCCTTCCCGGCCTCCGCGAACAGCACCTTCTTCGACTTGGTGTCCACCAGCAGCCTCATGCTGATCTTGTTCGAACACATCTCGATCTCCAACTACTACCTTCTTCACTCAGTGAATCTTCTGTATTCAGATGTTGATGAGAAAAGAGATTGCTTTCCTGTGGCTTTATGTAGGAGTACTATCACTTCAGCTGAACATTCGATTAGAGTACTTATTAATTGCATTGTTAACTGAAATCTCCTAGGCTTCTTCTCAGTAATTAAGTACGTAGTGGGAATTGGAACAGCCAAAGCCTTTTTATCTTCCCAACACTCTTCTCGGGGAAGGAGGAATTCTGCAGTTAATTCAGCGATAAGTACTCCTCCCGACCGAGCTCTCCAACTTACCCAGAGACAGAAGAAATCATTCAGATTCAGAACGAGTACAGTACAAAGCTTTTCATGAAGACACTGGTAGAAACAGAGGTTACATGAGTGCGAACGTACTGACGACGAGAGGGAGATTGCCTCAGCTCACACAGACACAATCAGTGCAAACTAGATAAAAAATACTCATAAAAATATTAGTCTCATATAATTAAATTTACCATTAATCACTAAAACTAATATAATAGTATTTAAAGTCATATTACCAAATTTTTTGTACAAAGCAGGACTTATACAGAGAAAAAAAGAGCAGAGCAATGTAGTTAGGAAGTAGGGTGAACCTTTTAAAATAGACTTTTTTCTGTTTTAAGTTTCCATCAGGATTAATTTAAGTGGGATATTAAGATTTATTCAACAACTAAGTAAAAAATATGCATGACGTTACAAGTGGATGCATGTCATTGGCCCATCAAGTAGATCTCATATGTTCGTACAAATTGCCAGATTATAAAATATTTGTTTCGAGAGAAAAAGTTCTGCACTGTTTTGGCTAACCCATCGTTTCGCTACTGTTCAGACGGTTTCAGTCAAATAATGACTATTAGGTTCATATTTTTTAAATACACTAAAAACACATATGCTCCTAAACCATATATATTATCTTATGTAGCATGTACACCTTACCTACATACACACATCTTATTACATAAGTATTGAGCTGACAGTCATTATAGATATCTCGCTATCGATAATAAAAATTAACTATAAAATGAGCATCCATATTAAATCTAAAATCTAACTTAAAGTGAATATGTTCTGTATAAAGAATCTAGCCAGTTATAGCTTCTACTCCAGTAATTTTCTTAAGTTTCTTTTCATGTCATGCCGAACTGTGAAGGACCCATGGATAGCTCCCATGTCGGTGTTTTGATTTAATTTAACGCAATTTAATATTTTTCAAGCAAACATAGCAAACCACTATGATTATGCAGGTATTTTCCCTCCAGTTTCTCCTGTAATCAGATTAATCATCTCGAACGTAGAAGCTTAGAAGTGAAACGTTTGCATACAAACGAACACATTTTCTTAGTAAATTTAATTCTAATATGTCAACATCTGGATGAATCTCTCCGTCAACGCAAATATTATATTACTAGAGAAAACCCTCGCGTTTTCACGAGAAATTTATATGGCATAGATAAACATAAGGTATAAATTGGATTGCTTGGTTGTTAAACGATTTGATAATTTACACCATTCATTTAGGATAACCCAGCGTGAGAATACCGGGAAAGATTACAAGAGTGGAAGGTGATTAAGGGAGTTCCTATGCAATCCCTATACAACAAAACATAGAAGATACAGTGCTATGTTTGACGGAGAGCAGTAGCACTAGCAGTCTAGCACTTGCTGAACACAGAGATCCAGTCACATGGCGTTATCTGTCAAAATGGCACATTCGAGCAGATCCTACGATCATATAAAAAAAATGTAAAGCAACCCGTTTACAGCCAAACAACCGCATTCCATCATATCATTGTTACATACCAATTGATCAAAGCTAAAGCTGAAGGAGGCAACATAAATACAGTATGCCTGTTCTATCATTATATTCAGACAAAGTTCTACGTAAATGCCCTGTACTGTTCCCTGCTCTATGAGTATTTTCAGTAAAACTAGCAAACTACTCTGTTGATTTTCTATAAGCAATAGTAGCGCCATCAAGGACACTGTACTGAACTGATCCTCAGTAATGATCCAAGAGGTACTTCTAAAAGAATGAAGCAAATCCTAATGGTGTCAGACGTTGGAAGCATTGATTACTGTCCATCTCTGTCTGGAGATCTCGCTGTTGTCCTCTACTCTATGCTTCCACATTGGGGTACCACAACGCGTTCTCCGCTGAAATTCGTGAATATAAGGTAAAACAACAAGTCAGAAGCGGTTGGTAAAAAGAACAAGTGAACAATCAAGTTTTAAAATGGTGAACAATGCTTCTGAAAATCAGCAATGTTGAGCAGACTACAATATAACTGATGCTACTCTACTAAAATAAATTCGGTGGCCAATGTTACTGAATAAATTCTCTCGTGCTACTTGAAATTAGTAATGTCAAGCAGACAACAATATAGTGCTCCTAAACTGAAAAATCATGCAGTGACCAACACTACTAACTAAATACTCCAACAATAGTGAAGAAAGTGTTTCTTGCATTTCATCTAAATAATTATAAAAAAAATTAAAAAATTGATAAGATAGATTAATATAAGATATTAATTTAAATTCGACTTCTACAAGTTATAACGAAAATAATTGTGAATGTACATTAGCTAATTTCGGTTTAATTTGTTTTACAACTTATGAAAGTAGAATTTAACATTACATGTTTGTGAAGTGAAATATCTCATATTAATCTATCTTGTTAATTTTTTTAAATTTTTTAATGACTTTTTAGGTGACATGTAAGAAGAGGGGATGTCCCACGAGAGAGATGAAAATCCATCTCCACGATAGATTGTGAACAATGCAACCAGTAACATCAAGCAGATTACAGTATAATGCTCCTAAAGTGAAAAATCATGCAGTGACGAATGGTACCGACTAAATGCTCTCACAACAGTGAACAATGCTACTGAAGAAAGCAAGATCAAAAGTTAGTAAGCAGCTGGTAGTAAGTACAATGCTGTAGCTATTAGGTACGTGCTGACTGGCCCAACTAATATTACAGAAGTGATCACTGATCAGTGTGCTACTAAAGCCAACAAAATGGAGCATGGACAAGTGACACAACATGATGAATTGGCATTTTGAAGCGTGAGCAGGTAAAGAAGCGACACCGAGCTGCGCCTCTCACCTGGTGTCCCGTGATTGAGGACGACGATGTGGACGGGGTTGTTGCCCATGGGCAGGTCGACCAGGAGAGGGGAGAGGTGGGCGTAGCGGCCGGCCCGGATGCAGAGGGTGATCTGGCCAGCGTCGCAGCTCTGGCCCAACCGCTCGGCCAGCGTGAGCCGCAGGTGCGTCAGGTTGTTGGTGTTCACTCTCACCGCCGCCCAGTCTTGGTCGGTGTACCTTCCGTTGTTGTCGGCTCGCACGTACCGGATCACCCGCGACAAGTCGGACTCCACCGGCGGATTGGTGCGGTGCATCAGCTGTTCATCGCACAATGCAGTGACAATTAATCACCAGAATATATACACAATTGGAGAGAGCACATATCTGTCGGAACAGCACAGGATCATGGAATGGAGTTCAATTCGAACGATCGCAACACGGAGCAAGAACTCATCAATCAATGCTCAAGAATTTTAAGAACTGAGAAAGAAACTAGGGATCGGATCATCGGGGCCAATGCAAGAATGTTTTAGGAATCGAAGGCTGGAGAATTGCCTGGGCTGATGGATCGACGAAGGTAGGGCGAGTGGTCATGGCGGATACGACCTCCACCCTCCACTGCATCATCGTGCTGGCGTTGTCGCCGGCGACGGAGACGTCCTTGTGCCACCTGCGGAACCTACCGTTGGCGCGGAGGTAGCGGCCGGCGCCGTTGCGGAGCACGAAGGAGTCTCGCCTGCGGAAACACTGCCACAGCCAGTGGGGAGGCGTGGGCCGGACGCTGAGATCGCGCTGCTCGGCGATGACGCCGTCGGAGGGCCCCGTGCCGGCCTCGAAGTTGCTAGCCATGAGGTAGCGGCCGTAGGCGCCGCGGAGGCGGACGTAGGGCCCGGCGCTGGCTCCCGGGATGACGCCGACGACCGGCTCGACGGCCCACACCGTGTTGTGCAGCCCGCGTCGGGCGCAGAGGAAGACGTTCTGCCCGTCGTCGGCCGCGGCGAGGTACCTGCTGCTGCGGACGGAGGAGCGCAGACGCACGAACTGCGCCGCCTGGAACACTTCCATGGCGCGGCTTCTCTTCTCTGGTCTTGTCTGGTGGTCGGGGATTGCGGCGGCGCGCGCGGCGAGGAGGAGGAGACGGAGAGTTCGTTGAGGTGGTTACGCACGGCTGGGTGGCGCCAAACTGAGGCTTCGAAGAGGGAGAAACGGTCATGCTTCACTGATAAGGTGGGCCCCTGAGACCTGTTCTTTGCATATGTGAGAGATCGATCTCTTGCAGAGTTCGCTTTGGGAAGTCAGACTATTTGGCAGGCTGTAACTTCTGAATACAATTTCAGAAGTAAAAGCTGGAGTTGTGGTGTGGCTCGAACTATACTCTATCCATTTATTTTATTTTTTAATCCCTTGTATCTGTTTCACTATGGAGCTGAAACCTTTTAGTCGGGCTTCAACTCTATAAGAGATAAAAGCTAGAGCTAAAGTCATATCAAATACGTATGTTTCTGTTGTAATTATACTTACTTCATAGTATAGGCATGATATCTACTATATATATAAGTGGGAAATGCTTGATAATAAGTCTACATGCATGCAGGATTATATCGGGCATTGGAACTGGAAGGCAATGGATTGTAGGTGCAACAGTCTGACAGGTATTCAGCATTCTTCCAAGTTGCATCACAAAAGTACTCATGCAAGCTTGAATGCGTGATGTTGGCAAGCCTTACGCTTTCCTTCACAGACAAGAACTCAGTGTCATCATAATATAATATTATTGGATTTTGCTAGCTATTCGCTCTCTTCTCATGGATCAAAACTGTGACAAGTATACGTTTATTATTGCTGGCAATGCTTTTCTAACAGAGATTGCTAGTGTATCAGTGCTGCAGTAGAGGCTTATAGAATGGAACTTACTTTTGGGATTACAGGATACAATTACAGTGTAGAATGTTAGGCTTGGAAAACAACTTTACTCATATACTCAAAAAGTATTCACATTCACATGCTACGTTCTAAAGCTGGTGTTACAGTACTGGGATTCTCCTTGGTCTTGTGAGGTTACGGACTGAAACCAAAATTTGCCTAGAGTTTATTTTATCTGACAAATTCGCTATCTATCAGAGTAGATGCTTTATATTCAGGTCTAAACCCAACACTTCAGTCACTTATTTGCTGATTAGCGATAGTTCTTTGGGGCTGATAGCATCGATTTCCTCATTTCGTTTAACAGTTCATATAGGATGTATCAGTGGTTTCTTTTGTATCTTTCTATTATATTCAATTTCTTTAGTGCTCCTTCCTCTACCAATTTATGAAGAAAGTCAGATTAAGTGGTAGTTTTGCTTTCATGGTATGGAAGTGATAATAATGTTTTGTCAGCCTTTTTATACCGAAGATGCACATATTTCCATTTATGGTTACAGCATGAGTGGAAATTAACAACTGGACCACAGCTTTAGGTGCATCAAATATTCAAAATATGCTATTGTTAGAGACTTAGAGTAATAAAACTTGCAAAGTTGTGTAAGAAAACCAATGTGCTGCAACATCTCTTTCCTGCTTCCCTAGGTTCTGTGAGTTTGCATATATTGCCATTTACAACTCCAATGGGAATGCCTAAAGGTCCTCAGAGAAGGTAGACAGGATAAAAACGACAGGTCAAGTCCATGCCAGCTGCCGGCACATTTTGATTTATGATTTAGCCATGGCCTTTAACAGGAAGTCAAAAACGCCTTGCTCTTCTTTAACGGAAAGACGTTGAACAACTTTCTAATCTTTAAAATGAAATCAGGTTCCTTTTGTCAGCTCCTGGAAATTGATTAATCTAGCTGCTTTCAGAGGTCTGCTTGTATAAACAAATTATTCAACAGTTTGGTTTCACCTCCTCACTACTAGCACGTCTAGGATAATAGCTTCCGTTCCTGCAATGCTGATGGGATTAGTTAGCGCAAAGGACCAAAAAATCTCTCAAAGTATGAAAGTATGTAGTCTGGAAAATGATGTTACAAACTATTAGCTTACATCGATGCCAATATGCAAACAATAACATGCTGCATTTCTGTTCCGTTTGTACTCGCAGGGACAGCGCGTAAAGGAGCTAGCATTATTGAATTATAGGATGTTCCTGCTCACTGAAACAAGTAAATGATGACATGAAAGGCCGAAAGCAGTAGGTTTCTACCCGGGTTTGATCCAAGTTGTGTCGGCCAAAAATTCATTGTCTCATATCATGTGCTTGCCCGTCTGGTTTTACATTGACTGATGCTACTGGACAGTTTGGGATCGGCAATATTCAGGGATTGCCTTCTTGGGACCATCTCTCAGCAATTGTTACTTGCCTGCTAGGCCTCCTGAATTACTAGTACTATCTGTGCTATGTTGTTTGCACTTCAGGTAAAGTCTCTGTTTAAGCTGTATCAATCATGCATGTGAACTAGTTAATGCAAAGGACTTAGGAATTGCTGAAAGTATTAGGCATCAGCGTCAATGGATTACCAGCAGCTTCTACCATCGTGACTCAATTCTGTACTCCCAGGGACAGCAGTTGACTACTGATGCTGCTAGGCCAGTAACTACAAGTTATTCGTGTCAGAATTGGTTCTTCGTATGCTAAGCCCTAAGAGATCTATTTTACTTCAGTGTAAGCCCTTTGAATTCAAGATTTTTTTGTCAGATTTATTGGAGTTATGAGCGTGCCAATCAATTTAACTTTGCAAATTACATGAAGATAAACAGATAAGTTAGTCGAACGCTAATACAAACTCTTACTATCGGCTGGTTGCCGATAATGTTGAGATAGTCATCGGTTGTGCCCGATGCACTCCTGCTATCGGCTAGTTATCGATAGGGACTGAAGCACTCTTCTATCGGCTGTGAAGTCGATGAAGGCATAGGCAGATGGTGACGAAGGAAACAAAAGATATATCGACTATAAAGCTGATGACACTCTAGATAGAATATACGATTAGTATATAGACTCCTGTTATCGGCTGGTTGTTGATAGAGACTGTAGCACTCTTTTATCAGCAAAAAAATTGATAAAGACATAAAAAGATAATCAGGGAATAAAGTGTCATTGCTTGTAGAGCCGATAGCGCTCTGAATAGAATGATCAATAAACATGTACGTAGAATCCTCCTATCGACTAGTTGCCGATGGAGCCTGTAACGCTGGCTCATTAGCGGTAAAGCTGATGAGACATATATGGATTGGCAAGGAATAATATAATGAATCCATCGGCTGTAAAACCGATGACGCTCCGAATAGAATGTGTGATAAATAGTAAGGAGCAAGACCTGATCTCCCAAAAGTATAAGACCCAATGACCACCGTGACAGTACCGTTAGAGCCAGGCTCAATACATCAAACTAAATCGAAACAGTGTGAGACTGAGACTAATGGCATAGAGATGACAGAGACTAAATCAACCACACAGACGGAATGAACGAGTGAACTTATCGGTTAGCTGAGCTGATTAGAGAAATTCTCTAAAGATATATATATATATATATATATTGGCTAAGATGACAATACACTAGGCGTGAGGCCCAATAAAATCATTAAAGATGTATGCATATTGGCTAGGGAGCCAATACATTGGGTGTGATGCTTAATATGTGGATATCTCATCGGCTCGCTACTTTGATAAAACTTTCACATAAATAACTATCGACTTATGACTCGATCTATTATCAGTGATCTAGTAGTTTAAACCCAAACGATACAGCATAGGACCAATGGCAGTAGAGGGATCTTGATAAGCTAATAGAACCACGTAAACATGATGTGATATATCTAATCGGACTAAGTGGTCGGACCTAACCGATGTAACATTAGGCAAAGTGGATATACTAGGATAATGATGAGACTTATCTCTTCATTGAAATTCAGACCTAACCGATGTAGTCCCGTATCGAGAGCTAAAACTTGCTGGTAAAAAATCTAAATAAACTAAGGTGACGATGCACTGAAAATATATTAATCAAGAGATGTATTACAAGCTTTCAGGAGGTCTATATTTATACTTTGGGATTATAAGAGTCCGATATATTTTCAAATAATTTCCGGATGTTATTTTTTAAAAGTTAACAAAATTAACTTAGATTTGTCTATTTTATAAGATATATTTTGTATACAAATAAAATTATGCTGCCGTAGTTTTCACTCTACGGCTTTTTCTTACGTTTAGTGACGTCTAAATAATCTTTCATTTTCAATTAAATCAAATACACAAATTTTGGTACGAACATGCATACTTTACATGGGATATCTCAGTCATTTGATTAAACTGTACAATTTTTCGGCGAAAGCTACGTTTGCATGCTGATGTGGTGGTTAATTTGTAGATCATGCACTGACTAATCAAGTTTGCCTCTAATGAAAATGGTAGATTGTTTTATATTGATTCTGCTCTGTATATGATGGAACATACGCATTTTTTTATGCTTTAAGAAAATACCCATGCTGTTTATGCATTTAGGAATGATGGTCTCTAGTCTTTAATTTGATCTTTTGGATAAAATCTTTGTTGTACTCGTAACTGTTTTACTTGCATGTGATTAGGAGTAAGAAGTAAGAAATCCCCTCTTATCTGCTCATGTGAGACCAAACAGGCTAATCTACCAGGATTAATTACTAAGGAACAGTTATGGATTATCTGACACTAGAAAAAAGAAGTGGCCTAGTCAAGGAGAGTTCCTTGGAGTGAGCTCCTTTGTGTTGAAAAAGATGTTGAGACATGCAATGCATTTGGCTGCTCAAAGCAGTTGGTCACCCATGTTCTGCTCCATAAATGAAAGTGATACATGGGAACAAGCCTCCTGTTTCCAGGAAGAACAATGGCAAAGGATAACAGATTTGTCTCTTCTCTTTTGAACACCTAGTATTAGTCAATGAAATCCTCCAACTGAACTTTGGCACCTTCTGTGGCACTCCCCATTGCTGATGAACATTTCCTAAGTTTCAGTAAGCACAGTCCCCAGTTTCAATGCTTGTTGATAAGTAGCTCTGTAGCCTGAAGGTGAAAAAAATAAATCCAATTGAAGTTTTTGCTAATGTTCATCAGAATATTAGATTTTCATTTTCAATTATGCATGTCTGCCCCAAATTTCGCATCCATAGCTGCTAATCTGATCAAAACATAGTACATTAAACAAACATTTTTTTCAATCCCTGTTTTAATGCTTGTTGATAGGTATGTTCTGATACTTGAAGGTTTAACAAATAAATCCAATGGAAGTTTTTTATCTAATGTTCATCAGAATATTATAATTTTCCTTTTCAATTATGCATGGCTGCCCTAAATTTGGCATCCGTAGTTGCTAATCTGATCAAAACGTACTACATTAAACATGCTGAGAATGTATCATAAATTACTCAGCAAGTAATATCATCCAAAATATATAGCATACATTCAGTATGTAGAGAGCATAATCAAGAATAAATTCCCTACCAAAAGGATAATTAAATTGCGATTCCAAACAAACCAAGGGCGATAAAACCTAAAAATCTCTCACTAAAAGCAAGAATTACTACCATGCCAAACTATGAACAGCCTCGATCACTCACAAGATGCAACGTGAAAAAAAAACAAAATAAAGGGAGGAGATAGCAGGTTTAAAATTTGATACTAACTTCCTATTTACATCATAAGCAGGATCAACTCTATAATAATAATAATCCTATCATGACGCATAACACTAAGCAGTTAGCAGCTACTAATGTTTGTTTCATGCAAATATTTTTTTTGCCCTCAAATGGTAATCCCTTGTCACTGACAGGTGGGCCAGGGCGCGCGGCTGTCAGTGAAAAGGCACACGACCACCACCTAACCAACCAACCAGTCGTGTCACACGCACGACAGCCGTCCGATCCAGTGCAGAGGGTCGCATCGGACGGTCAGTGCAGCCGATGCCTCTTGGCGCTGAACGCCGGCAAGCCGCTGCCCGCGGCGGCCGCCATGGTCATCGCCGGCATGGGCCTCTTCCCGCAGGCATTGGCGCCGCCGTAGCAGAGCACCGCGGCAGAGTTGATTGTAGGTGACAGGGACGCGCCGGAGTAGACGCCGCCGACGCCGACGCCACCAGCCCGGACGCCGACCGGGAGCGTGTCGAGCGCGACCGGCGGCGGGTTGCGCCAGCGAGGGAGGAGGCCGGCGACGAGGAGGTTCTGAAGGAGGGGCCCAGCCTCCATGACCGACTGCAGCAGCCGACCCCTCTGCGGCAGCGGCTTCTTCATGGCGAGCATGTCGAGCACCGCGTCGGCGCCGGCCGCGGCGGCGGAGGAGTGGCTCTGCTGCTGCTTGGCGGCGGGTGGCGGGCTACCGATCTTGTTGCAGCGCTTGTCGGAGGAGGTGACGGGGTCGAAGAAGTGGTCGACGGGGGAGGAGACGAGGCTGCCGTCGGAGTCGGTGACGCTGGACGTGACGAGCGCCTGCGCCGGCGGCGGCGGCGCCTTGGCGGCGGCCGCGGCGAGGAGGTGCTGCAGCTGGTCCCGCGCGTCGTCGCGCTCCTTGGCGACCTGGCGGACGAGGTCGGCGAGCTTGGCGATGCTCTGCTCCTTCTTCTTGAGCTCCTCTTTGGCCGCGTCCAGCTCCAGCGTCGTCGCCATCAAGCTCTGCTTCAGCTCTTCCATGCTCTGCACCAACCAACCATCCATCCATCCATTCTGTCAGTGATCTCTTTCCACTCAAGATATATTCAGCAAGATTAATCTTTTTGCAACAAATTCTAGCAACTAATCACCGGATGATTACTAAGTGATTAAGCACAAATTAAGTTTTAATAGTAGTGGTAACAGAGTTGATGAGGAGACACAAGGTAATGGAAGGGCAGAAGGAGGAGGACATGGTTGCATGATCTAGAGGGCAAATGATTTTGATCCCTCCAAATGATTGCATCATGCAAGTATGCAACCACCACTAGTTGGCGCTTGGGGAATCAGTCCAATGCATGCTTGGAAAAATGATTAAAAAAGCAATTAGTATCTCTCTTTCTCTGTCTTCTCCTCGTAGGGACCGGAGGCAAAGGCAAAAAAAAACATCATTGTACAGCATCTCACTACAGTGCCAAACTTTTGTTGAAAAAGAAAAGCGAAGCGAACCGAACCAAACCGAACCAAACCTGAAATTGTGTGCTACTTGTCTTAACCTTGAAGTTAGAAGAAGTAAGTATTCACTAGAGTTAATTTTCCACGAGGAGTAGGAGGAGGAGGAGGAAGAAGCAAAACTAGCGAAGACTAGTGCAGGAAAGGAGAAGAATTCCAGCACGTCAGTCATGGCGTCTCGAGTCCCCAAGCTTGCCTAACCCGTCTTGACCACGACAAACACGCAGAGGAACAAAGAAAGATGAGAAGGACATAGATACCCTATGACTCCAAGAAAGCAAACACGGCTTCCACCATTTCGCCGGCCGGCAGCCATGGCCGGCCAAGAAATGCGGTGTTTGTTCTTTTTTCTTTTTTGCAGAGGAGATCAAGACTGATGGAGATTAAAAAGATACTCCATATAATTTGGTGGTGTTAATTACCTCTTGCGGCTGGAGATCATTTTGGAAGGCCCAGAGGGAGGACAGCAACGTGACGTCCATGCCGTCTCCGAAGCCGAGAGGCAGCGGCTCCATTGCCATCTCTTCCTCTTTCTCCTGGTCGCAAGTACGCCGATCTGATGATCTCTTCTTCTTCCCTTTCCTTGCTCTCTCGTGTGTCCTGGCAACGGATTTGGGAGAGAAACAAGGACAACTGCACAAGAAGGCTTTTGGGTGTAGAGAGATTCAGAGAAATGTATATATAGGAGTATGTGTGTGTTGTGCTCTTGCTCCTCTGTGGAGTTTGGACTATTACCTCTCTCTAGTGGTTGTTTAGGAGGAGGTATTTGGGAAGAAAGAAGAAGAATATAGGGAGGATTAGAGTATGGAAAGGTTGTGTGGGGAGGAGAAAAATCAGTGGATTAAGTATATGTAATGTGCATTCTCCTATAATCTCCTGCCATCTGTGCATATTTCCTGGTGAGAGAAAGAGAGAAATATACTATACTTTTCAAGAGAACAAAAAAGAAAATGAGGAGAGGAGAAAAAATTGCGTTGGATGTGGGTCCCAACCACTTTTGTGTCTCTTGTGTACTTCCTCCACCCTAAAATATAAAAACATTACAAATTATGTATAGATTTGTACTAATATCTAATACAATCCTAATTTTTTTATATTAGAACGAAAGAAATAGGTTGGAAGGGCACCTCATGGCAATGGCATGCAGAAAGTCTTTGCCTTTTTTCTTATTTACAAGTCTCATGGGGCTACCCCTCTACAGACTACCTGAAACTGATGCCTCCCTCTTCTTCAGCCGTTTTTTTCTCTGTTTTCTCTGGTATATTGTAATGAATATGTACCCCAGTTTTTCTCATATTAATTAGATTGATTTGATGGACAATGTTGATTTCGAGCCTAAAAGATCTACAGGCGACCTGAAATTGATGCCTACCTCTCTCTCCCTCTCTTATTCAGCAGTTTAGTTTTTTTGTCTTTTTTTTTTCTGGTACATATTTTATCCGAGTATATACATAGTCTCTGGTGTTTCTCCATAAGAACAGGATGTAGAAAGAATAAATATATAGTGATTCAACATGTTTCTAAAATAACCGTAAAATATTAATATGATTAACTTATTAAAATTTTAGCTATTAAAAAGTTATATCGAGAACTATCAAATCAGTCTTAAAAATGTAATGATAAGTTAGATCTTCGAGTGGTTTCTATGAACAATGTATATAACTTATGTTGAGGGTTTTTATACCATGTCAAAAGTTACTGATGAACCAAAATCTCTTAAAAATTTTAAGCAAATAGTATAGAAAGACATTGTTCTCTTAAGGACTCAAATCTCTTGAGTTTTTTTTCTAAGTCAATATATAGATTGACTTCCTTTTCATTTCAAAGCAAAACAAGATACAGAAGAATTGGAGAAAGAAAAGAAACTCACACTTTTACAAAGCATACAAAATTCTTTTAATAATTCTAAAAGAGTTATTCAAAATTGTCGAATTTCCTCTCATTTTTTCTCACTTTTAACTCTCTCTACAACTACACTCAATTCTCACAAAAGGTTATCAAAAGTGCAAAACCCCCCCTTATAGGGTAAAGGGTGGCTGATTATCCTCTAAGATAATATTCTAATTATTCTTAGGGCGAAGCTCTAACCCTCCAAAAATTTTAGAAATTAGATTTAAAATTGACAATTATGATTGCGCCATGTCGTCGATGCCAACCAGCTGCTAACGCATGTCCCGAGTAGGATTGCTTGCAGCTGCAGTGCCTCCATGCACACGACCACTCCAGCACGTTGCTAGGCTGTCGCACCACCATTGGCTCTTGGGCCACCACACACGCCGCTAGGCCTGCAAACCACCGTCGCCTCTTGGGCTGTCCCGCACATGGGCCAACATTGTGCCTACTAGGCCTCCTCCACTCGCAAGCCGCCGGGTGGGCTGCATTCACATGGGCTACCGTCACCTGGGCCAATTTGCTGCTAAGCCGATTTGCTGCTGGGCCACCTTCAAATTTTCTTTTTCTTTTTATCTTCGATTTTCTTCGCAAATTTTCGGTGTTTGCACACCTGACCTTATGAAGTCTATTGCAAATATCTCTCTACATAGTCTATCGTATGCCATCTTGTATTCAACCTTGTCACTTGGTATCCTTGATCACTCTGGACCTCAACTCTTCTATGAGTCTAATCTTGATCCACCGTTGACTAATGTTAACCTTTTAAGTATATACACACATACTGATCAAATAATACGTTAGGAACAGAGATTGCAATATGATCTGCATTAGTTGTATGCATTTATGCCGATAACTGTTAATTCTTCAAACCAATTTTTCTAACTAGAATCACAATTTGATTGCCAATCTTCCATAACCAACACATGGTTTTATAATCTCCCACTTGATGGAAACATTGGCAACCCAAATAAAAGTCTTGAAATTTGGTTTTTGAAAATTTAAAAGCAAGAGTCAACTTTGTCAAACTTGACAAAGAGAAAATCAACACCAAGTGACAAGAGAAAATGCATGATATAAATGAAACCAAATGCATGATACTCTTCTATATACCTAACTCCCCATTTCACCATGATCCAAAGTAAGTTTTAATTTTAAATGAATGTAACTTTATTTTAATTTTTATTTATCTCTCCATTTGACATTGGAGGCATCAAGAGAAAAAGAAAGCAAAAATACATGAAATGAGATATAACTTGCATATTTTTAGTTCATAAGAGTTTTAAGAGTTATCTAAAGGCATCGATATATAAATTTAGATCACTAATGTAAAAGCAGGTACTAGAACCTAGCTCAAATATGCTAACTGAAGTATGATTCATGATATATAAAGCAAGTTTGTATCACAAGTAAGAAAAAAGCTTTCAACTTCATTAGCAATTTAAGATGCAATTGCCATCACTAGAAGTAGCTCAAAAAGAAGAAAACAATCTTATAAATATGCTTTGCCTACTTACTCAAAACAATCAACTCATGCAATTCCTTATAGTGCCAAATTTAAGAAAGCATCAATACATAGTTATTTTAAGCTTATTCTTACTTTTTTATTTATTTTTCAATTTTTTTAACGCATATAGCACAATAATGATGGTACTCTTGATCTTATCTTCAGCTGACAATGTTGTTCTCATTATACGTTACCGTCTGAGCCTTAATCAAGATATGCATCTAGAGTTTTCATTACATACAGTCTTCATGCTATATTTGGAACCATTCATGTGTAAACACACTCAGTAGCCTAGACAAATAAATGTATCTATGAAACATGTAAGCAAAGGTAGAACGACTGATACAAAGTTTGAACATGAAAGCATGAGTATTTTAAATACATATACCATGGTTGTTGCCAAGAAAGAATAAACAAGGCATACACATAAGAAAGATACTTAAAAAAAACTAGCTAATAGATCAAGCACTTGCACATAGATTAAGTTTAAATTGATTTTGATTTAAGCAAGTTTCAACGTGATTGATAAACATGGCAAGATCATACAACCTACTTATTAACATATAAGCTAGATAGTAGACCAAGCTTAAGACAGAAGTAACACATGTCTAATATAAAGATGAACAAGAGATAACAAACAAAACTCTTAATGTATTATAGTGTATATTATATTGTAGAAAAGATCTATGATGCAATATGGTATATATGCAACTCAACAATAGAGAAGCTCCCTCTCAACCATGTTATAGGGGTGAATGAAGAATCATAGCCTTTGTAGACACAAGGATAAGAACAAATCTAAAGAAGAACTATAAGAATAATGAGACTTTCAATTTTCAGATTTGAGAACAAATCAATTGGAACCGAAATGGAGATCAAAAGAGATGTTGTGCAAAGTATTTTTCAACAAGACTATCGCAAAAAACTCCAAGAGATGAATATTTAAATATTGATGCATGTCATTGTATATAGCTCATGGAACACCAAGACATATCAAGAGCAGATACAAACAAGATTATGAAGAAATCAAATATCTTATCCAATAAAAGTAAGCCAATAAGAAGCTTAGAAAAGCTAGCAACAAACAAACAAGCCAAAAAAGAAAACATTTCCCCTCAAACCATGCTAACCAGGTGAAACAGAAGCATCAGAATGAAAGAAAGAGTGCATAAGCAACAAATATTGACTAACCTAGCACAAAGACATGTAGACATGCAGAAGTCTAGCTTAGATGCTGCAACCGGCACAAGAAGCTGCCAGTGCCCGGCCTAAGTGCAGCAAACAGGCACACAATGTCATACAAGTCCAGTCTAAGAGCCATCATGAGATAGGGGTATCACTTGTAATAAACTTGTAACAATATGATCAAAACCAAGTGTCCTCCTGTCTCCTTGCAAAGCTTCACATGAGAAGCAACAATCCTTGTTGATCTAACACTGGGATTAGAGAGCAAAATTTAGAAATATAGTATTGTCTCAAGCGAGGTATAGAAACAAGTTTAGTATAGCCAAAAGAATAATGTCAATGCTAACTCCTACTGTTCTGTCCAAATCCTATCAAGTCATATCGAAGGTACACATCTTAGCGAGGAAAGCGAGACACACGGTTTGAATAACAATGACAAACATACTCGAACTTCTCAAGAACTCTCGTAGGTGTACTATAAATGACTCTTAACGTCCTAAGACGTTCTTGATGCTCCTTCCTATACTTCCTAAAGCAGAACCCTACCAAATGGCTAGCCTTCCCACAAAAGGTGTACTCAAACTTGGTTTTCTCAATAGTCTTATATTTCTCTATAGACTTGATTGCTTCAAAAGGTTTCTCTATAAGTTTGGTTGTTTCAACGGGCTTCGTTAAGTTTTTCTTTAGCTCAACTTTTTTTGACTCTCGAGTTTTTGGAGTCTGCTTAGTTTACAGGTTTGGATTTGTTAGACATAGGTACAATTTAGGTTCTATTGTTTTGGGTAAGTTAGAGCTAGCATCTCCTGTATAACTAGTTGACATAATGACTATTGGTTTTTGTTACTAGTTCTATGATACTATCTATGATACCTATAACCTCATAGGTACCTATTCTCAAGGATACAGCAAAGTCATAGCTTATGTCTTGGTTGTTTTTGCACAATTTAGATTGGTCAAATATCATGTTAAACTTTTTCTTTTTTTGGGTAAATCTCTCTAAAGACTACTAAAGATATATATTCTCTTAGACTAGGTAGCTTAGGATTCCTCACTTAAGGCATACTTCCTTTTTGTGCTGGCAAAATCTAGATGCATGATGCACAAAAATCAACAGCTTTAGCAGAAGCAATAGCGACTTTAGTATCTTTTAATTCAGAATCTAAGGAATCACAGTTAGAATAGATGGATTGAACATGTGACTTAGAAATATACATTTCAAGCAAGTTATTTTTGATTTTAAGCAAACTATATTGTTGCTTTATCTCGTCAATTTCACTTGTAAACCTAGGACAATTTTCATAATATTTTATCCTATCATATTCATAAAGGTAAACTTTTCTTTTCATTCTTTTAGTTCAAGCTCAAGTAAGCCAAGGTTCGGTTTCATTTTATAGCAAGTAGAGTAGGTGGTGCTAGCACTAGTTAGGCTCCTAGTTCCTAAAACATATGAATCGATTCTACCCTTGAGAAGGTTAATCTTAGCAAGATGAGATTGACAAACAAGACAATCATACTCCTCAGGTATCATGAAGCATAACTTAACAATCTCTAGTGCCATGCCCTCATTTTTAGATTTTAATTTCTTAATTTTAAGCGTAGAAGATCTATACTTTTTACTAATAGTGAACATGAGATGGGCCAATCTCTCTCTACTCACATTCTAGGAAAAAAAATCAACAATGGAGCAAGAATCACCACTAAGATAGATCCATCCTAGGAGAGGGAATCGTCCAAGCATACCATAGGATGCTCCTTTGAGTCATCCTCATTCTCGAGTGCCATCAGGCACGTGTTGGTGAAGTCATTACCGGTGAGATAACACATGTCGGGAGTGATCTTCTTGTCCTTTTGTTCATGCGTGTGCGGAGAAGATCGAACCAAGCGGAGGGGTGCGTTGAGAGGGAATGCGAGCGTTAGCTGATGGAGGTCCGATACGATGGTGCACAAACACGCGGGGCCTGGAAAGTCTGCTTAGCTTCAATGTAGGTCCTTCGGCTTTGAGGTCTCTTCATCGGGGTTGCTATAGTTGCGGGTGTGCCAATCAATTTGACCTTGCCATTGATAAGGAGATAAGCCAATGAGTCAGTCGGTCGATGGACCGATACAAACTCCTGCTATTGGCTAGTTGTTGATAGGGGCTAAAGTACTCATCCATTGGCTGGAAAGCCGATAAAGTTGTAGGCAAATGACGACGAAGGGAATTGAAAAACACATCAGCTGTAGAGCTGATGACGCTCTAGAGTAAAGTAATTGATAGTCACTATGCAAACTCGCGCTATCAGTTGGTTGTCGATAGAAGCTGTAGCACTCTTTCATCGGTAGAAAAGCTGATGAAGGTATAAACATGGTCCGATCTGATGGCACACAAACACGTCGAGGTCTGTGAGGTTTGCTTCACTCTAGTGTAGGTCCTTTGGCTTTGAGGTCCCTTTGTCGGGGTTGCTAGAGTTGTGGGCGTGCCAGTCAATTTGACCCTACAATTGACAAGAAGATAGACCGATGAGTCAGTTGGCCGATGAGCTGATACGAAATCCTACTATCGATTGGTCGCCAATAGGGTTAAGATAATCATCGGCTATGTCCGATATAATCTTGCTATCGGTTGGTTGACGATAAGAGCTAAAGCACTTGTCCATCGGCTAGAAAGCCAATAAAGGCATAGGTAGATGGTGACGAAGAAAATAAAAGACACATCGACTGTAGAGCCGATGACGTTCTGGAATTGATTAGTCAATAAGCATATATATGTACACCTCCTATTGGCTGGTTATCGATAGAGGCTGTAGCACTCTTTCATCAGCTAAAAAGCCGATGAAGGTATATGCGGATAGCAAGGAATAAGATAAATGACTCATCGGCTATAAAGCCGATGGCGCTCGGAATAAAACATGTGATGAATAGTAAGGAGCGAGACCCAATCTTCCGAAGATACGAGAGGCTAGATCGGATGCGCGGACGAAAGGAACGGGCAAACCCATTGGCTAGCTAAGCCGATAAAAGAAATTCTCTAAAGATATATAAATATCGACTGAAAAGCCGATACACTAGACATGAGGCTCTATGTATGGATAACTCATCGGTTGGCCACTCCAATGAAATGTCGCCTAAAGATTTATCGGCTTATGACTCAATCTACTGCCAGCAATCTAATAGATTTGACCTAACCAATGCAGCACAAGATCGATAACAGCAAAAGAGCACGATAAGTTGATAGAATCCACACGAGCGTGATGTGGTATATCTGATCGGACTAAGTGATTGGATCTAACCGATGTAGCCTTAAACAGAGCAGATACACTAAGATAGTGGTGGGACTTATCCCCTCGATGGAGATTTGACTTAACCGATGCAGCCCTACGTCGAGAACTATAACCCTCTGGTAAAAAATTAGATGAACTAAAGTGGCAATGCGCCGAAGTTGTATTGATCAAGAGATAATTTATAAGGTACTAGTGGGTCTATATTTATACCTGGAGTTACAAGAGTCCGACGCGGTTACAAACAAACTTCCGACGTTATTTCCTACACATAAAAGGAAACTATCTCTAAGAAGTTAATAAAACTAATTAGACTTGTCTATCTTATAAGATATATTCCATAGAGATAAAGTACCCTATCGTGATTTCCATGGCTCCTTCTCAGATCCGGTCCTATATAGATAACTTTCTATTTTTTGACTGAACCGATCCATGCTCAATCCATTCGATTGGTTCTTTCCTTATAACAATCGGAGACTTTCTATAAGTTGATCAGCTCTTTAATCCTGTCTACAGGGCATACCAAATTTTGGTGCAAACAAGAACCCATCGTCTGCAAAGCCAATGGTGCTCTGTATAGAATATGCGATGAATAGTAAGGAGCGAGACCCGATCCTCCAAAGATATGAAAGGCTAGATTAAAAGCACGGGTGGAAGGAAGAGACGAACCCATTAGCTAGCTAAGTCGATGAGGGGAATTCTCTAATGATATATGTGTATTGGCTGAGAAGCTGATATACTAGGCGTGAGGCTCAATGGGTGGGTAACTCATCAGCTGGCCGCTCTGATGAAACGTTTTCATAAAGACTTATTGACCTATGGCTAAATCTGCTATCAGCGGTTTAGTAGTTGGACTTAACCAATGTAGCACGAGGCCGATGGCAATAGAGAGAGCTTTATAAGCCAATAGAACCACACGAAAGTGATGTAATGCACCTGATCGGACCTAACCAATGCAATCTTAGGCAGAGCGAATATACCAAGATAGTGGTAGGACTTACCTCTTCTTCGAAGATCGGACTTAACTAATGTAGCCCCTCATTGAGAGCTAGAACTCGTCGATAAAAACCTAGATGAACTGAGGTGGCAATGCGCCAAAATTGATTTGATTTATGATTGATATCTTACAAGGTTGCAGAATGTCTATATTTATACCCTAGAGTTATAAGAATCCTATACGATTACAAGCAACTTCTGGACGCTATTTCCTAAACATAAAAGGAAACTTTCTCTAGAAAGTTAACAAAACTAACTAAATATATCTATCTTATAAAATATATCATATAAAGATATAAGTACCTAGCCATGGCTTCCAAGATATAAGTACCTTGCCATGACTTCCACGACTCCTCTTTAGACCTAGTCCCATTTGAATAATCTTTTATTTTTTTATTGAACCAAATTCATCATCAATCTATCCGATCGGCTCTTTCCCTATATCAATTGGACTCTTTCCGTAAGTCGATCGATTCTCTAATTCTGTATGCGAGGCTTACCAATTTTTGGTACAAACACCTTTTTCTACCAAATGTTCATCTTCATTAGCGTTGATGTTGCTCAGCTGGATCTCATCAAGTGCCATTAGAACCTTATAAATCGTCTTCTTCATCATGCCCTTATTTGTTCTTCCTTGGCCTTCAGGCTTTCTTAATGTCTTCTCTCTTTTCTTGTTTAGCTTAAGGCAATGCCCCCAGATGTGGTTTGGCTCTTCACACTCAAAGAAAATGATAGAATGTTTATTCCTACCTCTTTTCCTTTCTCTCACATTTTTGTAAGTCTTATAAAACTTTCGAGCAAATAAAGTAATATCATGTTCAGGGATCTTCTCTAGTTTCTCCTCAAAAATCATGTGTAGTGTGGCTAGTGAAAGACTATCACACACAAGAGCTGAGTAGGGAGCAAAAGTGCTCCAAGAGAGATTAGTTACCAAATCCATCGAGTGCTTGAGGCATTAACAATGAAGAATGTCCATCTTGTGGGTTTTCAGTTTTGAGTAAAACTTATTCATAGTAAGGTCACTCAAAGGTGCACACTTTGTGATAGATGTAGCTTTCATTTCCCAAACATTACAATTAAGACAATTCAAAAGATGGCAAGCTTTCTCATTGTTCATGACAATATTGCCAACTGATCTCAAGTTTAAAACAATCCTATCAAAGTGCTTGAAATCATCATCAACGAACTCTCCAATGTGCATCTTAAACTTTTAATACTATTTCTGGAATTGGTTTGGTGAACCAATTTTATCTCACTAGTACCTTCATGAAAGTTGCACAAAGTTGTCCAAATCTCATAGGTAGATGATAGGTGTTGTACATGATTAAACTCACACTATCCCAGGCCAGCTATCAAAGCATTTCATGTACTAAAGTTAGTATTAACCTCCTCGAGATTTACATTAGTGATTGCTACGTTGGGTATAATATAAGATGTTGTCATCTTTTTTCACACTTTATGTGCTAACGACGAAAGATATGCTTCCATTCGTGCCTTCCAATGAACTAAATGTTCTCCATCGAAAATAAACGATTTTGTAGAGTATCTCTCTATAGCATGGTTCGTTGCCACGGTTAGATTACAATGAACTTAACCGAACTCTGATACCAATTGTAAGACCATGACACACTATAGAGGGGGTGAATATTGATCAATTCACTCTGTACCTAAAATACTTAAGTTATCAAAATCTTAACTATTAAAAAGCTAGATTGAGATTAACCTTAGTTATGAGAAAGCAAAATCTTCAAGTGGTTTTCTATGAATAATGAACAACATTTGGTTAATGGTTTTTATAACCTATCATAAGTTTATGGATTCTATCACAAGAATCAAAGACTCTTAAAAAATTTAAGCAAATAGTAAAAAAAGACCTTAACCTTTAATGATCTATACACATATTAACCAAACAATCCATAGTAAAGAGATATCTAATTCATATTAGTTATACACTCACGCCGACAACCGCTAAATCTTCAAACCAATTAGGATTATAATTCGATTGTCAATTTTACATCACAAATATAAAAACTAACGCATGTTTTAACATTCTCATATTAATTACATCATCCTCTTGCCAACTGAGATAGTATAAATGCCGATGTTGACCGGAAAAACTTTTAATTGCACCTTAATTGAGGGCTTATGCATGTATCTGCATACCGGAAAAACTAATCCATATTTTCTAACTTTTTTCGCATTTTTGTTATGATTGCCAAAACCTCATTTATGAAAGAAGCAAGAGCCACTTCTTTGATTTTTACCGTGCATATTTATTAGCGCACCATTAGGTTACATGGGCTAGCTGTTACTCTTAATTGGAAGGAATATTCTTCTGTTTGCAATTCAGGTTCCATGCATCCACAGTAAATGTTTTCATTAACCCCCATAATTTTGGCAACTTGCTGTCTTACATATAGTAGGTTAACTATTTGTGCGGAAGATTAATACTGTATTGAAATTACTATTTGATTAATTACTATATGGGCTGTATTTTATGTTTTTCTTTTGAAAGCTGGATGCATGCATGCTTGTTGTATCCAGTATTTATTTTCCAGTATTTAATTAAGTTTCTTAAGCATAAAGTAGTGTGAACATTGACTAGCACAAATACGAGAAAAACTGCGTGTCAGTTATCTTGTTTATATACTTTAAATACTCTTACGAGGCATATCTGTTTTTGTTTAAACAAATATATATGTGTAGAGATCGATGTGCAGAGTGCATAGATATAATCGACATTGTCCATTGCAAATTAAATAAACCAACAAACACGAAAGGTATCTGAAGCCAAATGATTAACAACCTGGGTTCATGTCCAGGTACGCTTAACATTCAGCTGATATAAAAGAGGACAGAATTAAACTAATTAATGAAGAATAAATTATATCGATCGTAGAGAGGTATGTCAGGACAATGACTTGCTGCCTCGTGTCCTCACAATCGTGAAGGTTGTCTCGACATGCTTGTTTGTGTTTCTTTCTTCATAAAAAAAATCTATAGTATACATCCGTATAATATATATGTGTGTGTTGGTTAACACCATAGATAATGTAGTGCCAGCTAAACCATAGTATACTTAAAGAAAGCACCGATTAATCACATAATCTATACATTACGCGTGCGTACGATGAACAATAATCGTTTTAGTGTACTATCTCCATGATAACTAAAGACAGTTCAGTCTTAGAAAAAAAACTAGAGACAGTTCAAACACAAATAAATACATATAGATGACAAGCCCGGTGTGGACAATAAATATTAGATATTTAGACACAAGATTGGTCATAAATTTTGTAGTAAAAAATCCTAAGAATAAAGTTGAGGAAAAGGAAAAGAATCAACAAATAGTCATTTAACCTATAGAATAATTGAAGAGGGAGTATATATTCTATGTAAACAAGTTTTGGGAGTATTCATATTACAATATAAAACAAAACTCATATAAATGATAAGCCTGATGTAGACAAAATATACGTATGTAAATATTTTTTAGCAAGAAAATTCTTGGAAGGAAGACAAGGAAAATAAAAGAATCAATAGAAAATTTAGCCTAAAGACTCAAACATGTGCTTCTTTGTGTGCTGAATGACTCTAAATAATTTATGATAATTATTTAAAGATACACACGAACGAATTAATTATTATAATTTTAAAAAGGTATTTAAAAAAATTTATAACATTCATTCATTCTTCCATTAAGCCAAAAAGAACAAGGACCGTGATAACGTACATACACAGTGATTGACAGGCATGCAACAAGACATAAGAGTTGACCTTGGACAAACCTGGACATGTACATTATCTGGCCAGTTCTGGCAGATAGCCACCTCATCCACCTTGGACATATATCGGTCAGTCTTACACGTTTAGCCAAGCCAGCACGTATGTTACGCACCAATATATGGACAGTATTAATTGAATACAAACAACAAACAGAGGAGAGGACACTAGACAGGAACGTACGTATTTCTGCATGGCGACATTACGAATGCAGCTGCAGCAGCAGCTAGTGTACGTACGTCCAAGCTATCCGCCGTGCATGCACAGTGGTCGTCTCCGAACCAAACCTTCACGTACGTATATATACTACTACTACTACGAAGTAATACGTAGCAGCAGTGTGCATTGTGCCATTAATTACAAGAAGCCGGTGTGCCTTGTTGACGTTGTTCAAACCTGTAGTTAGCTACTCCTTCCGTGCCATAATACTACTGCCTTCCCCTTGTTTAAATTTGACCTAGGGAGATAGTAATATTACAGAATGAAGGGATTAATAGAGTACTCATATATGAATGTGTTGTTTGTTTTCCTCTATTTTTTTTAATTAGAAAGAGAGAGATGAAAGCGGCGCGGGAGGAGACAAAAAACTTGCAATATAGTAGTAGGGGAGATGCTACATATATATAATTCCTAGAGCTAGCTAATTAAAACGGCTCCAACGTACGCGGCTAAGCTCCGAATTTCCATTAATTGCTTCCTTGCGAGCTAGCTAATCTAATAGCTAGCTTTGAATCTTCTCTGCTTCAATTCATGCCTTCTATGAGCGGTATCACTATCAACGTACTCAGTTTATTAACTTAATAAAGTAATAAAAAGTCATTACGTTCGCTTAGAATTTCCCACATTAATCAAAAAGGAAAACATAGAATCCAAATAGAAACACAATTTAGAAAAAATCTAAAATCAGATTAAAAATTAAAAAATGATTAATATTGATATAAGAGTTATACTATAGAAACATCCATGTAGAGATATAATACAACAACATATGAAATTAAAATTAAAAATAGATAATATTAAGAGAAAGAGTTCATGTAGAAATATAATTTAGAAATATCTAAAATTTAGATTAAAAATAAATAATAAGAGAAATAGTGAGCGTAGAAATACAATATAGAAATATCTAAAATTCATATTAAAAAATATTACGGAGAAAAGAGTTTACATAGAAGTACAATTTAGAAATATTTTATATTTGAATTAAAAATATATAATATCAAGATAAAGAGTCGACATATAAACAAATTTAGAAATATCTTAAATTTGAATTAAAATAAATATTACTGAGAAAGGAGTTTATATATGAGTACAATTTAGAAATATTTTAAATCTGAATAAAAATAAATAATATTGAGAGAAGAGTCCAAATTTTTACTTATATTAATTGCAGACTCTTCTAGAAACCCCACATTAATCCTACTAGATAAAATAGCTAGAAATTCTCATATTAAATGAAAATTCTTAGAATTCACACATTAATCATAGAAAAAGAAAAAAATTGATTGTTCAATCTACATAAAAAATACAACTAAAAATAAGATTTGATTTTCTAGATTCCTAACTCAGGTATAACAATGGACATTTTCTTATTTAAAATGGTTATAAACTATTATGAATATACAATACAGTATGTACTTTTTAGTAAGTGAAAGAATATCATTAGAGATAATAATAATATATAACTAATAGTCTAAATATAAATATAAAGATAAAGGGAAAAAAGAAAAAAATTACCATAAAGTTTATATATCTTTAGTTTACTGTATTATTAGGAGAATACTAAAGAATGTATCACATTTGCACATATAAATTACTACATTAATCGGTATATCAGGCATATAAGTTTGATCTTAGACAAGATCAGAGTTTAAAATTATATTATCATTTTTAATATTTTTGATAATAAAATGTGAAATTATATATGCTATAAAATTTTTTATAACGATGCTAGCGCGCAATTTACACGGGACTGCCTGGACTACGGTCACAGTAAGGTGTTATTGGAGAGAGATGGATAGTGCAAATCATTTTCATTATTAAAAAATATAGCAAGGTGCTATATAGTTTTAAACTTGGATTTAAATCGTAAATTTAATACTGTTATTCAGCATTAGGGACCACCGTAACATCGTTCTTCTTCAGGAGTTGCACATGCATGCGCACATACGAATTTGGGTATGCGTGTGACTGCACTCTAGCCGTATTTGATTCCTCGGATATAACAAGGGCTTGTAAAGGACATGCACGTATTCGCTTCGCGTTTGTGTGGTGCATTGTATGGGTCTATATTTAAATGTGCCATCTATAATAACAATAACCATAATAATTGCAGGAGTTCAACCAGCTGTCACAAAATGCAAAATGATCTACACGAGGAAATCAATAATTAAGCGGTGCAAAAAAGATCGACATGTAAAGCATCCACAAAAATGCCCAATGGCTGATATATAGTTGTAATATAGGGTTGAGTTAGAAGATGTACTACTATACTAGACTGCTGGCCAGTACACCAAGGAAGAACACAAGCATACAACAAGCCACACACATAGGACGGCTGATTAGCACATAGCTCGAGCTAGGGGCTATATGCAACAACTACTAAAATAGTGCACCTAGTAAATGGACAAATCAAACTAACAAAAGCAAACAGGTAATCTAGTTGGTAGAGGAGGCCGGCCCATCCATGGTTAAATGAACTTTACTACTATATTTTATTTTATTTTATTTTTCACCAATAAGTTCAGCGAGAGAGTGTGAGAAGAGGACAAGCTAGCACTATAGGGGACACAAATCTGAAGGGGTCATGTACCTTGGATCTCTCCATCCATCCGTCCATCCATCTATCCTCTCCATCCATCTCTTTTTGTTTGAGCCATATGTAATAAAGTGATGAAGCGACCTTTAATTTCTTAATTACTACTTTTTTCTACTAAAATATAAATATAGTAAACTAATAAGACTAATTTCGGATGGAGTACTATGGAGGTAGTCATCTATCATGCACATGCATCTTTTTTCCACCTCTCTAAGCTAAGCTAGCTAGGGTTCTTGGGACTTGCTTGCTTCAGTTCAGGGGCCCATGGCATGTGATCTCCATCTACGTTGAATAGGAAACGAAGAGAGCGCACCTCCCCCCCCCCCATCTCCCCCTTACTACTGAAGTCAATCAGTAGATAACATACTACCCCTAATACTAGATACTAGAAGGCAGCTGGCGCAACTTTGGGGACTGCAGGGCCTGCATATATATGCATTACAAGTATATATTATGTTATATATTTTTGATAATTGGTCAAACTACTCTATATATGGGAGTTATTTGGATGACTTTTTTGGTATATGAGACACCATTCTCTCTCATGTTTAATATTTCGTTGAATGGCTGACGATGAATGATTTGTGATAATTATTTTTAGGATAAAAATTAACGATTCACTATTATGAAGTTGAAAAATTAATTTAAAATAATATTCTAATATATATATATATATATAGTTTTTTAATGTCATGCGTGTTTGTTTATCCATTTATCGTAATAGAACATGGCAGAAGCATTTTGAGTTACCATAGAAAAAGCGCTTTACATAATATATCTCGGTTACGTTTTCAAGATGGATAAACAATTAATCATTGAGTACACAAACAAAAGCTAGATTACGGTCATACAACCTAGGCTCGTGCTAGGGTGAAGCGGCTAGTACAGATAACTCCCGATCGAATAGAATTATGCATATGGAGATGGAGTGAAGCCTAAATGAAATATAATATTGCTAAGCGCAGTATAGTATTATATATAATATTAAACGTGGTGAAATTAAGAGCTAATGGTCGGATTAAGGAGGGAGCTAGCAGCTAAATTAATTTATTAGTAGCAGCTAACGAAGGAAAAACGGAGTTCGTCGGGGTAGAAGGCGACTGTCGTACTCGTATGCATGGGCATGGCCGGGGCCGGCAGTTTTCCCGCGGTTTTACTCCAACGTATATGATCGAGTAGCAACGGCTTTACCCGTCAAAACTAATCATGCATGTGAGCACAACAGTAGTTCAGCACAAAACCCCACAGCACCTTCAGTAACCCACTCTTGTCATCCTCTCAACCAATAATTCACTCACCTCCGAATTTTCAGTTTTTAATTTTATTGTGTAACCAGCTATCCGAGCCATAGACTAACAAAAGATATAATTTAAATTAATTTTAAATTTATATAACTTTTCATTCATTACCGCTCGGCCCAACAGTCTACTACATAATATTCTCATATGAATTTTTGTCTAAGTAAATTCATGTGACCGGCAAGTGGTAATTATTCGGACTAAGAAACAAACAATTTTGCAAATACTGGTATTGAAATCTTGGTAGCTAGCCACTATTAGTTGTGCCCTAGTTTGCTTTTTTTTATACAAAACACAGTATAAGACGCTCATAAAGCACGCATCATCACCCAGAGACATGCACACTCTACCTTATAAGCAACTCCGAAGATTGGACCGATCATATTTTAAAATTAAAATGTCTCGCTGATGGATATATAGTCTATCACCAAAGAAAATAGTGATAAATACGAGCACTCATATTAAATCTAGAATTTGAATCCAAGTGAACACGCACTACAAAGAGCATAATCAATTGAGCTATGCCTACTACTTGGCATATAGTTTGCTTATAACTACATCCGTTTTATATTATAAGTCATTTTAGATTTATCGTAAATTAAATCACTTTAAATTTGATTAAGTTATAGAAAAATATACTAACACCTAAAACTCAGAATTAGTTTCATTAAATCTGTTATTAAATATATTTTTATGGTATATTTATTTTGTTTTAAAAATATTATTATATTTTACTATAAAATTAATTAAACTTAAATATATTTGACTTAGAATGAAATTAAAGCGATTATAATATGAAACATATGGCCCAGGAATCTTTACATCTTGTCCCAACAATTAATAATAGACATATCGCATCTAGCAACACAGCTAATAATAATAACCTTGAAAAATACAACACTCCATGCATATATATATATATACTTATTTTTTTCATTTTCCAATATGATCTTAACTTAGGATTGTTTGGAACACAGAAAATTCGTTAATAGTACTGCTTAATCGGATAGAGAGAAATATAATTATATTAATTCGAGAGGCCCTGTATATTTGAGTGATTTCGTGCATAAACAAGAAAAAAATAAAAACCGACACAATGTTAGCTAGGGTAGCTCGTAGCTAGAGAGGCAAATAAATGAGAAATAAAATTAAAAAAAACAAGGCTGAACAAGCTGCCACGTACACGTACAGGTACATGTCTCTCGCGAACATGGGGCGCACAAACTCTGGATTCTCTCCGGTCGTGTCTAATGCTATAATTAATCTACCGCTCTGATGATTTCATTTTTTTTGGTGCTTGTGCTCAGAGGATTAGGAACTAAGATATATATCTAGGACTAACAACATCTACCACTAGTTTAGCATTACTAATTAGACTATAGAAATATGTCATTGGTACTAATTAATATATACACATAAACGCATCACTAACAGCAAGCATACAGCTGCTGTAGTACGTTATTCGCATCGAACACTACAAACAACAAAGCAGTGTACATTGAGAATTTTTATATTACAATTAGTCGTACTTCGAATTACTCCCTCTGTCGAAAATACGTTCGGATTCTTATTCCCATATATATTTCTTTTAGATGGAGGTAGGAAGTGGAAATAGTACGCTCTGAGGACAGATACCAATAGCAAGGCTTAATAATAATTAATTAGAAAATTAATTAGAGCACGATTTATGGTAGAAAAATAGAAAACAAAAGTAACGGGGAGAGGTGTCAATTGGTGCTGAGGTCTCGTTTATAAATATAAGCTTAAATGCTATATAATTTATGTTCTCAAATTTGTAAGACAATAACAAAATATTTTGAGAATTTAAAACTAAGAGAAAAATATATTTAATGTTTTTATTAAAGATTAATTATGTAGTAGATATTTGCATTTTTATTTTCACAAAAAATGTATGTAATAAAATTTAATTAGTAGAGAAATACAGGTTTTTTTAATCTAAGTTCACATGCTAGTGGTGTTAACCTCCCGTGACTTGACAAATTTTGCCAGGTCAGATGAGAACTTAGCATCAATATATTTATGGTGTGGAGATGTTATAGCTCAGCATTATCAATGTCAAGAAAATGGTTTATTTTTATAGTTAGTTTTTGGTGCGATCTATTTTAAAATAAAACTTGTTAAAGAGTCAATTTGTCAAAATTTCCGGTGGGACCGGGCGTGCGGCGCCTGACGCGGTTGTCGAATTGTGAGGCACATGGGGGCATGTTTGCTTCCCCTCGCCGTCATCTCCCATTGGCCCACGTGTCACTCCCGTACACGTGCGGCGCCTTACGCGACAAAACCTCGCAACGTGTCACAGTCGCCGCCGCTGCCTATTCACACAGCTAACCCTACCACCCTTTCTATCTCCAATTTTACAACTACAACTACAATTTCCTCTGCAGAGTATTTATATACAGTTATAATCTATAGATTAATTGCTATATTTGCTCTAAAAAGCTAGCGGTACATGCTTATAATCTAGACCACCGCCTAATATAAATGGCACTACCCAGTTATTTTATATTTACCAATAAGCACTATTTATATCCAAACTGAGTTTGACTATTCGTTTTTTCTATAATTTTTTTCTAAATATTTAAATAGATATTAAACTTTGTTCATTATAATCTAATTATTTTAAAAAATTTATAGTCAAAGTTGCTACACTATCAATCAATGGTGACAAGTAAAAAGGAACAACTATAAAATTTTCTCCTCTTTGATAAATATATGGCGATTGATGGGCGTCTTCAATTAAGTTCCAAGGGAACTCTAAAAAATTCGGAAGCATAAACTAGATGTCCAGAATCAAACAAAACCATATATAACTTTACTAGTACATGGTACGTACTGTATGGAGTATTCTTTTAAACTAGAGCGTGTGTGCACGGAGAACAAAATGAATGACGTACGTACGCTTGGAGCACGATGAGCAGAGCAGGCTAAATGCGAAGAACCGGCAACCACTGCTTCAGCTCCATCGTTAAGCAAAGGCTTCTCATCACATGCACTGATGCATCAGGGGCTACACTTTTCTGCCACGTATACTCTGCTTCACTACCATTAGTATAGATATATCTGGTAGTAGATATATATGTTTTGCCACTAAATAAGAAAAACCGCGACCTGATGTCCTATCGATCGATCAACACCTGCACAAGTGTTTTTTTTATTTCTTTTGGGGAAAAAATGACACATATACTTGCAATTGATTTTAGGGAAGAGAGAGATAGGCATTCCAGACGGAGGTAATGATTGGCCAGCCAGCTATCTGTTTTTCATTGCGAGACATACTTGTCCTAATATTTAACATCCGAAAGGGATTCGATCACTGGGGCTTCGAATCGCTGGATTTGATATTTTTTGTCTAGGGTTTAATTTGGAGACTGGAGTGAGGGGAAGCCACTAGAGAAGGTTGTTGATGGGAGAAGAAGCACCCCATCCAGACCACTCCATGATAGCAGTGTCGTTATGGATTATATCTTACACTAAGAGAAGAATTAGTCAAGTCAGGGAGAGTTCGATCCTTGCATGGACGACTGAGCTCGATTTTTGTTTTGAAAATGATCGACGTTGAGACACGCAATGCATTTGGCTGCTCAAACTCGACGCATCCTCAATACTACGTCAGTTTTTATTATTACCCATGTTCTGCTCCACCCAAATGAAACGCATGGGAATTACTACTATGTCAATTATTAACAGCTTCGACCACTCTTATTATTTCTTCGAGAGAATCATATCAATCCCTCGTCACTGACACGTGGATCACCTATATATATATATATGCCTGACCAGCCTTCCTCACTCTGTCACCCCTCTTCTCTCTAACGCGAGCCATAGCGATACACCAAATTAAGTAAAATGATATGCCAAATTAAGAAAAATGAAGGGGGTTAGAGAAGTGGACAATACATGGTGCGATGTAAGCCATGGCACAACAAAACAAGGTAACCCTACTACAGTGACAAATTGGCCATGACGAAGGAGAGGATGGGACCTCAAGAGATGGCAGCAAGCAAGCCAAATGATGACAGTGCCCCTGGCATGGTGATGGCAAGGATAGGTGATGAGTTTCCTTTTATTTTGTTTGTGGGTGCTAGAATTATAATGGTTTGGAGAAGGGGATCTGTAAGAGCTAAAAAATTTTAAGATCAAATGTCACTTATGATTCGAAAATATGTCATGCCTGACAGTTTAGAACCATCTATAGAGGGTGTTTGTCTGTGATAGTTTGGTCCAACCAACTCACCTTTTTTATTCTCAAGAAAAAAAGAGCATCTATCACCAACTACCAGTCCAAGGATTTGCTTATGATCAATGGTTTAGCTAACATATTATATTCCCTATCACATATCCTCTTATCTTAAATGAGCTATTTGTGACGGACCACACTACCTTTTACGGATAGCATAACCTTTGACGGGCCATATAAGGATTCATTGTAGATAAGGCCATCCTCTACAATCGATAGAGATAAGTGTAGGTTACCTCTGATGGATCTATAGGATGGTTCGTTATAAGTAATTGGTCACTTATGATAGGTTAATATTTAAGACCCATGCAAGATCATAAAGGGTCTTTCCCATATCAAAAACTAGCCAATGAGATAAGGTCCTTCCCAGCTAACATATTAAGTCTCTTACACTTTCATGATCAATGTATGGCTATTCAATAATCTCCCCATTCATACATTAGTGTCCCCTTAGCTCAAATGAGCCAATAAGGTGAGAAACTCCCCAACTTATATACTATGTCCCTTGCAATTTCACAACCAATATGAGACTATTCAATAACCCGTCATGTGTAAGGTTTTGCACTTGTGATTGGTTTAGAACAACAATCGTTTGAGGTAATTGAGCACCTCTAACATGTGACTGACTTCACAACCTGTCAAAGGTGGCTTGATACTCCTCCAACGGGCGTGTTGTTGCTAACTAATAGAAGTATAGTGCCTTCTATATATACATACACTTATGTATTGTATTGCCACCCTACTCTATGCACGGGCATAGGGGGTGAATCTTTGTCCTAAATTTGGCTAAGGGTACAAAAATGACATGAAATATGTTATGCCATTTATAATTTATTTTAGTGTATCTAATTTTATCACATGTTTTTCTATTACTCTAGATGAACTATAATTGGATGTACAACACTAAATACCCGAGCCAAGAGTATAGAAATAAAGTTGTTGAGTTCTTGAATGTTGTAAAGGATGATAAGAGAAGTAAGAGCAATGAATATGTGACTTGTTCATGCGTAGACTGTAAAAATAAGAAGATATTTGCATATATAATGCAGTCACAATCTCACCTGATATGGAGAGGTTTTATGAAGAACTACAGTTGCTTGAATAAACACGGTGAGCAAGAGCCATTGAATATTCCAGTTGATCAAGTGGATGATGGGCACAATGAGGTACAAGAAGATCGAGGAGGCATGTTCATACCTTCTCCATTGGGAGTGATATCATTGATGTCGATCCTAACCTTTCTGAGATACTTTGTGATGTAGATGAACTATCTTATAACTAGAGGGATTATGAGAAGTTCTCTGCTTTGGTGAATGAAACCGAGACACCTATATATCCCAAATGCAAGCATAACCACATGAAGCTATCTATTGTCCTTGACCTAATAAAGCTTAAGGCAAATAATGGTTAGTTGGATAAAAGTTTTACGGATCTGCTTAATTTTTTGAAAGACTTGTTTCCTAAGGAGAAAAAATGCCGAAGATGACATATGAAGCAAAGCAAGTGCTATATCCGTTGGGGTTAGAGGTTAGAAGAATTCATGCTTGTCAAAATGACTGTATCTTGTTCTACATGTAATATGCTAACTTAGATTTATGTCAAAAATACAAAACTTCTCAATACAAGCTAAAGAAGAGTAGTCTTGAGAGGTGGAAATCCCAGAGGGATGGTTCCATAAAAGTTGTGTTGTATCTCCCTATTACCAACTACATCAAACAAATATTTGCCAATCCCAGGAAAGCTAAGTTGGTTTGTTGGCATGCAATGGATAGAAAACATGATGGTATGCTAAGGCATCCGGCCGACTCAACACAACAAAGGAACACCGATAGTGATTATCTCGAATTTGCGAAAGATTAGAGGAACATCAAGTATAGTCTAAGTATGGACGGTATGAATCCTTTCGGTGACTTGAGCACTCGTCATAACACACGACTAGTGCTTCTCATAAACTTTAATCTATTGCCTTGGTAGTGCTTTAAAAAAAGTATTTTATGCTTTCAATGCCAGTACAAGGGCACTCATGATCAGTATTACGGTTGCATATAGTTAATATGGAAATTGAGCTATGTGAAATTCAAAATGGAGTTGTTCTGATGTAGGTGAGTTGAACTAAAGGACATTAAGGTTAATTTAGACGGATTCACATTTATAAATCTATAGTCCAATGGATATAAGGATGAGTTGTTTATTCTAGCCAAACATGTTGTCCATGATTTCTAAATGACCGATCCAATAAATAGGAGGCTTCATATAGTTCCTGAGGGTAAAAGAAGAATTGTTAGAATTGATAATATTGTAGACGAGGAAGATTATAACAAATATATCCATGGTGCTGACCAAGAAGCATCACTTGAAGAACCGCAATGAGGTAACGGTAATGTGTATGCACATTCTAACCATGAAAAATGCATTCTTATGCAATATAAGTATATAAGATATACTTATTTTTATTGATGATATTTATGTCAAAGTGACTATCATGTTTGGCTGAGCATAAAAAATATAAGCATATGAAATATATTCATGTCTAAACATGTTCTTTAAAAATGCATTTGAACATGTTGTGATAAATGCATGGTATTTTAAAAAAATATTATTATGTGCTTGTGAATGATTCATGTCTAGATGGGAAATAGCTTAAGACTATAATTTAAATGATTTTTAAATTATATGCTGTAAATGAAGTGGATGTACGATGACTTAGGTACAAGCTGGTTAAAGTAACTTGTGACGGGCTATAGGTATAGGTCCTTCATGGGTAAATTACCCATGATAGGCCATATATATAGTTGGACCCTAGTTAGATTTCTATAGAAAAAACTACTCCCTTCAATCAATAGAAATATATAGTTTTATCCTAGTTAGTCTCATTTAACTATTTTTTTATTTATACAAAATAATTAATTAGTTAAAGTTATATCTTATTAACTACTAATGTACAAAAATCCAATTATGTATATCATGAGTAACTTAATTTAAACTTCTTGTTACATTCTCATTGGTCAACTACATGTTTCCTTTTTTTTTCCTCCGATAATTAAGTATATATATACACTAATTGATTTTCTATGATAATATATGTCTTTATAAAAAATAGTGTTTAGGAATTTTAGAATTAACAAGTTTTAGTAATTAGAAATTTTAGATTCACAAATTTCCTATGATAATTGGTTAGTTTATGGTTCTAAGTATCAAAGGATTTGACAACTATATGTGTATGTCCATGTTTTTAATAAATATGAGAAGTGCATGTTTGTTGATACATATATAATTGTGGATGTAAATTAGATATATGAATTATACATGTGAATTGGATGTGTGAATGTGGCCGGAGAGAAATGAAGGTCTAGGTCTGATATCTGCTATCTGTTTTTAAGAGGGTATAGCTAATGATTTATAAGACTAACCAATAAACTAATTATTTTTTAGAATATTCAAATCAATGTCAGGTTTTAATAAAAAGTTGTCACAGGTGCCACTACCACTATTATATAAAAGACTAGTCAAAAGATTGATCATATCTGACAGGTCATAACATACCCTATAAAAATGATCTAAGATATTTCTAACAAGGTTTTTACTAGAGATGACTGATCTGTGATTAGTGATTATACCATATCTCAGCTATAACGGGTTTTTTTTTATTACAGATCGTTATTTCTGACGGGTCTTCAGCTGTCGCATGTATTTCACATACTTACGACGAGAACGTAATCGTGAGAGTTAAGCCTTTAACCTGTCATACGTGGCTTGTCCCGGTGCAGTGACCCTCTTCCATGAGAACGCCACTGTTTGAGTGAAGAAATGCAAGACACAAGAAAAGATCGAGAGGGCCCAATGCAGGTGTGCATATGCATGGATGCATGTCGCAACCAAAAGACAGTGATACGAAAAAGAAAGATGTTTGCCTCCTTTTATTAGCTTCTTGCAGCCGTACGTAGTTTAATTAATTTTATATACTCTTGAATCTTGACACAGATCACGATTTTATTGAAGATTTTGTCAAACCGTGTTCAAATCGATCATCAGTCATGGCCAATTAAGCTGCTGGGTATAGAGTTAGCTTGCTAAGCTAATTAGGATGTGACTTTTGGTCTCATACACATATCATGCTCCAATTAAAGAAGCTAGATCCCAGTGAATGCATGCTTGCATGGTGTTCCTTGTAGCCTAGACCAGAGACCATGCAGGTCTTCATCCACAGGTAGGAAAAATGAAACCCAATTGCCTTGCAACGCATATGGTCCTAATCAACATTCATGCATGTACCTAGATACACTAGCTACCATGCTGATTTGGAGCATTTTTTACGAGTACTGTTGTGTTTAAGTGTAAATATAACTCAATAAGAGTAAATATAAGAAAACAACATAAAAACTAGAGCATTGGGATAAACTTTTCGCCATGATAGTTTTTCTTGACTACTAGCATATTATCTGTGTACAATAACGGAATTATAAGAAAGAAAGTTGTAATCAATCTATTTTTACCTATAAGAACGTTGATACCATGCTGATTTGGAGCATTTTTTACGAGTACTGTTGCGTTTAACTGCAAATATAATTCGATAAGAATAACTATAAGAAAACAACATAAAAACTAGAGCATTGGGATAAACTTTCTCGCTACAAAGCCATGATAGTTTTCTTAACTACTACATATTATCTGTGCATGATAACAGAATTATAAGAAGGAACGTTGTTATCAATCTATTTTTACCTTTACTTTCTACATATCTTTTTTTTTAAAATTTCTGTGCATACCACTTCTGAGCTGAGCTGATAGGTTTTATGCCCATGCTCCTTTGTGGTGGAGGTGGTAACATATTCGCCGCTTATTCTCACCATTGGCTTTTTAATACTATAGTTTGATTGATCTTGTACGAGCTATAGACCAGTCCACTAATTATCGGGATATTATTTGTATTAATCGTCAGAATAAATAAACTATTGTTTGGGGAAAAAAACATGAGCAACTGTTTTGATTATTAATTGTTTTACGCTTGTTAAGTTGGGTGATTGATCTGTGAGGGTTAGCCTTCGGAATTCGTGAGACTTGAGCATCGACGGTCAGAGCCCGGCCTGGCCTCACCTTTTTTTCTTTCGCTTTATCACTACTTTTCTTTCCTTGTTTCTAAAGTGGTTGTGCTTTTGATTTTCTTGTACTAACACAATCGTTTTAGATCTGTACCCAGCTTCTTGCCTCACATGGTTTGTCACATGAAAATTTATAGTATTAATTTATATTATTTAATGCCGGATAACTTACAATCACATATATATTCACACAATATTCTAGCTCTCTCTCTCTCTAATTAATATTCTCGTGCGTGTGCATGCATGTTACATACAGAGAGAGTCAGGAAAGCTAGCTAGCTACTCCACATACATATCCATATCACAGAGACTTGTAGGAGGCTTGCAGCCAATGACAAATTAATACAACAACAATATATCGGCTAATATATCTGTACATATATACTCTTCGGTCTTCCTTTTTTTCACAAATAATACCATTGATTTTTTACGTACGTTGATAAGTCATCTTATTAAAAAAACTTATGTAATTATTTTTTATTTTATTATGACTTAATTTATTATTAAATATACTTTAAGAATAAATTATATTTTTATTATTTACATAAATTTTTTAATAAGTCAAATGGTTAAATGTATGAAAAAAAATCAATGGTATCATCTATTAAAAATCAGAGGTAATTTATACTACACATGCATTTAATTTTTGATAAGGTATTACTTCGACTAAGGTTGTGATATTTGAAGCTTATAAACTTTCCTCTTATTTTTTATACACATTTCTCGAATGGCTATTTTTTTTAAAATAAGTTATAATAAAGTTGTTTTAAAAATTATAGTAATCTACTTTCAAATTTTTAGCTAATATTTAATTAATTAATTGTTAATCATATTTTTTCTTTTGAGAGAGAAGTATTTTCAACCCTTCCTCACCTAATCATTAATTATTCCGTGGTTCTCACGATCCCCTGCACGTCGCCCTGTCTACTGGCTGGACCACAATGCACACTGCGTTTTTACACGTTGCTGTGTATGTACACACCATTCATACATGGTACATGCACTTTGATCTGTTCGTTAGCAAAATGTTATATCATATTCATATTTCAATTATTCGTTGAATTATTCTAGCTTCATTGATGCCTAAAGGAATATACATGACGGGCGCACGTCTCACTCGATGGTCTATCAAAACTAATTATTATTTTATTTATTTGTGATCATTTATCCCTTATTTAAAAAATGTTTTTATCTTTAAATAATGATCGGAACTAACAGTTAGTTGAAAGTGTGAATCACTAAGCTCATCGATAAGGTGGTAGGATAGGAAAACACTTACTATAAATTAGATGGGGCGATGTAAAAGTTTTATTTGAAGTAGTGGCATTAATGCTATTTTGTGTAGTACTATACCATAAAGACATAGGGAATTTAATAGAATTTTCTAAAAGATCTAGGGTAGGTGAGCATGGTGGTTGGCCTCTATGAAGATCCTACCCTGCATATAACAGCGCCGGTCAAGTTTCAAATTCTCTTGTACTAATAATCAAGCAAACACGAGCGAGTTTTCACTACAAACTTAGTAAGCTCACGAATTTATCTTTAGTTTTTGTGTCTCGAGCATGTATAAACAGTGGCGGAGCCACTCCTGGTAGGTCACGTGGCTGCCCGAGCTCTTCCACTGCGTTTCATACTATTTAGAGAAATAAGTTCGATTCACCCTTAAAAAGCTAAATATACCGACTAAGAGCCCGTATTAAAGATCGTTTAGTAGCAGATATAAAGAACTAGAAACATCAATCCATACTATGTTAATATAAGTTTATAATATCAATCAAATAAAAAAATATTTAGTACCAACTGATAAACAATTCAAACAACATAAATTTAACAATTAAAAAGGAAAGTATATATGTGAGTTGGTAACGCATGTGAGGGCTGAAGTGAGATATCTTTGAATCATTTGCTGGTCTTGATTTTTAAAACCGATATTAAAGAGGTTTAAAAACCGGTATAAAAAGCTATTATCTAGTTTGTAACACATATAAAAAAATGTACAGCGCTAGCAAACATTCTTTGTCGTCTGGATGATGCCACTGGCTGCACTACTGTGGGTAAAAGATTATACTCGATCGATAAAATGTGTGTTGGTAGTATACACAAGTGGTGTGTATCTGTATCTTTCGTACAGGGGAGATGCAGTATTGTATGAATATATATTTGAACAGTCAAGCATCCGGATCATACATACGCTATTGTCGCCTGAATTGAAAGCTGCTAGCATGCATTCATGTAGCTAGATACTATCTACTAGGTTAATGAATATGCGACATGGATGGATCAGCAGCACGTTGGAGTTAGCTAGCTAGCTGAGAAAGGACCACATGAGAATGGAATGGCCGGAATGGACTTGAGATCGACACTGATGCATGGCCGGCCGGCCGGACCGATGGATCAATCGATGATATGACGTCTATATACTTGTGTACGTGTGTGCAGTGCAGGAGCATGTGCTGCTGCTGATATATATATTTGTTTTGAGACGACGTACGTAGTACATGCATGCATCTATACATACTTATTTATGCATGCACATTATATTGAATATTGATTGGCTGATTTTATGTGTGTCGTGGTTTATCAGGTTGTAACGTACCTCCATCAGTGATCGATACAATTGAAGGAGGCAGCTGTATAACTGTTTCCATGCATCTGTCGTGTGCTCATGCAAATGGAGGTCGTGGTCTATTAACTATGGATTGATAGACATATATATAGGCCGGGGTTTGGTTACTGTTCACTGAAAGTTCTCTCAACGTACGGCCCTGATTTTCCCATGTACGCGCACCTACGTGAATTAGGTGGTAGATGCATATTAAATGTCAGTCCTTACAAGTTGTATCTCTGTAACACAAATAAGTGATGCATGTTTAATATAGACAGCAACACGGTCACTAAGACACACTAGTTTTATTCCTAATTATTTGTATAAAAACTATGAAAAATATAGTAAAATTATAATACTAAAACTATTCTAAAGACAAATCTGGCTATACCATTTCTAAAAGTTGGATGGAAACATTTGAAGAGATATTAATGGTTAAAGTTTAAACATGTTGAGACTATAAGTAATACTAAATGTAACTTGTGACTGGAGGGAGTATACTTGTAACCAGAGCATCCAAGTGCAATCAACATCTTTTATTTCATATGAATATACCCCTAACATTCTTTCCGTCGTGTAAATCGATTGCTAGTTTCCTATATGTTGGACATTCTAGAGAACTTTTTGTTTTCTTTGAAGTAGTGTTCACCACATCTGAACACCCAAAGTTTCCACGCAGCTGGCAGCTCTATAACATGTGCCCACTTAGCTTTCCGCCACTGTGTTGAAGGGACACGCCGATGTACGCGTGTAACATGTAACGAAAAAGACATGTAACCACAAAAGAATAACGACTTGCATAAGTACGTAAAGTCTTCTATTCTTACTGTATCTTCACCATCTGAATTCTGAGGCAACATGCTGCAGATTGATGAAGTACCACTTCTGGAGCTAGACCACATATACTAGATTCTGATGACAATGCAAGTACTAGGAGTATTACCGCAGGGTGTGCATGGTATCTAGCGTTGTCTCGCGTCAGGTAAAGGTCTCCATCCATCCATCCACATCGACGTCGATAGATACGGTAAAAAGAACTGGCCGGTCAGAACTTTAAAAATGCTTTTAGATTAGGGTCCGCTGTACCTCATTAATATCATTTCATCTCTTTTTTAATTATTATTTTAAACATTGATTTTTTTCTCCTTATTTTCTCTTCGGTTAATAAAGGATATAATAGTTTTTTAACCTTCTACTTAATTTATGTTTGAGTAGCTAAAATTACATCCTTAAGGGGGAGCAGCCTAACTCTAACATCTGCTAAAAATAAATTCATTTCTATTCTCTTATAAGCATAATATAAAAAATAGTATATATATAGTACCATCATTCTTTTCTCTTCTCAATTATGCATAACATAGCATGTGCAACAATATACCCGTCAACATTGAGTTGTCCTGATGTCTTCTTTAAATTTTAAGATATCACAATTCTCTTGGATATACTCATAAGCTTAGGGTGTGCGTATAGAGACGAGTGTATACGCATATATATAAATATCTACGATTATACTGTGTTTTGAAAGAAAAAAAACATATTTCTACTACTTCATCCGCAAGTCTCAACTCAACTCTGTTCACAGTTAAAAGCCTTCTCAATTTTGCAACACAGTTCGTTAACAGTCCATATCGACCAAACTGCAGCTGGGGGAAAAGAATTTTCTGATCTACTCCGGCAGATTTTTAGACTTTTCCAACTTCGATCGATGATTCTCTCTCTCTCTCTCTCTCACACACACACACACACACACAGCTAGCAGAAGAAGAAAATTCATTACCTAAAAATAAAAATAAGAAGCAGAAGATGATTCAGATTGGGCATGAATTGGTGTGTGTTTACTCATCTGGATGTGGACTGCACTTGTAAGTAGTGAAGCCTTAGCAAGAGGAATTAATGGATCTCTGTAATCTGGTCCTGAAATTCTATAATAAAGGCCTCTTGCAATTCTGAGTGACTTGAGAACGGTAACTTAATCCGGCCCAACTCATTCAGGCTTTCGCCTGCAAGTCTCATAGGTAGTCACTACGTAACAGTGCACCATATCTGGGCCAGCTAGAATTCTTGTATGATAAATCCACGTTATTATGTTCATGAATTGGTAATGAAAAAAGATTCAGAAAGTATAATTTTGCTTTTTTACAACTCATGTAAACTTTTATTTAACTAGTAGAAGCATCATGCAAGAGTCGAAGTAGTGCATAAAGCACAGTTTACTGGGATACAACCAGATTTGTAGAAGAGCCCCTTAGAACTGGACAAATTACAATTAAGCACAATGATTGGACCATAGCCTTAACGATTGAGAAGATGAACTTTCTGATGGAACTAGGACATTGGAATTTGTGGCCTCATTCAGTAACACCACCTAAGAAGTCCACCGAAAACCATGAGAAGTGCCGACACAAAGATAGAAAATCAAAAGGAGATAGCCAAATCTTGCCATCCGCTGGCGAGCAGAACATGAAAACCACATCAAGCTGCATAGGATACCAAGGGGCTTACCTAAAGAGAGCTTCCATGATCAGGTGGTTGAAACAACCATGCAACTTCTTCACAAATTCAGCCGCCTTGAAACGATTCGTCACTAGAGAAGAAGAATCAGTACACTTCCGTTCACAAGAGCTCGCCGAAGATGTTGATGAAGGCCTACGCAACCATCTCTCATCTAGATCTGGATGTCTCTGAGCCATCAAGTAAGAAGAGAAAACGGGTGACATTGTGACCCACCACTAGGAGCAAACCCATCTACAATCATCGTGTCCTTCATACGAGGATGGTCAACACCGACAACCACCTCAAGCAAATAGGGAGAACCACGGAAACAACTCGACTTACTGGGAAAACCCGAATGCTGATGAGGTGTGTAACTTTTTCTACTTCCACCAAGAAAGCAATAAGAAAAACAAGCTAGTGAACAATAAACCTACGAATAGTCACTAGCACAGACCCTATCACTAACGTAAACAATCATCTGCAACGGATGAGCTAGCCATTACACGCCATGGGTTATTGACACGACAAATCATTCGTAATGGTCAGAGGCTTGTTACAGATTATACCCATCTGTAATGACTCATGATTAGGAGCTATTACATAAAGTGGACACGTCACCAAGAGACCCCTTATTTGTAATGGCTACTAATATGGAGCTGTTACAGATGAGGAGGCCTCCTGGTGACATGTCACCTCACTTGTTAGCCATGCTCCTACAAAAAAAAACAAATCACTCATATATACCCATAGATAACCCCAAATATATCACATAGCTCAACACACATATATCACATCCAAATTACATCAAATTTTTATTTGATACAATTCACACATATATCATATATGCATATCTCATAATTACATAAAAAATCCATTTCATACACTTCATAAATTTATCACATCCATTCCATTGATACAAATTACAAACATAAATAATAGAAAACAAATTTAGCACAATTATTGGTGTCAAAGATATAATGCAACATGATATAAAGCAAAGATAGATGTAAAAATAAAACATAATATCAATGACAAACTACAAATTAATTACAATGTTTGGATCAATGTATCTAAAGTTTGAAGTTCACCAAATTGTTCATTTAAGTTGTAGCATTATAAAAAGGTCCTTTTGGCTTACGACATTCAGGATGATATACTCTGCTAGCTTTCTAGTCATCTAGGAGGAGTTGACACCCTCCATATTACATGGCCTCTCCTAGAAATGAAAGGTTAGGGTTTTATTAGTACATGTTATTAGGAACGGTATCTAGAATGGTAAGATATTTAGTTAATTTTCCCTACCAACCTTAGGATCAAAATCCGTCACTTGTTGTGTTAGCATGTTCTTATAGTGAAATACATAGAAGGCACGAGCGTGCCCCATTTTTGGCCATTCGCGAGCATTTGAAAGTCAAAATTAACCATAGGGAGTCCTAACTTATTTGGTGCTTCCCTCCTTGACGTACGTAGGTATCCCATGACTCTTGCATGTCAGCAGTGAGAAGATCGTAGGTGTGTTCACATTTTTTTAAAGGAGTCAAGGTAAATAAGCTTATTCCATTTTGGTATTAGGACCACTAGGATCGAATGATACCTATAAGGAATTAGTTTGATTAAATCATTTGATCTTCCTATTTATGCCAATTACAAGAGTTTGTAGATTAGATTACCCTTGGCATCAGGAAAATATGGTATACTCCTTGTCTTGGTGAAGAAACATACACCATACTAGATGACCTTACTATTCTTGTGCTCAAGATTACTCAGGCAGACCAATTTTGGGTTAAGAAAACCAACCGGATGGTTTATCTTCCTTACTTGTAGCTAGATACCATAAAAATGTCCAATTTGATTACTATATTAGGTGATTAATAACTTTGAATTGAAGAGATACTTACAAATCAAACACTTTCGCATGCCACGTGTCAAGCCCGTCAAGATGGGACATGTTGTACAAGTCATTGAATCCCATAATTATAGGGCAGGGATATGATTGGAATGATTCAATCCCATGTTGACCGATGAAGGATATTTGTTTGTCGTCCCTCTTAGGGTTGGAGACAATCATGTAATGATTGTGTAGCTTCTGGCAAGCAACACCCATCGTCTTAAAACGCATCATCAGTAACTAAAAGGTATCCAATCACAAACTTTGATATTTCTTGATTTTTCGGTTGCATAGATGTGTGGGACTTGGCCTTTTCCTTTGAATATCTCCTCGAAGCTTGTTGTGGTGGAGCTGTTATAGTCTTAGGTTGCTTTGATGGACGTCATTGTGGGATTGAAACTTCATCGTCTAAGTTAATGTCAAAATCCCATAATGGATCATCCTAAGGGGACGATTGGAGGCCTAGGCGATATAGCAGGTCACTTAGTTTGCTACCTAGATAAACAAGCCACCATTTTTATGTTGATATGTTTTTTTTGGCCATTGGATCAAGGAGTCTCTTGCTTCCCCTAAAGTTGATAAATACTTGGTAGGTGGATTTAAATGATAGTTGTCCCACTAATCTAACAAGCGATCCACCGACACTCTCGCATACCTATCACGTAGTTATGCATGGTGAACTGTCCCTTCACTCTATGATGCTAGGTATGTTTTACCCTTAGATGCATCTATGACATCACTATAACTTATAGGATGTATGGTGTTGGTATCTTGAGCTGGTCGACTGCGTATAGACCATCTTTTATCATGAGCTCCAACCCTACATACACACAACTACTATTCCTTTGTGGGCTTGCATATGGTGCTAGTAGCGGTACAGGAGTTGCTTGAACTTATCGCAGGTGTGACACCTCTTCTTGAAGTTTTCTATTAAACTTCGATCACAATTCAACTGTGGACCTACTCTTTTAACTCGGCCTTGAGTTTTGCATCAATGCCCTCTTTATAGTGCTTGTGTTTCCAATAAAAAGAGGAACTTAGGCTAATCTTTCAAGGATTGTGTAGCTCTGTAACCTGTTGTTGGACCAGTGTGTCCCAGTCTAGTACAAGGTCATTGTGCACGTCATCTTTCAGTAACAGAAAGTAGCAATGGAGGATGAAAAGTCTATAAATGCTTAAGAATTTATTCAGCTGCAACAGCTAAGAGAATCTGTGTACATTTGATGAATAATAACCCAAGAATATTCAGCTTTATGTGACATGTTTCTTCCCATAAAAAAATAACACTAGCTTTACCTTTTGATGTACCTGTAAGATATAAAACCCAACCAGGGGCCATCAGAAAATATTAATGGGATGTTACTCCCAAAAAACAAAATAATTGGAGAATTTGGTAGCAAAAAATTAGTGGACAGTGGGGAACATAATTAACGGAGGTGAGCTCACTGATCTTGTGTGGGGTTACGGGCACACTAAGTCACTAGCTAATTAACACCATTGTGGTTAACCACTAGTGGTGTAAACAAATCACAGAGATAATGCTAGGTTAATCAGAATTAGGAGCATAAAGTGATTGAAAAAGGAGAAAAGAAAGGCCCTGCCTCCTTATCACCACCTTTTCCACCATAAATTTTTATTCAATTCATCCCTTATCACCAAAGCCACTTGGCATTTTTCCTTTCTTGCAAGTTGCATCACCGTGGAGATATGCTAGAGCTACACCTACAAAATGAAGCTCATAGGACAGGCATAAAATTCCTCAGTGAGTCGCCAACAGTAACACTCTGTAAGGGGGAAGCTCCTAGTAGGTGGAAACTCCGCGCTTTGCTACAAAAGACTATATTTTACAATAGAAATTAAAAATGTAAGTGTAAGGTGCAAAGTGGATTTTGAGGCTAGGTAGGACTTTGGCTTTATGGCTTCAAAGCTTTGATGATATATACCATATTCCAAGTAATTAATTAACTATTATCCCATATGTATGCATCTTTATTTCATTTCTCCAAAAGATAGAAATAATTATTAGAAGAGAAATCAATATCACATATTGTTGGTGAAGTCGAGAGCAAGGTCCATACCACCGACTATAGCGGGCAGCGTGGCGTCATGACAATACTTTCCGAGAGGCCAGGGGACACCACGTGTTAGCCTTGCATAGAGCACGTGGCTCCTCAAGCCCCGCAGCGTGTCAACCAAGCAATCTGAGAGATAAGGAGCCCAAGCTTGACCCTGAGAGACGAGATACGAGCTTGCGGGATCCGAGCTCCTGCTTGGGGCACACTCACTGGATCCTTGCCATGTAACCCTAGTGTGAGAAGGGATGGGTTCCAAGCTCATAATGTCCAAGCTTAGGAGGCTGAACTTGATCTCCAGAGATCGAAGCAGGGTCGCTGCACCTACCCCTACATTAAATGCAATGAGACGAGGCACGCCTTTGCAACCTATTCCTCATGTACCCTTTCTATTAAGGGCGATGTGACACTTATCTACCCATTAAAACTTATGACAAGAGAAACAAGATGGCGACTAGCTCACCTACTATCCGTCGTGTCGATGCATAGTGCGATCTATGCCCCATGCCAGGCGACGTAGAGTAGTAGGTGACACGTTCATCGATCGTGTTGCCCGTCCAGGCCCACTACTCTCCGCCTACTTCGCCAGCTCACTGATAGGCGGGGCCAAGAATGGCATATGTGAAAGAAAACCAACTTTAGCATGCCTTTTCTACATCTATGGACGGAAAGGGAGAGGAAGAAAACTGACAATTTGACATTGCATACCAACCTCTTGTATATGGGGGTCCACTAAGTCCCCCATCCTCACATTCAGCCATGTGGTGGCCTTCGCTGTATATAAGGGGAGGATTGGAACCATGAAAAGGGACCTACCAAACTAAAAAACCATTAAGTATTGCAACCTCTTTGTCCACAAAGAACCTACCGAAGAACACATAGAAGTAAGGTATTACATCACTCAACAACCCAAACCTACATAAACTTCCTGCGTCATAATCCACGAGCTTGTGCGTGACCTACCTCCAGCCGAACTTAAGAAGGGGATAACGTCAGAACCTGGCTATTGACATCCATCTGCTGACACATACATTGCAGCTAACATAGATTATATGGTATATATGATTTTCCTTTCATATATAAAAGCGACCAAGTTCGCTTGTACGCATAGCAATTCTTGGTGCCCATAGCCCATGAACGGGGTAGCTCTCCCATTAATCACTCCTACTTACAGTGAGATTAAAAACAGTTGTGAGATGTGGTTTGGATTATTGGAGGGATGGAAATTTAGATGTGAGGAAAAGCTGGAAAGGGACATGCACAATATGGCATATTGGGGATGCATGGTGATCATGACTATCCCTAGCTAGCTTCTTCCTTCCTTACCATTCTCTCCTGCTGCTGATGGCCTTTTGATCTAAGGCATATATCTTTTGAGTTACTCTAGCTCTTGACCTGTGTCTCTCCATGCTAGCTGCTTGGAGAGTTTGAATTATTAGATTCCCATGAAACCACTGCCACCGTGCACTACTATACCGTGATTGTTTACTGGTATCTTGGAATATATATATGTGTGTGTAGATTCTCTGTGTATGTGTGTGCATGCTCTATATGCTAACTCATTGTTCTTGGTAGAGAGTCAAGATTCTTTCATGTTTCTTGGGATATATAGAACCGAATTTCACACGATTTTGTGGCAGTACTATGATTACTTGTTTGATACTCCCTCTTGTTTGATACTCTTTGATCATTTTTGTCGTTTTATACAACACAATCTCCAAAACCTATAATTTTCCGTTATAATATATATATATATAATAAATAAAAGTTTGATTTTATTAAAATAATTTTTAAGACTCATTTAAACTAGCTAAATATTTTAAAAGCTATTAATGATTAAAATTTTAAAAGTTTAATTGTAATTTTATCTAAAACGATATGAATAATTAAATTGGAGAGAGTACTTTAGTGAACAGAATTGCACAATAAACCACCCTGGAATTAGCTACTCATGTGATCTAGGAAAGTTTAATTATGACATTTCAATTAGTGGATTATTGGGGAAAAAGTCCCCTGAAATTAGCTCCACACATGCATATAGATTTTTTTGAACGGTATCTTCATATACAGATTAAAGGGACAATATAATTAATTGCATGAATCTAATTTTGACTGGATTGGGGTAAAACTGAAATATGATATACTAGCTTTGCATGTATCTTAAACTCTTATAACCTCTTCATCAAATATGTCAAACTCTGTTAATCACTTAATAATGGGACATCTCATCCAAAAAAACAGCACAATTGCAGTATAAATACAAGGTAAAACCAGTCATTGAGGTTTTTACGAGGTAGAAGAACAGGTGACAGATCACTGCCTACACTGAATGACACCTACAAGCATACATGCATATACCAGGAAAGCAATATACATATATATAGCACTTGATCTCATCAGTCTTAACAACTAATACACTCTTCTGTATGTACACAAGCTAGGCATGCTGATTGATCAAGCCAGATATATAGTAGAGCCTGACAATTAAGCAATGCATAATACGTGCATCAACGTGTCATTACAGTGGACAGATGCAAGGATATGCAGTGCATGCAACCAAAGGCAAATATAGATTTTGCAGTTCATCGACCAGAGTCGTCAGCTAAGCTAAGAGGATAAATTAATTAAGGCCTTATTTGTTTGAGTACTATTGTGAGGCATCGTACATGTTCTTGTAGTACTCCTCATCGTCGATCCTCCACAGCGAGTAGTTGTCTGTGCAGTATTCCCAAACCGGCGAGGCCATCGCCGCGGCGCCGCCGCCGGCTGCCCAGCTCTCGGCTTCTGCCGCCGCAATCTCGTTCCACAGCTGGTCGATGGTGTAGTCCATCTGATCCTGCTGGTGGTGATGGCTCGCCGGCGTGGTTGCCACCACCAGCTGGTCGACGGCGTCGTCATCGCCGCTGCTGCTTTCTTGCAGAGCCCTGGTGAACGCCGAGGAAGTCGTGGTCGCCATGGTGGCCATCACGTTGGCGGAAGAAGCCGACGCCGAGGCGGAGCAGGAGGAAGTGAGCGACGACGACAAGGATCCGGAGGAGGAGGAAGTCGCCGGCGCCGCCGCCGATGATGCCTTCTTCTTCTTGGCCTCCTGCGCCATCTTCCTCATGTGCGTCCTCCAGAAGTTCTTGATCTCGTTGTCGGTGCGGCCGGGGAGGCTGCGTGCGATGCGTGACCAGCGGCTGCCCCACTGGGCGTGGAGCTGGAGGATGAGGCGCTCCTCGTCGGCGGTGATGTGGCCGCGCTTGAGGCCGGGGTGAAGGTAGTTGACCCACCGGAGACGGCAGCTCTTGCCTGTGCGCTTCAAACCTGAAAAGTAAAACCACCAAGGCCAACATGTGCCAGGGAGAGAGAGGCAGGGAGGAGGAGGAAGAAGAAGATGGTTAACTCAGTTTCCCGTGTGTCCTCATGCATGCATGCCTCTCCTACCACCATCCATCGATCGAGCGCCTTTCTTAATTTAATTCGCGCATGCAACACCGCACGATTGATTCACACGCATGGATATACCATCGATCACCATATACAAATCATCGATCACATCCCCCAACTAAAGATGATTTTTTTATGTGTAACTATATATGCATATCTGAATCAATTCAGAGTTTCAGATAAAAATCGAATTTTTTATGTATATGCATCTGGATCGATTCAGATTTTCAGATAAAAATCAAAATTTTATGCATCTAAAACAACGCAGAGTTTCAGACAAAAACCATTAATGCTGTTTCCATATTGATGTGAAGAAATGGCGCGCGTCCGGCGTTGCATGCGTGTATCAAAAGAGAGAGAGAGAGAGGAGGGAGAGGAGGAGGAGAAGAAGAGAGGAGAAATTCATTAACAAGAAAAAGAGAAAGAAATTGAAGCACTCGATCGATCGATGGGCTGAGAAAGAGAGAGGCATGCAGCTGGTCACCCGCCACCGCGCAAACCTGAGACCTTTGCTAAGAAATCCCAACGACGTTCCCCGAACAAGCGCACGAACCATACCAGTTGGACGTCCTCCTGCTCCGTCCATGGCCCCTTCCTCATCCTACCTCCACCACCACCACCACTTACTTCATCAATATTCTTCGTCTTCTGGTTGCCGCCGCCGGCACCGGACATCATCACCATCATCTCCTCTTCCGTCTCCACCTCCGCCATCGCCGTCTTCGCCGCCTTCTTGCTCACCATCCTCAACAGCTAACAGCAACAACTGAAGATGATGATGATGAAGAAGAAGAAGAAGAAAGGTACTCTGAATTGTGAGCTGAGATGTAAGAAGGGGATGTACTACTTGCAATGAAGCTATAACTATGGCTAATGATGGAGGCTCTGTAGTGGCCACTTGGGATATATATAGAGGTGGAAGAGGACATGGACAATTGGCAGAGACAGACAGATACAAAGCAGCAAGTGGAATTAAGCTGCAAGTGCCTAGTGCATGCCGTCTGTATCATCGATCCATCAGTGCGGCGTGATGTCTGCAGCTAGCGAGCTAGTGCATCTACATGGTGGAAATGGCAGCTATCGATCGGTCCATGATTGCAACGACGAGCTGCTAGCTGGAGTGAATCCATGATGGCGGTCGATCGGGCGCTGCATGCATCCATGGCTTCGAGCGTGTGTGCGTGCCTGGCTCGTGCCCAGTTCAGGCTGGCTGGCTGGCTGGCCCATGGAAAGGAGATGCTATTCTGACTCTTCAATTCCCCAATGTGGCACTTCTATTTCGCTCCAAATATCGATCGTTTGTTTGTTTGCTTGTTTGTCGCATCCAAAGCACCAACTTCAACTATCTCTGCAGTATTGTTTCTGTTGTACATGTTCAACAACCTATTTTCTTCTTTTAGTCTAGGGGATTTCACATTTGTCGACTCAATGCCACAACAAACAGGTTCTAGGTCCCCTCTCTGGTGTAGTAGCTAGTATGTAACATCTCATCATCTCCCTTCATGGGAAATTTTCACTAAAACAATCTCACCTCTCATCAACGCCATCTTTTATCCTATTATTTGCACTAAAATTTGATAAGCCCTGAATACAGAATTGAAAAACCGATCGGCTTATAAAAAGAGTCCAATTAATATAAAGAAAGAGCTGATCGGACAGATTGAGTATTGATTCGGTTCAGTTAAAAAACAGAAAGTTATTTAGATGGCACCGAGTCTAAAAAGAAGCCGTAAAAACCCTAATAAAATAGTTTATCTCTATAAAATATATCTTATAAGATAGATAAGTTTAATTAGTTTTGTTAACTTTTTAGAGATAGTTTGTTTTTACGTATAGATAATAACGTCTAGGTTATTTGTAACACGTCAGACTCTTATAACTTTAAAGTATAAATATAAATTTCTTAGGACCCTATAAATTATCTCTCGATCAAAATAATTTTGGTATATCATCACTCTAATTCATCTAGGTTTTTATCGATGTGTTCTGGCTCTCGACACAGAGCTGTATCGGTTAAGTTCGATCTACAACAAAAGGGAAAGTCTCACCACTATATTGGTATATCTGTTCTACCTAAGACTGCATTAGTTAGGTCCAATCTTTTAATCTAATCAGGTGTATCACATCACGTTTGCGTGGTTCTAACGACTTATCGAGCTTCCTCTATTGCCATCGGTCTCGTGCTATATCAATTAGGTCCGACCTACTAGACCGCTAATAATAGATTGAACCATAGGTTTATAAGTCTTTACATGAACGTTTCATTGGAGCGGCCAACCGATAAGTTATCCACACAATAAGCCTCACATCTAGTGTAACAAATTCTTAGCCGATATATATAGATCTTTAGAGAATTTCGCTCATCTGCTTAGCTAGCATATGGGTTCATCCGTTTCTTTCGTCCGCACGTCCGATTTAGCCTCTCGTATCTTCAAAAGATCGAGTCTCGCTCCTTACTATCCATCTTATATTCTATTCAGAGCACCATCGGCTTTGCAGCTAATGAGTATTTTACTCTATTCCTCAACATTCTACTATGTTGTCATCAGCCTTCTAACCGATGTATGAGCACTATAATTGCTATTGGCCACCAGCCAATAGCAGGGGTGAATCGGCCTCACAGCCAATGGTTATTCTAACTCTATCGATAACCAGCTGATAGCAGGAGTGCGTATTAGCCTATTGGCCGATTATCTTAATTATCTAACTCTATTTGTCTTCCTTATCAATTAGACATCAAATTGACTAGCACGCCTGTAATTCTAGCAACCCCAACAAATGGACCACGAACCCGAATGACCTGCACTGGAGCGAAGCAGACCTCCTAGACATCGGCATGTTCACGTGCGACGTTCCATCGGACCTCCATCGGTGAATATGGAGGAACGATTTGTTGTAAACATTCTTTTGGCATGCCTGGTGGGACCGAAGACTTCATTTGTCGATCAATTGGATCATTTATTGACTTAAGATTTTACTCATCAACCGACGGAACGATACAATCACCTGATTAGAAGTTAGAATTTTATTCATCGCCCAATGGGACTCAAATTTCAATATGTCTAAATAAGTGGTTGCCTAGGTGCACTTGTCTAATGCAAAAACCAATGAACATAATATTATTTCAGTTGCATTGGAAGACTTGATAGATACACAGAGGCGGCAGGTGGAGAAATTTGTAAAAGATTTTGAGAAGTTGTACTTGAAGTCTTTAAGCATGATGTAAGAAGGACCGATCTAGAAGAATTCACTCGTAAGACCAACTCTGATCGGTAAAACAACTCAACCTATAGCTTCAAGTCCACAAATATCTGTCCTTAATGAAACTATACGTTACGTGCTAAGCGATCAATCTAAAGTGTTAACAAATATGCTTTAGGACTTGATAAGGAAAATAGTTGATGGATTAATTACTCAAGAGCCATCAGTTCATACATCGATATATATTGGTTCATAGATACCGATGTTCAATTCGTCTGATAGTTATATTCAGCTCGAAGGTCAACACGATGAAGACAATGGGTAGATTACCAAAATATCTAAAGTGATGGGAAAACAGTTTGGCTTAAAACCAAAGGGGGAGAATTTTATGTATCAGCCTCCATACCCTAAGTAGTTTGACAGAGTACTGTTACTACGCCGATACAAGATATCATACTTCTCTAAGTTCTCAGGGCAACACAACATGTCAATAGTTGAACATGTTTATCGACTCTTGGCTTAGTGTAGACAAGCATTGGCAGAATAAGCTTTGAGAGTTAGCTTGTTTGCATTATCACTATCCGGATCGGATTTTAATTGGTTTTCATCATTGCCGCCAAGTTCAATCACAATATGGGCTGATTTAGAAGAATAATTTCACAAACACTTCTTTGCATAGATCCACGAGATGTGGCTCATAGATTTGATATCGGTGAAGCAGAGGAAGAGAAATCGGTTTCGAAATATATTCAAAGATTCTGTAATGTACGAAGCTGATGCTATAGCTTAGACTTAAGTGATGAACAATTAACTGAGCTGATCTTCCAAGAACTATCAAGGCGCATTAAAAGTAAATTTTCTCCCGAGAGTTTGACAGCTTAGCACATTTGATGCAGACCGTATCGGCTCATAAAAGCTTATTGCAAGAAGTAGGGAAGGAGATTTCAAAGTCATGGGAGCTTGAGGAAGATAATTTCGAAGCATGAGTTCTCATACTATAAAATTAGAGGGCATGTGTTTACACTAAAATTTGATAAGCCCTATAGACATGATTGGAAAGCCGATCGGCTTAGAAAAAGAGTCCAATTGATACAGGAAAAGAGTCAATTGAATGGATTAAGAATGGATTTAGTTCAGTCGAAAGATGGAAAGTTATCTAGATAGGACCGAATCTAAGTAGGAGCCGTGGAAACTACGGCAGGGTATTTTATCTGTACACAATATATCTTGTAAGATAGACAAGTTTGATTAGTTTTGTTAACTTCTTAGAGATAATTTTCTTTTATATTTAGGAAATAACATCAGGAGGTTGTTTGTAATTGCGTCGAACTCTTGTAACTCCAAGGTATAAATATATACCCTTAGGACCTTGTAAATTATCTCTCGATCAACACAACTTCAACACATCACTACCCTAGTTTATCTAGGTTTTTACTGGTGAGTTTTGGCTCCCGACGCGGGGCTACATCGGTTAAGTCCGATCTTCAATGAAGGAGTAAGTCTCGCTACTATCTTGGTGTATCCGTTATGTATAAATCTGCGTTGGTTATATCCGATCTCTTAGTCCGATCGAATACATTACATCACGTTTGTGTGGTTCTATCGACTTATCAAACTTTCTCTACTACCATTGGTCTCATGCTGCATCGTTTAGGTCTAACCTACTAGACCGCTAAGAGTAAATTGAGCCATAGGTCAATAGGCTTTTACGCGAACGTTTTATCAAAGCGGCTAGCAGATGAGTTATTCACATATTGAGCCTCACGCTTAGTGTATTGGTTTCTCAGCCGATATACATAGATCTTGAGAAAATTTCACTCATCGACTCAGGTAGCTAATGGGCTCGTCCGTTTCTTCCATCCGCGCATCTGATCTAGCCTCTCATATTTTTGAAAGATTAGATCTCGCTCATTACTATTCATCGTATATTTTATTCGAAGTGTTATTGGCTTTATAGCCAATGAGTTTTTTATTCTATTCCTCGACATTCGCTAATGCCGTCATCAGACTTCTAGCCAATATATGAGCGCTACAGTTGCTATCAGCCACTAGCCTATAGCAGGGGTGCATCAGACTCACAATCGATAGTTATTCTAACCCTATCGACAACTAGCTGATAGTAAGAATATGTATCATCATATCGGTCGATTGGCTCGATTATCTAACACTATCTGTATTTTTTATCAATTAGAGATTAAATTGATTGGCACGCTCGTAACTATAGCAATCCCAACAAAGATATCTCGAATCCAAAGTATCTATACTGGAGCAAAGTAAATCTCTTAAGTATCGATGTGTTCGCATATGACATTTCATCATACCTCCATCAACGAACATGGAAAACCAATTCAATGTGAACACCTACCTCACTGTGTAGTGCCACCGTGTCACTCCCCTATGTTTCATGTGCTCAGTTTTCCGTCTCCGCCACCGATCAATTGTAACCTTGAAACCTAGCGAAACTACTCGAAGCACCGACAACAGCTCACGATATGGTAGAGCAGGTCTCAGTGCTTTAAATTGCTGGCTAAGACATTTAGCGACCAGCCTCCTCAAACGGCTAATAGCGTACTAATGGGGCTATATTGACTAAACTATATATGAGAAAAATAGCTAGACTCTTCTCAAACAGCTATATCAGGTAGCAGAGCTACAGAATTGTTGGCGGCACCCAATATTGTGAGAATTGGCATATAGAAGTAGTAATATAACTAGCAGTAACAAAGGTGCCTGATCAGGTGATGGTGTGTCTAGACCAGCATTGTTAAACTGTGTTGGCAACCGCAACATTGCGTAAGTCTTATCTGCTCAATCTTGGTGTAGAGATGCAATTAGTTGCATTGTTTTGAGCATTTTTTTTTCTTTTAAATCAGTGACTCTAACCAGTGTCTTGGGTCAGTTTCCCTCCTTTCCCTACCTTTCAATCGGTGAAGAGATGACACTTCTCCTCTTTGGCGAGTCAAATATGAGATGGAGATCCCCCGTACATGTCTTGCATAATTCTTGGCGCCTTCTAGATGATCGATATCTAGCAAGTGCATGTATGTTACATAATCGACATGTTGCAATTCTTAAGAATATCCTTACTTCTTTTCTAAAGGAAAAAGAATGAGAGAACTTGTTCTCTATTGATGATTGACCAAAGAAAGGATCAGTGCAAGCATGAAGCATGCATCTCACAGGCATCAAATACATGTAAGATATCCGGATTAACATGCAAAGTTGAGTTAAAAGCAAAGAATTTTGTGTTGATCATAACTTGAAGTTGGCTTTCTATTTGATTTCTTAAAAAACTTTTGAAATATATAGGCTTTACACTTACACTTCACCATTTTATATTACTATGTACTCTAATTGATTTTTCAAGTATTGTGAAATATAAGTTGTACACTTATACTTTACCGCTTCATATTAATAGGCATTATAAAGATATAATATAATATTTTGAAACTATTTTTACAATATATCTAATAGCATGTTTTTCATGTATCTACTTTTTTTATACATATTGGAAGAACTTTTGAAATGTGATCAGTTTTTAAAGTGAATAATTTCAAACTACTAGTTGACAGACGTTCTAGCATCGCCGCAGCCAATATAGATGGTTTTAAACAAACTAGCACATTTAGTTAGTTTTGCTTCACTGTCGGAAAAATATATAAATGTAAGAGACGAACATCAATTTGCAACGACATCCAACATAATGAACAATCTACAGCCACTGATTAGAGCCTAACAGTGATCTTTTATTTTCCTTTGAGAGATGTGTGGAGTGTGGAGACATGTCATTTGGGAATTAAAGGAAAAGTAGTCGCCGTGGTGGTCCACCACTCAATCTTGCTATTAGTGGTATACATTCTACCCAACGTTATCGCACAAAAAGGTGTACACCACTATCCATTTTAAATCATTGTTCTTCTTAGATGACTCTCTCTTTTACTTAATGTCTCGAAGAAAAATGCTTAATCTAATATACGAAGGACAAAACCAGCCACCAAGTTTACCATAAAAAATATATATTGTCATGTTAACATCAGGGAAAAAGAGGGGTTTATACGATTGGTCAAGGTGTAATGACCCACATTACAATGTCATAAAATCAATTCTGAAGGATTAGTGTGTATTTTATAATTAAAAGTTTGTTTTTATATTAAATATAATCTATTATATTATAAAGATAGATTTGAAAGAAAACACTATGTTCGATCCGTGATGAAATTATCACATTAATCCGAAAAAAAAATCTTAACCATTAAATCATGATTACAACATTATAAATTGATTAATATAGTTGTATATAAAATACAATTATATCTATAGAAATACGAATTAAGAGTTATATATAAAATTAAAATATATAGAAACTAAGAGTTATATATAAAATCCAAATAAATTTCTACCAATATAAATAAAATTTTAAAATTATATATTAAATCTAACTCTAATAATTATGTACAAAACAATCCCCTAGTTATATAAAAGAGCGGTGGATCTGCTAGTGCCTGCATACAAGGGAAATTTTGGCTAGTTAACATAAAATTTCACTCCTAATCAATCAGGCAGTACAAAACAGTTTTCTTAAAAATGCTATGGAACAAAATCAATCGTCGACAGTTTCGACTTCCAAACATGTTGTAATTAAGAGGTGTCCCAAAACTTATTTAATGAAACAGAAGATGGATTCCAGCCTCTACACCTAGGGGTGGGTATAAAACCTGAGGACCAAAGACCGAACCAAAATACCGAGTCTGAACCCGAAAGAAAGGAAATCTCGGTCTCCTATCACCGGTCGTCTGACTTAAAAAGACTGAACAAATTTGGGCATATTCAGTCATCCTGTCTTCTTAATCAAAGTGAGTAGACTAACCAAATTCTATTCCCATATAGCCCAATTCACCGTCACCCAAGCAGCCCAACTCCTTTCTCCTCAACTCCCATGCAGCCCAACGCCTCCACACTGCTCCAAGCCACAAGCATCCCGTCTCCATGGACGAGCATGATGAAGAATCAAGTCTTCAGAGAATCCGACAAAGACATGTACAAAGGCGCATATAGGCCTCCGCTCTGCCTTCCTCATTCTCGTTGCAAGGACCTCTCTCCACCACCTAGATCTACTCCTCCTCTGACCTATACGGCTACACAATTTGGTCCTACGTATAAATCTACCCCCTTGTCATCGGCGTTCTTCCCGAAGAGCCCTACCACCTCCTCTAGCATGATGTTAGCTATCCTTCCACCTACACTAGTGCTGTCGGTAAATCTCGGGCTACATGCGCCAATTGCTATCGGCCAACCTTCTTATTGTCACGGACTATATGCGCTAACTACCATCTATCCGACTCAGAGACAATGTATTCGCCGTCTCCGTAACATGTGAGTTAATTTGGTTTTTCTCTAGTTCATTAGTTGTGCAACTTGGTTTATGGTGTTCCCAATCAAGTTGTTTGATCAATTTTTCTCTTAGCCGTTTTACTTGCTTCTTTGTGTGTGTAAAAGTGTGCTGGTTGCCTGCAAGCAGTCCTGCACACCATGGGTTTGGTCTGCTCGGTCATAGTGAAGATTGAGACCGAATTTTCGGTTAACCGAACCGAACTTTTAGGCAAAATAGACCGGACTAAATTTTCGATCACACCGAACGATCCACCCCCTATCTGCGTACAGCCATTTACTTAACCGCAACTTTTACATTTCTCTGAAGACCATGCTACATATTGTTCTCTCTCTAGTTAATTAACCATAGTGGTATGTAGTGTTGAACTCCACCAACCCTTTCGCGAATTATCTACATGAAAGAAAATACTAGGGTTCTATTGACGTCAAAAAAAATTTCTTGCATGGAAGTGGCCTGAGATATGGATGAATTCTCGAGATTACTGTTAAGCTATGTATGCCTTTTCATCATTCCTCCCAAGAAAGGTTAAATCGATGGAGGATGGGATAAGTGCTGTGGCTGGCCGTGCAGACGTCGTCGTGCAACGTACGGTTCAAATTGCAACTTAATGCACAGCACGATCTATGATACATACTTGTCCTCTCCAGAGATCGATCAGAACCTGCAGCTGAGTTTATTTTTGTTCAGCTAGCTAGCTTTTGTCATGTCAAGGAGAGGCCATCATCAACTTTTTATCAACTTTTTACACTTAACGCCTATACATCAGCAAGATTACAAGACAGTGCACAGCACTATCGTCAAGTTGATCCCGGGATAAGACAAGCAAGAACAAATTTAAATCTGAATGAATTTATATATGAGCAGTTGAGCTTGGTTGGATTGCAACATTTAAGCTTTGTTACATCAAGTTGTTTGAGTGTTTCCTCTGTTTTTTTCTCTTCTTGAATTACACTAGGTTAATGTACTCTCATGTTTAACCTTAATTGACTAATAGGAAAATGGGAGGAGAATTTTTACTTAGAGAAGAAGGTACATCTGGAGATAGAATTTTTTGCTGACGTGAAAGTCAGGGAAAGGTGAGACGGACAGCACCAAGCATGTTGGATTGGCCTCGTCTCTTCTTTATATCATCAACCAAGATAGAATTTGCTTGACAACATTTTTTATTCTTATCGCTGGATTATTCAATCCAACCAATTTGCCTCTAACACTCGCTTTTCTTGCCAAGATTTCGCTACAGAAAAAAGCCATTTGAGTGTGGTTTATTCATTTTAAAATGAACGATGGGCGAGCAATCCTAGAAAGTAACATTTTTTTTGCTTAAATTTGTCCCTAGTTGGGAGCATTTGACTTAAATTTGTCGCTTACTGAGGGCTTTATAAGAGTGCAACAGCATGGTGTCCATGGGATCATCATTGGATGGGCCCGATCAATCCAAGCCTACCCTTCCATATCCCTATCCAACACATCGGCAGGTAGAACAGCACAATGCACAACACACAGCACGCTTCAGCAGTGGAGCACATCTTACTGTTACTATAAAGACAAAACCTTATCAAGTGTTCAACTAGCACAAGTACAAAAATCGCATGAATTTCGCACGAAACAGAACTCAATTCCATAAATAATTGAGCCTACTTCATACAGATGGAAGCATTATCTTTCAGAAAAAAAAAACCTAAGAAAAAAGGTATTCCAAATGGCAACACGAATTTTACCAGAAACGGAACTTGAGTCTACGTATGAAGAATTTCACAGGAAATAGAACAATTCGAGCAGGAAGGATCTTGTCCCAAGCGTGTGTGCATGGGGATGGCTGACCTTTTGGTCCCTGGAAAGCCAGGCCAAGAACTAGATAGATAAGAGATGCTACCAGCACCAGCAGTAGCAGAGAAATGCTGGGTGCCATTGCCACTTGCACAGGTATCCTTGCCTTTCCATCTGCCAAAAACGTGCCGTCTCATGTACACGCATGTCCCTACTGCGTGCTCCTGTGCTTTCCTATGCCAGCACAACACATCCAAAGGGAGCTACAGATCTAAACAGACCAAAGGTCAAACAAAATATGGCCAGCAATGAAGGAGGCAGAGGCAGTGCAACTTGACGATGCAAAGGTAATGAGCAAAGTAGTAGTTGGGGGAATGACATGGGAGCAACTGGGCAGCACACTACTGGATTCTAGAAACTACAAGTTTTATCTGAAATTGTCGCAATTCATGAGTCACTCATGGGCAGCAAAGAAAACTAATTCTTGACACTAGAAATATCAGCTGAGGTCCTGAGAGCACAAAACGTTTTCTTCCCTAAAGAAACAGTCACAAAACGCAACTATGTGTGAATATGATACATAGTAAACAGATTCAACAGAAGTGCACTCATAATTGATCCATAGCAAGAAAGAAGTCCGTTTAATGGAAGTGTGGCCTGGGTAGGATCATGACTCATTGACCCAAGTGTTGTGAACTATAGAAGCAATCAAATATCTGCACTACAAAGTGCCTTAGGCAACAGGAAAGCCGGTGGCCAGCAAGGGAAAGAAACAAATCACCTCCAGCCATCATTTGAAGCCACTACATCATATTCAGCCTGATTTAGGAAGAGCTGCATCCTTATCAAGCAGCTTGAGCTCAGCTCTTTACACCCTCCTCTTCTCTCATCTTTTTCTCCCATCTACGTTTCTGAAGAAACAAAAAATCAAGCACACACAAGCAAAGAACAGTCAGTTAGATATGTAATATTTTTGCCAAGGCATGTCACGGTTATATTCAGTTAATTGTCGCTAGCATAATCATAAACTGTACTTAGTCTTGAAAATACCAGCTTGAAAACATTTTGACTGAAACTAGTGGCCTTATCTTGAAAAGCAGGATTTTCTAAATTAATCCATTAGTAATTTATGCACGAAAAGGCAAATAGAGACAAGAAATTATAAAGAAAATTACCTGCTAGCGCAGGTCTTGGTTGGACATCAATGGACCAGGATTAAAGTTCAAAATCCTGGCCCATCCAAATAAGGACTTAGCCTCAGGTGGACTGTTTGGAAAAGTTTGTGCTAATCTTATAAGCTGGCTAATTGGGCTTATTCAAGTTTTAGACAGCATGAACTCTAATAAATTTACAAGACCACAGAGCCACTCCCAGCAGCTGATATTCTATTTGGATATGAAGCTTATGCTTAACTTAGGTATTTGAATTAAGCTGATCTGAATTTAGTTGATTTTATAATTGGAGAAAAGATTATGTTTAACTTAGGTACAAGAACTATGCTGATCTGAATTTAGTTGATTTTATAATTGGAGAAAAAGCTTATGTTTACATGAACTATGTTGATCTGAATGACAAGCTAGGTATCAAGGACCTGAATGACCCTGCTGCAACTACACCCTAGATCATGTTTAGTTGAAGGAGCTTTTTTAGGTTAATACATAAGCAGATGGGTTTTTACACTACAAGGATGAAAACTGTTATGCCCAGCTTCTTGTGATTATGCTTATAACTGATCAGGCACAAATACTTACACTACCTGAATTTCATTATGCCAGTAATACAAGCTAGCTACTGAACTAAAACATTACAAAAAAAAGTTTCTAGATTTTCTTTTACAAGGTTTAAGAGAGGGCCTAAATTAGAACCGCTTGTGCATATAAGACAAATTAAGAAATCCATCTAGGCCAAACATGCCCTGATATAAGGCAAACCGGACCTAGCATCATCTCAATACAGGGTATATGTTAGAAGCAGCATCATCATGTGGCTATACAAGAAATTAAGGATTAAAAAGAAGGAATAATAGGCCCTGATGTTAGACAAACCAGACATAAGCCACATGACAGGTTCTCAAATATGTATAAGAATTAACGAAATATGAAATTCCATGTTTTTCTCTCCACCGGCTCATATCTAAGACTATACTAGATAAACGAACCCCAAGGAATTAGTTTGTATTCTGTAGTAGTACAATAAAGGCTGGCACTGAGATAATATCGGTGCTATCTTTACACAAATAAAAAGATTATGCTAAAATACCACGAGCAACAAACATTGGCAGATAAAACAATACATCTAAACTACAGTCATCAGCTGAGAAATTCAAATGCATAGCTATACATGATAATGAGCTTGGAAATACATACTATACGTAAGGATCGGTAATACCATTGATTGTAGAGAATGGAAAGAACAGACGAGATGAGGAAGCAAACCTTATAGTCAAGGAGCATCTGGGGCATCTTCTTCATCAGCTCAACCGTGTTCGCACGCCTAGAAAAACGGAATCAAATAACAAAAATTAAGCATAGCACAACAAAGCAATCGAAGAGGAGGGATCCAGGGAATGCGCGCGCGTACTTCTCTGCGGAGATGCGGTCGCACTTGTGGCCCTTCCGCTTGGTGCGCATCTCGCCTCGGGGAGGGTCGTAGGTCCAGTCCTCGCCGGCGAGGAGGACCTCCTTACGGAGGCGGGCGCGCTTGCGGGCGCTGATGCCGAGCGGCTTCCAGGCGCCGAGCTCCCAGTAACCCCACACCCCCTTGGTCAGCTCCCCCTTGTACTTTGCAAGCTTCTCCCTCCACGGGTAAACCCTTGCCGCCGCCGTCGCCGCCGCCTTCCCGGCCATCGTGTCCAGCCGGCGCAAGGGTTTTGCCGCTCCGGGGTGCTTCGACGGCGGAGGGGTACACTTCACACACTGGACCGAAGTATGGGCCCCAATTGTCGGCAACCCTGTCATGGCCCAACATTTATGGGCCGCATTACCGTGCAGGCCCGATTAGAATGGCCTGTATCGTCGTTCCTGACCAATAACTTAAAAGGAAAAAACTATGGCTCGAAAGTGATTCATGTGCTCCAATCGCAAAACCGGTATTTTTCATTCTTAGGTATTAAAACTGATGCAAAACGAGGACCTAGGATGTTTTGTGGGTGGTTTCGTCCGACGTGGCTAGTTGAGTTAGCAGGGATTTCAATATAGGAAGTGTGCCTCTCCCCTCCCTCTCTTACTCTCATATTTTCTAGTTGATTTAAACCCTAGATTGTCTAGTTGCAAGAAGGGTGACGGATAAACGACACCGAGATAGCACAATAGGCGGCGCTTTACGGTGTTGCCGGGCAATTGTTTTTGGTCGGCCAAGACTAGATCTGTGTAGGTGCCCCCCTCCCGCATCTCCCCATCGTGCATGTGGTCTCTCGATTTGGGTGTGATTTTACATAGCTATAGATTTGTACTTTTTTATTTTGTAGTGCGTCGAAAAGTAGTTGGGATGTGGAATTAGGGTTGTTTAATACGTTGGAAAGTAATTTTTTCTATGATTTGCATGTAGAAAAACATGAGTGCCATAGTCATAGACATACTAAACACTCTTGCATTAAGGTTTCATTTGAAATAAGAGTTTGTTGTGGAAAGCAGAGAGAAGAGGTAATGTGATAGAAGGGAGGTAATATCTTACATAGACCGAGATAATGGATCTCTTTATTAATTAGTATGATATTTGCAAGACCACTATAAAAGTATTGGATGGCACAATGCTTGATTGGTTATTTCCAGGGAAAGATCTAGGTTCTAGGCTACGGGAGTTATTGGACAATAAGGTATGCCAATTCATATATGATTGTATTGTTGAGGGAGGTGTGGCTAAGATGTATGCAAAGGAGCCAATTATGGTTGATGTTTTAGATGGTGATGACCAAGGTGGTGATTATGAGATAGAGATGGAAGAGGTTGGTGACTCAGATTCTGAAGGTTCCCATGATGGAAATGAGCAAGATGAACGGGGAGGTATGCAAGGCTTGGAAGACAACGTTGAGCCTAAGGAAAGGCTAGTTGTTTACAACCATCAAGAAGAACCCATATCCATTAAGATAGCAGAGGATAACAATACAGATAGTGATTACATTCCTAGAGACAATTGCCCATCAAATGATGAAGGAGAGGATGACAACATCCATAAGCAATACAAAGAGCTGAAGAAGAAGATAAAGACAGGGAAGGCAGGCACTTTGGATTATTTTGCTTTTGAGGGGTTGAAATCCAACCCAATTATACAAGATGGTGCTGAAAAAGTGGTAATGACAACCCATACAATGGCAGTGACTCTAAAGAGTCCATATAAGATATTGTAGTGATGGAAAGGTCATTACTAGAACAAACAAGTATCTATGGTTCAAGGACAAGCCTGGTATTCCATATTTTGAACTTGGGATGAAGTTTAGCTACAAGTCCTAGTTTAGGAAAGCAATTACAAGCAATGCATTAAGTGAGAGGAAGGTAATCAGCTTCATCAAAAGTGATGCTAAGAGAGTAGGGGCAAAATGTAATTGTCCTAGCTGCCCTTGGATATGTTTTCTCTCTAAGAATTCTAGGACCGACAGTTTGTCGATAGTTACTCTAGAGAACTTCTATGCATGCTCCCCTAGAAGAGATAACAAGTTAGTGATCTCAAGGAGGGTTGCTGAGAAGTATGGCAAGCTTATATTTGTCAACCTTCATAGAACTTGACACACATGACAGCTACAGTGTAAGAAGAAATGTTTCCTAATGCTTCAATTGGGAAGCTGAAGAGGATAAAAGCCTTAGTGATGAAGGAAGCACTAGATGCAACTAAGGGACAGTATCAAAAGCTGCACAATTATTAGCTAGAGCTTCTTAGAAGTAACCTTGGAAGCACTATCATACTCAACAGAGAGGTGGGCTTAAATCATCTGTTTTCAAGAGGATCTACATATGCTTAGATGCCCTTAAGAAAGGTTTATTGGCTAGTTGTAGAAAATTTATCAGGATTGATGGATGCTTCTTCAAGAGTGCAACTAATGAAGAGCTTATTTCTGCTATAGAAAGGATGCCAACAACCAAATGTATCCAATTGCTTGGACAGTAGTCCATAAGAAAAACAATGAAGAATGAGACTAGTTCATGAATTTATTGAGCAATGATCTATAGGTTGGTGATGGCAAGGCAGAGTATTCATATTAGACCAACAAAAGGTATGTATTGTATATGTTTGACTGCTCATAGTTCTATTCTTACATCATGTCTTAAACTAATGCATGATAACCTGTAGGGGATTCTAAATGCTATTGAAAAATACGCTCCCAGGATTGAATACAAAAACTATGCTAGACACATCTATGCCAACTAAAAGAAACATTTCCATGACAAAAAATATCAAAAAAAATTTAGAGGTATACTAAGGCTCTTTGTAGGATGATGTTTAATTTGTTAAGGATAAAGCTGGCACAGGTTACTCAAGTAGGAGCACAAGCCATCTAGAATACTCATCTCTAACATTGAAGTAGAGTTTTGTTCAAGATAGGATCTAACTGTGACTCTGTAGACAATAACATGTGTAAATCATTTAACAAGTGGATCCTAGAGGCTAAATTTTTTCCAATTATCACAATACTTGAGACAATTAGAAGAAAAGTTATGGTTCGGACTAATGATCAGATAATAATTTCTAGAAGATGGAACATAATTATTTGTCTAGGTATATTAGAAAAAATTAAATGTCTATATTACTAAGTTTGCCTACTATCATGCAATATCAAATGAAGTTAAGGCATATGAGGTCAAACAACATGACAATAGGTTCACAGTGCACCTAGACAAGGAGTGCTCATGCAGGTATTGACAGCTATTAGGATTGTCATGTCCTCATGCTATTACTTGCATTTTCTACAAGACCAATTCATTTGATGATAACATTGTTGGTTGCTATTTAGTGAATACTTTTAAGAAAATTTATGAACCACTACCTATAGCCAGTAGAGGGTGTGAGCTCTTGGCCAGATAATGAAGGAGAGCCACTAAATACTCTTGGGTACATCAAGATGTAAAGAAGGCCTAAGACAGAGAGGAGAAGAGAGACTAATAAACTTATAAAAGCAACCAAGACGTTCGAGATTGGCATAATCATCAGATGCATGAAATACAAGTAAGTTGGCAACAATAAATCTACTTGTGATAAGCATGATGGAGGAGGAAGTAGCACTGCAAGGTCTCAACAGGTTTCAAACCCACCCTAGAATTTAGTAGAATCAAACACTCCACAAAGCTGTGCTCAAAGCAGGAAAAGAAAGTCACCTATAATTGCCACCATCAGTGCTGCAAGCATGTCAAGGTCAACAGTTCCCAACAAGCAAAAGGTTAGTCACCCACAACAGTCCAATTTACATTCAAATTATATTAAACTTGTCATTTTAGCTAATCCTAAAAAAATATAAGCACTAAAAGAATCATGCCAACTATTTAGGGTCAATGCAAGAGCAAGAGTTACAACACACCAAGGTGGTTTAGCTACTATCAATTTGCAAGCCATTGCACCAAGTTCCAAGATTCTATAAGTGCATAAGTTCAGATCAAGTCTAGGAAAGCTTTTGTTTCTATCGCAACTCATGAACCAGCAAAGGCCAAGGCAAAGAAAACAAATCATGGTCCACTACTTCTTCTACCCCCATTGGAATCTACCAAGCTGTAATGCCTCCTTATGTTATGTGTTCTATAATATGCAAGTGCATCATTTCAGAATATATTAAATCTAAGTTTATGTTTTATGTGCTGTAATGCTTGACAATTAGGCTTCAAGACACTATATTTTGGTTGCTAGACTTTAAGGCATATTGTTATGTGATGTATTGTTGAACCTTATGGCATGTTTATATAGCCAAGTTATAAAATTCTAGACCGTTTGGTACACATGCCAAAATTTGATAAAACAAATTTAGTTTTTTAGTGATAATCAACAATCAACTTTTACAATGATAATCAACTTTCATAGAATCTTAAAATGCAAAAGTTAAATCCCATTCATTAATACATAGTACAAACCATCCATGGTAACTTCCATAACCACAACATTTGCTGATACATCTCATTTTTTGAACAACTCCGTGACAAACAAACTACAACGCATTGCCAGGAAACTGAAAATAAGCACACATCTATCATGTTGTAGCCTACTATTTCGATCCATCAATACAACCAATTATGCATCATTCTTAGCAACCAACTTATTCAATGATGCCAACTCCCTCTTAGTTGCATCAAGCTCATCTACATTCTACCTCTCTTCTTGAATAACAGCAACAAGTTCTTCCTTCTCCCTCCTTAGTTACCATACAACACACAAATCATTCAACAAATCTCTAAAAAATTGCTCGTTGGTCCATCATACCAAGCAAAAAAAATCATGCCTACCAGTCTAGGTTTACAAATTCTAGAAATTAGTCCCAAGGACTAATCTGAACTAAGAAAGACATTCAAACAAATAATTTACTTGAGCATTTGGACATTTGTAGTATCTCTAGCCTAAGTTGTTGATGCTCCATGAGATCCACCGCACCGCCTTCGCTCTGCACTTGAACACCACCATTGGGTGGTAGTCAAATGGTCCTACCTGATACAGGATGGGAGATGCAGAAGTGCATCGGGAAGAAGAAGCCGATGACCCCTTACTACGAGAACTCACCATTAGTGCACCTACTTGCACCACACCGCTACTACTTCAACCTCACTCCTTAGCTATTGCTCCTACCTAGGACAACAATGCCATGGTAGCCAATGGTGCTTGGGAGGGATGGGGAATAACCCTTACACGCCAATGTGAGAGTTTATTCCCAACTATTGTGTTGACTCAACTGGGTTGACCATGGTCAACTAGCCACGTTAAATGAAACCACCCACAAACTACCTAAGTCCTAGTTTTTGCATTGATTTCAATATTTGGGGAACGGAAAATGCCCAAATTTACAGTTAGAGGGCATGAATCATATTTGGGCTATAGTTGAGGGACTCAAAGTATGCTTTTTTCCAACTTAAATAGACCACACATAGACCACAATATTGTTTCAACCCAACTAAAATAGGCCTCACGTAAGCCGCATCAAGTTCAGGCCAAACTAGAATTGGCTGCACGTGAGCCTTAAAAAGTTCACTTTGCATCCCTCAACTATATGTCAAGTTTTATTTACGTTTCTCAACCACAAAACCGAGTATACAATGCTCCAAATTTTTAAAGCTAAAGCAAATCAAGTCCCTTAGTAGTATTGACAACAGTTTCAGCTGACGTGGCACTTACATCACTTGTTAACTTAGTCTTTGTCTCACATGGTGCTTACATGGTACTAGAAGCAAAAATAATAAAAAAATAGACATACTAATAGACTCCTTCCCTTTTCTCCCCACTCTTCTCTCCATTCTTTCTCCTTATCTACCACTATCCACTGCCACATGATAGGCAACATGGACGACCACCTCGCCGTAAGTGAACCACCCATATCACCCCCTACTTCTCCTCCACTAGAAATGCAAGGGTGGCACCATTGGGGGCATAGGCTACCATCAAGGAGGAAGCAGAGGGACGGAGGCAATTGGCCCCTTTGTCGAATTGTAACTCCAATAGGGACGAGGCATCAGGGTCATGAGAGTGAGGGTGGATACGAGGTGTAACGCTGCCATGGAGCTCGACCTCCATGATGTCGTCCTCTAAAATCTAAACCCCTCTATCACCATCTTCCCTGCTTACCACCACTACAAAAGTAGATTTAGAGGCACCGCCGCCATGGGTCTTGGAGGAGAGGAGCCCATGGGTAGGTGCCTCAAATGTCGTGAGCTCGAGCATGCTCAACACCCTCACCCTCATCTTTAGCTGCCGCACCCACCGCCATGTCTTCCACCTCTACACCACCTTCGCGCCAAGATCGCATATTTGTGGTCAGGCCTAGCCTTAGGGTGAGAGCGCTAGCCAGCAACTTAAGCCTATCATGGGTAAGGCAAAGGCGGTGACCATGATTACCCTGTCGATGGGTCGATCTTTCCTATGCTATGAGCAATGGGCTGATCCTGTCGCTGATGATCTGACCACACATGTGTCATCGTAGGGATGAGCTCACCAACACCACCACCAAGTTGCCACGCAGTTCATGCGACTAGTGGTCAAGGGCTACATTCTACTGCCAACCTTATCCCTCCTTTCATCCCCTTCTTCCAATTCCCCTATCATGGCACCAACCAGCTATCTAAATTCACGTCAAGCTGCACCACACCGCCGTTTTTATCGGAGACCTCCAAACCAACTCTGACCGGCTGGCTCAGTAGTCAGAGAGGAAAAAGGGAGAAACCAATCGAGCTTAGAGGAAGAAATGGACTCACATGTGAGTTCCATTGTAATTTTTTATTATTTTTTTAAAACTCAACACGCACAGACATATATGAGCCTATGAGTATTTTTATTTTTTATTTTATTTTTGTTTCTAGTGCTAAGTCAATAAGCCATGTCAACCAAAACAGTTGTCGATACTACCATGTGACTCGATTTGTAGCGGTTTTAGAAATAAGGGGATTATCCGTGTCTAATTTTACGGTTAAGGATACGAACAAAACTCGGGCCTTAGTTGAGAGACGTAAAGTAGTTGTTTTCCATCTCTAGAATGGAAACCGTTCCGTCCCAACAATTATATAGGCCGCACGTAAGCCAGTTACCTTTCCCGGGCTAACTAAAATAAGCCGCACAGCCGTTCTGGTCCAATATAAATGGGCCGCACGAAAGCCGCATTACAGTCCTGGCCCAACAAATAACGTACACCAATGGGCCTCACGTAAGCACGTCGATGGGCCATGTCCATCAAATCGGCAGCGTCTAATTAAGGCCAAGTCCATTAGAAAACCTTCTCCCCCGAGAGGCAGAGGAGAGAAAACCTCGCAGCCGCCGCCGCAGCCAAACGGAAGCAGCAGCCATGGTGCTCGCGCGCCAGAAGCTCAAGCACAAGTACCTTCCCTGTCCCGGAGGAGATGCCGAGGGGGAGAGGGAGGCGGAGGTGGAGGTGGAGGTGGGGTCCGCAAAGGACGGGATCGTCTCCTCCAAGGCCAAACGGCCCCGCCGGAAGCGCCCCAAGAAGGTGACTCCGTTGAAGGAGCCTGTGCACAGGCGGAAGTGGCAGTCGGAGCAGCAGTTCAGGTGGGAGGTGGAGCAGAGGAGGGAGGAGAGGAGGAAGGAGAAGAAGGAGAAGAGGAGGATTAGGAGATTGATGGAGGCGGAGGCGGCGGACAAGGTAAAGCTGGAACCGAAGGGTGAGGCGGCGGAGGAGGACCAGGAACAGACGCCGGACGCGGAGAGTGAGGAAGAGGCGGCGGAGGAGCAAGTTCCGGAACCAGGCAGGGCGGCCAAGGTGAAGAACCAGGAGCTGCAGCAAGTAGCTGGCCATGCAGCTGGATCTGACGACCCCATCGAGGCGGAGGACAGGTGAGTTATTTGTTAGTGCTTCAAAGACGTGTGCTTTCGTATTCCAAATTCCAATTCATTGTTTGATTGACGCTTGCATGTCATGGTGATTAATATTGATAGTAAGATTACATTCCTCTCAAAAGATGAGAGAATAGCATGGCATGTCCGTCCAATGTGAATGTGAGCATACAAACAGTCTAATAGGAGTGGTGTTAATAGTTAATATATCATTCTTGTGGAAATATAAGAGAATAGCATAACATGTTGATATGATGTGATTCTTTGCGTAGAAATGGTCTAATAGGTAATGTAAAAATTTAGTGGTTCTACCTAGCTTTCCATTTCCATTGTTTTGATTTGTCATGGCTTCAAGTATGGTTGTTTCACAATTCAGAAATTATGTGACCATTTGGATTGGTTATCATCAATCCATCCTATTTATAAAAGTATCTACTTTAAGAAACCCAGACCCCCCCCCCCCCCTTTTACTTTGAAATGGAGCTGTTAATTGATTACTTTGGAGTTTAAAAAGGCGGTTGCTTTGTACTGGAATCTTCATCGAATTGATAAGAAGTGTGATGGAGCTATTTAACCGCTTGCTGTTTGTTGGACTTGCTGAAATTAGCTCTATAATGTATTGCATCCTTGTTTCAGCGAGAAAAATGCGAAGAAGGTGTATGTTGGTGGCATCCCATATTATTCTTCTGAGGATGACATAAGAAGCTTCTTTGAAGCATGTGGCAGCATCACAGCAGTGGACTGCATGACATTTCCCGAGAGTGGGAAATTCAGGGGCATTGCCATTCTCACGTTTAAGGTCAACTTCAAAACCTGTTTTCCTTTCTTTTATTCTATTGCTCATGTTCTAGTAAGGATGTAAACTCACAAATGTAACAGATCACTTAAGACAACTGTTAATGTGGTGAATGTCTGACTGTGTATAGTTTTGATGGTACTAGAAGAGTTTGCTTCAAATAACTACGTTCCAATGCAATCTTGCTTGTTTGCCGCACTGATTTGGAAATTACTAATTTAGTTTCAGAATCGTGTAAGGAATTCCTTTCTATGGTCTTGTAGTAACTGAGATGGTAAACATTGCATCTCGTTATCATCTCATGGTATTAATTTGGACCGAATTTGCTGCTTTGGTTTAATTTCATATGATGGATCAAAATCATCTAAATGCAAGCACTGGGTGCTCCATGAAATCTGTTACTGCCAATCATGCACATGGCTTGTTGGCTCTGGCAGCATGATTTTTTCTCTGTTTGATGATTTTATCCTGAATGATTTTTCTTGTTCAGACTGAAGGTGCCACACAAAGGGCATTGGCTCTTGATGGTGCAGATATGTAAGCACATATCCTTCTGAACTGTGCTCCTTCCTTTTTGTTTTCACCATAAGCGATAACTTCTTGTTGACTTACTTCAGGGGAGGATTTTATTTGAAAATTCAACCTTACAAATCTAACCGTGAAAAGGAAGATTTTGCACCAAAGATGATAGAGGGATACAATAGAGTTTATGTTGGAAACCTGCCATGGGACATAACAGAGGATGACCTGAAGAAGTTCTTTTCTGATTGCAAAATCTCATCCATCCGATTTGGAACAGACAAGGAGACAGGTGATTTCAAAGGCTATGCACATGTGGATTTTTCCGAGGGTACATCTCTTGTTGTTGCCATGAAGCTTGATCAGAAGGTGATTAAGGGACGGCCAGTCAGAATTAGATGTGCTGTTCCCAAGAAGGACAATCAGAAGCTCAATGGCACTGCAAATCCAGATTCATCAAAGAATAAGATACGAACATGTTATGAATGTGGTACGCCTGGTCATATTTCTTCTTCTTGCCCTAATAAGAGGGCTTCTGAAGCCATTTCTGATGAAAAGAAGGCTAATGTTGACTCAGCCACAGCATCGACAAAGAAAAGGCGGACATGCTATGAATGTGGCATTCCTGGCCACCTCTCATCGGCTTGCCCAAACAAGAAGGCTGGCGATGCTGTTTCTAGCTACAAGGGGGCTGATGATGAGACAAAACCTGCACCATCTATCATGCCCGAGGAAAATAAAATAGGAGAAGAATCAAATTCAGCACCCTCGAAGAAGAGGCGGAAATGCTATGAATGTGGCATTCCTGGTCATCTCTCATCAGCTTGCCCCAACAAAGTTGCTGCAGTCAATTCTGACATGGAGAAACCTTATGACGGCTCAAGTATTATACCTTCAACGACCTCAGATGCAAATAAGGCTAGTGATGACACAAACTCTGTGCCTGCGAAGAAAAAGAAGAGGCGGACATGTTATGAATGTGGCATCGCTGGCCATCTCTCATCGGAATGCCCAAACAAAACTACCTAGATCAAATGATTATGTTCTTGTTTGGAATTTTGTAGTAATAGTTAAGTGTCCTTCGTTGGACATGAGTTATATTCATGGAAGGAATAGAGAATGTGATTCATATACATTTTTGCAGGCAATTCATTATGCAATAGACACTTCTTTTTTATCTTTCTTTTATCCTTGTCAAAATTTGACTGCACCCTGATCCTACAGCAAGCAATGAATGAATCTATGAGCTCTATATTTTTCTTATCCCAGCTCTGTCCCAAGAATTATCTGTGCTATTGAATAAACATGATGAACTATGCAAGTTATGAAAATAAATCACAAAGAAAAGAAATATGAGATGGAGCCAGTTCATGTACTCATCCCCAGGCCAGGTAAACAGTGCAGGCCAACCCCAATTGCTCTAGTGTAATCAGACGTCCATGTCAACACAACAAATGTATCAGAGCTGCCCAATGATTAATAGGAGGCTAAAATTTTTTGAATAAACTATAGTATACATCCTGGTAAAATGCTAGCAGCATGTTGTCCCCAGCTCACTCCCAATCTGATTCGATCAGCACTAGCTGTGTGCGTGCTGACATCCTGTAGCACTGCTACTTCACTTTGGATTCATTGTCCGCTACTGATTCGGAGAGCCAGATGCTGAATTCATTTAAGATTCAGTCCAGAGCAGTCTGTCACAGTGGTGGCGACCTACGTGGAGAAGGCAACCAAAACCCTAAAAAAGTTCAGAGGTGCATGAATAAATACACAACTGCAAAGCCGGCTGGTTGCCGAAGCAAGCTAATTACCTCCCAAGATCCCAACTGTACTGGTGAGCTCCATCACTGAACGCAGCAACCCGTTAGTGTTCTTCTGTATGACAGCGAATGAACTCTTTCTCAAAAGCAGATTTGCTTAATCCATTTCGTGATGACCTGTGACAGATACATACATGTTGTTTTAATAATGGTAAGGAAGAAACAAAAGTGCCAAATGATCACACAATTTCTTCTTCCTGCTGTTGTCATCAATTAATGAATCTGAACCTGCTGCGATGACATTTTAGCGGTGTTTTTCGTACAGGTAGAGGGATTTCGATGGCAAGATCAAAGCTGCAAAATTTTCAGAAAGAGGAACATTTATTTTTCATGGAGCAAGAATACTACTACTCTAAACAGGTACTGAATATTGAACTGATTATTCCGTCATGGCTCACTACTGCCATCTACTCTCGTAATGATCCACTTGTGGATCTTTCCACTCCATTACAATTGTGGTTAGTACTAATCAGATATTTCCAACGGATCATAAAGCTGTGTATTGCATTGATGGGTAGCAGCGTCACAGCACTACGATCTAACAGCACCATTAAATTACAGTATTCACAATTGCTTTTATATTCCACTCTTCTTTTATTTTTGGAGCAACCTAGAACCGCACCACAAGAAAGAAGTAGATAGAACATGGCAAGCAAAGTTGAATCATAACCAGTGTCAACGATTACAGGTCATTGTTTTCTGAATTGCGTTTTCGGTTTAGTTTTTTCAAGACATCAGGAAATCAGCGGTTGAGTTCTAGAAATTCCGGAGTAGCTGCCATGGTTTCTAATCTCCTGCTCTTCTTGTATAAGATTAAGATATAGATGCTGGCTCTTAAGCAACATGATATGTATAATCTGCCCCCTGAATCACCAAAGATGAATGAATATACTGCCTTTTGGAAAAATGAAATCGCAGTTTCAACACTGACGAAAGCTCCTAATATGATATCATGTCACAAATAAACCTTTTGAATCAGCAGTAGCTAAAGTAGTGTTTCCCAGAAAGATTCTCTCCTGCGCATTCGGTGGACGGCACACCGCATATGCAGATAAAAGTTATTCAGAAAGAAGACGCAGAAAACCGAAACAGATCGGCAGTTTCTTACCATTTCTTAGGGATGTTTTTCTCCTTCAGAAATGATGGTTGACATGTTTTCTGCAGCGTTAATTACTTCTATAATGTCTAATTTATAGATATGTTGTGCTCAGCATGATTCACAAAAGCCAAAAAAAAGAATTAAACTGTACAGCTTAGACCACTGAACTTGTATATATATAGATCCGACCACTCTTATAGAGAACGGGCTCTCAGATTCACTGTATACTACACTTCTACACGGTATTAAAACAGGTTTAGACATCTCCGGCGTGCTAGCAACCCTCTCGCCAGCGAGCCGACGCTTCCTCTCCGTCGCAGACCTTATCCTCTAATATTCCTCCTCTGTCTTTTTCGCCTCGGTTCTTATCCCCATCGTCTTCTCCGTATACGGTCTTTCTCCTCCACCACCGCCTACTCGTCTTTTGTCACCACGTGATAAGGAGACGGCTTCCATCCGCCTCTTCGTCTTGTTCAGACCCACCTTCATTTTTCCTTTGCTTCGGCACACCTTTCCTTCTTCCTACGTCGGCGTACCTCTGCACTCATGGTCTCCATCGGCTGGAACCGTCCGCCCTCCATCGGCTAGACCCGTCTGCCCTCCATCGGCTGGAACACTCTTTCGGTTCCCGCTCTTCCGACATGCTCACCTGCTCCCGGACACGAAACTTCTCCACTCCCATCCGCGCCACTCCGACGAGTCCACGTGCCCACGGACGCGAATTCCTATTTCCCGAACATGAACTTCTTTTCTTCGCACCCGTGACTTCTCTCGTTTTCCGAATCCGCCCCACTCAGTTGCGTTCACGTGTCCACGGACGCGAAACATCACTTCACGGACGCGAACTCCCTCACGCCCGTGACTCACCTACTCTCTCGCGCCCGTGACTTATCTACTCTACCTATTCCACCTACTCTGCCACCCACTCTCATCGGCTACGCATCGGTCCAAATCGGACACCCACCTCTCCCCATTGACTCAACACTCTCATCGGCTTATCACACCCCGCTACTCTCTCGCCATAACCACCAAATCGGCTCTTGGTCCTGGCACTCTTTCAGTCGCCGGATCCCTTCCGGCCATCGGCGCTCTTGACAATAACTCGAGCACCCTTCCGTCGATGTTCTCACCACCTTACGCCGTCGTCAATGTGAAATCTCACATTCGCATTTCTCTCAACCTCAATGCCAACTATTCTAAGTAGGTGCTCTTCTTCAAACCCTTATGTGGAAAGTTCGGCCTTCGCTCTCACATCGATGGCTCCGCTCCACCTCGACCCGATGACCCCTAGTGGGACATCGCCAAGTGTTGCGTGCGCAGCTGGCTGCTCGGCTCGGTCGATGACTCCGTTCTCGATCTTGCAATAGACGATACCGATCCCACCGCCCGTGATCTCTGGTGGCATTGAGTGGCTCTTCCAAGCAAACAAACAGCCGCGTGCCATTTTCCTTCTCAATGAGTTTCACTCTATGGTATAAAGAGACTCCTCTGTCTCCTTGTACTGCCAACGCCTTAAGGTTAAGGCCACCGCCCTTCGTGATGTTAGCCACCCTATGGCCAACTCACAACTCGTCATTGCCCTCTTGCGAGGACTCAACACTCGCTTCTCCAATACTGTCGATGACATCACCAACTCCACACCTCTTCCCACGTTCGCCCAGGCCCACGACATGTTAGTTCACAAAGAACTTCGCCTGGCCAACGATGAGAAGACTATGACTCACACTGCTTTCCTCGTTGCAGCTGATCATGGCTGCTCCAACCCTATTGGATGCCGCCTACCGTGCGCTACTACCACCTCTTGCGGCTCTGGTAGCCATGGCTTCGGCAACGGCAACAAAGCCCACGCCGGTGGCAATGGTAAAGGCAAAGGAAAGGACAAGGGCAAGATCTAGAGTGGTCCGATACAACCACTCCTGCTCCTGTCCCTATCCCGTCTGCCAGTCCCATGGGTCCGTGGCTTTGCTACAACCCCTGGGCACCCTAACCCTAGCTACGCAGCTCTATCGGCTGGTAGCCCGGGGTCCTCAGTGCACACCCTCAGGCCCACCTGGCGTCCGTTCCAGTCCAACCGCCTCAACCGATCATACCCTCACCAACCACCCACTCGGTTCCCTCGTGGAACCAGGCTAACCTCATCGCTACTCTCAACTAGATGACGCTCCAACCCTAGCACCCCTGGGTGCTGGACTCTACTGCGTCATTCCATATGGCTTCATTGGATGGTATACTATTCTCTCGCCATCCTTCCTCCTTCCCTTTCATCACCGTCAGCAATAGGCAATCTCTCCCTATCATATGCCACGGTGACTCCATCCTGTCTACACCCACATCCAATTTCTCACTCCACAATGTCCTCATAGTTCCTTCCCTCGTCCACAATCTACTTTCTATCCACCAATTCACCAGAGATAATAATTGCTCAGTTGAATTTGACGTTTCTGGTTTCTCTGTGAAGGATATCCCGATCCGACGCGAGATGCTTATATGCAATAGTGGTAGCGACCTCTACACCATTCCTGCTGCGCCGTCGACTCTCCACACTAGCCTAGCCATCTCCACCAACTTGTGGCATCTTCGTTTTGGTCACCTCAGCCCCGACACTGTCGCCACTCTCCGTCACAGCGCCTCCATACGATGCAACCACAACAGCTCCACTGTCTGCCACTCTTGTCAACTTAGCAAACATGTGCAGCTATCTTTCTTCCTCTCTATGTCTTGTACCTCTAGACCTTTTGAATTAATTCATTATGATGTGTGGACTGCCCCAGTTAAAAGTGTCTCGGGTTATTAGTATTATCTTACAATACTTGATGATTATACACACTACTGTTGGACTTTTCCCCTCACAAGTAGATCTGAGGTTGCCTCTCACCTCATCAATTTCACCAATTATGTTTTCATCCAATTCAACCTCTCCATCTAAGTCATACAGGCCGACAATGGTACGGAGTTTATAAACCGTACCATCCAAACCTTTCTCACCTTCCGTGGTACCCATCTTCGCCTCTTCTGTCCCTACACCTCTCTCCAAAACAGCAAGGCCGAATGCCTTCTTAGAACTCTAAACAACATCAGTCGCACTATGCTTCTTCACGCCATCTACCTGTACACTACTAGGCTATAGCACTGACCACTGCAACCTACCTACTAAATCGACGTCCTTGTTCTTCCATTCATCACAATATTTCCTATCCCCTTCTGTACCACAAGACGCCCGATTACTCTCACTTATGCGTCTTTGGGTGTCTCTGCTACCCCAACCTAATAGTCACCGCCCCTCATAAACTCGCACCACGCTCCACCACCTGCATCTTCCTTGGCTATCCATCTTCCCACAAGAGATATCGCTATCTTGATCTCTCTACCCGACGGATCATCATCTTCCACCATGTCGTCTTTGACGAGTCCTGCTTTCTTTTCGGTTTACTTCACCGTGGACCTTTGTCTAGCGACCTCGACTTCCTTCTAACCAACACGGTACCATCCCGACATTCTCTACCAACCACACCTCCGCACTCCACATCGGTCGTTCCTAAGGACCCCCTAAATGACTATCCCACTCTTCTCCGCTCCGCTGTCACCCAAATCGGACCTCCATCGGCTCCACAACCCTCAATTGGCCCCCACCCTCCATCAGCTTAGGCTGATCTCGTCTAGCCCCCATCGACCCCACCAACTCCATCGGCTCATCAACCTCCATCGGCTCACCAACCCCTATTGGCCCCCTACCCTCCATCGGCTCAGCCTGATCTCGTCCAACCCTTTCTCCGAACCTATAGTCGCCGATCCCGAGCCGATACCACCCTCCCTCCTTGCGACCTTGCCCCACCACTGACGTTACCATCGGACCGTGCGGCCTCTGCTGTCTCTACCTCCTCTCATATGATCACCCGATCCTAAACCGGGTCCCTCCGCCCTACCCAACGCTACGGGTTCTCCGCAGTCCATTGTGTCATCTCACCCATCCCGGCGACTCACCGTTCTACATTGGCTCGCGGCTATGGCCGATGAGTACAAGGCCCTCATGGATAACAAGACATAGCACCTCGTCCCTCGTCCTTTCAGTGCCAATGTTGTGACCGGCAAGTAGATCTTTAAATACAAGTTCTACTCCGATGGCTCGCTTACTCGTCACAAGGCGCGCTGAGTAGTTCGTGGTTTCTCTCAACGTCCCGGTGCTGATTACGATGAGACCTTTAGTCCCATCGTCAAGCCCGCTACCATTCGGGTTGTGCTCACTCTCGCTACCTCGCGTTCTTGGCCGATCCATCAGCTCGACGTGAAGAATGTCTTTCTTCATGGCCATCTGACGAAGACGGTCTACTGCCAGCAGCCTCCAGGCTTCATCGACCCATCTTGTCCCGACAACGTCTATCTCCTTCAGCGCTCTCTCTATGGCCTCAAATAGGCCCCTCGGACTTGGTACCAGCGCTTTGCTGCCTATCTTCGGCAACTTGGCTTTATGGTCTCTGTCTCCGATACGTCCCTCTTCGTACTTCACACCAGAGATACCACCACCTACCTCCGTCTCTATGTTGATGACATCATTCTTACGGTGTCCTTAATAACCACCCTACAGCACATCATGACTTGACTCCACTTAGAGTTTGTCATGACCAATCTAGGTTCTCTCCATCACTTCCTTGACATCTTTGTTACGCGTTCTTCCCACGGGCTTTTCCTCTCCTAGCGCTAGTATGCCATGTATCTTCTCCAGCGTGCGGGTATGGCCGAATGTCACTCCACCGCCACTCCAGTCGACACTCATGCCAAGCTCTTCGCCACCGACGGCTCTCTCATTGACGACCCCTCCCAGTACCGGCGTCTTGCTGGTGCTCTCCAGTAACTCACACTCACACGGTCTAATCTCATCTATGACGTACAACAAGTGTGCCTCTTTATACATGCTCCACACGAATCTCATATCGTGCTGCTTAAGCGTATCATTCGCTACGTGAAGGGCACACTATCCACCGGCCTACATCTCAGCTCCAGCCCTATCGACTCTCTCACCGCGTATTCTGACATGGACTGGGCGGATTGCCCTGACTTCCGACACTCCACTTCTGGCTACTGTGACTTCCTCGATAACATTCTAGTCTCTTGGTCCTCCTAGTGCCAGATTACAGTATCTCGGTCCAGCGTCGAAGCCGAGTATCGCGCTATTGCTCACGTCGTCGCCGAGTGCTACTGGATTCGTCAGCTTCTCCAAGAACTCCATACACCCATAGCTTTCGTGATCGTTATCTACTGCGACAACGTTAGTACCGTCTACATGATCGTCAACCCGATTTATCATCGACGTATAAAGTATATTGAGATTGGCATTCACTTCGTACATGACAAGGTCGCTTTAGGACACGTTCGGATGCTCCATGTATTGTCGACGCACCAATTCGCCAATATCATGACTAAAGGTCTACCTGCGCCTTTGTTCATCAGTTTTCACTCTAGTCTCTGCGTCCGTTTTTCTTCTGCTACGACTGCAAAGGATGTTAGACCACTGAACGTGTATATATATAGACCCGATCCCTCTATATAGAGAACGGGTTTTAGTCTCACGGTATACTACACTTCTGCATGTAGTAGCAAGAAACACGCATAAATAACTAGCAAGTCAATACAAGCAAGAACTGAGAATTGAGCAGCAAAGCCTGTGCAAGGATAACCAATCTTGCATAGGTTTGACATGATGGCAAGTTTTTGAGATTCCTGATGCAACTGTTGCTGAATCTCCAGGCAAATAATGAAAGCAAACTTTTATTCTTGATCTTTTATGCGGAGAATGGCAGGCGCAACACAAGATGAAGCGTCGGAGTGAAAGTGACACAAAGGCTAGTTATAATCGTGCAATGAGTCATTGTTCATGGCTTGTCCGCTCTTACGAGTTCATACTTATTAGGGTTGCTGCACCAATGAGATGAAGTTACTGGGACAAGTTGAACTCCCAAGCACCAATCATCTGCAATTGCTGAGTAGTAGGTTCTTAGCAAAACTGCAAATTGTTCATTTGTGTCTTTGGCTAAAAGACATCATGCTGTGCGTCAATCTGTGCACACCAAGCTCCATGAATCTTTTAGATCAACTGACTGAACAGTTGTTCCTCCTGTTTTTCTATATTGGTTTGATCCTATCTCCGCGAAAAGAAAGGATTATGTTGCTTCAGGATGCACAAAGGACCACCGTTGCCAACTGGCCTTTGCAAATTATTTGTGCTCCTTGTATGTGCTGCCAACATGATGAGATGCAACAACCAGATGAAGCTTTTTTTTTCGTCTCTATGTAACTAGTAAGCTTTTTTTTTTCGTCTCTACTGAGCAGCAGAAATACTTACTTGCCAGAGACATTTTTAATCTGGGATTCAGTGATACTTCTTGTAGAGTTCAGAATTTCAGTCAGTCATACACATGGAGTTTGATCCAACTAGCCAGGATATTGACCTAATATTCTCTCCTATCTGCATATTTTTCATGTAAATGTCGACAGTACAGTAGCAAGATTCCATCAAACACTGTCATTGTGTGGAACAATTGTAGAAGACATAAATTCTTCTAAACCATAATCCATCATCAAACAGCAAGCACTTCTGATGCAAGTTGCAGAAAGCAGAAGTAAACAATGCAATAACTTGCCCCCAACTTCCTTTTCTGCTTACATCAAGCAGCAATAATTGATCAGTTCAGTTCAAAGAACAAGTGCAGTGCCTATGCAAACAATCCATGAACCAATTATAAGCAGGAATCGATTATTTAACATTCATATTTTTTCTTATTGAACAGGTACAATTGTCTTCGTCGAGTATACCACTACTGGATGTTTGTTTAAGCTGGCTGTTCGAGCTGACGAAGTATCACTCAGCTGCAAATAGGAAGAGTCATTTCTGAATTCTGATACTGTCATCAGAAGCACAGTGAGTAAGTGCAAAAGGTATTAGATTAGATGCAAAGATACTGTTCTGGGCGCCATTTGGATTAGCCATGAGACGTTTCATGAGCTCATCATTCATCAAGCAACATTGTCTAAAAAAGTCATTCATCGAGCAACCAGGTTAGGCTATCATCGTCAGGAAGATTTACAGTTGTCGTTCAAAGACGCACCACCATTTTTGTCAGACATAATCAAACGAGCTTATCTCCGGTCCTTGCAACATATTCAGAAGTACGGTCCTGATTAACACTAAAAATACCTCTACTTTCCAAGTACGAGAGAAAAAAATCTGATCAAACTGAACTGACAGAGGTAAGCTATACAGGACTGCAACTAGTCCAGTGGGCTATCATATACTCATAGATACAAACAAAGTAATACATGTACCATTATCTACATATATTTTATCTTAGTACTATTACTCTCAGCTTCTAGCACTGTCAAATGTTTCAATGGTGGCTTAGTTTTACCTACTTGAGAAGAAACAGATTGTCTCTTCTCATATCGTCATCTGTTTTGCTTTCTGAAATGCCGTTGCTATTGTCTTGTTGACAGTCTACCACGCTTTATGTAAGATTCTACTAATATTTATTGAATTCACAAGAGTTTGTGGGACACCTTTATGTTGGTCTCTACTTATATGCTATTACCACGATTATCACCAGTAAAAGTGATCTCAATCATTGATTTGTACGTTCGACTACAAATAGTTGAGATGGTAGTATAAATAGATATGATCTATTGGATTAAAAAAGATAAACGGTTTATATTTATTTCCATCACTAGTAAAGACCACTGTAAAACATCGCTAGAAACATAGTTTTTTTAATAAGACTATATTAGAAACATGTGATTCTTACTTGATCTCAAAGTTTCTGCTTCTCCTGGACAAGACAGGTTTTCTTTCAGAAAAGAATAAGTTGACCCGGAATCTACAAAGTACAAACACTGATGAACTGCATGCATGAACAGGTCAGCGACAGAGTGAGTGAGCTTCAGATTTTTTTTTCCATCAACCAAGGGACGCATAAATCAAGTCAACGAGGCTCTGAAACGAACAGAACAAATTGTCCGATCCCGAGATCAAGATCGAACACCTGACACAGATTTTTACATGAAAAACCTTATGAAAAAAAAACCACAGGCGCCAACCGATGATCTTCACTATATGGAGAGAGTTTACACAACCCAGGAAATACAATGAGTCGTCCTCTCTTCTCGTACGGCTTACAATATATATTTATAAGACGGACTGACTATAGTTAAATACGAAAAACAAATTCGCTAACAAACATAACCCAAACCGTGGACCCTCCGGACGTCCACTCACGTTATAAATTCGGATCATATGAGTCCGACTCTTGCATCTATCCAAGCAACAGCTGTTGGCACGGCGAAAACTCGACGCCGTCTACGGTCTCCTGCCTGCTTGTCCAATCCTCACCACAGCAGAGCAGATGCAATGCATTGCTCTTACATTTCAGGAACAGAATCAGTGTAGCATAGTATAGTATAGTATAGTATAGTATAGTATAGTATAGTATAGTATAGTATAGTATTCCTCTCATTGAGTACTGACTCTTTCTTGCAACAGATTAGTAAAGGAAAACCTAAACCGGTTCTTGGCTTGTCATAAAGCCAACTTGTGATTTGTTTAATCTGCAACTGGTTACTACTGCCATTGGTCAATTAGTTTATGTTTGCATTAATCGTACTGAGAGATATCCAGCATATAAATACTGCACCTTGATGTGCTTCTTCTCCATTGGAGAATCATACATCTCAGCTTGCTTGCTTGCTTCAGAGATCGATCAGTTAATTCAGTCTTGAGACTAATTGAGAGTTTGGTTGATAATTCATACAGTAAGTAAAAGCATTCATTCATTCTATCATGAAGAGGTTTGCATTCGAGGACGGCGAGATGGCGCGCGTGCTGATGCTCATGTCGCACGGGCAGAATCAGGAGCAGGCGCTGGCTCTGCCGGTGCAGGTGCAGGTGCCGCTCGCCGCCGCCGTGCGCTGTGACCGCGCCCCGGAGCGCTCCTTCGTCTGCAAGACGTGCAACCGCGTGTTCCCGTCGTTCCAGGCGCTCGGCGGCCACCGCGCCAGCCACAAGAAACCGAGGCTGGACTGCGCCGACGGCGACCTCTCCCTCGCCAAGCCCAAGCTGCATGGCTGCTCCATCTGCGGCCTCGAGTTCGCCATTGGCCAGGCTCTCGGCGGCCACATGAGGCGCCACCGCGCCATGACGGGCGGCATGCCACGGGCGATCGTCGTCGACAAGAAGCCCGACGACCACAACGACGACGACGACGGTGGCATCAAGCGTGGCCTGTGTCTCGACCTGAACCACCCACCGTGCGACGACGTCGGCAGCGACGATGCCGAGTGCGGCCATAATGCCTCCAGCGGGATCACATTCCACCAGTTCTTGGATACCGGAGCCATGGCAGTTGACTGCGTCGGCTACTAGCTCTCTTCACGGATTTTTGCCGGATATATAATAGTACAATACTTATATGCACGAATCAGTCTTGGTGCAATTTTACTACTTTTACAACTCTTTTTTCTTTTCATTTTGTTTTCTGTTTGAGAAAATCCACAATTTGTAGCGGTAGATTAGTGCCTAATACAACAGAGCATGGCACACGTTTTGGTTGCCAATCAGATGCTGTGCTTTGGGGTTAATCTGGAGGATTACATGAGATAATTTACCTCCTGTTAATTTCATGTCATTTGTGATCAAAACCCTTTGACCAAATGGCTTAATGTAATTAATTATCTGTGATGAGTAAATTAAGTACAGAGATTGTGGTTTTCACTTTTCAGCTGCTACTCACTCCATGCATGCCATGTTGACCCTTAATTCTAGTAGTATATTCTTGTCCAAGTTAATTTACATAGCTGAGTAAATATATGGATAGATTCTAAGTACAATATAGCCAAGAGGAAGGAATTTTCGATACTTGACGTCACCATCAGAGATATTGATATCTACTTTAAAGAATAGTCTGATCAGAGACTGTAAAACAGATATGGTTAAAGTAGTGGTTTTCAACAATGAAACAGAGATCGCTATAGCTAAAGACACCCACTGCACTTGAAAACAACCACACATTTGTGCATGTACTTGCTCTAACTTCAGTCATGACCTCTTGAAATGGCGTGTTCTTTAAAGGGTGTATTTGAAGGTGGGTGGAAAAGATGATGATTGCGTAAAACGTTTATTAGTAAATGATTAATTAAGTATTAGCTATTACAAACTTAAAAAATAAATTAATATGATTTTTAAAGTAATTTTTACATAGAAATTTTTTATAAAAATATTAGTAGTTTGAGAACATATTCATAGTAAATGAGTAGAGTTTTCACCCCCTTCCTCCTCTGTGGAATGCACCCTAATTCTATTGAGCGACAGGAATCTACACCAGCCCAAAATAAAAAAACAAAGATATCATATCGTTGGTACATGTGAATCCAAGTGAAACTTTTTTTTCTCTGAACCTAAACAGGAACAGAATAGCAATGCGTCAATGCACACACTAGATTCATCTCTAAACTGATCTTTCTATAAACTGCTCAGTACTTATGCATATATACAATTTTGTCAAACAGAAATAAAGGATTGGATCAAGGACATTACATGTGGTGTCAGTGTATTGGACGGCAGAATAACCTTTTTGTTTTATCACCAAATTGAGCTCAGGTGAGGCAATCACACAAGCTACTACTAGCTGACTAGCTAGCTAAGCAGTTAGGTCGTCACTTTGCAGGCGCAGCAGTTGCGGACTTATGGTTTAAGTTAAACTCTGTACAGTTTCATCATCAATTCAATAATACGGCAACTGGCTTATGTGGCGATTAGGACTGTAATAAAAAACAAAAAATATGGTGCTCCTGTTTTTGTTTTGTTTTGTACTTATAAAAAGAGCAACTTGTGAGCCGCCTTTTGCGTTGAAGATTCGTGGCTCGATGACACAAGTGTATATACGGAGCTACTCGCCGATGGTATCAAACAATGACGACATTCTCGACCATGGATGTATTTACACATATAATCGCAGTTTCTTCTTAATTTAGTCAGTTTTGTATTAATTAGAGGGTTCATTTTCTTTCTTTTGTCAATTATGCATTCTAAACTGTTAATTAAGGAAATTATGTAGGAGATTTACTTCCACACTTTGTATTTATTACTTTGAGAGATTTGAAAGCTACCGAGAGATACCAAAATTTTTAGTATAAAATTTAATATCTTTTGATACCTACTAAATTTTACTCTAGAAAATATGATACATCCTTAATAAACAAAAAATCACTCTGTCCATTTTCATCTGCCTAGCTGCATGTTGTAAAAGGGTGTTTACATATAAAGATATATGTTATGATTGATGGGGTAAGGTGAACACATCTTTGAGATATGCAAAGTTAGCTAGCATCCTTGGTTAATTTTCTGATGCAGCAAAACTCCATTTATTAAAGCAGCAATTCTGTGTCATTCACCTCCAATCAGGAGCACTACTAGAGCGACTCTTCAAGCCTGAAATATATTTAAACGGTGGTGGTTATCATGTGTATAATCACCTCTTGCTGAAAACAAGTGTTAATTCAGAAGCAAAATTCCAATGAAACTCTCTTGCTATATATAGTGTGTCGTACTTATATATTCTCTAGAGTACTAGTAGTATCATCCACACGGCATGTATGAGGAAAACTGCAGCAGCTGGGTTGCCAAGCCTGCATCACACGCTGAGACAGAGAGACTAAACCCTATTTAATCCTCTGTCTAATTTGTTCTTGGTTATTGCAGTAAGTATACTAGAAGAACAAGTTGCTCTTATCAAATGATCGTTGCTCACATCAGAGAGCAATGATATGATATGCGTAGAATTATTGAGGAAGCAAAGGGAACGAAAGCACTTAATTAGACCACCAAAATTAAACTAGATGCAATCATCAGCCTATAGAATCAGTGTTCTCAGCACGTAGATTTTCAGATAAACATAACCGCATATATACTCTCAAGGTGCTTTGGTGAATCTGATTGCATGCATCCCATAAATATATATGTTAAGTGTTTGCAGAAGTATACAGTGAGATTAAAATCTCGTTTTTTATAAGAGAGATTATTATATATATATACAAGTACAATGATCTAACACCCTCGCAGGCATAGTGAGAGTGAAACAGATGTAGAGAATGGAGCGAAAACTGATAAACAAATGCACGAGAAGACCTTTGATTCTGATATTGGTGAACTGATACGTCCACGGTATATGGAGCAACCGAACGTGTTCTAGAGCGACCTTGTCAGGGATGAAATGAATGTTAATCTCAATATGCTTCGTGCGTTGATGATAAACCGGGTTGGCGGTCATATAGACGGCACTGACGTTGTCGCAGTAGACAACGGTCACGAAAGCGATAGGTGTACGGAGCTCCTGGAGAAGCTGGCGAATCTAGCAGCACTTGGCGACGACGCGATGATCGGCTTCGGCGCTGGACCGAGACACTGTAGTCTGGCGCTTGGAGGACCAAGAGACTAGAGTGTCATCGAGGAAGACGTAGTAGCTGGAGGTGGAGCGTCGAGAGTCAGGGCAACCCGCCCAGTCCGCGTCAGAATACGCGGTGAGAGAGTCGATGGGGCCGGAGCTGAGATGTAGGCCACTGGATAGTGTGCCCTTTACATAGCGAAGGATACGCTTGAGCAGCGTGAGGTGAGTTTCGTGTGGGCATGTATAAAGAGGCACACTTGCTGTACGGCATAGGTGAAATCAGGCTGTGTAAGTATGAGGTACTAAAGAGCACCAGCAAGACTCCGGTACTGGGCGGGGTCGGCGAGGAGAGAGCCATCGGTGAAGGAGAGCTTGGCACGAGTGTCGACCGGAGTGGCGGTGGGGTGACATTTGGTCACGCCTGCACGCTAAAGAAGATCTATGGCATACTGGCGCTAGCAGAGGAATAGCCCGTGGGAAGAGCACGTAACAGAAATACCAAGAAAATGATGGAGAGGATCTAGATCGGTCATAGCAAACTCCGAGTGGAGTCAGGCCATGATGTGTTATAGGGTGGTTATCGAGGACGCCGTAAAAATGATGTCGTCGACATAGAAAAGGAGGTAGGCAGTGGTGTCTCCGATGTAAAGGACGAAGAGGGACGTATCGGAGATGAAGGCCACAAAGCCAAGCTGCCAAAGATAGGTAGCAAAGCGCTGGTACCAGGCCCGATGGGCTTGTTTGAGGCCATAGAGAAAACGCTGAAGGAGGCAGACGTCGTCGAGACGAAATGGGTCGACGAAGCCTAGAGGCTGCTGGCAGTAAACCGTTTCCATCAAATGGCCGTGAAGAAATGCATTCTTCATGTCGAGCTGATGGATCGGCTAGGAACGTGAGGCAGCAAGAGTGAGCACAACCCGAATGGTAGCGGGCTTGACGACGGGGCTAAAAGTCGTGTCGTAGTCAACGTCGGGACGTTAAGAGAAGCCGCGGACTACCCAGCGTGCCTTGTGATGAGCAAACGAGCCATTGGAGTGGAACTTGTGTTTGAAGATCCACTTGCCAGTTACAACATTGACACTGGGAGGACGAGAGACGAGGCGTCAGGTCTTGTTGTCCATGAGGACCTTGTACTCATCGGCCATAGCTGCGCGCCACTGAGGATTGGCCAAGACAGAACAATGAGTAGCCGAGATGGGTGAGACAACACAATGGACTGCGGAGAACCTGTAGCGCTGGGTAGGGCGAAGGGACCTGGTTTGGGATTGGGTGACCATATGAGAGGAGGTGGAGGCAACAGGGGCCACGCGGTCTGATGGTAGTGTTGATGGTGGGGCAGGGTCGGAAGGGGGAAGGGTGATATCGGCTCTGGATCGACGACTGTAGGTTTAGAGAAAGGGCTGGACGAAGCCATCCTGAGCCGATGGAGGGTGGAGGGCTGATAGGGGTTGGTGAGCCGATAGAGTGTAGGGGGTCGATGGGGGTTGTGGAGCCGATAGAGGTCTGATGTGGGTGACAGCGGAGCGGAGAAGAGTGAGATAGTCATTCAGGGGATCCTCAGGAACGACCGATGGAGAGTGCGGAGGTGTGGTGGGTGGAGAATGTTGGGATGGTACCGTATTGGTTAGAAGGAAGTCAAGGTCGCCAGATGAGGGTCCATGGTAAAGTAAACCAAAAAGAAAGCAGGACTCGTCAAAGACGACATGGTGGGAGATGATGATCTGTCAGGTGGAGAGATCAAGACAGCAGTATCCCTTATAGGAAGAGGGATAGCCAAGAAAGATGTGGTGGAGCGTGGTGCGAGTTTATGAGGGGCAGTGGCTATTAGGTTGGGATAGCAAAGACATCCAAAGACGCGTAAGTGAGAGTAATCGGGCATCTTGTGGTACAGAAGGGTGTAATGCACATTGTTACGAATGGAAGAGCAAGGACGCCGATTTAGTAAGTAGGTCACAGTGATTAGCGCTTCAGCACAGTAGGGTGCAAATAGATGGGCATGAAGAAGCATAGTGTGACTGATGTTGTTTAGAGTTTGAAGAAAACGTTCGGGCTTGCCCTTTTGGGGAGAGTTGTAGGGGCAGGAAAGACGAAGGTGAGTACCACAGGAGGTGAGAAAGGCTTGGATGGTACGATTTAGAAATTCCGTACCATTGTCGGTCTGGATGGCTTGGATGGAGAGATCGAATTGGGTGGAAACGTAGTTTTTGAAGTTGATGAGGTGAGAGGCAACCTCGGAACTGCTTGTGAGGGGAAACATCTAGCAGTAGTATGTATAATCATCAAGTAATGCAAGATATTACTGATAACTCGAGACACTCTTAAGAGAAGTCCACATATCATAGTAAATTAATTCAAAGGGTCTAGAGATACAAGACATAGAGGGGAAAAAAGACAGTCGTGCATGTTTGTCAAGTTGACAAGAGTGGCAAACAGTGAATCTGTTGTGGTTGCACTTTATGTAGGCACTGCGATGGAGAGTGGCGACAGCGTCAGGGCTGAGGTGACCAAGGCGGAGATGCCACAAGCTGGTGGAGATGGCTAGGCTAGTGTGAGGAGTGGACAACGCAGCGGGGATGGTGTAGAGGTCGCCGCCACTATTGCATCGGAGCATCTCGCGTCAGGTCAAAATATCCTTCACAGAGAAACCAGAAGCGTCAAATTTAATAAGCAATTGTTATCTCTAGTGAATTGACGGACAGAAAGTAGATTATGGACGAATGAAGGAACTATGAGGACATTGTGGAGTGGAAAATTGGTTGTGGGTGTAGGTAAGATGAAGTCACCATGGCATGTGATAGGGGGAGATTGCCCATTGCCGATGGTAATGAAAGGGAAGGAGGAAGGATGACAAGAGAGTAATATACCATTCGATAAAGTCATATGGGATGATGCACCAGAGTCCATCACCATGGGTGCTAGGGTTGGAGCGTCATCTGATTGAGAGCGGCGATGAGGCCAGCCTGGTTCCACGAGGGAGCCGACTGGGTGGTCAGTGTAATCGGCTGAGGCGGTTGGACGGGAGCGGATGTTAGGTGGGCCTGAGGGTGTGCGCCGAGGACCCCAGGCTACCAACCGATGGGGCTGCGCAGTTAGGGTTGGGGTGTCCAGGGGTTGTAGCAAAGCCACGAATCCATGGGGATGGTGGACGGGGTAGGGACAGGAGTAGGGCGCGTTTGCATCGGATCACTCCAGCTCTTGCCTGGCCCTTCCCTTTGCCTTTGTCGTTTCCACCCGCGCGGGCTTTGCTGCCGTGGCCAAAGCCATGGCTACTAGAGCTGCGAGAGGTGGTAGCAGCGTATGGTGGGCGGCAGCCGATGGGGTTAGAGCAACCATGATCGACTGCGGCAAGGAGAGCAGTGTGGGCCACAGTCTTCTCATCGTTGACCAGGCGAAGTTTCTTAAGAACTAACATGTCATGAGCCCGAGCGAACGTGGAAAGAGGTGTGGAGTTAGCGATGTTATCGACGGTATTAGAAAAACGAGGGTTAAAACCTCACAGGAGGGCAAGGACAAGTTGTGAGTCGGCCACAGATAGCCAATATTACGAAGGGCGGTGGCCTTACCTTTAAGCGTTGGCAGTACGAGGAGACAAAGGAGTCCCCTTGTACCATGGAGTACAATTCATTAAGAAGGAAGATGGCGCGCGGCTGCTTGTTTGCATGGAAGATCCGCTCGATGGCCGATATGGATCCGGCGATTGGAAGAGTGCTAGAACTAAGAGCCGATTCGGTGGTCATGATGAGAGAGTAGCAGGACGTGATAAGCCGATGAGAGTAGTGAGCCGATGAAGAGAGGCGGGTGTCCAATGGGGAGAACCAATGTGGGAATGTGTAGCCAATGAGAGTGGGTAGAGTAGATAGATCACGAGTGTGAGAGAGTAGGTGGGTCACGGGCGCGAGGGAGTTTGCGTCCGTAAAGTGAGGTTTCGCGTCCGTTGACATGTAGACGCAACGGAGTGGGGCGGACCCGAAAAGCTAGAGAAGTCACGGGTGCGAAGAAAGGAGGTTCACGTTCATGGACACGTGGATGCGTCAGAGTGGCGTGGACGTGAGTAGAGAAGTTTTGTATCCGAGAGTAGGTGAGCATGTCGGAAAAGCGAGAACCGAGAGTGTGTTCCAGCCGATGGAGGGCGGACGGGTCTAGCCGATGGAGATGGCGAGCGCAGAGGTGCACTAGCGTCGAAGGAAGGAAAGGTGCACTAAAGAAGGGGAAAGGCTAAGGTGACGAGGAGGCGGATGGAGGTCGTCTCCTTGTCACGTGGTGGAAAGAGGCGAGTAGGTAGTGGAGGAGGAGAAAGAACGTCTGCGAAGGAGACGGAAACGATAAGAACTGAAATGAAAAGACAGAGAAGGAATATCGAAGGAGAAGATCTATGACGGGAAGGAAGCGTCGACTTGGCGACGAGAGTATTGCTAACGTGTGAGGGGTGTCTAAACCTGCTCTGATAGCATACAGAAATATACTATATAGTGAGACTGAGATTTCATTTTTTATAAGAGAAGTCGGGTCTATATATATATATACAGCACTAACGATTAGAAAGCTGCTTAAATATTTAATTTGAAGTGTCAGTAGTCAAAAGTCAAAGCTACTAGGAATTAATCACATATGTGCGTAACGTTAATGAACATATTACTCTCTCCATTTTGTTTAGTTAGAATAGGAATTTAACTAATAATTACTATATTAGAATATAATTTTTTAATACAAAATTGATATTATTATATTCGTATTTAAAAATATTTTCTTATGATTATATATATGTAATATATTAATAAATTAATTATTGATTAAAATATTATCCTAACAAAATAAAATATAAAATATATCGGGGTTAATATTTGTCAAGCTAGGTACTTATATGTGCTTGTTTCGTCGCCGTTTTTTTGCAGAGGGGTCAGCGTGTTGATTAAGAAATGAAACAGCAGTGAGCTAGCGTAATCAGCTGGCTATAGCTCTATCTGACACCGCCGCTAGGTAGCTGCTGCCAACTTTGAGGCATTAATTAAGTACTCCTCCATGTATTAATGTATTACACTTTAACTTTTAGACTTGATGTTTGATTATTTTATTAAAAATATATATTGTGCTTAAAGTACTATTAAGAATAAAATAAGTTATAATAAAATTAATGATGCTTCTAAAAAAAATTAAATAAAACTAATAATCCAACTTTATACTGAAAAGTCAAAGCGTTGTATATATAAAAATATAGAAAATAGTGTAGAATTGTAAATGGTATTCTCACCTCAAAGGCTACACCGACGTACCTTATACCTACCATACATGTCTCCTTCCTACTCTACTATCCATTGAGACAAAAATATTAAACAGTTAAACTCTCGTACATATAAATCGTAAAGGGTATTTATTACATTAAAAACTAGCTAATGAGGTGATGGGCTCCTCCACGTGTATACTTAGTTTTGTTATCATTTCACAAACTATTTAATAAGTGGTAATTAACTTAATACAAGTTGAATTATAGTTAATCAATCTCGGTCCTAACCCTAATGAACGCTGGCAATCAATCATGCACCCATATCATCATGATTCATGCATGCATACACTTCTTCTCTAGCTCCTCTCACTCATGTATATATGTGAGCATGCACACCGTTCCACTCATCGATCGATCTAGTGACACAGGCGCTGTTCCGGGCATTGTGATTGCACCAGTTCATTGACACAGGCCCCATTGTCGTAGATTGCTGGACTGTTTGAGCAGTATTAGCAGAAGCATTTAAAAAATAGATCGAATTGCCTTTTTTTAGGGGAAAATAAATGTTTAAAATATGTTATAGCTGTAGGCCTGTAACCATGAATTTTGTGAAGTACAAATATGTTTGTCCCTTTGTTTTTCCCAAACCTTCAGCTTTGTTAACAGCTACTGTAGTAGTTTTTGAAACAATATTTATGTACAGAACAGAAATGCTCGATCCCAAATTTACTAACAATTTGAAGAGAAATTAAGAGCATTTACAAACTCTATGGCAGAATTAATGCTCTGGCAAAAAACCGTTTAATTACAAGTCGAAATAATGGTTTAGGCGGTTGGTGTGAATGAGGATACAAACTAGGCCCAAACAGAATACCTCTTATCTTTATTGAGAGGAGGCCCAACTAGGAGAGAACCATATTGGGCTTTAAGGCCCATCTTGTCTTCGTGTGGGCCCACCATCTCAAATGGCCCAACTACTGTTTGGGCGTCGTTCATATGGCCCAAACTGGTGGCAAGGAAACTATACGTGTAATGGGCGCATGTAGCCCGTCTTATCAACCTTTTGCAGCCCATTGTAGAAGCCGAAATAGTGGGGTGATTAAGATAATTGATGGGCTCATATGGCCCTTTATTGCATTTGACCAGATTTCGGCCAGAGGCCCTGACCTTCCTCTTCTTTCTTTTTTTACAAAACCAAAACCAAATTTAGTTATGAGTTTTTAAGATAATTGAAATGATTTATATCTCTGGCCTCTACTGTTAAGCACACGATCAATGTTAAAACGGAAAAGAAAGAATAAGTTCGTCTCAATGATGACCATCTAAAATAGCAATAGAAGAGCACATAGATTAGCATTCGGTTATGATTAGTGCTTGTGCTGCAGTTGATGGTAGAATTTCATGTTGTCGAGTTTGGATAATAAGAAAGTGAAAAATGTTTGGATAAAAAAGGGGCGCCCGCAGTCCACCCTTGTAGTTGCAGTTTCTCCTTCGCCTCTCTCCAACTCCAGCAACTCCTCCAGATCCAGTCCGTCAAGGGCGGCGACTGCCTGGTTGGCGTCTCCTCCAGATCCAGCAGCGTATCCGGTGTAGACGGCGGAGCTGGCGTGGTGGTGATCGGGATCCCCCGGAGGCGGCGGCGTGCCTCTACTCGCCCACGACACGCGCGGCTCGTTTCGATGCAAGCTCCATGCCTACACGGCGATGGCGCACAGCCACGAACCGGACGGCGCGTGTAAAGGCCATCGTGTGCTTCTTGTTCTACGCTCAGTCGGTTTTGGAAGAGCTACGTGTGTGTGATGGTTTTTCCATGTTTTGTCGCACTTCCTGTTTTTGGACGTTTCACCTCTCTCTGACCAAGGTTTGGATGTTTGTTATACTTTGTGTATGTATTTGTATTTGGATTGGATGCTTTAATAAATATTTTATATTGTTTTAATAGCAAGAACGTAATGTTTCATACATTATAGAAAAACATTTTACCTATTTGTTTTGCAATGTTTCATATTTGAACAACTCCTTTTCTTTTCATGTCGTGTAGACCAATTTTTTACGGGTGATCACCTGAAACAGTTTGATTGTCCCATTTTTTGCAATTCGTCGGACACCCAACGTCTAGTCTTATCCCAGAAAGTGGGATAGTAAATGCATATGGGCCAAGTAAAAAAATAAAGGCATATGTTCAGCTATATGCACGCACGTGAGCGACAGGAATTGTGACGCAATGCTCAGATATATGCTTCAGGCCTTAGGGAAGACGATGTCGTAGGATTGAAAATAGAACCAAATAAACTAAAAAAATTTAATAAAATTAAAAGTTATTTCTCGTTAATGAAGTTAACTAAAACCTAGAGGGAAGGTGAATGATTTCACACGTGCGTCGATGCTTCCGATGAGCACATCAACGCGATCGAAATGCTCAACCAACCCCGATCTCTTCAGTCGTCTTCATCTCTTCTTTTCCCTGACAAAAAACTAGTACCTTAATTGCAAGCTGAAAAAGGCAAATCTCAAGAGAGATAATTAAGTAATTAGTAGTAAGAAACAAGAGTAGAGACGACGATGACTGAAACATTCACAGATTTATTTTAACACATCGCCCGCGTACACCACGCCGACCAGCTATCAAGCTACCTCGATCAAATATCGTCATGCATGGTTAATTAAGCAAGCAAACATAATTAAATTTAAATTAACCCTACCGCTAGCTAAGTAGCACATCTCGCCATCACAAAAGTTGATTAGCATGTGAGCCCACCAATTGATTAAAAGCCATTGTATACTGTCACATTACATCACAGTCACTAGCTAATCAATTAACTAGTAGCTAGTGACTCCATCTGATATATATGTGTGTCTTAACAAACCATGGAGGATTTGTTTGCTGGTTTCTTGGAAGCCAACCACCACCTAGCAATAACTTGGACCCTGGACTGCCTGCATTTCTCTATTAGTAATTTGGATTATATATGAATACATGTGTCACTAATCTAGCAATGTGCATCTTAATGTATCAACCAAAGAATCTGTACATTAATTCTTCTGATGGCAAACTGATTAATGTCATAATGAAATTAATGAAGAGTGACTGATGATGAATTGCTAGTAGCTAATAAGATCAATATGAGAACTAGAATTAGGCAGTATGTATTGAGCTCATTAATTAATTAATTAATTTCAATAATCATTAGTCAAATAGTAGTTAATTTCCCATCAATACTCCACTGAATGGGAGTGGAGGTAGCTATGTATGTTTTCCACTTAATAATGTGGTCACCATCATCTACATACATTATTTCCATGGAGCTTGCTGGGTTGTTTTCATGCTCCACATATTTAAAATATATTATTGACTAACTGATGGAGCATTTGATGGTCAGCTTTCTCTGAAAAGTTCATCCCGCATATGCTGTCATTTCAAATGATGATTATCAGAACTCATCAACACCACTGAGAAGAAAAAAAAAGGGTCGTTAGTTGTGGGGGCATTTGCCCTGGTGTGCCATGAGGTGACAACTAATCACTAAACTGAAACAAGTTGTTGTCTGCACACTCAAAACATCCCTTTCTCCCTTTTTGCATATTTGTGCCACAAGGACACATACACTGCTGCTACATCCCCTGTCATTAGCCCACATGAATGATGCATACTAAAGTAATGGGAATTAGCTAAAGTTTCGTTAATTTATGCATATGGTTTAGTAGCAAACTAACAAACGTTTGGCATGCAGGACGAGAGGCCGCAGCGTGACCCATCACCAGAAAATGCAGGTGTTTTGGTTATTGTGGCTGGGCAGCTAAGCTAGCTGGTACTAATTAGTAATTAGCTAGGACAAGAGTGCTATTAGCCACCTAATCTGTCCGTTAAGCACGATGTTGGCGCGTGGCAGATCCAAATCTATTTCTTAATCCTCAGAGGACCAAGCAAATTAAAAGGGCGTTATCACTGATACGCGAGATCAACCTCCTGCCTGTTCGTTTGCATCATGCAAAGTTTGTGCGATTTGATCGGTTAACTTTCCGATGAAAGTTGTGAACTGTTGAAAGATGGAGACCAATGCGTGGTCGGTCCACTACTGATAGCAACACGCCAGAGAAGCTAGTGTTCATGTATGATCAGTGATGTTTCAGACATTTTAGAGTGCATTTTAATCAATAAAGGCTGCCATGTTTTGGTCGTAAAAGAGTTAAAGATTTACTCAAAAATCAATACTACTCGATTTATACAATGCATTTCAGACGTTTTTTTCCTTCTTTGTTTTACAAGGCAGTCCTGCGTCTCTAAACAGGTCAGAGATTGTAAACGTGTTACATTAGGATTGTAACAGAGCATGTTTCAAGGATAGATGGACTTCTGTAATTTGCTATAGATAGAATAGAACTTAAGTTAGGAGTCCTAATTTAAAACTATCTATATCTGTAATTCTTATTTTATATATAAACATGCAACCTATGATGAGCCAAGGTGAGGCAACCATAGTTACTCCATATTTTTTTATGGTATCAGAGCCGCTTCTTCCTAAAATAGATCTACAAAAATCTCGTCAAATTTCCGCGACAAGGGGGCTGCGACCTGCTCATGACGCTCCTCCCCGCGATCTGAACATCCCGCGACAAGAGGGCCGCGACCCCTGCTCGTGACGCTCCTCCCGCGACAAGATGTCTTCGTCCTCCGCTCATGGCGAAGGATACCCGTCCTCTCCTTTTGGACATCCGGTGTCTGACAAGCTGACACGGGATAACTTCGTCCTATGGAAGACGCAGTTCCTGCCCGCTGTCCGTGGCGCCAAGGCGCTTGGTTTTCTGGATAGAACCATCCCCGAGCCGCGACAAGTCCTTGAAGCTGAAGTTGACGGCAAGAAGAAGGAGATTTCCAACCCAGAGCATGACTCATGGGTAAAAAAAGATCAGCAGCTACTCAGCTACCTGGTGAATTCGGTCTCCAAGGAGGTCCTCGCCGGGATCACGACTGCAACAACCTCTGCGCAGGCATGGAAGGCGCTAGGGGCTATGTTTGCAGCACAATCAAGAGCGCGGGTTACAAATCTGCGCATGCAATTGGCCACCACCAAGAAGGGCAGCCTCACTACGACAGCCTATTTCAACAAGATGCAGAACATCAAGGATGAGCCCGCGTCAGCCGGCGTCACCGTCGGGGATGATGAGATGGTTGCTCATCTACTTAATGGTTTAGACTTTGATTATCACCCCTTTGTTTCTTCTATGATGGGCCGATCAGGAGATCTTTCACTCTCTGAATTATATTCTCTACTTATGGAGTACGATCTTCGGCTCGAGATGTATCAAGGGACCGATCAGTTCCAGTCTTCAACTAACATGGCATCTCGCGGTCGTGGAAACCGTGGTCGTTCTGGTGGTCGACGTGGTGGAGGCCGGTTCAATTCATCGCGCAATGGACAGAACAGCAACAACAATCAGAGTTACACCAACAATAATCTAAGGCAATAGCTCGCAAGTCATAAAAAAGGCGCCCTGTCAAATCTGCAAGAAGACAAATCATGAAGCCAATCAATGCTATTTTCGCTATGAGGAAGACAATCAGTACCGTGGGCGACCAGCAGGAGCTTATGGTGTTGATACAAATTGGTATGCGGACAGCGGGGCCACTAACTATATCACCAGCGAACTTGACAAGATGACCGTCCGTGATAAATATAGTGGCAATGAACAAGTTCATAACGCCAGCGGCAAAGGTATGAGTATTAGTAATATTGGGCATACAGTTTTTCATACCCCTTTCAGTAAACTTCATTTGAACAATATTCTTCATGTGCCCTCTTCTGCCAAAAGCCTTGTTTCAGTTCATAAACTTGCCAAAGATAACAATGCTTTCCTTGAATTTCACCCTGATTCCTTTCTCGTTAAGGATCAGGAAACAAAGAGGATTTTACATCACGGTAGATGTAAAGGTGGCATGTATCCTCTCATTTCATCGGAAGAGAAAATAGAGTCAAAGCATAAAGTTTTTGGAGTCTATGTCCCTTCTACATCGTTATGGCATAGTCGTCTAGGTCATCCTGCTACTCCCATAGTTCAGAAGATCCTTAGCTCAAATAAGTTGCCATGTGCTAGTTCCAAGAATGTTGAGTCAATTTGTGATTCGTGTCAAAGGGCCAAGAGCCATCAACTGCCTTATTCTGTTTCTAATAAAATCTCTAGTGCTCCTCTTGATCTGATTTATTCTGATGTGTGGGGGCCTGCACCCATCTCTGTTGGGAGTTATAGCTATTATGTTAGCTTCATTGACGACTATAGCAAATACACCTGGATATATTTGTTGAAGCATAAATCTGATGTCTTTCGAGTTTTTCAAGATTTTCAAAACTTAGTAGAAAGACAGTTCTCTAAGAAGATCCTTTGTGTTCAATCGGATTGGGGAGACGAGTATGAAAAATTAAATTCTTTCTTCAAGCAAATTGGGATCACACACCGTGTGTCCTGTCCTCATGCTCATCAATAAAATGGTGCTGCTGAACGCAAACATAGACATATTGTTAAAGTTGGTTTAGCTCTTCTTGCTCATGCTTCCATGCCTTTAAAATTTTGGGATCAAGCTTTCCTTACAGCTACCTATCTCATTAATATTCTTCCCAGCAAGGTTATTGATTTTGAAATTACTAGTACTCGCCTTTTTTATGATGCACCCGATTATAGCAATCTTCGTGTTTTTGGTTGTGCTTGTTGGCCCAATCTGAGGCCATATAATTCTAAGAAGTTATCTTTTCGATCCACCCAATGTGCTTTCCTTGGCTATAGTTCCATGCACAAAGGTTTCAAGTGCCTTGACATCTCCACCGGACGCATTTACATCTCCCGTGATGTCGTTTTTGATGAAGCCGTGTTTCCCTTTTCAAAGCTCCATCCTAACGCCGGTGCCTCTCTTAGAAAAGAAATTGTCCTACTGCCTTCTTCCCTTCGAAATCCAGGGGATGATGACTGTACTGCATCTGATATTACTAATACTACTGACGTACCTGCTGTTTCTAGTGAATCATCTGAGAAAATTGCAGGTCTCATGCCTATGCTCCCAGCGCTACCGGCACAACGTTGCGCACATAGCCCAGGCTGCAGCTCCCAGGTGAAACGCTGTCTCTTTCCAGCTCGTCGAACGGTGCTGTTTTGCCTGCTACACCACCTGGGGGAACATCAGTACCGCTGCCGACCGCTGTTGCTGTGCCAGAGGACAACAGTGCGGCGACAGGTGGGGGTAATGCGGTGGTGCCTGAGTCTCCACCTGGGACGTTGCATGCGTCTGAGGAGTCTCCACCACCGCTGCATGCTACAGCATCAGGTGCACATGAATTTGTGCCACCCGGATCTTCTACAACATCTGGATCTTCTACAACATCTGGTTCTCCAGCAGCCACACCTGATCCCCCGCGTCACCAAACACGGTTGCAAAGCGGTATTATCAAACCAAAGAAGCTATATGATGGTATGATTCGATATGGCATGTTTAGTGCTACTGGTGAACCTAATTCCGTTGATGAAGCTATTTCAGATCCAAAGTGGCGTGATGCAATGGAAGTGGAATTTCAAGCTCTAGCTAAGAATAAAACTTGGCATCTCGTTCCAAGAAAAATTGAACAGAATATTATTGATTGCAAATGGGTTTTCAAAATCAAACGAAAAGCCGATGGGAGTATTGATAGATACAAAGCTCGATTAGTTGCCAAGGGATTTAAGCAATGCTATGGCATCGACTATGAAGACACTTTCAGCCCAGTTGTCAAGATAGCTACAATTAGATTGGTACTCTCTATTGCAGTGTCAAGGGGATGGTGCCTCAGACAACTTGATGTGCAGAATGCGTTCTTGCATGGTGTTCTGAAAGAGGAAGTTTATATGAAGCAGCCTCCGGGTTTTGAGGACACTAAAACACCGGGATATATATGTAAGTTGGACAAGGCTATCTATGGGCTGAAGCAGGTGCCCAGGGCGTGGTACTCCAGGTTAAGTTCCAAATTAATCACTCTAGGTTTTGTGCCGTCAAAATCAGACATGTCTCTTTTTATATATCATAGGGTTGGTACAACTATTTATATGCTTATCTATGTTGATGATATTATCGTTACAAGCTCATCACCTGAATCGGTAACAACTCTTCTTGCTGATTTAAAAGAAGACTTTGCACTAAAAGATCTTGGCAAGTTACATTACTTCTTAGGTATAGAAGTTAAAGAAGAGTTAGATGGCATAACTCTATCTCAAGCTAAGTATGCACAAGACTTGTTGAAGCGTGTTGGAATGCTCGGCTGCAAACCCTGCACGACTCCTTTATCTGTATCTGAGAAGCTGTCGAGCTATGATGGTGTTCCTCTCAGTCCAGAAGATGCTACTCGCTATAGAAGCATAGTTGGTGCTCTTCAGTATTTAACAAATACACGACCAGATTTATCCTTTGCTGTCAACTGAGTTTGCCAATTTTTTCATGCACCGACCTCAGTTCATTGGACTGCGGTTAAAAGAATACTTAGATATGTACAACACACCATTGGACTCAGGATGCATATTCAAAAGGTATTATCGTCATTCATCAGTGCCTTCTCTGATGCAGATTGGGCAGGTGATACAGATGATAAGCGTTCTACTGGAGGCTTCGCAATATTTTATGGAAGTAATCTTATATCATGGAGTGCTAGAAAACAGCCAACTGTTTTAAGATCTAGTACAGAAGCAGAATATAAAGCGATGGCTAATGCTACTGCAGAAATAATATGGCTTGAGCAACTGTTGACCGAACTTGGGGTTAAAGTGCATCGCACCTTAGTTCTTTGGTGTGATAATCTTGGTGCAACATACTTATCAGCTAATCCCGTGTTTCATGCTAGAGCAAAGCATATTGAAATTGATTTTCACTTTGTGTGTGAAAGAGTTATGAGAAAACAGCTACACGTTCGGTTCATCGCTTCTAGAGATCAGTTGGCGGATGGATTTATAAAAGCCTTACCGGTTACAAAGATGAATACATTTATTCGCAATCTCAAACTTCAAGGTGGTTAGAAAAGTTTAGATTGAGCGGGGGTGTTAGAGATTGTAAACGTGTTACACTAGGATTGTAACCGAGCATGTCTCAAGGATAGATGGAATTCTGTAATTTGCTATAGATAGAATAGAACTTAAGTTAGCAGTCCTAGTTTAAAACTATCTATATCTGTAATTCTTGTTCTATATATAAATATGCAACCTATGGTGAGCCAAGGTGAGACAATCATAGTTACTCCATACATATTTTTTCAGTCAGGTGATCCATGAATCACTGTTAATTGTGCCTGAACTTGTGTATCATTCTGTCCAGCACCTATTGTTATAAGTAGGAGTACAATACAGCAATGTAGTATGAATATTGCCGACCGGCTTCTGAATATGCATGAGACTAACACACATTTGACTTGCTGGCTGTCTATTGTCATCAACAAGGCATCAGACAAGCAGTAACAATCCATCGCCCGGCCATGGATGCAGATGGTATATACTCTAGCAAGCAAGCATGATGAGTTAACATGCACACATCTGCATGAATGTTCCACGACGTCCCTACAAACCAGCAGATCATCAATTTGGCAGGCACAGCTCCTCTGCACGACCAATCAAATCGATCGATGGACATGAACGAAGCATGCTAGTAGCAGAAAGGAATATACTTACCTGCGTGATGATATGAATCTGGTCTTAATTATGCTACTCACAGTAATTAATTTAAGTTGAGTTAATGTTATCATCATGTTGACACCGGCCTCCGTGTCTTGTTAATCACCACAGCCTCCCCAACGTTAACTAATGTAAAATTGCTGCAAAAAGGGGACACCGCTTCAAAAACGTCATTCATATCGTCAGCAAAAAAAGATGTGAAAGTTCAGTAAGTGTGTGTTTATGTCTTTCCTGCTTAAGGGAGGTGTAAATTACTTGGTACTATATGCAATACTCTAATACAGTGAGACGGCCGTCTGATGGATTAATAAATTGGTGATGCCAATTTCGTCTGATCTAATGGCCATATTAAGAAACTTAATAATTTATTTAGCAAACATATGCGGTATTAGTGGCAAGCACGTCGCTACTATATCTAGTCTATTGCTAATAGCTAGGCTACTACTGCCGCGCTACTAACTGATAGTACAAGATACCAAGAGCTAGCTCGATCTCTCGATCCTGCTTGTCTGACTTTGATCAATCGATCACTGATATTATCGATCGAGCTGATCAGTGGCCTCACATGCATGATAGTTAGGCAGCGATTAGCTGTCATCAGCTGATCGTAATTCATAAGTAGCTAGCTGCAGTCCTAGTTTAGTCGCGTTAATTTTCAACGCTGACTACAGCAGCAATAAGAATAAGTGATCTGGTTTCAGTAAATTATTAAACACCGCTGTAAATCTGTAGTTCGATCACTAATCTTTGCCTGTATGATCAACAGTTATGTTTGGAGAAGAACTTCAATTATAAACAGGAGAGTGACTACTACGATTAATCAAATCGGAAGCGCTGATTGATGCATGGGCATATATATATGCAGCAGCAAGAGGGATAGAGAGAGCCAAGGAGCTGCAGGCAGCAGGCAGGTACAGTCAACGTCGCGTGCCACGCTGGATGATAGAAGTGAAGTGCCTGTAGCCCGACCTAGGATGGTAGGTGTAAAAATGTATACAGTAAGTTATACAGGAAGTTGGTTCTATATATATAGTCTAGTGGTCTAGTGGTATAACACCTTCCGCAGTCACAGCAGAAAAAAAACGAACGTAGAGACTGAATCAAAAACTGATGAACAAAGACATAGGGAGGCATTTGATCATAATATCAATAAACTGGTACGCCGATGGTACATAGATGTGAGTCGAGACGAGAAGACGGATGGATACCATCGTCTCGTCGTGTGGAGAAGCAAGGGATAGGAGAGGGTGGTGGAAAAGAAAAAAAGAAAACGTCTACGGAGGAGACGGGAAGAAGAAGGAGCCGAGACGAGAGAGCGAAGAGAGAATACCGAAAAGAAAGTCGGTGACAGCAAGAAAACGTTGGCTCGCCGACGAGAGAAAGCTAGCACGTCGAAGATATCTAGACCCGCTCTAATAGTATGTAAGAATGTGTACAGTGAGACTAAAACCTCAATACTATATAGAAATATATATATATATATAGTTTAGTGGTCTTTACAGCGTAATGTAGCAGCCGAAAAAATAATCCAGTGTACAAGTTCATTTGATGTCCCACTTGATTAGGTTACAGTAGAAAACAGGAAAGGAAAATGTTGTCTTTCTATTATAGTCCGTAGGGGGCGTTTTCCTAAATTAACAGGCGAGTTGTAGGTGTTGCCCCTGGTCACGCTCAATCGCCAGATCCCCATGTCTCAGCATTCCCTCGAGGCTTCGCCGTACGCGCCCGGCGCGGCGGTGGCATGGCGCCGATAGCAAACGACGCCGCGAGGTCTGGGAAGCGGGGTACAGGAGGGGAGATCGATGGCCCATGGCGTGCAGCCTCCTCAACCGCTACGTCCGCCAGAACGGTGCCGCTGCTGAGCTCGGTCGGCCTAAGCGTACGGCGCCTCGCCGTCGCGAGTTGACAGGAGCAGGGAGACTGGAGGCAGGAGGCGAGGAAGGCTGCCGACTCAATCGTAGGGCGCCTTGACGCCGTGGTTTTGGGCAAGGCCGCAGCAGCAGGTAGGCCGGAGACGAGGGCGGAAGGCGGGAGGCTGGAGTAGCAGAGCGTTGCGCGCGCCGTTAACTCGCGTTGCGACGCTACGTCCCTCGCAATTGGATTAAATCTAAACCACAAAATTACTAGAAAGCCTTTTCTAATTTTATATCAAATTTCTAACATGCCCTTTTATGTACTGACAGTATATACTGCCAGTACTATCTACTGTAAAAGTTCTCGCCTAATATAGGCAAGAAGGCAGCTCCCCACCCCACCTCTCTTGTTTCTCCTCTATCACCACCTCTCTTCTCTCTTCTCCCTTCTTCCTAACCATCAATCCACTCCTAAGCTACCCTTAATTCTCTCACCCCCCATTACCAATCAACAAAAACCTCACTAACCACCCGCCCTTCTCTCTCTCTCTCTCTTTCTACCTCTCTCTTGCGCCATTGCTGCGCAGCTCATCAGGAAGACAAAAAACTCAAGGGGCTCAAAGAACAACTGCTGCTGCTGCTTTCGTTTGCCCATCCGAGTAAGTGTCATACTCTTGCGCCATTAACAGTTGTTCGTGAACACCTTTCTCTTTCTCTGTATCTCAAAGTGATTGATCTTCTTCTGGACTGTACACAGTGCTTCTTTCTTTCTCCTGCTGCAATCGGCTAGCATATGTATATCCATAAGCTAGCTAGCCTCTCGTAGGATTATCGCGTAGAGATCATCGTGCAAACTGAAAAAAAAATGCCTCATTTTTCCTTTTTGGTTTCTTTTCTCCTCGCAAAGTCACAATCTTGATTTCTCCCACGCGGAGTTTAGAGTTGGGCAGGCATGAGCATGACCTATCTATCAATGGGTACAGAGAAAGAGATGTACATGCCTGCCTGCTTGCCTTTCGACCCTCTCTTCTTATGTTTAGTTTCTTAATGCCATGCAGATTTCAGCTTCCATTCCTGATTGGCAGATGTGCACTACTGCACCGTCCATTTCATATATACTATTGTCTTTGTTTCTCTTCTCCTGTCTTCTTGATCTGAGCCTAACTTAGTCTTCAAGTTCAAGCTGAGCAAGGTGCTAGTTTAGTTATTTTTTTGAACGAAGGTGCTAGTTTAGTTATTAGCACTACTTCCCCTGCATTCAATAGATTACTGCTAATATAACAACCGTACACTTTATAACAGAGCGAGCAACGGGGAGATCTACACTTTATTTATGCATGTCTGCACTATTTTATTCCGACAAGCCCCTCTTCATTTCACATGAGCTTCCTCTTTAGCTTATCTGTATGTCTACTATCCGTGTTTGACAGGTTGACCAAGCTGATTAATTAAGGAGGTGAAACATGAGGAAAGGCAATGCAAGATTCCCAAAGGTTGGAGCTTTGATCAATTGCAGCATCAATTCTTGAAGTTTCTCCTCGGAGAAAAATCTTTGCCTTATTTAATTTCAGGGTTTTTTTTTTCAAATTTTGCGCAGTCATCGTCGTGGCCGAGGACGAAGACGGTGTTGAAGAAATGGCTCAACCTGAAGAACGAGGAGTTCCATTCAGACTGCTGCATCAGTAAGCTTTCATCTCCGAACAAGATCCATAGATTATTAACCATCCTCTTCCTATAAATTTTTCAGTGCTAATTTGATGCGTTTATTCAGAGGAGAGCTTTGGCCAAGAGAGGCAAGAGCGGAGGAAGAGTTGTTCAGACAAACATGGCAGCCTTCTGACGGGAAGAGATTTGTCAGGTACATTGCAACTTTGCAAGCAGTACACAAACAACTGCTGCTGCTATGCTAGTACAGGAACAACAACTTCAGAGCTGCTCCTCTCTTTAATCTTTATGTTTCAAAAGGTACCAAAAAGAGAGAGCATAGTTACTGTTTCTCCACGTCTACATCACGAGTCCAACTCTGAGCTTTTGCAGAGCATCTGCATACATAGCTTGCAACCTCTCTGAAAGTCTGAAGATGAACTGAAAATTAAAATGAAAAATAAATGCAGATGCTTGTCATTGAGTTCAATTTGGTTTGTTTCTTTTTTTTTCTTGATTTATTTAATCTTTTTGCTGGCTCTTGTACAGGTGGTTGGCTGGTGGAGAGCTCTGAAAATCTGAGAACTCCTGCCCGTTATGGCTCACACCCGCCATGTTCTTCGTGTCAACCTCCCAAGGAGCTTATGTGAGCACACTACATGTTATCATTTCAGAATTCAGATTGCGTGTAGCAATGGAGAGTGTGCATTTCTTACATCACCACACTGAATACATCGTCCGGAAGCATGGAGCTAGGCAATGAGATAAACAAGAAACAAAAATAAGAGGCTGTGGATGCATGAGCACGTTCTGAAATTTCTCTTCCTGTCATTTCAACGGAAGAGCACGATTCAGCACGTATTTGTGCAGAGACTGTGTCGAGTTTAGTTCAAACCAAATCGGTTAGCTTGCTAGTAGCTCGAATTAGTGGATAGAATTGGGAATATTTGGGGGCTGGCAACTCGTGGCTTTCTTGGTTGTTTAATCTAGGGACAGTGCACACAGTAGGTAGCTGCAGCAGTGGACAGTTTTGTACTCCAACTGAACTCATTAGCTGATGAGTCTAGTTAATGCCTTAATTATGGTGTTAGATGCGTGTATTGTACTACTTATACATCGTATGTGTATGAATGTGATAACTAATTTGTCTATGGATATACTTATAATATGCAGGATGTTTGTGGGGACGTGGAACGTGGGAGGAAGAGCACCGCATCAAGGGCTGGACATGTCAAGCTGGCTCCCGGACCAGCAACCTGCATCCTCTCCTGCTCACATCTATGTTCTTGGGTATGCACTCATCTAGCTATATATATCAGGGATTTGTATATGCATCTTTGTATCTTTGTATCTTATCTCGGATTCTAGGATTGAGCACAATGGTTTCTGAAACTGGTAGGACAAATTGCAATGCAGTGTCGACTTCTGAAACTGGTAGGAAAAATAGTGGGCTTCCCATATTCAGAAGTGAACCTGAAGAAATTCTACCGATAATGAAACAGCGTGCTAGCAGGTCATAGGAGTTGGTAAACTGGTATGGATTTCACTGTAAACCAATACCGGCCAGAATTATAGCATAATGTTGTATATTACTCCCTCCATCTAAAAAGATTTTATTTTTCATCTATCTTACACGTATCAATACAAACATAAAATACTATAATACCATTTACTTTCTTAAACTTTAATGTGTTTATCCATACTATTTTAAACTCTAATGCAGTCTCTCACTTTTTTAACCCCGATATATTGATTACTTAAAAATAAAATTTTGTAGAACAAATTGAAATAATAAAAATAAAGTTTTTTTTTTGGACTGAAATGAGTAGTAGTTACTCCTCTTTAGCACTATGGCCATGGGTTTCAGTGTTTGCATTTCAGAACCTAGTCATGATTATTCCATCACCTCGTCCAGACTCTCAGAGCCCATTGAGTCATGAGTGCAGTACATTGGAGGTGTAAATATACAGCTACTAGCCTGCTAGCAGTAATTTGCTTCCATGCCTTGATCAACATAAACAAGCTGGTGCTGTTCCTTGAAACAGTGACATAATGATGCATTTCCATTTGACCAACAATGCTATGACACCGAAAGGACTTTACTAATTAGCATGTCTATATAGTAACCTGTAACGCTGTGGTTTGATTATCCTAAAATTTCTTTATCGTCATGCCACAGCTTCCAGGAAATAGTGCCATTGAATGCCGGAAATGTCCTTGGGGCTGAGGACAAGGGGCCCGCTTACAAGTGGCTTGATCTCATTCGCCAAGCTCTAAACCCTTCCTCCGAAAGAAGCCATAGCTTTCCCGAAAATCACCAACGTGCCACCATTGCAAATCCTGGGCTACTCAAAAATGAAAATATTAACTTGGCAAGATTACCGGTTATAGAGGATATACTTAGCATGATATCAGAGCTAGATGATGACAGTGAACCATCAACCTCGAATCCGGAATCAAGCAGTGAGGAGGAGATAGGTGATGTCGCGACGCACCGAAGGTCGGCAGGCCATGGGTACCGGCTAGCTGCCAGCAAGCAGATGGTGGGCATCTTGCTCTGCGTGTGGATCCGAGCTGACCTGATGCCATGCATCACAAGTCTCAGAGTCTCTTGTGTTGGCAGGGGAATCATGGGGCGCATGGGCAATAAGGTGAATTAAATTACCAGCTGCAATTTATTTCATGAAGATTTGTTAATTTCAGAAGATGATCAAATTGCAACCATTATTGACGTTGTTTTTGGAATAATTTGTGGTGGATGATGAAGGGGTCTATCTCGATAAGCCTGACGATGCAAGGGGGCACGACGATGTGCTTCGTGTGCACGCACCTGGCGTCCGGCGAGAAGGACGGCGACGAGGTGCGGCGGAACTCCGACGTTGTGGAGATCCTCAAGAGGACACGGTTCATGCGGCGGCCGCATCACCGGCTGTTGGCGCCGGCGACGGTGCCGTCTCCGGAGACCATCTTGGAGCACGAGTAAGACTGAATTCGACCTGTCACTGATCGACTTCATCATCATGCATGACCTGATCTGTCCGTGACACGAGAAATGCCAATGCATGCATGCAGCAAGATCATATGGCTTGGGGACCTGAATTACCGGCTGACTGGCAGGAGCTGCGGCGACACGCAGGAGCTGCTGGACAGGAAGGACTGGCAAGCATTGCTGGAGAAGGATCAGGTGCGAATTAAATCTGAAGCAGTATTTTTTCTTGCACAAATTCAGAGACGGTTGAAATTTGATGGTTGCATGTGCAGCTGCGGGTGGAGCAGAGAGCCGGGCGCGTGTTCGGCGGATGGGAGGAAGGGCGCATCAGCTTCCCGCCGACGTACAAGTACCTCGCCGACTCCGACACCTACGCCGCCGTCACCTCCTCCTCCGCCAAGTCTCATCGTGACAAGAAGCGCACTCCGGCATGGTAAATACCACACTGTCAAAAACAAAATCACTCCTGTTATGTTCAGACTTCAGACTAACTAACTAACTATTGACATGATGAGATCAATAACGCTGCAGCTAGATAATATAGGGGATCAGTTAGGAGTTAGCTAGAGATCACATATGCATGGCTCACGATCGATCCAAACATGCATGAGAAGAATTAAGATGCATGCATTGAGATGAGCTAACCCTAGGCTGGGCTGAGTGCAGTGCATCATTCAGTCATTCATGTGACTACTTTGTGAGGTAGCCAGCAGGCACACGCATCCTGATTCCTGCATATATTCGTTGTTCGTAGCTAGATCGTGCACTGTTTTGACTTTATCCATCCCATATACTGTATGATATATGCATGTTTTTGTCACCATTGCAACATCTTAATTAAGTCCCATCTCGAAATAATTAAGAATAGCATTCTAAAAGCCGAGACCAATCAATCGAGATAGTACAGAATTGGGAATATTCAGGACTAGAGAAGATCGATTATGCTCTGCATTCAACTGAACTTGATTAGCACGTAGGAGTAGTAGCTACAGAATAAGTATATATTACTAGTAGCAGTAGCTTAGGTTCCAGTAATTGACTGATCAGAGCAGGGGTAGAGTAGCGTTAGACTCCATGGTGAGCAGTCCTTGTTCACTGTTGCAGATGCCAAATTGCCAATTAATTAAATCAACGCATGCTTCTGCCGATCAATCTGCATGTAATTAAGAATGCTATACTACAATTAGCTAGCTAACGTGGCTTGGCTATGAATTGGATGTAAATAATGCAGGTGCGACCGCATCCTGTGGCGCGGGTCAGGGATGGAGCAGCTGCGGTACGCGCGGGGGGAGTCGCGCTTCTCCGACCACCGCCCCGTCAACTCCCTCTTCTCCGTGCGGCTCGCCGGCGGCAAGGCCGACCTCCTCCTGCTCCTCTGGTCGCGGGGCGCCCAAGCTGGAGCAGCGGCTGCTGGCATCGGCCTCCGCTCATCAAGATTCTGACACACGTACGTACGTATGGCAGTAGGAGTAGACAATGTACTCCTACACCACTAGCCAGGAAGGATGGATGCAGCAGGGTATGGCCGGCAATTGCATGGCTGCCGGATCGAGAGCACACTTGCTGGTCGATCGTCATGATTACCACTGGGTGAGCAGCAGACAAGTTCTGGCGCAACGGAGTAGAATGGGCGCGAACCGAGTGATAGGTAGGAGGCGTAGCCTAGCGCGGTGTGATATACAACACAGGGGACATTCTTGTTGGGAATCCAATACCGGTGCAATTTTTCCTGCCCATACTACACAGGCATCATCTGGAATGCCATTTTGATTGCGCTACTACCTGTACAGATTAACAGATCAGATTAAAAACGAAATACTACTTACTACGCATGGATTCACTCCACTGGACACGACTAACATGCAAATTGGACGCACCGTTGTGTTCCAATGCAAAATTTTGATCAGAATCCAACAAAAGATGTGAAGAATGATTATAAAAATTATTAGATAGGACCCACGTAACTCCTTTCTCTAATCCTCCCTTTCTAACCACCAGGCCGCTGGTGGAGTCGGTCATCGGTGCTATGAGATAGAGTGCAGGCAGCACCGTCAGTGGAGGAGAGGGAGGGGCAGATCTCGCGGAGGCGAGCGAGGATAGAGGAGACGAGGCAGGCGAGAGGAGAGAGGAGAGGAAGTGGAAAGGAGAGAGGGGCGTCGCCATGCCCCTAGTTGCACCACAAGGCTTGAGCTGCACAGCTATCCTAGACCTCCTCCGCCTCGAGCCACCAAGAAAAGGAGGGCGAAGCGGATCCACCTCGAGTCCCCCATGCCTCGTCGTATGGATTCGTCGCACTAGAGCCTCGATCTGCTCTGCCCCGACCTCTACCACTCCCGCGTCTTCCCGACAACACACTATGTGGTGACAGACCTTAGGACCTTCCTGATCACCGCATCCACGCCGACAAACTGTCCACCGCTGGTAGCACATTCCTTGGCACTGAGCTCCAATACGAGCGAGATAGTTGCCTCGTAACAACCGCCGACGATTTGCCTAGATGTGGAGGAGAGGCATGAGAGAGAGAGTAATGTAAACTTTTTAACTTCATTAGAGAGAGTTGACTGACACATGGGTCTATTATTTTTTATTTTTTTATTGACATATGAGATTGATTGAGTTTTTTTTTTACTGGTACGTAGACCTTTTATCGAGCCAGTTATTCCAGGCTGCTTCCTACGAGCGAAGGCCATTGGTCTCATGCCTATGATTGACCAAGTTTGGCTTCATCTCTTAGCCCTGACAAAGTCCCAAGGAAGGGAGAGATTCTGATGCCATATTTGTGTGAACAGGGAGAGGCAGATGACAAGATCATTACTGTTTGTGCTGATGATCCTGAGTACAAGCATTACAAGGATGTCAAGGAGCTCCCACCTCATCGCTTGGCTGAAATCAGGCGTTTTTTTTAGGGCTGTGTCCTTTTATATCAACTTAGCATCTACTTCTGCATTCAATAACTGATGTCCCAATGTTGAGCCTGCAAAGTATGTGATTTGACTAAGATTGCAGATTTCCTGCCTTGTTAACATGTTGGACACCGCCAACATGTTGTTCCCATATGTGCCTTTCTAAACTCATCTGTCATTATTTTATATCCCAAGTTCCCAACTATCATGTGGACACCAGCTTAAACAATCTCTCAAGAATGTCAGGGTCATGCAAATTTATAAGCACCTGCTTCCTCTTAGATCGAATGGTTTCGTTAACTGGGACATTCAGACAAGAAGAATGAGAACAAGGAGGTTGCTGTCAATGACTTCCTGCCTGCAACTGCAGCTTATGAGGCCATAACGCACTCCATGTGAGTAACTCCGAAATGTACCTGTCTCTGTAAAATCAGCATCATGCTGACTCCTGGGTAGTGGACAATGTTGATGTGCCATGCAGGGATCTCTATGCTACCTACATCATGGAGGGCTTGAGGAGGTATACCTGTGCTGCTTCCGGGACCGAGAGGATGTTGACGAAAACTGTGGAGAGATATATTATCACCTTGTGAACAAATACTACTATTTTGTTGGTGTATGACATACACCGTTATTAATCACACTCAGAGTAGTAGAAGTTAGTAGCACAACAAATAGTGATGAAGTATTCCTTTTTATGGCCGTCGGTGGCAGCACGATATGGAGTATTGGTGAATGGTGATACATTTATGTTGATTCTATTGATATGTTTCGAGCAAAGAATGGATTGTTTTGTCATTTGTTATGAAGGATATAATCCGTTGTATACAGTGATTGCAAATGTACCGAGCACAGATGCCTGATCATTTATATATGTGAAGTAATACCAAAGTTATGGGCCCATTTGAGTAAATATACATGAAACAAACCAGTTCCTAAAAAAACAGGGAATGTTTCACGTCCCTGGAAGGGTCTCGAGCAAGATGTCAACTTGCACGGCCCATCAAGCAGCTTCTGTAGCAGCAATATGCGCAAGAGGGTTAGAGCTTGAGATTCCCCATTAGGCCGTCACACTGCGGCACAACAGAACGCAACCCAAAATTCGATGCACAAAACCATGTACTCTGAATTGTTACCTAGAGATCAACTGAGATGAGTTGGAAGCAACACACAAATAAGCAACCGATCAACTAAGTTGAGTGGGTACTAGAGTAGGATGCCGGTTCGGGCAGCCCGTTTGGCCGCGTATGGTGTGCACACGTGTCCCCTTATCCACCGGGTCCCGTACCCTATATAAACCCTCTCCTCCGAAGAAGAGAGAGGGAGAAAATATCCCCATCCGAAGCTCCAGATCTGCGGCGTCCACCCTCCCCGGCGGCGGCGGCGATCCGCGATGCCTTCGTCGGAGCAGGGGTGCTCGCCCCTGCGCCTCCTCCTCCGCGTCGACGCGCTCCTCCTCCCCTCCTCTTGCTCCCATCGTCTTAAGCCTTGGTCTCTCCCTCCCTACCTCCTCTCCTCCTAACGCCGTCCCGCTCACCCCCCCCCCCCTTCCTCCGATTCGACCTTTGTTCATCATCTGTCTATCTCCTGCTCCCGTGCCCTCCCTTTCCTTCCCCATTTCTTCTCCTCGTAGCTAGAGTGATAGGCTTATCTGATTAGTGCCGTTGCTGTGCTGATTTGTGTTGGATTGAACTACTTATTTCTATTGGATCGGTTGGTCGCACTCGGATCGGTTTGGATTGGATTGGATCGGATCAGCCATCGAGCCATATCGGTTTATTGTGGTTTTTGGGTTTCAGTGCTAGATTGTTGCTTGATGGATGGTCATTCCTGTGGTGATCTCGAGAGAGTGCCGGCAGTGACATCTGACGGCACCTCGTCGGGTAACGCAGATGGCATCAAGAGCCCGCCGGAGAAGCATTGTTCTTTGGCTGATGACGCTTCTCCAGAGGCAGCGGCGAATGCCGATAGTTTGTTGGAAGCTGGGACGGCTACGGATATCTCCAATACCATCGGCTTGGGGGTGAAGAAAGGCTTCCAGAAGTGCATGACGTTCCCACCCTCGGGCGGTGAGGCACAAGGTTCATGCTGCGATGCAGATAAGGATCATAAGGATGCACCCACCTATGAGCGCTCGGTGTCATTGCCTGTTGAGTATCTCTTCTTAAATAGCATCATCATATATAGAAAATTTGTTATTTGTTCTGACCAATAATTATCTTCCTAGCCTGCGTTAAGTGAACTTGATGCTGGACTTATATGATGTTGTCGTTATAATCATAGTTACTGCAAAATGGTTTCAACTGCTGGCGGGTACTAGCTTGTGTCTAGTTTAAGTTACCGAATTTATATATTAGCAAATGCCTTCTTTAAATGGCACTAATAATATTAGGATTGGTGATAATGCTGATCAATTGATTGATTGCGATGGCAATATAAATTTGGTCTTAATTGTCTGAAATTGATGTCTCTTATCATCTCATCTGAAAACTTGTTTATTGTCTATGCTATAATTAGAAACCTGCATGATATATGAATCCTACGCTATTCTTTTGTTCTTTTGAGTTGCTCTGATAATTGGTAAACAGGAGATCAAATAAGCATATTGTTATTGGTATATTGTTGACATGAATGTGCTATGCTTGTTCTTTTGACGGTACCTTGTCCTTACTGCTGCTAAAGGCATGCCTAGTATATGTGTTTATGCATCTCTGATAACTGTGCACGCAAGGTTATAGTTTCCAATTTTAATATCGCAAGCAACCAACATTGCTTTTGCGCGCGAACCGACTAGTATATTGTTCTCATCGTGTTGTCACGTTGTTATTTGCCTCGTGGAACTTAGTGGCAGTTGGAAATGCCTTTTTAGTTAGTTGTTAACGTTGCCTAATGACCACCATCTTCATTGTCCTGTGTCAACAGCCAACTTTGAAGATCATATCTGCTATGAAAGGAAGCCGTGAAAAGAATGGGATGGCTTCACCAACTGAGAATCGCCACGTCAAATGGGCCCCTGACGTGTATGACCCCCCTGTGGCATCTGTATGTCATTCAGTGAATAGCAGTTACCAGCGTCGGTCCAAGTCCCGGAAGAAAGACAAGAATAAGCAGAAGCAGAAACAAAAGCAAAAGGGGAGGTCTAAGAAAAACCACCAAAATGCTGTCCAGAGTTCAGTGGTGCTTCAAGCTCCTGGGTAATGTTGCTACCTTTTTACTGCTATTTTATCGTCACACAAACATGCAAGTAAATTTTAACTGGTTTATGCACAGCGAACTTGATAGGCTGAAAGATGCTGAAACCTCAAGTTGTAGTTCAGCCCCAGACGGTCTCAACAAACATGAGACTGAGATATTGGATTATGGCATCAGCAGTCAAGAAGCCAAATGCGGAAGCAGCTTTTTGCGTGAAACGGTTGCTAAAATGCATTTCTCTACTGCTGAGGCTTCCTAAAAAGGAAAATGGGTGCTGCAGATTCACCCTTAGCATGTAATTATGATGGATGTGTAGATAAATAAATCCAGCTTGTTGATGTGTTTCCTGGTGTGTGCGAGGTTGAGAGAACTTCTGGCGTGCTGTAGGTTGGAGCAGTTACCATGACTGTTGGACTGGTATTTCTATGTATGATGGACAAAGCTAAGCATTAATCTATGGAGCCGCAGTTGTTTCCTTGAACCAATGATTCATTGATTGTAACCTTAGTTCAGCTGCTGTAATATTGGTTATAGTGGATTCTGACTTTATGATATTGTTGATTGCCAGTCGGCCAGACATGCCGCTGTTCTGAGTCAATGTTCAGCAAAAGACCAGGCTCAACCACACTTCTTGCCATTTCATCATCAGAGGAAAAAAGTAACCATATTCTCCCTGGTTTATCGTAACGGTTGCCACTAGGTAGCACACTTGCCGAGTTCTCGTTGATGATCAGACGATTCTCTGAAAATTTTTCAGTGAGTATTGCGTATGTTCAAAGAGGATCAGTATAACTGAATTCCAATTTAAATTTTGCATCTTTTAAGAAGGATATTACGGTAAAAAGGAGAATCTTACAGAAGAATTGCATCATCAAAGGTAACAGACGCCAGCGAAAAAGAATCAAAGAACGATGAGATGTCATTATCAAACGCAGAAAGGATAGCCTTATCATTGCACCGCACATAGATTACAGCCTTACACCGTCCCGTAGATAGTAGAAGATAACAAAGTCATAACCACTGCCTCAGGCTAAGCTCTAAATTCTCATCTGAGGCTCATACTTCATAGGTAGCAGCATCACAGCTATGCTCACTCAGTTTGCGCGGCCTCTGATCACGTCAAGACCAACCTCAGATGGATCTGTTGCCTGGAGCTCCACCTGAATGCCGTCGAGCTCCCTCTTGAACCTGTCCTTGGAGCTCGCGTAAATCATCTTGCTTCTCACACGCGATGTATCAGGAGACCTTCGCATTGGCATATAAACTCAATCAGCTAGTCTCTATATTTCAGAAATTCAGGTTACTCTGTAATACTGGGAGATGTCTATAAGAGAAGCAGGGAACTATTACCATGCAATGAAAAATATCTTGCTCTTCTGACAGTTCTCCTCGGTCACGAAATCATAGTCAAATATGGCGTATCTGCATTCATTGGCAGGGAGGCTAGCGGCAAAATCTTCGTAGTTCAATACAGGCTCGCCAACCTTCTCCACAACAACCATCTTCTTCTTCTCATCTATTTTGTAGATGATGAAGCGGTAGGTCCTCTTCGCCTTCAGCTCCAGGAACCTGAGCTTGCACTCATCGTCCACAGCCATCCCAGATGCTGCATTCGCCTACAGGTAACAAGGCAGAGCATCAAGCTAAGTAAATTCACCATTGCTCATATAGAATACTAATCCTTGTATTAAGGATCAGATAGCTGCTACATTTGTAGAAGCCCATGCTGCAAGGGCAACTACTTAAAACAGGGGATGAAAATAATGTGTAATTGGTTGGCTGAAATGTTCAATCTGAATAAAAATACAATTCATGGCAAATGCTTGGCAGGATAAAGGCTGTCCAACAAACTGAATTCCATGATAGGATCTACTCTGTCAATCCCAAGCTTGGCTGGTGGGATGTCCACATATCACAGCCTGATAATTAATGACCACTTCACACGTCCACATCAGAAAATGACAATGCTTATGGAGAACAAAAGGTTGATAACGTGACTGAAGACCATACATCAGGGAAAAGCTCCCACAAGCAGTTAAAAACAACATGATGAACTGCCAATCATATTCTGTTTGCATCTTGTCATCAGTAATTTAAGCCTTTTTAGGCATGTAATATGAGGCAAAGATCAATACCGACACACTACACATACGACTAGTCAGCAAGAGATCCCCACTCTCGCTTGCGGACTTTCTACGCCTGATTACTAGAGCAACGATCTGCGACGGAACAATGAGCCACATGATTTTTCCAAAATCCAATAAGCTTTTCAAGAATGTTAGGTGGCCTGATACCTAAGGTTTCCTGAAGAAGCAATGGGAGCCCCATATACAAAATCTTTGAGGGACCAGCTAAAGGTTAGGCTCAGCTCAGGCTGGATTCAATCCAAGTATATACTTAAAAAAAAAAACTCTAGCTGTACGGATGTACCGGATCAGATGAATCCATGGCAAAATCGAAGGCATCTGCTTACTACTCCACATGTTCATTCGACAGTACGACACCAAATCGGCACTGAACTTGGCGCATTTGGAACAGATCTTAGTTGCTAGGCAAAAATTGCCAACACTCTAGCAAAATAACACTATATACGGCTGTAAGCAAAGTAACCAGGCCGCAAAGTTGTCAAGGAAAAAAAATCAGGGGCCAAGAGCACTTCTGGTCATCTGGTTATTTCACCAACGAACACACTAAGAGCTACAGCATCTTACGAACAGATTAAGAATCCAATACAGAGATTACTGTGCGCATCAAGAACCAGCAGGCAAACAGTGGTATGTATTAGGAGATGAGATGAGGTGGGCGCGGTATACCATCGCGGCGGAGGCGGCGCGAAGGGGGATACGGGGACGGATTCGCCGGCGAGGAAGGATCAAGCGAGCGCTCGGCTTGATCCCCTGTCTCTCGCTCGCTCGCTCGGTGTGTGGGAGGAGGTGGTATTTGTGTGGGGGAGTCGCGTGGAATGGACGCTCCCTTTGCTCGCCGCACCTCTCTTTTCTTTTCTTTTCTTTTCGGTGGCACCGACCGACCGAGGGCCCACCTGTCAGCCGTTCGCTAGTTTTTTTTTGGAGATAACCCTAGGTAACCTACGCCGCTTGGTCCAGGTAGCCACCCGTGTGCGTGTCCTGGGCCCCGCGGCATCTTCTACAATGGGCCGGTCCTTCCTCTCTCTTGGTTAAGGCCCATGTAGTGGTGCTCATGTTACAAGTACTACAAATCTCACTGTTAGTTCAAACTAGTTTTCAAAAGTAATTTAAAGAACACTATCAATATATGTACAGATTACAAACGTGTACTTGTGCTTTTGCATGAGAGCAATCTGGCTTGCTTTAATTTGCTGCCAGTAGATTTGCTTGCTCAGTAATTAAACATGCACTTAGTAGTGTAATTAATTTATCACCAACGTCATCATCCTAGCTAGTCGATACTACTAATCCACAAATGATTCTCTCTCATCCTAGCTAGTGATTACACAATTCTATGTTTAACAATCCCTAGCTAGCAAGTCAGAAATTGGCATATGGAGGGAAAAAAAGGGGGGTTGGAGTCTGTTAAATTAGCAAACAGCTACTGAGCAAATGAGCTTGTGTTCGTATTTGTTCATTGAATGCAAAGAATAAATAAAAGTAAGTGGCAAACATGAACCTTGCAAAGATGGGCGGTCAGCTTACATTGAGCACGAGAGGAGGAAGGGTTATTAACTTTTTTTGCCATATGGTCATAGGCAAAGTCTGCCAAGAAATCGTGCACGGCATAGAGAAGAGAGCATAGAAAGTTTTGGTCGATGACAAAGATGACAAGAGCAAAAAAGCAGGCAGGCAAATGAGTAAATCAATTTTCCTGGTAAGAGAAGGGACACATCCTCCTCGTCGTCCAGGTCGGTCGTCCTCCGACACCGTCTCCAAGGACTCTGAGGACGACGTTTCCTTTCTTCCTCCTCCCTGCCCCTCGCCATCGTCGGCAAAGGGATATCCGGAATTCGGTAAAATTCGATGAGTTGAGGAGGCTCCCAGTAACCACTACTGATTTGGATTGGAGGAATGAAAAACAAAGGGAAAAGAAAGGAAGGAAGGATTTGGATTCCTAAGGATTCGGTGAGACTTTCCATAATCCCATCCAATTCTATTCAACTCAACCGAGTCGATCTTTGGGCTGGATCGAGGTAATCAAGCGATTAACCGCGTGTTACGACCAGTAGAAAGCACCGCTGCAACTTCTGCTTCTGCTTGAGCTCAAAGCAGAAAGCGCTGCTGCGGCTGCCTGCCTCCGCCGCTTGAGGCTTGAGCCCGCTTCCATCGCTCGACGCCGCCTTCTCCTTGTCGTCTCATCTCCTGCGGCCCAACCAAGCTCGTCGCCTCAGCCACCCGAGACGCTTGGCGGCTGGCCTGCCGCCACCCCGTCCTCCGTGTGCTTGCGCAACACTTCTCCACCGCCGGCCTTGCTACCCAACGCCCAACGCCATTGCCTTCCGCGCGCAAGTTTGAGTGCACCACGACCTAGTACAAGTGCTGCCACTCCACTATTCACTGCAAGAATAGAGAGATTAAATAAATATCTAGTAACCGGTTATATTTCAGCGGCATAGATCGAATTTCTCCTATATAAATAATGTAAATTATTACACAAATTGCTCTCAGTGATAGAGATAAATCTAATATGCATGCGCCAAAAAAATACATGACAAATAAGCAAGTGTCTTATCCTATTTGTGAACAGAAGTCAAATAATCAAAACTTCAATTAAAAAGATAACGAGAATCATCATTGCTATTCCCGTTTCCAGAGCCGCCGTTTTCATTTCTACCATTAGAGTTGTTTTCGTTCCGCTGTTGATGTGACGTAGCTATTGTTGTCATCAACTCTGATGATGAATATAGTTGAAGCAGTCATTCATGTGTGAATCAATCAATGAGTAGTTGTCTCCTCCTCTCCTCTCAGTGTAAGATTAGGAGGGCTGAGGTTTCAGAGGCCTGCTATCCTAAAGCGTGTTCACACAGAACGAACGTTAAGACGAGAAAAATAAGTAGCAATAGCGGGAAAAAGGAGTTGTATGTGTTATTGTGCATTTGCTCACGAGCGATAGTTAGGGAAGAGAAAAAGGAGTAGAGTCATCATTTTCTGCTCCACCATTAATTAGGAGTATGTCAAGTTTACCATTTCATAATCAATTATTTGATTAATTCTCATAAATGATACGTCTCGCTATTAATCCTAAGATTAATTCTACCAGTTACTATTATGTTAATTAATTCTTACATATGAAAATTTCCTATATTAATCCTTAGATTAATTTTCGCATTTCTCTTCATCACCCATACCGTAATAAAACACTTGTAAATCTCAGCATAATGAGTCTTAAAATTTATTTAATTTAATTGATTTAAATAGGATAATTATCAAATTAAATGTAACAGCACCCACGCTAAATTTATTTATTACTACTTAGAAGTTCATGAAACAAAGATCCAGTACTAATCACATGAACTATGGTCCTTTTCTTCATTAGTATTAAGAACGCAGATATATAAGACTATGTTAACGACACTAATCATATGTAAATAATGTCGACTTTATCTAGGATGTATGATAATCCCAATCGTAAAAACAATCTCTTGGTCCAAATTAAGGGTGGATATATACGCGTCCAAATTCCAGTTATGATGCCACTTGGGCAAATTGCCTGTCTAAAAAACAAACAAATGATGGTTCAGTGGTCGCCGTCCGTGTCTTATCTCAAAACCATGACCATCTGCCGCTGCTGTGCCACCATGCGTGCAGTTTCACGCACGAGTGACCTGAATGTGTATGTAGCTCACTGTCTACTAAATTAAACTCAACTTAAATTGAATCACCTATTTTTACTCGCATCGTTCATCTCATATGATGTGATGATATTGAACACACTAGTATTACTAAACCTGATATCCAAACCCGATTTCACTGAACAAGATTATCATATAATCTACAGACTACAGTGATCCTGACAAATGAAGCCTACCTGCTCTCTCACTAGGAGTCAGAAGTGCAATCAAACAAAACAAACAAGACAATTGTACGTGTATCATGGAAAACCCAGACGTTGCTTAGTCGAGTGATCATCGATCCAATCAATCATGCAGGTGTTTGGTTTGGAAACACTGTACACGGACATAGTGGTCGAATCATTTATATACAACCTGGTACACATGCTTTTGCATTAACAAAGTAGGGTTCTAAGTTATAACCATGATACTAGCTTCAATGCGGACAAGAAAGTACAAACCCCACATCAGGGAACAGGATTAATCTACTCAAGAAGTGGCAGACAGGAAAGCAAGACAGGTGAGGAAGATGGCACGTCTTGCCACTACTTTACGAAAAGCTTATGTATCTGTGTCAGCATCCAGTAATCCGCTACCCAGAATAAAACACAATAATTGAAGCTCCGATTTGCTCCTCCCACAAAACATGCACTTTCCATCCTTTCCTTCTCTCTTCATAACAACATGTGAGCAACGCCAAAATGGATGGGTCTCGGGAAATGGCGATGCATATCGCCCATTTGTCAATTTTCAGAAACCATTTACAACAGCACTCCTTTGTTACACATACATTGCTAGTTCTGAAGATGATACACAAGCAACCTTGATGAAGATGGCACTTCTATCACCACTGAACACGAGTTTGGTCACAGACCTGTGTCATCCTTCAATGACATGAACAGAGGCTGGCAGTTGCAGGCAGTGATACCGGCAAGTTTATCACCGACGCTGACAAACCTGGAGTAGTCCTAGTCTGAGCTTTCGCCCAGTAATTAACAGGGACAGTTTGGATACTGACTGTATCAGTTGTCTTTGAGCTTTGGATTAACGGAGATAGAACCAAGTCTTAGTTGAAACAGCCCAATAGCGTTTTCCTTACTCTATCGACAACACGGTTCCTATTGACCAGGCTGTTTGCCAATGGGAACTCATTGCTATCGTCCAGGAGGAATCTGTAGACCTCCCATTGACGCTCCGATGCTGTCTGCCTCCCAATTTCAGCCTGAAATGCATAAAAAAGAGAGTAAATTCAAACTCATTTTGAACCTTCTCTGAATAATTTGTGATTCTTACAGAGAAAATGCAGATCCCAAGTGCTTTCAAAGCAAGCGTAGCATCATAGAATACACGTGGCCGTCCCTTCCCCGAGAGCTCAACAGGGTTGGCAACAAGGAGTTCTACATCAGGACCACGGTTGACAATCATCACCCTGAGAGGATGGAGCATCTCTGACCTCAGGCGTGAGCTGAGAACATCCTGTTTCTCAGGATCAATAATCTTCTTTCCATCAACTTGCTTGATAAAAAGATCCACCTCTCGAAAACCTTTCTTGTCTGACCAGAACCGGCCATATGTTACCTGAAAAGGTACCAAATTATGGTACATACATACTAGTGAGTAGTGACAACTTCAATAGACAACTACTGCTCCCTGTAAACCACTAATGTATGTAGCCTTTAATGACTAGATAACAAATTATTATGTAGCAATTGATAGCTGTAAACTTTCTCGACAACAAGGTGGATGAAACTTGTTTATTGATATATCTTAGTAATTTCTAAGGTCATTGTGACAGTACGCCAAGATGTTCAGAACATCTAAATCCCCGTGTCTTACTTTTGCAAAGTGATCTGAATGTTGCATATTAATAAGCATTCATAACAATAGTTATGTACTAACAATTCAGGCATATATCCCCATGTACCCGAATGCTGCAGTCCTTCATTGTTCTCAAAATGTCATAAAGGAGCCCCTTCTGATCAGCACAGTTAATTTGGAGCAGTGTGTGTGCAGGGCTCAGGGAATTGTCAAAGTTGATGGTAGCTTTCTGCACCCTTTTCATCTCTGCACAAAGAGACCTTGAACAGTTGTCACCATCAACCAGTTCCAACCTGAACAGCTCCTCAGAGATTGTCGGTGGGAGAGAAGAGAATCCTTGCTGGAACCCTTCTGCTAATAGGATTTCACAGCTTATGGAAGGACCTAAGGTAGCAATCAGCATCGAACAAGTCTCTTCTTGCCTTTCCTTTGTGTGCAATAGTTCCCTTCACATATAAATATCAACAGTCATATAGTAAAATTATTATGTGATGCAGCTCAGCAGCATATTGCACAAGCAGCTTGTTCAAAGTGGGCACCATAAACAAAAGGCCTGAACTTTAACAATGACAACATACATGCCATCGGTGATAAAGAAGAGGTCAATGACTCTGCCGTCTGGCGCGGTTGACACCTTCATTCGCTGGATTATAAGCTCTAGTTCTGATAATATATGTGTAACATCTGCATAACATCATATGGCACTTGCAATTACATCACAGCTTGACCTACTTCATACATTAAAATTTGGAAGGTAGAAAGAAACATTAGGTTCTCACCGTGCAATAGCCCCTTCCGATCGGCTGAGAAAAGCTTGAGGAGGTAGAACTGGGAGGGTCCTGGCTGGGTGATCTCAGGGTAGAAAGACATTGGGTAAGAGGACGGGCACATTGACATGAGCCGGTTCTTGAGGTTTGCCCACCGGACCTTGATTGAAAGTGAGCGGGGCACGACCCAGAACACGACGAAGCACCATTGGCCGTCCGTAGACACATCTGCTAAAATTGCCAAAAACTCCTGTTTTAGATGGTGGTGAAAGGATTAAGAAAGATACAGTACATAGTTAACAAAAAGCAAAGGTGGAACAGGGCGGAGCACTTGCAAGTAAGTACATAGTTTTGAACTAAGAAGCGTTTACTTATCATGAGTAAGTACTAGTTGCAAGTTGCAATGGTTCGTCTGCTTATGATACAGTACACAATTAATGTTTAAGATTGGTGTTCTTGAGTAAGTAGTATTTGCAAAAGTTGCAGTGGTTCCTCAGCTTATGATGCAGTACAGAATTAATGTTTAAGATGGAAACAGCAATGATTAGTAAGACCGACATGAATCTGAAATGCAGCGAGCACACAGTAAAAGAGACACGAAACGAAACTAGACGACGACTGGCGTAAGAAAAAAAGAAAGAAAACCGATGACGATGAGATAAACAAAACCAAATTGGGCTTGAGTTGTCTAACTAATCGATGTAAATCTTGGAACGGGAAGCAGCTAAAAAGTTGAAATCTTTCCCAAGAAACACGGCACGGCACGGCACAAAAAAGAAAAGAAAAGACAGAAGGAGCAAAACTGGTCCTCCCAATTCCAAAACAAGAGAGAGAAGCAGTCGTCACCAACCCCGCCCCCCCCCCCCCCCCCCCACTCCAACAAGAAGCAATCTTTGACGCTGAAGAACACCACCAAGCCCGGAAAAATCGAAACATTCTTACGCTGCAGGAACCGAAGCGTTTTTCAAATCCAATCTCCCAATTCTTAATCGCAATTCAGACGTTGGTAAACACAAGTTACAAGAAGAATCAGTAACCCTAAAGACGAGTGGAGAAGACAAGAGAGATTTGTACGGACGGAGAGTCGAGTCCTCACCGCCGCGCGTGATGCGGAGGCCGAACTCGAGGATGGTGCGGCAGAGGTCGCAGCCGAGCCCCGCTTGGTCGGGGCAGTTGATGGTGATGACGGTGTCCTGCCCCTCGGCGCCCGCCAGCTGCATAACCACCGCGTCCTCCGACGCCGCCGCCGCGCCACCTCCTAGCACCATCCCCGATCTCGCCGCCACCTCCCCCACCGGTGGCATACCCCCCAGCTGCTGCTCTCTCCTCCTCCTCCTCTCTAGAAAAATTGCTCCTTTTTTTTTGTTAGAGAAATCAGGAGAATTGTTCGGGTACGGGTCGAACCGATGAATCGTGGGCGTGTGGTTGCGAGGAGAGGCGGGGGCGTTGTTATCTGTGTGGACTGCAGGTGGGCCCCACATGCTGAGTCAGCGTGGCCTACGACCGCGAGAGAGCTAGGGCGCCGGGTGGGCCCACCTGCCATTGACCGTTGTCCGCCGAGGCGGGAACGAAGCCAAGCAACTCTCCCTCTTGTATTTGTATTCCTCTTATATTTGTATATTTTTGGCCTCCTTTTCGTCGAACAAATTCCATGGTTCTAGTACAATTCAAATAAAAAACATTAAAATCTAAAAGACAAGGAAATTTTCTCTAGCATTATAATGAATCTGGCGAGAATTTCCCAGAAAGGAAAACTGCATCTTACCACAAGGTGGATCCAGCATTAATAAATTAAATTAATTATCCTCGTCTTGCGGCTGCGTGCAATGTGTTGGGTGCTTCGCTGTCTGGTGACCGGATGAATCGGAGCCACACGTTGGGTCGAAATCGATGGATCGATCGCCACCCAACCGCAACCTTTCTCCTCCGTCTCTGTTGATCGGCCCAGAATTACTCACCTTTCCTTTTCGCTTCGGACAGCCTTGCAATTCTCGGGAAGCATCAAGCCAACCTTTGTTAGAGCAAGTTTTACAGTAGAGCTAAATATAATAAATTAGCTATAAAACTATATTTTTTTATTTATGTATTTAATGCATCTGAGCAAGACGGGGAGAGCAAATATTTCTTATTTTTTATTTTCTCTCTACTATTATTCTTGCTCTCATCCATCACCAGCTGCTAGCTCGAGATTTTGCACGCATGGCAAACAGTGAGTCATTAATGCTTCTAATTATGTGTCTAGTTAGGCCCAATTAAGACTCAAGATAGCGTCTAGCCAAATTTAACGAGGGCTGAGTTGAACCGGCATGCTGCATATATGTTTTTGTATCCTTTGTCTTACAAGGGACAACTTGGGAGGATAAGATAGAGATATGTCAATGTTCAGTTTGATGTTTTCTACAGTACATAAATTAGCTAGGCACCAGGAGCTAGCATGCAGAAGCTGCAAGTAGCTACCTTAGCTAGCTTCAGTTGATTGATTGGATGCAAGAAAAACCACATTTCCGTTGAATTCTCAGAGCTTGTTCTTTTTCTATGGATCCAATATTAATTTTATATAGATCATTAGAGATTACCGTAAAAGTTATCATGTGTCAACAATTTTTCAACTCAGGCTCGAGCTCCCATCTATTATTGTAGCTACTCTATAATGTAATTAAGCAGTGGTTCTTCGATTATTTGACACGCCGGGTGTCTCTGTCTGATGCTATTTGTCTCATTGTTTCTGACAAACTAGTCCCTGTAGAGGTATCCCCCATTCAATCAGGAAGATGGTTACCTTGGAAAGGAGCCTCTCCTGGCTGCTAATCAACCCTCATCAGGCCAGTATCCATCCATCAGTCTATCTTGTTACATGATAAGCTTGCAAAGCGGAATTGAGCGTGATAAGCCTGTTTGTTTTTTTAATACGCAAGTAACTTGATTTGCTTGGAGATGTGTTTTCTTTGCTTTAAATATCTCCTCTTCTCGCAATGCCAAAAAATATATTTGAAAATTAGTTTATGGGTGCCAAATCTATTAAAAATTAGTGTTATTTTGGACCGGTCAATTTGACATCACCAAAATGATATAGTTTTTAATAATAAAAAAATAGCTAATTATATTCACATTTATCAACTGACTCTATATTTAGTGTTTGATATTATCATAGTGATATTATACTTTTGAAATTAACAGTTAGGGGTCTTTTTTTCTCTTTTGATGACATAGTAACTATATAATTACTTGCTAATCTATAATTTGTTTTAGCTTTTAATTCAGCTGGTTACCTTTTTAAGAGAAGTTAAGAACTTGTCTCATCACTCTTTTATTTATTTATTTTAACACTTATATTTATTGGATATGTGTCGATTAAAAAAATCTAGTTACATGATCGCGGTAGCTTGTTAGCTACTGCTCTTCTTAAAGCCATGCATTATGGAGAGCACTGGGATAACAACAGTATTGCTGAATAATACTGTTCTTATCACGATTAGAGACTCAGGGAACAGTGCTTCTCACCAACCACCTGAAACACAAAAAAGAAGCAACCTTTTCACGCTCTTAAGACCACAAATAAACCCCCTAAAATCAATCGTCTTTTCCATAACCTAATTTCTCATGTTTACGGCTGGATATGCTGAATTCAGAAATCCAGTGTTCCTATATGCATACCAGAAGCACAACCATGTAAGGTTGAAAGATAATGACTCAAGGGATGTCAAGAACACAAGGCAAGTTTTAACACCAAGGTACCTCAGAACAAGGCATACTGAAATTGTGATCTCAACAAAAACACATTTTTCACCACTACTGCAATGCAACACCATTCGTACCTTTTTTTTTTCCAGACACATAACAGAACCAATCAAACTTTCATCTGATGGAATCATATATTGCAGAATGTGATAGGAGTAGATCGTAGGCATGAACATTATGGATGGAATCCACAGATAATTCATAAGCACGAAGGAAGGTAAAGTTTGGCTTCTCGATTCTCTTTGCAAATCTAGATGAGCACCTGCTGTTCTAACCCGCCTCATGATACCACTCCAAGTCTCCAAGGCTCTAAACCCTCATCAAAGCGGGATGTCCAGGTCCTGGCGGTGATCAGGACCGGAACAAGGGGGAAGTCGGCAGCTAGCGGGCACTCAACAAGGAGGCGCATTTTTTTATCTATAGAGAATATTCACATTAATTTGATTTTATATATCCATCTATTTAGATGTGATTGTTTGTTAATATTAAGAAGTTTAAAGAGCTTAGATATGACTTCTTTTCGTGTTCACTTGCATGTTGACATATTACCCCCAAACCAAATTGGCTTTCTTTTCTTTTTATGTTACACTATTTCGAAGACAACAAAAACACTATATTAATATTATTAGTATTAGGTGGAGAAGAATTATCTCTAATAACTCTTTACTCAATAAATTAGATTTATCGTCATTTGGAGAAATCACCGGTCTTTCAACATTCACTAACTTAAATTTCCACGCTTGTTTAGATATTGCTTAAGGTTTTACTATATCTCTCACATTTTCGACCTCTTCTTTCTTTTGCTTTTGAACTTGAAGACGTTGTAGCCTCCTCTTTTGAGAATGAGATAAGCTAGAAGGTATCCATTTTGGTTGTGATTGAGTTCTAGGAGCTAAATAATGGATTTGGTTACCTTTAGATGCATTGGAATCTCTTGGGTTGTTCTCTAGTTGCCCAATCGACTTTGGTGCCCCCTGGTCGGACTAGCCTTAAGCCGACCTTGCACGCACTCCTCTAGTTGCCTCTGGTAGGACTAGCCTAAAGGTCTGGTTGGACCAGCGTTATCTCGAGGTGGCTTGCACCACTTGGGTCACCTCCAATCGGATCGGCCTTAGCCTCAAGGCCTGGTTAGACTCCACTGTTTCTCCAATAGATATTGGGACCTCATATAATCCTTTCTAAGAAATGATACAATGACCTTCAAAACTTTGGTTTCCTTTCTTACCCACACCTTCACTTTTTTCACTATCAGCTCATTAGACCAATTATTTGTATGGAAATGATCTTTGTTGGAGCTAAATGGAAAACTTGGTACTAACCTTGATAGTTCCGTCCATCATTGATGAAGTTAAATTGGTGATGAGTATAGAAACGACATCGACAATAGAGACATTCATGTTATGTAATAAGAGAAAAGATAACCGGGTGACAGCATTGGATATGGATAACATGGCACAATTATCAAGGGATCATATAGACTTGATAATGTAGATGTCTCCGATTGTTTTGCTACTTGACCATATTTTGGTCTTTCTTGTATTTGACTAAATCTCTTCCTAGTAAGTGATTTTGGTCCTTTTGTATTAGTAGACTGATAATTGAATCGTTGATGGCCAATCCCTTCTTATACTCTAACCATAAGCATATTGAATATGAGCTTTATATTTTTAATCTTATTCAAAATAGATGCTTCATCTCATTTGATATTACAATCTTGGGGCTTAATCCTCATCATCTCGGCCGATGATATCTAATAATGATGTTTTTTTCCTTTTGTGAATTTGGTTTGACTTAGTCAAATCAACACTTTATTATTTTCAAAGTCTATAGTAGTAGTAGGTAGAGTATCATGAGCAATTTCAGTCTTCAATATATGTGTGAGTAACTGAAATACTATTGCAAGTGACCAATAAATTAATAACCAGTATTTGTTCTTTTGCGCTTGCATCACTAAAATAATTATGAAACTTAAGCTCCATTTGCAACTAAATAGAAATTGAATTTGGAGCACTAAACCGCATAGATGCAATACTCAAAAAAGAAAGTGGAAACAACTTTAATATCAAAATATTGCTACTATTGACTTCTACACATTGATCAATAAATAAATTGGCTAATACGTTCGGTTATCTTCACCTATAAATTTGTGAAGTCGGGTGTCTTAAATCCTTACGTGTACGAAGACAAACCTATATGCTAAAGATACAGCCTTTTCATATATATGTATGCAATGTACTTTTGATCTGTCTCATCATTAACTCATAAGACACCATCAATCTCTTCATTAATACTAGTATGATCAATCTAATATTTAGTAAAGCCTAAGACATTATACATAGTTACTGAGGATAATATATGTAGACATTAGGTCTAACACTCCTATGTATCAATAATATATGATATAGGTGTCACTAATTATCTAGGTATATATATGAATATAGTATCATAAATGATACCTTTATAATACTATGAAGGGAACTAAGCTCCTATCCCTCTACCAGGCTGGCCCCATCTAACTCGTGCATTGTCAGTTAGGCACATGGCTAGGTGCAGCTCATGGCAACAGGTCGGGCAAGTAAGATTTAGCCAAACCAATATTCCATACGGAAGGAGACATGGAATGAGATGCATGATATGGCGTTGCTTGTGTGCGTTAGAGGAGTAGTAAGTGGCTGTGCTTGTGCTTGTGCGGAACAGGCATAGACATTGGACCTGGTGTTAGAAGGAGAGGAGTCGCACGTGTAAGAAGATAATTTATATCGTGCTAAGATGGTATACCATTCTCTAGTTGATGCCTCTCGGCAATTTCCAACCTCGCCGCCGTGAGAGTTCCATGGTTGCAGCCAACGGCAACTCTATAACCACGCACAAAGATAAAATTATAGTGATACATATGACATGGTAAAGATTAGGTTAGCACATAATAATAGAGTACTAGCCAAGTGCATGTGTGCTACAATGGAACAACAACACCACCACCACATAATGCACACAAGTCCATCTCTTACACACAGCACTAGAAGTTTAGATCAGAGAAAAGGCTGATTCCCACCGTGCGCCATGGCACTTTGTGAAAAAGCGGCATCCATCTCGCACGATTAGTATTAGAGTTAGAGAATAAAACTCTGATCCCATAGCATCCAGGTTTTTCTCGTCTATGATGCGCAAAACACAATGCACGCTCTTGGTTTGCCCGTCGTCATCAAGATCGGCACTGTCGTGTGCTCATAGGAGGTTGTGGCTTTGACCCCATTCTATTGTTGCTCGGTTGAACGTCACAATAGCAAGAATATCCTTAGTTGGTTCTAGTGTAGTGGTGTTCTGGTATCCAATAATCAATCGATCGATGCAAGGGAGCACTCGAGTGTTTGGTGGCAAGTGCCAGAGCAATCAGTGGCTGGCAGTATCACCAAAATAATGCAGCGGCCACTGGTCGATTTATCTTCACCAGCTTGTATTGAGATACAATTCAGGTATCTGCTGGGAGGTAGCCAACTTGTAGCGAAAAATTGGAAAAAAAACAGAAACTGTCATGGGATGAAAACTTAACGAGAGGTAAAATGGATAGGCATACGGGACTCACTGTCGTCACTACGTCTGTAACTCTTGTAGTAAAAGAGAGGTACATGACACCCACTTATTTTTGTTCTCTGGTGAGGCAAATTTCCCTGGTGGTAACCCTTCGACGGTGTCTACACAATGCAAGAAACACTCCAACAGAGACCACCCTTGCTGCTCGGGGTGTACCTCGTCACTCTGAAGACTTCTGTCTCACTGAACTTTTGCAGAAAGCTGGCATTATCCTCGTGTAACTTGTAATCTAAATCCTTCATGGGTTGTTCATCATAGGAATGGCATTTGGTTGATTACTAGTAACATAAAAATTTGAAATGTTCCAAGGCCCTTGTGATCTCCGATCCTCCAATATACATGTTCCTTATGCGGTTCTTGTTTGCACACTTAAAAATCAACTCGAGTATGATAGGGTTTTTGAGAGTTGTGCCCAATCAGGCCGTAACCTGTAGTGTTTGGCTTGGATCGAATTAAAGCCTCGTACACGAAGGACAACATTACAAAACAATCTACGAGCGGAAATGGGTATCTGGTTCAGAGTCCGGACTGAAGCAAACTGCACAAGAAACTTATGACCTTACATTCAGAAAATGATGTATAAATCCAGCTTGAACTGCAATTCAAATTTTATTTGTATCTGTACCACCAACAGATTACCAATTTACTGACTTTAAACAAATATCACAAACATGGCAGCATTGCCGTCATACAGTCAACATATCGCATGCATCCAACAGCACTTTTACGCACGGAAACCATACATCGAGAATGTCGGAAGAGGCCCAAATGACTTAAAATGTAGTAATGTTTGGCATCCAGCAGCATCATGCACATCTTGGGAAATAGTGTTGACCCACATAGCCTCCCACCATTGCCCTTTTAACATTAGCTTCAAACAGCTTTGGGTTGTCACGGAGGACAGCAGCTGCTTCATGGTTCAAGGGATCCTCATCGTTTGGTTGCTGCAGACAAAATTAACAGCAAATTAAGCCCATTAAACGAGGAATCTTACTATACTACAGCCCAGTAGTGGCAATGGCATCATGTATAATTTGGTTCATCCAAACAAGAATCTCAAGAATTCAGGCTATTCAGCACTTTTGTTGAGATGTTTGGGCAACTGAACAAGGGTGTCTACAGTCTCATGCTCAAAAACAAGTTTCAGGGAAGCAACTTTTCGTCTTTAGTTTTTTACTAAGTCAGTTGTAATCGATGTTACTCTAGTCTAGCATGGCAGCATCCATACTCAAAACAAAATGAAATGATGGGGGTGCCAACAAATAGACATCATGGGGCTTAACTTTGGCCTGTTGGTTTCATGCCATAGAAACCCTTCTCAAATTGATAAGATCACAAACAGAACTCATGGATTATGCATGCATTTCTCAAAATGATAATATTATGCTTCCAATATCTTCATGACCACATTGCTTCCTAAAGTTGAAAAAGGCATAACATAAACCATGAAGCACAATGTAGATGACAACAGCATCGTAAATATACTTTTACTGTTGAAAGTATCATCTTGTAAACAAGGAGCAATGATATGATAGATTTGAACAGCATTGTCAACATGATTAGATATTCAACTTTTTTATCCTTATTTTCCAAAATACATACTTGAAATCAACAGGTGACAAGGAAGCTGAAATACCGTAAAAAGAAGGTTCAGGCCATAAATAACAGTGTTGATATTTAGAACAGGCTTCCAATCTTCACGCAGAATGTTCAGACATACATTTCCTTCCAAATCAATATTTGGATGGTATACCTGAATGCAAGTTACAATGCATGGAAATTGGTCAAGAGGCAACACACAATTCACTGGGAAGAAAATATAGCATAGATAGTTCCATCTTATACCTTAGTCTTGCACTTGACCTTTGGAGGTTCATGAGGATAAGAGGGAGATACTTGAAAAGTAAAGACGAAAGTGCCACCTCTAAAAAAGAAAAATCAGTATAAATAGAATGGTAGGAGGAATATGGTATGTAGAATTGACATTTCACCCAAAAAAAGATTTCACAAATGCACTATCAGACAAACCTAGACAAGGGTAGTCAGCCATCTATGTGGGATGAATCAGCAAGGCTGGAAGGTGCTACCAGCCTAGGTGGCTGCCTTTTTAAAAGCTTACAAAAGTCGGTGGTTAAAATGTGATTGTGATTATGTTAAGGCAAAAGTATCATGAAGTGGTGGTATGCCTATCAACTAGCCAACAGACAGTGGGAAAAAAGGATATCGATTCTAACTTATGGTTATGTTAACCTCTTTTTGCCATAAATAGTTCTGAAAAAACTGTAAATGCTTTTTTAAAATGACAGATTATCTTTCAAAGATACGAAGGTTCTTTAAATTAACATAAACCTGTGCGGTAGTGCAGAAGAACATAAAAAACACAAAGTAGACATTAAGCATTCTACTTACAGGTAATATCCTTCATCAGGTCGGACAATGATCTCAAAATTCATCAGATCATCCTTGCCATTGGGAAAAGAAATTGATGTGCTCTTGGGTAGGTTTAGCTCACTAATATCTGCCCAGTATCATATAAAAGTCATAAATAACTTATGGCATGATAAAGTTGTAATGAGGAGAAATTTATGATAATCAAAATCCAAAAGTGGATTATCAAAATCTAAAAATCCATTTATATCAAAACCCAATCCAACTCGATCATATGGACAAATGATACAAGCTTGATGGCACAAAAAAAGAAAAGAACTTCATAATTCCAATTTAGCCCAACTAGGTCACATACAAACAACAGCAACCCCTATATTTGTCTTGCACAGATCCCTACAAATTACCATCCAAGTAAATTGTGTTGACAGATACTGTCACATGCACACATGAACTTGTGACTTAGTTTGTCCAGTTCTTGGCTTCAAGAAAAACCTTTCAAGGCACTCCAAGTCGGATGGTCCACAAATTCATGGTTTGGCCACAGTGCATGGCTGGAAGAGTTGCTTCAATATATTCTGTAGCACCTAGACAGCTTGGCACACACAGTGCACGGCATGGAATATATTGCTGAAACGAGATACCATACACCTAGCCTAAGTGCCACAAGTTAATATATACAACATTGGAATAGCTGTCAACCTGCCACCATAACTTTACAGGACAAGGAATGCTCCATCTCCTCTAAATCAGGACAGAGAGCAAATAAGGAGAGAAAAAGAGGAAAGAGAAGACAAGAGAGCTACTTTCCTCATCTGGCATGTGTGCTGGAGTGCTTTTAGGCCCTCCCTTGGCAACAGTGGCATGAAACATACTACTAATCATGCTCAACTTGAAAATAAAGAGATTACTAACAACTTAGAAAAGAGTGTACACATTTGCATTGAGCACCATGCCAGCCTCGAATTTTTCAAATAAGCACAGTATTTGTGGTCTGAACGGAAAATTTTCATTTCCCAAAACAGTTAGATGAGTTCTGAGACTTGGTTAAATTTTTATAAGTCAAGTATTTGTATCTCTAGCTCACCAAATTTTGTAATAAAACTCAAAAAAGGTCATTCCTTTGGTCACAGAAACACATTCATTTTGCAAATATTTATGTCAGATACATAACAATCACACTATGTAGATTAGTATCAAAAATATCTTTATAATATTGTAATTTACCATGTTTAACAAATTCATTACAAAATAAATTAGAGATAAAAATTGCACTGTGAAACTCTGTAAATGTCCAGACATGTTTTTGTGACCATAAAAAGAAGTACTGACAGTCATCTATAATTCAATGCACCTTTGTGAAGACGGAGCTCTCCAGCAGATTGCTTTTTTACAGGAGCCTTTCCAGCAGCACTTGCTGCCTGCTCTTTCTTTTTATCCTTTATTTTAATAAGATTAAGCATCTTTCTGCAAAGAAAAAGGGAAAATAACTACAATTAGAGAAAAACACTATCAACTGATCGAAGTACAAAAGAAAAATATAACAAATTGCACTGCAGCATCTGTGATGTGTACCTTATTAGTCAAATAGTTAGAACTTAATTGTAAAAAATGGAATGGTCTGTTTTTCCTATTTTCAACTGCCCAGAAAGGATTTCGAGATTGGAGACTGGAGACTGGAAAACCAATAGGAAGGTCCAAAATTTAAAAACATTATAACAATATGCACTAACCAGTAACAAAGTAGCTTGGCTAAACTTAGGAGGTGTTTCATTCAGGCTTTTTCAGGTGTAACCTGATTACCGAGCTAACCAATCCAACCGCCTGCTTCTTGTTTGTTTCAGCTGTGCTGGAATGTAATCACATTGGAACCAGATACAGCACAGTGGAAAGCGCATACCTCCATGCCTTTAACGTAATGCCATAACAATAGTTTTCTCCGTCTTGTCATCTCCGCTAGACTCGCTAATGTTTTTGTAGTATTTAGGAGAGCATGCACACACTTGGTGTTTGCAGCTGCATCATTTTTCTGTGTGCAGAACCATCATCTTATTGTTTCTTTCCTTAGAATGCTTTTACATTTTAAGATGGCCAATTGTCTAAGCTCTCAAGAGACGAATAAAAAGAACACAATGCACATGCATTTGCAAAATACTTCTACATTAGACCATATGCAAGGACTAGCAAATACAAGAGGTTGGATGGTACTCAGATGTAAGAAATAACTGTTATATGCTTATGTGGGACACTACAAAATGTTAACTGGCCTTGTCTTTCAAAATAAAAAAAGAACAGCAAGCTGAATGCCTGTCCTAATAGTGTATCAGCAACTGTCCTAATAGAAAGCACAAACAAAATAAGGTTTGCGTAATACTAACATCGATCAGCAACTAGCAATAACATCAGGGGCAGCCAAAACAGCGAATCTATCTATTATATTGTCAAAGATAATAGAAGAGAAAAAAGCCACCATGCTTACTCTCAAGTTCAATAAATTACTAGATGAACGGAAGAAAATCTACAATGTTAATATTGTGGGTCTGCGATGTAGATTGATGGAATATATGTTATAATGCTTTTCCTTTTAGAAAATAAACACATACAAGATTTGTTTAATACATACTCTTGATGAAATATTAAACTATTTCCATGAAAATTGAGTGGCAAATTAAAGCTATAATGTTTTTCTTTCACCAAGATGGTCCAATTTTATTAAGAGCAGGAGAAAAATTAGGTTTTTACAAGGTTCTATAAAATTTTCGTTATCACAAGTAATGCTAAGAGAGTTGAGCACTACAGACTAATCATCCAAACACTTCTCAAGTTACTCTAAAAAGCCTAGGGGAGCGGTGCTAATGCACGACAAGGGGCAGCGCGCCATGCCCACCATTCCTTCATGGTGGTGTCAGTGACCTCTTCCGGCTAGGGGCACGGACCTACTCGTGGGGCATGGGGATTCAATTGAATAAATTGAATGTGACCAGTACTAAGGTTGAGGTAAAAAGAAGGAGCTTCCAGATCTAGAAGAGAAGGTAGGGTTAACATGAATTTGGGAAAATTGTGGGTAGGGAGAGATGAAAAATAGGATGATGGATGCTCACCAACGATCGAGGATGCAACGGAAGCAACCGGCACTGCAGCTCATGGGATGGAGATCAGCCTCGTGAGGAGACCCCTAGGAGTCAAAGCCAAGGAGGGATTGACCAAGGTGGTGCGTAAGGTTGCTGGCCACCATGAGTCAAAAAAACTACCAAGGGCACAAGGGTCAAGACCAATTACGCTCTCTGACTCGTTGCCATGCGCACCACCCTGGTTGATCCCTCCTCGGCTTCGACCCCTAGAGGTCTCCTCACAAGTTTGTCCATCAGCCACCTAAGCAATTCTCCATCCCATGAGCAGTGGCGTTGGCTGCTTCCGCTGCATCCTCAATTGCTGGTGAGCATCCATCATCATGTTTCTCATCTGTCCCCACCCACAATTTTCCCGAATTCGCGTTAAACCTAGCTTTTCTTCTCGATCTGGAAACTCCTTCTCTTTGCCTCAATCTTAGTATTGGCTAGCTTCTCTTGTCGATCTAGAAGCTCCTTCTCTTTGCCTCAACCTTAGTATTGGTCACATACAGTGTCCCCCTACCCCCCAAAAAAGGAGGGTTCAATTGAATCATCATGCCTCACGAGTAGGTCCATCCTTGGTAAGAGGAGGTTGCTGACATCACCATGAAAGGATGGTAGGCATGGCACGTTGTGGGACTAGTGAACCCATTTCCCCTGTCGAGCATTGACGCTGCTTCAGTAGGCTTTCCAGGTAATGTGAGAAGTACTTGGATGTTTAAGCTATAGCGCTCATCTCTCTCAGCATCGCTTGTGATAGCGAGAATTTCACCCCAACAACCATATTTTTCAACTTTGTAACAACCTGGTATTTCTCCTGGTCTTAGTAAACTAGGCCATGTCGGTGAAAGAAAAACATTACAGCTTTAATTTCCTGCTCAATTTGCACAGGGATAGTTTAATGTTTCATCGTGAGCATGTGTTAGAAAAACAAATCTTGCATGTGTTTATTTTTGGAAGGAAAAATGTTATAATAAATATCCCATCAATCTACATCACAGACCGACAACATCAACATTGTAGATTTTCTCCCGTTCCTCTAGTAATTTATTGAGCTTGAGAAGAAGTATGGTGGCTTTTTTTTCCTTGTTGTTCTATTATATTTGACAATATAATAGATAGATACACTGTTTCCACCAATCGCCAAATGCAACAATAGTACCTCTTGCTTGGTCCCAACCTAAACCTGACTCCCTAGCAATCAGTTTCTTCCAAACACCATACTCTCTTCATTTTGTCCCACTTGTTCTTAAATTGTTGCTTTTCATAGCCGAGGCACGTCTTTTCTTGAAATTTGGCAATTACAGTATCATAGCCTACCTTGTTCAAATGTGTATTTGAGCGATTACCAACCCTAACTTGTTCCACGAACAATTCACATAATATCCTAGTATTTTCATCTGTCCACTCAGCACTTTCTTTTTCCTCCCGTATTTTTGGTGCCATCCGCAGGACAAAACAAATGGCATACATGGAAAAAAAATGCAGCATCTTGATGCACACTCTGATTTTGCAATGCAAAGACCATGTATAGACAGGCACAAATCAGCCAGAACACCAAGTAATACTTTGAGGCATCAAGTATGTAAAAGCATAGGGTATATGCAGCACGCCAAATCCTGTCAGATCTATAGAAATCCACATCACACATTCCATTTCTATTCAAATTAGACGGTTGAAATCCTTGCATAACAAAATAACTGAAAAGAAAAGGAAAAGGGGGGAATGATACCTTTGGCCCGTTAGGAGTGGTCGCGCGTCTAGGGAAGGCGGAGAGACGGCGTCGTCGGTGGCTCGACTGGGCGGAGAATGCTAGCGGTGGCCAGGATGAACGAAGAACAACGGCGGCAGAGAGGAGCGGATGGGGAACGGGGCAGAGACGCGGCGACGGCGGCTGCTGGGGACGGCGGAGAGAGGAAAAATAGTGCGGAGGTGGGTGGATAGGGGCGGCGGCGCCGCAGACTATGGGTGGAGAAGGCCGCCGCCTGGGTCGCAAACCCTAGCGCCGGCGCGAGCTGCTTCTCTCTGCCTGCGGGACGGGACGGGGGCGTCGCGGAGAAAGCCAAAACGGAGCGTGTGTACCCTCGATGGCACCCGGGTCACTTTTTGGAAAATTCTTGGAGGCTTCCATATTTCGTTGATTGGATTCTCGTTACCAACTAAATTTTAATCATATTTATCGTGTTTTGTTATTAATTATATGCCAAGTTTAGTACTAATTACTATTTTTTGTTATTGACTTTATAATTTATTGTTTGCATTCCATCCACTCCTCTATCTAACCAAACAAAACATTAGCTTCTCTCATCCATCCAACCAAACAATTAACACACATCATCCTATGCAACAAAATATAGGTCACCCTATCATATCCAATTTCACCCATGAACAAAAGGCACCCTAAGTCCTGCCGACTACTACGCGCTTAGGCCTTAGGGATTAAGCTAATTATCTCTCCTATTAGTCGCACGGTTTATATAATAAAAATAGTGAATGAATAGTTAACTTAAAAGTGTTGAGAATTCAATTTGATATATTCAAATTCTGTGTTGAAATTTTTAAATGTTTGAGTTGAAAGTTTCAGAATTTGAATTGAAAGTTTCAAATTTTAAGTTGAAAGTTTCGAAATTTGAGTTGAAATTTGGATATAGTTTTTAAAATTCTCAGCAGAAATTTTTTAAATTTTGAGTTGAAACTTTCAAGCTTCCGATGGAAAGTTTACTCTGTTTTTTTTTATTAAAAAATTGATCTAAAACTTCTCTTTTCAAACATTACATATATGTATAAGGCCCATCAGGCCCAAACAAAACGGCCGGAAAAAAGGGGTTCTGTTTCGGACGATAACACGCTCGCGTGCCAATTAGCAAATCCGAATTCCGCCTCCCTTAGTAAAATCGAGAATCTCTCCCACCAGATTTTGGCTGGAATCAGTTCCAAATTGCCCGTTTGTCTTAGATTCCATGTATTCTACTGTGAATCAGGCCCAGAATCCCTACCAAATGGGTCTAAGAAGTTATCTGATAGAATATAAAAAAGTTAAGGTTTTTTAGTTTCTGGTTTTTATTTTTTTTCTGGATTTAACCATTGTTATTCTTACCATTTAAGTAATGATGTGAACTATTGCTTATAACAACTAAAGATTTTAGGAGAAACTGTGACCGCTAAAAGCTCCTCTAAACATGACCTGAAGATACCATGCCACACACAGCTAAAAGTTAGTTTTGAAACAGACTGATACATGGATTAAAAGTTGTAAATGACCATCACAAAAATAAGCCAATTAAATTATTTCTCAACTAGTCTATAAATGAACCGATATACTGCGACGGCGTTGAGAGAAAGATGAGGCAAAAAAAAAAAGTTGAGGAATGGGAGAAAGCGCGGTTGACTGTGTAAAATTAGAGGCGCACTAAAAAAAATTTCGTGCTGAAAGAATCCTTGACGTCACAAAGAGATAAATATACAGTTAAAAACAGTCACAACGGAATTAAAAAATCTACTGAGTATTAAAAATCCGCCACGCACCAGCGCATACAAGCCACAACCTCACCTTCTCTTTACAAAACCCAGGCAGTGGTATTTTCTCCTCTAGAAAACCAGTTGCTTTTCGGTTTTTTCACCCCCTATAAAAACCAGCTGCATGTGCGTACGTACCATCCATCCGTGCCTTTTTTTATGGAAATAAGACTAATGAAATATATAACTCTCACTTACAAATCTAATAAAAATAATAGTTATTTAAATCTTAATGCATTTACTATCACAAAATCACATGATAACAGCGAAATAAATATATGTGATATATGCTTGAGTCCATCGGTGCTCCTCTTCCTTCACGTACACTCGATAATAGTTTATCATTTATATCCATCACAACATCACATGAAGGCACACACATCTTGGGCCGCTTGAGCTCTCTCCTTCCAATCCCTTCTTGCCTAGATTCCCCTACACTCTTCTTCTCCACACACACATCATAAATAAATAAATATTACGTTACATGACTTTTATATTATTACTATAAAATTTATTGATGTTAATAAAACTATCAATCAATTGCACGTACTATACTCTAACATCGTAATGGGATTATAATAATGTGCAACAGATATTAGTATAATAATGCTACAGTATTACTTTCAAGAACGATCTCTCATATTATGTACTTTTTAAAACCGTTTACACTGTAATACATAAAAAAATATCAATCATAACTATATTTTAACTATATTAGCGTAATCCAAAGATTTCGAAGTAGGTTTGATTTGACACTGTTTCACTAAGATATTACATGAGTTTCAACACTTGAAAAGGAGATGGAGATATGTTTAATCCCATTGAATAAAAGTGGGTGTATAATGATTATTCTAACTTTGAAGATATCTCTCATGTTATAAATTATTTTCTCGAACCGTTTATAACGTATTAGAATAAAAAGCTTTACAACAAAAGATCCCATAACTGCGTTTTGATATTGTTACTGTAAAATCTGGTTCCATGGCTACCCAGCCCAAGCGGGTGAAATAGAAGCACACAAGCTCCGAGGAAAAATCAAATGCTAATATTTCGCAAAAAAGTTTTAAATTTCGACGTCACAGCGTCCTGCCATGTTTGTGGCTCCTGTAGTGCAGCTGTGAGCACTTCTTGCATAGAAGACGACTTGCTTTCAAAGACTGTTGCATTGTGTTCTTTCCCCTTCCTGACCAGGGGATCAAGATCAGTATTGTACTGATAGCCTTTTGGGCTTGACTCTAAAGTATATAATATGTCATTTTGATCAGTAGAATCAGCTCCTAGGCTTGATGAACCCTTCATCTGAGGGACAAGCCTACTATTTAGCATCTCATAAATTTCTGTGCATTGTGAATGCATCTCGTCCCTTGAGTAGAAAACATGATTCCTTGCGTTCACTTCAATCTGACTAAAACCAGGAGTCTTCTTGACTTTGCTCCCCTTCATAATCTTCCACACACTTGCCATATCATTCCACATCCCACCTGATGCAAAAAGATTGGCCAAAAGTGTATAGCCTCCTGAACCAGAGGGGTCAATTTTGACAAGACCCTCACCCACTTCTCTTGCGATCTCCACCTCATTATGCATCATGCAAGCTCCCAGCAGCATCCCCAGAATGGCCTCATCACACATATCCTGCTCCATACTGTCGACCACTTCCTTGGCCTCTCTCACATACCCTGCTCGACCTAGGAGATCCACAAGGCAAGAGTAGTGCTCAATGGTTGGTTCCAGCCCATAAACATGGCGAATTGATTTGAATATCTTTCGACCTTTCTCGACTAATCCAACATGGGTACAGGCTGACAACACAGCAGTAAAGGTAGTTGAACTGGGTTTATATCCATGCCTTGACATTTGGGCAAAGCCCTGCAAGGCGCTAGGCGCGCACCCATGGTTTGCTAAAGCTTGTATTGTTGATGTCCATGTTATGGCATCCTTCTCATTCAATCTCCTGAAAGCAAGCCATGCAGATGACAGATCACCACTTCTAGAATACATCGTGACCAGAGTATTTCCTAAGTTAGTTTCGGACTGGAATCCCAGTCTGGTAGACAATCCATGAATTTGTGCAACCTCCATTGTGCTCTCAGATATTACTAAGATACGAATTAATGTAATGCTGTCAGGAGATACTGCTGAGCGGAGCATAAGAAGAAAAAACCTCAAAGCTTCGTCCTTAAGTCCATTCATGGAATACCCATCAATGATGATATTCCAGGTCACCAGGTCCTTTGCAGGCATCCGATCAAACAACTTTCGTGCCTCGTTCAGTTGGTCATCATTGGTATAAGCAGTGATCATCGCGTTCCACGCCAGAGTATCCTTGTTTGGCATTCTGTCAAAGAACTCTCTTGCCTTACAAACAAAACCATTATGTGCCAAGCCAGTGACCATTATAGTCCAAGAAACCACATTCCTAAGTGTCATCTTATCAAACAACTGAATCGCATCATCCACTTTCCCAGCAGACATAAAACCGGCTATCATGGCATGCCAAGAATATGAATTCTTCTGAGGCATCCTGTTGAATAACTCCCTAGCCTCCTGGATACAACCATTATCAACATAGGCCTTAACCATCACTGTCCAGGCAACCACGTTCCTGTCCGGCATCTTATCAAACATCTCCCTTGCTTCCCGTAGCATCCCATTGCGTGCATACCCCTGCACCATCGTCGTCCACGAAAAGACATTCCTATATGGCATCAGATCAAACAGGCGGCGTGCCTCGTCCACACGGCCCGCGCGGCAATATCCAGAAACCATGCATGTCCAGGCGACCACGTTCTTCACCGCCATTCCGTCGAACAGCCTGCGGGCACGGTCGAGGTGGCCAGCCTTGACGTACCCATCGAGCATGACAGTGTCAAGATGAAGCCCCTGGGCATGCGGTGGCGCCGCACCGAATAGGGCCTCCGCGCGCGGAAGTTCTCGGTCCCTGAGGTGGATCCCGACCATGGCGGCGTAGGCGACGGCGTCATCCCGGTGCGTCATTTCGTCGAACACGGCGCGAGCGGCCGCCGCTCCACGCTGCCGCGCGAGAAAGGCGAGCTTGTGTTCATCAGAATCTGTGTTCCGACGGAAGGGCTGCCTCCGGGGAGGATGGCTAACCTCCTCCGCGGTGCTGAGGAGGCGGAGGAATGAGGCCCGGAGAAGGGGACGGAGGAAAGAATCGTGGACGCCGCGCCGGAGAGCGACTGGAGGAATGCATTTGATACAGGAGAGCCTCCCCATTGTTAGGTGTGGTCATGGGCGGGAATAGAGAGAGGCAAGGCCGGGTGGCCGCCGGCCGCCGCAGAGGAGCCTCGGAGGAGTCGGAGATGACGGAGGAGGGTGGAGAGAAGCTTTGTGTGTGCCTTTTCTTCTTCTTCTTTTTCATAAAAGGCCCTCTTATTTACGTATTCGTTCAAAGAGACCCCCAATATTTGAAGTTATCACATCTCTCTGGTCTGAAATGATCACGTTGGTATCCACAAAACATTCAATACAGATCGATGCAGATATTTCAGAGGCTCCCCACTTTGGATTTCAGAGCCATTCATACTTCATCAGAGTGCTATGCTATCAGTTACAGAACGTCAAATCTCTGCATGCATGCAACAAATGCAATGCTTTCTTTGAAGAAATCAGCCAGCACAACTTCTTCTTTAACTTCCTATATCTAATTATAAATATAAATGCTAAATTTCTTTTCTGCATGCAGAACAGCATAACAGCAATGCAAAGTAAGAGCATATATATCGCAGAGTACTGCTGGCAGCTAAGATCTTTCAAACCACCATATTAATTGATTGAAATGAAATAACAGTCTCCCCTGTTCAATGAAGATCTTCAGTGTGTTGCTGTCGTACAAAAGATGAGAAATGTTTCCCCCCGATTAACAGTTACTAGATTAATTCTGTCCGTATGAAAACAGACTAAATATCCTAGCTAGCTTCCAGAAGGAATTATTCTGTGATCTGTATACATAATAATGCATATAAGGATTGGGATGGAATTTCAGCTGTACTGTATGCCTTTATTTGAGACGAAGATAGAGGCTTGTGTGAGTGGCAGACTAGTCGAAGCGGCGACCTAACAAATTGTCTCCATCGCTCAATTAGCACAAGCAATTACCCCACTAGGCTAGGCTGGGTTGACCAATGTGACGCCTGATTAGGGCATTCCTAATACAATAAATGTGTTTATATAATTAAACGAATTGTAATATAGATTAAAATACGATGTGATAGTTGAGTAAATAGAAAATAAATATCCAAAACATAATTATATAATAGTAACATTAAATTTAAAAATAAATTAGTTGTATTTATATTAAAATAATATTATCTAAAATTAATTTCTTTGCTATATGATCATACAATATAAAGATTGATTGTGATTGCTCATCACCGACACCGACACATATCCCACGTTGTAACAGGTCAAAACATTGCAGCATTAATTACGTTCTAATTAAGTGTCAACAAATGCTGCGTTAATTGGTCAGTGTTTTAGAACCAAGGTAACCAAATGCCTGAAAGATCAATGTAACCAATTAGTGATAGATGACCAAGCTAGCTAATTAAGGGTTGTCAAGCGCCGTCACGAATGATTCGTACAACACCTGCGCCTGCTACGTACATTTATTTTGCAGAGTCGCTTGCAGTTTAGTTCTTCTAGAAATGCTGACCTGGTTGGTCGAGATTATGTGTAGTATTAGCTAGAGATTACTCCCTCCATCCTTAAATATATAAATTGTAAGTTGTTTTAGAAAAATTAAAAATAGAAAAAAATTACAGTGCCCTAATTAATGTAGAAAATGAAGAGTGGTTGTGAGTAAAATTAAGAAAAATTTAAATAAGAGCTATATTATTAGATAAAATTTAAATATTAGAATCCACTGAGTATCTTGTTGCTAGCTAGAGAAGAGGTATACTACACTGTACATCTTTTTTGAGAGAAAGTTAGTTTTATTCGCACTAACAACTCAAGTTTAAAATGTTTGACCAAATATATATACTCTAGAATCTAGATATATATAGTATATACTAGTTGAGATAAGGATACATTTGACCATGAATAGGGAAGCAACTTAATTTGTAAGCTACTTTTTTATTAAAAGATGGCTTAATTTGCTAGCTGACCATGTCGATGGAGACCAAACTTCGTTGCCATGAGTAAACATGCAAATCAATGAGCCACCCAATCAGGGACTTGTCCGCACGATCCACCCATTAATTGCAGCATGCAAATGGTTCATCAGTGTGTGCATGAGCATGTGTTGTCGCAGCAAAAATAAAAAAATAAAAAATCGACGAGGTAGGCCCATGCAGTCACTAGCTAGCTTGGTCAACTACGGCTGCAGCTTCACTTGGACCAACTAAGTTAGCACAGCACAGCCGTCCATTCCTTATAAAAGCTACCGATGCCACTCAAATCGATCCACAACACAAAAGTACGGCGAATACAAGTCAGAGATCAATGGCGACGGCGGCGGCGGCGTCGTCGTCTTCTCCAGCAGTAGCTGTGCTGCTTCTGCTGGTGGTGCTCGTGGTGGCGGTGGCGCCGGCGCCGTGCTCCGCCGTGGACCCGGTGAACACGTACTGCGCCAAGAACCTGAGCAGCGCGCAAGCGCAGACCAGCGTCGCCCAGGTGCTGTCTGAGCTGGTCCCGCGCGCCTCCTCGGGCTACTACGCGACGGCCACCGCCGGGGGCGGCGACTCCGCCATCTGGGGCCTCGCGCAGTGCCGCGGCGACATCCCGGCCTCCGACTGCGCGCTCTGCATCTCTGCCGCCGCCAGGCAGCTGTCCTCGTCGTGCCGCGGCAGGGCCGACGCCCGCGTCTGGTACGACTACTGCTTCATGCGGTACGACGACGTCGACTTCCGCGGCCTCCCGGACACCGGCTACACGCTCATCCTCCTCAACACGCAGAACGCCACCGACCCGGAGGCGTTCGAGAAGGCGCAGCGGAAGGTGATGGCTCGGGTGGCGGAGGAGGCCGGCGACGCGGGGAGCGGCGGGCTGGCGAGGGAGACGACGAGGTTCGAGAAGGGGGTGACCATCTACGGGCTCGGGTGGTGCACGCGGGACATCACCGCGGCGGACTGCGGGCTGTGCGTGGCGCAGGCTGTGGCGGAGATGCCTAACTACTGCCGCTTCCGGCGTGGATGCCGCGTCCTCTACAGCAGCTGTATGGCGCGCTACGAGACCTACCCGTTCTTCTTCCCGCTAGACGGCCAGAGCGCCGACGCCTCCGCCGCCGGCGACTACGACAAGGTCGTCTTGAGCCCGTAAACTAACGATTAATTAATGGGACTGCCTATCTAATATTTGATAGAAAGTTATATCTAAAATCTAATTATAATTACAAATGTACTAAGTGGTATGTAATTATACAAAACGCATTGTACCTAAGGGAAGGTCTGCCCAACGTGGTTGTAAGGCCGTGGGTCGACTCCTTGCAGTTGCAGCCATATTTTGCTTCTGCCGCCAAGCACGAATCTTGTCATGATCCAGTGGCGACTTTTGGCGCATATATATATATATATAAAATCTTGGCGCATATATCTTGTTAAACATAGAAGTGTCTAATTTATATTTAGTAAGAGACCATCTATATTTGGAGTTGTCTCTTCTGATTACCGTTGATCACGCTTGTAACATTTAATGTATACGTAACTTTTCATATATGTGATCCTCTATATGTATAATTGATCATAACTCATAGAGATCATCTAACGTCAATTATATTAACATGGTATTAGAGTTAGCATTTTATCTCTAAATCAATATCGACATCATCTTCTATCTCCTTCTCCACCACCTCTGCCTTCACTTCGAGCCTCTCCTCTGCTACTACCTTTGCCCCTCTATCAATTTATCATGCCGTCATTATCCGACTCAACAAAACAAACTATACATTATAGCGCGCTCAGCTTCTCCCGTATCTATAGAGTGCAAAGTTTATGGGCTTCATCAATGGATCCACGACCGCGCCTCTCTAGCAGATTTCTTTATCGACTGCTGATGGTGCCGAGCTCGTATCTAACCTAGAATATTGCCTGTGGTATGATAAAGATCAACAAATACTAAGTGGTCTTCTCTCGTCGATGACTGAAGACATCCTTCAAAACGTGGTGTCTGGCGTCACATCCAAAGAAGCCTGGGACACTCTTCGACGTATGTTCTCCTCCGCCACGCATGCACGCACTGTCCAAGTGCGTGTCGCCATTGCTACAGCCAAAAAGCACAACCTCTCTGCTACTGATTACTTCCGTAAGATAAAGAGTCTGGCTGCGACTAATGCTACTCTTCGTGATGACAAGATCATTGCTTATCTCCTAGCGGATCTTCTCCCAGATTACGATCCATTTGTCACATTTACGACGACAAAGAGTAGGCCCCTCACGCTTGACGATGTCTACTCACATCTGCTAGCATTTGAGACACGCCAACTGCAATACCAGACAGAGACTCGTCTCAACATCGGCGTGTCAGCCAACTTCGCCGGCCGAGGTGGGCAGCAGTGGGGCCGTGGCCATGGCGGTCCCCCTGGCCGCACCCAAGGCCGTGGCCGTGGCGGTCCTTCACCCCAGGGACGTGGATGCGACGCCCCTCCCTATCAGATCTGCGGTACAAATCACACTGCCATCAAATATTGGTATCATATGGATGAGTCTTACTAGGAGGAACAACCCTATACTGCGGTGGCTACTACTTCATCCTACAAGGTCGACACTAAATGGTACACCGATATGGAGGCTACCGATCATATAACCAGTGATCTGGATCGCCTAGCCTTGCGTGAATAATACCATGGTGGAGAAATGGTTCAAGTTGGCAACGGGGCAGGTTTGTAAATTATGCATATTGGTTCTTGTTCTCTTAATACTACTACACATCCTCTTGACTTACATAATGTTCTCGACGTACCTAATATCTCTAAACACCTCCTTTCAGTTCATAAACTATCACGTGATAATAATGTATTTTTTGAATTTCATCCATATCATTTTCTTGTAACAACCACCTGATTCTATATGAAACAGCCACCTGATTTTATTGACTCAGCTCATCCTACTTATCTTTATAAGTTGGACAAGTCATTATATGGCCTCAAATAGGCCCTGCATGCCTGTTTTTCTCGTCTTAGTAATAAACTATTACAACTGGGGTCTCAGACTTCTAAGGCTGATGTTTCTCTTTTTATGTTCAACAAAGGTGACATTCAGATGTATATTCTCATCTATATGTATGATATTATTATTATGAGTTCTTCGTCATCAGCTACGGATCGTCTACTCATTTAACTTGAAGCTGAGTTTGCCGTAAAAGTTGTTGGCACTTTTGGAGATTTTCTTGGTATTGAAGTACATCATACTTCTACTAGCCTCATCTTAACACAACACAAATACATCCAAGATCTGTTGCAGCACACAAATATAACCTCCTCTAATAGTGTTTCGACACCTATGCTTCCCAACAACAAGTTACTCTTAAAGAGTGGTGACCCTCTCTCAGCTAAAGATACTATCGCAGTGTTGTTGGGGCTCTCCAATATTTATCTTTCACTCGCCCCGATATCTCTTTCTTTGTCAATCGGGTATGCCAATTTTTGTCAACACCAACGACGGCTCATTGGGCGACAGTAAAACGCATACTGCGTTATCTTTATTCCACGTCTGATATTGGGCTATGCATCACTAAATCTGGGTCTTCATTGCTAAGTGTGTTCTCTAATACCAATTGGGCTAGGAACCCAGATGATCGACGCGGTATAGGTGGCTATGCCATTTTCTTTGGTGGCAATTTTGTTTCTTGTAGCTTTCGCAAACAACCAACTGTTTCTTGCTCGAGCATAGAGGCTGAATATATGGCCATCGCCAATGTTACCGCTGAAGTAATATGGATACAAGTATTGCTAAGAAAACTTAGCATCTCTCAGCTTCGACCACCGTCCTTATGGTGTGACAACATTGGTGCCACTTATCTCTCTACCAATTCCATATTTCATTGTCGCATGAAGCATGTCGAGATTGATTACCATTTTATTCATGAATGTGTTGCCTTTCGCCAACTCAACGTTCGCTTTATCTCATCCAAAGACCAGGTGGCTAACATCATGACTAAGTCACTCTCAGTTACTCCCTACTATAATTTATTGCGTAATCTGAATCTAGTTTATCTCCATCTAGATCGAGAGAGGGTGTTAAACATAAAAGTGTCTAATCTATATTTAGTAGATCGTCTATATTTGGAGCTGTCTGCTGATTGCTGTTGATCACGTTTGTAACATTTTATGTATGTGATGCTATATATATATATGAATGAGTAGTCATGATCTGATGCCAATTAAATTAATATATCTAACCACCAAAAATCTAAACCCTCAAAACCGTCCATTAAATCATTACCAATTAATCCACCGCTATAAATATTAATGTACTATGAATATTACCTAGCTAGCAACAGGACAGTGCAAGAGCTGCATTGCAAGTTTATGTATGGATGTGAATCATATCATGTCATAATATCTATTGTTTTCGGGAGGGCAACGAGGTTGCTACAGGTAACTCAATGCGATCGCAGTCGTTGAATCCTGATCCAACCATCCATCAACTCCCTTTGTTAGCTACAGCACAACAGTACACCCGCCCTGCTCGATTGACGAGTCCCGCACGGCCTCGGTCCCTTCCGGACGTGGATCCTTTGTTGCACCTATTCATATGGCTGGGAAGCACTTTTGCGCATTAGGCCAAATCTTGGCTGTCCAAAAATAATCTGACGGCTATCATTGGTGCGAATCTCTTTGAGCCCATGGCAGAGGATCCGCGTCCCTTCCTTCCACGTACGCTCACCTCGGCCTCATCGTCCTATTCGAGTCTCCTGGCGAGTTCTTTGATTAATATAGTTTTTTATACAAAAATTATTAAAAGCTAATTTAAAATAGTAAATAAACCTATTTTTAAATTTAAAATAATTAATACAGAATTATTTATAACTAATCTCATTCTCCATGAGCAAATTAATTTTATTTACCTACTTTCCCTTGCCTCCTTCCAAAAGTTACTATCCCTATCTCTTAAATTAACACTATCGTGAGAAACAATTCTTAAGATCGATTTTATCGTTGGTGCTGTCTCTTCAAATCGACACCCACCGGCGGTAGTGCTACTTTCCGTGAATCGACGAATGATGCCGCCTCCCTCGAATCATCCGTCGTTATTATCACCTATATCCTTTTTTCCTTACATCTCCTTTGCTCTACCGCCTTCGTCTCTACTAACCCCTTGTGAATGGGGTTGGTGACAAACCTGGTCCCAAGTGCACATGATCGCCATGGTGGCATGGCAAACCGTGCGACGATTACCATCTCAAAACCTATGGCCTGATATGACACTGTAGATCCAATTAGTTGTTCATCAAGTGACGTCTTACCCTAATCTTCGTTGCCGCTTGACACTTGTTGCACATGCTGCTAGCTTCATCCTTTCAAACCACCTCCTTCTTCTAATGCTGCTGTATAAGCAAAATTATCCACATCTTATCCTCTACTAATACCCCTTTTATTTTTTGTATAATTGAGCTAAACATTTACTTTGACTTACTGTATATTTGTACTGATGGCCAACAACATAAGCGTGCAATGTGATTCATGTGTGCTTCTGTATAGCTCTAGTCGATGTAATTTTCTTTTCCTAATACTGTGTTATTACGGAATTAATGTTGTAATAAATAAGCGACTAAATAATACGCATGGAGAACATTGGCCAGTTACTTTATTTATTTTGATTTTGTTTTTTGTGAGCCTGATAGTATGTGTTGTTGAGGGGTTTGTTTTGATTTTTTGTGAGCCAGGTATATGTGTTGTTGAGGGGTTTATTTTGATTTTATTTTTTGTGAGCTAGGTATTTGTGTTGTTGAACGGAATCCACATATATGCTCAACAAGAAAACAAACAAGAAAAATCTGATGATGAAGATGAAGAGAGAGAAGCGTCGGAACTGCAAATAATTTTGTTATTACTACTGTTTGGGCCAGAGAAATCAATATCAAACAGACCAAAAAAATCAGAAGAAAATTGGAAAAAGTATATTTTATCTTCCTTACCTATGGCTGGAGTTTAATTTTTCTCTCACAACCAACATATAGTCACTTTATTATTAAAACCAACTTATGATTTGGAGTTTTAAAAAGAGTCTATTTGCCTCTCTCAATGATTTGGGTACTGTTTTTATTCTATGTGGCGTGTTGATAGCTCATACTAATATGGCATCTACATGGTACATATGTGGCATTACAAGTAGAAAAAAAATCTTTGCATAACACATGTTAGCGACCCCTCTCTTTCCCCGCATCTTCCCCCGGCTCCCAAACGATGCACAACAGTGGCACCACTGCTCGAATATGAGCTCTACCACTCTCGACATAACCAACCATGGCACGAGGTCAAGGGCGCAGTTAGCAATGCTAGGGAGGTGGTGCTGGTGGTGATAGGTGAGTGCAACCTATTCTGCATTGAAAGCATCTTGACCCCCATATGTTATGGCTTTGGTGATTAATGATAATATAACCATTGGACCAATCATTTTCTCAAAACATGTTCTAATGATAATCCCTCGAACATACTATGGTCAAAAAGATCATTCACAAGAAAATGATAGATTATAAAGAGTCTCGGTATGTTAAAATGCATTCAATGTCTTGGGTAAAGATAGTTTTCCTTTTTGTTAAAAAAACTATACTATAAAGAAGAAAAATACATTTTAGTAGCTTGATTTTCTAAATGCTAGAGTCTAGGTGTGGTACACACTAGGTCTCTAGTTTCTCTAAAATAAGTTCTGAAACCTCTAAAAATTTGGAGTAAAAAGCCTTTGTTCTTGTATCCTTATTTGCTCTGAAATAAGTGTGGGTCGGACAATTCAGATAGTATCGGACAATCCAACCCAGTATGTGTAGGATCAAGATATCGACTAAAGGGGAGTGAATAGGTGATATTATAAATTTTCTCTAATACGCAAAGTTAACATAAGTTACTATGGCTTGGTAAAAGAGGGTATATCTAAGCAACTATATTAAGTTTAACAAATCTAAGATGATAAGGGCTCAAATATTCTCTATAAAGTATATGCAATAAGTAAATGAGACAAGAGACAATAAATTTTTTACCCAAGATTCAAAAACCATTGGTTTCCTACTTGTTGAGACGGACCCAACTTCACTGCTCAAACTATCAAGCCTCTAAATCCCTTCATCAATGGATGAGCAAGGTAAGAGCCGGTCTTAAAGAGGTCTATCCAAGTCTCGACCACTAGATTAGTTCTTCCTTTACTTCGAAGGTGGTGAACTCCAAACCACTTATAAACACGCTAGCTTTTCTTCACAACCTTCTTAGAGAGGTCACTAGAAATCATCTCCTCCAAGCCGTCTAGAAGGCGACAATCTCCAAGAGTAAAAGTGACAACCGATGCTGGGAGAACATCAAGTGTCACACTAACTTAACAATGATAAAATGCACTTGACTTGGCTAAAACAACCCTCAAACACACTCAAAATTAGAGAGAAAGCTCAAGAGGTGTAATAGGAAAGGCAAGGGTTCATATGAAATGGATGCAAGGCCAAAAAAGACACCTTGCTGCTGATGGGTGAGTATTTATATCCCCACAAAAAAAACTAGTCATTGGGAGCGAAATCCCCCAACTCTGCGTATGTCTAGTTCGACCACTGTTGAGGAGACGGTCCGACCGACCTTCCTGCCAATGGTTTGAAAAAGAGTCGTTGACGTGCATTAAATGCACATATCCTAGTCCGATCAATAGCAAAATTTTGGTTTGACCGCACTTGCACCCGGACCAACTGCCCTGATTAGCGGACTGATTGAGACCTTCAAAAAACTTTCTGTAAACTCCCAGTTAGATCGGACTAGTCCAACAGACTAAGAAAGCAGTGCTCAAAAACCTCTTTGGAAGATCGCAGCTTGACCGGTTCCAGGGCCTGGTCCGACCAGATAGCCTTACTAGAGCTCAAAAACCTCTCTAGAATATCACGATCTAACTAGCTCTAGGACCTAGTCTGATTAGATAGCTTTGACAGAGCTCAAAACCCTCTTTGTAAAGATGTGGTCAGATCGGCCCTAGGTCTCAGTCCGATTGGTCAGCACTTGCACGCTTAGTGAACTCTCTAAAAACTCTTGGTTAGACCGGCCCAATTTTCGGTCCGACTAACTTTCACTGGAACACTTTTTCTAACTGAAAAGCTTTATGCAATTGCTCCAATGTGGTATTTTGATCAACTCTTTGCAATTGTTACTACCCTTCTTGATAGTACGATAAAGCTAGAAAAAATAAACCTAGCATGATCGCCCAACACCTCAATCGATATACAAGAACAATAAATGTTTTCTTCGCTTCGCCACCTTTTCGCTTATCAATTTTAATCGATGGTCAAACTCCTTGGTTGATTCTTCATGTGCACCTAATTTAATTATAATACTCAAATGCAATCATCAGTACACAATTTTAGCTTGTCATTAATTTCCAAAATGAACAATGAGACCTAGATGCTTCAGCATGTGTCTAGCTAGCGATTACAATAGATTAGACAGTCTGGGTCAATGTTTCACTGTCTAGCTCAACGATGATCACATGATCATGCATTGATTATGTGGGATCAAGTGTTTACTTGGACAATTCGAAGGTGATCAGACTATTTGGCTAGTTTAATGTCTGAAGTGCTTATGTGTTGACCAAACAAAGAAATTTAACTGATCAGACAATCCTACATCAATCAAACAATCCAGTCTTATTGTGATTGGCTTGAGCTAGACAGTCCAGAACGGTACTGGACAATCCGACTCATGCTTTGTCTGGCAATCACTAGACAAAATGTGACAGTTTGTTTGCCCATTAGTGGTGATAGACAATGTACAACGGACAATCTAGTTTGAATTGGATTGTCTGACTCTTTATGGCATAAAAGCTAATTGTTCAGTGACTGTTGTAAAGTTATAAAGAGCCAGATAGTCTGACACGGTACTAGACTATATAACACTATACCGTTCTGGCTGGTTTTGCACAACGGTTACAAAATGGTTAATTGCCTTAGTTTTGACTATAAATACCTGAGCTCTTAGACCCCTTGGTGCCTTTTGAAACCCATTCTAGTTGGAGTAGTGCAAGTCTAAGAGTATATTTGTGCTAAATTTGCTTTATCCTTATCAAGCTTAGCACTTGTTCTTGAGTCTCTAATTGCCAAATATGTACCAATCAAGAGTCTTGTGCCTAGTTCTTTAAGTGAGGAGCATCTCTTGTTACTCTTGCTATCTCGTTGTGGCTAGACAGTTTTGGAGGCAATTCCGGTGACTCTCAGGACTTTGTGGGAGACCTGGTGGTGTTGTGAAAGGTTTTGAGATTCATATTCTAGAGTAGAGAAGAATCACTCATATGAGAGCATCTTTAAACTTCGTGATCAAATTAGGGAGCAACACTCTTATATAGAGTGCTCCAACAAGGATTAGTGCAGATTGTCGATATATGATGTCTTGGAAAAAAACTCATGTATGTCTTCTCTCTTTACATTAGTTTCCTTGCAATTCATTTTCGGTTTGCTTCTTGTTTTTTATTAGACTTAGTAGAATTGTTAGGAAAGTCTATAGATTGCAAAACTTAGGTTTACACACAACCTATGCACCTAGGATAGTTTAAGCTTTAAAAGTTTAGTTTGGTCATGTTTATTTGGATTCCTAATTACCCACTCTAGGACATCTTTGATCATACATGCATCTGACACTATTGAGTCTAACGATGAGGAGAGGGACTACTGTGGCATCATGCTACTCATCGAGAAGCTCAAGCGCCCCACGGCCGGTCACACCAAACTATTCCTTCTAGGAGCCCCTCTCTCCCTCACCTTAATGGATGCTAAGGTCACTAACCTCCACTGCTACTCGTCCAGTTCCACCACCTCCTCTCCATCCTTCTCCCTCAACTTCCTCTTCTCCTCTGTTGCCTTGAGGGGGTCATCGAGGCATCGGCTAAGGCCACCATTGTTGTTGAGGACAATTGCACCCAAGATTTGCCTTCTTTACCTCCTTGACTTCATTGAGACCTCTGTAGTGGACCTCGAGCTCCTCCTCGCCACCACTCGAGCAAGCCACCCCTGGATCTAGCTGCGCGAGCACATGTTGACCTCTGCTGCGTGTTGCACATATGCTATGGACACAAGCCACCCCAATGCTGTAGACATCACCTTTAACGGGGCTTCAGGAGGTTGAACTCCTCTACCATTGTTGTTGAGCAAGCTTGAGCTTGACAAGCCTCATTGGTCACTGCCATGAGCTCAAGCTCGATGAGGGCATTGCGTGCGTCCCTCCTAGCCTTGTTCCCCCTATCGGGCTACCCAATAGAGAGAATGAGAGGTGGATAGAAGGAAGAAGAAAGAAGACACCTGGCTGTGAGGCCTACAACATTTTTAAAATTTTTTTTGCTTGCTCTGATGCCACATAGACATTATGTCAGATGAAATAGACGTACAAATCATTGAGGAAGGTAGATTAAACCAGCGATGGAAGTTGAGCGAGCTTTTATATCCAATATTGTGGTTGAGCAAAATAATAGTTGTGCTTTAATTAAGAGAGGTTATGTGAAGGAAATCGTGCCTTTATGAGGCCCAACCTACCCGCCAGCCCATGGGCCCAAGTTTGGTAGGTCCTTAGGTCGGCCAGAGCGCCACTGCCTCCCTCTGTCTGAGCGTTGCGCTTCTACCCGCTTCCTCCTTCCCAAGTCCCAATGATGGCCTTCCCCATCCATCTTCTACATTTGCCTCTCCTACCCTTCTCCTTCTGTTCACGTCGGATCTAGCGAACACGTAGATCCTTTGGCTTCATTGATTGGTTCGCTCTAGTGCAAGTTTTTTAGCTTTGTTAATTGGTTCGAGACTGCACTGAGGTCCTTCGGATTCATTGTCTCTTCATTGGGACGATGGAGATATGGGCATGTCAGTCAATTTGACCCTATAATTGACAAGGAGATAAACTAATAAGTCAATCAGTCGATAGGCCAATAATAAGTCTTATTATCGGCTGGTTGGCGATAGGGACTGAAGCACTTGTCCATTGGCTGAAAAGCCGATGAAGGCATAGGTAGATGATGACAAATGGAATAAAAGACACATTGGCTGTACAAGCTGATGGTATTCTGGAATAAAGTGGTGCTCCGAATAAGATAAATGACCTATTGGCTGTAAAGCTGATGGCACTTTGAATAGAATATACGATGGCGCTCTAGATAATATAAAAGATCCATTGGCTGCAAAGCCAATGGCATTCCTAATATAATGTGTGATGAACAAGAAGAAGCGAGATCCAATCCTCCAAAAGTACGAGACCCAGTGACCACCGTGACGGTACCGTTAGAGTCAGTCTCTATAGATTGGATCGAATCGAGACAATATGAGACTGAGTATAATGGCAATAAGACGACGGAAACTAAATTAGACGCGTGGATGAAAAGAAAGGGCAAACCCATTGGCTAGCTGAGCCAATGAGAGAAGATCTTTGAAGATATGTGTATTGACTGAGAAGCCGATACACTGGATGTAAGATTCAGGAGAAGTCATTGAAGATGTATGTGTATCGGCTAAGGAGCTGATACACTAGGTGTGAGTCTCAATATGTGGATAACTCATCGGCTAGTTACTTCGATAAAACTCCGAGTAAAGAGCTATTGGCTTATGACTAAATCTATTATCAGCAGTCTAATAGGTTAGATCTAACTGAGGTAGCAAGAGATTGATGATAGTAAAAGAAGCTTGATAGTCCGATATATTCCACGCGAACATGATGTGGTATATTAGATCGAACTAAGAAGTCAAACCTAATTGATGCAGCCTTAGATATAGCAAATATACCAGGATAATGGTGGGACTTACTCATTCACCGAAGTTCAGACCTAACTGATGCAATCCCACGTCGGGAGCCAAAACCCGCCAGTAAAACCTACGCAAGCTAAGGTGGCAATACGCTGAAGTTGTATTGATCTGAAAGATGAATTACAAGCTTTTAGAGTCTATATTTATACTATTGGATTACAAGAGTCTAACACGGTTACAACAATCATCAGACGTTATTTCCTAAAAACATAAAAGGAAAATATCTCTAAGAAAATAATCAAAACTAACTAAACATGTCTATCTTACAAGATATCTCCTATATAGATAAAGTACCTTGCTATGATTTCCACGGCTTCTCCTCAGATTTGGTTCTATCTAAATAATCTTCTATTTTTAATTGAATTGAATCATTTCTTGATACATCCGATCGACTATTTTCTTGTATCAATCGGACTCTTTCTAATAGGCCGATTGAGACTTCAATCTATCCATAGGGCTTATCAAATTTTGGTGCAAATACATGCCTCCTAATTTTGAAGCATGAGGACTCATGCTTCGAAATTATCTTCCTCATGCTCCTATGGCTCCGCAAATTCCTCCCTTTCTTGTAATCAGCTTTTGTGAGCCAAAACTATATGCATCAGATGTGCTAAACTGTTGAACTCTTAGGAGAGAAACTTTCTCCTGATACGACTCAAGAATCCTTGGAAGGCGGGCTCTACTAACTGTTCATCACTTAAGTTCTAGCAGTAGCATCGGCTTCTTATATTATGAAATTTTTGAATATATTTTGAAATTGATTCATCTACTTTCTACTTTACCGACATTAAATCCGTGAGTCACATCTCGAGAACCTTAGTAAAGAAGTATCTATGGAACTGCTTCTCCAAATCGGCCTATTCCCCAATTGAATTTGGTAGTAATAAAAAAAACCATGTGAAAGTCGATCTAGATAAAAACTATAGAAAAATCTAATTCTTAGGGCCTCCTTAGCCGATGCTTCTCTAAACTATGCTAAGAATCGACTGCTGTACTCTATCGTAGATATGTTGTCTTGCCTCGAGAACTTGGAGAAATCTGGTATTCTGTATCAGTGCAGTAACGAAACTCTATGGAACCATTCCGGATACGGGTGCTAATACATAAATGTTTGATCCTTGGACTTGATACCAAATTGCTCCTTCACTATCTCTACAACTTTGGATGACCAATCCTTCTCTCTTGATATCTATCTCTGATATTGCAGAGGTAGAGGTGTTACTCGATTCTACCTGAGATATTCTCTGTGATAATTGTATAAATCAGGATTACAACTTGGATAGTCAAATTAATATCTTTCATAATAAGTAGCATGATAATACTATGGAAATATGTCATGTCGTTGCCTCCTGAATCAGTTCTTTGTTGATAGATACATATTCGCCGATAAATCCCTTCCGGTTCCATAAGTTTCCTAAAGTAGATTTGTTTCTATCGGCAAATATATAGGATCTTGAGCTGATAATTTATCCATCGTCTGCTTGATCAGATTTTATAGTGTACTCACTAATGCTATCGATGGGTTGATGAGTGCTTGATGAACTGCTTAGTTGATCATCTCTTGCAACGGTTTCGAAAAACTCCCTTGTGATGATCGGCTCGTTTCTTTAATCAAAACAAATTTTGAAACCGTAATTTTTGAATCGGTCTTTGTCTAATCATACTAAAGGATTTTAAATAGAGTTTCTAAAAGTTATCTATATTCTGCTCTATTTGTTACCTCTACTCTTCATTTAAAATTTTCATTATCAATTATCGGCTTCTTTTTCGGATGAATATACCTTGATATTAATTTTTTCTTTAGACATGTTGATGGAAATTATGCCTCTTGGATCGATGAATAAAATTCTGACTTCTGATCAGTCGATTATATAGTCCTATTGGTCGATGAGTGAAATTCTATCACACCAGCCGATGAATAATCTTTTAAGTTCCATCAAGCATCAGTCGATAAAAGAAATTTGGTCCCATTGGACATGCCATAAATATGTTCGCCGCATGCCACCTTCTCTTAACATATCCCTTAGGTCGGTACAGGCACAGGCAGGAGGCGCTGACGACGCGAGACATACTGCCATCTGATCCCACTGACGGCAGCGAGTCACCGACACGAGTTCTATTTCGCTCGCTGCTGCCCTACTTTGTCCAGGACCGGTGAGGCACCCACTAATTTCCCCTCTCTCTCTGTTTTTTTTATCCCAATCGAATTAGCAGTTTGACAAGTATTGGATGTGCTAGTCGATGGAATTTGGAGATCGACATGAATTGGATGCACTACTATGTGAAATGCATAGAAATTTCGAATCTTGGTAGGTGTAGTCGTAGATCGATATCATTTTGTTTACGGAGTTAATACTCATGGCCTCAGAGGTGTTGCTGAGTAAGTTCTACTGTCAGTTTTGTTATTTGAAGTGATGTTGTAATATTTGGAGCCCGCCTCTCTGTGTTTGCCGTTAGTTTCAGTTCTGAACCTCTGCTTGATCTTAGCATTTTATCAATAGAATCTTGAGCACTGAGCCTACTGTGCTTCCTGTGTTTGTAGCTTGAGTGGTGCTAATGTGATTTCTATATATATTTATACACAAATAGTTCCTTGCTTCTGACATGGAGGATTCAAGGGAATCAATGCCACATTGCATGACTGAGCACTACACTGCTTAATTGTCTCAATGTTTTCTATTCTACTTCTATCAAAACATTTCTGCTTCTTGAACAAAAATATATAGGGCTTGTTCTGCACACTATTCCTGAAGCAAAAACTTTGGCTACGTTGTCAACTAGCACTGGTACCAACGTGAATGACTGAAAATATAAGCTCCCAACAATTTGTTCTGAATCAAATATAAGTTCCCAACAATTGTTCTGAGTCTTCACTTTATCTGTGTTGAAACTTTGGCTACGTAGGAGTTAACAAGTTGTCTCAGTACCTTGTCTGTGAAGCAGCTTGATGATTTTTCTTTTTGGCCGGAACGGCCGAAGGACTAGGCTGTCCAATTTCATTAAGATTGGGAAGAGAAGCAGCTTGATGATTTGCTAGCTTTCTTATCTCTTTACATGCTGTATCTTGGCTGGCTGAAAGCATTCAGTATATGCCTTGTGTTATAATCTAGAAATGCTTGACAACCTTTACTTTAATTGTGATGCAGGTTAATCTATTGTCAGAGCACACAAAGGAGAGATCACTGTAGTACCAATGGGCATGAAGTTCAGAGTTGTTTGCAGGAAATTGTATTATTACGTCAGGTATGATCTCAAAGATACTGCTTTTCCTTCATCCTTGCCAGATCCTCCACACAACAAGAAGCGGCCAAAGCTCACCTGGAAAGACAAGTGGTGTATTCTGAAGGAGGCAACTAGGCTGTATGGGGCTTCTTGGGTCACAGACATTGGCCCTGATCTCAGACCAAACGACTACAAGAAGGCAAAAGAGGAAGCCGACATCAAGACTGAGGGAAGAAGCGAACCTACTGCGGTTGAGGACTTTCTCGGCGCATTAAAGGGTGGAGCAGAGAAGGCCAAGCCTGCGTTACAGCGGCTGTACATGGCTCACGCCTCAAACTACACAGATGCACTGAAGAACTATGTGGAGTCCTACAAAGAAGGTTTGAAAGAGCACTTGGAGGAAGAAGCTATGGGTAAAGGTCTTGGCAATGAGGCCACCGCCGTCACCGTCAATGTGATTTTGTCTGAATATCTCAGGTGTGATGGCACTTAGAAGTTTCAGCGCATCATGTGTATGTGATCAACCTGAGTTGATACACTGCCTTCTATTGTAGCAAGAGGGTTGTCTGGGCTGTTGATTAAAAAAAGGCCAAATGGTGATTTTCATCTGATGCTAACTGAAAACTTAGCTGCAGTATGCCACTGGAAGCTGCAGTAGTGTCCATATTCAAATGAAACTTTCTGTCTAGCATTATTTCTTTCTTTCCGCGCTTGTTGAACAAGCTACCCTTCTATGTTACTTCTAAATGTTCTTGCACTGAAGGCCCAAACTATTCTCATTCAAAGTTCAGGAATCTCAAACAGCTTGCACTACTGTCAGTGACAGAGACTATACAGCAGCTATGAGATTCAGAGGGAGAAGTTGTATACACGGGAGCCTGCAAATGTAAACCTCTAACATATGCTTTGCATCATTAGGTTTATTATTCTGTTGTGACTTGATTATATTAATCAGGTAGAGTACTGGTTTGTTCAAATAAACATTTGGTTGGATGAGTTGAATTTTAAAAAAAAACGAACTACTAGCAGCTACTGAATGACTGGTTGATGAACGGTTTTCATCGATGTTTACTGGAGTTGAAATTACAGTAACCAACAAACAATTAACTAGCTAATGAGTACAACGACTTCGGTTAACCTAAAAGAACTTTATATTAGTTTTTCTTTACAGTGAAGACCAGGAAACCTTGATGAGCAGCTTATAGATGCCGCAGATGGTTTCCACGCGTGAAGTTGAACCGTAAATTCTTGGAGTGAATTCAACATCGGTGCGATGATGGCGATCATCGTCGCCTGCATTATGCTCAGGCAGCCGCGCAGGAATCACTGTCAGCACGAGCCCGTCGGCTGCACGCACGGCCATGACGCGACGCGCAAGATAGACGGCGACGACACCGCCTACTCCTCCATCTGAATTGCTGGTCACCGAGGCTTGAGCTTTAATTTTGCTGCTGCTGCTGTAGAGCACAATGGCAGCATCCCGCTGCTGCTGCACGCAGTGATCTGTCCGTGGAAGCGACAACGGCGGGCATCGTCTTCATCGGCGCCGGCATGCTGCAGACTGATCTCGACGCCAGCTTAGACCGAGCGGCCCATGTAGGCGTAGGAGATCTCCACCGAGCTGAGCCAACTAGGTTAATTAATTACTTACATAAGCAATGCTTGGTACGTATAGGTTCGTGATAATGATTTTCTTTTCTTTTTTATGGACTGACTCGGCCGGCTTGGGCCATAAATTAGTTTCATTTGGGACTAAATTGTTTGTCAAGTCCAGATATGTCAGTGGCCCGTTGGAAAGGGAAACAGCCTCACAATGTGCTAGGTAATTCGGCAAGCCGTCTCACTTTGCCATTACATTAGTTTGATATACTTGTTTTGCAAGCCTCAATTTTTTATCTAACATTTGCATGTGCAAGTGTCAGGTTAATGTTAACAACTCGTTTTAGATTTCTCAAGGTCAGCATTATATAAATTATAAGTTAAAAAAATATTACATAAATGAAATATAATGAGAGCCATCGTTATAACAAACTTTAATATATCAGTTTCACATATAAAAAATATATTTTAAATGATTTTTTTCAATGTTAACTCATGTCCACTGCACGCCTTCCAAAACGACTTGTATTGGACTGGTCAAAGTATTATATATCGTATATATAATAACGTATCGGTCAGTCTTACAATAAGTATAAAACATCAACACATTTTAATTCGCAATAGCACTAAAGTTACGTTTTGAATACAATTAAGAAGCTTTTTTCCCTTTGACTTGTTGCATCCAAAACTAACAAGCTTGTTCTAAAATCAAGCAATTCTAGAAACATGGCATATGTATGAGATGTGGACTAGAGAGCTTCCAGCCTTGTCCTTTCTAAATATATATGAACTTGCTCCAAAGTCTAATAAATGCTTTTGTGTGGGGTACCAGAAAAGTAAATGATATCATTTTGAAGAAAACGGCATGTTTGTCATCTAGAATGGTGTCATTTTTTTAAAAAAAAGGATTTCTTTCAAACATAGGTTTGTTGGAGCACAGTATGCCTAGAAGAAATTAGATGGGATGCCATGAGTACGAGGTACTGGTGTACTGCTACTTCTCATAATTAGCACTAAAGATACCTAGCGGTGTACAGTAAAAACCCTGTAAACTTGGATAGCATATATAGATCTTGAGAATGATTCTATCACTTCTCAAAAGATTGGTGCTCCAATACTCGATCCCAATGCACCAAAACGCTAGTAATTTTTTGTCGTGTAGAAAAAATATATCTGTGTCATGGAATCTTGTATGATCTTACAGAATAAATTTTCACTCAAAATGAATCGTATAAACATATATTAAAAAAGGGGAAAATTCTTTATTTGTTATCTAAAGTCGATGGAGTATCTCATTTGCCTTGTAAAATTGGTTCTCCCCCTATGTTCTTTCTATCAGTTTTCTGTCAACCATATGTTAGTACGTAGGTGAAAACATAATTTTACATTTAACTTGTTTTATGGTCAACCATTTTTTTTGCTAGGAGATATTTTATACTAGCTTATTAATTATATACTAACAATTGAATATATTTCATAAAACTAACGATGAGTTGATACAGGACTAACGGAAAAAAAAAGCAAATAAAGAATAAAAATTGAGAGTTAATGGTGTAGTGAGAGGCACGATTTCAAGAGGGTAAATAAGAGAACCAATCAAGTAAAAAAAATTCTCAAAAGAATATGTTTGCATGAACCAGTTCCTTCTCGTTAAATGCATGCATGATGAGTTCGTCTTTTTCATCTTCTTTGTGGGATGCATTTTGAGATGAAATTGCTCATGATCCACCCATACGGCGATAGAGCGACTTGTGCATACAACCATCATACTATTGCATACTCAGATTCTTTTATTCATAATGAGAAATGATCGTTTAATTAAGTGCATCTTTGCGTCTTGCTATGAGTACTAGCTAGAGCACTGTCAGAACTTGACGTACTCAAAGGGACTAACAATCAGAGAATACTAACTTAAAAAAATTGAAAATGATCGATTCTATTTTCTATCCATCAGTATATATAGATGGATAGAGTGGCTCATAACACAACCAAATAGCTATGTCGAGTGTTTGTCTATTATAATTACACTTCCTATAATTATAATAGACTAACACTCTCCCACAGTCTAATCGGGAGCATCGCTAATATTTAGGCTGAATTGAAACTCCTGAAATAGTGAGATAGGAAATCCCTTGGTAATGACGTCAGCTTACTGTGATGTCGTAGAAATATGTAGGACCCAAATGTGACCAAGAGCGACCTTCTCTTGAACAAAATGAAGATCAATCTCAATATGTTTCGTTCGCTGATGCTGCACCGGGTTGTTAGAGAGATATACATCACTGATATTATCACAATAGACCAAGGTGGCACGTCGAGGGGGTGACGAAGCTCAAGAAGCAGCTGTCGTAGCCAGGTAGCTTTAGCAACATCATTTGCCACAGCACGATATTCAGTTTCAGCACTTGATCTGGAGACAGTATGCTAACGCTTAGAAGACCAGGACACCAAGTTATCCCCGAGAAATACGGCATAGCCAGAAGTTGACCGGCGAGTGTTAGGACAGCTAGCTCAGTTGGCATCTGTGTAAACAACAAGATCTGCAGACGAAGATCGACGCATGGTCAGTCCAAGAGATAGGGTGCCTTGCAAGTAGCGTAGGATTCGCTTGAGAGCAGCGAGGTGCGGCTCTCGAGGATCATGCATATAGAGATAGATCTGCTGAACTGCAAAGGTAATGTCGGGTCGGGTGAAGGTCAGATACTATAGGGTGCTAGCTAAACTGCGGTACTGTGTAACGTCAACGATAGGTGGTCTATCAGCAGATAATTTGGAGTGAAGATCAACAGGCGTATTGCATGGCTTGCACACACTCATCCTGGCACGCTCCAAAATATCCTGATTGTACTGTCGCTGGGAAAAGAACAGACCATTTGCAGAGTGTCATAGAAATACCTAGAAAATGATGCAGCTGACCCATATCCGTCATAGCAAACTCACGCCGGAGAGCCTCAATGATATGCTTGAGTAATCCCGCAGAGGAGACAGTGAGGACAATGTCATCCACATATAGTAGTAAGTAGGCCGTGTTTAGACTGCGGTGATATATTAAGAGCGAAGTATCTGACTTTGTTTCAACTAATCAAAGTGACACGAGGTGAGAGGCAAACCTGTGATGCCAAGCACGAGGAGCATGCTTCAAACCATATAGGGACTTGTTGAGCCGGTAGATAAAATCTGAGCGAGAAGAATCCACAAATCCAGAGGGATGCATGCAGTACACTGTCTCAGTGAGAGTGCCATGGAGAAATGTATTCTTGACATCCAGTTGATAAATAGGCCACTTCTGAAATAATGCTAGAGAGAGAACAATGTGAACTGTCGCAGGCTTGACAACTGGACTAAAAGTCTCATTATAATCAACACCAGGCCGTTGTGTGAAACCTCATAGGATCCAGCGAGCCTTGTAACAATCAAGAGACCCATCGGTGAGCAATTTGTGATGATAAATCCACTTGCCAGTCACAACATTGATGCCAAGAGGGCGAGGCACAAGACTTCAGGTGTTGTTGGCAATCAAAGCGTCATACTCAGCTTGCATAGCAGATCGCCAATTGGAGTCTGACAGGGCATCACGAACAGAGCGAGAAAGAGACGACATAGGCACAGCAGGGAGGTTGAGGCGATCCACGGGCTGTGCGATGCCAGCTTTACCACGCGTGCGCATAGAGTGCACATTGGTCACCGGAGGGATAACAATCGGCCAAGTGGTAGCTGTGCAGCCGGTACCACTGGCAACAGCCTGTGCGCGAGCAGTAGGGGTAGCAGGACCGGCAACACTCGTAGTCGGTGTGGCGCCGCTGGCAGCAACCTATGTGGGGTGCACAGGGGCAGCGGCACCGGACGGCGTGTACTCGGGCGACCACGGCCCTGCACCAGGGCTCGATGGCGCAAGTGGGGCCACGGGCACGGGGTGTGCCGCTAAGGTGGCCATTGTACCTGCACGCAAAAAAGAAGCTCTAGAAACTGAAACGGTGAGATCATGATCATCGATAAGAAAGTCCAAGACAAAAGGTGTCATGGATGTGGTAGACATGTCGGAGAAAGGAAAAAAAGATTCATTGAAAACGACATGTCGAGAAATGAGAATGTGGTTCGACTGAAGCTGGAGGCATCGATAGCCTTTGTGCTTCGAAGAGTAGCCGAAGAACATGCATAGAGAAGAGCGAGGGACAAGTTTGTGGGGCGCTGTAGATGACAGATTGGGATAACAGGCACAACGAAAAACTTTGAGATGATCATAGGAGGGCGGGACAGAGAAGAGAGCGAAGTATGGTGTGGAGGAGGCGAGTGTTGTGGTGAGGAGGCGGTTCACAAGATAGGTGACGATGTGAAGGGCCTCAACCCAGTAAGTCGGAGGAGACTCACCTGAAACAAAAGGGAACACATAGTATTATTGATGGTACGAATGGAATACTCTGCTTTACCATTTTATTGGGAAGTGTATGGGCATGACATGCGGAGAGCAACACCGTGGGAGAGAAAAAAATATACAGGCCTGGGAATTATCGAATTCACGACCATTATCGCATTGGATGTTCTTGATGGTGGTGCCAAACTGTGTGTGAACATACGCAAAAAAGTGGAAATAATAGAAAATGTCTCGGAATTGAGATGAAGGGGAAAAGTCCAAATATAGTGAGAGCAGTCATCAAGAATAATAAGATAATATTTATATCCTGACACACTAACAATTAGAGAGGTCCATAGATCACAATGAATTAAATCAAAACTGTGAGTAGTACGAGAAGTAGATGAAACGAAAGGGAGACGTACATGGCCATCGAGCTGGCACGCATGATATAAATGATCGATATCATCTTTATTACAAGAAATGACATTGGATCTAATAAGTTTGGATAAGATATCGCGCCCAAGATGACCGAGACGGTGATGCCAAAGGGAGGTGGGGGCGGAGAGGAATACGAAGGTGCTGGTAGATGGTGCAAAAAATGGGTAGAGATCACCGGAACTATTGCACCTGGAGATCACGTTCCTGGTTTGCAGATCTTTCACAGAAAGACCAAAAGGATCAAACTCAATGGAATAATTATTATCGGTGGTAAACCGATGAATAGTCTTAATAATGTTGGGTGATACCAGAACATTATTAAGAGCAAGATCACGATGCGGTAATGAAAAACGGTGTGTTCTAGTGGCTGTGACCGGAAGTAAAGCGCCATTGCCCACAATGATAGATGAAGGAGTAAATGAAGAGGGTAGGGAAATGGTGGAGAGTATACCAGCGTCCGAGGCCATGTGGGAGCCGGCACTCATATCAGCATACCACTCAGAGGCCGGTTGGTTGAGTGTCATAGTATTGAAAGATTGCGCTAAGGAGTCCTAGTGCCAAGCCCCTTCGGGAGTGGGCGGCCAAGGGACCGCCTAGTATGCTGGTGAGGACGCTTGGAAACCCGGCGTCGCAGCTTCCCCATAATACGTGTCGTACGGGGACGATGGAGCACTGTATACGCCTCCATAGGTGCTAGGAAGAGCACTGAAACTGTCATAGTACGGGGCTGCGTGAAACACAGGCTGGGGCGACGGAGGTCGGCCGAACGGATCGTACGGCCACATGGGTACACGACCGTACCGGGAGGGACGCCGCCCTGTCCACCTGGGGACGCTCCAGCAGAAGACACCGGAGAGCTGGTACCAGCAGAGCCACCGCGTCCCCTACGGTCAAGGCGGCAGCCGTTACGCTGGCCTCCGGTTTGGGCAGCGGGGCGCGAAGGAGGAGGCGCTCCCAAACGAGAAACAGCGGTGGCACCCGGAGCCGCTGGACGTGGCGTCGTAGCGACGAAAGCAGCCGGTGGGGATGGAGGACGAGTGTTGATCTCCATCTCTTTCAACAGAAGGTGAGTGCGCGTTTCAGTAAATGTTGGAAACAGCCGGTGCATTTTGAGGATGGACACCATGTGGTGGAACTTGCCATTGAGGTCGCGGAGAAGTGTGAACACCATCTGTCTATCGCCGATGGGGTCGTCGAATTCGGCGAGGAAGGCAGCCATGGATTCAAGGCAGCGGCAGTAGTCGGTGATGCTCAGGGACTCTTGACGGAAGGTACAGAACTGCGTCTCGAGGAGAAGGGCACGGGACTCCCCTTGACCGAGGAATTCCTCCTCGAGATAGCACCACGCGTTGCGGGCATGGTCCTGCCGCATCATCAGCGACTGCTGCAGGTCGCTGGAGACGGTGCCATACACCCAAGTGAGGACCCAGCAATCTGCCTGAAGCCATGCCGGTCGTGCGGGGAACACTTCATCCTCGAGAACATGGCGTGTGAGGGCATATTTGCCGAGAACGATGAGCAACATGCCGCGCCACTTGGTGTAGGAGTCTGTGGCCTTATCAAGGACGATGGTGATAAATGCCTTGACATTGACAACGACGGTAGCTTGCGCCCAAAGAGCCACATGAGCGCTCTCGTACGCATCTAAGGCATCGTTGCGAGTCAGCGCGAGCAGCATCGGCCGTGAGACAACGGTCGTCGAAAGCAGTGACGTCGTTGCCTTTTCCAGCCATGAGAGGATCGACAATCGATGGAAAACAGATCGGGAGCCGATCAGATCAGATGGGCAGCCTATCGGAAGGATCGGTAGTCGATTAGATCGGAGGGATCGGCAGATCAGAGTCCGAGCTGATCGGAGGGATCGGATCAGCAGTAGAGCCAATCGGATCTGAGGACGATCGGATCGGCAATAGGCAGCCGATCAGATTGGAGGGTCGGATCGGTGGCCAATCTGATCAGAGGGATCGGATCGGCAATAGGCAGGATCCGATCGAACCGATCAGTAGGACGCTTGGAAAACGTCAGTAGAGCCGATCGGATCGATAGTAGATAGGATCCGATCAGACCGATCAGCGAGTGATCGGGTCGACAGTCGGATCGGATCGACAGTAGATCTGATAAGATCGAGGATCCGATCAAACCGATCGGCGAGCGATGAGACCGGCGATAAGCCGATCAGATCGGAAATCAGATCGGACCGATCGGTGGGCGATGAGACCGGTGACACTCCCGGTGACAGTAGATCCGATCAGATCGGGGATCCGATCGGATCGGCAGCACGGTCGATGAGACCAGCGACACTTCCAGTAATGTGCAGTCAGCACCGGTGGTGGCGATCAGATCGGCGACGAGCGCTGGTGCGGAAGCAGCGGCAATATCGGATTCAGCGACCACACCCGGTGACGAGGACAGCTACGGGCTAGGCGATCAGATCAGTAGCGTGGACGATAAAACCGGTAACATTCCCGATGACGTGTAGCCATCACCGATGGTGGCGATCGGATCGACGACGAGCGTTGTTCGAGAACGGCGGCGTTGAGGACGTCGGACCTCGATAATCTCTCACAGCACAATAGTAGCAGAGGAGGAGATCGGTGATGATAGCAACAGTGGCGTCTTTGGTTACGAAAAAATAGCGGATTGGAACAGCTCTGATACTATAAAAAACGTAAAAATGATTGATTCTATTTCCTATAATATATCAGTATGGTCGGAGCGGCTCAGAAGACAACCACACAACCCTACTATAATTAACCTATTATAATTATACTTTTTATAATTATAATAATTATAATAGACTTACACTAACAAGAGCTCAAGCAGGCATTGATGTTTCGAGCAGATCGATTGCCCTGGTCGGACGGCTGTGACGGACTGACATAAAACCTGCAAGTTTTCAACGACATTCTCACGTGTGTGCAGCAGTTGGAGATCAACTTACAAAAGCAATAGTATATATAATATATGCAAGATCCATCATTGCAAACACATAGGAGTATATATGCATAAATATATATATATACCCTATCGATCAGGAATCAATATTATCATATGTACGATTGTTGGTTGGTTTGTTATGTCGGCATGCAGGTGTGGGGATATCCATGCATTCATGCATTCATCGATCGAGTAAATTAGAACTAACCGTGTGCATCTTAATTCCACTTGCATTGCATTGGTTTGCTTACCTTCTCCCTGATTAATTACCATATGGCCACTACCGACAGTCGTCACTGGTGGGGCCAGCTTGTCAGAGATTGACATATGGGCCGAGCCAGCCCAGTTGGGTGTTCTGCATGGACCCAACGACGACCCAACTAATTAGCACGTACGATACTCAAATGGGCCGGGACCAATTACTCGATCTATATACTCCGATCCGTATCCGCAATCCACTTTAATTTAATTCATATTTAGACTTTCAGAGGACCGCAAGGTCCTAATCCATTCATTGTTTGTTAATTAATATATATATATATATATATCGATCTAAAAAGGAAAATGACTACAAGAATAATTATTAATTAACGGTTAATATCGCCTGTGTTATATATAATTGCTTTATTTTTTATGCAGTGAGCAACAAGCTAGGCTGAATTGGGCAAGCTTGCTGGTCGATGGCTGTTTTAGCTGCTACAGGATTTGCAAATTGACAAGAAGAAGAAGAAGAAAGCGACAAATCAATATATCTCGATCGATGCTACAGTTTATATATGCAGATCGATCGGTAATAATAATAGAGGGGGACGAGAGAGGTTATCAAACCTTAGCTTTTTCCTTTTTGACAAGCACCGGGGACCAGAATGCACAATGCATGGCTTTCTTTGTTCTCCAAGCAATCATCGTAATCGTCTCTTTTCAATGATCGATCGATCAATCGATATGTGTAGTGCACATTGCTCACCGTATATATAGTGACAGATTATTCTAACGAACTTGTCCAAATGATACATAGTGTTTTTTTTTCTGCCAAGCAAGTCTATATATTACCAGTATACATATATGTTCTTAAGAGAAGGCTTAAAGCAGATAGTTCGGCCTACAAATTGATAATTTATATCATCCTTACGTAGTTGGTATACCTCCTATACCTCTCCATCATTATATATATATATATATATATATATATATATATATATATATATAATTGATTGATCCTTTACAATTACATGCTTCCTCCGTATAAAAATATAAGGCATGCATATAGTATACTTTGACCCTTAATTACTTTAACAAATATTATTAATAACTATGAAATTAATACTATATAAAGGTATTTTCAAATACAAATATAATGATACCATATGCATGACACTAAGATTTTGTTAGTTTAATAATTAGTTAAATATTACGAATGTTGACTTTACGAAAAACGAGGAGGCATTATATTTTTAGCCTGAGGAAGCACAAAATATATACAGCTATATTTATACAAAATACAATTCTAGTTTTAAATAAGATTTGATATTGCTCCGCACAACTACCCTTTCCTGGCTATATCTAGGGTGTTAGTTTAGCTAGCTAACACGTCTGTCATCATGTTATGTACCTGCATGTTGCATGTTGTCTTTGTTTAGTGTAGAATTGCGGGTGGCTAGAGATGTGCCTAGGTCGCGCCGTTAGCACATCTTCTACATGCCTCTCGCCACAACGCGCTTGCTGAGCATGTCGCACGGGTGACCAAGTAAAACGGCGCACCTTGCAGCTTGTGTGATCATGGCGGGAGATTCGAGGGCTTCAAGCCCATGTATGCATTCTATTATAAGCATCAAAACAAAGATAGAAAAAGTTGTGGTTGTTGTAGTGCCAAAACTCTCTTCATCTCTCGCGTGTGCCTGCGTGCGTGTGTGGTGATCACGCTATGCGTTTGCTCGTGTTCGTCACCAGTAAGATCAGGAGCTCGGTGGCCACCGCCGGTTCCTACAACTGGTATCAGAGCCAGTGGCAGTGGTGGCCGGTGCCGGAGGAGCATCGTGGAAGACACAGGGTGGTCCCATCCACCTTGGCCAAAGTGGTGGCAATGCAACATATTGAAGAAGATGGGCAACGTCGGGTCGATGAGCGCCATGTCCAGCGGCATTAGGGAGAGCACGCTCATGTGGCCGATGCTCACCCATACAAACTACTCCGAGTGGGCGATGCTGATGCAAGTCAACTTTGAGGCCATGGATATTTAGGAGGTGATCGAACCAGGCACCAACGTGAAGCGCTCATAAGATCGTTAGGCGATGGGCGTGTTGCTTCAATGTGTCCTCAACGAGATGTGGACGATGTTGGAGAACTGGAAGACTGTCAAGGAGGCATGGGATGTGGTGAAGACAAAGTGACTTAGTGCTGATCGCATCAAGGACGTCAATGCCCAGAAGCTATTGAAGGAATTCAAGAACATTGGGTTCAAGGAGGGCGAGACGATAGACGACTTCGACATGAGGATCACCAACCTCATGGCTAATCTCAAGTCTCTCAGGGAGATGGTGGAAGATATTCGCGTTATGAAGAAATTCCTATGCATCGTGCCCCCCTTCAATCAGGTTGTATGTTCAATTGAAATGTTTTGTGATTTAAAGACACTAACCATCTAGGAGCAGATGGGGAGGCTGCGCACGATAGAAGATCGCCTAGATGAGAAGGTTGATCAGATCGTTGACAAAACCGAGTGACTGCTGCTGGCGGAAGAGGACTGGTTGGCGAAGCACAAACATCGCTTCTAATCCAGTCCATGTAAAGAGGGCAGCAATTCTGGCGGTGGTGGTGGTCAAGGCAAGAGCAAGACATCGCATCGATCTGATGGTGGCAGATCTGGTGGCTCTAGCGCCGTCAAGCTCACGTCGGAGGGCACACCTTGGCGCAAAGGACGATGCCAGAATTGTGGCATCTATGGCCACTAGGCACAAGACTACAAACATCCAAAGAAGGAGGAGAAGAAGGAGGCAACAAATGTAGCTATGGCGGATGTGGATCAACTGGTGTTGTTCCTGGCATCGGCGAGCGACGTTGTGCATGCACCGAACAAGACCATCCACATAGCGAAGAAGAGCATCATCCCGATTAACTACGCCGATGACGTCTAGATCTTGGACACCGAGGCCAGCAACCATATGACGAGCACACGATCCGTCCTCATGTGGCTCGACGAGGCGGTCATCGGCATTGTCTGGTTTTGCTATGGATCATGCGTCAAGATTTAAGGTCCTAGCTCTATTGTGATGGAGGGTCATTGCTAAGAACACAAGGTACTCACCAATGTTTACTACATCCCAAGTTAAAGAGCAATATCATCAGTCTAGAGCAACTTGAGGAAGGAGGGTGTGAAGTAAGATTGAAGAATGGGTATCTGAAAATGTTTATTCATGCAGGCACACTGGTAATCAGTGTACCACGAACCGACAATAGGTTGTACACGCTCAAGCTCAGTGTGGTGCCACCTATCTGTTTGTAGATGAACATGGAGAATAAGGCATGGATATGGCATGTCAGATATGGCCATATGAACTTCAAGGCTCTACAAGATCTGGGCAAGAAACAGATGGTGCAGGGCATGCCAATGGTAGATCTAGTAGAGCAGGTTTGTGATGGTTGCACACTTGGCAAGCAACATTGGACACCTTTCCCTCAAGCATCATCATTCAAAGCTGAGAAGGGTCTAGAGTTGATCCATGCAGATCTATGTGGCCAGATCAGTCCACCAACACCAGGTAGAAACCCCTATTTTCTATTGGTTGTAGATGATTTTAGCAGATACATGTGGGTGGAGATGCTGAAAACAAAGAATGAGGCATTGGCCTATCCGAAGAATATTAAGACAAGGGCAAAAGTAGAGAATGGAAGCAAGGTGAAAGCACTGAGAACAGATCGGGGGAGGGGGAGAATTCAATTCCAATCTATTCATAGTGTTTTGTAATGAGTCAAGGATCAAGCACTACACAACTACTCCATACTCACCCTAACAAAATGGAGTAGTTGAGCGTCGAAATAAAACTATGGTAGAGATGGCTAGGTGTATGATGAAGAGTGAGTCAGTGCCAGCAATGTTTTGGGGAGAAGCAGTTTCAACTGTAGTTTATGTTCTGAATCGTGCCCCAACAAAGAGTGTGAAGGACAAGACCCCATTTGAAGCATGCCATGGCAAGAAACCTCGAGTTGATCACCTGAGAACATTTGGCTGCCTTGCCTATGTGAAGAACATAGGCCCTAGTATGAACAAGCTGTTTGATAAATCAAAGAAGATGGTGTTGATGGGTTATGAAGCAAGAACTAAGGGCTATTGGCTTCTAAATCCTTCTACAAATCATCTACATGTTAGTCGTAATGTGATTTTCGAGGAGGATCAGAGTTGGGATTGGAGTAATTCTAGCAGTGGCTCTGAAGAACCTAAGACTTTCACAGTCGAGTTTTAGTCCATTGTTCACAATCTGACAATAGCTAGGATAGAAGAAACTATAGGAGATGAGAAACCTCTAGTCGATAAGGCTCATGGCTGGTCACCACCTCATTGTCCTCAGCCCTCTGCCATGGCTGGTTCACCACAAACCCCACTAGCACCACAAGCACCTGAGATTTAGTGGGCTACACCACCAACAAATGCAGGTGTAGGTTCAGAAGATGGCAATCTCAGGTACAAGACTTTGTCTGACCTATTTGATTCGACTGAGAAAGTGCATGATTTTGACTATAGTGGGATGTGCTTACTAGCTGCAGATGAGCCAACAAGTGTTGATCAAGCACTTGAAGAAAAATACTGGAGAGATGCTATGAAAGCTAAGTTACAGTCAATCCATAAAAACAAGACTTGGGTTCTATCAAACTTACCAAAGGGACAAAAAGCTATAGGCTTAAAGTGAATGTTCAAAGTAAAGAAAGATCCAGCAGGCAACGTGGTTTAATACAAAGCAAGACTTGTAGCAAAGGACTATGCACAAAGATAAGGGGTGGACTTTGATGATGTCTTTGCTCCTGTAGCAAGACTAGAATCAGTGAGGTTGTTGTTGGCCCTAGCTACACATGGTAGTTGGGAGGTATACCATATGGATGTCAAATCAGCTTTTTTGAATGAAGACCTCCTTGTGGATGTTTATGTACATTAGCCACCTAGTTTCAATGATCCTAAACATGAAGGCAAGATGTTGAAGCTGAACAATGCACTATATGGCCTAAAACAAGCACTAAGGGCATGGAATGCCATACTTGATCAAGAGCTAAGGAGTTTGGGTTTCAAGAGAAGTAATGTAGAACATACCGTCTATAGGAGGAGTGAGGGTGACTCATTTCTACTGCTTGGAGTCTATGTTGATGATCTTATAATCTATGGGCCTAACAGCAACAGGATTGCAATGTTCAAGCAATAGATGAAGAGACTATTCGGCATGAGTGATCTTGGACTATTGAGTTACTACTTGAGGATGGAGGTGAAACAAGAACCTGGTGAAATCACTTTGTGTCAAAGTGCATATGCATCCAAGATAATTGAATTATGTGGAATGAAAGGTTGCAATGATGTTGGAGTAGCATGTGAAGTTGTTGACTGGTACAATAGGCAGTGAGCTAGAGGTATAGAAGCGTCATTAGGAGTTTGAGGTACTTAGTCAATACAAGGTCTAATCTAGCTTATTCTGTGGGTGTAGCAAGTCGCTTTATGGAAGCATCAATGAAGGAACATTAGGCAGTGATCAAGAGGATTGTTAGATACATGTCTAGAACAACCAGCTATGGTTGCAGGTATGTGCAGGGGAGGAATTCAGAGCTAGAACTGTTGGGTTACTCTAATAGTGATCTAGCTAGAGATCCTGTCTAACGCAAGAGCACAATAGTGATTGTTTTCCTCCTAGGACCAAACTTGGTGACTTGGACATCTCAGAAACAAAGAGTTATTACATTGTCTTCCTGTGAAGCTGAATATATAGCAACAGCAGCAGCTGTTGCTTGTCAAGGAGTGTGGCTGAGTAGACTTATGGCCGAATTGACTAGAAGAAAAGTTAAAAGGTTCAAGCTACTAATTGACAATAAGTCTACAATTGAGCTTAGCAAGAACCCTGTCTATCATGAGAGAAGTAAACACATTAACACACGGTTTCATTACATTCGTGAGTGTGTCAGTGATGGAGTGGTCGATATTGATCCTGTGAGAATTGATGGATAGCTAGCCAACATACTAACCAAGGCGTTGGGCAGGATCAGATTTATTGAAATGAGACAGAGGCTTGGCGTCATTAACATACAATAGGATTAAGGGGGTGATTTGTTAGTTTAGCTAGGTGACACGTCTGTAATCCTGTTTTGTACCTATATGTTGCATATTATCTTTGTTTAGCGTAGAATTGCGGGTGGCTAGAGATGTGCCTGGCCGCGTCGTTACCACGTCTTCTGCATGCCTCTCGCCACGACGCGCTCACTGAGCATGTCGCACGGGCGATCCAGTAAAACAGTGCACCATGCAGCTTGTGTGATCGTGGCTGGAGGTTTGAGGGCTTCAAGACCATGTATGCATTCTATTATAAACATCAAAACAAAGACAGAAAAAGCTATGATTGTCTTTCTTCATCTCCTGCATGTGTCTGTGTGCGTGTGTGGTGATCCTGCTCTGCTTTTGCTCGTGTCCGTCGCCGGCAAGTTCAGGAGCTCGGTGGCCACCGCCGGTTCCTACACAGGGTGTAGGTGTCCAAGGCACCACATAGCTCAAAAGGGAAAGTTAAGAAAGTGCGTTTGCATTAATTGGACCGCTGAATCTTAAAGCAAATGATCCAAATTATTAACCGCACGTGATTTAACGAATGATTGGCGTATCCTACCTGCTGTAACATAAAAAGGACAGCAAATTTGTCAAAAACCTGGCCCATTTTGTACAGTGGTTTCTTACTACATGCAGTTGATTGCTGGTGAGCTAGGACTGCTAAAGTTGTATTGTCCTTACAATAGACCACGTTCAAAATGCACAGTTTTATTTGCAGGAAGCAATGATTAATTAATTTCTTGTTGGAACTATTATTGGTCCTGTATATACACACGAAATTAACGCAATTGCTCATGTTCTAACATAATTAAATTAATTAATACCTCACGTGCAAAGCGTAAATTTACTCATTTCGTCCTAAAATATAGCTATATTTAAAGTTTAAATTTGTCTCAAATATAAACTAACAAAATATATAAAAGATAAATTTTATACGCAAAACTCTCGTCATATCCCCAGTGGTCGATATAACCCCCAATTAAAATGGGTCCTACACCTCACTCTCTATGATAAGGAGTAATGTTAATATTGCATCATAATCCTTAATTCATCGAAAAGATCTAAGATACTAGCTATATTCTGGACGAAGGAAGTAACTGGCAATACCTAACAATGAATTAGCGATCAAGCAGACGGATCAACCAGTTATTACTGTTTTCATTAAGACGAACATTAAGAAGAGATGGAATGCCACACTAGCTAGTACATATATCGCTTAAGCTAGCTTGCAGATGAAGCCTACACTATTAAATAACTATGCACCTGGTGCGTTATCCTGTACCACTGTACATGAGTACGGTAATATCCCTCCTTCTGTCAAAAAAAACTTTATTTATAGTCTTTTAATTTTATAAAAAAGACTTTATTTATATCTTGTTATCTTCCGGTTCACAAATCAAGAAGTTTTATTTATTCAATACCCCGTACATTATTTATCACTTCACAATACTAATTTCTCATTAATGAAGAGTATTTTAGTATTTTATTGTAATCATAAAATCGACTTTGCCTTTAAAATGAGTTTCTGTGAGACGGAAGGGGTAGTACTCATGCTATAGTAAGCTATTTAGATTAGGGCATATTCCTTTCTACAAGCTCATCATATCAGTCATCACCGGCCATCCATCCATCCACTTGGATCTCTACGGTGGTGTCCCTCTTCCTCAGAAGAGCAGAGAGAGCAGCAGTCAGCAAAGAAGAAAGCCACAAGATCACAAAAAAATAAGGATGGCTACATGGAAGGATGGTGGTACATGACATGCTCACCTTCTCTCTCTCTCTCTTTTTTCCTTGCTTACTACCTCCCTCCCTCCTCATCTAATCTATCCCTTACACCTCACTCTCACTGATCCTGTCTCACTCTCTCTCTCTCTCTCACCTCTTATTAGTCTTTGTTAGCTTTCTTTTCTTCTGATTCCCCACTATCAACAAACTTTGGCCACATACACCAGAAACAAAACACAAGGTAGATAGAAGAAGGGAAAGCAGCTGCAGGGAGAAAAAAAAACAAGGGCTGCCAAACCCTAGCACTTTAATTCTCCATACCTCAGCTCAGCTAAGCTCAGCAAGAAGAGGTGTAGAGAGAGAGAACTAGACAGAAGCAGTAGCATCACTACCCACCACCATGATCTTCCCCCCTGCCTTCCTGGATTCCTCGAGCTGGAATGATAACAACAACAACCACCAGCAGCAACAGGTAATAATCAATTTTCAGTCATCATCTTCATTCCTCCCCTTTATTTCTTTCTTTCTTTCTTTCTTTTCCATCCAGAGATTTTATTCACTTTCTTTTGCGCAAGAACAAATAAAAGTTAGAAAGTTGTGGCGATATATTAAAATTGGAAAAAAGATGTGAGAATACTTACTAGGGCTAGCTAAATATTCCGATCCAGAGCACTGTCTTGGTATATACTTACTGTCCAAATAATCATCTTCCTCGTTTGCTTCTTCTTCTTCTTCCATCTTTGCTAGTTCTAGTTGCCTCTGATTCAGCTGGAGGATAGATGCTTGATGCTTCTCTTCTCTCTATCTAGCTAAGCTTGTGTTTGATTTAATTAATTTGGTTTGATTTATTTCAGCAGCATGCTCATGGCCATGGCCACCAGATCGCAGCCGGTTGCGGTGGCGGCGGCGACGGCAATAGTCATGAACTTCTGCAGCAGTCAATCATGCCGGGTACGCTTCCCGAGGGCGGAGGCAGTGGCGGCGGTGCGGTGGGGCCGGCGAAGCCGATGTCGATGTCGGAGAGAGCGCGGCTGGCGAGGATCCCGCTGCCGGAGCCGGGGCTCAAGTGCCCGCGCTGCGACTCCACCAACACCAAGTTCTGCTACTTCAACAACTACTCGCTCTCCCAGCCGCGCCACTTCTGCCGCGCCTGCCGCCGCTACTGGACGCGCGGCGGCGCGCTCCGCAACGTCCCCGTCGGCGGTGGGTACCGCCGCCACGCCAAGCGCGCCAAGCCCAAAGCGGCGTCGGTTGCTGCCACGGCCGCGGCGGCGGGGTCATCCGCCGCCACCGCCGGCTCGACGCCAGCGGGATCGACGACGTCGTCCACCTGCACCACGGCCAACGTGCCCGCTCTCCCGGCGATGCTTAGCGGCAACCTGTCCATCCTGCCGCCGCTGCTCCGCCTCGCCGACTTCGACGCCATGAGCCTTGGCTCCACCTTCTCCGGCATGGGCAGGCCATCCGTCGACGCGGCCGGCTGTTACTCTGTCGGTGGCGCCGCCGCAGCCGGCCTTGAGCAATGGAGACAACAGCAGATGCAGAGCTTCCCGTTCTTCCACGCGATGGACCAGGCGGCGCTGGCGCCAGCGCCAGCAATGGCAATACCGGGAATGCTCCATCTAGGCCTAGACGGCGATGGCCATGGCGCCGGCGACGACGGCGGAGAGCTCCATCATGCGATGCCATCGAAGAGAGAAGCAGGAGGGTACCCAAGGGGCATGTATGGCGATCATCAGCTCGCCGGAGGCTACACTACCTCCTACTCCAGTGCGACCACAGGTAACCATCTCTTGTAATGAGAGCCTAGCTAATCACAATCTAGCTAGCTAATGGCAAGCTGCAAATATATAATGCAGCTCTACGATTAGCTAGCTAGATATATATCATAGGGCGTGTGAACGATCGATGATGGTGTGAGATATAGAACGAAATTAAGTTTAAGGATGGTGATCAAGAGAAGCATTTGCATTTTGCACTTGCAATTAGCTAGTTAATATCCCAATGAAGACTGGAGGAGTGTTTAATTTAGATCATGCAAAAAGTAATACTAGAAATTTCTAGATAGTTTAGCTTTGCATGCATGATCTATCTCACTTGCTGTGTTTCGTCTTCTTTCCTTTTAAATGTTAGGTTTTTTTTCTCGTGCACTTGGGGCCAAGTTATGTGTACCACCACTACTGTTGTTCATTTTTTTCGTGGAAACTCCTATTATATGTCAATTAATTCTCCTATATATTATGTGTGATGATGCATGACTTCTATCTCAATTCTCTTAATGTTGATATTGGTGAGACAATTTGTATAAATATGTCTTTTGAATTGATCTGTGGTTCAGAAATATATCAGGAGCTAGATACTCTAGCTAGTGCATGAATTATGCTCTAAGTAAGAAATATATAAATATAGCAAACATGCAATACCACCTATATATATATCACATATGCCCTATTATTAACAATGCAAATTCGTAGCCTATTTCGCATATTCCCTATTACATGCACACATATGATAATTTCTGCGTTGTTAGCACACGTATAGTACGGCTTAGCAAATATGATTGCAATGTTAATTGTGACTGCTACAAATTAAAGGGTGTAGTCAAAGAGAGGCTGAGAGGCCCATTCAAAAGTAAGGTTCTTTTATTTTTTTTTTACCTTTACCTTTTCCTCCTTTTACAGTGATAGAACGTACTAAAGTGTGAAGATATCCCACAGATTGATCTTTAGTGTTTCATGACGGGCATTTTGATTTGATCAGCTCAAATCATATACTATATATAATATATATACTACTCCTGTCTAGCTAGTCGCTAAGTTATTTAGTCTCAGTTGCCTGCAAATATGCTAGCTATAGTAGTTAGTTATTACTGATATCTAACTCATATATATATTCCTGTATATATTTGAGGTCGATGTAGATTAAGAAGCTAAATATATAAACTAGCTTAATTAGTTAGTACTTAAGCACACATGCATAAACTGCTCAGCTAAACCAAGCACCACGAATGCATTACATGTATGTTGTCGGGAGAAAACAAACAAGATCTTGCATGCATGGCAGCATATATGCTTCAGTGCACTATATCTGCAATTCTGCATGCATGCTTGTATTTTAACTGTGAACACGTAGCTAGCTTAGGTCGGTACGGTGATGGCATAGCTAGGCATGCATGCAGTCAAATATATACATGGAGGGACTCGAGTTTCGAGAGGCTAAAAAAGGAAGCAAGAGCACTATATATATGGAGCTAGGATGGTCAAGTTCGTTCATGGAAGACATGCATGAGATGAGAGAGTATTGATTCCGTCATCGTCTTCGTCATCGTGGTGTGTGCATGGAAGTTTGAGAAGTACTGCATGCACTGAGAAAGAGGAGGAAGCTAATTAAGAGGGGAGCTGAGGAAGGAAGTGCACGATGCAGCTGGTTCAGTATGTAGTACTGCTAGCTTGTGTTGCGTGGCCGGCTGGTTGTTTTTTCAGGGACTACTACTCTCATGTCCGGCGGCGGAGAGAAGAGGACTGGTAGGGCCATGGCTCTTCCAACATGTAATTTTTTTATTTTAAAAATTGACATGATGTTTTTTTATTTATAATTGATTAACAAATATATGAGTTAAATTGTAGAGTCAGTGAACAAGCTATAGAGATTGAACCACTTACAAAGATTCTTACTCGATGTACTTATTTGAATCCCAATAATTTATTTAGTTTATTTAAAATTGACAATACATGTTTTCTAGCTTTAAAATTCTAACATGATGAATTTTGTGTATCTTTTGGTTTCTTTGTATTTTATATTTATTAAAAGATATTTTATTAGCACTTTCTATTAGGGAAATTTTATGGTGTTTGTATTCTAAAATTGGAAAAAACCTAAGGCTTCACAATTGAAAGTATCATGTAAATGGTACATAAGTATTGCTAGAGCTACTTAGGTAGAAAGGATAAAACGATAATTTTGCTAAGAGATAGAAAATTGCATAATTACGTAGTTACTGCATCTGTATTTTATCTCCATATATAGTATAAGCTAAGTTAAAGATATCCTCACTATAGGAAAAAAATATTTGATATGCAACGATCATGTTTCTGTAAGTCGTATCAAGTAACTTATATTAATCTCAAAGCATTTTCACTTAGAGCGTGTTTTCTTTAGAGATTTATATTTTATTCCTAACAACATGATCGGTGCATATCGAATATTATTTTTGTGCATTGTAGGTTTTTTTACTGTACCTACCGAATGATACCAATTACATTGAGCTAGTTATTTAATTATTAGAATATATCCTTATTTTATAAGTTAATTACTTTATTACCATCAGTTATGATATTTTTATTTCGTACCTTGTCTCTCTCTTGATTAACATTCTCACAAATAAAAGTTATCTTTGGATTAATATAGTTATATAGATATAGAAAGCCCTTTTATTTACTTTTCTCGGCCCGGTGGCACCCCTGTTTTTTTTCATGCCTCCACCCTGCTCATCGCTGAGCTCATCGTGTTCTCTCGTCTATGGCTGGTAGCACAAGGGAGCTATGGAGATATATAGATGATGTAACGCTGTGCCCAAAAGCACAAGCTGCTGCCAACAGGACTGGCGCAGAAAAGTGAACGAAGCGTACGAAAGAATGTGTGTGTGTCTGTGCGTGCCTGTGTGCCACAAAAAGAGATAGTGAAAGAGAGAGAGAAAAGATCATACTAATATATACTATCATGCATGCATCAGTGAAGATTGCATTATCATGCATCATGTTGCTAGCTAGGTTAATTAATACTATATGGAGATAGTAGTACTGGAGATAGCTAAACTTAGCAAGCAGTAACAGAGGGCCAGACTGCTAACTATGTATGCATTGTTCAGTTTGTTGGTTAGTAAGAGTGAGTGAGTGAGTGAGTAGTGATTAAGAGAGAGCAGTGCATGAGAGACGATCAATGCATGTAATCTAGGTTGGTAGCTGGCCCAAGATAGATCTGGAATTAGTGAAAGAAATGCGCATGCATGCATGTTACTCGCAGGAGGGAGGGGCAGGGAATCAGATTCTCGCAGCAGCAGCTGCTGCACTGCTTTGCTTTGATAACTTTGTTTTGTGTTTGCTTTGGCTTTGCTTTCTCGAAGGTCTAGGCCCCTCCTCCCTCTCCCAGTTCTCGCTTGTTCTGTTCTCCCCTTTGGGAGAATAAAGTCACCATGCACATGCAACTACTCATCCATCCATACACACGCCATACTACCTGATCTACTACTCTCTCTTCTCATCTACTACCAGCTAAGAACTAGTAGCTACCAGTAGTCATCTAATGAGAGAGAGAAAGAGATGTTAGCCATGCATAGTTCTTTTTGGATTCTTGAGGAATAATGATTTAACCCATGCATCCAAGATGTCACACATATATTCTTTATGGAATCTCGATCCATGCATGCATAGATTGTGTAGCTAATACTCTAGCTAATCTAGCTAGGTTGACTGTCCATGGCATTCGATCGATCGTACAATAGTACTATATATGCCTTGACAGTGTTGAAATGTGCCAGCTGCAGCTGCTGGTTCGTTAAGTATCTAGGGATACTAAATGACATCTCTAGAGTGATGATGCAAAATCACTGGATGGAAAATCAATGTCTAGAATACCGGGTTTTCTCTCTCTCAACATCTCAAGACAAATGGAGCGTTCCCCATCTTTAATTCATTCGGGGTTCACTCCTTCGGTGCAAAACGTACATAATTTTAATTCTTTAAGAGATTACAAGGAAGATACACATGCATACGCGCGCTCTTCATACTTGCACATACATATTTGTAATTAAGTGTTCTTCATTTAACAAACTCGTAAGAGTTAAGGGCCATAGATAAATCCTAGACCCTTCGAAAAATTGGCGGAGCCAACAGTCAAAACCTGTGGGGATCCAAGCTGTGAAATTCTTCAAGCTTTCTATTTTTGCAACACAAATATCAATAGTTTTTAGGTTGTTTTGCAGAAACCTGTGTCGTCAGTTGATCCTATAGATTATATAACTCTACAACTGCTTCTAAATTCCTGTGGAAATTAAGCGTGTCTACCTCACTAAAAGTATATAATATGGATGCATGACTTAGATATAGGGTACTTGTTTTATAAATCAACCATCATTAGCTAGTAAGCCAATCATATTCATGAAATTATATATCCATTTCTACATCAGTTGATATATTTTGGAGAAGCATGAGAGGTGCATATTGATTTTAAAAGTTATCCTCTCGATACTTATCTACCTAGTTGTCGATGAATTAGTAACCGATTGCAGAATTCATATATATATATATATATATAGTCTATCTGTATGTAAGGGGTAAGACTGATATGAAACAAACAAAGATGCAATAACTCCTTAGAGGTAATAACTATATTCTTATTGTGTCGAATGGTTTTTACTATATCAATCTTACAATTACAAAGTATGAAAAAAAATTCTAATCTAATCTGCCATAACATTAGCATAGACCTCAGGTATAGTGGTCGGCGGCTAGTAGTAGTCAGGCTTTTCCAATTTTAACTTAATGAGATCGGACATTTAGCTTGTGGCTTATCTCGGGTAAGATTCATTGTATTGGCCTCCTCTCCTCTAGGGTTTTATATTTATAACCTCGGTTGTCCCATTGTCTAAGTAAAACTATATAGATACGATTCTACTAGTCCTGGTTAGGTTCAAGTAGAGCTCTGTATCTCTTTCCTTCTCAGGGACACTTTTCTTATCTGCTCCAGACTCTATCCATACATATAGGGTTGGTTTTCTTATAGAATACGATATATGGTACTCTGCCGAGTTATATACACGTACGTGAAGTATCCCATATCTAGAACACTAACAGAAGCCTTTGAACTCTACTTAAATGAAGATGTCGGCTAATCCAATTGTCTCATAGATCCATACTAGATGTATTTATAAAATTAGTAAATTAATTTAAGAATTAACCTTAATACTTACCTGAATTAGCCGGCTTAATGCTTCAATCTTTACCACCGCATGTACTCATCTCCTAGTTTTGGCCGCGTAAGTATAGCAATGCTACCATCGATAGACTAGCCTAGCGATTTTCCTCTGTACAGTAGTTGTCTTGACCAGCTAGTCTTGTTCATGATGATGACTCTTGACTTGAACTTCTCAGCATGCCAACATCATAGCAGATGACGATGACTTCTTCAAGACTTGATCAACATTTGGCAACCCATCCTATAGGCTTGGATCTCTAGATGTGTCGTGATGTTTTTTATTGATTAATGCGCATGTCCGATCCACACTGTTTACGCGCATGAGGCAAATTGGACTAGGCGGAGGTGTGTGCCGAGAGGGAGCACGAGAGTGAGCGGATGTAGGTCCAATGCGATGGCAAGCAAACACACTGAGGCCTAGGAGGTCTGCTTAGCTCTAGTACTAGTCTTTTGACTTTGAGGTCCTTTCGTCGGGGTTGCTGGAGTTGTGAGCGTGCTAGTCAATTTGACCCTGCAATTGATAAGGAAATAAGCCAATAAGTCAGTCGGCCGATGGGCCAATACAAACTCTTACTATTAGCTAGTCACCGATAGTGTTGAGATAGTCATCGGCTACGTCTAACGTACTCTTGCTATCGACTGGTTGTCGATAGGGGCTGAATCACTCGTCCATCGGCTGAAAAGCTGATGAAGGTGTAGACAAATGGTGACAAAGGGAATAAAAGACACATCGGTTGTAGAGCTGATGGTGTTCTAAAATAAAGTAGTCAATAAACATGTATATAGACTCCTTCTATTGGTAGTTTACCTATAGAGGGTGTAACACTCGTTCATCGGCAAAAAAACCAATGAAGACATAAGTAGATAATAAGGAATAGGATAAAAAACATATCGGCTGTAGAGCCGATGATGCTCTAGAATAGAGTGGTCAATGAGCATTATGTGTAATCCTCCTATCGGCTAGTTACCGATAGAAGCTGTAGCGCTTGTTTATTAGCCAGAAAGTCATTCAAGACACATGCGGATAGCAAGGAATAAGATGAAGTATACATCGGCTGTAAAACCAATGGCACTTTGAATAGAATATAGGATGGCGCTTCAAATAAAATAAAGGACACATCGACTGTAAAGCCGATAGTGCTCTAAATAGAATATGCGATAAATAGTAAGGAGTGAGACCAGATCTTTTGAAGATATGAAAGGCTAGATCGGACGTGCGAATGGAAGAAACCGACGAATCCATCGATTAGCTGAGCCGATGAGAGGAATTCTCTAAAGATATATGTATATCGGCTAAAATGCCGATATACTAGGCATGAGACTCAATGTGTGGATAACTCATTGGCCTGCCGCTTTGATGAAATGTTCACGTAAAGACCTATTAACCTACGGCTCAATCTACTATCAGTGGTCTAGTAGGTCAGGCCTAACCAATACAACACAAGATCGATGGCAGAAGAGAGAGCTTGATAAGCCAATAGAACCACACGAACGTGATGTGATGCATCTAATCAAACTAAGAGATCGGAACTAACCGATATAGCCTTAGGCAGAATGGATACACTAAAATAGTGGCAAGACTTACCCTTCATCGAAGATTGGACTTAATTGATGCAACCCCGCGTCGAGAGCCAGAACCTGCGGGTAAAAACCTAGATGAACTAGGGTTGCAATGTGCCGAAATTGATTTGATATGTGTGGATGATTTACAAGGTTCCAAGGAATCTATATTTGTATCCTGAAGTTACAAGAGTCCGACAAGGTTACAAATAACCTTCGGACATTATTTTTCAAACATAAAAGGAAACTATCTCTAAAAAGGTAACAAAATTAATTAAATTTATCTATCTTATAAGATATATTCTATAGAGATAAAATATCTTACTGTGGTTTTCACGGCTCCTCCTCAGACTTGGTCCCATCTAAATAACCTTCCGTCTTTGACTGGACTGAATCCATTCTTAAACCATATGACTGGCTCTTTCTTTGTATCAATCAGACTCTTTTTATAACTCTATTGGCTCTCTAATCCTGTCTACGGGGCTTACCAAATTTTGGTGCAAATACACACATATGATGATATACATTCATATGCATATGTACATATGGTCATAGTAGATCTATACATGTATTACATACATATGTACTGAGGATAGTGCATACTACTTGGTGCATGTAATGTTAGGCCTTGACGACTTTGCTTCAACGTCACAATGCGGTGCATGGAGATTCTTGATGCCAACCAACATCGTTGATATAGAACAATAGCTTGGCCAAGCATAGCATCATGATCAACCAATTTGATTTGGTCAAATATTTGGCAGCAGCCATCAGTTCAGGCGTAGTTGGCCCAAGCCCCCTAAGAGCCTCATGGTTGACAATTTTGGACTGTTGTCTTTCGTAGCAACAATGCCTAGAAACATGTAGATTCTATTGATCCTGATGGAGTTGATGAAGATCGAGACGGTGATAGTTCTGATTTAGAGGTGAACGAACTTTGGTCAGGTTGTATCTTCCATTCCAAAGTTGTCAATCATCCCTCATTGGAAAATACACCTTTTGACATCATGTCTTTACGAATTCTCTGAATACTAGTGCCCTTTACCTAGCGCACCAATGTTGATGGATTGGTAGCCAATTGTAATATCTGTGTATATATGGTTTATTTATACGTAGGGTGTAAAGTTGATATAAAGATGCAAACATATATTTAAAGATACATGAATTTTTATACATGTTTGGATCCTTAAAGGTAATGACCCTATTTTTATTTGGTCAGGTGGCCTCCACTATATTAATCTCATGAGTAAAAAATATAAAAATAAGCCCCAATCTAGTCTACAATAATATTGGATAGAGCTAAAATATGGTGGTCAACAACTAGTAGTTATCGGGCTTCTTTAATCTTAACTCGATGAGATCAGACATATGGTTTGTGACTTAACTCAGGTGATATTTGTTGTCTAGGCCTCCTCCCTCTCTCTTAGAGGCCTTGTATTTATACCATTAGTTATCCCCTACTTTAAGTAGGATTAAAGAGACAAATATGAATACAATCCAAATAGTCTTAGTTAGGTTTAAGTAGGACTTTGTATTTTTTTTCTTCTTGAGAACAACTTAGTTATCAGCTCTAGACTCTGTACATACACATAGGTTGTATACTTTGTCGAGTTATATACACGTATGGAGATATCCCATTTGTGATAGCATGGGCACGATAACTAGTATGCACACCGGAGGTGCAGTCCTTTCTTAGTCCTCTTATACTAGGAAAATTCTCTCATTCCTCTTAAGTAGTCTACAAGTTGTAATTGTAAGCTTCATCTACTGAACACCATGTAAAATTGGGTAAGACACGGAGGCCATCTCCAATACAGGCCGGAGCTGGCTAGTATGAACGCTTATGAAAAGGTAACGGTTTTTCTTCAGGATACAAGAGGTGCTAATCTGAAAATATCATCCCCGATAAAGTTCTCTTGGAACCATTTAAGCATCAAGGTGAAGGTACTTGTGTTAATTGGAGGAAAGAATTGAGCTAGACCCTTACAAAGGTTTCTGATTTTATGGGCATATTGTCTCGCCTTAATATAAGCACCCTTATATCAGGCTATCAGCGTATTGCATTGGTTCAAATCAGTAATGAAAAATAATTAATATAATTAACAAATATTTAGGGTGTGTTATATGCTCTGCGCCGACCGGCCAGCCGGACTGAGGTGGTGTTGGAGATCTTAAAACAGTTCAAGAAAGCAGTACTACTCATCCACTATCAAATTTATTATTGTGCTTTAAAATCAGTGTAAATCACTTTGGGGAGATCAAGCGTAAAAGCGTCTCTCTCTCACACACCCTACATGTATGTACGGTTTGTTAGTCCAAATTAGTGTTAAGTTTTCACTAAAACTCTCCTGCGGCTTCGCTAGCTTAATGATTAATCCTATATACTTAATTATATAGTTGCTCCTCACTAAGCATCATTAATACTAATTATCTCTTCTGCCACATCGCCTCTATTATTTCTTGCCTTTGGATTATTCATTTGTAGTGTAAATTGTTTCTATTAACTCTCATGAAACCATACACATTATCTCAACTAACTTTTCTTTTAACCAAACCACCTCACTTATTTTCAGAGGATAATTGACTTATTATGTTTATTCTCTTATGCAGCAAACATCATTTGAATATTTCTAACATTGAGTGATCTATGAAATATATAGTTATATATAAATCACGTGATGTTAAATCATGTAGCTAAAAATTAAAGCAAATTAATTGTATACCTCATGTTTACTTATTTCCGTATAACTTTTTTGTGATAATATGTGGGTTTTTATCTAAGCATATAGGGACATACATATCATAGAGTTTGTGTGTTTTGCTATTCCTTTATCTAAAAATATAGTGGGTGTTCTTCCCTTGAACACTCTTATGTCTCCATTTATTGGATATATATATATATATATACATATCATGCCCATGACGCATATATTTAGGCAATTATGAAGTAGTATTACTATTTGCTTAATGTGGCACTTTCCTGGACTGAAACGTACGAGAATGTGCTTTCGGGCCCACTCAAGGCCTTGTCATTACTGGGCTGAAACTCATCAGAATGAGGCCCACAAAAGATAGGATCAAGACCAACATGCACAACTAAATCATTTCATAGATTTCCTCTCTTCAAGCTGTCATAGCGGGTACGTAATGTCGTCCAAATTGGGAACTGAAATAAGGTGATGGTGGACTGCACCGTCAAGACAAGAACCCAGAATATCGGCTCACTTTTCTTCTAGCTAGTTCGTAGATTCTTTCCCTTTTTATTTTACCTGAACTCTCGGTTATTTAATTAATACGATCATTGTGTCCCAGTGTTTAATTAATACTATCCTCGTCTTATAAATTGGTCTCCTCGGCGGTTAAGTTGGCGTGGATAATAAGCTAGCTCAGCTCGTTAAAGCTTGGCTTGCTTAGGCTTGTTATAATAAGCTAGCTTGATTCAGCTCATTAAATTTAACAAGCTAAAAGTCTAGTTTTTCAGTTGGCTCCAACTTAATTATATCACCTTTATTATTTTAAGTATACTAGTTTATCATAGGTTGACATAACAATAAACACTAGCAACTAAAGAGCCTACTAAATAAAAATAAAACTAGTTTGGAAGTAATTTATGTACTTAGTTATCAAGACAAAACGTAGCTGGTGAGATGACTAGACCCACTCAACTTGTTACGACTACAAGTTTAATTTGATTCAAGCTGAGTATGAGTCGATTTGAGCCACAAACTGTTGCCCTATTGGGCATGTTTGGAAAGATGAAAATTCTTAGAAGCAATCAATGGATATATTTAAGCTATTAGATATGGCATATCCTACGAACATAAACATATGATAATTAAAAATACTATATAGTCAAAAATGAATGGAGAGAAAAGAAGTTTGCCCCGAGTAAGATAAGGACTTGGAAGTCCGATCTAAGTATGGTAAGGACTACTCTATCCATGTTAAGATAAGTTATCTCAAGTTCTACTTAGAGAAGATATTGATCCTAATATAAATATAATATCTTCCTTAGAGGGAAGAACATCAAATCATAAGTCAAATAATCTTAGCCATACTGAGTCCACAGCTTGAAGTATTACATTCATAGCCACTGACTACTGTTGTCGACTAAAGCTTCTAGCCAATCTCATCAAGTTTAGTTCATAGGCTAGATTAGACAACTTCACATACTTTGTATTTGACGTGATCTATTCACTGAGAATATATATAAACTAAATTAGGGTTATCACTCATCTTGAGAGCCCAAACTAATATAAACTCCTATGTGTATATGCATCTCAATGAATATCTTGGTATCAAATGATCTATTGGTCCTTTAATACTGTAGTTGGGATATGATAGTATTTAAGGTGATTATATCACACCAAGTATATAAAGTACAACTACTGAGTGTTAAGAGTCTATTATTTAGAGGAGCGGAAGATTCTTGTAGTAAACCCTGTTAAGACCATAGAAATTGTATTGTTAAAAAAGATTGGAAAACGGTATCTCTTTTTTTTTTAAAAAAAGAATGTCATGTGGACTATCATGCCTATATTTCTAAATTGATTTGCTAATTAATGAGACTTTGACATAATGCAATCATAACCACTTTAGGGCATGAACAATGGTTTAGATGGCTATTGTCTACATAATCATTCCATGTTATATATACCATATACTGACAACTCATACAAGCAATAAGTTATCTGTAATATAATTAATAATTAGGTGTATAGATAGTTTATGATATATATATATATATGGGGTATTAAGTTGTCTATTACACCATTTGTTGATCAACAGACGGCAATTCTCTCCTTTTTCTCTTTTATCTCATCAAAAATCCTACGGCTCTACTCTCAGACACTGACAATACATCATCCTTGATCCCCAAAGACTGAAAACTACCTTAGACGACTAATTTAGAGAGGTAATTCGTCAGTTTGAAAAGTTAACACGTGAAATATTGTCCAAGCCCTGCGTGTGTGTGTTTAAATTGAGGAAGGAGAGTACTTAAGAATGAAGAATTGATATCTCCACGTTGATATTTTTTTTCGCATTTGATGCATGGCCACAAATCTATAACAACAGATAGGGGCATTCGAATATGGAATCGCATCATCTGATGAGAAAAATTCCTACCCATCATCTCGTTTGATTCTCCATGTTTTTTTCCTGTACTTTATTTCTTTACCTTCCTTTCGAAGGAATGCACAAAATCCATCAAACAAAATGACAACAAATATAACATAAAATATGTCTGCATAATTTCCAGTCCAAACGAGGAAGGAAGAGCACACGAGCGACTTAATTCGTCGAGAAGAAACCAAATTACTCCATCTAATTTCCCAACGAACCAATTATCCCATTTCCTTACAGTTGGAGGTGCTGTGCCGACCACGCCTTGACTTTTTCCGTTCCTACGTGCCACCCACTCTTCAAACCCATCCTGTCCGTCCATGTCCACCCCTCCCCTCATCCCATCCGTCCGATCTTTCCCACGAGGCCGCGACCCATTCCCTCCAACTTCCAAAACCGCGTCCTCCTCCTCCCCTCGATTACGTCGTCAAGAACCAGACGAACGCCTCGTCGTCTTGCTCGCCATTGCCCCCTGCTCTGCTCTGCTAGCTGATCCATCGCCGGCCATGTCGATCCGCAAGGCGCTGGGAGCAGTCAAGGACCAGACCTCCATCAGCATCGCCAAGGTGTCTGCCGCCGTCGCGCCGGAACTCGACGTCGCCATCGTGCGCGCGACGTCGCACGAGGACTCTCCCGCGGAAGACCGGCACGTGCGCGAGGTGATCAACCTTACGGCGCACTCCCGCCCCTACACCGCCGCCTGCGCCGCGTCCCTCGCGCGGCGGCTCTCCAGGACGCGCGACTACGTCGTCGCCGCCAAGTGCCTCGCGCTCGTCCACCGCCTTGTCGCCGACGGCGACCCGCACTTCCGGCACGATCTCGTCCGCCCTGCGGGGCGGCGCGGCGCTCCGATGCTCGCGCTACTCGCCGACTTCCGCGACGAGGCGCACTCCGCATCGTGGGACCACTCCGCCTTCGTCCGCGCCTACGCGGTCTACCTCGACCACCGCGCCCGCTTCCTCATCTCCCTCCACCTCGCTCCGCGCACCGTGCGCTTCGCCGACGAGACAGGATCGTCGCCAACGCCTGCGTCGACGGCGACGTCGGTGCACGACATGGACACCGAGGCACTCCTGGGCCGCGCGCTCCAGCTTCGCCAGCTGCTCGACCGCTTCCTCGCGTGCCGCCCCTCCGGCGCCGCCAGGAACAGCCGCGTCGTGCTCGCCACGCTCTACTCCATGGTCAAGGAGAGCACACAACTCTGCTCCGACGTCGCCGTCGTGCTCGCCGTCGTCCTTGACCGCTTCTTTGACATGGACTACCCCGACTGTGTCAAGGTCTTCGAGGCACACGTCAGCACCGCCAAGCAAACCGACGACCTCCTCGCCTTCTACGCCTGGTGCGACGACGTCGGCCTCGCTCGCCCGGCCGACTTCGCCGACGTCAAGCGCATCGACGACAAACTCCTTGAGACGCTCGAGCAATTCGTGCGAGAGCGCGGCAGGACAGGCCAGAGCTCGCCGCCTTCATGGCAGCCTTTCCAAGATCACCAACCTGCCGGGAGCGACGAGCCCGACATGAACGGCATCAAGGCGCTCCCGGCGCCAGAGCATCACGCTGCTGCACCACCGCGGTCAGCGGCGGAGAAAGTTGCACCGGTGGCCAAGAACACGGCTGAACAAATGGCGCCGCTGCAGACTGGTGACCTCGTCGACCTCAGGGAACCCGTGGGAGACGACCAGGAGAACAAGCTCACTCTAGCGCTCTTTTCCGAGCCACCGGCGGCGAACGGCACGGACGGCGAGTGGGTCGCCTTCCCGTCTGACGACGCCCCCGAGTTGACCTCGGCGTGGCAGACGCCAGCCTCGGAGACCGGCAAGGTGGATTGGGAGCTGGCGCTGGTGGAGACGGCGAGCAACTTGTCGCGGCAGAAGGCGTCCATGGGCGGCGGGCTGGACTCGCTGCTCCTGCACGGGATGTACGACCAGGGCGCCGTCCGGCAGCAGGTGGTCGCGCAGGCGGCGGCGGGGAGCGCGAGCAGCGTGGCAGTGCCGCGTCACGGCGCGCCCGTCCTGGCGCTGCCGGCGCCCGACGGCACGGTGCATACGGTCGGCGGCGACCCGTTCGCGGCGTCGCTGTCCGTGCCGCCGCCGGCGTACGTGCAGATGGCGGAGATGGAGAGGAAGCAGCAGCTGCTGGTTCAGGAGCAGCAGATGTGGGCGCACTACCGGCAGGGCGGCATGCAGAGGCAGGTCGCCACGGACAGAATCACCGGCGGCGGCGGCGGCGCCATGCCGATGCAGAGGCAGTACGGGATGCCCTTGGTGTCGTACAGTGGCTACTACTGAGCAAAATTTCATCATGCCCAACCATTGATGAGAGAGATCAAATTCGATAAAATTGTGAATAAGATGTAATCCGCTCTTGCGAGATTGATTTGATTCGTCAAGAGAAGCGATGAACTTGTTGATGAGTCGTCCTACACATGTAATAGTTGTGATTATACAGTGTACACGAATGAATAAATCACTGATAAAAATTCAGTTTTGACGGTTATCTAGCTCGATCGCATTTGTGATTTGGACTTTTCAGCAGTGGTTGGCCAGTTCTTCTTTCAACTTTGGCATTCATTCTTTTAACTCAACAACTCAGGAATCCATTCAGGGGTTCAGGAAAACACCATTGCAGAATGTTTCTAAATTGAGAGTTCTACTTCTAAATTGCCAATCACTTATTATTCAGAGGCGACAATGTTGCTGTCTACACATATTCTCAAATGATAAAAAAAATCAGTTTTGATCATTGAGCACGATCGCATTTGCGAATTCTGCAGCAATGGTTGGTTGATTCTTGCTGCAACTTTGGCATTGCATTCTTTAAGTCTTAACTGAACAATTCAGAGATTAAGTCAAGGGTTCAGGAAAACGCCGTTGGAGAATGTCTTTTTTAAAAAAAAATTCAAGGGATTATGAAATCTTGATACGGGGCAATGTTTAATTAGAACAGATCATGGATTGCACAGATGATGCCATATGTTATTCTTGACAATTTTGATTCGTTCAGAGGCGACAACGCTGCTCATATGCTCTCAAATGGGCCAAAATTTCGATCTGTCCTTAATGGGCTGGGCTCAATTACCAACGATTTTCATAAGGATTTGAGTTTGATAATCCAATCCAAACATTCTTGGTAAGCCTAGCTCCTAAATAAAACTTCAAAATATTTATGTTTGGCTAGTTTTGTTGTTTATTTTCTCCCTAAACTATGCTGGAATTGATCGAAATGTTACTAACGATCGATATTCCTTTTTTGTTCTGTGATTTGGCAATGGAATTCAACATGAAAATTTAGAGATTTCGTATTTTTTATCTACATAAAAAGAAAAAAAACATTATTTCTGTTTCAGAGATGTCAGCATCCAAACCTACCTATGTTTGGTAAGCCAATGCCTCGAGTACCAAAGCTTTCAGCTTTAGCATCCAAACTAACACAACAATTAGCCAGTAATAATTGATAATTACAAGCAGATCTAGTAGAGCCACCATAATTACGCTTCATTGGATTCGATTCGCTGGTCCTTGTGAAGAGAAGAGCATTAACACTAGTAACAACCAATTGTCTGTCCGCTAATAGACGTGTCAGTCTCTCGAGCAGCTGATGTCATCAACCTGATAGCGAAACGATTGGTAACTAAAAACATTTGACAATGAACATATTAATTATTGATTATCAAAAGGTTTGTTTGATTGTGTGTGTCTTTCTAATGAAACATCCACCAGCGTTATGTGTGTGTCTTTCTAATGAAACTACCCGAAGATATTTTCCTCGGACTTTAATTTCCTTTTCATAAAAGATCAAAAGCATAAAATTATTATAATGATTAATATTTTATTTTAAAAAATAATTTATTTAATAAAGATTAGTTTAAAAATATTTATAGGATTGGTGTGAGTGCACGTAATGTGTTTAAAAACAATTGTTTTATTTATACAGATGACTTAAAATTAAACTTAATCAATGGTGTGAGGCCAGAATATACTTAGAGAGGAGAGTCAGTCAAAATATAAAACTAGAGTCAGAAGGCTTTAGAATCCATCTCGATTAACTGTGGGATTAAGACTAAACTTATAGAGGATTTAAGATATAGAGCAATTCTTAGACGAGATTAAAAATAAGATGGCATAGGGTAGATAGATACCGTGTAAAAATATCTTTGTAACGGGTTTTACAATTTATGAGTATTAGCACCGAAAAAATCATAAATAAATTTAGATTACAAGTGAAGATAAAGGATAGAATAAAAAAAGAAAATGATGTTGCTACAGTACCTTAAGGTACGATAGCATTGACTGTAAGTAAATTGATAAATTGAGTTCTACTTATAAATATAAATTTTAGAAGAGAGAAAACTAAACTTTAGGTATGTTCTTTTTATATATATACTTGGTAGATATATTTTAATATAATAAAGTTGATTTATTTTTAATAGTTTAATTGAGTTTTGTTGTTTGTTTGTGAGTGGTTAGATCGGTAGCAAGTTGGTAGATGGATCGGTAGTATTAAGGCAATCGGAGCACCAACAACACGATGATCGGATTAATGACAGGTAGTAAATTATACTTATACGATAGTAAGAATTTTCTTTTTATTAAAGAAAATTTGGTCCTACTGATAGGTTTGGTTCATGTGGACAAATTTAAATGGTAAATCTTCCCAGCGCCCACACCATTGTGCATACTACTAGATACTTAAAAAAGTTAAGTGTCGCTTCAGGTATTTTATAAAATTTTCGTAGAGAACCGTTTAATTTCTCTAACTTTCCTTTAAAAATCATCCAAACTGAACAGGTTATGATATTTTGTATTTCCTATGGATAATCTATTAATCTCTACTCCATTTTACAAGGCTATCTTTTGGCCAAGCATAGTTAACATAGATAACCAACAAATCAATTTTAATTTCAGAAGCCCGTAATAAAACTAAAGATACAATATTAATATAAAACATGTAGTATAACTTTTTAAAATATATAAAGTTGTTGACTTTTATTATAATGTTGATCATTCATCTTATTAAAATTATAGTGTAAATAGATAACCTTTAATAATAAAATAAATTACAACAAAACAAACTTATACTTATATAATCTCTAGAAATAAGATAAATGGCTAAAAATTTAAGATTGTCATATTATTTAAAATTAAAAACAGAGGTAGTAATTGTCCTTAATTTCCTAATCTCTGTTCGACTGATCAGTTCCAAAACGTGCCATATATCTGTGATGATCAATCGAATCAGTGCAAGAGATGGGGGACACAGTGACAATAACCAGGGGTTGGAACTGATTCTATATCAGTAGAGACCACACTGGGCAAGCTTAGGTCCACTCTAACAGTGGCCCCATTGGAACGATAGTGTTCTACTAATCGACATCACGTACGTACGCTCGCAAATGGCTTTGATGCATCTCTGCAGTTAATTTTATGGCAACTCAATTTTTTATCTCTTTCATGGAGACTCTCGTCACTAAGCTAAGGTTAATCCATTTCAGTAGTTAAAGCAGCTAACCTAAACAGCGCATCCAACTGAAGATTTTATAGTAAGAAAGTTTGGTTTGCTTGGGTTAATAAGAATCATCTGATGAGAGTGTACTAGCTACTGAATCATTTGGACCATGCATCCATCAGCTAAGAACTAGTACTGATTAAGATGGTGTCAGTAACTAACCTGGCTCTCCAAGTAGGATCGGTTATAACATGGCATGTGCATCAAGCAAGTAGCTAGGCAGGTGAAATGACTAACCTCCTCCTTGTGGGCCCAGTGGTTCATCTTTCCAGGTACATGCCACAGTAGTGATGTGTGTACCCATTCTCTGATTAATTACTCTCTACTTAACCTGATGAACCGTGCGAACCAATTATAATAATTAATAAGAAATCAGAAATGGTTCTGCAAATGACATGTGCTTAGCTCGACGATCCATGCTCTGCTCCTACCCACGGGAGATCTTCCTTCGATGCAAACTCACAAATCAGTAGGGCCTCTTCGAAATTAACCAGTGCAATTTAATCCAGCACATGATATTCTATTGATGCCGTAGGATGGAAATATTGTAATTAAGACTAATAAAAAAACATTTTAATAAAAAATATCTCTGACCTAAATAAAATAAAATTTAAGCAATCTTTTTACATATCAAACCGATTCTTTATGACTTATGTGCTGTAGATGCTACAATTGTCTGCCTATGAAAAAAATACAATTTGAGATATGTTATATAAAGTTCATATAAATCACAAAACCATAATTTTTCTCTAAAATAAAATTTATGTCTCTATGCCTAACCCATCTTCTATTTATATCTATTTGTAGGATTTAATTTGTCAGACTCCAAATCAAAGATAATAAATTAAATTTGAAACTTTCTCTGACGGAAAAAAAAATCCACGACGCTACAGTACCGTGTATGAACAGTACCCACGCGTGCTATAGTTTCATGCGCATTTGTTTTCCCATTTCTCTATAATTTTTTTTGCGTTTACACTTTTCAATTTTAGACTTTATCTAAAACCAACTCCACTTTTCATACACATACAACTCCTCTCATATACCATATAAAATCTTCAATTTCATATTTCTACGTAATTTTATTGATCATGTGAATATTAACTTGTTATTAATTTAGTCATAATCCATTATCGGTAATATTTCTAATTTCTCAAGACACACTAAACAAAACAACCGTTTTTAATGCAGAAATCGTAACTTAAAGTTATATACACTCACATCAATACATTTAAGTCAATTTTTATTAGTTAAATTATTTACAAATCCAACGTTTATTATAAAAATATTAATTATAATAATGATTCATCTATAGAGTATGCAATAGTAGTATTTTTTAAATGTTAATCGACAGAGATCTAAAAATTTTAGCAAATAATTTAGAGAAGAAAACTGAGCTTATTTGTTTGTTTGAGGAGCTAAAAATATCTTATCATGTGCAGCTCTGCTTATCACTGTCATCACCATATGGTTTGGTTAGCGTGATCTAATCATGTTCCTTTTCAATTGCAAATTGCAAACCTTACCCCCAGCTAATAACAACTGCTCCTACTAATCGCAATTTTTTTGTTAAAAAACTAATATACGACCAAAAGATTGCAATTTTGCCATTGATAAAACTCTGTATCTCCATTAGAAAGCTCCATTTCGAATCTGTGATGCGACAGCGCTGCATAGTATATCGGACATGGTGGTAAGAAAAAACAAAACAAAACAGAACGAGAGTAAGGATCACATCAAATGGTCGATCAATCAAAGGTCTTCTTGTCAAAACTCATCTTCTTGTACGAGTTGTGTGAGCCTTTACAGCTAATTTTCGTACTACTAAAATCTCTTGAAGAACTTCTTTTCGTGTCCCGTGCATTGCTCACCTCAATGCATGTATGGGACAGATGATTCAATGATCGATTCACAGCTATATAAATCAGCCTAGAATTAATATCTTCCTCACCAGCATTACAATAATTTCGTGCTAGTATCCCTTTCTCTACAACCACTAACTCATTTCTATGATTCAGTTCCAACATAATAATACAAAACAATTGCCGGAAAGAAAGAAGTACCGACAATACATTACCCTAAAAAAGACCTTTCTTATTTTACAGAAGTGCACCCTTCCTTGAGCCGCATAGCTTGCAAGATGTTGCCCAGAAAATGGAGGGAATCATTCTCCTCCAAACTTGCACCAACCACCATTTGGGGGAGAAAAAAAGATCATATACAGAATTAAGTTAACTATCTATGCTTAAGCTAATTAAAGGCCAAATAAAAATATCCATTATCTAAAAAAAATTAAAGGCCAAATGAAAGGGAGCTTTGCATGTCTAATGGTAGCTAGTATGGTAGCACGCATGCATGGAATGATGGGCCCTACGTTTATAATCCGCTTTCCTTTTCTCGCGCACGCACGTCTCCTTACCAGTTTGTGCCCACTAAATAATACGTCCAATAAAACCATTTTCACCACGCCGGAAAAAAAGAAGATGAACCATGATTACGTTCATCAATCATACATGCCGACTCATCCCCAAAGATCATGACTCCTCACTTTTCTTTTTTCAGTTTTGAGTGTATTTTGTTCATTAACTAATCGATGAAGGACCCAATCAGATTTCAAACATCTCCCTATTTTACAAAAAGTATATTTTAAAAAAAGTTTCACTATAAAATAACCACTCTGTAACAACTTTGGGCAGGTGGATATTTCATAAACATCTTGGTTGGCACACGATTTTATTAGAAAATTATAATTTTAGTCTATAAATATTGTTAACCTGCGGTAGTCAATATGAAATTCTCAGTTTGCTTTGTGTAGAGTGGCAAAAGAAAATATTAAGAGAGGCAAGCTAGAGACATTTTTATAGACCTGCCTTTGAAGAAGGGAAAGAAGGGTCCACGATAGCCAGAGCAACAACGCTAGGCGATTACCACCTAATCTAATCTCACCTGCGGTATAGGCAACAAGGGCATCAGATCACTGGCCGAAAGCAGCATAGCACAGGGGAGACTTCTGAAAAGAAAAGTCACAATACAATCCATTTTATTCTCCGAGAGACTTATGAAAAGGAATCAAAGAAAATTTATACCCTCCTATTCGAAATGTGGATAATTTTCTAATCCGTACAATTCATCCGTTAGTACTTCAAAAGAAAAAAAATTATACTACTTCATCCAAATTAATTCCTTTTTGAATCACTCGGTGCAAACTGAATTGTAAAATGACTTAAAAGAGAGACCATAAATTAGCGGCTGCAGTTACGAGGAATGGAACAAATTTCAGCAGTGAAAGATTCAAATAAATAATTCCAAGATATTTTACTACTACCAGTTTTGATATTTTTTCTTTAAAAAAAAGAGGAGAGAGACTAGAGAGAGAGAGAGAGAAGGGTGAGCTGAATAAAGAGGCGTTGGGCTCCTTTCTTTCCCTATTCCCACTCTGTATGTTGACGGAGCGCCCGCCCGCGGCACCCACCTCCACCCACTTCGCCTCGCCGTCGGCGGGTGCTGGTGCTGGAGGAGGAGGAGGTGCGGCCGGCCATGGGTCACGGAGTCAGCTGCGCCCGCACCGGCGACGAGCACGACTTCTTCCGCGCGGCGCAGCTCGGCGACCTCGACGCCCTGGGCGCCCTCCTCACCGCCGACCCATCCCTCGCCCGCCGCGCCACCCTCTACGACCGCTTCTCCGTCCTCCACATCGCCGCCGCCAATGGCCGCATCGAGGTCACTGCTGCTGTTTCTCCATCGCCATGGATCCCTTCTTGGTCTCTGGGACTTGCTTGTCTCACCCTTTCTCTTCTCTTCTTTTCCTTTTCTTGCAGGTGCTCTCCATGTTCTTGGATCGCGGGGCGCCACCGGACGCGGTGAATCGGCACAAGCAGGTGCGAGATCCCATCAAAACTTCTTTTTTTTTGCAGCTTATTAGTGCTTCTTCTAACTACTATCTGCTTTAAAAAAATCTCGTCTTTTCATTTCAAAAGAAAATAAAAATCTCTTCTTTGTTTCACCTTGCTTGCTCGTCTTCTGCTGCAGACGCCGTTGATGCTCGCGGCCATGCACGGCAAGATTGACTGCGTGCTCAAGCTCCTCCAGGCCGGCGCAGAAGTGAGCCAAACTGCAATATTGGTATGGTATTGTAGTATAATTCTACTTGAAAATGTTACTAATGGTTCGATTTCGCACCAGATCTTGATGTTCGACTCGGTGCATGCGAGGACCTGCCTCCACCACGCGGCGTACTACGGCCACGTCGACTGCCTGCAGGCCATCCTCTCCGCCGCGCAGACCACGCCTGTGGCCGACTCATGGTGAGATCCTGTCGTGTGGCTGGTGCAGCTCTGGATGCCTTCTTAGTCGTCTGCGACGTTGCTCACTTGCTGCTGTCGAAGCTTGGCAGGGGTTTCGCCCGGTTCGTCAACGTCAGGGACGACCACGGCGCCACGCCGCTGCATCTCGCAGCCAGGCAGGGGCGGCCGGGGTGTGTGCAGGTGTTGCTGGAGAACGGCGCCATTGTGTCGGCCTTGACCGGATCATATGGGTAATGCTGCTGATCTTGACATCCCGAATTTCTGGCAATAAGCTATTCAGCTCTGTTGATTCGTCACCCTTGCGAATGCTGATTCATGTGTTGTTGATGATGCAGCTTCCCTGGAAGCACGTCGCTGCATTTGGCTGCTCGTAGCGGGAACTTGGATTGCATCAGGAAGCTGCTTGCCTGGGGAGCTGATCGGATCCAAAGGGATTCGGCTGGGTGAGAACTAGATATCTCTGCCCTGCAGTTCTTGTCTTGGCGTATACAGCAGGAAAAAAATGCAAACATTGACGTGGTATCAAGTTTAGTTAATTGATTTTCAGGTGTTGTTTTAGGTGTTTAATAGAATCCCTGCAATCCTTTGCCAGTAGAACTCAGCCTAGTTACAAGTGAACTCACTGACCATTTGCTGAATTCACGGGGACTTTGCTGTTTTTCTTGAACTTGATCTGTCCTTCCGCTGAATTGCCCGTGCTCTGCCACTAAAATTTTAATGGTTTTGTTTCCCCAGGAGAATTCCTTATTCTGTTGCGCTGAAACGCAACCATGGGGCATGTGCAACTTTGCTAAACCCTTCATCAGCAGAGCCCATGGTGTGGCCGTCCCCACTTAAGTTCATCAGTGAGCTTGACCCAGAAGCTAAGGCTCTCCTGGAAGCAGCTCTGATGGAAGCCAACAGGAAGAGGGAGAAGAAAATCTTGAATGGCACAAAGTACTCCCGGCCATCCCCTTCACTCTATGATGATAGTGCTGATGACGATGCATGCTCAGAGGTATTTGAGTGCGGAACAATTTCCATGTTATCTGTCAGATTGGGTTCCCTTAAACGCATTTGGTAATTTAGTTTTGTGTGCATTTTCCTGGTGATTAAATGGGTGTGTTGATCATTTGGGCGCAGGTGAGCGACACGGAGCTCTGCTGCATCTGCTTCGACCAGGCTTGCACCATTGAGGTGCAAGATTGTGGGCATCAAATGTGCGCACCATGCACGCTGGCACTGTGCTGTCACAACAAACCCAATCCAACGACCCTGACACCGCCCTCGCCAGCCTGCCCATTCTGCCGTGGCGGCATCTCACGGCTGGTGGTGGCCCAAACAAGGTCAGCCTCTGATTCTGACAAGCCAGCATCCCCGCAGCTCACCCGAAGGCGGTCTCGGCGATCACACAACCTCAGTGAGGGCAGCAGTAGCTTCAAAGGGCTATCTTCGGCGATGGGCTCCTTCTCAAAGCTTGGCCGTGGCTCGAGTCGCATGGCGGACAGTGGCAGCAGTGCCTTGGACAAGCCCGAGCACGATCTATGAAGCAGAATGCACGGACGATCACAGCATCATCCTCAAAACATCAGTTGGTATCCAATACCCAGATGATTATCCAATGGCTATTTTGGAGCAACTTTCTGGATGATCCATGGAAAGTTAATAGACAGGGACTAAATAAGTAGAGCCCTCCACTCCCCTTTGTCTGTGTCCACTCTATTTTTCGGCTTGCTGGGTTAAGCTTAGAGCATATGCATAGGAGCTCTCTGAAAGACCAGAGAGAGCTATATTCATCATCTATCACACAGTGTTGGTGTGGTGAAGGATGCAGAGGGTTAATCGCCTCTAAAGTTAGCCTGCCATGGCGTGTGAGCTCTGCGCCGGCCTGACCCCTCTCCTCTGTGTGATGAATCATGCCTATTTTTGGCCTTTGTCTCGTGTTATAATGTTGTGAGTTCATGTCCTTGGTGATGCTGCAACCAGCAGCCAGCAGCCAGCAGGGTGGCTCATGGATCGCCAAGATTTGATGCTGCTGCTGCCGCTCCTGCTGCCTGTGTGACATCGTATGTAGTATGTACCGGCTCTTTGAACTGTAGTGGCGTGTCACTGTCTCTGCCAGTGGCACTGTCCATCATCGTCCGGCTGTTACAGTCGGATTATTGCTAGTAATGGCTTCGTTCGTAATGGCGTCAGCATCAGATGGTTTCTTCAGGCTGATACAATGAAGGTATTGGACTGTTGTTACCTGTAGCTGTAGGTACACTGGTTGTCCTTGCGATCTTCTGCCTTTTCTTGTGGTGTTGTGCTCCTGCCTGCAGTGATGTGAGATCCAGTACGTATAATCGTGGGAAGCTTTCTTGAAAATTGAAATATGTAGATGCTGCTCCCATTGGTTTATTTACGTATAATTGTGGGAAGCTTTCTTGAAAATTGAAATATGTAGATGCTGCTCCCATTGGTTTATTTACGTATAATTATGGGAAGCTTTCTTGACAATTGAAATATGTAGATGTTGATCCGGTTTATCTTAAACGCTACGAAGTATAAGCGAAATAAGACAGCATACAAAAGCGTATACATTTCACCAACTCTGATTAACAGTGATAGAAGCCTGCCGTGTGGACCGGATTGAGATTCAATGGAATTCATGGAGATGACAAGAAATTTTGGGCAAAAGCTTTGTTGTTATGCAGTCAGGACTATGAGAGACTAGGCTAGTGCTACTGTAGTTTGGTTTGACCAGGAGGTTGAGGACACAACACAACTTGGAAACCTTCCAAGTCATGGCTGCAATCCCACGTCAGTTTTGGTGAATTGACGCTTCGTGTGATGATATCACGGCTAGATATTTGTGAAGCTTGGCCATTCTATATAGTCCACATGATGATATGATCACTTAGACAAAAAAATATCTAGGTGCCACACCTCATCATGTGACAGAAACTAACTAATTTCTAAGTGCGATTAATTACTCTCCGATGGTTCATCACTTGCTCAAATGGCAGTTTTACTTATGCTCCCAGTGGGTCCAGATAGATGCTGAATTAGGAGACAATGGTTGTGTCATTTTGCTCCTGGAGAGCAGTGACATGTCTATTGGCACCTACCACTATCAGTGATGAATAATGTCTTTTTTTCCCCTGAAAACGAGATGCCATGTTCAGACCAAGTATTGAGCAGTTTCCTTTGAAAAGAAAAAAAAGGAAAAAAAATGGTATTGATTGTGTTTATGCTGCCTGGTCCAGAAATGGAGGGAAAGAAAGAAAGACGACTGTTGATGAGCGAACCTAACGCGGCATCACCGTCGACGACTCTTTCTTGGCTGCTTTCCTTCTCCTTCTCAGGGTGCGTGCCCGTCCCTGTAATGGAAACGATCAGTAATCCCACTGCTTAACAGATAATGACAGGCTAGTAGACGCCCATCTATCTCAGATCTTGACCTTTTTGTGAGACGGAGTTGTCAGTTAAATTGCAGCTGTAACATGTATGGCGCAGCACGCATCTCCTCAACCAATATGTCATAATGTTAGGACAGGTCAAAAGTTCACATTAATCCAAGAGAGAAATTATCACATTAATCCAAGAAAAAATTAAAAGATCTAGATTGTTTGATGGTACAGGGTCCAAATTACAATATGGTAGATTGACCAGATATGTTTAAGCAATACCACAACAACATAAGAAATACACTTGTTTTTTAATAGAAAACAAGCTGTACAGTACATACAATTCTACTTTCAAATAAACTATAATCTACCCCTGCACAATTCTGCGCACCCAGAGTAAGGTATGATTTAGGGTGTCAAACACCAGAACAAGTCTGAAGATTACATGATGACCGATGATTGGTATAAAATTTCCTGATTTTACAATATCATGGCAAAAGGAGAAACCTGCTTAGAACTTCGTCATGCCTTGAAAGGCTTAGCAAAAACCAAGTTGTGGCAACTTGGGTTGCAGGGATATTCACAATCTATTTCTTTCACCTCTCTCCTGTCAAAGAACCAGTCTCCAACCGCCTCTGCAATGGTCTATTCAGCGGATTTAACATTAGACCACGACCATAAAATTGAAGAAATAAACCAAGAAGATTAGGAAAATACTGACACCTTCATGTTTATGGTTAGTTCACTAAGTATTATGTGCACAGTGAACTAAACAAATATGAGGTAATGCCGTAATGGAGGCATGCAATCTACAACAGATGGCGGACGAAGGGATGTCCTGTGAGGCTACATTAAATATTCTTTATGGGACTTAGATGATGTACTCATGTAGCAGTAGCACAGCTGACTGCAGAGGAGCTTCCTATTTTTTATAGACTCAGAGTCCTTGGCAAACTGTTTATAGAGTCCCTCTTATCTTGTGACTAACAGGACATCTTTTTCTTGTACATTGAATGGTTTAAACCAATCAAAAATCTCAAGAACATCGTCACTGCAAATATTAAGTCAACTGATGGTCACCATAAATTTGCAAAGGCTAGTCCTCAACACAGGTTAACCTATAATTTGTCAATTTGACAGATATAATATTCCTTGCACTGTAGACATTTTTTTCTTTTCTCTTCTTTCTTTAGAGGATGAAAGCATTACCTTGTTGTTGACTCTAGGAGAAGATGGAGAATGCCAAGTCAAGGAGTTCAACGACTGACAGTGCACAAAGCATGAGTCGATGAAAAAGCCCCAGTCCCTTTTGTGCTTAAGTTCACCTATAGCATCATGCAATTCTTTCCTTAAACCTGCAAAGTTAGTTTGGCATAGCAAAACATGACTACAAAATCCTGAAAGCCAGATAAGTTAATTATATAATAAGACGCAAGGTGACTCAACCTTGGAGAATTTGAAGTTGATTAGAATCACATTTGCTAATATCCCGCCTGCATTCTAGCCATGAATGTTGTGGATCAGATGCTTCTGGAGCCAACACATGTTGCACCTGAAATGAAGAATTTAAAGAATATTTGACATTGATATTTTCGACATAACACCACAAAACTCCAATGGTGGAGATGAAGGATACCTGCCAGGCATCATATGCTGGATTAAGAACAAATATTGGGGTGGTGATGTCCTTTACAACTTCTCTTGGAAAGAAACACTGGAACAAAGTTAAGGGCCAAGGTTTAGCATAGCATAAGACCAGGGATAGCAAGACTTGATATAGATACATGCCGAATGATTGCATTTCCAAGGAATTAGCGACTAACCTGACCGAGATCCATGTTTGGACCGCAACGTGAAAACCTTCCCCCCAGATCCTGAAAAACAGTCATTCAGAAAAGAGATTTGAATATTGGAAATGGATAATTTTGGAGGGAAGGAAGGGAGAGAAACCTGAAGACGGACAACATCACTGTAGAATGCCCTCATGGTCCTTTGTCTGGAAATGTCCTCTCTGTAATGGAGAAAGAACATGATGAGCTAGATAGAAGCTGAAGGTAATGCAGTACAATTTTCCATCCTGTATCTTTTTTTTGGTTTGAAAATGGCACAAATGGTTCAATGTCTCAAGGAAGATAAGATATTGAAGATACTTTCTTATTACTGATCGACAAGTGCTAAAGGAGCATGCAACATGTTTGCTTGCTGACGATTAATGACTTGAAATGAACTAGTGACCTAGGTGATGCCATAAAGGAAACGTGAACTCTGAAGAAAACTTGTCTGGAAAGTCAGAATGAATGCATATGCACCACCTCTGGTTGGTCCAGGGATGATTTTATAACAAGACGTTACAGTAAGAATAATAAAATATCATCTCTTTCTACAATTCCATTTTATACATACTTCAGCACAAGATTTCCAAAGTTCATGCACTCAAATAGTTTTAGATGTTTTAAGTCTTCTAGTTACAATTTGTGCCTACAGCTGCAATACTCAGATTGATGCAGAATAGTAGTTTATGCATGCATGCAAAAGAAAAAAAATGTGGAAATCACAAAGAACATGCAAAGGTGATTTGCAAACATACACATCAAGGAAAAAACCACCATCCGCAAGACACTTAACCCTAGAATCCTTTGGTAGAAGTGAACGGAAATTATCGCAGTGAATAAAAGTGGCTAGCCCACCAGCAGAACATCCTGTTAGAAAAGCCTGAAAGCTGGAAAATATCAGCATTACACCGTCAGTATAACAGTTGAATTTCTTATATGGAAAAATAGCATAATATGTTAGATCAAGATATACGGTCATTTCATAAGTATGTGAATAAATACTATGGTAAGAAAAACATACAGTAATGACCACCATTTTTTTTTGGGAATAAGAGGGGCTTCCCCCCTCCCATTTCTAGTAATAGAAACAGTAATGTCTTACAGAACAAAAGGAAAAAAAATGCAGAAACCTAAGAGAGTAAAGAAGTTTTCTCGGCAAGTTGACAGGTGAGATGCCATCCCAGCTCACTTTGTCAACTGCCTCCTATTTGTGCTAAAGACCACCAAATAATTATATAGTACTATTTCATAGACAATGGTGAAGACTGAAGAGATCCCTTCGGTACCCAGAAAAGTGAAGTTAGACACCATTGCTGACATGTAGCAGGTCCACATTATTTATCAATCCCAAATCATTGCACTGACTAGCCATATTGTTTCTTCGGAATACTTTCAGTAAACAACACTTAATTGATTGCCAAATATCATCAGAAAAACACCAAAACTTTGTGTCATTCCATTGATTACCAAACAAATCAGCCAAAAGGACCCATTCTGTTCTTATGATGCAACCTTCCATATTTTTATTCAGTCAAGCTCAACTAAAAATGCATATATCCATACAAGGCAATAATATAAAATTAAGATGGATGTTTCATTCTTACATTTGAATCATGCCTACGCTTGAAAATAAAAAAAGAACAGTGGTGTGCTCGCAAATAATTACCTGTTTAGCATGCCTAAGTCCCTTTAGTAGAAGTTCGCTCATTACTGCTTCCCAGACACGCTGGCCCCTGAAAAAGAATTTTGTACCGTTCTACAAAGATTAACAATACCTGGATATCAGAATAAATATTGAGCTATTAAAAGATTTTATTGGAAACATGGGCAAATCAGACCTGCAATTCGTTCTTGACATTTCCAGAAAATGATGCCCCATCACAATACCTTATCTTAACTTTATTCCAATTGTAAAAATCTGCACATGGAAGACAAGCTAAATGAGACTACCATAATTTAGGAGTTTGAAAATATTATTCCCAAAAGGGTTAAGGAATTTATTCTGTAGTCAACAATTGAGCCTGATCACACACACCAAGTAAATAATAGATGGTTACCACTGTTTGAACACATGATAAAATATAAATGCACATACTGCTAGGTATATAGTATATACAGATGATGAAATATAATATTTATGTCAGAAACAATTGATGAAATATGATCAAATGGGTTAAGAGTCAAAATTACAATTCAAGAAATGCTCCAAGTCTCAACGAGGATTTGATGCTGCTGATGCAGCTGCGGCAGAAAACACTGTTGTAAAAAACTGTGGCAACAACAGAACTCAGGCACAACCACTGTACACATTGTATCAATGATGCAAATGCAACACAGCAGTTTGAACACCGAAGCACATTATTAATAGAAGCAAACAGACGGCTACTAATAAGAGGGAATGTAGCTACCTGGGTTCTGAAATTTGTCATTACTCAAGATACCAGCAAACTCAATCTGGTGTTCCATGTACCATGATGAACCCAGCACCGATTTCTGACGTGAAGCACAGGATCTCAAATTCCGGCACCAGCCTCCACCCTAAAGCTCATGGAACATTATAATTTAGAAAATCAAGAGCAAGCAAGAGTGGCAAAGACAGTAATTCAAACAAGAAAAACTGTGCAGACTAGAAACTGACACTCGGAGGCATCAATTAGCAAGTATCCACAAGGAAAAAATGGTAACAATAAGAAACCCTCTGGATACCACAGCATTACGTTTCATGAATAATATAATTGTGTCGTTCTGCTTACCAGCACATTGCTATACGCTGATATGCACCAAACATTGGTTTTTGCAAAACCATTCTATGCTCTTCGTTTCATTGACACCAGATCAGTGACAGACAGCTAAAACCATGCGTATCATAATCGGAGTATTTATAGTTCCTATACCATGACGGGAACAAGTTGAGCAACTGCGTATTCTTACTTGTGAGTGCAAAGTGCCTAAATCTAAAATTCGGTAAGCATGCATTGTCCTCCAAATTAAGATAATTATTCATGGTTGTGCATCTAAATCAGTAGAATTAGATCCACAAAAAGTTGCTGACCTCCAAGTGGAGGAGCCAGTTGTGAGATCCAGTGCCGGAGCCTCTCTGCAGATGGTACCCGGGCGCGCTCCCATCCAAGCACACTGCAATATCATCACACATTCACACTCAAAGCATAGACACACTCAACAACAGACAACTATACTAGTCGATGAGCTCTAGTAACCGAAGACGCGCTGCTGTTGCAAAACGAAAGGGGATCAAAATCGAGGTGAGGAAGGGCTACTGACCCGCGCCTTTCTCCTTGGCGCGGCGGACGAGGGTGAGGCCAACGAGGGACGACGACGACGGGGTAGGCGCGTGGGGCAGGGAGGAGGAGGCATAGTAGGAGAGGGCGAGGAGGAGAGCGGCGGCGAGCAGCGCGACGGAGAAGGTGGCCCCGACGGCGCCGCCACGGCCGCGGCGCCGCCACCAGAGTCGCAGGTGGTGGCTCGCCGGCGCGGAGGCGGAGGACGTCGGCGACGCCATGGGATCCGAATTCGATTCGATCTGAATCGGAATTGGAATTGGAATCGGATCGAATTGATCGCCTCCTCTCGATTCGTCAGATTTTTATACTCTGCTAGTGTGGAGCGGTACACTACAGTAGAGTAGTGGATTTTCTGATTTCCTCCTCTCTCTCTCTCTCTCTCTCTCTCTCTCTCTCTCTCTCTCTCTCTGGTTTGCTCGGGCCATTCCAACTTCCAAGTGAGCTGCTCGCGCGCTCAATTCAAACACTTCTTTTGGATGAATTCAAACCTATTTAGATGAATTAGTTTCAAATCAAACTCGTCTTTATAGCTCCTCCTTTATGGTGTTGAAAACACAATGGTTTGATTTAAGTAACACATCTTTTCGATGTAAAGGAAGCGTGCGTGTGTGTCTATATAGAGATCAAATCTACTAACTTATATATGACCATTTTGAATTGGAGGACTAGCAAATGAATTTTGAAGGATTCAAATTCCTTAGGATTATTTTTCGTATAGACCCAATTTGTGTAGAATTATATTCCTATGGTCATTTTCATAAGAAAACTAAATGTTAGACCTCTTGAATGTTTTCTTAGGTCTATTTTTTCTTATAATGTAATCGAAGGCTTCTATTTCTGTTTAATGTGTTTTCAGTTCTGTAGAATAGGGAAAAACTTACTGCTTCGGTTTATATGTTTTTTCTGTTCCTGTATTTTTTTTCTATCCTATGATTTAAACAGGGCCTAAATCGTTATCGTTCTATCATTCATATCTTCTGCTTATAGACAAATTGTTGTCGTTTTGAGAAAGCTCTTTTGTTTCTGTTTTCTTTTTTCAGAAGGTGAACAAAAAACCATATCAATCTAGTGCACAGAAAAAGTCAAAACAAAAAATCCTAAAAGAAAGTATGCACTGTATCATCCCTTCATAAAACTCAATGAAAACAAACAAACAAACAAAAATGCCGCCAAAACTTGCTCATTTCTTTGTGATTGATTTTGACTCACAAGAGGGAAAGTTTCATGTGCTCCTACCCTCTTAATGGATTGATCCTTTTGTACATTTGCGGATTCCATCATGTATGCTAGCAATACAATATTGGTGGTAGAAATGAACCGGTATGGTCAGGATTAGTTCATTCTGATGACCTCCAAATCTTGCCCTCTATAGAGATGATGATGATGGAGACATCGTCATGGTACTGTCGTCGATCACCCTGCTGAATCTCTAGTAACTCATGGAACTCCATCCCTAAAAATAAAATGCATAAAAAAATTAAAAAAAAACAATCGTAACCATAACTCAAGCAAACAGGCTGTAAAATTACGGGTAATGAAATATGCACTATACAATCATTGGTGTTCAAAGATGAAAACAATGGAAGACAAAAGATATGAAGTAAACATACAGCAACATAGCAAGCAAAACTGACCAGCTTGAGTGGCGGCACGGAGGAGGATTTGGAAGCTAAGGTACTTGGCGGGGTCTTCATCAGGGTACCTAGCGGTGAAGGCCTCCACCTGCGCAACCACCTCCTCGTTGGTGAAGTAATCGTAGAGACCATCGGAGGAGAGGATTAGGAACTTGTCCGGTGGCCCAAGGCGGTGGTGTCGGACGTATGGACGACAGCTGATGTATGGCAAGGTGCCGACGTACTCCACCCTGAAAACCTCCAGGAGGGCTTTGTTCCACCTCGGCTGCAACATGAGAAATTGATGAGAGGCTGTCCAATGCATGTGTTGGGAACCTGCCCTAAAGCTACTTCTCTTACTGCGTCTGCAAACCCAAATGGATTGATGAGAGGCTGTGGCTGTCAGAGCACCTCTACCTAGCTTCGTAAGTGTTGTCTTCACCAATCTCAAACTGTTTGATGGTTCTACTAGCACCACAGCAAAGCTGAACTAGGATAGCTAGTTATTTAGAAGTCTTTACTTTCTTTCTTCTTTTCTTTAATCTATCTAGTTAGGCTATGTGTGCATCCTGATAGTCACTACATATATGATTTTGCAGTATGTTGTCCAAATTTAAGAATAAAATTGACACACACCTCCTTTAGGTAGCCAGCTCCAAACGCTCTTGTCACCTTCAAAGAACCCTTCACCCTTCCATTGGTGATGCAGCCTGGATCGTCCGGGTGCTCACTTCCAATCCTTCTCACCTCCTTAATTCATCCATCAATCAAACGCAACACCAATTCGACGCATCAGAACCAAATACAATGCAATGCAACAGCAATCAATGGTGATCAGTGATGATCACTAGGTAGCACCTACCTTGTAGACGTTGGTGCTGTGATCCATGGTGAGCTGCAGCGCGGCGATCTCGCCCATCTCGCACGCGTCGAACTGCCGCTTGATCGCCTCCTTCACGCCGGCGAGGTCGCTGTTGCCGTCGCCGTCGTGGTGGTTGCCCCGTGGCAGCACCACGTGGGACAGGTCCGGCTCGGCCTGGTGCGCCAGCACGGCGCGGCTGTCGCCGACGTTCATGGCGTACACGTCGGCGCCCTTCATCAGTACTACCAGGACGCACGAACCCATCATCGCCAGCTCCGGGCACTCCGCCGCGCGCGCCTCCGCCTCCGCGAAGTACCCCTCCTCCGTCCGCCGCAGCGCGCGCGCCATCGCGTCGAGCACCTCTCGGTGCCGCGTCGCGCCGCCGAGGCCACAGCCACCGTTGCACTGCCCCGCCGCCGCTGGCTGCTGCTCCGGGAGATCGAGCTCCTCCTCCGAGAACACGCCGCTCAGCTCGCGGCACACGGCCGCGTACAGGTTGTCGGCGAGGTAGTCGGTGGCGTCGGGGCCATTGAAGCCGTCGTAGATGCCGACGAACATCCACCCGTGCTCCTCCGACACCACCACGTGCACCCTGTCCTCCCCGGCCTTGCCGCGCGCCCACTGCACCCTCTCGGCGCCGTCGTCCGCCGCCGTGTCGCCGTTCCGCATGCTCTCGTCGCCGTTCCTCATCACGCGCCGAGCCTCGCCAGTGCCGACGCCGTTGATCATGGCGGCGGACTCCTCCTGCTCCGGGAAGCCGCACGGCCCGGCACGCAGCAGCGACGCGACGGCCTTACGGAGGCGGCCGATGAGCGGCCTCTTGCTGGACTCCCGGCGTTGCCGGTTGGCTTTGATTTCTTGGAGGATCTGCTTGTCAGTGCGCGGGCCGAGCTGCCGCGACGACGACGCGCCCGACGTCGACGGCGACGTGCAGTAGTCCAGTGGCCCGGGGTACTGGCGCTGTTGGAGCGTCCGGAACGAGAAGGAGTTGGAGCTGTCGAACGACGACGAGCCGGAGAAGGACTGGGCCCCGTCGTTGAGGATGGAGGCGCCGCCCGTGGAGCTCACCGTCGACTGGTTCGACGGGAGCAACACGCCATGGATGGCGCAGGGGAAGGCCGGGCCCTCGTGGCACAAAATGTGACCGATGTGGCCGCGGCTCGCGTCGTCGTCGTCAACCGCAACGGCGCCGTCGCCGCCGGCCTGGTGACCGCGCCCAACGGCGCCATCAGCGAAGCACGGCGTCGCCAGCCTCGGCACGCTGTTGCCCATGGTGAGGAGAAGGCAAGAAGAGACGGCGTCGCCGGATCTCGACGCGCATCGATCGGGGGATCGAAGTGGCGCCGCCGCGGCGGGAGATGGCAAAAATGGGCGGCGAGGGAGGGCGTTGACATTGTCATTGCCTTAATGCTTTGTTTATGGAGTTGACCTTACAGGACTATCAATATATCTATATCTCTTTATCTATTTTTCTTTGCTTATATTTTATGCATATATATATATATATGTTGATTTCTTCTTCTTTCTTCCTTTTTTCTTTTTTCTCTGTGGCTCATGGAGTTGACTTTGTTTTGTTAAGTATAGTTAATTAACAAGACGGTTTATTTATATTAATTTAACTGCGACGTGTCGTGACGCCCTCTAGCTATAGCTAGTGCTGAAATGAAATACTACATTTTTATATAAGTCTCACATGTGAAATGCCAAATTCGTATCATCAACTGTGTGCAGGTCAAAGTCGAACCTGTCGTTATTCACTTCCAATTAACACAAACAGTCGATCAAATCCATCACTTAATTACCGTCTTACACTGAGAAAAGAACAAACACTACTGCTGCTTTGCACCCTTACCACCAAGTTTCGTGATTCATAATTTGAGCAGTACATGCTTGCAGTCGTTTAGCCACCCGTTACAGTTGAGTGAGCTGCGGAACCTACATAAAATATACCGACCCACAGGCTTGCTCTAAAGTCTGGTAGCGAATGATTTCAAACCGTTCTCTCTGAACCATTACGGATGATAGATGGTTCTACAGTAGTGTTTACTGTTTAGTTAATTAATATATACAGCGTATTTTGACTCTATACAGAATTAATGGGGAGAAATAAATCAACATATGTACGTCAGGTCATGATCTAAAATAGTTTTCATCTCAGTCACCGGATCAAAAGATTTCAAGCCATGTCATCATGTATACTCTTGTTTAAGATTGCCTTGCTGCCACGCCATGCCGACATTTCCAAATGCATCATCATCATCTAGACACATCTGACTTTCTAATCAATGCATGGAAGGTTCAAGACTAAGTTTAGAGTGTATAACCAATCAAAGGCAACCTGCAAAGTAAGAGAGAGAGAGCTAGCTTAGTACCGATCAATCCATTGACCAGTAGAAACGGTGAACTCTCAACAAATTAATTAGCAGCTGGGATGATTAATTGGATGGAGATGGATCCAAGTCAATGCAAAACACCCAGGTTGGAGTTTTATATTGGTTGCTACTTGCACACATAAATACTACATAACAAGTGGTTTTATTTCCTTATACAATGTGTATTTTGTTTTATATTTATATGTGCAGCTGTGTATACAATGAAATATATGTACTATGAGGTGAAAGCATCGAAGACGGAGAATATCATAAGGGTCTCAGCTTGCAACATGCATCATATATATATAAATATATTCATTGCTAGTTGTAATATTAATTGTTTCCTATGACGTCGAGTTGGATTGGACTTTACTTGTAGATCCTAATACTTTCATAAACAGGATTGAATTTCTAGGTGTGATTATTTTATTCATCTAGTGGATGATGCATACTGCATTGTTACTGGCTATTTCTTGCGAGTCATACCCGATTTGGCATTGGTGATTTTTTTTTTCTCTTGCACACGCATTGGTGAATCTTAATGGCCAAGGTTCCTGATCTTTTTTGATCTTGATCCATGAGCCATACACTAGTTTTTCTGCAATTAGTATTACACACATGTGCATAATTGTTAATTATTTATGAAATCATCCTAGCTAGAGCTAAGGTGGAGTTGTATGGGTGTCAGTAGCATCTATCTCAGTCTTCATACTCGCTTCATCCAAAAGAGTTAAGAATATATTTTGGGCCAACACGAGTGTCAGTCATATTAAGCTGACAATTTGGTTTAATATTATAGGAATGTGGTGTAAAGTGAGACTCACTCTATACAAGTGGGATCGAGTCTATATATATAGTTCAGTGGTCTAACAACCCCTACAGTCGTAGCGGGAGAGAAACGAACATAGAGACTGAAGCGAAAACTGGTGAACAAAGACGTGAATAGACCTTTGATCATAATATCGGCGAACTAGTACGCCGATGGTACATGAAGCATCCGAACCTATCCTAGTACGACCTTATCATGTACGAAGTGAATGTCTATCTCTATATGCTTCGTACATCGATGATGGATTGGATTGACGGTTATGTAGACGGTGCTGATGTTATCGCAGTAAACGATGGTAGCAGAGAAGATAGGTGCATGGAGCTTCTAGAGAAGCTAGCGAAGCCAGCAACACTCAACGATGGCGTGGGCAACGGCACGATACTCGGTTTCGGCGTTGGATCGAGACACTGTAGTCTAGCGCTTTGAGGACCAGGAGACTAGAGTATTGCCGAGAAAAACACAGTAGCCGGATATGGAGCGTCAAGAGTTGGGGCAGCCTGTCCAGTCCGCGTCGAAGTACACAATGAGAGAGTCGATGAGGCTGAAACTATGATGTAAGCCAGTGGAGAATGTGTCCTTCACGTAGCGAAGAATACGCTTAAACAGTGTAATATGAGATTCACGCGGAACATGCATGAAGAGGCACACTTATTAAACAGCATAGGTGAGGATGCTAGCGCATCAAAGATGTCTAGACCTATTTTGATACCATATAGGAATATGATAAGACTAAAAATCTAACTTTATAAAGAAGTCGAATTTATATATATTCACAGTCGAAAAAGATATATGTGGTGTTAGTAAGCTTGCCATGCATCAGAGATGGGTGCTTCTATGCTCCTCACAGGGAAAAAAAACTGCATGGGTATTAAAGCTCATGAGTGGTTCAGATTAAAAGTTAATTAGTGGATTAATTGTTATTAGGGAGGGGCAATTTCGTGTTTTAGAGACATCTGGACTGGTTGATCCGAGAGGTCATGACAGGACGGCGAGCAGCGCCGACAGCTTCCTTGGCCAAACGCTTCCTTTTGCATTGTTTGCCTGTAGACAGAGGAGGTAATAGACATCGCCATTGAGGCTCCCAACTCAACCGTATTCCCCAAGGCTGACAACAGAACGCCCACCCAGAATGCCATCATGTTGAAACGAAGCCCTCTAATCGCATGGATGCTAAATCAATCTTAATACTTGAGTTGAGTGTTACTGAAGAAAAAAAAAACTCTCTTTCTAGAAGACAGGATTAAAACAGGACCTGTTTTTTTTCCAGAAAAAAGTTGTGTTTCTAGTACTTCTTCTCTTTGATAATGCGTCTCTGCAGCTAGCCAAGATCGGCTGTTACACTACATGTTTCCCCTATGACGAGGTGTCTGGTTTATTTGATCTTTTTTTGCTTGTCTAGGGTACAAGAGAGGGGGTGCTGGAGGACTCGTATCCTCTGCCATAGCGGCACCTATTGTGGAGGCACTGACATGTGGGATTATTTTGCGCGGTGCTGGAGAGAACGGGATGCTCTTCTGTTCATCACTGAACATGGATTCTTAGACAGGATTAGACTTGATGTGCGTCGCCTGTCTCTTCCTACACTTCTTTATCCTAGTACTACTTTTCTTTGTATGTGCTCTTCCAGGTTCGTACAATTCAAAGATCATCTTGTCTCAAGGTTATTGTAACAACGTATCAAAATTCTAAAAGATTAACTGTTACAGAATATGAACAACTAAATGTTTATTTTCGTTCTGAATTTGCCACTGAATATTAGGGCCATACAAGGTTGCAAGATCTTTGAGGTGCAATGTGTTTTCTGATCATTGAGTGTGCAAGACATTATGTATGTGATCGTCTCATTCACCTCGAGTAGTGAGTGGTAGTGCAGGCTGTGTCCATGTCCTCTAGTCATTGACAATGTGTAGCCTTTCTGATTTCTTGAATATGGCATCCAGTGGAGCCTTCGTCCCCAAGACCGTCCAAGAAGCCGTGGGAATCTCAAGGAGGATCATAGGCAATTCGAACACCTCCCGAAATACCATCAGCTCCACCAAAAGAAAGCTAGTCCCTTTACCAAGCCAATATCATCGAAATCCTTGATGTTCCTACCACTTGTAAAGCCAAAGAAATTCCTGAACCATTTGATACACCTCCTATCTTTCATCTTTTATGACCCCATCGAAGAATACATTTTATTGGAGGATCGTCAAAAGGAGTATACCACAATCGGTGAAGTCCCACCATTTAACACTTAAACCCACCAAATATTGTCGACGTCATAGAAAATCAGAACGCGTGACAAACCGGTAAACCAAACTGAAGCAATAATGATCCGATGGCACATATAAACCTTAAGTAACTGATATATTGTGCATCTTAGCAAGTAAATAAACGCCATAACATACCTCATCATATTCAAACTTCAGGAGACAAGCCGTTGTGGTTGTAATTAAGACTGCAAGGCATGAAAATTTAGTAACAAAAGGCAATAAAATGCAACATCACTTGCCTTATACATGACGACCTCGCTCTTTGGCAGCAGAAGAACAATAAAACCTGATGATAATAATAAATATGTTTTGACACCTTAATTAATACACATCAACGACATACTGACCAATAAATAAAAAATCCTACGCTTAACCTGTTCTAAACAACTTCACAGTTTTGCATCTATTATTACACAGAAACCAAAATAACCAAAGGAACATGCCAGAATCTGTTTTCTCTCTTAATCCTTTATACAACTTCTGCAATTAAAAGGAATGCTGATTCATGAGCGACTAGATTAAACATTTGGATTACTGAGACTGTCTGCAGATGCGAAAGTGCACAGAACAATACAAGAGCACTTAATTCTAACTCCAATATCAATATGCTAAAGCTTTATGAATATAACTATCATTTTACAGAGAAGAAATATGAGAAGAATCTATTATTTCCATGAAAAGGACAGCACCTAATTCTGACAAAAGAACTGATTTTGTGGCTGCACCTAAAGCCTCACATAACAACTATGATTCTTATAAATCCCAGATTTCTAAATAAGTCACATTTCATGAATCACCACTGTCGAAGGAGGAGAGTAATTAAGTACTCCACAACTTTGATATCTACCAACTCATATTAGGCAATGAAGACCACCTAACCCCTTCTCATATTGATTCATACTCTCTGACTGGGACATTTAACTCCCTGACCATTATCTCTGCAACTAGTAATCTAATCACCAAACAATATTGGAATCAGATTAATACTAGGTCTGGAGTTACCGTACTTGTGAAAAGAGAGGTTTGAAACTTCATGCCCTCTGGCTGCCTCCTTTCTCATTTTCTCTTTGGCTTCCTTTTTCTGTTCTTCCTTGCTGTGGCCATGGCAGCGGTTGCAGCGACAGATGGAGAAGGTAGGCCGTGGCGGCGGCTGCGCGTCGATGAACGACTTCATCTGTACGTGAGTAAAGGCTAAGAAATAGATTTTTTTATTTATATTTTTTAGTAAAATATTTAAAATATATTTTTTTTGTTTGAAAAATTTACATATATGTATCTAATGTGCTTTGGGAGGATATTTTTTTTATAAAAAAATATCCTTTCAGAAGACGTGAAATCCAATATAGTAAACGTGTGTTGACCTCTGTTAATGTAATGATGTACCGATACTAGAAACGATTCTTTTGTTTGCCCAAGAATGTTTTTTTCATGATGGTGGTTGCTTACAAAATACCGATAGAGACTTAGAACATCAGTTTTCTTTCTTGGGCGTATATAATAACATCTGTCCGTATGTGTATATATATGTGTGTGTATATAATATTTCTAGAGATATTTAGTCTATATCACTGACATATGATGGTTTATAAATATAAATCATTAACGGTTTATAACATAGATAGAAACAGTTAGAAATACTGACCTAATTTTTATTGGGTTATACACTAATACATAGGAATCACATAAAATTGGTTAGAAGACAATCTTAAATAAATACTTTTTAATATGTGTGAAGTGATAATGATATAAAATTAAAAATTTTAATGACTATGGAGATGGCAATTAAAGGGTTAGAACATAGTTTTTTTAAGTGAAAATATAATTAATATGGGACTTGAATCGTTAATGAATACAATAGTGTAAAGGAATTTTAAATTGCAATATGATTTAAAATTTATGATTGTTTAAACGTTGTTACAGAATCCATGATTTTCTGCCTCAACAAATAGAAAAGAAAAAAAAGCAGAGGGGACGACGCTCACTTCATCGTTTTCCCCTCTTTCTCCTTCCCGAGTCGGTTTAGGTGCAATCACTTGTGAAGAAAGTCTGCTTGCCTGACTGGGCTTGGCCGCTCATTGAACAGAAGGTAGGAGATAAGAAACATGAGCCTGGTCACTTTGGTATGGCTTGGCCGCTTTGGAAAGGAAGGTGAGAGGGATCACAGATGGACTACGCAATACGGACGGGGTTAACGGCAAGCGAACGGATCTATGGAGCGACCGGAACAGAAACGATTGATACAGAAGACGCGGGCGATCGGACACAGGCATGTGCAAACGCACGGACGACGTACACGGGATTCAAAAACAACCTTTCATTTTTATAATAAGTAGAGATTAAAAAAAGAGTGGTTGCAACGCAACGGAAAAAATTGCAATAATATATATATATATATATATATATTATCTTGAGCAAAGTATGCGATGCACGCGTGAACCTCGTCAAAATCACCTGCATGGAGAGGGTGCCGATGCTATGCAATTGGATAAAAAAGAAGATGTGCTTAAGGCTTACAAGAGTTAGTTTTTACTCCTAGCACGTCGTCGAGAGCTGGGCGTGGAATCAATTTGACTGATTTTGCGGGGCCGTCTCCCTCCCTTGTTCGTGGAGACTCCTCTCCAGCTCTGTACGTGCAAGCAACGATTCCCTCTCTTTTGCTTCCTGCTTTCATCCTTGCTCCTGTAGCCAATCCTTGATCTTGAGCATAGGCTATGGAACTGGCTTATCATGAAGAGCCATGAGCAACAAATTGTAGTCTTTCGTTTATTACAGCTGATACGATTTTTGTTCTCCATTATTTCTCTGTAATGAAAATGCCGCTCCTGTTTTGCTGACCCTGAGCTGCCATTGATTACCTGTGTCAAGCAGCATCTTATTAGCGACTTGTTCCATTAGTTCTGTGCTAGTCTGTCAGCTGCAATAGCCGGTTGGCACCGACCTAGGCCGTCGGCAGAGGGCATGGATGTCGGATTATGGCGTGATGCACGGTTGCGTCCAAGATGGGCTGGTGGCGTTGCAGCGTGCAAGTATGTCCTATGACACAGATGCCACAACCAAAACCTCCTCTCTCCTACGGGTTAAAGTACGTCCTCCATCGAACTCATCATTGCACTATTCATGGTGTGATGTAGCATATGTGCCGATCCACAACTATATATGTTGTCAAGAAACTTAATACTTCGTTCTCTCTGCAGAAGTTGATCCACAACAATATCCTGTCTCTTTAATTGTTTGACACACATCAACATGTGGAATCTGTCTTAACCTATTTTAATATTTCATGGTAACAATATCCTGGCTTTCTTTCATTATCGACCATTCTTGACGATGAGGCAGCTGGGACCAGTTTTCATTTAAATATTTGTCACAATCTCTATCCACGGACTTTCGGTATTATAATGCATGGTTATGAACAAAAATAATAATGTTTTTTATAATTAGTCATACAATACTCATTAATGATAATAATTTAATAATTAATGATATCTGATAGTTGGTTGCTCAAAATTGGGTTGGAGCATGTACAATATTATAATGTTGCTTAGAGTTGATTAATATTGTTATTTAATTACTCTATTGTTTTACTACTATGAAATAATTGCTAAATGCTATCTTTGTAAAAGAACCATATTACACCTTTTTTCATACCATGTACATCTGCATGTTTATTGTATGAGTTGCTAAAGATTTATACCCCAGTTAAGATGTTGTCTACGCAGAAATCAGTTCCGACAAAAGGCGTGGCATGTTTGCTGATAGAGGTTTGATGCGATGCGCCTACATATGCAAATAATAGCGGAACTTACCTCTTTGTTAGAGATCGGACTTAACCGATGTAGCCCTATGTAGAGAGTCAAAACCTATCAGAAAAAATCTAGATGAACTAAGATACCGATGAGTCAAAATTGTATTGACATGTAGAGATAGATTAGAAGGTTTCTATGGGTTTATATTCATATCCCGAGATTACACAAGTTCGAGATGATTACAAATAATCTCCAAATATTATTTTCTAAACAAAAAATAAAACTATCTCTAAAAAATTAGCAAAATTAACTACTTTCGTCTAATTACAAGAGATATTTTACAGATACAAAACCACTCAGCTGTGGTTTCTATAATTTTTTTCTAGATTCGGTCTCATCTGAATAATTCTACCTAATTCAATTAAACCGAATCCATCTTCTGTTCAATCGGCTATTTTCATACATCAATCGGCATCTTTTTATAAGTCAATTAACTCTTCATCTATAACCGAATCTATTTGCGAGATTATTAAATTTTGACGTTAACAAATACTGTAGAGCTAAAACATCGTTAGTTTTTCTTTTTCGGTGTAGTTTTGTTCGTATTGAGGACTAAGCGTCTCTATTACTTAAGTATATTAGAATTATATATTTACATTTTAAGTTTGTACAACTGATTTCTTATGATAATTAAACAAGTTTATTTAAAAATTACTAATAAGTAGTAGGTGTGACATAAAGAGAACAATTAGGATCACATTTGATCATTATTTGCCGGAGGTTCTTGAAGCCGAGAAAAATGACACGTTAGGGAGAGGGTGATTCGCACGAGTACAGTGCGGCGTGATGGTTGCCATGAAGTCGGATGATGGACCTCAGTTTGCGGGAAGAAGGTGAACCGACACCTCGTGTTTACGGTGAATTCCGTTCATCTCTATTTATCCTTGTCGGCTGCCGCCCTGATAGCCACTGACGCACTGCCCTACTAATCGCCACTCTACTAAGTCTAATTACGAAGGGAGCTTAGGCCTTTGTGGAGGGAATGGTTGTAGTAAGAAACGGTAATTGATTTGCCGAACCAAAAGAATTTGCATCTGCGCTTCTCATGACCAGGTTGACGGTTGTGGCATCGAATCGTCTATAGCTGCAACAGTGAGGGTTTTTCACAACTCGGCATACTGCCCCGTGAGGAAGCCACCACAAAATTTGCAATGCTCCCGGTGATAGCACATCTAGATACTTGTTTAGACTTTACCGTGATGTTGCTAATAGGATTAACAACCGACTTTGATGACCAGCTTAGCCACAAATGCAACACATGCCGGTAGGGGGTGATGACGAGGACAGGACTGGGGGCAGTGACGAGCACGAGGCCTTCACCGGTAGCAGGCATTGGTCGGCACGACGATGACGCCGTCATTAGTGGCGAGTGCGAGGGTGTCACTCGTGGCAGTCTTGAGGACACAGGCTCGAGGTGAGGATGGCGTGCCTAGCTTTGGTCTGAAAAAAAAAAGTATAACTTTCCATGGTGCAAGTAGGTAGGCATGGAGGAAAAGAGAGGCGGGTGGGTACCTCTACGGAGGCAGTCGAACGTCGCCTCGGCGGCGACCTTGCAAGCGCCGACCTGCAAATACAATGCAACAAGAGAGACGCATTAACTGGCATATCATATAGTGCTTTCGATTAGGAACAGGATGGAGTGAGAGGAAAGAAGGGATGGATGCGACGACGGTGCGGTTGAGGAAGGGGCCGGCCATGTCGATGGCGGCGTCGATCTTGGGCGAGCTCGAGAACCCACCGCGAGCCATTGCCGTCGAATCAAATTAATTAACGTCCATGATCGTTCTATGAATCCGCTCCTTCTTGCTGTGTCTCCTCCCTCGGGTTCGAGCCTGTGGTGGCGGTGGGATGGGAGGTGGAACAACAAGTAGTAGACGCGGCAGTGGCTGACAAGACACCGCCGCCGCCATGGAGGAGGAGGAGGACCAGACACGCATGGAGGCCATCGCCGACAGCCTCCAGACCCGGGACGCGTACGCACTACGACTCCTTCCTTCCTTCCTTTCCTCCTCCTTGCAAGCAAGTACTCCTCCGCCTCCGCCGCCCGCTTCGCCCACCTCGCCGCCGACCCCTCCTCATCTGCTGCCGCCTCCTACGACTGAATACAGATCTTCTTCGGATTGCTATAGTCTAGCTCTAGCCTTGTGTCATCAGGTAGATCTCGGGTGATGACACCAACCAATTCCAGTAGCTGGATCGGAGTAGGAAAATGCAAGTAGAGTAGCTCCGTTTCTTTATTGCTGTTTCTGCTGTATCAAACACTGGATTTTCGGAGCTTCATTGCTACTAGACATCAACACAAACGAAATCTCATCAACTTTATGCTATCTATATATCTATCTATCTGCATGTGTTTTCTGCTATCTGAATCGAAGCTGCAATTGCTCCAAAGTTTCAGCTCCACTTGTTGTTTACAGTTGATGATGTTTGTCTGCTCACGGCACAGGTCAGATAGAAGAATACAGATTTCTTGCTTCTTGCAGTCCAGATTTCTTCAGCTTCAGTCAGACTCCAGCTCTAGCCTTCTGTCATCACAGACATCTCAAATCCAGCACACTGATGACGAATGAATCAAAGTACGAACAAACGCAAACATTATAACTTACATTTGTTGAATATTTGGGCGACGTGCGACTTTTGATCGGTTGGCAACGGACGACGGAAGCACTATGTTTTTTTTTAATATAGGTAAAATAAGATAGCGTGTTTGTTTAGCGATATCATGTGTAGGTCCTTCTTTTTTTCCGACTGAATTCCATCTAGCGTAGCAGTGATGAATTTGCAATTTGATGTACTGTACTTAGAACCACACTTGGATATTCATTTGAGGAAATCCACAATCGATCTTGCAATTGGAGTAGTTGGTGTATGCTAATGCCGCTTTTATCCCTACAACAGCAGAGAAGACTTGTTGGTTGGAGAAATTTGGTTTGTGGTGGATTAGCAGGGCCTGGTCCGCTAGCTCGCCTTATCACACGGGAACAGGACAGTCACGCGCATGCGCAGGGCAGGATCGATCGGGAGAGCAATTGCCAAAGATAAAGCATATAGTTTTATGACGGTCCGTGTAAGTTAATTACTACTTACTCGCTCCGTCCAAAAATATAAGAGCATAGAAGCGTAGGTTAATTACTACTTGCTCCCTCCGTCATCCAAAAAATATAAGGACACTTAGTCCATGTTAACACCTACAGAATGCAGACATACCCATACAATCCAATCCCTTGGGAAATGCATGAACCGAGCAGATCAATTGCCATTCTACCATCTGATTCTCTCGATTCCACCCGAAAGGGTGAAAAAGCACACAAGCAAAGCCCATCTTATCACAGAGTGAGCTGGTTAGGCAAATTACAAACGGTTGTCAATAAAGCTGTAAGCAGGCATGACTTGATATTAGCATTGAAATTTACAAGATTGCAGACAAGGATAATAATATTCTTTTAAGGTAGAGATACAAGGTCCAGACCCCAGGTACCCAGTGGATATTGGAGGTACTAATAAAGGCATAAGCATAAGGTAGATTTGACAACTACACACGATGCACACCCATGCCATACTCCAAGATGAACAAAATCAAGATGCTGCTGCTGCTTCTTCACTGGCAAAATACTTCAGTAGCCCCCAACAAAGGATTGCCTATTGTAACCCCTTGATGAAACACTATTCCCATATGTCTGGTGCTGAACGCCACTAGACTGTCCTGGACAGTCTCTAGCGAAGTGCCCAGGTTGATGACATTTGTAACACAAATCCGAGATAGCGTTGCCAGCAATGGAGCTGTAGTTACGACCAGTGAAGCTTCCACCTGCTGGTGTTTCCTGCCTATCCATATCTGCACCAACATGGCAGTTCTGCGCGCTGTGCCCATTGGCTCCACAAATGCTGCAAGTCTGCATATTTCGTGTTGTTGACAGTGTAGTAGACATCCTGGCGCTTATACTCGCTTGCTGTCCAAACTGATTTGCACCACCAGTATTCGTGGCATAGGCATAGGCATTGCTAGATGTGGGCGCATTGTGACCGCCTACCAGATCAGTGAAACCGGCGTTTGGGGAAGGAGTGCTTTGCCCCTTTGGGCTTGAGCCTGACCCATCCAGCAAAAGGCTGTCAATCGCTCCAAGAAGGATGTTGCTCTCTTTTGATGGGTCCAGTTTTTCAATTTTAACAAGGGTGCATTTCAAACGCTGCTCATCATTGAAGGTTTCTTCCTTGACTCGCAATTTCATTAGATATAGATGCCACCGGACCCCTTCTATGATCTCTGCAAATTGTGCATCATCTTGGTCAACATCTCTTATCGAGAAAAGTTCTTCTGCCTTGCGACCAAAGATCTGCTCACCAGCCTCCTGGAAGGCATTAACATAGGTACTACCAGTGTGGTCTTGGATCTGGAAGTTAACCAAGTACCTATATTCACAATTTTGAACACTCTCATCACATCTGTCACAATGCCACATCCCATCGCCATTATTTATGACCTTTTTATTACATTGCTTCCCACTGGGCAAGATCTTTGGGCAAGCTGGATAACAAAAATTCTCAGTAATCACATGTGAAATTGCAGCCTTAACAGTGATCCAGTCTGGCTTCTCTTGTCGTCCCAATTCGTCATCCTTGATCTGTGCAATTGTTTTGCAGGCATCAGCCCAGCCCATATTAGACATTTCTCGAGATAAAGAAATGCAAGGGGCAGTTTTTCCTTCTGTCATGTACCACTGCCTCAGTCTTTCCACCTCAGGAAAGTCTGGATTTATTATTAACTGGGTTGAACTGATTGTGCCCGCTGATCTGCCACCAAAATCACTCACACGGGCACCTTTCAAAGCAACTATAGGGTTTGAACCAGAATCACACTGCAACTGCAACTGATGACCCTCAACATCACAGAAGTTTCCCCACAATGTTACTTCAATGCTCCTGCCAGATAAGTCCTTCAGTTGAATAGTCCTCCTTTGGGTTTCAGTGCCAGTCTTCCTCATTATTGTGGCAGAAGGGCTAACCGATGTAATGACACCAAGTAAATCAACAATGGTCTCATTATCCATATTCTCCAATTCGATGATCTGCCGGAAATTGTACTGCAGCCTGGGGATGCTGTTATCATCATCAGAGCAAACCTCAAGAGTTGCTAACCCGGCATCCAGAGTTATTTCATAATCATGGTTCAAAGTGTTATACTTCTTTGCCGCGGGTTTCACTGATCCTCTAGATATCAAATACACCTTACCAACTTCAATTTGTCCATAAAACTTATCAACCGATTCTTTCCAGCATTGCGCACGAATTTCTCCACCTTGTGCATCAAGAAGATCAAAGGAGAAAACTGTTCCTGAACTTTTGGCGTTGCTCCAATGCCTGATATCAGACTTTGCAGTCACCCTTGCCTTGATTGTCCACTTACCCTGATATGGATTCAATGCAGTAATTGGGATGATACGAGTTGCAGTGTCATTCCTAGCAGAAGGCCCTCTATTCATATAAACTGAAGGTGGCTGCTGATATGAAGGACGTGTAGGCTGCCCATAAGCATTGCCAGGAGGGCCAAAGCCTCCACCTGAGGCAGGAGCTGCAAACCTTTGGTTTTGATTAGGGTTCAACAAGGACTGCTGAGATGTTGGCCGCATCATGTTGGAATTCATTGTGTTCTGTGCTGAGATTGCACCATAAGAGCCACCAGCAGAGGCATTTGTAGGACCAGGTTCAATTGTCCGGCCAATAGAAGAACCCAACGTTCCTTGAGAACTATTATAGGGTCCACCATATGATCGATTGCTAGCAGCGTAGTCTGCCCTTGGTGCAATGGAGGACCCCAGCATGCTTGCGCCACCAGAATAGGTTCCATTACTACTTTGAGCCGCACTAGCCTGTAAGTTAGGGTCTTGCTCCTTAGTTAGACCCTTCGGCTCATAGTGTCTGGGGTTCCCAATTATGGCAGAGTCATTTTGCAGAATGTCAAGTTTCACAACAATAATAATCCTGAAAAAGAATTGAAGAATTGTCAACTACAGTAATACAAAGTGCTTCATAAAAATGAATGAACAATCTGAAGTTCCAAATAGGATGTTCCTCCTTTTAGAAGGCATAAGGCCAGTTTTAAATCACATCAACTAAACTGATACAAAGAAATTTAGCTCATAAAACCATAAATACAAAGAAATTATCAATGAGGATGATGAAATAGTGAAAAATAAAGACCCCTTCAGAATTAAATGTGTTTAATTGTGGAAACAAGAACAAACAAGGTACTTATTTATGAAGGCTAGTTTTACAGTTCAGCTCGTTGCAACATGCCTCCGTGACTTGTTTCATTGGCTCTAAATGGCAACTGAATGAAAGACTATACTCTAAGCATTGACTCAAAAAAAAACATGTTACTAACCAATTTACCCAGCAAATTAGTTGTAACATATTTACAGGTTGAATATTTCTTGACATTGGACAACTGGTAGCAACAATAGAAAATTAGAAACCCAAAGAGGAATAATCTCGTTGGATTGAAACACACACGGAGATAAAAGTGCATCTTAAACCAATACAGAGATGGAAAATTAAAGCTTCCTTAGAAGTTTGAACCTACAGATAAGATGGGGTAGCATGCAAGCCACCGTACATACTTGAACAAAATATTCGTTTGAAAGCTCAAAGCACTGAATCAACACAAAACTCCCCAATTTTACCGTGATGATTCAAAACAGGGACAACCTGATTGACTGTAACTTTAAAAAAAAACTCCTTAATCGCATGCCAGACTAGAATGAACAATGTTTCCCGTCGCAGCTGCCTGCTGCCTAAGAAGACAGGATTAATCCTTGAAAGCAATTTAACCTTCTCACTGTCCCATGTTGACATGAAGACCAGACTATTGTGTGAATCAGATGCAAATATAAATCACAGAATCCGTACAACGCAGCAACAGTGGAGCTCATAAGACAGGTATAGCATTACATTGTTGGCATCTCTAAATAACGAACACCCCAAAGGGGGAAAAGAAGGAACTACTATCTAAGAAGGACATTAATCCCTCAATTTCAAAATATAAGGTATATTTTGTTTTGTTAGGACAAGACTTTAACCAACGATTAATCTATTAATATATCACTTATATGACACAAAAGTATAATCATAAGAAAGTACTTTTGAACACACATCTAATAACATAAATTTTGTGTCATAAAAATCATATTGTAATAGAGTAATTGTTGGTTAAACCTTTGTCCTAACGAAACAAAATACGTCCTATATTTTGAAATATTTTGAAATGGAGGGAGTACAGTTCAATGAAAAATGACACAGGTCATTCACTTATTGAAGGAACACTAGGTATCCTTCTCTAGGGGAACAACCGCAGTCATGCATCAACTATAACCCAGCATTTCTTGAACTAGACTAAATCTGGACTGCAAACATCGCAAGCCAAAGAAAACTAAAATACTACATCCCCACGGCCCCAAAAGACGTGCAACCTCCTCAAGACCAAATCTTTTTGCTGAAACCGCTCGATCTCCTCAGAAGAAGCAGCCCTCAATCAGTATAACCAGATAAAGTAGCACATCAAGATCCAATCTTTCTCGCGGAAACATCCAACCAAAGACGTAATTTCGTCAGATAGGGGCGGGAGGGAAGAACTTCTTTCTCACCTTTTACCCTGGATGGTGTTGCACATGAAGTCGGTGAGCTGGACGATGGTGCCGGGGCGGAGGGTGCCGTCCTTGACGAGGCAGTTGAGGGCGGTGGCGAGCATGGACTGCTGCGTGTGGGCGCCGTCGGAGAGCATCATCCGGAACCGCTCCGCGGGCTTGGGCGTCGGCGGCGCGTTCCTGGTGGTGACGGGGCGGACGTCCACCACCTGCAGCACCGGCTGGATCGTCCCGGCCCCGTCCGGGTGGTCCGCTATCTCCTGCACCGCGCCGGGCGTCAGCTGCGGCTCCATCATCGTCGCCGCCGAACCTTCCAGAAGCTTCCGCGGGCGCCGCGCCGCGAGAGAGGGGGGAGGGGAGGAGGCGATTGGGTTTCGAATTTGGGGGAGGTTTTTTTTTTCGAGTCGTTTAGCCCTAGAAAGCGGGAGAGGCTGCTGGTACTCTCTACTGCGGGCGGGGGTTGCGCGAATCACGAGGCAGGTTGGGAGGGTGGAGATGCGGTCTCGGTGCATGGACCCGGTCTACGCAGGCGGTGGATGCGTTTTTGGGAAGCGCGCTCTGGAGGGAACGGACGGTGAGAGAGAAATTTAGTGCGAAATGACGGGGATGCCCCTGTGGGTGGGCGCGGCCTCCGTCTGCGTCTAGAATTGGGCCTGGGCTGAATAGACCTTTCGGAATTGGGATGGGCCTCTGCAATTGGTGAGCGCAAGGATGATAACTCAGAGCTTTTCTTTTTCTTTTTCTTTTTGAAGAAATAAGCGTTAAGTGAAATTATAGCGAAATTAAAATACGGGGCTAATTTATCATGCCATTCCAAGAATTTCTTAAGTGCTAATCTATTCTTTTGTATATTCAGTATCAACTAAGAGCATTAACTCCTATAAAGTAAGACATGTAGAGAAAACCATGTCATTAGTTTTTTTTTATCATTGGATCACATTAGTAAAAAAATAGCCATAGTTAGATTAAAAGGTCATTTATTCTCCCTCTAATTCAATCATTGATTGATTATTCGTCCTTTCAACAAAGTACTCTCTCTGTTCATTTTACCCCACCTATCATTCCACCTCTATTCATCTCATATTTATTAAATATTATTAAAATATTTTCTTATTAACCTTAATCTCTGCTAAACAATTGAAAAATATTTATATTTTTCTGAGTAGCTACTCAACATATAACAAAGCAGTTAGATATGTGTTGCTAAGCAAAATCACACTAAATAAAATTACTTAACCTACCATTTAATTAGCAGTTTTCTGTATAGGATTGCCTAACGTATCTATCCCCCTGAAACATTATTGCTAAGTAGTAGACTGCACCTAAAGAAACATGGAGATGAACATGCATTATTACCAGCTGAAGAACCAAAACTATTCAGACACTATGATGATGCTACTATTATATATCATCACTGGAGCAGATTTCTATTGATGCTGAGGTATCCGGAGCTAATTCATAATCATTGTTAAAAGGGTTATTCCCTGGTGCATGCTTCGCTACTTCAGATATCAAGTAGACCTTAACAACTTCAATTAGGTCACAAAACTTATCATCGGCCAAACTGAAGCATTTTGCAAGTATTTCCGCACCCTGTTTATCAGGGAGATCGAAGTGGAAGAACTTTCCTTCACCTCTCTCATTGGACCCGTCTAGGAGATCAGACCTCCCTAGCCTTGATTGTCCATTTACCCTAAGCAAGACAACAATGAGGTAATGCTAATTGAAGATGGCTGCAGATTTGGATCAGGACACATTGTGCTCCCATGAGTAGAACCGATCAATGTACACTCAATTTGTAGTATTTAAAGTTGCAGAACAATAATGATCATGAATAGAGAATCCAAGACATGGCAGGATAAGTCAGATAAAAATGTTCACTTACAGTTGACATGTGGTATTAATATTTGGAAGCAAGGAGTTGTAGATAGAGAGGCAGAGAGACTGACGTGCGGCTGACCGGTAGGGTCAAGGTGGGCCCTAGGCCCACTTAGAGAGGTAAGAGAGGAGAGAGACGATGATTTCATGTAAATTTGGAGATGGGCCAAGGATTTGCCGAATTTATTTTTTAGGCTACGATGCTCATAGATTAGTGCAAAATTTACTGGATGCTTTTGTGGTCATCAACTTCATTTGGTGATTTTCAATATATTTTTCTCATGTGTAGTTTTTCTGTAAAAATTCATAAAAAAATCATTGTTTTTATTTGAATTTGAATTTGAATTAATTTGGGCTGAGTTGACTGAATTATTTCAGATGTCAAATGAAGTGATAAATTTGTGAAATTTTGACAGAAGATTATTCAAAATATTGAGTATTTTCATAGTTTTTTCCATATTGGTATTCATCATAAATTATTGATCTCAGTTTTCTATCCTAAATATACGTGGAAATGCAATATAAGATACAAGAAAAGTCAAAAACAACCAAAGACAATCAATTTTTTAACTTCCAAAATTTTACGCGTGTTACACACTGTAGATAAGTGTTAAGATATGGTTGGAGGGATATGCCCCCCACTAGGAAGGCGGTATTGGAAGTATCTTGATATCGTTTAGAGGGAGTTGAATAGATGTTTTTAAAAAGCACTCGAAATAGAATAAAATTCTTTTCCGAAGTATCTAGAGCAAAAGGCTAGAGTATCCGAATAAAGTTCTTCCGAAGTATCCGACCAAAATGACCAAAGTATCTAGACAAGATTCTCTATAAGACAGAAAGCCTCGCCCGAAGTCTTTAAATATGAAGTCTAGGTATTTCGGTCCTTTTTTATGGCATTCAAAAGGAAACTTGAAAGAGACACCTTAAAGCTAGGGCAGTAAAAAGGTAATCCAAATGAACAGTAAATAATGTAAGAAAGTAAATTATACAAGTGAAAGACGAGACAAAAAAATTTTATTTTCCAAAGTTTAGATTCCAACGATCCTACATCTCTGTTGAGGGAATCTAAGGAGCCGGATTTCTTTTGATCCTAAATCTCAGTAAATAATCACCAAAAATAAAATTTTGGCCCCTAAACAACCAACAAGATAAAACTTTGTTCTCAAGTGATGATAATGAGCTACTAACTTCGGTGAAACTTGCTCTACCAAGCAACCTCCAAACACAAGTTTAGTTTACACTCAATTACCTCTCTCCTTGCGGATATGAGGATAAATCTTCATAAATTTCTAGTGACTCACCACAACCTTAAAAACTCATCAACAACTACTAGCCATCTAGGATACCTTAATCTCCAATAGTAATAAACACAATTTAAGATTTGCTTGCTATAAACTCAAGTGCTCAAAGAATGAAGTGAACATTACTTGCTCTCAATCTCTCAACCTTTTAACTCAACTATTTCTCTCATCAAATCACTATTATAATAAGCTACCACCAAGATAGAATATTTGAGATTGGCTATTTGGCTTTGGATAGGTCTACTTTTGTTAAAACTCTACCTAAAAAATAGCAAAGATTGAAGGGGTGGAGTGGTTTAAATACTCGAGCCCCTAAAAACTAGTCGTTATTAACATATTCAAATTCTAGAGTATCCATACAAAACCTCCGAAGACTCCGAAGAAGTTTTTCTGTCTCACTAGTAAGGTTGGTCCAGACTATCCAACCAAAATATCCGGAGTATCCGCTACTCCCTGATAACTCTAAAAAACGATCATAATTACTTGCTTTAGAGTCTGTTTTTGATGATTTTGGACTCTATGAAAAGCTTATTGAGAGGACTAATCAACACCCAAGAATAAACTCTAAAACATCTTAGAGAACAAGTTGCCTTGGATTTCTTTCAAGAAAATACTTATAAAGTTCACTTTAAGCATCGAAAAATAAACAAACACATCAACATTGTACTTTCTTAATAGTACGGTATTTTTATATACTCAAAAGCAAATAGAAAAGCTATACTTTTAGGAACACTTTCATGCCATTGTTTTGCTTTACCTTAAGGGTTGCCAACGTCAACTATATTTTACCGTCGAGATTATTTATCTACATCTTATTAAACACATTAGTCCTAAATCAATTATATCTTTGACTTGATCAATGCCTCACATCGTCTTGATCTTTGACACTTCATCTTGTACTCTTTAAATAATTATGCGGATCTTCTGTAACTTTACATGGCGTTGCATGGTTCATCGACGCGAAGCCTTCACTTATCTTTCACCACCATCCTGGTCCATTGGTGCCAAACTCTTCATTTGCACTTCACTACCACATGATCCGTCGTGGTCGAGTATTACTTTCTCTTCACCGTCTTATCATACAAAGTCACCTCGCTCTCCATATATTTAATATCAACAACATATCAATATCTTTATCTTGATGTCAGAACTTAACCTAATAACTCCAACTCACAGAAATAGTTATTCCCAACATATGTTGTCATTAATTACTAAAACTTTTTATAACACAAGATTAGTAGACTTATCTTTCATGCATGTGGCCCATATAAGAATAAACCAACCCCTATGCTAAACCACAAAAGCCTCATAAAACAGATATCGAGAGCGCCACCGGCTTAGAGATACATGTGGTTCCTCCCGCACCTTGCGGGCAAAGGCCTTGAACACTGTAGCACAAAATAAATAGCACGAATATGAACCCTAGTAAAAAAAACCATCTTTGTCGAGAGGACTCTTCTACCTACTTAGAGGTGGAATTGGAGCAGTGGTTGATGATGTTGGTGGTGTTGATGATGGTTGTTAGATTTATGGTGATTGTTACATTTTATTATTTAGTGTGAGATTTACAAGAGCCATGGGGTGGTCTATAGAACAACCATGGAGTAAGTAGTGGAGTAGACTTAGAAGAGGAGGTGAATAAGAACTAAGAAGTTGAGCAATGGTGGTGCTAAGAGGGACTATTGCTAAATTTAAAATGTTAGCTGCAACCATTAATAAAAAAAAATTCAGGGTGTTACTCTCCATGCGCTCATTGTCTAATCAAAAATAATATTTCAAGGCTTAGGGATAAAACTTACTGAATTAGGATTAGACACCTGACCACCACCCTATTATATGTGCATGCCTATGAGCCCCCTCGCCATCTTCGACCAAGTAGTGCACGACATTAGCTCATCATGAGCCATGTGCGTCACTGTCTCATCACACATCGCTGCCTTAACCTTCGCCAAGGATGTGCGTGGTACCAGCTTGCTGTACACGGATGCAGGTCACTTCACTATAGAAACCGAGGAGAAGGGGAGGGAATGCTAGGGTTAGAGTTAGGATGACCAGCGACACGCTTGTTCCTAGCCAGCACAACCTAACATTGGTGATCCCACACCTACACAAGCCTCCAGGACGCAATCTTGACTGTCCTGATTAGATCCGGCGGCTCGCACTGATGGGCCTTGCAGGCAATAACAGGCCATGCTCACACATGCTACAGTGCCAATGTGTGGATTACTTGGGCCGGTGCAAGAAGGATATTATAAAGCTAGGTAGTTTCCCTCATGTGCCTTCTTTTCTGTGGACCTATATAACATGGGATAGAATGGAAGTGCCACGTACATGTGACCTATATTATTAGATGGGCAGAAAGGAAATATGGCCTGTATTATTAGATAGCTAATCACGTGCAGGCCCATGTTACATGTTTGCGGATAGAGACGAATTGATCATACACTCACTGATGATTTATATTCCTAGCTATATGCCAATGACATTTGGGTTAAAAGGGTATAAATCATAAATTTCAATGTAAACGAAGGGGCATATATACAATCAAAATTTAAGAGATCTTTCATGTGTTTTTGCATGCAGACAGGCACTAGTGGTTGAATCACGAGCAAGGAGTGGATATGTACATTGTTCTTCCTATTATGTGATATTTGCACGCATGCATGCTCGTTCATTAGTTGTATTGATGCTGACACACACACATATGCATGTACATGTATATGTATATGTATGCATGTCTGCACAGGTCAGTCGTGAGAATAGTCCCTTTGTTTCTTCGCTTTCTTAATTTTCTTCCAAAAGCATGCCATGCATGCATCACTGTAGTCCAAGCTAGCCGTGCTGCACACAAACGGATTGATGAGGTCAGCTGTATCTACCCTGTTATGTTTGTAGCGTGTGAAACGGACATCCCAAAAGTTATCACAAAACACAAATCAAAGATCCAACTACAACAACTCCTCCTACTCAGAGACTGCTTCATGGCTTTACATTGTTATCAAGTTGCTACTACATCCATTCCCAAACAGATATAATATGTGCAATCAAATATCAAAATATTTAATTATCTCTATAAAAATGTTAGGATTTAATTAACATGCAAAGAATGGTATTAATAAATTTATCATGAAAACACTTTTATATAGTTATATTTTAGTTATTGTTACAAATATGCAGTTAGAAAAAATATAATAAAATATGTGTATTGCAGATTGTGTCTATGTCTAAAATTAAGTAAAAAGAACGGAGCGGCTAACAAACTGATACTTGTGCGATGCAAGAGAACAGTAACTATAGTAGGTACCATGAATACATCTCGATCGATTGCTCTCTTTCGACCCTGAAATTGCTCTGAATTCTTCAAGCCCTTTCGTGGATATATTTAATTCTGATGGGAGATATAGATCGAGATGAGAGTATCTCATTACTTAACAAGCTGCTAGCTAATTAACGTGAGCCACGAGAAATGAATTGATATAACCAATCAGACCCAAATTAAGATTTATTAATTATATTTATATATTGGCAGATGAAATTAATTAATTAGTTAGCCCATTGTAGCAAGGACACGTACGTCCGCATTTCTACTACTTGATCTATGGATCCATCGATGGATGGATGGACATGCATACGGTACATGTGCACAGCCACTTTCTTTCTTTTCTGTCGTTTTCACCCACACATTGATCCCCAATTGTATCCCCAACAAATTGCTATGGCTACTTCCATGATCGTATATAGCCTCTTGCTATATGTATAATTTTCTTTTCAATACGTACAAAACCAATGTCATATAAAAACGCTTGGGAATACAATTGTATTATATTAATACAATTTGGATACTATCCTTATTCATATTATCACAAAGGAATAGTATCTTAGCTCCTATAAGTCACTCCGACTTCTAAATTATAGGAGGAAGTAGAAGATAGACAACAATTGCTACTTATATACAACGATACAGTAGCATAAACTATTATATGCTCACAAGTACGTGAAATAGTAAAAAGCCCTCAAGATTTTACTGGAGTGAAAAACAAATGAGGCAATGACTCAATTAAATAATGGTGATACTTACATATATGCATGCATAAACACCTAACAAGTAAAAAAAATGAAAAAGAGAAATTACATTTCATCTAGTATAATCATTGCTAGGGTGTATCTTATAAGTTATTTTTAGAGGAGGGTGTACAATAAGTTACTAGACACTAAAAAATAATGTAGTATTTTGCTTAGTAATGGCATATTCGCATATATAGAGTAGAAGAAAATGTTTATGTGGTGGCTAGATAATTTTTAGTTGATTAAAATTGTTGTAATCCATCGGGTGCTCTCGTCAAAATAGCCTGCCGTACCACACTGGGCGGGCAGGGCAGGCAGTCACCGTCAGGTTGATGATCACTTTGAAGCGTGATTCATGGATCAACCGGAACACAACATGTAACAGGAAAGGAAACCTTTTTAACACTACCGTGCCGACATGGCAAACCTCTCATGCATTTTTGTGTGTCGCCATCAGGCAATCTCATGTCAAGCCAGCAAAAATACTTATAGTTACATAACTAGTCTTTTCTCTCATCCTTATTTATTTTATGCTTTGGGTTCACATCGTTAGGGAGGGAGGCAGCACCCTACCCGCTGGATCTCCATAGAAAATGAGGAGATAGGAGAGGGGGAAGAAGAAGAGGAGGGCTAGAGAAAACTAAGGTAATAAGCTCTTCTTCATCCTGTGGCTGGATCCATCCCTGACATTATATTCATCAATCTTCGCAGGATCTATGCTGGATATGCATGGTTATATATATATATATATTTATTTATTTATTTTTATTTGTGTGTGCAACATGCATGCATGTATGGTTTCAATGGTCAACTGGTGGCAGGTAATTGGTTAATTAGGACCTGATGACTCATGATCAATGAATCACATCTGCTTAATTATAATTATATTAGTTTCTTTCCTGAAAGCAACTATGGCAATATTTTTTTAGCTCGCCAAAGGTCAGTACTAATGTTGATATAACTATAGTTAGTGTTACGACCGTACATATATAGTACGTGCCTGCTGGCTGATGCACGGTAAAGTAAGAAAATGACTCTGTAATTTAACGTACAGAGATTGACCTCGTGATCTCGCACGGTAAAGTTTTGTTTTGATTTATTTGTTGCTACGCTATAGAATTGGATCACATTTGTCAGAATACATAAATGTGTTGAAACAAACCTTTCGGCCTCTCAATCTTGTGTGCGTCCACACGATCAGTGCTGACTCGAGTCAGGTGGATATACCCCTGTCCCTCCAGACTCCATGTGGCCAAGGAACATCCGTGCGATGTGCATCCGACGGCTGTGATGCATCGGCTTTAAAAGTAGGCCCCACATGTCATAGAGGGATTGTTGGGAGACCCAAGAGGTTTGGCGGCTACAAGGCTCCAACCACCACTTTGGCCGCCTCTCTCTCTCTTCCCTTCTCTCCCCGCCATTAATGGCTTCCTCCTCCTCCCCTCGTCTTTCTTTCTAGTAGAAGAAGAGAGAGCCAGCCTGCTGCTTGCTTGCTGCTGTGCGTGTGTATCGGGCGCCCGTCTTTGTCGCTCGCCTGCGCAAAAGGTCAGCAGACTCCTTCAGCTAGGCAAGCAGGGAGCACGAGAAGGGAGGGAGTCACCGATACATATCCCTTTCCTGGTTTCCTTCCCTTGATTCATTCATTCCAAGTTCATCCACACAAATCTCTCCCCCCTCCTCTCTCCCGATCCCTCTCTCTTATCTCTCTCTCTCTCTCCCTTCCTCTCCTGGAAGAACACAGAGAGGGGATTGGGAGTAGTATTTAGTTGCGAGGAAGTGCCCTGATTTGTGATTCGATCTTTGCTGTTCTGATCGTTACTTGTGGCTGCTGTTCTGTGCTGTGCCGTGCTGGCCTCTCTTTCTTGAGCCTTTGCCGATTCGATTCCAGCAAAAAGGCGGTGCCTTTTCCCTTTTTTTCTGAGTTAGGTGTGGTGCTTCTTGGGCTTTCTCTACCCAAGGGGATTGCTGGTGGATTCGCCATGGGGAATTGTTGGGGCGCCAAGATAAGCTCGGACAGCCCTTGTCGCAGCGCCTCTTACCCTTCTGGTGAGTCTCACCTTTCGCCTCGCTTCTGTCTCCATATATCAAAACTGCTATATGGTGATTAGAGTACTAATTTTGTGCTCGACAGGTGTACCATGTTCATTTTTTACTTCTTTTTTCTGAGGTATCCAATCAATCAATCATTGTTTTGTGTTGGGAATTTTGTGATTTTGTCGGTTCTGTTCTTTTGGGCACTAGTAGATGTTATGTTAATTTAATCCCCTTTACAATGGCTTCAGGCAGGCTGTTTAGGGTCGCTAATCACATGGTTTTGTCTCCTAGCACTAGTAGTGCGTGCATGAAGTTCTAGTTTGAGCTCTTCTTGGATTGTGCAGGCGTAAAGCTCAAATCTTCTTTTCCAGACCAGGAGAGGAATCTTCCAATGGAAACGCACATATAACTTTTTTTCTGACTTTTCCTTTGTTGCTAGTAATTGTTCCAAGCGTAGAGCTCAAATCAGACTAAGTGGAAAATTCTAATTTTGGTGCTACTTTTTACCAAAATCTGTGTGTTTTTTTTTCAATTTTATTGACTGTATTATGCAGAAAGTTCAATACTTTTGGTGCAACCTTTAACTTATCTGCGAATTTTTTGCCCTTTAATACCCAAATCAAGCAAAGAAACAACAGCTCCATTAGGCTAAAATCTAATGGATGACAGCCTAAAAATTTGCACTGTCTTGTGCTGTTTAGGGGGGACATCCAGGTTTGCTAGTAGGAATGGTGCTGCCTTGAGCAACTTCAGTGTGTCTGCAGCCTCGGTGCCGCCAACCCCACGAAGCGAGGGTGAGATTCTGGAGGCAGCCAATGTCAAGGCCTTTGCCTTCAATGAGCTGAGGACTGCCACCAGAAACTTCCGACCAGACAGTGTGCTTGGGGAGGGAGGCTTTGGATCAGTCTTCAAAGGGTGGATTGATGAGAAGACACTTGCACCAACTAGACCAGGAACAGGGATGGTCATTGCTGTAAAGAAGTTGAACCAGGAAGGCCACCAGGGTCACAGGGAATGGCTGGTTAGTACCATTGGTTGGTTCTTTAGTTGTCAAGTTTGTGCCGCGTATGACACTCTCTTCCTTCTAATTTGTGCAGGCTGAAGTGAATTACCTTGGACAGTTGTCACACCCATATCTTGTAAGGCTTGTTGGGTACTGTGTCGAAGATGAACAGCGCCTTCTCGTTTATGAGTTCATGCCGCGTGGTAGTTTGGAGAATCATCTTTTCAGGAGTAACTCTCTCTCTCTCTCTCTGTTTTTTTTTTACTCTTCCTAGTCACCAGCTTCTGTTTCGCAATTTGGAAGACAAGATGCTAAAAATGTGTCATAAAATGCAGGGAGTACACATGTTCAGCCACTCCCCTGGAACCTCCGGATGAAAATTGCCCTTGGAGCAGCAAAAGGGCTCGCATTTCTCCACAGTGACAAGGTTAAAGTCATCTACCGTGATTTCAAGACCTCTAATGTCCTTTTAGATGCGGTATGCAGTCTTCAGAGCTATTATCCATTGTATTCCCAAGATCGCTTAACTGGTCTATCTGATAGCTAGTTTTTTTTTTAGAACTATGATGCAAAACTGTCTGATTTTGGGCTGGCGAAGGATGGACCGATTGGTGACAAGAGTCACGTCTCCACAAGGGTGATGGGGACTTATGGATATGCTGCACCAGAATACCTTGCAACAGGTAGCATGTTACTTCCATGTTCTGAATCCTAGGACGCAATCAGTACAATGAGAATGCACCACACACTCATAGATTGCCAAGTACCTTGCTGAAATAGGAGTATAATAATTGAATTGTCTGGATCATATCAGAAATTTTCGGCCCCATTATCCATTGAGTTGTTAGCTGTCAATCTACTGCTCCCTTGCTGGCATCTGATTGCCAAACTTAGAGCCATGTGGCTATTGAATTAACTAACAAATTTCTCTGTATGTTATGAAGGCCATTTGACCACCAAGAGCGACGTCTATAGCTTTGGAGTTGTGCTGCTAGAGATGCTATCAGGACGACGAGCACTGGACAAGAACCGCCCGACTGGAGAGCATAACCTGGTGGTATGGGCTAGGCCATACCTGACAAGCAAGCGGCGCATCTTCCATATCTTTGACGCCCGGTTGGGAGGGCGGTATTCCCTTGCCAAGGCCCAGAAGGCTGCAACACTGGCACTTCAGTGCATCTCTGTGGAGGCCAAGAACAGGCCTAACATGGAACAGGTGGTCGCTGTATTAGAACAGCTCCAGGATGCCAAGGAAGCAGGGACAAACCCTCAGCTGAAGAAGTCCAGCAGCAAGAGCGCAGGTAGCAATGGCTCGAAGCCGTCATCGAAGGGGAAGCCCGCATCTGCGAGGCCAGTTTGAGTGAACAATCATACACCAGATGATCGGATAGAGATCTGTCGAGAGGGGCCTGTAAAGAAGAGGGAGAGTTGTGAATCATTGGTGCTTGCCTGTTTAGTTGTTTTTGCTGCTTCTTGTCAGAGTCTTGTCCGAAGTAAAAAGTATGTCGTTGCCTATCTGCATGCATTCAGTTCAGTGCACTGTGGATTGTACAGCTTATATATAGTTCCAATGCTGCAAATTTTTTGTTCGAGGCAATAGCAGTGCCCAGATCCAGTTTTTCCTGACTGTTACCCATATCGTATTTTTGAGCTCTAGATCTTTCCCTCTGAAGTCAGCTTTAGATAAATACTCACTTTGAGTAGAAAAAGGTGTTTGGAACTCACCGTAGCTCATGAACTGGGGCCTTTCTTAAGTCTGAGTCGAGCAGTAGCAAATAGCTGGTGATAATGGATTTAGTTGCATATAGTATGCCTAATGCGTTTTAAAGCAACAAGAATATGATGCTATCTGACATTTATCTGCAACTTTGCTGAACGATCAGGTAAAAGGATTTTCTGTCAGTGTCCAACATCTAATGAACAGATTCGATCCTATGGAACTCGCTCTTAACAGGTCACTGTTTGCCCTTTTGGGCAAACTTAGAAAGCATACTTCATGTATGAAAACAAATTTCTAATGAACAGACGTCTGAGAAGGCGCACCATTATTCATAATGAAGCATCATGAATTTAACACGTGTTCACCTGCAGTGTTTGGCAATCTCTGGAAGGAACGTATCACTTTACAAAATACATTGGTTGAACAACAGAGAAACAATAAGAACATTGGAGCAGTAAGAGCGACATCTAGAGATGTTTCAGTTGATTAGAACAGACGCATAACTTAAACCCATGCTCTAAACTTTCTTCAGCATCTAGACTGACAATTTAGTCTTTCAACCATTTCCATTTCCTTGGATGCCCTTGCTTCACAAGATAAACTCTGCCATAAACCCAGGTTCTTCTAGGTCCCGATAAGGATCTCTGCATAGTAATGTCAAAATAGAAGACATGATGCAATTTGTTTCTTTAAGTCAGAAACAATACATACAACATAACAAAGGGAACTCTGAAACCAGAGTCCTTTACTGTATTGGACTTTTCATTCAAGTTGTTCTTTAGTACCAAATTTCATGCAGTTAAGACTAAAAAGGCTGAGTGCTCAGCTGTCACCTCTCAGCTAGGCCTTAGGAAGAGGTTTGCAGATTTAATGATAATGCAATAGTTTCATGTGTATTTCACTTTCACATCATGTTATTTTAACCAGCAGAAATAGATTTTGCATTGCTTGCTATTAACATAGAACGACTTCCATCTTATTTGTTCAGAGGTCCACATTTTGATACTAGAAAACTAGTACAAAGTAGCAGGTGTTTGACATACCTCAACTTTAGTGCGGTACTCCAGTGGGCAGCCACAGACATGACATTCTGCTCTGTGGGGAGCTTTGATGGAATTATCTGTCTTGACAAATGCAAAGACCTGGCAGGAACATGCTTTACTTAGATGACTGAAACGATGTACTTCATGAAATATGTGACTACTGCTAGAAGTAAAGCCGACCTGCTCACCGCAATTTGGGCAAGAACCTTGTAGTGCAACCAAATTGTTTGTCAATAAGCCTTGTAGTGCACCAACTGAAAGAAGAAAAATCAACAAGATGATTTATCAACACATAGAAACTGTACCATGCCACCATGGGTCCATGGAATATCAGGGTGAACAATAAATTCTTGTATTGCAAATAGTGAACAAAATATTTACTAAGAAGTTCTCTTACCGGATGCAGATGCAATTGGATAACCAATCAGATAGCCCAAACCGATTAAAACCATGTCATTTACCCTTGTTATCGCATCAAATGATTTCGCGCCGTACAAGAAATACCTTGCTCCAAATGCATCCCCAAAAGTGAGGCTTAGGATACAGAGACTGGGAACAAGAAATGCTGAGGTGCCAAACAGGAACAGCAGCATCCAGATGCTTGACAATGCCATGAACATTGATTTGTCCTCCTGCCCTACACCCAAAAGCCAATTGAAACATCAGACTGTAAGTTGAAGGTATTGGCGGAATTGTGAGATATGAGATTAAATGTAGAGAGATTGTTTTTTTTTCTCCCAAAAGGTAACCTCAGCGTCGGCATACGTCAATTGCCTTCTGAGGCTGCAACGGGGATACTTCACTACGGATGGGGATCCATAAACCCGGAGCTTCAACTGGCAGGGGATATATAATTTGTTAGGAGTTGTGCATATTGAAGCCTTACTCATTGACTCATATTAGCTGAGTAGAGGAAACTTGAGCAACTAGCAATGGAGAATACATATATGCATTAGATTGTTTAGATTTATACCTCAACTTTGTCGAACATGTCATCAACAATCAAAGGCTGGCCACTGTAGTAGGAATCCCTGGCCTGTCAAAACAGTATTTAGGAGCACAAGAGGATGGTGATTATTCGTTGCATTCAGAGCTGTGACCAATGGAAACGAGGACCAGCGCTAGTTCTAATTGGTGAATTTGGCGCCAACAAAATGATTGAGCAGGAGGCAAAGAAGCTGGGCGTACCTGGTGGTAGAGCGCCTCGAGCATCTCCTGGCTGGCCGTCTCGATGGGCCCCACGTAGAGGCACGACGGCCCCTCCCCCGCCGCTGCAGCCGCCCCGACGCGCAGCCCCGCCCGCGGCCGGCCAAGGCGACCGGCACCGGGAGCCGTCAGGGCGGCAGTAGCCATGCCTCGCAAGCTCTCCCCCGAGGAGCCTGAGCCGGAGAGGCGTGTGGGCGCCGCGCGGCCCGCCCCGGAGGGGGGGAAAGGTGGGATTTTTACGACCCAGCGGCGGCGGCAGTGGCGCCGGCGCAGTGGTGGTTGCTTGGAGGAAACAAATGTGGAGACGTCTAGAGGAATCACCCAACCTGTGGCTGCGATCCCTTCCGCAGAATTTCCTGCGCGCTCTGCACCACCGGATTATCCCTTTCCCCCCCCTTCTTCTTCGTTTCTTGCGATGGCTGCGTTTCTTTCGTGCCCGGATGTCTGTCTCATCACAGGTTTGATCTTGTGGTCGACCGGCCATCATCGATCACATCACTTCTCTCTACTACGACTTGTTGTTTGTTGGTATTAGCAGAGTTTTTAAATCTGTATCGTGCAATCTTTTCCGGTATCGGGCGATTCTGTCATATATATTCAGCTTCATTTGGGATAGTACTGCATTACTTTTGCACGGATCAAATCTCAATTCTCTACGCCCACATTTTAAAACAAAATTCCAACTTTAGGGCTATGCGGTTTGGAGGAGTAACTCGGGAATTTTAGAGAAATTCTATAAAATTCATGTATTTCAAATAATCCCTTTAAAAAAAATAAAGCAATTCTATCTATTCCTTGAGAAAAAAGAAAATTCTCTGAAGCCTAATATAAGAGGTTTTAGGTATACCTATACATAAAGCATAGCTCCAAATCCCTGAGATAAAGATATGACAAACATGATAATAATTGTTGAATTCTCATACTTAACGGACAGATGCATATTTGATAAACCGACCAAGTTTTAAAAATAATAAACCAAAAAAATTTTTGGAAACTGAGTGGTAATTGATGTTATAGACAAACCTGAGGAGCAACATTAGGTAACCAAACAGTTACTTAAACCCGGGAAAAATTTCAAAAACTCCCCCACACTCTTCTAGTATAACTTAATTTCATAAAAAAAACCCAAAAGTCAAAGTTATATTTCAACCTATGTTCAGTAAACCCAGTGAAAATTCAAACACTCCTCCACAAGTCGCTTGTCTTTCCACTCTTCCCGTACAACTTAATTTCGTACACAAAACCCCACAAAGTCGAGTTCTCTTCTAGATTTCAACCCATGTTCAGTTTTTGGTGATTTCTCGTTGTACAGACAATTTCTTGTGACCCGTGGGGCTCCAACACACCACTGCAGACGCCGAAGTTGCCCCCCTCCCCACTTGAGCGCAGCCCAGTGCGCTACCTGCTCACCAACAAAGCCGTTTTCTTTTGCAAATTGTGTGTTCTACTTAGCCTTTTTTAAATTGCTTTGATGAAAGGCTCAGCGTTTGCCTTCAAACTCTAGAGCCCTTTTGCCGCTGAGGTGGTAGGGGGTTTTGAATGGATTATAAAAAGGGAACAAATATAAGATCGTCTGGTGCATTCGCCAGGGAATTTCAAGTTTGCATAAAGTCCACGATCCACTTAAACATGGATTAGTATTTATAATTACAACAGATTACCGACAAGTTCGCTTGCTTGGTGACATGTTGCTGGTTTGCTCTGTATACGTTCACACATACATTTGCACATTACGTTTAAGCCGCGACACCATATCCTGAACAGAAAAGGCATATCAAATAATCAAAAGGAAGAGATTATTTTGTAATCTTCTTTTAAATGGAAAGATATATTATGTATCACGTTAATGGGAGTCTTTTCACACAGCGTCAAGGGGTTATCTGATGAATTCACTCCAAGATGGAATACTGACGTAAAAAACAAAACAGAAAGCTAGCACTACTCTGCCCAAAGGACAGAACCATCGGTGCATGCAAGGGCAATTAACGCCATAAGCGTATATGATTATAAGGGAAGGTCATTCCCCGTATCACGCTTGGATAGTAGCCTGCCACGTAGTGTCATTAGCATAAAATAACTAATCTTATCCTTCGTTGCATTAAATCGGCTTATCTAACTCTTCTCATACTACATCAGTTAGATTTGATCTTCTAGATTTGTAATATTAGATTAAACCATATATCGGTAGTTATTTACGCGACGTTTTATTGGAGCGATCAATCAATAAGTTATCCTTACGCTGTGTCTAACATACCGACTGTTTAGCCAATACACGTATATTCTGACCAGCAATTAATTCACTAGCGATCGATTTGGTTTTAATGAATCTAGCTTGATGCTATTTCGATTAGATCCGATCTACCAAAACTGTGTCTGATAGGGCTGACATCGAAATCTAGCGGATTTTATTTCTCCATGGACTCAGTTAGTTGATAAGTTTACTTGTTTGCCTGTATCGAACTCGCAACTGATGAGTTTATTCGTTCCTTCTGTTGACACGTCCGATCTAGCATTCGCTGCCTCGGCGGTGCCATTAGCCTCAGTGTTATACTGTTTCGGTTTGATCCGATCTATCAAGACTGACCCTAATAGTACAGTTATGATAGTCGCTAGGTCTCATCTCTTCGAGAGATTGAACAACTCTATACTGCCTATCGCATATTCTGTCTAGAATGTAATCAGCTCTGCAGTCGATGAGTTATTTATTTTATTTCTTATCTTTTGCATATGGCTTCATTGTATAAGTGATACTGCTTTATTAATAATCAGCTGATAGCATGAGTCCATATCGGTCAATTGGTTCGTCGATCTCATCCTTTTTATCTTCTTGTCAATTACATTATCAAATTGATTGGTATATCTACGAAACTCAAAGTTAAGGACCTGTACCGAAGATAAATAGATTTTATAAGCCTTCACGTGTGCAGGCGTATCATATCAGATCTTTATCGACTAACACTCACTCACCCTTTCAGCACGTCTCTTTGTCCAATCCGATCTCCAAACGCACCAACACATCCTCGTGCCCATGATTGCCGTCGATGATGTGCTCGCCTAAATCGCTTCAGCTGGAGATGGCCCCGCACTCATCTTCAACAATTGGCATCGTTTTGTCTGTTTGCCGATGATGTGTCCAAGCTTAGCGTTGCCACCAGAGTCGTCCGAGCTTCTGTTGATGCCGTTGTGATGGCCACCACTGATACCATACTTGAGTAAGGCGCCGTCGCCGGTGTCATTTGTGTACCTGCCAAGGTTCTCGTGGCAGCCAATGACTTGCTCGAGTTTGGCACCACCGCTTGCACATCCACCGACGTCACGCCCGATGTGTCCAAGCTTGATACTCACCGCCGGCAACATTCATTCATCCACAGATGATCACCATTAGCGACATCCTCGCTAGTGGTCTCTTTCAGTCGACTACCACTGGCTATACTATCACCAAGTCACGCGACTCGGTGCATTAAGAATGCCTATCTGGCAAAGACGTGGTGAGCGGATCTATATGTTTTTTAATTTCTAAAGAATTATAGCCAAGATGTATTTTTTAAAATTTTATTTTCTGTGGGCAGAGAGAATAGAAGATGAATTTATCTTCAAACAGAGGCCTGCGGGCCTGCGGGCATGAGAAATTGAAATTGCCAAAAACTTAATAGGGGTGGAAAACTAAAAGAGAAATCGAGTTGGAGAGAGTTTTATGTAGGAAATTGAGTTGTGCGGGGAAGAGTGGAAAGATAAGTAACTTGTAGCGTTCGTTGGAATTTCCGGTGTAAACCCTGGATAGAGTAGTACATTCGGTTACTCTTAGCTGGGCCTAAAGTAAAATTGAGGCCCAACAAGCTTCACAAAAGAAAGGCCCACTCTCCGCCTTGTTTCTCCAACAAAAAAAAAGGAGAAGAGAAAACAAAGAGAGCAGATTTGGATTCGAACTTCGAGCTCCACCCTTCCTCTCGCACTCCGGCCATCGACGGTTGCTGCCGAGCCGCCCCCGTGTCCCGGCAAGTTGGCATGGAAGCCGCCGGTGGCACCGCCGGCACACGAGGTGGAGTGCGAGGTGGAGGGGCGGAGCTGTGTCGGCAGATGGCGGCGCAGCTGGCGGCTGTCGACCTCCAGATCGCCGCCGACAGAGACTTCAAAGCCTCCGCCTCCGCCACCTACCGCGACGCGCTTCTCTGCGCCCGCTCCTTCTCCCGTCATACCCTCTCCCGCCAAGGCACGCCCTTCCCTCCCTCCCTCCATCTCTCTCGTTTCAAGAAAAAACCCCCAACTTTTCTTCTTCTACTCTGCCGGCTGCGAGCAAAGCGGCGAAATGAACTGTGCCCGCGTGTCTGATGTATCTTCGATTTTACTTCTCCTTGCAAAATTTCGAACTCACTGTTGGTACTTGGTATTGAATGTGACCTCAGTTCTCTAATCAAGTGAATTTTATTGAAGTAACTTTACCTAGTTTCCCCTCCAATGAGACGATGAGTGCTGAAATTTTGGATGGTGCAGGCGAACTCAGTGGACTCAAGCTTCAGCTCCGGAAGCTGGAAGATCATCTTGCAGAAGCACTCTCCGGTACGTGTGCGCGAGCTCTAAATTCTACACATCTGTGTTCTTGTTAGTGCAAGTAAACTGCATTTCACTGCAATGTTTCACGGTATCCCTGAAATGTTGGTGCAAACGGTCACTACAGTTAAGGTCAGCAAGGAGTCAAAATGCCAACTTGCCAGAGAGACTATTTCAAGCACTGCAGCTATAAATGAGAAGCTCGAGAGCTTGGTTACTGATCAGAGGAACAAGAGAGATCAGCATGCTATAGTCATAGCAGATCACCTCGCTGGTAATTTCCCAATCATTTTAAGGCTAGGTTTGGGGTTTTTCTGCTGTGGCTTATTTAAATTGTTTCAACTGTTTATCTTGCTAGTTTCTTTAATGTTTATCTTGCTTGATCTACACCTATGGTGTTCATACGAAATTGGTATACTTCATGTACTGTGGTAGCTGTTGAAGCTCTTGAAGCAAAGTGCAATGACGATGAAACACAGAGGAAGAACATACAAGAAGCTGTTACTTGGTACAGCAAGTTTCTTGGTTTCCAGGTTGTTGGAGGAGAAGGTGAGTGATAATTCACCACAATGTTGAATTGTTGAGTAAATTATGGGATAAATTCCTTATGCCTTTTAAAATTCACCTTATCCTTTATATGCCACTTATGAGCTCACTGACTCGTGCGTCCAGAGACCACATGTCATTGGGACATCATTGGCTCATTACTGTGAACTATAAGGAATCACCCTTAAATTATGCCAATGCCATCTTTCATGACAATTTCCCTGTTTTTCTTTAAGGTGTAAAGTTCATCTTCAGCAAAATTGACGTGCAAAGCCCTGATAAGGAGTACTCAGTTACCATAAAGCTTAACAAAGATAGATATACCTGTGAGTTGAAGTTCCACATGAAACTTGTCCAAGTGTCTTGAACTTGTAATTTTTTGATCTGTACTTAACATTGTCTTTTTTCTAATAACAGTACTTCAATGTGTTCCAAGTATAAAAGATTCTGAAGAGTTGATGAAGGACTTGAACCTCACTAACGATCTGTTCAAGTTTGTAAGAATCATCAGGCAGAGGTTCCAGACTGAGACTGCTACCGTGAATGGTACTGAACATTAACTTTCAGTATGAACAGTCATTGCAATGAGCATGGTAGGGATTAGGGCCATTTGACCTAACTGAGTTGTCCTATACCTGTTCTGCTCAGTGGCGGAGCCAGGATTTAGACATGAGGGGGGCCAAGCAACAATGACCAAAAAAAATCAAAACTAGTTCAAATTCAGACAATTTGTACAAACTTTACTTTTAGTTTCAAAATTTCAGAAATTTTAATTTTATCGGACCCCCTCAAAATGTTTTTGATTCCGCAATATTAAACTCTACATATAAGATGGTTTATGTGCTTTTCAAATTTCCCTGAACATATGTAACAAATATACGTACTACACATTTTTGTTAATAAAAACGCAGTAGCTAGTTAGCTACTCCCTTTGTCCCAAAATAAGTGATCAATTTGGATTCAAAATTTGTCCCAAAATAAGTTACCACTTTGTACTACTCTCACCTATCACCTGCCCTTTAAATTTCTCTCTATTCTACTTCCAATCACCTTTCCACTCATAAACATCTCTTATTTATTAAGGGTATCTTAGTCATTTTTCTTCTCTCTTAATTTGTCATCTCTTTTATAAAGTGGTCACTTATTTTAGGACGCGGAGGGGGAGGGGGGGGGGGGGTTAATATATTACAAAATATCTACTATACTAGAGGATAGCAGACTCACACAAAGAGGTAATTTTGTTGCTGCATAACGCAATCCATAGATTGGCTTAGTAGCTTTGGAAAAGGGCTGGTTTGTATAGTGAACCATGTTAAATTAGAGGGGGTCAATTCAACAAATGACTAGCTAATCACCTACTTAGTGACTAAGTGCTGAAGAAAACAAAAAATCTTGGGGGAGGCCAGGCTACCCCTCGCCCCCACTTGGCTCCGTCGTTGGTTCTGCTGTTCAAATATAGGATGGGCCAGATTTTGAGTTGACCTTTGAAAACCCCAAAAAATCTATAAACTCAAGCTTGATCCGGCCTGAAACTTGAAAAATAAAGAAGCAATTTTGTCACTTTTCTGTAATTTAGATAATGTTACTTTTCTTGTAGATATTTGTTGCAATTGTTCTCAATGAAAGACAAATAAACATTACTAGCAGCCCATGAGCATTGGTGATATGTCCTTAAATCTAAGTGGCACAATGGCCTGTTAAATATGACATATCCCTTGCAGATTGATCTAATTACCAAACTCAAATGTTCCGCTAAGCATTGGAACCACATAAATATGCTATGCAATCGAATAATTGATCCATCCCTAAGTAATACTGATAAGCTTATATGTTGATAGCCATCTCGTGAAAAACTACGACTTTGCTCCAAGTTGCTGTGTACTCGAATCCTGCTGCCTTGCTGTGCAATTGGCCATAGTGTGCACATAACTAGTCTTCCCTCCCTTCATGACTTCTCATCCTCCCTTTTCTCATGGACCTAGCCTTTGTTTGTTCCCATATGTATGTACATTGGCTTCCTTTTTTCTTTTTTGTGTAATCTAACTCTTGTGGCACTGATTTCGACAGGAATTCTTCCCATGAGCTCAGTTGTTTGTCCAGATGCTTCCTCTATACCAGTTTCATCTCCAGTACTGATGTCACTTGACTCTACAACTGAAAATGTTCCTGATAAGAGTCTTTCCCGGAGTAAGAACAAGAAGCAGGGTCTTCCTTCTAAAAGAAGAGCTTCTGCCCTATCAGCAGCATCTCCTGGTTCTGTGGTATCTAGTGTGCGTCGCTCCCCACGTTTTGTGGTAACCATCTCTTCTCCTCATATTTATTTCCATTTCCAGTTGACAATTATCTGGAGGAAAGCAAAAGTGGCATTGAGGCTGAAGTGCTAGTTCAGATTGTTATACTCAATTCCTGCAGGTGTAACCATTTGAATCATGCATACTGTTTGTGCTAAATGCTTTGTTGCCTTCCTACACATTTTCGTTCTTTGGCACAAGACAGCAATACATCATATAGTGCTAGACCGGTTTTTATTACTAGAACATTTCTGGCTCCTTCATACACTCTTGGAACTTGCAGTTTTGCCAGTAGCTAGTTTAATGATTAACGCTGAAATATTAAGTAAGCTGCGCAAGGATGTTTGTCTCCAGATCTTGTGTCCTGTTCAGAGCTTTTCAAGCATTCTAAATTTTTATGTGTGATCTATCATACTACAAGGCAGATAACAACATGGATATGTGAAAATTTTCGCACTCTATGCATGAATGTTAACTGATGAATCATATTACAAGGCAGATAATGACAGTGTGACAATTTTCACATTGTTTCTGTAGGGAATCAGGTGAGCTGTCAGCTGAACCAAGTTGTCACCTGAGCAGACTGGTTCTTAACTGATTGACTGAACTGGGCTGCCCAGCTGCTGTAAGCATTGTAGAGCCAAGAAAGAAACTAGTATTAGCAATAACAACTCTCAGAAGACTGTACGATGATTATCCCTCTCTTGTTTGGAAACGGCAAATTGACTTGCCATCGGAATTATCTTGTTAGATCTTGTACTACTTGATTGCGCTGTGTGTTTTGTCCCATGAAATGTATCGCTTGTACAGCGAGCTGTCAACCCCATACATGTATCCAATGAACTAGTAACTGTTGTTGGTGTTTATTCTTTTTTTTTTTGAGAGAGGTGAACTGCTGTAATGAACTAGTAACTGTTGTTGCGTTCGTGAAAGTTGTATTGTTTCGATTGTTGATGTTGTATCATCGCAAAGATAGGGTGCAGGAATTTACTAATTTCATATGAAATTGAGAAATAATCGAGGTGTATATGCTTGTAGTAATACTTTTCCATCTCATACTATATTACCTCCTTTTAAATAAATGGATAAAATTCATAAAAACTTTATAAGAAATTTTTTTGTTTCTGTAGGGATCAGGAACAATTATGCTGTTGGAAATTAGGCTAAATAAAAAGAGAGCTTTTCCAATGTAATGTAATCCCATCATCTGTTAATGATGGACCAATCATTAGTTCATTGGACCTGCAAGATGGGTACTTAAATGAAAAATTCGAAACTTCTGAAGGAGGTATCTGCAAAACCACCACCAAGCACAACCAGCTCGATCCATAGGCTTGTCCGCTGCTCCCTCCCCTGTGCGATCCCATCTCGTCGACGTCTCCGCCGCCGAGCGAGATGAGGAAGACCAAGCCGTCGTCGTCGTCGAAGCAGTCGCGCGCGCAGGCGCAGCATAACGGCGGCGCCGGACACTCGAAGCTCGCCAGGTACTTCGACCCGGAGGCCTCGTGGGACAAGGTACTTCCTCGCCGCTTAGCTGTTCTTGGCCGCCTCTAGATTCTTGGCTGATTGCTTGCTTGGGCTCTCCTTACAAAAGGATCAACTGCTGGACGCCGTGCACTGGATCCGGCAGGTGCTCGGCCTCGCCTGCGGGTTGCTCTGGGGAGCCGTCCCCCTCGTCGGCGCCGTCTGGATCGCCCTGTGAGTCCTCACATTTCCGATCCCATCTTGATTCTTTCCCCACACTAGAATCGTAGATTCCCTTGTTTTTCTAGTCAGATGCTCCTTCTAGAGTTTCTTCCTCGCGTTGAGAAATTCAATTACAGCACGGATAGGTACCGATGCTTGTTAGCTGAATGGCAGATTTCTTCATGCTGTTAGTTTCAGGATGTAGCTAATGTGGAGTGCATGGTAAAAAAAAATCTTTTCTACTGTTTACTTGTGAATTGGGATCTGCATTGCAGCAGGACATTGTCTACAAAATCCACCTTTTGCTTATGTAGGAACTTGTAGGAACTGGATGGTGTGGTTTTGGTTATTTTTGACACCTGCTAGATCTTTAGTTTGCTTGGGACCGAAGGGCTGTGTTGAGTTGACACCTGCTAGATCTTTAGCTCAATGATACATACAGTAATGCACATGATGCATTTGGTTCTGTTCTGGGAAGATTAACTGTCCATTGTATGTTTAGTTACTGATTAATAGACCCTGAAGCAGTAAGCAAGCCTGCGGAAACATCCATCTTGCAGATAGTATAGTTAGTTCGTGAAACTGTGAATGTTAAATAGGGCCTTTACTTGGTTGTAAAGATTCATGTGATCTCACTTGAGATGAGACTTTAGCAATATAATTCAATTGGGATGGTCTGGAGTGCATGTCAAGCCTGATTGTCAAAGCTGTCAATAGCTGAATATAATTCAATTTGGTCTGGAGTGCATGTCACACCTGATTGTCGAAGCTGTCTATAGCTGAACACCTTCTTAAAGATGGCTGTAGCACCCCAAAAATGCTATGCATAAGCAAGCAAATAGTACCCCATACAAAATGACTGTAATTTCTGCTTCATCATTGCAGTTTCAGTCTTTACTGTTTTCTTGCTTCTGTACGACACAGTGAATTTTGCAACTAGTACCAGCATGTGAGCTTTTTGATTTTGTTTTCCACTAACATGCGCTGTATACCAAACACAGGTTTCTGGCTATTTCTACTGGGCTCGTTTACTGGTACTATGCATACCTGTTGAAGATTGACGAGGAAGAGTTTGGAGGCCATGGAGCACTACTTCAGGAGGGAATGTTTGCATCTTTCACTCTTTTCCTGGTAAAGATACCAGTTTCTGTGACTTCAGCACTACTTCAGTTTCTGATACCAGTTTCAGCAGACCTAATCTATGCGTATTGGTTAGAGACTTACTTTGCTTCTTGTTGCTGCAGCTTTCATGGACACTCATATACAGTTTGGTTCACTTTTGAGAAGCTCCTCTGATGACATGCCCATGGACGTTTTGTGCACCATGTTGATCAGAAAGGAATCACCAGAACAGTATAGATCAAGGGGGCCATTTAGAACAATCATTGTATCAAAACCGTTTAAGGCAGTAATGTTGTTTCCTTTCAGAGTCCCAGTGTGATTTTGATAGTATGGTTTTAACTCAGTGAGGTAGTAGGACATTGCTTGTGAAATCAAACGAGAAAAAACACCTGCCGAGTTAGAACATTGTACTGTTACTGTAACATTCAAATGCATCCAACCAATAAGCCTTTCTAACGAATCCAGTATCACGGAGTTATTTTGAAGATAATGTCGAGGAAACAGTATTTTAAGGCAGAAAACACATATATGATGATCTAATTTAAAAGGTAACTAGAACAGCAATAGCTGATCCCAACTGAACAAAACAGTCTAGTACATCTCAACATATTTCACGTCTCTTGACATTGTATTTCAGAATACAGGCAGTGCATTGGCTCTTTCCTAGGCCTCTGGCCAAAACTTGAAAGCTTCAAAAGGTCAATGTTGAGCAATTCACCTTCAGGCTGTGGCGGTTAGTTTCACAAAATTGGAGTGGATCATGATCCAACCCCAGTTCGAGTTACAAGCATTTCTGATACGGTAATTCATCTCTTCGCCGGGATTTTTCTCCTTTTCGCAGTCCTTTCGTGCTTCTGTTCTTTCTTCCTCTTCTTGAGTTGCACCTTGTGTGACCTTCCTACCAAGGAGGGTTGCTCCTTCAACCCGAAGCTTCTAGCTACATGCCCCAAATGGAGCTTCTGGACCATAAAAATCTTCTTCAGTTCACCTCGGTGGGCAGTGTATGCGCGTACCCAACAACAGAAGGCATCCCTTGCAAGCTTCTTTGTTGTGTCCTGGGTAAGAAGAATATATGACAAAAGCAAAAGCTCAAAGCTCAGATCAACAAAAGCTCAAAGCTCATGTTATTCACCAAGCATGAGTAGCCAAATATGATACTTATTTCAGAAACAGAACGAATAAGAGTTATATATATTACCTCGGATGCAACAAAACTTTCCAGTGTTCTCTGTAAAGACATTATCCATGGGTGCATATCTAAAGATATTTGCTTCCTTTTGTGAAGCCTCTGTCCATTTACAGGAAAACTGTCTAAAACCTTTTGGAGGGGGTATTCTGTCAGTGATGCACCATGTAGCTCCAGATCTCTCAAGTAGTCGGTTTCGATAGGTTGGAGAAAGAGGAGAGCCTCCCCCTTTTCACCAATCCTTGCAGTTCTTCCAACCCTAAAATAAAGAAATAATGTTGTTTAAATAAACAAAAAGAACATAAACAGCAAAAGGGAAGCACAAGGGAAATTCTCTATTAGCTTATATGGAGAGATGCCTAAGCTCTTCATTAGAAACTATACGATACAATAGCACCCACAAGAGTGAAACTTTGCAGAGGTGCCATAGTACTAATATCACATGGCACTGTTTAGATAAAAAAATGATATCATATAGCACAACAACAATGAACAATACCGCCACATAAAAAGAAAACAGGTAAAGAGCGAACTGCTGAAAGTCTGCAACTGTACATTTTGTCTGTTCGCATGTGAACAAAGAATACAACAACAATGGAGGAAATAATAAACCAGAAACTTACAAATAAATGTGTAAGACAGGGAGATGCTTCAGGTACCTGTGAACATATTCAGAAGCCTCCCCAGGTGAATCATACTGTATGATACATTTAACTTTTGGAAAGTCCAGGCCCCTAGCAGCAACATCAGTAGATACAAGAATTGCAGATTTCTCAAAATTGAATCCAAGAAATGATTTCTTGCGATCATCTTGGTCCATGTTCCCATGTAAACGGAACACTTTGCAGCTAATAAATTTTTGCTTCTTATCCGTATCCAGTTGCAGGCCAGGGCTCCACTCAAGCTGGTTGAGTACTGTATGGTGGAAATCTACTGAGTCACATGTTGACAAGAAAACAACAACCTGCAGAAAGAAGAAACAAAACAATGGATAATAGTTTAACTCAAAGGAATTTCAGTACATATGAGTGGCAAGAAAAACTTGCAGTGAAAAAGTAATAGCGCAGTGAAACTGGAACAACTTCTGGACATATAGAATTCACCTTTTGGGATGGTTGTCTCTCAAACAGAGATTTAAGAATGGTAAGAAGAATTGCGAGCCTTGAACCACAAGAAACTGAATAAAATGTAAAAACTAAGTGAGCAAAGCAAAAACATGAGCTTAAAATGATATAAGGAGGCAATTGCTGCTACCTTTAACGTATGTTTGAAACAGTTGTGCAGGAAGCTTGAAATCATCAACTGCTTGTTCCACTATAACATCGTGCTTTTCCAGTATTTCCTCCTCATCTTCAGATAATAGAGAAGTGTGGTTCTTCCCATGGGCACTGGAGCTATCTGAAGGTTTGTTTTGTTCCTCAAGACCAATCATCACAGGGTTCTTCAAACTAATTTTGGCCAACCGATTCACCTTTTCATTAAGAGTTGCAGATAACAGAAGGTTTTGCCTTTTCATAGGTTCCATTTTGTTTTTATTTTGGTTAGAAGAATCATTCCTTGAACCCAAGTGCTCTAGTATATCCTCAAGCACTTTTCCAAAACCAAGTTCAAGAATGCTGCAAGAATATGAGTACCAACGGCATAAGAGTTATACTCACTTGATAAGAAATCTTCTATGCAATAAGGTAAACCAACTAATGAATGTGTGGCTATCAGACCTGTCTGCTTCATCAAAAACTATCCAGTGCAAATTTGAATGGACAAATGATGAAGTATGCTGCAAGTGGTCTAGAAGGCGCCCAGGAGTAGCAATTAGAATTGATATTCCTGCAATAAACATGCACTCAAGATATGATGCTATATAAAAGGCACATTTGATGAAAGAAAAATTAAGTCCTTGAACAAGATATACCTTTTCGCAATCTTGCCTTTTCTTTAGCTCTGTTCTCACCACCCATTATGTATCCAGGGACAATCCAGTGGAAACGATGCACCAACTGCTGTGTGATCCCATGGACCTGTAAGCATAGCTCTCGTGTTGGCACAAGTACCAGTGCTATCATCAAACAGTTAGCAAAGGGTTAGTGGATGGTGGATATATGAAAGAAACATAAGCAACAAAAGAACTCGGAAGAAGAAACATAAGCAAAGCATACGAAGTTATTATTACCAAAAGTTCCATGAATTCTCTCAACACGGGGCTCCCTCATCTGGAGAAGGTGAACAATTGGTGCAAGGTACGCAAGAGTCTTGCCAGTACCAGTTGCTGCCTTGACTAGCCTGCAATTGACAGTCCAAAAACAAAATGTAATGAAAAAAAATAAAGCGGTCATTCAGTAAAGGAGTCATACTAAGTTAGATTGTGAAAAAAGCATACATGTGTTGTCCTGACATCGCAACCGGAATCGCCTGAGCTTGGATTCTTGTTGGTGCTTGGAAGCCCATTTTATCTAAACCAAAGAGACGAGCAAATGTTCTACTACCAAGCCAAAGAATTATTTTTTTTTCAATTTCACTTCATAATCCTCATGCTAGTATGCTGTGCAACTTGTCACGGGGGCTCACAGCAGTTTGACGAGATAACCACGAAACAAGCACATTGCATGCCCCCCCCACCCCCCCCCCCCCCTCAAAAAAAAATCACTCAGCAGTATACAGCAATATCCAATTTTGACATAAATTTGGTAATGGTATGAGCTAAATTCGATCCAAGAACGAACAAAGGAAGAAGCGATTTTTTTTCTTCCGCTCGTAGTGAGTTAGGTAATTCTAATTGTTCGTCACTGCACAGACAGGGAAAGAGAGGGATGGAGGAAGCGGGACCTTGGAGGTGGGCGCAGAGGGTGGGGTGGAGGCCGAGGTCGGTGAAGGAGCATGACGCGAACAGCCCCTCCTTATCCTTATCCTCCTCCTTCGCCGCCGGCAGCGACTTGCCGAGCTTCTTGGCCATGGCTCCCTTGTTCTAGCAGCGCGCGGCGCCGGAGTTGAGTTGAAGTTGGAGTTGGAGTTGGGGGCTTGGGGCGGCGCAGCAGGACGAGCCGCTGGTTGGAGGGCGTGGAAGAGGAGAGCAGGAAGAGACCAACTTAGCGAACAAGTCCACTCCACTTCCCTCGTCTTTCCGTCGAATTTAGATCACATTGCTAAATAACGATACGAGAAATTTTTTATTCCTCAACTTACAAAACCAGATTAAATTAGGTCTCACAAAAATATAAACCACTAATTTCACTAATGTAATAAATTGAGCTGGGTTCACAAGCTTACGTGATAAAAACAAAAGGAGAACTCATATATTATCCCCTCTCCCTATTTTTCTCTCTTCCTCCTCTCTCTCTATATGTTTCCTAGCAGAGAGAGCCTCACTCCTTTGGAGCTCGACGCATTAAACACGTTGATAGGGAGCGGACACCAACAACAGCATCCTTAGTGGTGCATGTATATTAATGGTGGAGGAAACTTATCGGTAGAGACGGTGTTGATGAAGGGGACGCCATCGACACCTCCTTTTTCATTATTGTCATCTCGGCTATAACCTAATAGCCTACCAGTCTACAAAGATGTGCCATCCTTTCCGTCATCACCCACCAGTCCGTTGGTGGTGTGGAAGGACCATAGGTCGACAGTGTCGTACATGTCCTACAACGACAATGAACGGGGTAGATTGGGTGTGGTATTGGAGGCCTCTAGATCCACGATGATGGTGAGACCGGTGGTTGGTGCACTCCTTTGCTTGGGATGTGACGGCGTGGACGATGTCTTCCATGTCGAACGACGGTTCCCTAATAAGCTCTTCTCACTGTCAGCCACTACTTATTCCTCTCTCCTTCCCTTTCTTCCAATCTTACTGAGTCAACTCAACTTCTCCATGGACGTTGCCAGCCCCTATGGCTTGCCTCACCGTGCAAGGCCGTCATCATGGTTGCCATCAAGTTAAGTTGTCGCCTTGGTCATCATAAGTTCCTCACCTTTGCCTCGGCCTATACGGTCGCTTGAGCTTAGTGACTCCATCGCTGCCCTTCTCCCCACTAACCACTGCCTTGGATCGAGATAGGGAAGAGAGGGGATAGGTGGAGGAGATAGAATAAGACATGAGCTTAGTCTCACTATTTTTTATTTTTTTATTTGATTGATATATAGGTCTTGCATATTTTGTTTTATTTTTTAAAATTTTGCTATCAATGTCACATTAATGCTAAGTATGATGAGGATCTAGTCAACCAACCACGTAGACACCATGTCAGCTAAAATTATCTTGGGACCTTGTTTACACTGATTTTAGAAGATGAGATATATGTTGTATTCAGTTTTACAGCTGAGAAACCTGATATGAACTTCTCATCTAAAATGAACTTTTTCCTTACTTGGCTCAGACATACTCCAGTTATTTGGCCTCAAAGTTTCAGCCTTTTTTATCATTGTTTTGTGATAATGGTATTACTAGAATTGCTAAAAAAATTTAAATGTAACTATGTATAACATAATTGTAGTGTACCTTTAATTTTGATTTTTAGACTCTTAGATAATATGGAAACTTATGCTTGGGAATGGAAAAAAAAATCCAGGTTTGTACAGGAGAAGGAAAGAAGTCACTTAACATTATGACATAATTACACCGTAATTAATATTTTAAAGTTTTAAAAAAACTTATGATAGATTTTTAGATATTCCATATTAGGATTTAATCGAAATGAATTTTCCCACTACTATCAAATCATGTATAAATGCTTCTGATGTATAAACTTCACCACATTTACTTTTTTTTATAAAAGAAACTGATAAGGATGTAGTATAATTCTTCCCTTGTCAACACACGACAAATATATCATATATAATCTGTCTCAAATACGCCCTGAAAAGAAAAAAACAAAGACAGCCAAAATCCAAAATGTGTTCATCAATGTCACCGGTAGACTTGGCGTTTCTTTGATTGCTACGTTCGCTTGACGGTCGAACCCTTGCTGGTTGCAGCAGCTTGCTGCCAGCATCGGCGTCGCGCCGTGTGTGGCTTACTTGCTTGGTGCTCGATTTCTTGCGCAATTTCGTGAAGGAATATCTGGAAGCAGTGTTGCTGATGGTTTCTTGGTTTTCTTGGTTGGGTTGGGGGGAACAGGTCGGCGGAGGAGGCGTTGGAGAGAGAGGTTTCTTGGCTGAGCATGGAGTGGGCGGCGGCGGCCACTAATTTTTCGCTACTAATGTTTTTCTTGTCAATTAATTGGATGTACGCTCTTGTATAAATGGATGGATGTGTCTTGCTCTTTCTATTATCTTGTTTAAACAATCGTTTATGGTATTGTTAACTTTTTTTAAGATAATGATGCTAGGTGCTGCTGCTGCTAGACATATTAGTGTGAACGTGTTCTTAATTGGAGATTTTTGATGCCTAGGGCATTGCAGTTAGCTACAGATGAACAATATAAAAGATGCTATCTATCTATCTATATATGTTTCTAGCTGGGCTCTGTCTCTACTTGGCACAAAACATGCACGGAGCCTTACAGATTGCATCAAGAATATCTAAAAAAGTGTGGAGCAATCTGAACTCTGAAAGAAAGCTACTCACAAGAAATTAAGATACATACAACGATTTTAGTTTACATTGACACTAGTCTCACTTACTACATAAGTCCGATGCTGACGGACTACGTCGACGAGAGGGTCGACCTGCACCAAGGGGAGGCTGCTCTTCAGGCTGCAGAGGAGCCTTTCTATGATATTCTTGCACAGGTATACCCACCATTACTTAACCAGCTACCACTACATAGCGCAAATGAACCAAATATAGCTGATGACAACACTTGCAGCAAGAATTATCACAACAGGCTCCATAATAGCCATTCCAGTTACACCATGTTACAGCCCTTGCCAACCCCATTGGGTCCATATAGCTATGGCAGGAGTCCTTTTCCGCCAAACCAACACTTGGTAAACACTGCATGGACTTCTAGATTTGGCATCCCTAGCTTGCAAACTAGAAGAGGTGTCCAGGGGGCAAAGAGACTTATCCCAAGTATTGATAAGTTGGTGATTAATTTGGACAGTGACAGGCTCTCCATTTCCAAAATGACTACAAATGCAAAAGTAGGAGACGAGCAAATATGCAATCTTCGAGGTGACCGATCAAAGGAACAACCCTTAGATCATGGACTTGGATATCTTGGAAGGGAGAAACAGTAAACGCTATGCCATCACTTATTGTGAAATAATACGGAATGAAACGTTTGACAGGGTTCTGCTCTGCTATGGTGTGAAGAATTTCACCGAAGCATCAAATCTTCGATAAATAACGGTGAAGGAAGCAAGCAAGAATTTGCCGGGTCAGCCGAAAGATTGGTTGACCAAATGTTATTAAGATTGGAAGGGGAAGAGTTACAAGTTATAATTTATCAACCATCGGGAAAAAGCTGTCGATAACCCAAGTGTTCAAGCACAAGCCTCACACCTAGGAAAAGAACCTCGAACAGTAGCAACGACAAGAACTATATGATACTCAGTACAAGCTTTGAAAATTCCTGCCTCTTTCCATATCACAATTTCCTCCTTGATGTCATTGAAGAGTTGATCCGCTGTTCGGTATTGCTCTTTGAAAACTTGAGCGTTGCGCTCCTTCTAAGTTAGCCAACACACCAACATGAAAAGGGTGTCGAAAGCTTTCCTGTAGCTTGAACGAAAGCAGCTCTGCGCGCCCATCCGCCAATCTACCATGTCGAGTTGCAGCTCAGCCGGCAATGGAAAAGTCACATTAATCCAAGACTTGAGCAGCATCCAAACTTGATTGGTATAAACACAATTGACAAACAGGTGCCTGCAGCCTTCATCTTCAGTTTGGCACAACAAATAATGTTCTTGGTGAGTCCATCCCTTTTTTGCAGATTGTCTGCAGTTAAGCATCTGTCCTTGGTGGCAAGCCAAATGAAAATTTTCACCCCGCCCTGGACTGCTATATTAATTCCCCTGTTTTGAGACATGTTCACGCCATGAAGAAAAGCTTATATGCTGAAGCTACAAAGAAACGACTGTTTGCTGAAAACTTCCATTGCACTTCGTCTTGCATCTCGGGCAGTAACTAAAATTGTTGTATCTCATCCCAAAGCTGAAAATACTCGGCCAACGCCCGGTTGGATAGGCTGCCCTAGAGGTCACGCACCCAGTGATGCGTCGTTAAGCCCTGTGCCACTGTTAGGTTCGTGCGACCGACGAAAGTTAATAGCGTTGGCTAGGTTACTGCAATTCTCCCTTCTGGCAGCCAACTTGCCCACCAGAAATCAGTGTTCTTTCCATCACCCACCCAAAAAGATGTCACATTGTTCACCATGTCTTGGAGCTCCTTTGGTGTACGCATGTTGATCAGAGTTCACGGTCTCCCTTTTTGCTTGACATGTCGCACCAACCATTTCATTCTCGGTGTTGTGAATGGATTGTACAGCTCCCCATTCTTCCCAACTATATTTAGAGAGGTTTTATTCCATCACTCTTTGCTTTTTGACATGCTCGACACAAATGTTCCTAGGAATCATGAAGCAAGGATACTGGTAGAGAAGGATCTCTTTGGGAATGATGCACTTAATGTTGTAGCATGTGAAGGTGCAGAAAAGGCCAGAAAGCTGCAAACAGTGGCAAGTGAGGGTTCTCAGGGCAGGGTTCCAGCAAAATCCTGTTAATCAAGACATTCTGAAGAGATCAGTATATTACAAGGAGGAGTTTTATCATCAAGACCTTGTGATTGACAGAGATAGCCGCTGGCTGCTGCAGGGATGGAATGGGAGGATAATACATGCACTGTCAACATGGAAACCTATTCAATGACATGCTAATCAGTAAGATCAAAGAAGATCTCTATCAGTCTCCAATATCCCCCAAAGCTAATTATATAATCATCCGCATAAGGGTTCTAATTATATCAATTTATTTTTTGTGTTTATGGATATCAGAGACAACCTCGGAATAAGATAACATGGCATTTCGACTTTTGTTTACTCTCTGCCTTTTCTTTATTAATACACAAGGAGTCCACGATATTTGAAAAGCGGCGAGCAGCTAAATTTTATTCTTAACATATTCTCTTTCTGGGAATGCATTACTACAGCAAGTATTTGTATTTCTCTAAATGTTTTGAAGATATTGATTGATTGTGCAATATCACTTTGTTATAATGGTTTGAAACTAGCAATCGTGTTCTTTTTTTTCTCAAAATAGTACCGGGTAACAAAAAGATCGCAAAAATTAAAAATATGTGCAGAATTCACTGCCTATCAATACAAGGGATGAAAAAAAAATAACTATGGAAATAATATTACATGGAAGCATGAAACAAAGGCTATATTTTTCAATGTGGTACTGGAAGTTGAAGGTAAGGAACTAACCTTACTCAATACACATTTCATATTATTACATCACAAATATTGTCCTTGCTTGACAGATGATTCTGTCTTCTTAGAAGTGACTACTAACTTGCGAAAATAGAGCCCTGAAATCTGCTGTAGGTTCCCCTTCACCTTCAGGTTTTGATGCCAGATCAAATGCCTTAAACCTTGCTTCCTCAAATAGCAAGGCCTACATGGGAAAGGAACAGGCAGAGATGGATCAGGCAACAGAATCAGCACTTGACACAAAAGATTCTTTAGAGGGAGAGAAAAAAAAAGGCATGGCATGTGTATGCAGACACTTGGAAAGTTGCAAGCTTTATGTTTGATAGATTAATTTTTTTTTGATAATGCTTTGGTAGATTAACATTGTTTCCAGAAACATGGTAGATGCAAAAGGCATTGATCAGAGTTTATCAACAGTAACATGTCATCCTCTGTTGTGAAGGTACCTGTATACAAACTTCTGCAACATCTGCCCTGGCGATAGTTTTTGTTTCAGTCTTCAATATTTCATCATTCTTCCCAACAATCAACTCTCGCACACCACCATCCTTATCCTGTAATCCTCCAGCCCTGCAATAAAAACATGAAAAGAGTATGCTGTCAACACAAGCAAGACACAATCTCCTAGTTCAAGTTATGATAATTCTTCCAGTTTCTGCTGCACTGCAGGTGTGTTCTTTATTCCTGACAGGCATACATAAGATGAGTTTATAACCAAGCTGCAGGCACCTATAGGGAAGAAAAATGAAACCATGTTCTAGAAAGCTAACGTGCTAATAAAATATGTGGACTATGCAAGGCAATGTGCATTTCACAACTATAATTTTAAGAGATGTCTTTGTGTTACAACCTTATAATTGTATATGGTAGACCTGAGTCTGCCAGGTACTGCTCTGCCTTCCGCTTCCAAACCTGCGAATTTTCAAAGAACATTAAAGTATTTCGATCTTAAAAACAGTACACATACGATGTGCTCATGCATGCATGAACACAAACACGCACATATAAAGATCATAAAATATAAGGAAAATCTTTGGATATGTTATATACCAGTATATTGCCATCTCCTAACTTATTTAGTGGGTGATTGACGTCTGTTCCACCCATGGATCCAACCAAAACCACCTGTTTTACACCAATGCTCTTGGCTGCATGAAGATGAAAAAAAGAGTTACAAGAATAAGGAATGAATTGACTGAAACAAAAGAGAGGTATGATAGCTAGACCGACAAATCTATAACATTACTGGTTGAACAACACAGCTTGGAAACAAACAAGCTTAAAGAGTACATTTGCGAGACTAAGATGTTTACCAGCATCTATTTGATTCTTTTGGCCAATCCAATCCACCTTCAAAGAGTAGAAAACAACACAAATCAATAAACATCAATTTTAAAGGAATGAACAAGTTGGCCCAGCAAACGTGAGTGATGCGAAATGATTTTTTAGCCACCTGCTCAGGATAAGAACCTTCCTCGAAGTAGAATTCTGGGCGTTCCCCCTTGCTAGGATCAAACCCTGGCTTCATCTTGGGAACCGCACTCGTGAGGATGATAAGCGCGTCGATGCCCTCGATGGCAGGAGCAATGCTCGCAGGATCTCTTATGTCTCCGAAGAACACGTCCGTGGCGCCCCCGATTTTGGCTTTGCTCTCTTCAGTCCTGACCAGCCCTCTGCCCACAAATTGGTCCGCCCTCTCCTTGAGCTTCTGGTACACAATTTGGCCTGAATCATCACATCACAGAGAGCCCAATTGCAGCGAGCAAAGCGGAAACTGAATCAATTCTAAGAGTAGACGCACACAAGATTCGATTCTTTTTTCCAAGAAAATCGATTCATTGCCACACTGGAGCGGTGCCATGAGACGGCCCAAATTGCATTACATGGTTACAAGGAACCAAATGGGGAAATTCCATAGCAAGAGAGGAGTTTCCTCAAGGAGTACATTGTACCTGTTCGGCCGCCGGCGCCGGTGACGAGCACGGTGGGAGGCGACCCACCGGCGGCAGCGGAGACGGCCAGCCCGGCCCTCCTAGAACCTCGCCTCGCGGCGATGACGTTGCAGGGGGGCCTGGGATGCGGGTCTGCGAACGGCAAAGCCAACCTCGCGGCGACGGCCATGGCTCTCTTCTCCGGCGAGGCGAGTGGTGGGTTGCTTGGCTGTCGCTCTCCTTATCGCTTTCCCGCTCCTAGCGGAGTTGGAGGGGCATTCTCGTCTTTTTCATTAATTACTGGGCCGCATGTCCGTCTACGGGCCGTAGCTTCCTGCATGCAATTTCCTCTTCATTTTTCTATTCTTCCATGTTTCTCTCTGTTTCTATAAAAAAATCATATACTTTTTTCTCTTAAAGGCTGATTATATCAAATATAAGAAACATTTACAATATTTTTACAAGAAATTAAACTTGCCAACATAGGAAAAAATAATAAAACACCATAAAAGATGCAAATAGACAAACGTGACCACAACAATGACCAAAATTCTGAACTAGTATCGGCCACCATCTTCAATCATTTGGTAGATAATTAAACAAATGTCACCAATCATTTTTATCGAAGATCCCACAGATGCAATGGCCATCAACAAAGAAAAAGAAAAGGCAAAAGAGCATAGAATTTATTCAAAGCACCTTGAAAAATTACTAGGAGATAGGTATCTTTTCTCTCGCTGCTCTGACAGGGATGTTGTTGGAGGGGGAGGGGGAGGGGCAGAGGGCTGTGACGGTTGAGGCCTTTGGGCCAGAGTGATACATGAGTCATGACTCATAAGACCCGATGGCTCTTTTTTTTCAAATTTTACAGCAACGCATAATTATTTTTTGTGTGTATATACATATATATATATATATATATATATATATATGAAAGATGCAAACTGATGCAGAAATTTCGAAAGTGAGAACTAAATCCTATGCATTTTCCGTAATGTCGTCTAAAGATAATTCTTCATATATAATTAAAACAAAGAAATCATGAGCATTATACATTCATCCATCCATTCATTTCTTCACATGACGAGCATTATGAATTGGGTACCACTACACAACTGAGAGATTCTTAACATCCTGTAAAAAAAACTTTTTTGCATCCATACAAAACATGTAATAAACGAACAAAAGCAGCAAAGGATAGTATTCTACACTCCAAAATCATATATATGAATCTTCTGCTGGAAACCCTGAAAAACACGAGAAAACAAAATCAAGCATTGTTTGCATGGCTAGCTAACTCCCTGTTTAATTTGCAAGGAACTGAAGGTGAAAGCTAGGTTAGTATGTACGTTCCGACGGTAAGCTACAATTCTACGATATATATTAAAGCTAACAAAATTAATTATCTATCATTGTTTTCGTTCAAAATGTGCAATCATGCATATATATGTGGGAATTTGTGAATATATTATGTAAGTATGTAATTAAGTATTAGTGGTCCATGCAAAAAGAACACTACTATGTAAATAATTTTCGTAGACTACCTTTAAGCCCACATGTGACATGCTAGTTCCTCTAGGGGACACAGCCCACCTAAAAACATATATTATCACATGTGAGCTATTAGGAGGGTCGCTTATGAAAATGATGTTTTTTTCACATATAGGCAGAAGCCCCCTTACAATGCCCTTAATAGGTCGGCTTGCGATGATTTTTCCTCCTATTTACCACCTAAGCTTAGCTCATTTTTCTTTGAAGTTTCTCTCTCTAAAACATAGCAATACATAGGAGGAAATTTTGAATTCAAAATATTTTGTGCAAGTTGGTATATAAGGTTATATACATGTATTTCTCCTCTATTTTCATAGTTTTTATCGAATTTGATTCATTCGATACAGAGAATTTAGCTATGTTAAAAATGGACGCGTGTAAGTTGTTTTGTAATATTTAGATATGGTAAAATAGTCATATGAGTAAAATTTGGTTAGTGTATTTTTTGCAATGGTTGTTCTCATCTTTTGTAGGTTGTAAATTGATGGTATATATAAATCTAATTGACAGATATTATATTCTAGACTTACATATAGAGTGGAAAGATTGATTTATGAAAAAATAATTTTTTATATATTTAATTTTGTCTCATGTTATTTCTTATGGTGCTTGGAAATATAGATCTATATTTCATAAAATTTGAAACGGAATTATATATTGTATGTATTTAAGTCAAATTATATAAACCCTATTTAATATTAATTAATCTATGTAATGTTGCATTAATTTTGATGAGCAATATATATTTTATTCACATTGTTTTATAGATGGAGAGAGTAAGTATGTATGATACACCAAGAATTCATCCATCATACATTTCGTAAGTGAAAAAAATTATTGCAGATACAAGACACATGCTAAGAGAGAATAGGAAGAAAATATGTTGCCCCTGTGTGTTGATTGCAGGAATAAGAAAGTATGGTTAAATCCTAATATAATTATTTTATATTTTAGTGAAGCGTGAATTTGTAAAAGATTACAAGGTTTGGTCTCATCGCGACAAAATTGCCACTTCTAAGGAGATAGTAATCATGTTATCAGAGATGAAGGCAATTGTTTTTCGTTGTATATGGCTGAAAATTTTATGATTGAAGACCCTGGCCATGATACTATGGGGGAAGATTGTCCTGTTTTGACAAATGACATTGATGGTTTTGACACTAATTTTAATTTGAAGGATATGCCATGACATGCTGAACCAGAAGTGTTAATGGGTATAGCAAAAGAATTAGACAATTTTGAGGTGTTAGAGAAAGCAGTGAAGGATCGTCTATATGACGAATCAAAGGGATGTGACAAGGATTTCATGGTATTGCGTTCAGTACTTGAACTACTTAGATTGAAGGCTGCAATGGATGGTCCGATAGTAGTTTCAATGTTTTGTTGGGTCTATTAAGATACTTGCTTCTGAAATCGAACACCTATCAAGCGAAGAAACCTATATGTCCATTGTCATTAGATATTCAAAAGATACATACATGTGTGAATCACTATATACTGTACCACAAGGAGTACGCATACTTGGATAGTTGCCCAACTTATGGTTCTAGTCGGTACAAAATGAACAACCCTAATTTATCAGGACATAAAAAGAAGAAAATTTTGGCCATAGTGATGTGGTACTTGCTAGTGAAAGACCAAATGAAACGTTTGTTCTTAAATCCTAGAGACACTGAATTGATGAAGTGGTATCATGAAAAGCACAAGATTGATGGGATGCTTTGACACCTCATTGATGCTCGCTAGTGGAAAATTTTTAATACACTATATCCAAAATTTGCTAAAGACATGAGAAATGTAAGGTTTCCCACCGTCACCACCGTCCTTAGGTCCCCTAGCCTCTCCACCATGCCACCGCCTCTTATTGTCGCTGCCACCACCATCTCTTCCTCCCTTCACTGCCTAGCCTCTCCTGCCAACTACCTTGACTAGCGCCCTAAGTAGCCATTGCCTCCTCATTAACTACACCACCAGCTAACACTTGACAGCCTCAACAAGCCCCATGTTGTCGCATGACTCATCGTCTCTTGGCCGCTAGTCACACCCTCTCATCTCTCCCTCATTTCCCTAAAACTTTTTAAAATGATTTGTGATGCAGTTGTGGCAATTGTGATAAAATATTTACCCAATTAGGATAATTGTTGTGGAAATTAGGGTAATTGTGGTGAAATTTGGGTAATTATGATGAAATTGGTGTAATAGTGGTGAAATTTTTATATGTATTGCATTAATACTCGTTGTAATAAAATGGACATGGTAGGGCACTCAGGACATGACACCTCAAGATAAGACTACTTACGTCAAGAAGCTATATGACGATAAAAAGTTTGACATCGTGGTATACTTAGGACGAGCCATACTCTCCCACCAAAATAAGGAAGAAATAATGGCACCAAGTTCGATGTTCCATTTATAATGAATATAATGTTTTTACTACTTCTTTTAACATCTCACTATATCGGCTCTAATAAATGTCTTATTTATAGTGACCACTAAATTTTATTTCTAATATATTTGAGGGACCACTTGGTCATAGTCGCACGTTGCCCACCTGTGTCAGAGTATACATTTGTCTTGTTGCCTGACTCTCGAGCATGTATGCATCGTGCTAGTGGGATATATAAATCCACCGCATTGAATACGGTAGTTAAACGTGTTTAGCTCCCAAGCTCCTACCACTAGAACCGCAAGAGAAACGCGTGAGCTCAACTAGCTTACATGAGGTCGTCCTCATGGAGACTAGCTCGGGGGTGAAGGCCCGGGCTGGCTAGCTTGGAGTGAACGTCCTAGGTAGACCAGCCTGGGTTGATTATCTCGAGATACTTTAGCCAAGGCTATTCAACTCAGACCTTCTAGAAAGGCATGAGCCCAAGGCATTGTATAAGGGCCTAAGGAATTCACGGACATCACCTAGATACCTTTAGGCCTCTGGGGCAGGACCGCTGGTCTCCACTTCACCAACAACTAGCTTTATAGACTAGCTCTGCTCAAACACTAGAAAATTTCAATTGAAAAAACATTCTAAAACTAACCGGGCCGTTTGCAATAATGTATTGTCGCAGGCAGCCCGCTGCATGAAAAAAAATATTTTTATGGGCAAGCCTCTTAACATGGCCGCCTGAGAAAATGCATTATCACGTAGGCGGCCCACTTAAACCAGCCACGTAGGATAATCTATTTTTTCACATGGTTTGGTGGCCCATCTGTAGAAATCTCCATTTTCACAGACAACCGAGGGGAGGCAGGCTGTTCAGCCGCTTGCAAAAACCAGTTTTGACCGTTTACAAAAATCACTTTCTGTAGTAGAATAAGGAGCTAGATGCTTGAGTGAAGCATGATTTGAGATGTTGTTTGTGGTGATTAATTGAGTGATATATGGAAGTTAGTTTGCATATAATATTTTCTGTTTGATCATAAGCTCCGCTATAATTCATAGACAGTTAAGTTCAAAACCCATTGAGTTTGTACATACGTACGCATGATTTTTACTAACAGGTAAGAATAAATCAGAAACGTGATAAAGACAGCACTCCAGTGAACCGGCCGTGTACAAGGTTCATTCTGGCCATGCAGGCATGCAATGCGTGGCATGCGGAAAGGAATAAAAGGTGCCATCCGTCCGTTGCATCGTCCATACTTTGCATTACATGCACTGCTTATAAATAAAATAATCTTGAAATCAATGGGCCGGCCGGTAATTAGATAGCTAGGAGGAAAGAGGGAGAATGCATGCATGATGGTGGCAGCTGCGGGCGTGGCCGCGAGCGAGACGTAAGCTAGGAACCTAGCACACGCGCCGGCCGTGCTTGTGTGGACGCCTCGGCGCGATCCCCCGCCGTCGCCGCGAGATCGGACGGCCGGGGCGGGCCCTGCATGTGGGGCTCACACGTCAGCAGTGGCTGCTTGCCCTGTCTTGTACAAAGCACCACACCCTGCAGCCAGGTGTGAGAGACGCGCCGCGCAGGCTCCTCCAGCAATCTTAATTACCTCATCGTCGTCGTCGCCGACTACGACGATGGAAGCTGCAGGTGGCGCGCGGGAGGAGCAGGCGATGAAGAAGAATGATCTGAAGATCGAGGAGGCTACCGGCGGCAAGCTGCAGCAGATCAGCGCCATGCCACCGTCGCCGGAGACGGGCAGCGTGAAGCTGCTGTGCCGGAGCTACTCCGCCGAGAGCCTGAAGCAGCGGCTGACGAAGACGGTGAAGGAGCACCGTGCGCGGTTCTACATCGTACGCCGCTGCATCCAAATGCTCATCTGCTGGCGCGACGAGTAGTAGCTAGCCATGCCCTAGCTAGCTAGCTCGCTCAACATCGTCGTTCGATCATCCATGCTCCCGTCGACGACGATCCTGCGCCGGAGGTTTCTCTTAATTAATTAGTCGCCTTTCTTAATTGATTTTCTTTCTCATCAATGTATCATCTATACTCGGTTTATCCCCGGCCGATCGATGGAGTATGATTAATAAGCGCTTTAATCGCACCTCATACATCTTTAATTTCCTTCTCATTGTGTTAATTACCGTTTGAATCTTCTTCTTTCATATTTCCTAATTTCTTTTAGTACTTGAGATTTGTAATAGTAATTATTGCGTTGTCTTTGATTTCATCGTTATGATAGTCAATTTGAGGTCTATGGATGCCTATCGGCGGAGATGTAAACAAGACATGGATGACAGATTCACTAGAAAAAGGATTGGGACATTTTTTTTAGGATTAATAGCCTGGTTTGGAATTTATTGATCGATTGGTTCGAATAATTAGCGTAGATGTAGAACACACGTGTGCAGGGTTAAATATTTGACGCGTGGTTTATATACTATGCACTACGTCTTGCTGGCTTATCTATGCCGTAGGATTTTTTGCTTTCGAACAAGTGGCTTTTGAAGCTGAGTGTTGTCTAGCTAATAATGTACTGTGTTTCGAAAAAAAATCACTAGTTTAGACTTAATTGTCTTCTATAGCAAGGTTCTGTAGCTTACTATATTTAGTTTTACTATGGATCACCATAAGATCAAAGAGCGAGTTCGATTTCATTTGGGGTGGCAAGCGGAAAAGGAGAAAGTTTAGGTAGACTACAATTAAGGTGATGATGGAAGCATGCATATATATTAGAGATATATTAGAGATAGCGATGACGCACTAATGCCAAATCAAACTCATATATATATATATAGAGAGAGAGGAAGGATGTGAGTGGGTTTATTTTTCACTCTCAGACAAATGGCTTTTAGTTTCAAGCCCAAGTCATAGTTAGCGACAAAAAAAGGCTAGTCAAAGCTTTGTACTCACTATGACATTGTTTTGGAGCTTACCATATACACGCACGTCACTAGAGCCGCGCCTAGGACGCTTGTATGAAGTGCAGTTTTATTGTTATGGATAGTGGACCATAATATCAACAGGTGTTGGGGTGGCAAGCGGGAAGGGAGGATGTTCGGGTCGACTTCAAGTTAATGCGATGGCAGAATCATACGTAGTGAATAGTGACCACACTTGAAACCCACGTGTATTAATTGGGAATGGATTCTAATATATCTCCTCTTGTACTTTTTTTCTTTCAAATTCAATGAAAATAGTTGTAATTTTTTTTAAAAAAATGATAATGTAGAGTGTTGTGACATCTATCACTTCACAAAAATCAACTTTAAATTCGACCTACACGTTACGGGAAAAAGACAAATTCATATGTACTATTCATATACTGAATTTCTCCTTTTTTTATATTTGAACGTGCGAGTTGAATTTGGATTTAAGATTTTGTGTAGTGTTATTTATATGTTGTATGAATGTTATTAAAATTTGTGAGAATTTTTTTAACTATTCAAATAACTTTTAAACAAATGAGTAAACATCCTCTTAAAACATGGGAGTAGTTTCCTAATAGTATATTAGGGTATGTTTGTGGAGTTGAGGGATGCAGTTAGTCAGGCCGGGTGCACAATGGCTTGACATGAGTTTCAAGGCCAGACCTTTAATTTGCCGATTGTCATGCGTCCAGCTTAAGATCAGTAATTAATTACTTAATTTGTGCTTACCTTGTGTTATTGTACAGTTAATTAGTTCAAGATGTCAGCTATTCAAGAGTGTGCTTAATATCATACCAAACAGAAAAGGAGAGGGAAGATAATTGCAATTCGATGAAAGTCCATTAATTTCACTGCGCAAAACACTAGGACGGAAAGCCTGAGAATCACCTCTAAACTTCAAACCAGAGACACTTAAGCCCGGAACATGTCGACATGAAAACGAGTATATGAGCACACCCGCGTACGAGAGAATGAGATAGTACTGTTTCATTAAACGGAAGAGCAGCAACAAGAAGAGACAATATACATCAGAAACAAGTAGGTCATAGTGAAGTAGCGACAGCCGGGTTGGAGCACGGGAATACGTACACCGATCGATGGAGGAATTCCAGCGTTGCAAACGAGCCCAGCAGTAGTATCGTACATAGTTGCATACATAGACAGAAAGATCGATCTGGCAGGTGTGGTTGTGGATGAACAATAATATTATTATGACAGGCAGGGATGAGATACGATGCATATACATGTAGCTGGATGATAGATGGATCGATGGATCTCGGACGGAGAATGCATGAGGTAGCGGGGCGGAGGAGCTCGACGTTGTCGATCTGTCGGAGCTTGCCGAGGCCGTTGCAGTTGGGGCGGACGATCTGGGCCTGGTCCTTCCGGGCGGCGGCGGAAGCAGCAGCAGCAGCCATGGTTAGCTAGAGCAGCAAATCGATCAGCGCAGGTGAGGGGCGACCTCCGATATGATCCTGGCAATGGCGAGGTGAAAGGGCGGGCCCCACGTCGAGTCCTAGTCAGCAATAGTCACCGCTTAATTAGTAATTAGGGGAAGAATTAAAGCCCATACGCATTTCGGCCTAGTAATTAGTCAGAGGTTGCTCTCTTAGCTGCCACGTGTTCGTAAATAGCCCGACCCCCTCTCCACCGTCTCTTCTGCCACTTGCTCCGTGCTGCCCCCTGCCATGTCCGCCGTTGCGCCCGCGCTCGCTCGATTCGATTGGGCCTCCTCTTCACTCCCGAGTCCTGACACCGCAAGCTGTTCGACGGTACGTGGATGTGCGGGTATCCGACAAGTGGCGTGCTCCGTCGTTGCCATCCGCATGCCTTTGCTTTCCGTTTCAGGAGACTCATGAACATCGACAGTACAGGCTCTCTCTCACCAAAGTTTGTGCCATGCACAATGCAATACGTTGATCACTTCTCTTGCCTTGGCCCTTGTGCATGTCCTAGGTCCAGCAGCCTACGTGAGGGAAGCTATTGAAAAAGTGGTCGACGGTCACGGTATGCAGCACCAATGCAGGACGTGGGTGGTGAGGAGGCCATTCTGGGGATACCCGTCAAAATTGATCCATATGGTTCTGTGCTTGTTCTGGAGGATATACGATACACCTTTGGGGACCAATGTCTCCTCCTCTGGTGGGGTGTGGAGAAAGAGAAGAGTAGTAGTTGGATGTTTTGCACTTAACAATGTCACAGGAGCTGCACAGCACCAGAAAAGAAGATTAACTTTAACCGTGTTGCTTCAAGAAAATCCATGGCGATTTCAAACTTCCATCATTCCATGGGTTGGAGTTTCCGAGTTGGGCAGAGACTAATCCATGGCTGGAGCTGCGCTTCACTGCAATAAAGGAGAGGGAAGGGAAACAAACAGAATAAAAACCAAAGCAAACTCTCAAGGCTAGGGCAAGCTAATGCATGTGTCCTGCGTGAAAGCAACATATCCGGATTGATTCCAAGCATGCCCAACAGACCAAGCTCTCTCAACAATCTGCAAACAAGTTTCTGAAATGCTCCGAGGGTCGTTTTCTGAAGAATTCCCCTGCTAAAGATCTGCACAAGACCACAGTAATACAGTGTTGCCACATGTCATCACCAATTTGCCTTCTCAGTTAATGGAGCCAGACTGTGCTCTTCACTCAACTCAATCTCAATTGGTGCTGGCCAGGGGCGGAGGCAGGACCTACTCCTGAGCCTAAATATATATTGAAATTGCACTTTAAAATTTTCTAAAAATAGAAGATAAAATGCAAAAATTATGTAAATTACACTAGTTGAGCCCTAAGCTCGGGAGAATTTTGGTTCCGCCACTGGTGCTGGCGTGCTGCGTTGGCCATTCACCGAATCACCAATGTGGTTTTGTGACAGAAGCAGCTTGAAGGCGAGACGCACAGCTGCAAACAAGCCTGTCCATGTCATCCACTTGGTAATTTCAGATGCCTATCACAGGACAATGACTTCCACTCGAGTAAAAAGTGTAAATCAGAGACCTTTTTTCTTCTGTTTCGACATCACACTCACACACAACGACACAAACAAAGGCAGGGACAAGATGATGGCATCAAAGATACTGTGCTAATACTTGCCGGTGTATTCTGCAGACACAACGGAACAGAAAATTAGCAACCGTACCTCAACACGCACCAACTCTGCTCGCATGCAGTTGCAGCTCAACTACCAAAACAGACATCAGTGGCAGGATTAAGGGCGGGGCTTAATCATTGGGCCTACATACGTACATACATACACCGCAATATTGTACTACTATAACAAACATCGGAATCGTTTCAGTTCAGTAGCTGGACCATGCTTGAAAGGAGCATTTCTTGGTTGGTTTACCAAATGGTTTAGTGTACAGCGCTGTCTGTACTATTCAAGGACTACTACAAGAGAACAGATAGGTTTTCAAGGTTTCAAAGGAAGGCAAATTTCAGTGCAAAAGGTAGTCAAAACTCAACCATGGGGAGAATGTACAAGCCAAGCTTTTACTGCACACAGCTGAAGGAAAGGAGCTCGAATGCGGTACAGGAGAGTAAATCCATGTGGCTGCTACTTTCAGTGTTGACATCAGGACAGTGATGTGTAAGTCAAGGAAAAAAGAAACTACTAAAATATCTATCTACACAAAAAGGCTACATCCAAATTATAGTCAGGCAGTTGATCTCATGAGAACTGATGTTTCATCGGTCGGTTTTGGACAAATGAAGCGGATAAAGATGTGACAAAAACTGCATCCAGAAAATATGATCACCAATCATGGCGGTGACAACACTGCAATCATGCAGAAACCGGTCAACCCCTGAGATATATGAGTTTCAACAGAACACTGATGAGCAGCTAGAAATTATAGAGGTCGGAGACCATCTGGATCAAGATTTTTATTGAATCCTGAAAGACTGTAAACATCAAAATAGCTTCATCCCGTTCTCACAAAGGCAAAGAATCATGACCACATTGAATCGAATGAATCATAGAACTGCAGAGTCATTTGCTACCAGCAGAGCAATTCATCACTCTAAACAACAAATGCTCATTTCAGAATCACCATCGTGGGCATCTTCTTCCCTGCAAGTTATCATCTAGTAGATGTGATGCTGCTCCTGTGTACAACACCAATCCTCATTTCTGTTCTATTACAAATTTCCTTTCTTCTAAATACAAATGCGTGAAATGGCAACAATCAACGACCTTTCTTTCTTCGATTGAGGCCTATCTTTGCACCATGGCGTCGGCGTGGCCATCTTCTAGCCTCCAGCTCGTGCCGCGGCTTCTCGAGCCATGGCTGAACATGGTGCTCTGGTCGGATGCCTCATTCATCCCCGGCCTCGAATGCGAAGACGAGGCCTGTGAATTCAATGAATGGCTGCGACCAAAGCACGCAAGCACATTGCGGAAGATGCGCCTAATGGCACTCCTCTCCGTTGATCGGCTTTGCCTTGACCCCCAGGATATCCTCCTCGGCGCGCCACCGTTGTTGAAGCCACCATCCATCTCGGTGTACACAACAGGAAGCTCCCTCTCCTCCGGCCTCCTCCCTCCAGCGAACCTACCAACGGCGAACCCGCCTCCGGGCAGCCTCCAGATGGTGAGACCGACCGTCTCCTCCTCCGTCCCGGCATTGCTGGGCCGTGGGCGAGCGGCATCGGTGGGCATCTCGTGGCGGCAGACGGGGCAGGAGTTGCGGAGCGCGAGCCATGGGAGGATACAGTCTTGGTGGTAGATGTGGCTGCAGGGCATCTCCCTGGCCTCGGCGCCGAGTTCGAAGGGCTCCTTGCAGACGGCGCAGTGGGAGTCGGCGCCGACGTGGGAGGCGGCGATGGTGACGGTGGGCATGGACTCGACGGCTGCCTTGGAGGCCGGCGGGTTCTCCCTTGCCCGTGCGAGGCCGCCGGCTTCGATCTGGGTGAGCTGGTCGAGGAGGCGCTCGAAGCCGGAGCCCATGAGGAAGTCCGACATGGTCTCCGGGAGGGGGCGGAGGCCGGAGCCCGCGCCGTCGTCGTAGAAGAGATCGAAGCTGGTCGCCGCGGCGAGGGAGTCGTCGTCGCCGGCGCCGCCTGCCATGGCTGCGGGAGAGCGGCGCAGCACGATGACGGGGTTGAACGGCGAGCGGTCCCCGGCCGCCGCCGCGGCGGCTGCCCGGCGTGTCCTGCGCAGGCGCAGGTCGTTGGCGTGGTGCGCCCGCGGGCGGCGGAGGTAGGCGGCGCGGGGAGGGGGCGCACCCATCTCCTCGAGGAAGCCGCCACCACAGTCCGGGCAGGCGACGGCGGAGTCCTCGTGCGGCGCGGCCCGCACGAAGCGGTCGCAGCTGTAGCACCAGTAGGAGGACGCCGCCGCCGCCGGCGCGGCACCGTCGGCGGCGGAGAAGGAGGACGAGGGGGAAGAAGCCATCGAAAAAGGCGAGACCTTTTTGCTCTCAGATCTGCCCCGGAAACCAGCACCGCAAAAAGGGATTTTTATTTACCTCTCCTCTCCCGGCTGCGGTCAAAGCCTCTTGAATCCCCGAGGGCGGCGCGGCCGCAGTAGCAGGAGCTGAGCCGTCGTTGGAGAGGAGCTTGGCTGGTGGCGGAGAGGAAAGAGGGGCAGCGGAAGCGCGTCGAGGAGGAGGAAGGAAGACTGGAAGGCTAGTTTTTGATTCTTGTATTCGTCGATGCCCGAGGCTCAGCTCCTCCAAGTTGGCAACTTGCTTTGCTTCCTCACGCCGTTATCCTCCCAAGCCACGCGCATTTTGTTTCTCTCTCTCTCTCTCTCTCTCTTGCAAATTTCAAACACGAAATTTCTTGATTAGTGTTTCTGTTCAACAATTGATTTCCACGAAATTGCCTGATTAGCATGTGAAAAAAAGAGATTTTTTTAGAATAGCTTTGAAGAATTTTTACTTATCTTGTATTACCAATAAGAGCTAGTTAGCCCGCAAAAAAAAGGTTTTTATTATGAGCATTCCTGGTATGTTCGGAGTGCACGTGTAGACACGAAACGGAACATGTTTGATTGGCTGGCTTGACTGTTTCCATGAGAATTGGACATGGCTGTCTGAAGTCCCCTCCTCTTACAAGTAAAGGTACGAAGCGGGGTCGGGCAGGACAAGTCGTCGTCAACCATGGCCGGAACGCGGAGAAGGCAACGGCCATGTCCAGTTGCAGGGCACACACGAACGACGACGGCGTCAGCCCACCACCGCCATCCATCATGCGCCGTTGGATTGCCGACGAGCGGCCAATTGGAATTGAACATGTCCGCCCGTCCATCCGTGTCGACGGAGGGATTGACCGGAATACCCCTTGGCTTTCGCCGCCTCGGAATCGGATCCAGGGCCACTCACCGTGGTAGATGGGCCACTGCCATCTCGGGCCCACCAATCACTGACTGACTCAATGTATTACGGTTCGTCTGCCAAGTCCCCGTACAGCCGTAACCCGTGAATGAATTAACTGCTGCTAATAACTGCTTGATTAACCCCCACCAGCCCAAGCTTTTGCACTGCTACTCTGCTCCCTTCGTACCACAAGGAATCAACTCATTCTTAAAATTTTAGACATAGTGTATGTTACAGATTCACGGTTAGAAATTGTTTCCTTTAAGGAAGAGAATATATTTTTCTAGTCTAGCAATATACCTGCGTATTCTAACCAACCATTCAACTAAGTCCTTTTTTTCCTTGAGATTTTCTAATTGAATAAATTATCTGAGTTTATGATACCTATTAAATGTATAAACGATTGAATTGGCTAAAAATTGATCTATAAAAATTAGATTATATATATATATTATAAGATATATAATTTAGTTGCTTGGTAAATGTACCTATAAAAATTCAAAATCTTTTGTAGGAAAGGAACGTGGCCTACGAATAAGCCAGACCCAAGAGTGGGCCATCTAAATGAGATTAGGCTAGGATTCGACCTTTCTTTATTTTCTCGAGAAGCGGCGATTTTTGTTGTTTTTCTAGGAGAGCGTAACGTAACAGAGGGATGAGGACGGACGACTGTAATTTTAAGTAACAGAGATAATAAAATTTAAATTGCTAAAGTGTTGTTTTTGTTTTACATTTTCCTGCCATCCCTATTACTTTTTTATCCACTCTGCTTCATGGTACGTGTCCATGGACAATATACTATTTCCCCCGCCTCTAAATAATTTCACTTCTAAATAGCACCTTTTTTCTCCTTCAGTCATCCTCATTTAAAATGTTTTCACCTTATTATTTAATAAGAAGCATCTAAATTATTTTCTTTCCCTATTAATTTGTTATGTGAATGCAATAGGTGTATTTATTTAAGGACGGAACTCCGTATATAAATTGTAACAACTATTTATTTACTCAGTAATATATAAAGGATTTTACACGATAAATATAACTATACAAAATTATGTATATTATAACTTGAGGCTCTCATCTTTTGCTTGTTAATTTATCGGATGTAGCAAAAAAAATTAATTCCATAACTTAATTTTAGGATTGGTTTAGGAAAAAATCATCATGGTCTATAGTCATATGTTTTTAACCGCTAGTAGCATATAGCATAAATATAAAAGTTTTCTTATATTTTTTTTATTGTATCATTTTTTAGGGTTTATTGGTGGTCAAAAGTTTGAAGGGTATCGAAAAATGCCAACCATAGGGGGAAAAAAAGAAAGGATGGTTTAAAAACAGGAAAAGGTTTTTTTCTTCGTATATTTGATGGGTTTTTAACGGTCAACGGCTTGGGCAGCAAAAGAAATACGTAGTCGTGTGAATGGAACGGTTTTGATTAAAAGGACGAAGTCTCGTGTTTTTTAGGGGCATGACATAAAGGAGATAATTAGATGTTCCACCGAAAATTTACTGTAATTGAAAACGGAGAGAGTACGTATATTGCGGGACGCCCATTTCCACCAAATCTTTGGACAGGTGGCACCAGCCAATGCTAACTCAAAACTTGGCCACTTTTGAGGACAATCAATAAAGACTGGACTATTTCTTGCTGCACTTTTATTTTTCCTGTCGCCGTGTCATCGTCTTCTCGCGAATACTCGTCGGTTTTGGTACACAATAGATAAATTTTGATCACTATCTTTGGGGGTGACACTAAAGTGAACATGTTTGAATGTGTGATACTATTTAAATACATTGAATTACAAATCTCATAATTTGATAGTTTAAAAACTATTGTTCATCAAAGCTTAGCATCTAAAAGTCAAAACTTACAGATTACTTTTGGACGGATGGAGTAACGGTTATGTATTTTTTTTACTTGATATTTACAGATAGTATCATACTTGTAATTGTGTGTTATTTTACTAAGTTTAAGCTAAAGAATAAATGGTTCGTCAATGAATTGGTATCCACTCAATTTTCTTGAAGAAAAATCACTTACATGCACATCCCATGGAGCTAGCTAGCTAGCTAGGCTGGTCAAATTAACTGAAGACCCAAAAGCACCACCTTAATCTGTAAATTAATTAGTGAGAGGGTGCTGTTATGATCGGCGATTGATTATTATATATTGATGCATGATCGGCGCGGCCAAACTTAACGCCCCTATACTCTCTCTCGCCTCATCTGATAAATTAACACATTGTCGCGCCGAAAAAATCTCGGACAACCATACCAACTTATAAGTATAAAAGTTCTGTGCAGATCAGTTTAGGTTTCTCTCCGTGACTCAAGCTACACACGCCGGGGCTTATGAGGTTCGCTTGGCTCCGACGCGATAGTGCGGGTGTGAACGTACCGGTCAATTTGATCCTGCAATTAATAAGGAGTTGAGTTGAACGAATCAGTTGAACGATGAGCCGATATGAGCTCTCGCTATCGGTTGGTCACTGATAGAATCAAGGTGGTCATCGGCCGCGTTCAGATGGCTCCTATTATCGGCTAGTCGCCGATAGATATTGGGACGCTCTTTCATCGGCTGGGGAGCCGATGAAGACGCGGATAGATATCGACGAAGGACGTGATGACTTTGGGTGTAGCAAAACTGATATCCTAATCCATTGGCCGTAGAGCCAATGGAGGCACAAAAGTGCATTTAGAGAACAACAAAGCACGTGGGATCTCTCCTACTTGCTGACAGAAGCTGTACCACTTATTCATCAGTTGGAAAACCGATGAAGGCATATGTGAACTGGCAATGAATTGTATAAAAGACACTAGCTGTAAAACCGATGCCGCCCCGGATATGGCAGCACAAGACCCATCGTCCATCGTGACAACGCCGCTAGCATCAAATCTCGAAGATCGGACTTAATTGAGACAGTACGAGACCAAGGCCAACGGCAACGGGACGGTAGACATCGAATCAGTCATGCTAAAGTAAGGGCGAAGCGAACCTATTGGCTAGCTGAGTCGATGAGAGGACGTCTTTCTGAAGATAGCCGCGTATCGACTGGAAGGCCGATGCGCTTAGCGTGGCGCTCGAGAAAAGTCTATGAAGACTTGTGCGTATCGGTCGAGGAATCAATACGCTGGGCGTGATGCTTATGGTATAGATAACTTATTGGCTAATACTTCGATGAAACGCCATACAGAGACCTATAGGCCTACAGCTCAATCTACCATCGGCAACTTAGCAGGTCGAACCTAACCGATATAGCACGAGACCGACGACGATAGAGAGAGCTTGATAGAGCGATAAACCTTACACGGACGTGATACGGTATATTCGATCTGTCTAAGAGGTTGAACCTAATCGATACAACCTTAGACAAAGCGAGACATACCGGGAGGATAGTGACAGGACTTATCCCTTCACCGAAGATCGAACTTAACCGATGTAGCCCCGCGTCGAGAGGCAGAACCCATAGATAAAAATCTAGATAAACTAGGGTGGCGATGCGCCGAAGTTGTATTGATCGAAGGATATGTTCCAGGCTCCCATGAAGTCTATATTTATACCTGTTATTATAGAGTCCGACGCGTTAAGGAAGTTAACTAAGCTAAACCTTCCTATCTATATAAGTATAGATACAATTTACATAGATAAAATACACTATCATGATTTCCACGACTCCTCCTCAGACTTGATCTCATTTGGATAATCTTCTATTTTTGGACCAAATCCTTGCTTGCTTCATTCGATCGGCTTCTATCCTGAGCAACCGGACTCTTTTTTACTAAACCGATCGTCTTTGCAATCTATCTATATACTTACTAAATTATGCTTTCTTAATTTTGTCTACGTGTCTTGTGTGTTTCAGACATAGCTAGCTAGTGACGACACGTGCAAATTAAATGTATCTAGTAGGAGAGTTTACAAGAGGATCGAGGTTAACATATATCGAGCTTAATTAATGAAGAGTAATTAACTGACACAAGCTGACAAATACGTTTTGGCGTTCCAGGTGAAGATAGCAAGTGTATATGTTACTCGATCAGAGCTAATTAGCTTCCTGACCAACTCCTTAACTCCTTGATTGGAGGAAAACTAGCTAATACCACTAAAATAAAACGTTTTTCTAGTGACGATTTGGAAAGTTCCTTTAAAATTAGGAATTCTATTTTACTACTTTATAATTTATCTTATATATAAAGACATTTTCTTAAGATATTTTAATCTTTATAGAGACACTATTTTATAGATTAATATATGCAATGCATGTCATAGATATAAGCAATACATAATACACATAGACAAGTAATAACATGAGCTTAGTTGGTTAGTGTATTGTGACATTTTTGAAAATGATTTTACCGTATTGTAGAAGCATTTTTTAGAAATTTCTGTTGTAGTGTACAGTAGCAACTTATATATATACATGCATGTCAGCATGTGCATATCATCTACAAGTATATACTTATGCGTGCTTAGCCACTATTTAAGCCTCGGCTATGTGCTACAGCTAATAGCTTGCATGTGGACTGACCTGGTTGGCTTCATATTATACTTAGCTCAGGGTTCATCGATAGCTGAACATGGATATGCATGGTACCATACAATATATAATTGGCATGTATGATTTTTGTCTTTAAAGAAAACCATTCATACAATTCAATTTATATGATTATTTTTATGTTGTTTTTTCTATGTTTCTACCGAATTGGTTTCTAGCTACTTACAAACAAAAAGTGTGACTCAACTGGTTAGGTTACTGATAGTAAAATATGTTCAGCATTTTAAGCTCATGTTTGTATTTATAATTAATTATTCTTTAAGTGATAATCAACATACATGTCGTATGTCTATAGTAATTTTATTAATATCAAAAAATATATACATGAGCATATACATCTGTATGCATGTTTTGAAAAAAAAAGAATTGGTTTCTTATATATACCTCCCATTTGGCTATTGAACTGCTTAGGTTGTTACTGTCAATTGGTGAATGCATGATCTTTGTTCACATGACCCCAATGGCTCCTTGTTAATTCCATTACAAATGCACTGTAGAACTAAGAAATTGCTTTATAAATAGACAATGCCACCATTGCATTTGAATAATGAATTTGGTTATAAATATATCTCTAGATCCACTCCTGATGTTGTATGACATCGATCTTGCGTGTTGCAAGTTTACTTCATCTAGCTGTGCCTCCAGTGCCCTTTTAATATTTTTGTCATGTATCTATGCAGCTTTTTTTTAATATTCTCCGGCTGACTATTAGTTAATTATTAACTAACTAATACATATCGTGGTCGACCTAGCTCCTCGGTAGCTTTGTTTGCAAATGTTAATTAGTGAACATCCATTCACGGGGTAGCTCATTAAATGTGTGTGTGTCTGTATATATCGTCATCAGCATAAGTATCTGGGGAGCACAAATTGCTAGCTGTGCTATAGCTTATATTAGCAGAGGACAGTACCCATGACATATCATCTACTAATCATGTATTAGTATACTACTACGTACTAGTGCAAGGGCTAGCTGGTCAACGATCCATTTCAATTATAATTGCCTTATTTATTAATCTTCTAACACCCGGTGTATATATACACAATTAGTTAACTAAATTTGGTGTTAATTAATCAATATCATATTATTAATTTTCCATGAAACCTTTCAATATGGCTATAGACTTCTTCATTAAAAAAAATAATGATTGTATGTAGACTTGGCCCATGGCTTAACTATTGTAGCAACTACCAAAAGATAGGTAGCTTAATTACTCCCTTCAGTTTGACCATAAACTTATTTAAAACGATATGAATTATAGAACAAGAGAAGTGCTTGCATGGGAGGTGAAGAGATAAACAAGCACGTACTACTGACATGTACTTAATCGAGGTTTAATTTGATTAGTCAAACTTGGCAACTCATCCCATATACGTACTCTTCACAATGATCCCTCTGATCTGAAGCTAGCTAGTATACAGCTCTAGCTTGGTGCTGCCGTTTTCAACTAATAATTAATTAGTGTGACTTAAATATTGTACTTAATTAAGCTGTTGGTTGGCCAACTCCTAACTCTAAACTAAGCCATACATACATGCATGACAAGATCAATAGCACATAAACTTTTATCCTATGACGAGCTTTAGTATCTGATTACAGATAACCTTACCTCTAACAAACTGTATTGAGACCCATTAAAGATGAGATAGAGCGAATAGATCCATCACAGGTGAGGTCATATCTGTGACGGGATGCCGTATAAAACCAACATCAGAGGTGAGGATAGTTCATCTCTAATGGTACAATAGATAGGCCGTCATAGTTAAGTTCTCATATGTGATAGTTATCTAGTCTAAATTCATCATATATAAGGGTTTACTACCTATAACGGTTTCTTAGTATAGTCCATCAAAAGTGAGGTTTGCCCTATGACATATGTTCACCTCTATGACCCGTCACAGGTATCTTGACCATACTTCTAACGATTAGTGTGTTGGCAATCAATAGGGTTTGGCTACCTTTTATATACACCTCTACAGATGTATTTGTTGGTCAACTCACCTTGTATACTATTTATATTTTAGGTTGGAGGGTAAGGAGGGTGAATCTTTGTCCTGATATTGAGAGGTTAAATAAAAAATGAGCTAAATTTAGACTTAGTAGTATTATAGTTTGTTCATCCAAACTAATTTTATTATATATGTGTAGATAAATTGTAGTTGGACGTATAATACTAACCGCTTGAGCAAGGAGTTTAGAAATAGAGTAATTGAATTCTTAAATATTACGAAGAATGATAAGAGGAGGAGCAAGGAATATGTGGTATGTCCATGCATAGACTGTATAAATAAGAAGATATTTTCAAATAGAGCAAAGTTACAATCTTATCTTATACGTAGAGATTTTATGAAGGGTTATAGTTGTTGGAGTAAACAAAGGGAGCAAGAAGCATCGAATATTTATGTTGAAGAAATAGACTATGAACACTAGGACGAATAAGAAGATTGAGATAACATATATGTCCATTCTCTGTTTGACAATGATATCATTGATATTGACCATGATCTTTCTTAGATGTTTCGTGATCTTGACGAGCCAGAATGCAACAAGAAGGATTATGAGAAGTTCTTAGTTTTGGTGATGGATTCAGAGACACAAAACTATATGTTATCTTTGATTTAATGAAGCTTAAGATAAGTAACGGTTGGTCAAACAAGAGCTTCACAAATCTATTTAATTTTTTAAAAGATTTGTTGTCCGATGGGAACAAAATATCGAAGACAGCATATGAAACAAAACAAGTGTTATGTCTTTTGGGGTTGGAGGTTAGAAGAATTTATGTATGTCCAAACGATTACATCTTAGATACGTGCCCTATATGTAAAGCTTCTCGATACAAGCGAAAGAATAGTAGTATGAAGGATAAGAAATCAAAAAGGGGTGGTTCAACAAAGGTTATGTGGTATCTCCCTATTACCAACCGCATAAAGCGAAAATTTGTCTATCCCAAAAAAGATAAGTTAGTTCGTTGGTATGCAAATGACATAGACGAAAATGGTATGCTAAGCCATCTAGCCGATTCAGCGCAGTGAAGAAATATTGATAGGAAGCACCCTGAATTTATAGAAGATCCAAAAAACAAGGTTGGGTCTAAGTACGAACGGCATGAATCCCTTTGATGACCTCAGCAGTCATCATAACGGTCAGCGCTTCTTATAAATTTTAACCTACCATCTTGGTTATGCTTTAAGATAAAGTACGATATACTTTCTATGCTAGTGCAAGGGTTGAGACAACCTGGCAATAGTATTATATATTCTTAGAACCTCTGGTTGATGATTTGAAAATGTTATGGCATTTGGAATATGAGACATAGGATTCTTACAGACGAGAGAACTTCAATCTTCATTGCGCTGTTGTTCTTCACCATTAACGGCTACCCTACCCTTGATAACCTTTCAGGCCAGACTGTAAAAGGAAAAAGAATCTTGTTTAAATTGTATGGAGGAAAGTTACCTATGACGTATTTTAGTGCACCACTCGTCACATGTAAGTTACCTATAATGAGTTTTATTGCATGGCCTGTTAGAAGTAAGTTACCTATGATGAGTTTTATTACATGGCACATCATAGATAAAGTAACTGTGACGAATTTTATTAGATGGACCATCATAGGTAATCCAAATGCTTTTTTTAGAAGTATCTAGATTTAAGCAAAGTCACCTACATACAGATCTAAGCTACTAACACTCTCGTCCTAGAGCTTGATCCCCAAGCTCACGTCCTTGCTGTCATGCCCTCTCGTTGTCTTCAAGCTACCTAAGCTCACCACTGCGTCGTCATCGTCATCCACCCCAAGCACTCTCGTCATCTAGGAGTTCCTAGAGCTTGTCACTGTGTCGCCATTGCTGTTGACCCCGAGCCCTCTCATCATCCTCGAGCTCCCCAAGCCCGCCATTGCGCCATCGCCACTGTGCCCTCTCCTTGTCCTTAAGCTCCTCAAACTCACCACTGCACTGTCGTTGTCGTTGTCCCTGAGCACCGTCATGATTAAATGTTAACAAATAGCATTATCTGTGATTTAGCTTTATATTTGTAGATTATAATATTTGTATGATATGTCCGTGATTTTTTAGTTCATTAACTAATGTGATTTGTTTAGTAAATTTCTTAGCTATACTGTGATTTTAGGTTTTTTCTATTAATTAATTACGTTCTATTTTTTACGATTTCTTAGTTAATTAACTAATGTGAGTTTAGATGATTTTGTATTTATGAAGTGATTAACTAATGTGATTTTTTAGTTAATTAACTAATGCGATTTTATGTGCATTTGTACTTTATTAAAATATTGATCATAGGTGACTTCAATAAAAAAAATAAACTAACTTAAACATTACTACATTAACATTAACATGACACTCAAAACTAACAATTTCTTAACTATTTAAATGAATGTGATTATAGGTTATATTATGTTAATTAATTAAATTTTTGTTATTTTGGTGATTATTTAGATAATTAACTAATATGATTTTCGATGATTTTGTATTTATTTCATTCATATTTTTATGTGGATTTGTACTTAAGTTACATACTGATGTAGTTACACTCAGGCTTCTTATGCTTACTCTGCTTGCATGCAATTGTTGTGAGTAATTGATAGTGACATTGAGAGTGAGATGTAGTTACTATTAAAACCCATGATTTATAATATATTGTCTAGTTAATCTATCAAATAATCCTTGTGCCAAGGAGGTACGGGTTTTAAACTCCATTAGCCTTACATCTAAGAGCACTATAAATTCATAACATATATTATATGTAATATACTCTAATGATAACAAATAACATATTTTAATTTATTAAATAATCTTCGTGCCGATGAGGTAAGAGTCAAATGATTACAGATTGTGAGGTTCTGTGGATTCTAAGCTGGTTTGGTCAAATTAGTGCATATACTAACTGACTTAGACACGTGGGGCTCTTTCCATCATTTATTGGCAATTTAGAGTAGGTGTGTAAATTATCAAAAAAAAAATGTTCTATTAAAAAAAGATGTCGTCTTACTTACAAAAATCTACGATATATTATTCAATTCTTTTTTTCTAGTTTTTAACTTCATGGGTTGTAATGATTTTTCTTCAAAAATGCATGGCTAACACGTACATGACTATAAATAAGTTTGTGAATTCAAATAAAAACTATAGCTATATGTGATTTTTAAAAATTAATATATATATATATATATTGATAAATATCTAACTGTGAATATGTGAGGAATCTATATATATATGTGTGAGATTATTGATATTTCAATGTCAATATATCACTTTGATAGAATTTTAGATGGTTAATTATGTTAATGTTGCTGCTGGAAACTATAAGAGTCTATATAAATATATGTGATATATGTTTTTATAGGGTATAACTAGCAATTTCTGAGACTAGAAAAAAAACAAATTTATTTTTAAAAAATAACCACGCCACTGACAGGTTTCGGTAATTACTACCTGTGATGGGTTTCATTTTTCATATGCTCTCCTCTTATAGATAGGATGAACAAAGAATAAAGTTTTTCGATCACTTACTTTGCTCGCACTTTTTGATCGGTTTTTTTAATGCAATTTTTTAAATAGAAATAGATTCAATTTAGTAATTTCTTTTAGATTAAGTCTTAGATCTCGTTTGACGACCCCCTTTGTTGAAATGTTCCCAAAATTCCTAAAATAAAAGGAAAAATGCTTTCCACTGCTCTAAACAAGGGACGGGAAGTAAGATGGTGAGCATATCCTCTAAATTGATCATCCCCAAATCAGCTATTCCTGGGGTGGGGTATTGTCTGTCCCCATATATAGAAAATTCTAGGAGTAATAAATTAGGAGTTTCAAACAAGACTGTTACAGGTGACTACTTGTGATGGTGCTAACCTACGCAGTCACAAGTGACTTGTTATTTCTGACGAATTATTAAACAGTATCATTAGAGGTAATTAGAGGTAAATTATCTCTAGTGGGTCATAAGTGTAATCATGTCTGAGGTATATCATCTGTGACAGGTTGTTAAAGTAACCATTAAAGCTGACTGATACTAAGTATCAGTTTATGCTGCTACCTTAGCTATAACAAATTTTTTTTGCAGGGTAGTATTAGCTCTGACGGTCTTAACCCACCACAATTAACTTGTATTTATTACTGATCATTTATCTGTGATGGTAGTTAAACTCATCATAGATAAAGATTTAAAGCCGTCACAGCAGATTCAGCTTAGTGGATGACAAAGAACATTGAATTCTGATCGATCCATTGTATCAACACAAACACCTCTACCAAACTTTATCAAACATGTATGTCACATGCGGTTCTGCAGACATGTATGCCAATCACATTAATTAATTTTTTTTCGTGCTTTATTTGCAAGGCTAATTTTTGTCAAGAAAGGTAGGTCAGACGAAAGGAAGAGGTAATAGAAATGTTAACTGCGATTAGCCATATGGCACATCAAGTAGTTCCAACAATCAATGATGACTGGAATGTTTTTTATCAATACATAAAGTTAGAAACCACCGGTAATTATTATTAGCTTATTAAAGTTTAATATGTAAATATGCTATATCATCAACTATTAATAATTATTAGCATACCACATTAGCTATAATTTATTATATTCTCTATAGTATAACACACAATCATATCAAATCATTGTCCCACGTATTTTCATAATATTTTAACATATATCTATTAATAATTTCTATAATATTTAACATGTATTTATCATATATTTTATAGCAAAGCGCATGACCATCTGGTTAATTATATTTCATGGCCAAGCTTTCATCTCCCACGCATGCGTGGTTTCCTGGAATGTGTCAAAAAAAACTGAAAAGGCAATTAGTTTTGTTCTTAATTATATTGAATCGGCAGCTCTCATAACAAATTTTCTTTTCTTTTCTTTCTTTTTTTTTCAAAGGTGAGCTAAGGCACATTGATATATCGCATTTGATAAACTTCAACTCAACGTCAGCTAGCTATCGTGCTTGCTTGAGTTGATCTGGTCTAATAAATCGTTTATTTTAATGAATAGTAACATATCTATTTCAAAGAATAGTAACATGTATGTGTTACAATGGACTAGTCCATAAGACTAAGGATTTGTTGTGAGGATAGATTAAGAATAAAATACTAAATCTTACGGTGTTTGCACACATAATATGAGAAGGCGCGGATGAATATGCTAAGTGAGATGAAAGAAGGGGACGAAAGAAGAATGACTTCGTTTTTACGGTAATAGGAGAAACAGACGTAACATGTCGGTCAGCATTATTCCAGGGGAAGAATATAATGAAGAAGTGATGAAGGGCTAAGTTGGAATAAAGCCCAAGCTGTCAAGTGCTTGGGCTGGGCGGGGCCTAATGTGATGACTCTCTAGATAATGGTCAGCAAAAAAAAAGTTATAATTTTTTATTTATATTTTTATTAAAATATTTATATATAAATATGTTTTTAAAATTTTTTTTATATCTATACTCAACGGAAGTTTTTTAATATATATATATATATATTCTTCCAAAGGACGTAAAATTTGATATTACAAATATCTATGGCCTCTATTAATGGTGAGCCAGTGGGTGCTAGGACCCAGAGGGTGCTGAACCACCACTTTACTGAATTCTTCTCATGTGTTATTGTTTTAACTAGCTTGCATAACGAAAAGAGGCTAGCTTTAAGTAAACTACAACAAAAAGATAATGCATGTATTATCGGCTATGAATTATATTTGAAGTTATGGTAAATAATAAGAATATATCTTACTTGATATGAAAGCGAGGGTCTATAAGTGTCGTAAAGGATCCATACAAAGAGTGGTCAGCATGGCGTTCTCCACTGTTGAGAGGTAGGAGCGGTGTGACTGATCGAGGCTATGGTCTAGCAGATTCAGTGTCTGGTACATCATATAGTTCATAGAACTGGCAATAATCTTTATAAAAAAAACAAATAACAGTTACCATTACTATAAAGCCAAAAAATATACAATATTATGATACAACAAGTTACATATTAATTTTTAAAATAATATATAAACTTATACTATACGACTAAACTATTAGGCGCATTAGGACAAATAGATTAGATTAGCTTTGAATTGGTGACTCAGTGACGATTGATGTATTTCAGTAATTCTTCTATTTACTTTTGAATGCATGCACCTTCTATAGACACCTATAACTTGAGTTTACATAGTTCACTTCGTACAACGACTTGCTTAACTTCATGACCTAGAACTCTCTTCAAAGTGATACCGACCAGTACTTAACTGACTCTATCAATTTCTTTTTGTATTCATACTTAGCCCTCTAAATGATATCGTTCTCTTTGTACTTCTATGGTACGTAATATCTCTCAAAGATAATAAGTATAGAGAAGCTCTTGTTAAAACATTATGACAGATTAAGTTACCGTCTTACTTGTTCGACGATTCATCATTTATATGCTCATTATTTAAATCTTCTCTATCCATTATCACAACTATGGTGTTATTTTTCTCTCCCTCTTTTGCCAATCCTCTATGTTTCCTATCTTCTCCTTCTCCTCCTCCTTTTTCTTTATGCTTTGACTTATTTTCTTCTACTATTTCAATATCACTTCCCATCATAATTAGAACTCTTCATCTTGCAAGGTAATTGAAATATTATTATCTTTCTCGTACACTAATAAAGAATACTAGGTGGGCAATCTCGTTACAATGCATTATCCACGTACTATTTTTAAGTGGCAGTGAAATCCACTGACATCAATTTGTAGAAAAAATCTTCGATTGTCCCTCAGTACAATATACACGGTTATTGTGTTTGACCTAGGGATTGATTCAAAAGTCTCGTATTAACTATTTATACACAGCTAAAAAAATTATCTTAGCTAGCTTTTTCAATACCCTTAAGGTTGAACGGAGTTTTGACATATCTACACCATATAAACCATACCTAATATTTTCTCAACCGTGATAAAACTAAAATACAACTTTTCATAAAAAAATAGAGTTAAACTAAGCAAAAAATTCATTGTCACATCTAGTACCATATATTTGATATTTCAACACCAATATATTTTCAAATATTATAAGTTAAACTATCTATGGATTTAGGAATGAATAAAAGTATTCACGAATCTAGAAAAATAATATATACACTATTTCGTTTCATCATTAAGAATAAATATTATAAATCTTTCAACTTCATATGAATCTATAAGCTAGGAGGGTTTTACCCATTCTCTTCGCATCCCTCAACTCTCTCATCTCTTTTTTCTATTTTTTTATTAAATTATATTTTTGGCGGCTATGAGGGATTTTATAGACAGTTAAAAAAAACATCTTAACATTGAGCGGTAAGAGAGCCGTCTATAAAATTGCTAGGCCTCTCCTCTTCTATGGACGGGCTTATTAATTTTACAGACAAAAAATGTTTAAGCAAGAGGACAGCAAAAGGACCACTTATAAAAACGTCACGCTCACCTTCTTCCTCACGCACTCTGCTGCAGCATTTTGTAGGTGTCCCTTTATCGTGGGATAAAACATCCTCAATTAAAATGACAAGGGGACTTATCATTAACGGGAGCAAACAGGTGTTTATCACGTTAAATTTAAAACCTTCTAGAGCAACTTTTTTTTAAAAAAACTGCAGAGTGTTAAGAGTATAGTATATAATTTTTTCAATAAAAATATTTTTTATAAATATTTTAATAAAAAAATAAAACAAATTATGGGGAGCCGTTTTCCTTTCTTCTGGTGATCCAACACTGTACATGGCAATGCTTGTTCCCTTTCTGTCTATCTGTAAGTGTGATTCACGTGAACGTGTGGATTTGGTGCTTCTTTAATAAACTAGCGCACCGATCGATTCATATGTATGCACAAGTTGTTGAACAAGTTGAGTACTTACGATTAATATAAGCAAAGTTCTCGATGGAGGGATATATCTATGTATCAGCTCGATCGTCGTGTGTCATGTGCCCATATATATGCCTGCTCTATAAATACAGCAACCGGTATCGACTTCGAAGCCGTGCAGATCGAGCAGTGCAAGCAAATTAAAGCACTAGTGGTCGCAAATCAAGCTATAGCTATACAAAGCACATTCACTGACACAGTAGCTAGCTGGCTAGCCATGGCCGGTGGTGTGCGTTCGGCGCCGGCGGAGGAGGCCACTGCCGCTGCTAGCCACGGCGGCAAGGCGAAGAGGTCGTGGCCGGAGCTGGTGGGGATGCCGATGGAGGAGGCGAAGGAGGCGATTCTCAAGGATAAGCCCGACGCCGACATCGTCGTGCTGCAGGTGGGCGCGCCGGTGACGAGGGATCTGCGCCCCAACCGCGTCCGCATCTTCGGCAGCGCCACCGTCGCCGAGACCCCCAGAATTGGCTAGAATCCCTGGTATTTAATATGCATGCATGGCCCTCGCCTTGCATTTATCAATTAATTGCTCAGTAATTTACTGCTTGCATTATTGTTCTTAACTAAGAATAAATTAATCGTAAATGCATGCTTATATGCTGTCTACTTGGATAGAGCATGCAGTGCTCCATCTATGTATCATCGATGCCGGCCACGGCCAGCATATGTTTCCATTTTTCTCTTCTTATCCATATATGTATTTGTGTATTTGCTACAAATTAATACAACATCCATGGTGACTGTTATCATTACTTATGTGGTTTTTTAATAGTGGTATCGTGTTACTCTACTACACTCATCCTTTCAAATTTATTTTGCGACACACGACAGTTGGCCACACCATTATTTCAACGAGGCGAAAAATTTAACAAGGTGATGACAACACCTTACGACAGTCGTAATAAGACCCAATTCGTCAATATGTATAGTGGACCGGGCTTGGCCGGATCTGGACTGATCTGTAGATGATAGCCCAACAACAGAACGTGACTTGTAGATGAGAGAGGGAGCAGCTGCAGTTCTCTGGATGAGATGAGAGAGATGATGGGTGTCACGTGCCATCCATTTCGTTTGGGATGCCACAGCCACGTAGGCCGCCGTCTCGCTCTGCAAGTGTAAATTGTAGTATGTCACCTCTGCTCTGAAACACTAGGACGTGCTAATGCCGCTTTCGGCTTTCCTCTCTTCTTCCGCCGTCCACGATCACTCCTGTCCCCAATCCAGTCTGCCCTCTATTCCCTCTTATGTTCATAGTAAAAACGAATTTGTTCTCATTTCCACACGATTAATTATAAAGTAAGCAGCAGCAATTTTTTCTTAAGAAAGAGAGACAATATCTGAACCCATTTCTATTATCAGAAACGGTAACTAGCTAGCTGAATAAAACACCAGCACCATAATTTTGGTGTAAAAGTTCCAACAGAAGCTTGCAACCACAAATAGTATCTTTTTTTTTAACTTCACTGCCATTGTTCCTTGTCAACACAATTGATCATGATGTCTAGCATAACAGTTCAAGTAAATTGAGTTTTTTAGTGTTGATGGTTACTAGTTCTGTATCCATCCTTCACTTAACTTAGCCAGATAAACTTGCTGCATACAACAAATGTGTTATATATGCCAGATAAAAGTTTTGATTCTTTTATTCAAATGATGACAAAGATATGGCAAACTTATTACTGAATTTATACAGAGTATATAATGTATTATAGTGAGGGCCGAAGACCAGAAATTTTGTAAGCATCTTCTCTGTTTCAAGAGCAGGAGGAGGGCAGTGCAGCAGGTACCAATTTTCCATTTCTAACCAAACCTAGCTCGCCACCATTCCTGCTGACACACGCTCTCACACTCTCTCTTTCCAATTGCAAGTATGGTAATCTCAAAACCCTAGGGCCCAAACCCTCTGGAGAGATCTCGGCCGTCCGGCCAACAATCCGACGACCCAAATCACTCCGGCCGTTGTACTTAACAGAGCCGCAACCAGCTTCCTCCTCCCTCTGCGCGTCCTCGTCTTCCCCACTCTCAGCAGCCACCTGCTTGCTGCTAGTTTCTCAAGAAGAAGAAAAAAAAAGAGAAAAGAAATAAAAATGGGAGCTTGAATCCTTCCCAAATCCGCACCATTACGCGCAATCCGTACACCTGCTCTCCCTCACATGGACCTTTCTTCTTCCCCGATTCGCCCGCTCTGAGCAACCGGGATCCGTTCCTTCTTGCTGCTCGAGAGCTGAGCTGCACGAGAAGCGGTCATTTTTGTTTTTCCGGGCTAGAAATCTTGTCAAAGGCGGCGCCTTTCTTGCAATGGTAATGGCGGGGTTTTAGCTCGCTCAGCCGTAACTGTAGATCTCGATGGTGACGGAGATGGCGACGCGCGGGGAGGCTTATGGTGCGGCGGCGGCGGACCGCGACCTAGAGCTCTTCAGGAGCGGCTCCGCGCCGCCGACAGTCGAGGGCGCCATGGCCAGCGCCGCCGCGGCCGCCAGCGACGTCTTCCTCGACGACGAGCTCCGGGCCGACCCGGTCTACCAGAGTTACTACTACTCCAATGCGCACCTCAACCCGCGCCTCCCGCCGCCGCTGCTCTCCAAGGAGGACTGGCGCTCGGCGCAGCACCGCCTGCGCTCCTCCGCCGGGCTGGGTGGGATCGGCGACGGGAGGAGGCAGCCGCCGCCGGCGGTGGCGGCGCAGGGGGATGGGCTCGTGGGGCTGCCCGGGATGGACCTCGATCGTCAGGGGAGCTTCTCCAGTATCTTCCAGGTGGTTTTCTCGCCCTGATGAATTAAAGATCTCATCTTTTTTGCTTACCTTTTTTTTGGGCATATGACCATCTTGATTCTGTACTGTATGTATGCATGCTATGGGAGATATTCTTGACCTTGCTGCCGTGTTCATTTTGTTGACTTTATTGCTACATGTAGTATGTGTCTATGTGTTCAACTACCATTTCCACTTACTGTCTCAATAGGCTACCTTACCCAAAATAGTTGAACCACTTAATAGGCTTAATTGTTCTTACTGATGGTCACATAGAGCAAAAGTTGCAGAGCACCCAAGCTTTTCTTTTGATATGCCTTTTTGGACAGTGGTCTTTTATTCAGTTTCATCTTATCCAATCCAAGGTAATTGAACAGATTTGTACAACTTGTTACAAACTATGCAGGAGAACTCGTATCAGCAGGACATGGGTAAGCAGGGTGCTGACCTCAACAATAGTGACTTTCTGGATTCTTCTCGGGCACAGTATGCACTAAATGAAACTAGAGCTATGGGTGGTCTGCAAAATGACAGCAATGTGCAGAACTTGGCTGAAGTTCAGAACAATGATTCATCAGCACATACATATGTCTCTCTTTTAGGATCATCGCTTTCTAGAAGCGCATCTCCAGATCCTGAGCTTGTGAGGAGTGTCACTAGTCCTTGCCTGCCTCCAATTGGTGTGAAAGTCAGTGCTGATGATAAGAATAACAGTTGTGGTTCCTCTTCCTTTCGCCGTAGTTCGTCTGCTATCGGTGAATCTGATAATCTGATAGCCACTTTTTCTGGGATGAATTTATCATCTTCGAGGGCAACCAGTGGACAAACTATGACCCAATCTGAGCTATACCAGGATGTTGATAATGTCCGCAAGTTTCTATTTGATCGGCAGGGTGATCAATCAAATGGAAGCCAGCAACACTCCTATATGAATAATCCTGAGCAAGGACATTTTAAGACACCTGATGGATATTCGGCAAATTCACCTAATTCTTCTATGATCAGGAATCAGATTAATGCTGCTAGTTTCACATCGTTTGACAATTTGTCTGCCGGATCTGGCTTTGCTTCCCCTAGGATCAGATCTAGGTCCCCAGGAGGGAGTTTATCTTCAAGGCAGAATTTGGTTGGTGCATCTAACTTTCTGAACTACAATGGAATTGGAAGTCCAAATGCAGCAACTTCTCTTCAAGCGCCTATTGATCCGGCATATATTCCGTACCTTCAGGCAGCTGAGATTGCTGCCCAACTCACAGCTAGCTGTGATGATCCTCTCGTGGCCAGTGGCCATCTGGGAAGTTCTTACATGGATTTACTTGGTCCTCCGAAAGCATACTCTAGTCCATTGCTTCAGTCACAGAAGAACTGTGGTTACTCTGGGAACCTTGGATTTGGCCTTGGTTATGCTGGAAGTCCTTTGATGAGTCCTGTTCTTCCCTCTTCCCCTGCTGCACCTGGTAGTCCACTTAGGCATGGTGAACGCAGCATGCGTTTACAATCAGGTATGTGGAACTTTGGTGGTTCCTTTGGTTCAGGGAATCCTTACCTAGGTGGAAAGGTGAACATCAATATGATGCCCTCACTCCTGGAGGAATTCAAGGGCAACAAAAGCAAATCTTACGAGCTTTCTGAAATTGATGGTCATGTTGTTGAGTTCAGGTACTCTTGTTAATTTCATAACCTTGCAGCTTATATTGCGAGCTGAATTGCAGTACTCAAGTGCAGCATACAGCTACTAATGATTTTGACTAGTTAACAAACTTTGATGATTAACCAAATAAGGCTTGACATGAATCACAATATGGTTAGATTTATGATTTGTTTTAATCCAGATTGTTCTCCATTTGTTTCTTATAACATGCATATCTATCCATTTTTTTGGTGAAGAAAAGGTTAGAGATATGCTTTAACATGAGCTACGCTATGTGAAAAAAAAAACAGTACAGTACAGGACATGGAGCAAACATGTGACTGTTTCCATCCAGTCTGTCTCTTTTTAAATATGAATTGTGAAAATGCTTTTGTCCATTTTGACATTGCTTGGTTTATCTACTAATAATTGATGAACTTGTAGTGCTGATCAATATGGAAGCCGATTCATACAGCAAAAGCTAGAAACAGCCAGTACTGAAGAGAAAGATATGATTTTTTCAGAAATCATGCCTCAAGCTCTCACATTGATGACCAATGTATTTGGAAATTATGTTGTTCAGAAGGTAAGGAAAAAAACAACCTGTTGAAGTGTCACTGTGTGATAAATGTCCTTACAGTTTGCCATCTGTCCAGTTTTTTGAGCATGGAAGCCCTACTCAGATAAAGGAATTGGCTAATCAGCTTACTGGACATGTTCTTGCTCTCAGTCTTCAGATGTATGGATGCCGGGTTATACAGAAGGTGGTTATCACTTGATCTTTTCTTTAACCTAGGAAAATATTAAGAGTTCTTGCATTTTTTGGAGTTACTTTTATCTGATAAGTAGTAATGTGTGTTACTGGCCTTTTGAATGGGTGCTAGTTGCAATCCTATTTAATGCACTGAAAACTTGTTCTACCTCTCAATACTTTCCAAGGACCGTAAAGAACTCCTTTTGCATACATATACAAATACATAAATGGTTCGGAAAAGTAGAACAAGCAAAATCATCATGACTAATTGAATCTGTGTATAATTTTATCAGTGAACGGTACATTTCCTCACTTCTGAGGTAAGATACCTCAGATGTATTCTCCCTCATCCAATAACAACAGTACCAAACTATGAGCACACTTCCAGGAAACATTTTTATAGGTATTGACTAGCTCATATTCGTAAAAAGGACACCCTTTGCTAACATATACAAATGCATAAATGACTGAAAGAGCTAGAGGAAGGCAAAATCTTATGTCATGGATGATATATATGCAGGCTATAGAGGTTGTTGGTTTAGATCAGCAGACTAAAATGGTCGCTGAGCTGGATGGACATGTCATGCGCTGTGTACATGATCAAAATGGGAACCATGTGATACAGAAATGCATAGAGTGCATCCCTCAACATGCTATCCAGTTCATTGTTTCGACATTCTATGGTCAAGTTGTGATGTTATCCACTCATCCATATGGCTGTCGTGTTATACAGGTATGCATATACTGTGTCTGTAATGGGTTTATTTTGAGGTTTACAGATGTTAATATGCAGACTCACTTGTCATCATTCATGTGAACTCCCAGAGGGTGCTGGAGCATTGTGATGATCCTACAACACAGCAAATAATGATGGACGAAATTCTCCAGTCTGTTTGCTTGCTGGCTCAAGATCAATATGGCAACTATGTTGTTCAGGTCAGTCCCGTGACATTTTTGCAAGATTATATTATTTACCTTTTGAACCTGATCAAACTTCTATGCTGTTTTACCATTTACATGGTGTAACGTAAGCTCTTCAAATTGAATTTACTGCTTGGTAATTAGTACTAAGCATGTGCTAGCTGTTAACCACTATTATTAATTACTAAAGATGTAGATATTTCCAAACTTATGTTTTCTTAAGGGCGGCTTGCAGTGAAACGAGGTAGTCTGTTTTTCTAATTTTGCAGTAGCATGATAGCATCTGTAGGTTATCATAACCATCCTTCCATGCTGTAATTTGTTGATGAATGGATGGTAACTGCTCAGTGTCTGCTATTGTTGAGTTCTGCTTTTTGTCACTTTTCAGATTTAATTCTAAGAATCTTAGGCATCCGATGTTAGTTTGTGCAAGGCGTTTTAATTTTTGCAATGTTTTGTTTTTAACATTGTACCCACTACTTTACAGCATGTCCTGGAACATGGAAAACCACATGAGAGATCTGCTATTATTGAGAAGTTAATTGGACAAATTGTCCAAATGAGCCAGCAAAAGTTTGCCTCAAATGTCATTGAGAAATGCTTAGCCTTTGGGAATCCTGTAGAACGCCAGATCCTGATTGGTGAAATGCTTGGATCCACTAACGAGAGTGAACACCTTGAGGTTTGCATTCTTTCAATTTTTATGAAGTTCATAAGTGAATCTTGCATAAGATTGATTTATCCAGCTAATAGCTCCTGAATCTTGTAGACCTCACGGAAGTTTCATGTGCTTCCTTTGTAGGTAATGATGAAAGATCAGTTTGCAAACTATGTGGTGCAGAAGGTGTTAGAGACTTGTGATGATCAGCAGAGAGAGACGATCCTTACCAGGATAAAAGTGCATCTGAACACGCTCAAGAAGTATACCTACGGGAAGCACATAGTAGCACGTGTAGAGAAGCTTGTTGCTACTGGAGGTATGGTTTTACAGCCTTGTTTCTTCATCATTCAGATTCTGCCATGTTAGAACTTTCCCTTGACATGTAAAACCTGTGCTGCCTTTTCTAAGATGTCTTGGGAGAGCAGAGCTAACAGTGGTGTATATGTTCATTCTGCACGCAGAGAAGCGACTAGGGCTCCAACCAGCATGCACCACTGCCGCCTGAAGGGCAAGCAATGCTGTACAGCTAACAGTGGCTAGGTTTCCTTTGCACTCACGTTTTCGTTTTTTGCAACTAAAATCGTACCCCCTACAAGGCCAGTATGGCCTCTGAGAAATAATAAAAATACGCATCTCAATGGCTTGCATTGGAGAGTGTACATCATGTAGTTGAAGAGCATGCAGGCAGCAGGGATGGATCATGGAAGTGATGTTAAGTTCTAATCTAGTATGGAAGCTGTAAAGAGGAAGAAGAGTACATTAAGAAAAAAATTACTCTGGTGTACAAATTTTATTTAGCACTAGAGATGAAAAAGAGGAGGAAGCTGTTGGCTGTCAATATGAGTGAGTGATGAGTTGTTATTGCTGTAACATAACTAGTACTCAAGGCACAGTAGCCTAGCATTGTTTACAGTTTAAGCTGAAGTTTTTGGTATCAGCTTTGCTGAACTGTCTGTTTCTTTCTTTGTTTGTGTAATCCTTGTTTGTTGTGTCATTGTGTGTGTTAATCCAGTCTGAACTGTACTGTAATCCAGGATGATGTTCGTCCCATGCACTTTGGTGCAAGTTTCTTTTACCTATCTCAGATCTGAAGATGGAAGGTGTTTTATACTCTTGCCTGTTTTGTGCTTGAATAATCTCCATGCTTGCATGTCCCTTACGCGAGTACTGAGAAGCTCAAGAAAACAAAGAATGAATGAAAGAAAGAAGATGATGAATTGGGCCTGTGACCAGAAGGCACTATTATGTTTTTCCCTGTTTTATATTAGAATACGTTTTATTTTTTGTCTAAAGTTAAATTTAATTAAATTTAACTAAATTTATAAAAAATATAGTAATATTTTTAATATAAAATACATATACTATCAAAACGTCTTAAAATATAAAATATTAAGGTTCGATTGGTCGGATAGAAAGGAGAGACATTTTTTAATCTTTCGTTGTTTATGAAGATTGGTGGGGCAGAAGGTGATATATTATTTAATCTTTTCATTGTTTAGGAGGAAGAGATGGCGAGGAGTGAGTGGCGGTGAAGCAGAAGTGGCAGGAGAAGAGTATAAAGCCCCGGCGGGGGAGACCGAGGCTGAGGTGGTTAGTGAAGACGGCGGAGGAGAAGGCGAGAGGAAAGAATTGGCGTCCAAGCTGTGGGAGTACGACTCCAAGACCGGGATCAGCTGCTACACCCGCGCCTGCCTCCGCGACCTCACCACCTTCGACCTCGACTTGGACAGTGAGGATATATATGCTTTGCCCTTTCTCCTCTGCTACTCAACATCACAGTATGTATCACACTGCTCTGCAAATTAATTATTAGTATATAAACCCTAAATTATATTTAATTGGGCTGCTGATCTGATCTTTATCCATATTCAGTCAACCTGTCGAGAGCTCTGAACCCTGGAATTCAGTCAAGCACGTAAAGTACTATGAATATGCAAATGATCAAATACAAGGTACTAGTTAGTTTGATATGTGCAGCATCTGAAAGCTTGTTATTTTTGCTGTTTGTTTTTCTTTTTAAGATAGCTGTTTCATCAGTTTCCTGCACCCATATATGCTCTTGGATGCTATGCAAACTTTAATTTGCTCTTAATTTTTAGGCACTATCAGACTCTACTGTTCAGATACTATATTTTCTTACCTGTTGCAAACTAACTCACTCCATTTCCAATTTTTCTCAGCACAACATGGTCCAATGCGCTTTACAGATTCCATCATCGGCGAGGACCATAAATCGACTAGCTTCTTAAATGTACTTTATCTCAAGATAGTGTCCTCTGATGTTGGCTACCCTGTCAATCTGTATGGGACCGTGATAGTAAGAGATGGAATAGATTTTAACTGCATCCGCATCTTCCGACTCTGTAGGAACAATTGCCAAGTTGTTTGGTCAGAGGTACAAATTTTTCCCTGTTTCATATCATGAAATCCAACTAGTAATTTCTTTACAGCCTGTATATACAGTTAAGCTAGCTATCACGTACTAGACATGATTGCATGTAAGTTCTGAATCTAGGCGTGTGTGTGTTTAAAGGTATTCAATTAAAATAAATATATTTATGTTCTATGAAGAATTGGTATTTACCTATATATATATAGTATATAATTAGTATGACATGCACATTGTTGACATCTCGTGTATTATTTTAATTTCCTTGTAGAATGAAGATGTAATTTTGACTTGTCCAAGAAGAGGAATAGTTTTTAGTGGTGGAGTCTTTTTTGAAATAAATCTGAAAATCAAGGAAGATGAAGAGTGCAATGACAGACAATTCAGCAAAGGATTGCTCGAAATGAAGATTGACACAATTCAGTCTAAGATTGTGAGTGAACCCTTAAATACAGGGCATGTGTTTGGGGAAATGATCTGTCTCGGGCACCCGATCAAACTCCAAAGATCTGCACACATGTTGCCCCATCTCCCTCTCTCTCATGCAACCTGCCCTCTCTGATGCATGCAATGTTTAGTATGCTCTAAGCAATTTTTTCTTACATCCTTGTGTATTCATTATATTTAAATCTTTACAGCAACACTGATATGATTATATCCAAATAATAAAAAAAATATGTTTCGAATGTTAAAACTTAATGTTTTAGCGCACGAAACGTATCCTATAATATTTTCTATCTTGCTTCTCAATCAGCCACGTCACCACAAAACAATTGATCCATTGGATTGAGTTTGCACGTATAGATCAACGATTCACTCTCCAGCCCATGGCATGCATGAGCACAAAAAGAGAGCACTTGCACCTGATGGTTCATATGCCCATCCAACTGCACGGCCATTGTGGGTGATGGCATTAGTTCAGCCTGCATGATCCATCTGGAAATGTGCCGAGCAGGCAAACAGTCCACAGTGCACCAATAAATTGGTCGCTCCATGTTTCACCTGCAGGTTCATGTTCATCCCAGTATACCTTTGTCCTTTGACACAGCAACTCCCAGCCCTAGGCCATGGTGTCAGCCGGGCACCGTAATCCCTAGAGCCAAGAAGGTCTCTGTCATTACTTTGCCCTCTTCGTGACTTCGTTACGTTTCATTTTTTAGTTTTGTTGACATGAATCGCTTATAGATTTAACTTCAGATAAATTCTAGAAGTAAGCATATTCTATTCGCAGGATTTTTGATAGCCTGGAAGGGTATTAATTTTTCTTCAACACAATCATGCCTACTAGCTCTAAACGAATCATATATAATTCATGTCAGTCCATAGCTAGACTATTCCAATTGCGATGTATTTTAAAGAAACCATTGTGTAATAAAGAAACAATTGATGGTGTTCTATATAGCAAACTTGTTCACGCTGTATATGTGATTTTTACACTGATATGCATATTTTGGTTACTCTATTAAGCCCACAGCAATGCGGCAGGGAATTGGCTAGTGTTTGAATATGAATTCAGCTATGTTGCATATTTTAAGTTGTGTTGTAATGGATGTTTTTTAATGTTGCACATATTGTTATGTGGGTGTTTCAATAAATATCTTTCTAATATTTTACTATTTCATTTACAAAGGTTGCATTAGATGTTTCAGCACTTAAACATGATGTTTGATATATAATATAAAAATATTTTAATTAGGAAAATAATCATATATAATTATTTAAAATATTGTTTTAAAGATTTAATTGTAACGAATGTAGCAGTGTAATCGCATCATAGATTGGTTAGGTAATTTAACAGAAAATGATTTAAAGCTCGCCAAGTCATTCATTCATGCATGCAAGAGATCTGCATAGACAGAGAGGAGTACAAAGCTTAACATGCAAGAATAGAGAGCTTAGGGTGAGTTTGGCAATGCCATTAAGGCAAAAACGAGATAATTTATTAGTATATAATTAATTATTTTAAATTTTAAAAAATAGATTTATTTATTATTTTAAAGTAACTTTCATATAAATTTTTTTCACATAAATATAATTAATTATACGCTAATAATTTATGTTACTGAGCAAGTTGTTTTATCGGTGCCAAACTTGTGTACGAGAGAGAGAGAGAGAGAGAGGGGCGGACTGCAGACACGCACTGAATGCAAATTGCACGAAGCCTGTTTTTTTGGAGAAAAATTGGGCGCCCGACACCTAGTCTCCTCCGTGTGTTTAGATTAAGTCCAATTCTCGCCCTATCAATCATTTAATAATTTTAAATAGTACTTGCTGCCTATTTAGATTGAGACCAATTCTTACTAATTTATTACAGTGGAAACAGCACAACCCTCTACCAACATTTTGGTAGGACTTCAAATTAAACATATCCACAGTACTAAGTACTTAGCATTATGCTAATTCGATGCCAAACTGATTACGGAGGGTAGGGACAGATATATATATATATATATATAATGGTATGATATGTAATAATAATTAATTATCTCACACAGCTAGTGGGTACGTGTGCTTCACGTGAATTGTGAATACATCTCAAATCAACGACGACGACTAATTGGCAGCAATATGAATGGGCCGGTGAATTGATACCAAGCTTCCGGACGATTGAGAGGTCGACAGCATTATATCACGTGCATTTTATCTAGATATTTCACTCGTGCATCACGCATCCATGCATATATACTCCTTCTACCTAGCACTATAAATTACTAGCTAGTTAATTATATATACAGATTAAAGCTCGACCACACGTATGTATATACAGATAATTACTCCACATATATATATCCACCCATCGATCTCCCTATAAATACGCCACGTATCTACACAACTAAAGTAAGCTACACAGTACACATACATCCACCAAGTACATAGATATTGATTGACCATGTCTAGCGGTGTGAGGCCGGCGGTGAGCTCCGGCGGCAAGCAGGAGGAGGGCGGGGCGTGCAGGGAGGAGAGGAAGACGTCGTGGCCGGAGGTGGTGGGGATGTCGGCAGAGGAGGCGAAGAAGGTGATCCTCAAGGACATGCCCGGCGCCGACATCGTCGTGCTACCGGCGGAGTCGGCGGTGACCTTGGACTACCATTTCAACCGTGTCCGCATCGTCGTCGACACCGTCGCCGAAATCCCCAGGATCGGCTAGCCTACATCTGCTTAATCTAGTCTTTAAATAAATAAATAATCACCCAGTTGCATTAATTCTGGCAGTAATATGCAAGTGACGACGTGTTAGTGTGTTTCCTACAATAAATAAAAGGCACAATACTACGTAACCAATAAGTACTCTATGTCCATCACTACTGTATGCTACCTTCGTCAAAAATAAAAGAATATGGTGCTATAAATCTGCTGTCTAGATGGATACCCACTATGTCCTTATATTGTGGACGGAGGGATTAAGTTGTAATCTTAATTTGTCTTCAGATTGAATTATCAATTAATATAATTGCTGACACTTAAATTTAGCTATAATTTAAATTTATAGTAGGATTAAGCCAAATTTAAAAGTGTTTAATTGCTCCTAGGCTGGGGTTTTTCGAGTGTTAACACTTTCCTAATCCTAATTAAATGTGAAAATACACTGTAGACAAGAACATCCCTTTATAGATATAAGGGCTAAGGCTAATTAAAAATCATCGATCAATTGTCAATATATATTTACTTGTATCTTTTATTTTTTTCCCTTGCACTAAATATATTTACTTGTATCGTTTGTTTTTTCCTTGCCTAAACGTTGTCAACCTCTTGAATGCTATTGTCGCGTCTCTACAACATCTACCCTTCTGACGGCGCATGTTCGTGTGTCATTACGGGTTGCATACAAGTTTGGCGGGCATGATTTGGTGCCAACAATGATGCACATGTTTTTTTTTCTTTTTTTCATGCTGGCCGGCCCTGGTCCCTGTGTTATTATTGATAAATTGATTGAACAGGGTTAAACAAATTGAGATAGTATTCAATCCTATAATGGAAACGAATAACGAAATTGTGTGATGTAATTGATAAATTTAAATTCTCCTGCAGCATCTCATGAAAACAACGAATTGGATTTAGGGTTTAGAGCTAATTGGGCCTTATTCGTGAAAGCCCATATATGACAAATCCAAACTTTCTCCTAAATGCCCAATTTAACCCCCTCTCTCTCAACCCTTGCGGCAAGTGCAAGGGCAAGTGCCAGTGTGGTGGCGCTGATGGATGAGGAAACCAGAAACAACCATGGTGGAGCAGCAAGAGAAGGACAGCTTTGATCTTGCATTGTTCCTAGAGGACGAGGAGTAAGAGGTGGTAACGGCAGTGGCGAAGCAAAGGCAGCAGGAGAAGAGCCTAGAGCCCTAACGAGCGAGGCTGATGTTGTTTCTTGGGTCGTCAGAGTTGAAGGAGAGTTAAACGAGATGTATTGCTTTGACCTCTAAGTATTAGGAGTACGATCGAAAGATGGGATCAGCTACTACACTCATGCCTGCTTCCTCTTGACATCACACTTTGACAAGGAGAGTAGGGATGGACTCTAATCCCTTGAGTAGAACTTTTTTCCCTAAATTCAATGTAAATAGCTATAACAGATTTTTTTTTAAAAAATCACAATGTAGGGTGTAGTGACATCAACCACTTAACAAAAAATACAAATTTAATGGAAGGATGGTGTTTCATGATTCCCCCAACCCCCACACACAAAAAAAAAAAACAGAGAAGGAAACCCCCGTGTAGTCAATTGTCTTCAGTTTGTTTGCTTTGGATGACTCTTCAGTAAATAATGTTGTCTCATGAAGTGCTGGCTCAACTAGTTACTGTTGTCGCATAGACTGCTAGCTCAATTGCCTTTGGAATTGATGCAGCAACTGCTGTATTTGAGGCTGAACAAATGTCAACAATTCATTTCCCTTATTTTTGTTAAGTTGTAACCTGGTTTATTGAACTCGTGCAATAGAATGCAGCTCCTCTTTGTCCAATGCGATACGCTGACAGGATCTACTATGAGCATGAGAAAATAGCATTCCAGTAGTGCAACTCAGTAAACATTCTTTCAGTGAAGATAGTAAGCTCAGATACAGGCCTCCCAATTAATGTTTATGGCACTGTCCTTGCTGGAGACAACCTTGATGAGAAGTGTATTTATCTCTTCCGCCAACATAGAGATGATTGACAACTCATCAACTCAAAGGTACTAAAAAAGTAATATTTTAATTTTCTTCAAATAATAATATATTCTGTTTGGGTGCTGTAGAATGTGTACAGTGACTATGAATTCCTCCAAACGTATATAAGGGGGTCGGGTCTATATATACAGTCTAGGCCAGTGGTCCGATAAGGGTCCGATAGTGGGGACATCGGACCGAGTAGTGGTGGGATATGTGACGGGTAAATCCTCAGCAGCGGCCGATGAGGGCCCGATTGAGAGGACAGTAGAGGAGACCTGGTCGGCACGGTGTTGGTGAGGAGAAAGTCAAGATCACTAGAGGAGGATCTCGGATGAAGGAGACCGAAGGAAAAACATGTCTCGTCAAAAATGACGTGACGAGAGATGAGGACCCGTCGGGTGGAAAGATCGAGGCATCGGTATCCCTTGTGAGAGGTGGAATAGCCGAGGAGAATACAGGCGGTGGAGCGGGGAGCGAGTTTGTGGGAAGCTGTGGCGGTAAGATTTGGGTAGCAAAGGCACCCGAAAACACGAAGGTGGAAGTAGTTGGGCGCCGTGCGGTAGAGAAGGACATAGGGAACGTTGTTATGAACAGAGGAGCATGAGCACTGATTGAGAAGGTATGTCGCAGTAGCCAGAGCTTCGGCCCAATAAGTGACGGGTAAGTGGGCGTGAAGTAGCATGGTGCGACTGATGTTGTTGAGGGTGCGGAGGAGGCGCTCAGTTTTGCCATTTTGAGGAGAGGTATAGGGGCAGGAGAGCCGGAGATAGATGCCCTGCGAGGTGAGGCGGTTTGTAACAATATGGTTGATGAATTCCGTACCGTTATCGGCTTGTAAAGCCTTGATGGGGAGGTTGAACTGAGTGGATACGTACATGACGAAGTGAGTGAGGTGAGAGGCGACCTTGAATTTGTGGATGAGCGGGAAGGTCCAGCAATAGTGTGTGTAATCATCAAGTATAGCGATATAATACTGATTACCGGAGACACTTTTAACTGGGGACGTCCATACATCATAATATATAAGTTCAAATGGACGCGAGGTACAGGAGAGAGAACTAAAAAAGGGCAGACGCACATGGTACATCGGATGGAGGTACTGCGACGAAGGGTGGCGACAGCGTCAGGGTCGGGGTGGCCGAGGCAAAGGTGCCAAAGGTTGGTGGAGAGGGCGACGCTGGCGTGTGGGGTAGATGGCGCAGCAGGAATGGTGTAGAGGTCTCCGTCACTATTGTAGCGAAGGATCTGTCGCCGGGTTGAGATATCCTTCACAGAGAAATCAGACGCGTCAAATTCAATGGATCAGTGGTTGTCTCGTGTGAATTGGCGAACAGATATAAGATTGTAAATAAGAGAAGGGACGATAAGAACATTGCGTAGGGGGAGGTTAGTGGTGGATGTAGACAAAGAGGAGTCACCGCGGCATTGGACAGGAAGAGAGTGACCATTGCCGATGGTGACAAAAGGGGAGGAAGAGGGGTGACAGGAACGAAGTATACCGGCCGATGACGCCATGTGTGAAGACGCCCTAGAGTCTAGCACCCAAGGGTGCTGTGGTTGGAGCGTCATTTGGTTGAGGGCAGCGACGAGGCCAGCCTGGTTCCAGGAGGGAACCGACTGGGTGGTTGGGGTCGGTAGCATCGGCTGAGGCAGCAGAACGGGAGCTGATGCCAGGTGAGCCTGGGGATTAGCGCTGAGAACTCCGGGTTACCAGCCGATGGGGCTGCGTGGCTGGGGCTAGGGTGCCCAGGGGTTGTAGCAGAGCCACGGACTCGTAGGACCGGCAGGGTGGGTAGGGACCGAGGTAGATCGTGATGGCGTCGGACCCTGCCAGGTCCTGCCTTTGCCTTTGCCCTTGCCTTTCTCGGTGCGGGCTGTGTTGCTGTGGCCGAAGCCATGGCCACCAGGACCGCGAGAGGAAGGGGTAGCGCAAGAAGCTCGGCAACTATTATCGGCTGCGGCAAGAAGAGCAGTGTGGCCACTGTCTTCTCATCGTTGGCCAGACGGAATTCTTTAAGAACTAGCATGTCATGAGCCTGGGCGAACGATGGAAGAGGTGTGGCGTTGGCGATGTCATCGGCGGTATTGGAGAAGCAGGGATTGAGGCCTCGCAGAAGGGCGAGGACGAGTTGAGAGTCGGCCACAGGGTGGCCGACGTCCCGGAGAGCAGCAGCCTTGACTTTGAGACGCTGACAGTACAAGGAGATAGAGGAGTCGCCTTGTACCATGGAGTAGAACTCGTTGAGAAGGTAGATGATGCGGGGCTGCTTGTTGGCCAGGAAGATCCACTCAATGGCCACACAGAGATCCCGGACGGTGAGGTCGGTATCGTCCATGGCGAGGTCGAGGACAGAGTTGTTGATCGAGCCGAGCAGCCAGCTGTGCACGCAGCACTCGGCGATGTCCCACTAAGGATCATCGGGGCGAGGTGGAGCGGAGCCATTAATATGGGACCGGAGGCCGAATTTTCCACAGAGGGATTTGAAGAAGAAAACCCACATGGAATAATTGGCGTTAAGATCAAGGGAGATAGGAACGTGAGATTTCACGTTCACAGCAGCGTAGGGAGGGGAGAAGATCGGCGAGGTGGTGTCCGAGGTGTGGTCTGAGGCACCGAGGGCCGGAGCAGATTCGGCGACTGGGAGAGTGTCGGAGCTGAGAGCGGACTCGGTGGCCATGACGGGAGAACGGGAGCAAAGAGCCGATGGAAAAAAGAAGCCGATGGGAGGGGGAAACCGATGAGAGGACGGATCGGCCGATTAAGGATATGAGAAGCCGATGGGAAGTGAGCCGGCCAGCCGATAAGGAGTGGTTGGCCGATGGGGAGTAGGCAGCGGAGTAGGTGAGGAGTGGTTGGCCAATGATGAGTAAACAACGGAGTAGGTGAGGATAGAGTGGGTGGGTCAGAGAGTGGTTGGATCACGGACGTGCGAGGATTCACGTCCGTAAAGAGAAGATTCACGTCCGTGGACTCGTGGAGGCCAAGGAGTGGGGTGGACGCGAAGAGAATATGTTCGCGTCTAGGAGGCAGTGATTTGTGTCCGTGGACACGTGGACACGTTGGACTGGCTCGGACGTGAAGGGAGAAGGTTCGCGTCCGAGAGCCGTTGAGCGTGTCGGAAAGGGCGAGAACCAAGGGAGGTTTCCAGCCGATGGAGGGCTGGACAAGTCCAGCCGATAGAGATGACGAGCGCGGAGGTGCGTCGGCGTCAGAGAAGGAGAGATGCACGAAACAAGAGGAAGAGCGGAGACGGGTACGAGACGGGACGAGGAGGCGGATCGAGACCGTCGCCTAGTCGCGCGGAGGTGGGGTGGAGAAAAGAAGGTGACTGCAGGAGAGACGGGGAGAAGAAGAAATAGAGACGAGAGAGCGAGGAGAGTACCGGGAAGAGAGTCAGCGACGGAAAGAAGACGTCAACGAAGAGGAGGAAAGGGTCGGCTCGCCAGAGGGAGAAGCTAGCGTGCCGGAATATCTAGACTTGCTTTGATACCATATAGAATATGTATAGTGACTATGAATCCCTCCGAGCGTATACAAGGGGGTCGGATCTATATATATACAACCCAAGCCAGTGGTCTGTCTAACAGATGCACATCGATCAAATTGCACTGCCATCTTGCATATCTATATATGGATATAAATATCTTCCTGCTCTGATCTACAATTAATTTTCATTCTGTATTTGTGCTGTGCGATATTTACTTGTCAATCTAATATGTTGAAAATTTATTACGCCTTGTAGTTGATGTTGCATTCTATAACGCGACTAGTATCTTCAGTTCGTAAGTTGTTTCTCATATTTCTTGTTGCAAAGTTATATGGTATAGAAGTTAGAAGCCTCCATGACAATATAATGATATTAGTAAGATGTAGATGTAGACATATGCTTGTCTCGTCTTTGGTAATGCTTTTTATACGATGCTTTTACTTAAATTTGTTCCTATATTTATTATTACCATTACAGTTGCATTCCAAGTAACATGACATTACCTTGTTGTGTTACTTGATTGACAGGACGGTTCGTTGATCTTGACTGGCCCAGCTCGTTAAAAGACGCTATATATTTTGAGGTAGATCTCAGAATTAAGAATGACCGCTTAAGACGGAACAAAAGGAACTTAGCAAGGGATTGCTTATGATTGATGGCATCCAAAGTAAACAGAAGGTCGGAATTGAGGTTGGAAACAACACACTTGCTGGTAAGCTTGGCACTGTGGAGATGAAATATGTAGTTGTTAAAGAAGAGGCAGTGGAGGCTACTGTTGAAATCAATGTTCTCGAGGGGTATTTCCATGTAGAGGTCTCAGCCTGCACCACCGTCCAAGATAGATTTCTGCTGCTTCTTGATAGCAGAACATGTGGGTCCTGCGTGCGGAAAAATAGTGGCCACCTGCACGCATGACAGGTAGATGGGCGTGTGGTACAGGAGAGGTTTACAAGCGGGCCTGGAAGTTTTTTAAATGGTTTGAATTTTAAAGGAATTTGAGTAGAGAAACGCATAAGGGAGGGATTCTAATGATAAGTTTTGGACTGAGAGATTCACAGGAAGGATATGATCCTTGGAGCAGGGGTTTAGAGAATTCCAAAATTCGAGTCTTGCGGTTTTTAGATGGAATTTTGAATCAAGATTTTTGGGTTTACGGGAAGGAATTAAATTAAGATCTTAAGCACTTTAGTTCAGTGATAAAGAATCACAATTTTTTTTAGAAAAAATGGGTCTTTATTTAAAATAGTTTTTAACACCGTGGAAACCGGGGCTCATTCCAGAAATTTCGCTCGGTTAAATTGAGTCCTGTTTGCATCCGCTTCTCCGCCTTAGATTTGCCGCCACAGAAGCAGGTGACGGCAACTCGTCCAGCGGAGGTCGCCGCAACTGCTCTTCCTTGTCAAGTTCCTTGTGCCCTGCCACTCCTTGACCTCGGGGCAGTCCTTGTAACCTGCACGCGCGCCACGGGCACGTCTGCCATACCCATGCCCGACGAGTGTGCTTGCCGTCTCCCGGTCACGTCTTGTGTGCCTTCATCTTTGTCACCAATCGGATCCGGCGATGTGGTTGCCGGAGACCCTCGCAGTGTGAAGTGTAGAATGTGTACAGTGACTATGAATACCCTCGAGTGTATAAAGAGGGTCGGGTCTATATATATACAGTTTAGACCAGTGGTCTGTCTAACACCCCTGCAGTCGTAGTGAGAGAAAAACGGATGCAGAGACTGGACCAAAAACTGGTGAACAAAGACATGAGCAGGCCTTTGATCATTATATCGACAAATTGATGTGCCGATGGTATATGAAGTACCTGAATCTGTCCTAATGCGACCTTGTCACGGACAAAATGAATATCGATCTCGATGTGCTTGGTGCGTCGGTGATGGACCGGGTTGACGGTCATGTAAACGGTACTGACATTGTCGCAGTAGACGACGGTCGTGGTGGAGAGGGGTGCATGGAGCTCCTGGAGAAGCTGGCGAAGTCAACAGCACTCGGCGACGGCGCGGTACTCGGCTTCAGCGCTGGACCGGAACACTGTAGTCTGGCATTTTGAGGACCAGGATACGAGAGTGTCACCGAGGTAAACGCAGTAGTCGGACGTAGAGCGTCGAGAGTCGGGGCAGCTTGCCCAGTCCACGTCGGAGTACGCGGTGAGGGAGTCGATGGGGCTAGAGCTGAGATGCAGCCCGCTAGAGAAAGTGCCCTTCACGTAGCGTAAGATGCGCTTGAGCAGCGTGAGGTGAAGTTCGCATGGAGCGTGCATGAAGAGGCACACTTGCTGGACAGCGTACGTGAGGTCGGGTCGGGTGAGTGTGAGGTATTGAAGAGCCCCGGTAAGACTCCGATAGTGAGAGGGATCGGCAACGAGGGCGCCATCGGCGGCAGAGAGTTTGGCTCGAGTGTCGACTGGGGTGGTCGTGGGGTGACAGTCGGCCATGTCCGTTCATTGGAGGAGGTCGATGGCGTACTGGCGTTGGGAAAGAAAGAGCCCGTGGATGGAACGGGTTACGGAGATGACAAAAAAATAGTGGAGAGGACCAAGATCGGTCATGGCGAACTTAGAGTGGAGTCGGGCCATGATCTGGTTGAGGAGAGATGTCGAAGGCGCTGTGAGAACAATGTCATCGACATAGAGAAGTAGATAGGTAGTGGCGGAGCCGATATAGAAGGTGAACAGAGAACTATCGGACGCAGAGGCCACGAAGCCGATATGCCGAAGATAGGCAGTAAAGCGCTGATACCAGGCACGAGGGGCTTGTTTGAGGCCGTAAAGAGAGCGTTGAAGGAGACAGACGTCGTCGGGACGAGAAGGGTCGACGAAGCCTAGGGACTGCTGGCAGTAGACTGTTTCTGTCATGTGGCCGTGAAGAAAGGCATTCTTCACGTCTAATTGATGGATCGGCCAGGAGCGAGAGACAGCTAAGGTGAGGACAACTCGGATGGTGGCGGGTTTAACAACGAGACTGAAGGTCTCGTCGTAGTCGATACCGGGTCGTTAGGAGAAACTCCGGACTACCTAGCGAGCCTTGTGACGGGCAAGGGAGCCATCGGCGTGGAATTTGTGTTTGAAAATCCACTTACCGGTGACAATGTTAACGCTGGGAGGTCGAGGAACGAGGCGCCAGGTCTCGTTGTCCATTAGGGCCTTGTACTCGTCGGCCATAGCTGCGCGCCACTGAGGATCGGCCAGGGCTGAGCGAGAAGTCGCCGGGCTGGGCGAGATAGAGCTGTGGACGGTGGAGAGACTGTAGCGCCGAGTGGGGCGAAGAGACCCGGTTTGAGAGCGGGTGACCATGTGAGAGGTAGAGGGAACTGGAGAAAAGAAGGTGACTGCGGAAAAGACGGGGAGAAGAAGAAATGGAGGTGAGAGTGCGAGGAGAGTACCAGAAAGAGGGTCGGCGATGGGAAGAAGACGTTGACGACGAGGAGAAAAGGGTCGGCTCGTCGGAGGAAGAAGCTAGCACGTCGGGATGTCTAGACTCGCTCTGATACCATGTATAATATATACAGTGACTATAAAACATCCCCCGAGCGTATACAAGGAAGTCGGATCTATATATATACAGTCCAGACCAGTGATCTATCTAACACGGAGGTGAAGCGGGCAGACCGTGGAGTCGAGTTTTGCCTCTACGGTGTCCTTCTCGTGTGGTGTGGATACGCGGAGGAGGAAGGCTTCTGGGCGGCCGTGGTGAGGAAGCTCTATGCGACTACAGACCTAGCTTGGCAATGGCTGAGGCCTGCCGTGTCGTCGGTGTCGGCACGAGCAAGGCGGACATGGCGAGGTGGTTAGTGTGGCTGGAGCCGGCATTCCGGCGAGGGAGGGCAGCGGTGGCTACTGTGAGGATGAGGAGGCTTGGTTTCTGGTTTGTCCGTGACAGCTACCCTAGCCATCGCCGACTCTCACGACCTCCCAATCTTTACCAGCGCTTTCGATGATTGCTCTACTAGCCCAGGTAGATTCACACTCATGCCAGTATTTAGGCCTGCCCTATATATTTTTCGGTAACTTGAATAGTAAATTTGCTAGTTTGAATTGGGGCCAAACAATTAGTAGTGCCAAAGTTAACCTAAAAAAATTGCTAGTGCCAAAGTTTGCCTAGATTTTGACACACTAAAACATATCCTTGATACCCAAGGCTTGTAACATTCCTAGGGTTCTGTCTTCACTCACAGACTGGGCCTCAGCATCATGGTTTATGCTTCACGTGCATTCGCATAGCTACTAGTCGACAAGGGTTTAGCTCACAGTTTAGTTTCTGTTTATCCACTCCTGTGGATACATGATGACAATTTTAGTAGCTCTAGCCTCTAGGTAACCACATGTGCTTTATTTTACCGATTCTCTCTGCATACTACCTGCCTTCCATGCTTGCTCTAGGGAGGCACATATGCAGTGCAACCACTCTGTGAATATATATAGACGACATTTTGCCACCTACCTCTATGTGTTCCTATTAATATACTAACGACATTTTTGCCAGTTGATATGCTAGTTAATATACTTATGACATTCTTCCAGCTAGCTTTGTGTATATATTGGTATGCAGATGTTTGCGCCCCTTCTATCTATACTGCATAATCCAATCTAGTCAATACACCATGCAAATCCATGCCACATTATCGTTCAATACCTAGGAAAATACACAAACTTGTGAAAACCTCCAAGTGCAACCCCCGTTCAATCTTCCAATAAAATCACCACCTTGTATGTGTATAGGAACAACTGCTGGTTTCTAACTGTTAATAACAATGAGTAGAGTTGTAAACATCATATAACGAGTACTTTAAATCGTATTGATCTTACCAAATGTACATCCTAGGGCCGCAGAATCCACAACAGGTCAAACATTCGACAAATTCTTGACAGGTTACACTGCTATGCATCACGCAACTTTCCTAACTTATTCAATACCTTCAACTTCTATAACACAAGATAAATAACACTAAGTGGACTTCGACTTGGTATAGATCCTAATAGCAAAAGCCAAGCCCAATATGGCTAGGGGAACCAAGAACTGGAGGGTCTTGATGATGAACCCTGGGGTCTTCTCTTGGTTGTAGTGTGGTTGCTTTGGGGGAACATACTTCGTCCTTCCAGGTATTGTCGATGTGTGAATGCCACCAACATATTACTCATCCATCATCGCACGAGCAGTCGTGTTGTGCCCAACATCTTCAAAATCATCAGTTGCGTCCTTGCCTGAACAAGATCCACATATACATAGGAGGGTGTAATCTTAGTCATCCTTTGCAACCGAAGTTGCCAGTAGTCACTAACCAGAATATGAGAATTGAGAAAGCATACCCGTTGAAGATAACAAGACATCATCACCCCATGGATGATCCTCGAGGATTTTTGATACATTATATACCTAGACAACAGGACAGAACATTAGTCAGGTCCTGGTAAGCAGGGTAAGTTCTTCATGATTCCAAGCCAGCAAACCTTGTTGCCATGGGAGGATGAATTCTTTTTATGAGTCCTTTTAAGGTTGTCCAACTAGCCAACTAACAGTTCATTATTGAGTTAGACTAAGTCAAAATATAGACATAGGCATTTTAACCTTTCTACATAGCCACGTGTTTAAGATCAGTAAGCACTTGCGTATTGTTTCCCCAAACTCATTCACTCTCATCACCCGGTTTAGAATAACACGTATGGCCCATTTGGCTTTAATTGCATCCTAACTACTAATATGTCTAATACATTTGCATTAGTTCATGCAGAAATACATGGTCTCCAGGCCAAGAATAGCTAATTATTCATGTGCATTTGTTTAGAACATCCAAATAATAAGATGAGTGCTCTAATAAGATCCTCAAATAAAAACAAAGAGGTACAGAGATAATGAAAGTTTTCTTTGCATACAAGCATGACTAGGGATTCCAATTTTATTATATATCAAACATAGCAGAAACTCACCTTGTGCATAACATGATGTCACATTGTTGATTGATCACATTTGACTTAGCGTAGATAAAAATAAGCTTCCATATTATTAACAAGGAATTCCAATTTTATTATTTTCTTCTATCTAGAGTAAATATCCAAAAATATACATTATCATGTTTAGAGTACCTTAATAAAATATTTTTTATTAGCATAGCAAAAGCACCATGAATGATAGAAAATAACCATATTGATCTTGTCATGTCTCACTAGTACAGAAGAGAACGACTCATAGCAAACTGTGTATAGGCTATTGAACAGGTTTTTTTTTTTTTTTTTACATAGACGAGGCCTTCCTGCGGACATTTCCTACTCTGTCCAGAATCGATGGACAAGTTAAATTAAATCAATTGGGGGGAAAACATATTAGCGCATGTGAGCACGGTTAGCAGGAAGGAAATCGAAGCGTAGAAGAAGCAAAGCATGAAGAAGATGAGACTTTGGTGGGAGCCAGCAGTCGTCCTTGGAGTTGTCCTCGCCAGATCTCTGCTCCAGGGAGGAGCCAAAATGTGTCATTGCTGTCAGCTTGAAGGAGAAGCTTATGTTGACCATTGTTGATCAAGCTGAATGAGTTTCAAGTTTCAACTGGCTGTTCTACGCAAGCCGTTGATTTTACTCCGAATATCAATGGTTCAGATGAGGCTCAAATTACATTTGGTGCTGTCAAGTTGCTTGTGAAGGTTATTGGTCTCTATTTTGACATGCAATCAGGAGGATACGTTTTTTTTGTGGGGATACCTATTAAATTCAGTATTTTTAATTGGTTATTAATCGGTGAAAGTTACGTTCATGTCATGTAAAAAAAATGTATAGCTAAGAACAGAACACAGCGACTTTTTGTTCCATTCTTGTCTTGTCTGCGTATGGTTGCTCCTTTTCATCTCCACTAGATCATCTAAAAATCAGTCAGTAAACAGCACCACTACACACGCCACATTATCGAACAATAACAAGTACAAAAGCTAGCAACAAATAAAAAACAATATGAAATCCTTCCAGATGCAACAAAAAAAAACAGTTCAGGATGTGTTCTTGACAAACAGAAATTTAAGGAAAACACCAGCCAATGGAATCTGCCTAAGTGTGTATAGGAACAGTTTCTCTGATATTTAATAGTCATCAACATGATATATAACGAGTACTTCTTTGAGGAATCCTATCGATCTTACCACAGTGGACATCCCAAGACCACAAAAACCCACAGCAGCTTCAGAACATTCGATGAATTCATGACAGCTTACATTGGTCTGGATCACGCACAACTCTTGCTAACTTATTCAGTACCTTCAACTTTTATAGCACAAGAGAAAACAACACTAAGCGGACTCCGACTTGGTGTAGATCCTAATAGCAACAGCCAGGCCCAATATGGCCAGGGGAACCAAGAACTGGAGGATCTTGATGATGAACTCCGGGGTCTTGTCCTGGTTGTAGTGTGGTTGCTTTGGGGGAACGTACTTCGTCCTCGCAGGTATTGTGGAAGTGTCGATGTCGCCAACACAGTACTCATCCATCATCGCACGAGCAGTCGTGCTGTGTCCGACATCTTCAAAATCATCAGTCGCATCCTTGCCTGCAGAAGGTCCGCGTATATTTGAAGGAGTGAGATAAATCATCCTTTGCAAACTCGGTTACTTTACCAATAATTACGACACAGAAGGTCTATGAGAATTAAGAAGGCATACCAGTTGAAGATAGCAAGACATCGTCGCCCCCTGGATGGTCCTCGAGGAATTTTGACACATTGTATACCTGGACAATATAACAGAACATTGATGAGGTTCAAGTAAAAAGGGTAAATTCCTCATCTTCCCAAACCTTTTGCCATGAAAAGAAAAAACATTTAGCGTAGCAAAAAGAACACTAATGATAAAAAGACAACCATATTGGCTCCTATCATGTCCAACCAGTACAACAGAAGAGGACTCTTTTTAAGACTAATCAACGGGGTCACATAGACGAGCCTTTCCAACGGAAATTCATTATTCTGTCAAGATGACCGGTTCGGACAGTTTTTAAGCCGTGCCGAAAAGCTCCAGCACAATTTGCAGAGACAATTTTGCAGTGTTGACTGACATAGGTTCAACAGTAAAAGAAAAATAAAAACAGTATGAAGAAGGAAAGGCCATGTAGGACAGGATCCAGAAGGAAAGGCCATGTATTATTGGCAGTTCTATCCGGCGGCAAGAAGAGAATTCACAGGTGGAAGCAAACACAGCCAACCATACAGGGTTGGACCGATCCCTTAGGGGTGCGTTGAATCAGACAAAATTCGACTTTCCTGGCCAGATCTGCCATGATCTAGCCACCATGACAGCATCAGAGAACCACCAATCAAGGAAACGAATCGAAATTATCTCTATTATTTGGGGTTTAGTGGTAAGTCAGTCGACGAGCAGACAAATTAATTGGGGGAAAACAGATTAGCGCGTGTGGACATGGCTAGAAGGCACGAAATCGAAGAGTACAAGAAGAAGTAAAGCATGAAAAAAGATGAGACCTTTCCGCCGATGATGAGCCAGCAGTCGTCCTTGGAGTTATGCTTGGCGACCTCCTCGAGGGTGTACACCTTGTTAGACATCTTCTTCCTCCTATTCTTCTTGCTGCTGCTGCTCTCTCTCTCTCTGTTCTTGGTTGGAAATTGAGATCCAACAAGGAAGGAAGAGCAGCGGCAGCGGCAACAGGAGGAATTAATCAGGGAGGCGGCGAAAGATGAGATTTTGTCAGGTCTCTCTCGTCTCGTCTGGTTTCGTGGGGGTGGGGATTCAGAGAAAGGAAAGGAAAGAGAGAAATTTGAGAGCCACCGAAATTACGGTCCTGTCCGATGTGTTTACCTTACCCCCATCCCACCCGGTTCATCTCCAACCAAACCTTATTCCTAATAGAGCTCTTTTCCTTTTTCTTTTCCCGTTTTAATTTAGTTTTTATTTTAATTTTTAAAAAATAGACTGTGTCTATAATCAATATATAAAATTTTAGTCAAATCCATGTTATATTTATCAAACAATGCATTAAAATAATCATCATATAAGTGGCTCTGCTACGAATCTAATAGAAGCACCTGTTAACAAACCTAAACCTATTCTAACTTTAAAGTCATTTATTTTCTCTTATGCTAGGAATTCATTTATAATTGTTTTCAGATCTACATCCTCATATTTATCTTTTAGATCCAAATCTTTATTTGGGTTACTCCCTATAAAGAGGATGTTTAGCTTTTGATATTATAAAATAAAAGTCATTGGTTACTACAACTATTGTGGTTGTACATATATGACGCGTTGTCTCATCTTCTCACTTGGAGCAAGCTAACACACCAACCATCATCTTATAAATTATTTTTTAGAATGCACAGCCCCCTTTGAATGATACTCTGTCAACACTCCGCTCCTACGCCATTGTATCTATAACACTGTGCCATAAAAAAATAGTAAATCATTCTCCTATAAACTGTGAAACAGGTACTAGGATCACTATACTAATATCAGCAGTAATATAATAAATTAAAGCAAGATTTTCTACATTATAAATATAATATACTTTCTTGTCACAATTTCAAATAATCCATCAGTTACAAACTTTAATCAAAGATAATAGCATCAGAATTCAACGGAGTTGAGACACTACTCCATAAGCAATAGTTTAGATCTAGAGACGAAACTCTAACATTCATCTTCTACTTGAACTTAACCCAATAGGAAGAAAAAAAATAATGGAGGTGAGTATTTTTGTACTCCATGTACCATGGAAAATATGCAAGTGTAAACCACAGAGGAAAAAACCAAATTTTAGTAATTAAAACATCTTTTATTTTATCAATTTCTTTTCTCCTTCAAACACATAAATCAACATTTTCTAAAAACAACCGTTAACCAAGTTTCATGGTTAACTAGACTTCTCAACTCTGAGTCCGATCTTCTCGACCTATCAACCCAAACTCAGCCTTCTTGGTCTATATATTGACTTGTCCATCTCAGTTCTATGGTGTCATCTGACACCTCAAGTCACACAGATCTATTTTCAATCATAAATGTTGGCCGTCCGTCACAAAGAAGAACTCTAGTAATGACACTCATCCTAGAAATCAATTTATCAAATATATTTTCAAAATAAATCTACCCTATGAGAAACACCTCACATCCTCCTATGACTATGAGTACGGCTGTTTAAACAGTTTAACTAAACTCTATAGAGATTGCACGCTTTATCCACACGTCATGAACATCCTCTTTATCTAGCACATGTGGGTCAATACATGACCGATAAATGAGAGTTCACTACAAGGTTTTTTTATAACCAACCTATAAACATTCCATGTCATAGAGTTGAGCTATTCTCTTAAACCAAGTCTCATGCCAATCTAAGGTCCTTGTCTACTCAGGGCACGCCGTATAGCACAAACCGCATCTCATGGTTAAGACAAACTTCTATCTCAGGAGAATGCATTTATCTCTCTATCCCGGTGTTTCTCAACTGTTAACATGCAAGACACCTATATTTTAGCTACTTACTCTACTAGGGGTATCTCATATTACCTATGTGGTCATACGGTTTTATGATCAAATGAACTTACTAAAGGAAATGGTACTTGTGCGTAACTACGAAATCAAACCACACAGGAGAGAATTCGTACCACAAGTTTTTCCATAAAACCTTTTTGTTTTACAAAATCATCGACTCCTAGAGTCAGGTTTTATAAATCCTTCACCACCCATGTTTTTCATAACAACAATTCAACATATATATTTATAATATAAAATAAGATATGGTACAGATATACACCTGCGTTTGAAGGGCGCAAGTACCATGGCACCAGTTTGGTGAGACAATAAGGATTTGGTTTATCGGGGTCCTACTGAAAATAGTGTAACTATTTGTAATAAAAAAATATTTTTAATATAGGAGCAATATGATTAAAGGGTTTCTTGCCTTGGTTTTGGTCGACGGGGAATTCTTCAGAATCGGCGTTCAATAATTCTCTAGTGACGAACTACGCACGATACGAAAGAAAATCCAAATAAAACCCAAAAAGATAAAATAACACTAAATAAATAATAGTGATATAAGATAGATCGCAATTTTATAAACAATTTAGATATTGAATAGAGTCAATCATAAGTCTATGGTGAACTAGATCCATGGTGGACTAGAAGAGAGAGAAAGTACGGCTCACGTGAGTCCCGCTTCTTTTCTCTTCTTTCTTTTTTTCTTTCTTTCTTTTCCTTCCTTCCTCCTTCTATTGTTTCTCTTTTCTTTCTTGTGTCACTCTTCTCCTATGCCCCTCTCCTCGCACACACGGCCACGCATATGTGGTAGCACAAGCAAAGGCAACGGAGCGGGAGGAGGTCGGGGAGGCGGTGTTAGCATGGAAGGGACGTGGCACAAGGAAGGCGATGTTGGCGTGGTCATAGGAAGCAACGCCGGTGCTAGAGGAGACAGGGAAGGCAGTATGACAGGAGGTGCCTAGGATGGCACCATAGGGAAGGAGGAGGTGCCGTCGGTGTGGGATGAGGCGTGGTGCGAGAAGGGCAATGTTGTTGCTGTCGCGGCTGGAAGACATGTAGGCGATGGTCATAGCCAATGGTGTGGGCATGCATGGGCTTAGGGTGGCGTGGCAAGGAGAGTTGCCCGGGGGGATTTTATAAGCGGCACAATAAGAGGATGTGGCGACGTCGCTGGGTTCCGAGGAGTAGGGGCTAGTACGATGGCAATGGGAAAGAGGACCAGACCTTGTGTGTGCGCACGGGGAAGTAGTGGCATGGCACGATTAGCGCGGGCGGCACGTCGGTCGTGGCAAGGGCGCTTGGCGCGGAAAGATAGTGGTGGGCCCGATTAGCGCGAGCAGTACACCGGTCGTGATAGGGAACACTTGGTGTGGAGTGGCAGTTAGGTGAGGGATTGGATGGGTGATGAACGAGGGAAAACGAGGCGGGTTGGCATGGCGTGGCATAGGCGTAGTTGTGTGGTATGGCACAGGTGACATGTGTGTAGCGTACAGGTGCACGAGGACGATGCATGCGTGGGCATGGTGTGATGCCCAGTTTGGCATTACGCCGAATAGGATGCAGGCGCAGCACGGTGCCCAATTTGGCATTACGCTGAATAGGACGCGAGAGTGCAGGCTCAACTGTGGAAAGAAGACGACACTAATAAGAGGGCCAACGTGCGTGCATGAAAAACTATTGTGTGGGACATCCCTGTCATTCATGCGTGGGCACATGCATGGAGTAGGCCAGCGCGGTCCACACGGGTAAGGGAGAGAAAGAAGAGGAAGGGAGGCCGGCTGGAGGCTAGGCCAAGGAAGGAAAGGAGGACAGATGGCCCAAATGCGCACTGGTATTTTGAATTTTTCTTGAAAAGGATTTTAGGATTTAGAGTTTGGATTTTTATTCAAATTGAAGATTTGAAATCATGAATGTTCAAGAAATTTTTGGAGAGATATGTTATGGTATTTCTTGGAGAAATTCCTCGGAGTCAAGATTTTGGAACTTACGTCCTTAATCACATATAAAGAAGCACATTTTTTGTTAATAGGTTTTTAATGAAAGTAGTTTTTAACGGCCAAAAAATCGAGACGTTACATACTCCCTTCGTCCTAAAATTTTAAACTAAAAAGTAAACTTATTTTAAAATAGAGGAAGTACGATTTATGGACAAATTTTGTAGAATTGGAATCCATTGGAATTTTTCCTATATGACCTTTTAAAACAAAGAATTGGAGCTTCCCCAAAACTACAAAATTCCTAAGGAATGGTTTAAAGCATGTAAATTTTAGAGAAAAGGTAGCAAGAGTTTAAATCTCTTGAAAATTTTTCTTTAATCTTATATCTCTCATAAGATTCTATGTGTTTCCTATGGTCTAACCAAACAATTATTCCTATTTTTTTCTATTCCTATTAAAATCTCTAATCAAACATTTATTCCTGTATTTTTCCTGTGTTTTGCAATTATCTATTTTATTCATATTCTTATTAAAATCTTGTGTTTTTCTATTCCTATGTTTCAAGGAGCCCTCAGTGTACTTACAAACAAATTAAATGGCACGCCATTAGTTTAGCAACATCAATACATAATATAATGATCTTCAAGTAGGCTTCAAGATTAAGGAAAATAGTATGTTCTTCAAAGTGACGAACCCAGTTAGTGTTAAAGTCAGACCACACAAAATTAAGATGCCATCAGTTGCTAGTAAAGAAAAATGCGCTGGTTGTTGCAGAGCACAGGACAACAGAAGCTTCTGGAGCGAGTACTAATAGAGCGTCATTTGGAAGGTTAGCTGGACAATCTTGATAGAGAAAGGATAGCTGAAACAAGAAGAAGAAGAAGAAATTTGTGGCTGAATTTTCATTTCCCAGTGGCGCCCCCGGATTAGAGTGCTGTGTTCAAGCCAAGCCAACCTTTGCAAATTGTTTATGGATGACTGCCTCCATGAGAATTATTGACTGGTCTCTATTATGTAGCACTACTCTCTTTGGCTACCTGATCAGTATGTGGTTGACATTTTCAGCTAATATTTCTGATATTTCACATGAGCTTTATCTTTCTAACACTACCTTTGAAGCTTGAACAAGCTCAAATGATTCACACTTAGCCTGAACATGAAATTTGCTGAAACATGAATTCCTGTTGCAGCAAGGCATGACCATGTATAAGACCATTACTAGCAGATAAGATAATGTGCAACTGTACTTGCATTCATTTATGGCCATTGATCCTCTAATTCTTGTAATGTTTGCTGAATTATTGACCATGATGGGCTCAGATGCTGACACCAAGTCTTCAAAGCAAGATGTTGACTCTTAAGATTGTTATGTAGAAATTACAAATTGTCGATTTCATGACATTTCTCTCGTGTGACACTACTGTTTCCCATGTGATATCGTATTTCTAGACCTCAAGTCCTGCACATTTCATTCGCCCTTGCATATAACCAAGTCAGCAGCCAACAAAAATCAAATGCACACAAGTTGACCAAACACCCTTATGAATTTGAGACAAACAGTTTCTTAAGAGAAGTTCATGAGGTTTATTATTTCATCCATAATTGATCAAGCAAATGAAAATCAAACTCAAACAAACAGCTTGGGCTTTCTCCCTTTCCTTTTATTTCTTGGATGAAGATTTAGAAATGAGGGGAAAAAAGTGAAATTAAAGGCTAATAGAACGAGGAGAAGAGGAACTTTGAAGGATCAAATGTATGATCTTCATGTTGATTGAGTTGAGTCATATGGTTTAGTTGTCCTTGGTGGGGTAGGAGGCCATCTTGTTGATGCCACACAAACCCTCACCCTTGCCGGTGCCCCTCTTCATGCGGATGTACCCCTTCTCACCCCAGTGTAGGCCCCACGAGTTCTTCACGATGATGTAATCCTGGCCCTTGCTTGTGCCGTATCCGACGGCCGTCACACCGTGATCTAGCTCCTCACCACACGGACCATCAAACACACCCTGAATTTATATAACGCCAAAAATGCTAATTTTTTTTTATCCAAGATGATCCATGCAGTTATATCATACATAATAATTTTGGTACTCCTATTGGTTATACATATTTGATATTTAGGAGTTTGTTTGATGAAACTTTTAAAACTTTAATCATTAATATTTTTTTTCAAATATTAGTTTAAAAACAAGGTAAAATGGTAGCGTAGATTCATATGGAAAAGTGCTGCTAAATTTATTACTAGATTTTATAAACTTTTTTCCAAAAATGCCTTGATTTTATAAGCTTATTCTGGTATAAAATTAAAATTTTTGATCAAATCTTATCATAAATATTAATTTATATAGAAATGTGGTTTAAAAGAGAGAGAAATATTTGTTGATGAAAGTAGAAAAGGTACCCCGGTGTAGAACTGGAAGTGGCGGGCAGAGGCCTCGATGGCGACACTGACTGGCTGGTGGGCCAGGGCCTTGATGAGAGCCTCGTCGTCGTTGGCCGGCACGTCCTCGTAGCCGGAGATGGTCACCGCCGCCGCCTCGTCTCCGCCCTTCTCCTGGTTGCAGTCGCCCTCCTCCATCGCGTACGGGTACGCCTCCTCCGTGTGCAGCCCACCGCTGGAGGCGATGTAGGAGAAGGCGTAGTCCATGAGCCCCCCGTTGCAGCCGTTGTTCCCGTCGGTGCTGCAGTCGATCAGCTCCTGCTCCGACAGCGACGTCAGGTTCCCCGTCACGATCGCGTTGATCCCCTCCACCGCCGCCACCGTCGAGAACGCCCAGCAGCTGCCGCACTGCCCCTGGTTCTTCACATCCGTCACCGCCCCCTTATTCCTCCAGTCCATCTCCTTGGGCACCTCGCCGTCGCTCACGCCCTCGTACCTGAACACGCCGTTGTTCGTCGTCCTCGCCGGCGTCGGCGTCAGGCCGAGGTACGCCGCCTTGAACTCGTCGTGCGTGAGGTCGGCGAACTCGTTGAGGCCCAGCCAGTAGCTGGTCACCTTCTTGTTGATCTCGTCGATGTGTTTGAGGTTGTCCTTGAACACCTCGAACCGCCTCACCTTCTCCTCGAAGCTCGCGTACGCCTTCCGGTACTTGGCCACCCACTTCTCGAACAGCTCGATCAGCCGGTCGTGCGACGTCAGGTCCTCCTCCGAGTACCCCACGATGGAGAATTCGCTGCCGCGGTCGGCGGCTCCGGCGCACGCCACGCCGCAGAGCAGCACGAGGACGACGGTGACACACAGCTTCAGCTCCATGTCTGAAAAAAATTTCCTTAACTGAAGAAACTGTCGCTGATCGAACCTAGATTAATTTGCTGCAGGATGAATGGAGAATGCATGCATGCATGCATGACTATTTGTAGCCATTGAATCGGGCAATTGCTTGGAACCAAAGGCTCTGAAAGTGACCACAGTTTGAGTGTATGCTGCATCATGCCAAAGCTTTAAGCTTTGCTCTGAATGTCAGGCTCAGACTTTGCTTTGAAGCATGCATGCTGGGTGCGGAAAGATGGCGGTTTTTTTTCACCGTTAGCTGCAAGTTGAGAGAGGATAGATGAACTATCTGAGTGCGCATGAATCAACATGGCTGAAAGCAATCGAGAATGGATGCAAGTATATGAAATCTCAAGCGAGGAAGATTGTACATGGGACCAACTGCAACCTGATGGATGAACGATCTGCATCAGTTTTCACGGGTGCTTTTCAAGCTAGCTAGTGCTTCCTGCATCTACTGAAGATAGTAGACAGTGACTGATTTCTATCTGTTCACCAGATCGATCAGGGTGTATCTCATTCTCAGTGCATGCCATCCATCCATCTCTTTCGTAAGTAAAGAGGAGGATGTTTGACTCTTGGACCACGGTTCCTACATGGAGTGAAACAGGGGCATCAAGTTCATCATACTCTGTCATCTGCATACATCATTCCCTGACATACTCTTTTCTCCTGCACAACATGCAAAAGTCAACACACACTAGCTAGTTGCAGGTGGAACATTGGCAAGATAAATTCTTCTTTTGAGCTTGTTCACAACCTGTTTGCTCACTTATAAAGTTGATAAATTCTATAAAAACAGAGATTCTTTTTTCCGTATTTTCACTTGAAATTACTAGTGCATAATTGCATATCAACAATTTGATCTTTAAATACTAATAACTAAGCGTGAAAATGATATTTTTTCGATGTTGTCATGGATTGTAGATTTTACCATTTGTCACTAACTAATAAGAACACTCTGACAGACATAATAGAAATTGTAGGTAGGAGAAGAGCGTGCACAGTATGTTAATGACAAGACGACACTAAAAAAAGTGTATGGTTTACTCTCCTTTTCACAGTTCACGGTTAGTAACTTTTATATTTTCGAGCTACATCTTTCATATGGAGAGAACAAGCAAGCCTCAACAAAGATAATACTACACGCAGAGCTCTCCTCATTGTAGAAGTGCAATTGACTGTCAAGATTCAAGAACATCTGCGTCACCTTATCACAGCCTAAGAAGATGTCTGTTTTCTTTAAAGCAAGAGCTGACGATGCTCTAGCATTAGACCGAATCATGTCATAACTATTACCTTGAAGAAAAGAAACTATTGACACACGCACACTTGCGGCTGTTGCCTTATTAGTGATTGGTCTCTGCATCAAGAAATTTGTTTTGCCTTTTGCACATGAATGATATGATAGAATTAGCGGAATATTATCCTGAAACCATGTGACTGAACCATCGAAGGCGGAAATCAAATGAGCTTGACTGACGGATATGTGCCCTGTGATCAAATGAGCTGTTTTAGTTGTCACACAAGCAAGCATTGCCTGATCGAGCTTGATGAATTTACTCTTGGATCACTGTGTGTGTTGTTCAGAGTTGAGATGGAGGTGCCGGAGGAAGGAGGCGGTGGGCTGCGACGGGCATGCATGAAGGTTACGCGCCGCCGGTGAGCTGGAAGAGACGGCGGCAGCGGGTGCGCAAATGTTTGGGTGGGGCTCTTAAAAAACGGGCCGGGCCGCACCAAATCAAAATCCCGTATTCAGCCCAATTAATTAATATGGGCCTCACGTAACGTCGCAATCCCATTGTTGGGCCGACAAAATCAAAACCCCGTTCGCTAATTGATATGGGCCTCCTGTTCTGTTCCGGCCCAATAACCCTCTCCGTCTGCCACGGTTATCAGCCGCTCTGGTCCCTCAACTCTGCTATCTTATAATGATAGTGATAATGCCTGAATTTTATTTTCCTGTGATGCATGATATGGCATGGCATCCTACTTACTTCAACTGTACTAGTAATATCTTTGTCGAACGACATCACTCAAGACAAACCATGCATTCATAACACGACAACAACTGTAATACCCAATCTCAAATTTCATTTCTTTTGTTTGGAAAAAGAAAAACAAAAAGAATGAATGGTGATGTGCCTGCCTGCCTGCCTGCTGTGGATTCACAATGGCAAGTTAAAAGAAATAAGATGAAGTGGCCAACAAAAAAAAATGGACGACGTGCAACAGATGGTCCACCCCATAACCAATAACTGGGTCATCTCATTCTGCTTTGTTTATTTATACTCCACAAAGGCATCCCAAGTAAAAGCACCTATAGCTATAGCTAGCTCAGTCTTAGTGCTCCCTTCTCCGCTTCTTCTCTTACCTTGTTCTTTCCTTTCCTTTCTTTTCTTTTCTTTATCACTGGATTAATACCTCCATGGAATTAATATTTGCAGTACTTCACATCGATCATATCACTATATAAGCCGCATAAGAATTATTAATATTTGAAACAGGGAGAAAACTTAACACTCAAGTCTGACAGCATACATGTCCAATTCCATGACCCTTCCATTTGATTTTGAATGGCAAAAAGCATGCTAGATTAGATAGATTGCATTAGACGCAAGCTAGACAAGCTAGTAAAGTCGAGCATTCTGAGCTGGGGGGAGCTGAAGCCACACATGTTAATTTGTCAATGTGCCTACGCAAGATCGACCGATATACATATATGCATGGCCATATGTATGCATAGTCATCCAGAGATTGTATTGTAATCCAAGAAAGGTTTCTTTAATTAATTTCCAGTTGAGTCATTCGGTTATATATACTTGTGAGCTTGTTGTCATACATGGCTGCTACATCGCTACAATGCATTCATACATAGTTGTACAAGATGCCAGCATGCATATACATACATTCATGAACAGATCAGATGATGCAAGTGATATATGTATCAATTGATAAAATATATGGCCATGAAATTGCAAACCAGCTAGCTAGGGTGGCCACATGCATGTGTAAATGGTTTGTTGGATTAATATTTATAAAATTATTATCATGATTAATATTTTATAAACAACAATTAACTTTGCAAATTATTTATTTAATAAAAATTGATTTAAAATATTTTTGATATTGGTATGAGTGTGTGTGACTAATATGAATCAGGTTACGATATTTATATCTAGAATGGTTATTTTATTTGCAGATAATTTGATGCTAACCTTAATCGATGATTAAAACTATATTTAGGAAAAGTCAAGGTTTAATACGATTAAAATGTCATGAGATAATATTGGACTAAAGTCAGAAGTCAATTGTAATGCTCATATTTTTGCACCTGAGAAAAACTATTTAAATTAAAAACTATCTATGAAATTTAGATCTTTTTTATTTCTTGAAGATTGTGTCAAAGTATGGATCTCAAATCCTCTCTAAACCCACCCTAGAATCCCCTCCAAAAAATTCCTCAAAATTTTCTAAGTTCAAATATAAAATTCAAATTTATATTCAAACCTACAATTTTTTTCTTTTCAAAATACTCCTAAAAATTTGAAAAAACTACTGTTCATCGGGGCCGCCATTTTCCACTTCCGACTTGCACGGCCTACCTTCCCCTCCACACAGCCCATGGCCCACTCCATCTCTCCCTCGCATTGCTCGCTCGCTCACACCTATCGCGTGCACCCGCGACTTAGCTTATTGGTCGATAGGATGGGCCTACCCATCGACCGCACCACGGATAGCAGCCCGACATGCCAAGGCACGGGCGCCCTCTACCTTTGACGCCGCTCCCATGCTCGCCATGCGTTTGGTCAAATGTGTTGCAGAATATGCTGGCTACTACCTCACACAACCATGCCTCCTTGTCATGCCAGCATCGCCTACCCCATGCTGCCCTCGTCCGCTCATGTGGGCCTGATAGGCATGGCTATTGCCCTAGAACGTGGTCGCTGTGCTCGTCAAACCGCGTGCCTCTCTTATAGCGCCGCATTGTCACCTCGTTGCCTCACACCAGCTCCCACCACCATTTGTTGTGTCATGTCTTCAGCAACAGCATCCCTCTCTTTCCCTTCTTCGGCCAGCACCATCATGGTGCCGCGCCATGCTCTGCCACCTCGTACTACACAATGACACCATCCATTCTATCCAGCCCCGACAAGCTCGTGCGCTTCCTCCGTCTCGTCCCATCTCTACCACTGTGTTGCTCGTGTCCTCTTCTTTCACCCCGGCTAGCATGATTATTGCGGTGACATCCATGCACGGTGAGACCTAGTTGCCTCAGCTAGGGGAGCTCAGACCACACGCCACCACCTTTTTAGCCGTCGTTTAGCGCTGGCCCTCGCTTATAAATAGGCCAGGGATCCCCTCTACTCCACCGCACTCTCTGAGCTCGCTCAAGCCCTGACCACGAACGCCTTTCCCCTTTTTCTCTTTCTCTATTGGGCCCTATTTCCATCGCCCCACTCCTCATCATCCTCGAAGGTAGTGCATCCATTTTTCTCTCTCACTCTCTTCCTATCTTCATACCACCTCCAACCAAGCCCAAATCTAGCCACTCTACCGCCCGTTTAGTCATCGGCAGCGACCAAATGACGTGCCTTCCCTGGAGCATCAAGTCTTTATCACCAAAGGAGTCACTCTTCAACAACGTGATCAACGACAATAACTATTACGCTCCTACTTATCTCATGGCATCGAGGCACATGGTATTATCTCCTTCAAGCCCTTAGATAGTGATGATGATGTTAATGAACTCAATCATGAGGACATCAATAAAAACACACTATCACAAATGGTCAAGCTTGCTAAGACAATAAAGAGCAAGGAGAAGACTATCGAGAAGTAAGAGGACTTACTTATCCTTAAGAATGAGACAAAACTTACTTTTAAAAAGTCATTAACTAAGGAAAGAAAGAAGGTTCATAAATTAATTAACACTATAAGTATAGTCAATAAATCAATGGCTATCCTAAAGAGCTACAATAATACACTTATAGAGAAATTTGAGTTTGAAAGAAACTCACAAATCTCTTGAAGTAAAGTTTAAGGCTCTTTCAGGCAGCAACTTCCCCTCAACACAAGGCCCCAAGCACTGTAACTCCTCCATGAGCAATGGATGTGCTCGATACTTTAATGTTGATGTAAATTCCTCAACTAACATATAAGCACTAGATAAGCTGAAGAAGGAGAATATTAGACTTGACAACTTAGTTAAATATGGATGTGTGAAGATGTATCAATCCAAGGACGCGCTCTACAAGACTCTCTTCACTCACAACAACAAGCATCGCTTTGGACTTGACTTCCACCCAAATGAGAACAAGCCGTCAAAGCAAAATAATGCGAAGTATAACAACTCCATCAAATTTATGAGAAGTGGAGAGAGAGAATAGGTCTAAAAGAAGAAACATATGTCTTAACACCTATTTTATACTTCTACATGCTTAAGCGAGTCCACTGTGGTAAAGTGGTAGCTCGTTTTGTTGGCTCTCATAATGAAAAACACGAGAAATACCTATGGATACGCAAGTCACTTGTTGCTAATATTTTAGAATCCAAACTTCGACAAGTTTGGATACTCAAACTCTAAGTATAAATTTGTTTTATAGGTATACTCTTTCGGTAGATCAAGTTAGGTCATAAATAACGAATGCATAAATCATATGACTAGAGATAGAAATATGTTTATCTCTATTGAAGACCATGAAGGACAACATAACAATATTATGTTTGGTGACAATGGTAAAGAAAAAATAATATGACTGAGAAAAATTGCCATATCAAATAATCTATCAATCTTAAATATGTTTTATGTAAAATCACTAAGTTACAACTTGCTTTCTGTTTCTTAATTTTATAAAATTAGATACAATTGTCTCTTTACCGATGAGGGTGTGACCGTTTCTAAGCGTAATGACCAGTCTGTGGTTTTCTTTGTAGAAGTTAGGGGTGATCTCTGTCTCATTAATTTCTTACGTAATAGAGTGAGTTTCGAAGCTTGCCTGATTAATAAATCTAGTAAGGATTGGCTTTAGCATCGTTGGCTAGTCCATATTGAAATGTAAAACCTATTAAAACTTCTAAAAGTGTAGAAACTAATAAGTATAAATTTGTTATTGTTAATGATTATTTACATTACTTTTAGATATTGTTTCTCTATAAAAAAACTAAACATAAGCTACCTTCATAAAAACTTGTACAAACACAAAACGAGTTTCATTTAAAGATTAAGAGTGAGAAGTGATATCGATAGTAAATTCAAGGTGAAAGAGTTTCTAGATGTAGAAAGAAACAAGCACGAATTCAAGAAGAAACCGAACACTTTTTGAGACGAGGAGAACAACAATATTAATTCAGGCCAGGCCACCTCAAATGCAAGACCCCTGTCTGCTGATCCCGGCACACAACGAAACAGAAGCATGGACTCTAAACTAAACTGGTACTCTACTCCAGCTGCCGCTGCATACTAGTCCATTAGCACCTTCACACAATTCCAAGCTAGCTAGTTAGCTAAGAGCCACCATTTTAGTAGAAGTACTAGCTTGCTTGCTTAGTCCACAAACATACAAATTAATCTTGCAGCTAGCTAGGAGTCAAATCTTGGATCACAAACATGGCTTTCTTAGCTACTAATACATTTGTCTGTGATGCTTAATTAGCTCATGATGATCTATTTTCTTCTAATATATTCTCCTGCAATGTATGTTGATTTTGCTTGATCCCATTCTGCTACAGGTCAGTAGTTTTCTGATCCATAGAATAGTGTCTTGGGAAAGGCATTAACTTTAATTGATTATTTAATTATCTTAGTTTTTTTTCCAAGTCAATGGTGTTTACAGAGGCCAAACCTTAGTAAAAAGACAACCAGAGGTTTGATCAAACTTCTGCAGGAGCTATATACCCAACAGATGCAAGCTGCTGGCAAGGGAACAAATTGGATGAACTTTGTTTATCCCCATTTTCCTCCATTGTTTTCCCATGGTGGAATCTTACAGCCTTTTGGCCTCTCACCAACACACTGCACACACGTCCCATATGGAAGATAATCAATAGCCATACACAAATAAGATACAACCTTGCAAATTAATTTCTCTGAGAAAAACTATTATATATTCTTTTTTTTTGCACAATTAAACTACAGTTGGTATTTTCAGTAGAGCCCGCATGTTAGCTGAACACTCAAAAAGGACAAACAAGAATTTCAATAGAATCCAATAAAAATGTCATTTTTTTCTACGAAATTCCTTCAACATTCATAAACAAACCCTGTATGAACAGTGTTTAAGGATAATATGCATAGAGATCTCCAAATTCACAAGGTGATCATGATCAGGAATTAAGAGGTGAGAAGCATCAATCGGTCACTTAGGATACCCTAGATTAGTAATGTGAAATTTTGGTAGATTATAGCAAAGAAATAATCAATTGGGGGGCCAAGAAGATTACGGTGATGGATCCAATCTGTCACCTTTTGCGGTGGCCTTTTTTTTCTTGGATCAGTCATCAGTCTGATGAGTCAGTCCACAGTTGCTGCTGCTCATCACTGGAACCCACCCTCTATCTCTCTCATCATCCCACGTGCAACCCACCCAACACATTTCACATTTCTCTCTTAATTTCTCTCTCTTGCATTTGCAATTAACTGTAACACAGCTCTCTCCTTATCAACTTAGTTACAGTGTTATATACACAGCTAGCATGTACGTAGCTGACTGAATATGTGGTTATCTCATAAAAGGTCAACATCTTGTCTAGCAGGAACCAATTGATCATAAAAAGGGAAACAGAGTTTTGACTAGCCAGCACTGTTATCTACAAGAGATCTCAAATCAACAGGAGATTTAGTTAACTAAGTTGTTTTGCTCCCCTCTTGACAATGCAATGGCATTACTGTTGAATGCTGATCTCTCGTCTCATTGTAATTGAGCTGGAAAAGCCATGGATGGAAGAAGCAAATGGAGCAATAATATGTATATGCAAGGTCTTTTAATTAGAAGAATTAATTAATTATATCCAATTATATATGTTTCCTTCCTCAAAAATTACAAAATCAAAAAAAATTCTTACACCTCCACTTGGTTCACATTTTTGTTTGATAGAGAACCCCGATCTTATCAAGATAGTGTCAGAGCTAGGCTAATGAAAGCTAGCTCAATGGATCATCGATCACTCGAGCTTCCAGGCGTAGAGGTAGAGACAGAAGCCGGTGGGCGGCGGCGGCGAACCATCGAGGACCACGCCGCCGGCGGGCGCTGAGGCGGAGGAAAGGACGATGGGGCGGAAGATGAAGAGGGCAGGGCGCATGCCGGCGCTGAAGAGCCAGTCATGGACGTCCCAGTAGACCTCCACCTTGGCTCGGCTGAAGGTGACGGACTGGTTGCCACGGAACTTCCACTGCAGGTGCTTCACCTGCACCGCCTCCTCACCGTCGATGGCGATCGTCATCTCCATGTCGGCGTCGCCGCCCTCGCCGCCGCCTCCGCACTCGATGGCGATGTCGTGCACGGCGCCCTGTTTGTGGAACCGAGCCTTGGCCACGAACCGCCGCTTGCCGAACACGTTCTCCCGCCGCGCCACAGGGGTGGCGTCGCACGCCGCGGCCGCGCACGGGGACGCGCGCCGGAGCGCGTCCTTGCGCAAGTCGCCGACCACGAGCACCACCTCGCCCGCGGCCTCCACGGCGACGTAGTACCCCGCACGCGGCTCGGGGATCCCGGCCCCGAACCGCGCGCAGCGGAGGTCCCACAGCACGCGCACCGTCGCGGGCGCGGTGCCAGCGAGCTCGACGCGGCGGGACCCCGTGCGCCGCCAGAACTGCCAGGGGCGGAGGTCGACCCTACACTCCGCGGAGGCGCCGTCGACGCCGGTGACGGATACAGCGAAGGAATGCGAGAGGATGTCCCGCGACCACGACACGGTGACGACCCTTGAGTGGCCGGCGATCTTGGCGCGGTACACCGACGCCGTGACGGCCTTGCCAGGGTTGTGGCCGTTGACTGGGATCTCATCGGCGGCGATGTCACACGACGGCGCCGGCTGATCCCCACTCCTCTGCTGCACGTGGTCCTTCATGGCTGGATACGTACTATTACAGCAACTGCAGCTGCGCATGCGACGACGACGTCATGCGCTGCTGATCGGAGGCCAAGAAGAGAAGAGAAGAGCGAGAGAGGGAGGAGGGCGGCGGGGAGAGGAGGAGAGGGATATATACACGCGAGCACGGCGATGCCAGTGTGGAAGAGAGAGAGAGAGAGCGAGAGAGAGAGAGAGAGAGGTGGTTGCTGGCAATGGCAATGATAGGGTGGGTGATGAGCTCTCAAGTCTGAAGAATTGAGTGATCAGCTGCAGACAGACAGGCCATGCATTTGCATCTATAATTGTATCTGTTCACTCAAATTGACATCAGGCTAGCTTAGCTTGTATGTATGCATCAATGCATGTCTAGCTTGGACTGGACTTGCTCGAGCAACTTGGTACTATACTACTATTTGCCTTAGCTACCAATGCATGGATTTATACTTATATAATTTTCATATATGAAACCCAAGGTGTATATGTATTTGAGTAAAAGCCTGGCCTTTTTTGCACCAAGATGCGGTTTTTATTGTGTTCAGGATGATTCGTATTTCTATTTGTGTGAAAAACGAAGAGGCTAATTAAGTGGGACATGGATGGGATGTTGTCCTCTTGCTTTCAGGTGCACTTGGGCACGTTTCTTAATTTGATGCATTGGATCCGTATACATATATCATTGACTGAACTAGCTAATTCCAGTTGCCACAAGTATGATTCTTGAAATGGATACATTACATCTATCAGATGGTGCCTATACATGCAATTAGCCAATTATGCATATGTGCATGCATATTTGATATTTGCAAGCCAGACCATCATGAATGTAGCCTTTGACATAAACCTGTAACAGGCTCAACAATAGGATATATATGTGATGTACACTAAATGTCCACATATTAGAGAGAGAGAGAGAGAAAGACAGATGAGCAAAACAATATAATCCCAGCTTTCATGGTCAACAAGTTTCCACATCTCTCGGCATACATATATACATGAATGAATCCCAAAATATTGAATGCATTGGGGAGATGGCTCATGTCACTTTGCACCACAACACAGATCCAAATTCTAATTTCAGCAGCCAGGATCCCCAAACCTTCCCTGGGTTGGGGATCCTCAGGTTTCAGGTACACAGATTCAAATGCACAGAAAAATGGGATGCACCCAGGCCAAAAGAGATCAGCAGGAAATGTGAGGGCCTGGCACTGCATGATGCAACTGCAAGGGGACACACTAATCTGGGGCATGTGAGAGATGCTACTGGAGCATGTGTTGCACATATTGTTGTTTATGCCATTGGCTACTTCAGATCTGCTCATCAGTGGTAGTGGAGACTTCCACAGCTCCATCCCTCCATGGCACACTTGAAATAAGAAATGCAGATCTGTGTAGTACACAATCATAGAAATCAGTGAAAGGGAGTAAGTGCATAGTACAGCTCTATGGACTTAGCAAGCATGTGACCCAAACATAGTGGAAATAATTGAAACTTACGTTTCTCATTGCAAGTATGCAACAGCTCAAACACTGATGTACATCATTAACACTAATTATTCGTTTCAAAAATCATTGACATTAATTCAAATTACAAAAAGGAGAGAACAAGGAGGTGCACTTCTCATGAACAATTCAGGAATACAATAGCATAATGGTATCCGTAGATTGTTTGGTGAGCAGAAACCTTTTGTCTCGTCTTCAAGGGAAAAAAAATCCAGACAGCTACATTAGTATCGTATATGTATTGCAGGGCTTGGTTACAGGTTCCACAAGCACTTGCAGCGCCTCCATTCCATGAAATAAAAAGAACAATGAACGGCTGAGACCACCTTTTTGCACAACAATAGTTCTAAACAACTCCATGGCGCAGGCACAAAAAAACCACACTGAAGCTAAGGTTTGTCTGATCTGTTTTTCTCATCTGCCTTCAGCCGGCACATAGTTAAGGTTTCCTCACGATGCTCTTCAGGCACGCCTTTCAAGATGAATTCTATGTCAGCCTTGTGCTTCCTTCGCAGCACGTTGAGCTCCTCTTGCTGCTGAGCTAGCAAATTGGCTGACATCTGCTTCAGTTTGCTCATCATCAAAAGGCTGAGGGCTAGTACGGACAGAAGCTCCTCCAGATTTCCTGTCAATTGTAGATGGGTTTGACAAGTCCATAGAATGCGAAATTCGCTCCCACACATCTTCCACAGCGTGGGTGGAAGTGCCAAGATTGCTGGCTATGTCATTAGTGGCATTCCTCTTCGATATCCCATTTGGCATATTATCACCACTATGTGGGTCCACTGCCGAATGAGGCATTTCACTGTTTCTCCTGGGCGAGTCCGACCAATACTTATGTCCCAAGGGAAGCTGTTCTTGGACAAAACCATTATGTGTAGCATTAGGCTCATTACGCAACTCAGAAGTTTCATCATCTGCTTCCGAACTGTCAGTCTCAGAATGAGCTCCTTCATCCCCTTGGTTTTCAACCGATTCTTCTAACGCCCAGTCAGGAATATGAGCCCGTATTTCAGCATCTATCATTTCTGCAATGGCCGTAACATCCTGGTCCGTGAGATCTAGCTGCACAACCATCTCAGTTGCAACACTAATCGAAGTGTCTGCTTCAATGTCAAATGGGAAATGGATGTTTTGAGCATGACCTGCATATTGCATTGAAAAAAAAAAGTGTATAGAGGACAAACACTGAAGTAACAACATAATGAGAAGTAAAATGGGAATCCGCAATAAAAAAAACCTGTTGAATCGGCAATTCTTAGTTTCAAAAATATTGTATTCAGGTCCTTCCGCTGACTCTCGACTGTAATTATTCGACCAGCGGCTGCACGTGGATCCATGGTGCTGTGTATGTAGCTATCACTTGGATGTTCTTCTGCAAAGGCACCTGCATTTCATCATAAGATTGATATATTAAAAGGAGAAGCTTAAGACCAGTGCAATAGTGTTCACATCACTGTCACGTCATCGAACTTCTACCTGTGTGTTCCTGACTGGCCATAGATGATGCTTCTCTGTCATACTTGTAACCCGTGCTTGAGTTTGAACTAGCACCACCATCTACCATATTTATCTAAGGTCAGACAAGGAAGATAGCAGCTTTACTATGTTGCCAATTCAGCCATTACCTGATGTCTTCATATTTTACTCCAATGGATAGAATATTTTTTCACCGTCAACATCTCGGAGAAATGGATCCATCAATAGCTCTTGTGCTGAAAGTCTTTGGGAAGCTTTGGCGATGCACTTGTCGATAAAAAATCTAACCTCAGTGTCTTCAATCTTAGCCAGAGAACTAGGCTTTTCACCCTGTTGCACCAGCATCAAGAGATTGAGACAGAATACAATGATAACTGATCAAATAGGAAATCCATTGCATTGGACTTATGTGCATACATGCAAAACAAAGTAATTTGTTGAAAGACTTTAAGTGGACTTGGTACAATGGAGCTCCAAAGAATAGCTACTGAAATTTACAGTTATCATGTATCTATGACCAAGAGATTATCTGTGTTGTGGATGCTTTGATCGGCAGGAAGAAGAAGGCCGTGGCACCGACGAGTGGTTGAGATAAACTGGTTTGCATTAGTTTTAAGTTTGTTAGGCAGGATAGTTTAGATGAGACAAGTTGGTTAAGAGTTTGTTAGGCGCGTGCTGCATCTATTTAAGTTGTTCGGCTGGGTCTTTGTAAGCAAGCGGAAGTTTTAAAGTAAATAAAGAGAGGTTTGCTCGTAGCCTCGATTAAGAGGGAGAGTACGCCATTGCGTCCATCTTCCTCGACCATCACATCCACCTCCTTCCTAACACGCGCCCATAGGGCACCGTTACAACTCGTTCTCGGTGGCCCAGGCATTGTTCGATCGGATCATGCGTCTCGGTGGCCTTCCGTGTTGGATCGTCAGCGATCGTGACCCAGTGTTCACAAGTAATTTCTGGACAGAGCGCTGGCCGACATCAAGCTTCGCTTGAGCTCAGCTTTCCATCCGCAGACCGACGGGCAGCCCGAGCTGACAAATTGCATCCGTGGTGTTATTAACGTCAAAATTTAGACATTCGATAATGAATTAGAAAAAGCTGATTGGCTGAAGAGGGGATCCGATCGTTACAGGGAAGAAGTCGATCACATTGCAATGAAAGACTCGGTTTTATTAATAAAAGACTATCCAGATAAGACCAATTTTGCGAAATACCCGTAGAATCCCTGATAGGGTATTGTATTTTTTGTAAATCCTATCTTATATGTATAGAAATATTTAGCTAGTTAGTTAACTTCTTTAAATATTTTTTTTTATTTTTATTAGAAAATAACGTCGAACTCTGTAAATCCGGGGTATAAATATAGACTCCTGGAGACATGTAAAATAATCAATCTTGAGATCAATACAACCTCGACGCATCGCCACCTTAGTTTATCTAGGTTTCTACCGGCAGGACCTAGCTCTCAACGCGGAGCTGTATCGGTTAGGTCCGATCTCCGGTGAAGGAGTAAGTCCCGCCATTATCTCGATATGTCTCATTCTGTTTAAGAATGTATTGATTAGGTTCGACCTCTTAGACCGATAGGATGTATCGCATCACGTCCGTGTAGTATCTATCGGTCTATCAAGCTCTCTCTGCCGTCGTCGGTCTTATGCTGCATCGGTTAGGTTTAACCTACGAAACAGCCGACGGTAGAATAAGTTTTAGGTCTATAGGTCTCTATACAGTGTTTCATCGGAGTGCTAGCCGATGAGTTATCTATACATAAAGCGTCACACCCAGCATATCGGCTTCTCGACCGATACACGCCAGGTCTTCAAAGACTTTTCTTTAAGTGTCACGCTAAGTGCATCGGTCTTCTAGCCGATACGCGCCTGTCTTCAGAAAGACGTCCTCTTATCGGCTCAGCTAGCCGATAGGTTCGCTTTGCTCTTACTTCAGCACGTTTGATCCGGCGTCCACCGTTCCGTCGCCTTTGGCCTCGATCTTGTACTTCTTGGTTAGGTCTGATATTCGAGATTCGGTGCCAGCGGCGTCGTCACGACGGGTGACGGGTCTCGTGCTGCCATCTCCATCCTGTGTCTCCATCGGCTCTACGGCCGATGGATCAAAGCCTCGCTTTTGCTACGCCTGGAGCCGTCGTATCCCTCGTCGACACTTGCCTACACCCTCATCGGCTCCCTAGCCAATGGAAGGGCGTTTTGATTCCTATCGGCTATCGGTCGATAGTGAGAGCCATTCGGACGCGGCCGATGATCAACCCGATCATATTGGCAACCAGCCGATAGCGAGCACTCGTATTGGCCCGTCGTTTGATTGACCCATTTGCTTCACCTGCTTGTCAATTGCAGGGTTAAATTGACTGGTACATCCGCACCCGTACCGTCGTGCCGGAGCCGACGTGAACCCACGGCCTCTGGCACGCGTATCTCGAGCCACGGAGAGAAGCCGACCAGTCTACACCGAAGCTAAGCAGACCTCCCAGATGTTGGCGTGCTTGCACTAGTATCCGGCGCGAACAGGTGTATAGCTTCGTTGTTTGACAGGAGATAGACCACGCAGTTGGCTATAGCTCCTACCAAATAGCGCTTCAAGCAACGCCGTTCCAGGTTGTTTAAGGATGCGAGCCGCCGACGCTCGTTTCTTACCAGCTAGGTCTCGCGCAACTTCAAGATGGAGACACGTTCCTACGTGACCTCCGTGATCGCCTTCTCCAAGCACAAGATTATATGAAGGACAGCTACGATAAGCATCATCGTCATCAAGTATTCGAGGTGGGCGAATGGGTTCTGCTGCGCCTCCACCGTCGCCTTGCAACGGCGATCACTGATCAGTCATCATCCAAGTTGCCTCCTCGCTGCTACGGCCCATTCCAGGTGATTGAACGAGTGGGAAACGCTTCTTACCGTCTTCGGCTTCCGCCCAAGGCACGCATCCAAATTTGCATGGGCATGTGGTTCATGCTCTACCGCCCGTCGCGCGCACTCGATTGGACCGAGGTGACTAGGAGCTTTTGGTGCACTGGGTTGGCCACGAACCGAGCGAGGCCACTTGGGAATGTTTGGACGAGTTCAAGGAGCGGTCCACCTCGTGGACGAATTGTTTCCAACGGAGGGCGGAAGTGTTGTGGATGATTTCATCGACAGGAAGAACAAGGCCGTGGCGTCTACCAGTGCTTGAGATAAACTGCTTTCCATTAGTTCAAGTTTGTTAGTCAGCATAATTTAGATAAGTTCGTTAAGAGTTTGTTAGGCGTGTGCTGCTTCTATTTAAGTTGTTCGGCTGGGTCTTTGTAAGCGAGCAGAAGTTCACTCTAAATAAAGAGAGGTTTGCTCGTAGCCTCGATTAAGAGGGCGAGTACGCCATTGCGTCCATCTTCCTCACCCCAAATCCCTAGCCATAACATCTGTTACTAACAAGAATTATTCGATATTTCATAGCATAACAGATATATGATGGTGTTATTTATCAATGGACCCACTATAACAGCAGACAGCCCAACATGATATATTGACTCAGCTTCTGGTACACAATGAAACCTAAAAAATTCTAGCAGCTACATCTGCAATTCCTATGAGCAACAAGCCATGTTTTCAGGACGGTCCTCATTGCAAAAAAAAATCCTGGTTACTGTTTTTAAACCATGCATTGAATTCCCAAAATGGAAATTCACCTGCTGCTTACACCAGGATGGCATAGGCTAAGCAGTCAAGAGATTTTTTTATAACTGAAATATATGAAATATACCTTCCGTAGAAGGATACAGGATCATTCCCTGTGGACAACACCGAACATGTTCCTATCGTAAATGATTGGTTTCACTAGAGACTCATTAATGGAATCAGATTGTGCAAATGTTTTTCAAAGCTAGGGCATCAAGTTTGTTAGCCTGATTTCACATCTTTTAGCACCCCCTCCCCTATGTTCATGTAACAAACTTGATTTGAGTGCTCTTAATGAGCTCATCTTTTTAAACTCTTTTTACTGGCAATACTTGGGATCAGATCTCATATATTGTAAGTATAGAAAACAAAATATAATTTCTAGTAAATAGCAATGCTTGGAAGAATACATAATATTCTAACAAGTAATATAGTACTGTCATACCTCAAAGCCCCAAACACACAATTGTCATATTTGAATGACAACTTCTCGTGTATTTTATGTTACGTATGTCTGCAATTTGTACTACTATTTCAGATTCTCAACGAGAACAATACAAACAGTTTGAAAATCATATGGAACTAAAACGTGTTAAGCCACAGTCAACCCTGGCAGCATAACATACATTTACAAAAAAGATTTATGCAATATTTCTGATCCTTACAAAATACATATAAAAGCATAAACACAAAAGGTAGGAATTTATAATTGTGACATTCACCAAAAATATTAGCATCGCTGGAGTGATGGACTTTGCAACTATTGAGAAAAGACAAGGTATTAAAAGCAGCTATAACTATGCAGCATAAATAATTTTCTATAAACCCTAACCAACTCCAATTTTTCAGAAAAGAAATGATAAAAATATTGTAAAGGATAAGTAGACTAGCATCATATACTTTCTTGTATATCTGCGCTGCATTGGAACATTCACAATATGGGTTCTCAAATGTAACAAGCTCCAGTAAACACATCCCAAATGCAGAGATGTCTAAAAGCTCATTGTACTCTTCGTCGTAGAGTTCCGGAGCCATAAATTCCGGTGTTCCTACAAGGAAGCAGAGGTTACATGAAAATAAATAAAAGGAAAATAAAACGCATACCAATAATACTGTGAGCTGAGCATGCGTTATCTAGGATGGTTGCTAATCCAAGGTCTCCAATCTTTACTTCACCCTGGTTTCCGTTCACAAATATGTTGTCACATTTCAGTTCTCTATGGATTACTGGTGGATCATGGCTGTGGAGGTAGACAAGGCCACTCAAGATTTGCCTTGACCATTTCTTTAATGCTCTAATATCTACCTTCTTGTGCTTAATACGGTACCTAAGCAATGATAGAGAGAAATGAAAATACTCCGTGAGAGAAAATTTGCTTGTGTCTAGCATGCTGGTTTGGTTCTACTAAATTGTCTGTTTTGATTATTGAATCCATGCTAGAATCAGTACAAACTTTCATTGGTAGCATACCATTTTCTTTGACTTAATACTGACATCTATAGCTAACTGATGTTAAATAAGATGTATTAGCGACTGAGTGCAGTTGTTCTATTATTCAAGAGCGTAGTTATAATCAGATGGGAGCAAGAGAACAAACTGGCGCAGTGTCCCTGATGTGAAGACTTCTGTGATGAAATTTATGTTGTTGTTTTTCTTGTCGAGCCATGAATTGTAGAACTTGATTGTATTCTTATGCTTGAGGGTCTTCAGCAACCGGACTTCTGATCTAAGTCTCTCCAAATCATCATTATTCCGAAGTATATCACCCACTTTGATCAGGTTCCAAGCAACTTCCAGACCTTCCAGTTGATCAAAAGCCTTGTAGCTAAGCCAGTAAAATTTGAATCAAGGATCTCAAGTTCATGTTAAAACTGGAGATAAAAGAAGTTGCCAAATGTACATGCTTAGTTTTGAACATACTGTAAACATCTAAGTTTGTTTTACTACCGTATCAGGATTGACATTCATAACTAAATGAACTGAGCAGGATGATAATATTAAGTTATCCTATCAAGCCAGTAGTCATCATGGAGATCACCCTTGTTTTGAAGATAGTATTTGTATTCGTAATTTGATATGTGGTAATCTGCACATAGAATCCAAAGTAGCTACATAGTTTTACATATAAGAGCAGGTGGAATCCTAACGGCAGTAAATCACAGGACATAGCAGATCACACTTTCACAAAACAACCAAAGATTCAGAACAGCATGAGAAATAGATCATAGAAGGATGGAAATTAATTGCAACATTAGCCAACTAATCAATGCACCAGAAAAGAACAGAGAAATCTAAGAAGATTCAGTCTAGCAAGAACGGGTAGAAAGGTAATGGGAGCCAACCACACATTTAAATCAAGAAAATGGATATTATTCAGAGCCCAAAAGAGGAGACGTAAAAGGTCGAACGAATGTAAATTGAACGCATCAAAAAGCTTTGAAGATTTCCAAATGGGCGTAGATTTCCGATTGTCCCGAAGAAAAATGCACCCAGAACCAAAAGAAACCTCACGAAATGCACAAAAATGGAATCTTTGACGCGAAAAAGACGGCCCCGGAACCAAGCGGAATCGCACGTCAAAGCCCAGAAGTCGGCGGTGGGACGAAGGATACACCGTCTTGAAGGCGCCCTTGCCGAGAACCTCCGTGTAATGCTGCAAGATCGGGGAAGCACCAAGCTGGGCAAGTGAATCGAAGCGAGAAGAGGAGGATGAGACGGGGTCAGAGGAGGGGGAGGCATTACCCGTCCGTAGCGGGCGGTGGGGTCGACCTCCGCGAACTCCGGCTCCGTGTCGAGCTCAGGCGGCATCTCGTGGTGGTGGTGGAGGTCGCCGGCGGTGGTGGGTCACAGGGGTCTCGCGGCCTCGCAAAGGCTCCCTTTCCGCCCTGTGGTGTCCTCGAACGCCAGCTTCTTCTCCCATTTCACCGCATCTTCTGCAAAACGGGCACACGGTTGATGTCGTTTCATTCGATTTCTTCCAAAACGGGCTTTGATTTAGGATGGCTCGTGCACCACACTCTTGACTACCGCCGCTAAGTCGTTTGTTTGTTTTTTGACGACAGAATCTACGCCACTTTGTCCCTTACTACTGCCAGGTTCTATAATATACCGTCAACTTTGCGAACACTTGTACATTATGTCATCGCTTTCCAGCGTTAGTGTCGTCAAAAATTAACCTCCTGGCCAGAATAGCCATTGACTGAGCCATCACGACCTGGAGCCCCCTGGCAGTCCATCTGGCTCAGGAGACGCCCTGGCCCACCGTCGCTCGGGTGCGCGGCCACGCCACAGCGTCGCTGTGCAGCCGCGGCGTTCGCGCTGCAGTTCCGGCCACCTCGAGGCCACGGTTACTGGACCTTATCACGGCTAGAGGAGGTCTCGGCGACCTTATCCCGTAGTGGTTCGGGACGGTGGTGAACATGGCGCTACAGAGGACGGCAGCTCGATTCCGTTCTAGGAGGGCATCTTGGGGCTACTGCGAGGCTTACCCCGTTCTTGATTTGGTCGGAGACGGCTCGGAACGGCGTGGCGACGGGATCTCGATCCCGCGGCGGGCGGCGAGGTCCTGCAATCAGTTGAGGGAATCGGTAACAGGATCCTAGGGTGGAGCCGGCGAAAGGGTTTGGCCCGGGCTCACCGAGGCGGCGGCCCATGGGTTCGCGGCGTCGGCGGCTCGCTCTGGCTGAGCGGGGCAGAGACGGCGGTGTGGCCGTTCTCGGCAGACCAGAGAGGGCTGGGCTTGGACTCGGGCAGGTGGAGGACGAGTGTGGTGTGTGGAGTTGGCGGCGTGCTCATGGGGGTGGACGCGATCGGCGAGGTGACAAGGCGGCAGGGGCGTTGTAGGTTGGCCCGTCTTTTCCCTGACTCCTCCCGGTCGTGACAGTGGCGGCGTCGTAGGTTGGCCGCGCACGCGCGTAGCTAGGGGCAAATAGGTCTTTTCAAACTTCTTACAGAGGTCAACGGGATAGCAATCGCATAATCTAGAGGTCAAGTCAACGGCATATCACAGACCTCGACAAATAAATTGTAGAAATTTTAACATACAGTAGATTTTTCTCATTTTTAATCCATTCTTAGTCTAGCTTTAATCCAACCGACGTAATACCATCGATCAAATAAATGCTACTTAAAACTCTTTGTCACGTGAAGAAACCTTGCCCACCGTGTGCTACTTCGCTAAATGTCAGAGATGAGGTAAATTTTGTTTCTTTAGAAAAAAAAAAGATCACCGTCCCTGTCGTAGGAAGTTCATACACAAGATTACTCAATCTAGATCTATTTGTTTGGTATCTTGGGCAATTATTTTCTTTGTCAATGTATCATATACAATATCATCTTACTGATAACACCCTTTCTGTCGTAGGAAGTTCATAGTCTCAATCTAAATCTATTTATTTGCATGCTATTTCATTTGTTGTTATATGATACAATATCACCTTTCTACGTTAATATATGATTTTATAAACTTATTTTAATATAAAATTATTAGTTGGAATTTCACATGTTTAAGCAAATTATGTCTCAAACATAAAATATTTTATTACCGAAGAGATTACGCATGCATAAAATTGATGAACTGAAGATAATAATGGAGATAATAATATTTTCTCCATGTGATTTATTTGAATTATATCTATTTGACTGGAGATAATAATGGGTATGGGTAAAATTTATTGTTTTCGTATTTAAATATAAGGATTGGCTATATTTCAAACGCCTAAAATTTTGTAAATTTTCAATCACCTATAATTACATATTGCTAAGTCTAAAATCGCAATACTATGAAATATTCATTTTAATTGCATTTTTGTTTTTATATTTGGTTGTACCTTATTTTTATCTAAGTTTGATTTTTTTTTCATGTAATTTTTTAAATTTTTGTACGTTAGAATAATTTATTTTCATGTATTTTTGTAATTTTTTTGTACATTAAAATAATTTATTGTTCAATCATTGGAGAGTGATATGTAATATGAGAGCTATGAGAACCATTAGACTGCCATCAAATGAATAAAAAACAACTCAAATTGAAAACAAGAAACTGGCTTAAATATATATACAACTTTGACCACCGTTTCTCTTTTAGAATATAACAATAACATCTAACAAAATTATAATATTATAAAAGTAAAAAATATATACCCATATAATTTTTATATATTCAAATTCGGTGCATTTTAACCAACAAACAGCACACATACAAAAGCAGGTATCTGAAAACTGGTTGGGAGTTTATTGTTAATACCGTTCAGCTATAAGTCTCTTATAGCAAATAGAAGGAAATCGTGACTCGCTATATATATAGCAATATACACGTGCATTTAACAAGTGGCTAGTTTCTGAAACGAAATATCCGATATCAGTCATCTTCCTATATTAGGCATTAAATACGATTATACACACATTGTTCTGATGTCAATACTCATCACGTATGTTGGAACAATGTATGCAATATTAAAGAGATTAGCATGCATCAGTAAATTGAAGATAAAACCTTACATTATCTTAGTATATTTTTCTCCACGTCTCTTTGTTTAAACCATGTCTAATTGGCTAGAGACTTAGGTAGTTAAAAACGGTTATTTTTCAACTACGGTTAAACATTGTTTGCAATTAAAGCATAGTTTTCACTTTGGATGGAAAAAAGTGTAGAAATATATGTGCCGAATTATAAGTTCACATATTGTAAGTTGACCAGAGATAGGATCCAGGTTTCTCAAGTTTAGTGAAAATTATCCGCATCTTTACACGATACATGCATGGAATCATGCCAGAAGAAGAAGAAGAAATGGCAGGTGAAATTGGGGGAGAACATGTTGGGTGGTTGGCTATTTACAGCTAGAAAAACAAACATCTTCCTCCTACAAGCTTAATTTGCTGATACACAACTACAAGGATGCACATGCACGGTCTTCCCCACCAACAACATCCATTCCGTCCGTTCCATGGTGGAGAGAGAAGGGTCCGTGGATCTCGGCCGTGCGGCGCCGCATCGGACGGCTGCGGGTGGGCGCGTGGTGGCCTGTAACCGGCGGGCCCACGTCGACGTTGGTTGGAGAAGTTTCCGTGGTTGCTTTGGTTTCTCCTCCTCGCCGACTTTCCCTTTCTCGTTGGCTCTCTCTTGAGAAGTTGAGAGTTTGGGTTGGCTCATCTCATCGTCGCCGTCCTTGCCGCGTGCGACCGCGAATTCCGCCCCTCCTCACCCTCCTGCGATCTCTCTGTATATAGGCGGCGGCGCATCACGTAGTGCCCTCCTGCTCTGCTCTTCCCGCCCGCCGCCGAAGCACAGCCGGCGATCGAGCGGAATTCCATTCCGCCTGGTTTCCGGCGCTGCCCCCTCCTACGATCCCGGGCGATCCGAGGGCCGTCGCGGCGATATTGGCTTCCAGCTCAGAGGCCAGGAGCTGCAGCGGAGGTGGGATTAATCAATCTTGTTCTCAAGTTTCCTTCAGACTTTAGCTGCTTGGATGTTTTCGTCACATTCCTTATTCTGCGCCCACGAAAGATCCTCCCTTTTCCCTTTTCTGGAGGCAAAAAATTCATTTTTTTAAGCTCACTCTGGGTTGGTAGATGGTTTATTTGGTCTGGATTTGGGATTGGAATTTCAGATGGGGCCTTACTAGTGCTCTTTATGTTTAATATATTGTTTCATTAAATATGTATCTTTTAGGTTGGGACTTTAATCTGCAACTACTGCCTTCTGCAGCCGTAAGCATAATTAGTCTAGGATAAAATTAAATTGGTTGCACTACATAAAAATGTGGGTTGAGTCTATATATATCCAGTCATCTAACACTTCCTGCAGTCACAGCGGAAGGGGAACGGACGCAGAGACTGGACCGAAAACTGGTGAATAAAGGCGTGGGCAGGCCTTTAGTCATTATATCGGCGAACTGGTGCGCCGATAGGGTTGGAGCTGAGGTGCAGCCCGCTGGAGAGCGTGCCCTTCACGTAGCGCAGGATGCGCTTGAGCAGCGCGAGGTGAGGTTCGCGCGGAGCGTGCATGAAGAGGCACACTTGCTGGACGACATACGTGAGATCGGGTCGTGTGAGGGTGAGGTATTGGAGAGCCCCTGCAAGACTCCGATACTAAGAGGGATCGGCAATGAGTGCGCCATCGGCAGCGGAGAGTTTGGCTCGAGTGTCGACCGGAATGGCCGTGGGGTGGTAATCGGCCATGCCTGCACGCTGGAGAAGATCGATAGCGTACTAACGCTAGGAAAGAAAAAGCATGTGAGAAGAACGGGTGACGGAGATGCTAAGGAAGTGGTGGAGAGGACCAAGATTGGTCATGGCGAACTCGAAGTAGAGTCGGGCCATGATATGGTCTAGAAGAGATGTTGAAGACGCTGTAAGTACAATGTCATCGATATATAGAAGTAGATAGGCGGTAGCGTTGCCGATATGAAGAGTGAAAAGCGAGCTATCGGACGCAGAGGCCACGAAGCCGATGTGCCGAAGGTATGCAGCAAAGCGCTGGTACCAGGCGCGAGGGGCTTGTTTGAGGCCGTAGAGAGAACGTTGAAGAAGGCAGACATCGGCGGGATGAGAGGGGTCGACGAAGCCTGGAGGCTGCTGGCAGTAGACCGTTTCCATCAGATGACCGTGCAGAAAGGTATTCTTCACATCAAGCTGATGGATCGGTCAGGAGTGCGAGGCAGCCAAAGTGAGGACGACCCAGATGGTGGCGGGTTTGATAACGGGACTGAAAGTCTCGTCGTAATCGACACCGGGGCGTTGGAGAAACCCTAAACTATACAGCGTGCCTTGTGATGGGCAAGGGAGCCATCGGCGTGGAACTTGTATTTAAAAATCCACTTGCCGGTTACAATATTGGCGTCGGGAGGACAGGGGACGAGGCGCCAAGTCTCATTGTCCAAGAGGGCCTTGTACTCGTCGGCCATGGCCATGCGCCACTGAGGGTCGGGCAGGGCGGAACGAGAAGTCGTCGGGATGGGCGAGATAGAGCTGTAGACGGCGGAGAGCCCGTAGCGCTTGGTGGGGTGGAGAAACCTGGTCTGTGAGCGAGTGACCATATGAGAAGTGGAGGGAACGGGAGCCGATGAGAGTGTGGTAGATGTGGGGAGAATTGGTTGGATAGGGGCGTCATCGGCTCTGGATCAGCGGCTGTATGTGAGAGGAAAGGGGAGAACTAGATCGGCCTAAGCCGATGAAGTCGGATGGGCCGATCGGTTCGGTCGGTCCGATGGAGATGGAGCAGTCGATAGGGAGAGGGGAGCTGATGGAGGCTGAGGAGCCGATGGAGGTGAGGTGTCCGATGGAAAGGGGGCAGGATCGACCGAAGCCAATGAGAGTGGTGAGGTCGATGGGGATCCGATGGGAGAGATATCGGACCGAATAGTAGTGGGATAACTAAAGGGTAAGTCCTCAGCAGCGGTCGATGAGGGGGCCGATGGGGAGAACGGTGGAGGAGACCGAGACGACACGGTGTTGGTGAGGAGGAAGTCGAGATTGCTAGAGTAGGATCTCGGATTAAGCAGGCCAAAGGAAAAACATGTCTCGTCAAAGATGACATGACGAGAGACGATGGCCCGTCGGGTGGAATGGTCGAGACATCGGTATCCTTTGTGAGATGAGAGATAACCGAGGAGAATGCAGGCGGTGGAGCGGGGAGCGAGTTTGTGGGGAGCAGTGGCGGTGAGGTTTGGGTAGCAGAGGCACCCGAAGACGTGAAGGTGGGAGTAGTCAGACGCCGTGCGGTAAAGAAAGGTGTATGTAATGTTGTGTTGAACGGAGGAACACGGGCGTCGATTGAGGAGGTAAGGCGTAGTGGTCAGTGCTTTTGCTCAATAAGTTGTAGGTAAGTGGGCATAAAGTAGCATAGTGCGACTTATATTGTTGAGGGTGCAAAGGAGGCGCTCGGCCTTGTCGTTCTGGAGAGAGGTGTAGGGGCAGGAGAGCCTTAGATGGATGCCTTGGGAGGTGAGGAAGGTTGTAACAGTACAGTTAACGAACTCCGTACCGTTATCGGCTTGTAGAGCCTTGATGGGGAGGTTGAACTGGGTAGAAACGTAGGTGGCGAAGTTAGTGAGGTGAGAGGCGACCTCGGATTTGCTGCTGAGCGGAAATGTCTAGCAATAGTGTGTGTAATCGTCAAGTATGGCAAGGTAATATTGATTACCGGAGACACTTTTAACCGGAGAAGTCCATACATCACAATATATAAGCTCAAACGGTCGCGAGGTACAAGAGAGAACTAGAAAAAGGCAGATGCACATATTTGCCAAGTTGACACGAGTGGCAAACTGTGGAGCTGCTGTGGGTACATCGGATGAAGGCGCTGCGACGGAGGGTGGCGACAGCGTTGGGGCCGGGGTGGCCGAGGCGAAGATGCTAGAGGTTGGTGGAGAGGGCGACGCTGGCGTGTGGAGTGGACAGCGCAGTGGAAATGGTGTAGAGGTCTCCGCCACTATTGCAGCGAAGGATCTGTCGCCGGGTTAGGATATCCTTCACAGAGAAAACAGAAGTGTCAAATTCGATTGAGCAATTGTTGTCTCGTGTGAATCGGCGAACAGATACAAGATTGTGAATAAGGGAAGGTATGATAAGAACATTACGAAGGGGGAGGTTAATGGTGGGTGTAGACAGAGAGGAGTCACCACGGCATTGGATAGGAAGAGAGTGACCATTGCCGATGGTGGCAAAGGGGGAGGAAGAGGGATAACAAGAACGGAGTATACTAGCCGATGACAGCATGTGGAAGGACACTCTAGAGTCTAGAACTCAATAGTGCTGTGGTTGGAGCATCATCTGGTTGAGGGCGCCGACGAGGCCAGTCTGGTTCTAGGAGGGAACCGACTGGGTGGGTGGTATCGGTAGCATCGGCTGAGGCGGCAGGATAGGAGCCGATGCCAGGCGAGTCTGAGGATCGGCGCCGAGAACCCCTGGTTGCCATCCGATGGGGCTGCGTGGCTGGGGCTAGGGTGCCTAGGGGTTGTAGCAGAGCCGCGGACCCGTGGGACCGACAGGCTGGGTAGGGACCGAAGCAGGTCACGATTGCATCGAACCCTGCCAGTTCTTGCCCCTTTGCCCTTGCCTTTGCCGGTGTGGGCTGTGTTGCCATGGTTAGAGCCATGGCCGCTAGAGCCGTGGGAGAGAGCGGCAGCGCAGGATGCTCGGCAGCCATTATCGGCTGCGGCGAGGAGAGCGGTGTGGGTCATGGTCTTCTCGTTGTTGGCCAGACAAAGTTCTTTAAGAACTAACATGTCATGGGCCCGGGCAAACGACGGAAGGGGTGTGGCGTTGGTGATGTCGTCGGCGGTGTTTAAGAAGCGGGGGTTGAGGTCTCTCAGGAGGGCGAGAACGAGTTGAGAGTCGGCCACAGGGTGGCCGACATTCCGGAGAGCAGCAGCCTTTACCTTAAGGCGCTGGTAGTACGAGGAGACATAGGAGTCTCCTTGTACCATGGAATGGAACTCGTTGAGAAGGAAGATAGCGCGGGGCTGCTTGTTTGCGAGGAAGATCCGCTCGATAGCCACCTAGAGATTCCGGGCGATGGGGTTGGTATCTTCCATGGCGAGGTCGAGAATAGAGTCGTCGACCGAGCCAAGTAGCCAGCTGCGCACGCAGCAATCCGCGATGTCCCACTGGAGGTCATCGGGGCGAGGTGGAGTGGAGTCATCGATATGTGACCGTAGGTCGAACTTTTCACAGAGAGATTTGAAGAAAAAAACCCACTTGGAATAATTGGCGTTAAGGTCAAGAAAGATAGGAATGTGAGATTTCACGTTCACAGCAGCGTAGGGAGAGTGAGAAGATTGGCGAGATGGTGTCCGAGGTGTGGTGTGGGGCACCGAGAGCCGGAGCAGATTCGGCGACTGGGAGAGTGCCGGAGCTGAGGACGGACTCGGTGGCCATGACGAGAGAAGAACAGGGACAAGTAGCCGATGGGAGTAAAAAGCCAATGGGAGGAAGCCGATGAGAGAAAAGATCGGCCGATCAGAGAAATGAGAAGCCGATAGAGAGTGGGCCGGCCAACCGATGGGGAGTGGTTGGCTGATGTGGAGTAGTCAGCGGAGTAGGTGAGAAAAAAGGTGGTGGCAGAGTAGGTAGGTTAGAGAGTGGTTGGGTCACGGACGTGCAAAGATTCACGTCTGTGAAGAGAATATTCACGTCCGTGAAGAGAAGATTCACGTCCGTGGACTCATGGAGGCCAAGGAGTGGAGCGGACGCGAAAAAGACGGAGAGGGGCCGGACGCGAAGAGAAGATGTTCGCGTCCGGGAGGCAGGGATTCGTGTCCGTAGACACGTGGACACGTCAGATTGGCCCGGACGTGAGGGAAGAAGGTTCGCGTCCGAGAGCCGTTGAGCGTGTCGGAAAAGAAGGAACCGAGGGAGGGTTCCAGCCGATGGGAGGGCGGATGAGTTCAGCTGATGGAGACGACGAGCATAGAGGTGCGCCGACATCGGAGGAGAAAGAATGCATGAAGCAAGAAGAAGGGCGAAGACGGGTGCGAGGCGAGACGAGGAGACGGATGGAAACCGTCGCCTTGTCGCGCGAAGGTGAAACGGAGAAAAGAAAGTATCTGCGGAGAAGACGGGGAGAAGAAAGGAACGGAGACGAGAGAGCGAGAAGAGAGTACCGAGAAGAAGGTCAGCGACGGGGAGAAACGTCGACGACGGAGAGAAAAAGGTCGGCTCGTCGGTAGGAGAAAGCTAGCGCGCCGGGAATATTTAGACTTGCTCTAATACTATGTAGAAATGTGTAAAGTGAGATTAAAACTCCAAGTGTATATAAGAAGGGTCGGATCTATATATATACAGTCCAATAGTCCATTGGTCTCTAAACTTAGCTGCAAAGAAATTTAGAATTACCCTTCAGCTGTTCATTCTACATAATGCCATTTTTTAGAGCAGTTGAGTTTTTATTTGCAAATCGAGGAAAACATCTGGTGTCTTTTTAGATGGCACTGTTTTTAGAAGCAGTAGAAAAAAGGTTCTGGTTGATATTTACTTCATCATGTCGTGCATAAGTTATGTACATAACAGGACTTCTTCGAAGACTTCTGACCTCTGATTGCATGCACTCTAGGATTTCAATTTTTTGGAGGCATAGGATGCTAATGCTACATCACCACTCCTTCTAAGCTGCCCTCATCATGATCTCTCTGGACAATGAGTAGCAATTGTCCGTTGCTAATTTCTATCTCCTGCGGTTACATTCGTACACAAGAGCATGGGAAAACTTGCAGCTGTTGGTCGCAGGTTTATATTCTTCTCCTTTTATTTTCCCCCCTTCACCTTCAGCACCAGAACTAGTATCATCTCCTTGTTCATCTGACATGTTGATATTTGCAGTGTACTTAGGTTTACAAATGAAAGCATGAGGATTGTTATGGTAACAATTATTGGAATGCTCTTTGGCTTCTTCATTGGAATTTCATTCCCATCAGTCAGCATAACAAAGGTAAGTCTAACAATGGTTTTATCCACATAACTGTGTCATTTGAATTGATCGTAAGAGAATAACTTATATCTGTTTGAATTATGCCAGCTTCACTTTCCTTCTAGCTTTGTATCATACATTGAAGACAGAAACTCTGGGCTCACAACACAAGCTTTGCTTAATCACGCCTGGACTTCTGCCCGAAATGCAAGGGAAAACAGTTCTGAACCAAGTTCAAACACTACTTTGAAGGTTCTTTATATTACTTTACCACACTAATAATTTAGTTGTAGAGTAACATGAGCCATTAGAATTAGATATGTCTATTTGATAATTGTCACAATTCTCTGCTTGAGTAAATGATGGTTTGCAAGTAACAGCTTATATTCCTTGTCGCTGTTCATTTCTAAAGTATTAGGTACATTGTAACAAAGATTTTGCTTTCACAGATTTATGTCCCAACGAACCCCAAGGGTGCAGAGAGGCTGGCACCAGGTATTGTTGTGCCCGAATCTGACTTCCATTTGCGCAAGTTATGGGGAGAGCCAAGTGAGGTAGATTTTCTTGCGCAACACACTCACATCATTTTATTGCCAAAAATATTTGGAATTCTGGAATCTTATCTTTGTTTGTTATTTATTCTTCTATTCAAGTATATACTCCTTAATCCTTTTTCAAAGGTTTTATTTTACTTCGCCTAATATGTCTTGCTGTTGAAAATTATTGTTATATATTATTATCATGTGCCTCGTCCTGTTCATCAGGTTCTGATTAATTAAGGAACTTGAACCTTATTCGTGTGGTTTTCAAATAATTCAAAATAGAAGACCGAAATTCCTTAGTTTTCTAAGTCTGTTGCTTGGTATGCTGATATTAGGATTTTGCATATGCAGGACCTGCCCTTCAAACCAAAATACCTTGTTACTTTCACTGTTGGATATGCACAGAAAGAAAATATCAACAGAGCAGTCAAGAAGGTAATGTTATTGGAACTTTAATTTGCTTAACAATTAATGCTGCTTTCCCGGTTTCGGCACTTGAAGCTTTCGAGCTATATCCCATTTCAGTAAACTGACAGGACCTGATCATTTTTTTGTTCTGTGATGCAGTTCTCTGACAATTTTGCTATTCTGCTATTCCATTATGATGGTCGGGTGAGTGAGTGGGATGAGTTTGAGTGGTCGAAACGAGCCATCCATATTAGTGCAAGAAAACAAACTAAGTGGTCTGTTACTGTTCTCTTATGTAATTGTCATTCTCAGTTATTTAATTTTGAAGGATAAATTCTAATGATTTATTTATGCACATACATGTAGGTGGTATGCCAAAAGATTCCTGCACCCTGATATTGTGGCAGCGTATGAGTACATATTTATCTGGGATGAGGACCTTGGGGTGGAGCATTTCAATGCGGAGGAGTATGCTTTTGCACTTGATGTTTCAGTCGAACGCTTCTTGATATGCCACACTAACATATGTCTATTGGTGTATCTGACAGATACATCAAACCTGTCAAGAAATATCGTCTGGATATCTCTCAACCTGGTTTAGAGCCTGATCGAGGATTAACATGGCAAATGACCAAAAGAAAGAGGTGATCGTGAGGTTCACAAGTGAGTAAACACGTTCAGCTCTGAAACAATGCTTTTAAGTTAGTAGAAGAAATCCATTGTTCTATTAATACTTTTTTGGGACCTAGCAACTCAAGATGCTATCGTTCTTTGTGATAGGGTTACAGAGGAGAGACCAGGCTGGTGTTCTGACCCTCATTTTCCGCCTTGTGCTGCCTATGTGATCATTGTCATCTTTCCTGAGTTCTGTTTACAGTACATCCCGATATATATGTCAAGGGCGTCGAACCCCTGACTGGCCGGACCTCGGCTACGTAGCTCGTAGCCACCGTCTGTCTTCTCCGACGAGATTATACCCCTCGGCCACAGGCTTAGTTGAGAGGGAGAGAGATTAGGGAATGCTGATCTTTCTTAATTCTCAAGTGTTCTCATTACACGATTATATGGCCAACGGCCCAAGCAAATAGAGCAGGCTCTCCTTGATTCTAGACATTACCAAAATAGCTAACTGCTAAGTTTCCTTCTAGCCACTCGAAGCCAGCTCCTCCTGCACGCGGCCAGCCTCCTCCTGCGCGCGAGCAACGCGCTCAGCCGCGCGCGTACGTCGCGGGCGCGCCTGCGCCTTGCATACGGGCGCCCGTACATGACATCTCCCCCTCTGTTGAAGTCCAGCTCGTCCTCGAGCTAAAAGTCTAGAAACCTGGCGCGGAAGTCGTCGACCTCTTACCAAGTGGCGGACTCGAGCGGTTCGTCGCGCCAGTGAACAAGCACCTGACAGACACCACGCGCCAGGCGAGCACGCATCACCCGAGCGGGCGCTGGAACCACCGCACCGTGGAGCAGGGGTGGCAGGACCGGTGGCGTTGCCGGTGGCGTGCTGACGAACTTCTTGAGCATGCCGATATGGAATACATCGTGTAGATGAGCGCCGGGCGGAAGCTCTAGGCGCACGGCCACCTCGTTGATGAGTTCGGTGACGTGGTAGGGGCCGACGTAGCGAGGTTTGAGCTTTCCCGTGGTGGTGCGCGGGAGGGACGCGACGGTGCGTTGACGGAGCCGAAGGAGAGCCCAGTCACCGACCTGGTAGGTGACCAGCCGGTGGTTCTTGTCGTAGTGTTGCTTCTGCACCACCTGCGCCTGCTCCAGGCGGTAGCGGACGTCGGCGAGGAAGGCCTCGCGTGCTTCCATCTCCTGGGCGACCGCTGCAACCCGCGTCTCGCCCGGCTCGTAGGAGCGAATGGAGGGCGACTCCCGGCCGTAGACCACCCGGAACGGAGTGTTGTGGAGGGAGGACTGGTAGGCCGTGTTGTAGATGTACTCGGCACACGGGAGTCAACGAAGCCACTGCCGTGGACGATCACCTGTGAGGCAGCGCAGGTACATGACGATGACATGATTAGCCGCCTCCGTCTGGCCGTCTGTCTGGGGGTGGAACGCCAAGGACATGTGCAGCTTGGTGCCCATGAGGCGCATCAGTTCACACGCCAGAACGTCGAGGTGAACACCGGGTCGCGGTCGGACACGATGGACTGTGGCACCCCGTGGAAGCGGACGATGTCGGTAAAGAAGGCCTGAGCCACCAACTCGGCGGTGTACGGATGCGCCAAGGGGATGAAGTGGCAGTACTTGCTGAAGCGGTCGACGACGGAGAGAATGACCGTCTTGCCGTGCACCCGAGGAAGCGCCTCCACAAAGTCGAGGCCGATGTCCGCCCAGACGACGGAGGGAACCGGCAGCGGCTGCAACAAGCCGGCTGGGTGCATGTGTTCCGATTTGTATCGCTGACATGTCACGCACGCCCGCACGAAGTCCTGTACCAAACGCCTCATGTTTGGAAAGTGAAAGTCGCGGCGCAGGCGGTGGAGAGTGCGGTGGACGCCCTCGTGCCCGTCGTCATGGACGGCGGCCAGGATCTCCGGCAGAAGTGGAGAGGCGGGCGAGATGTAGAGTCGCCTGTCGAAGGTGACCATGCCGTCGGTCACAGCCCACGGCGCGGCGCGGGCGCCCGCACAGACCTCGTCGTGGATGGCGACCAGGGCTGGATCCATGGCCTGGGCGTGTCGAAGACGTGCGATGAAGTCGAAGCGGGGCGCCGAAATTGCCAACAGCTCGCCGTCCTCAGTGTCGCGGCTGGAGAGTGCGTCCGCCACGACGTTCGTTGCGCCGGACCTGTACTCGACAGAAAAATCAAAGCCTAAAAGCTTCCCGACCCAGTGATGCTGCGGGATTGTGGCGAGGCGCTGGTCAAGGAGGTATTTGAGGCTGTAGTGATCCGTTTTGACGACGAAGCGCCGCCCTCAGAGATACGGCCACCAGTGCCTGACCGCCTGGACAAGGCCAATTAGCTCGCGCTCGTATGCAGCGAGAGCACGGTGGCGCGGGGCGATGGGGCGACTGAAGAAGGCCACCGGGTGGCCCTCCTGGACGAGTACGGCGCCGAAGCCGTGCGACGATGCGTCACACTCGACGACGAAGGTCTTCGAGAAGTCCGGCATGGCGAGGACTGGGGCTGTGGTGACCGCGGCCTTGAGGGCCGTGAACGCCGTTGCCGCCGTGTCATCCCACGAGAAACCGTCCTTCTTGAGGAGGGCCGTCAGCGGGGCGGCGACCGTGCCGTAGTTATGCACGAACTTGCGGTAGTAGCCCGCCAAGCCGAGGAAGCCGCGGACCGCCCGAGCCGAACGGGGCGCCGGCCAGTCGTGGATGGCCTGCACCTTGGCCGGATCCATGGCCACGCCCGCCGTCGAGATCACATGGCCGAGGTAGGTGACGGACGGAGCGCTGAAGGCACACTTGGTGCGCTTGACGAAGAGGTGGTGGCGTCGCAGCTCGTCGAGGACGGCACGGAGGTGACGAAGGTGATCCGCCCATGTCTTGCTGTATATCAAAATATCGTCAAAGAAGACAAGAACGAAACGGCGGAGGAAGGGGCGGAGTACGTCATTCATGAGCGCCTGAAATGTCGCAGGGGTGTTGCAAAGCCCAAACGCCATCACTAAAAACTCGTACAAGCCGTTGTGGGTGCAGAACGCCGTCTTGTGCACGTCCTCCGGCCGCATGCGTACTTGGTGATACCCGGACCTCAGGTCTAGCTTTGAGAAGAAACGCGCGCCGTGGAGTTCATCAAGAAGTTCGTCGACCACGGGTATGGGGAAGGCGTCCTTGACCGTGAGCGCGTTCAGGGCACGGTAGTCGACGCAGAAGCGCCACGAGCCGTCGGGCTTCTTGACGAGGAGGACCGGCGACAAGAACGGCGAGTCGCTGCGGCGGATGATCCCTTGCTCGATCATGGCGGCACACTGGCGTTCCAGCTTGTCCTTGTGCGCCGCCGGGTACCGGTAGGGTCTGACTGCCACCGGCTGTGCGCCGATCTTGAGAGTGATGCGGTGGTCGTGAGCGCGCTTGGGGGGCAGGCCGGTGGGTTCCCCAAAGAGCGCCCCGAAGGAGTCCAGGAGTGCCTCCAGTAGTGGATCGCCCGCGGTCGTGGCGCCCAGTGCAGGGGCGCTGGACGTAGGCACGCCCGACCAGCAGACGGCGCGCCCGCGGTGTTGGAACGTCATGCGCCGGCTGCTAAGGTCCCACACAATGGTCCCTAGCGCGCCGAGCCAGCTGGTGCCGAGGACGACATCGTACCCGGCCAACGGCATGACGAAGAGGTCGGCCGGGAACGCGGCGCCGTCGATGATGAGGGGCGCGTTGCGTATGACGCCGGCGCAGGTGATCCGCTCGCCATTGGCGACCATGGCCGTGAGGCGAGGCCGCCGTTGCAGCGGTAAGCCAGAACGCCGAGCAGCCGCCTCCGATATGAAGTTATGCGTGCTGCCGGAGTCGAGGAGGGCGACGAGGGAAGCAGACCTGAGCGCGACGGCGACCTGCATGGTGTCGGCCACGGGTACTCCGGCCAGGGCCTGCAGAGAGAAGCAGGGCGCTTCGCCATTGTGTTCCTCAGGACGCTTGGTGTCGTCGGCATCAAAAATCTCCACCCCGTCGACGAAGAAGATGAGCCGGCAGAACCTGTTGTGGCCATGCGAATATTTTTCGTTACAATTGAAGCACAAACCGAGTCGACGCATTTCTGCCTGTTCCTCCGACGTCAGGCGCTTGCCCTCTCCTCTGGGCTGGGCTGCACCCGCCGGCGGCGCGGGGAGTGCCAAAGGCGGTTGGGCCACCGGCAGTGGCAGACGCGGCGCTGGGGCCGGCAGCAGACCGCGCATTGCTGGCCAGCCTGGAGCCGGGATGGCCTTGTCAAGCTCCATCAGTTCCAGTTGCCGCGCCAAGCTCATAGCCGCCGCGAGCGACGCCGGGTTGTGGATGCGCACTGCGTGGCTAAGCGGCGGCAGAAGCCCGCTCGTGAACAGCTGCACGTGCTGGATCTCCTCCAGTGGCCCCGCACGCAGCAGGAGGGCTTGGAAGCGGTTCTGGTACTCCTCGACGGTGCTCATGCGCCGGCACTCGGCGAGCTCGAATAACGGCGCCGAGCGCAGGGGCGGCCCAAAGCGCAGGTGGAGGAGTTCCTTGAAACGTCCCCACCGGGGAGTGCCCTCGTCCTCCTGGAGCTGCATGTACCACAGCTGGGCGACGTCCTCCAGGTGGTAGGACGCCATCCAGACCTGCTCCTCCGTCATTGTACGTTGTTGATGAAAATACGATTCACACCTGTTGGTGAAGAGCAGGGGATTGGTCTTGCCATCATAGCGGGGGAAGTCAATCTTTTGGAACTTCGGGGGTCGGTCGTTGTGATGTTGGCCGTCGGGGCCGCCACTTGGGTCCGAGGAGGAGGAGGACTTCTCCTTGTCCTGCTTCAACATCGTGACGTCTGACTTTAGGGTGGTGATCGTGCTGGTAAGGCTCTCGATCATCTTTGCGAGGTCGGCGTTGGATGGCTCGGTCATGGATGAGGTTGCGGAGGTGGCTGATGTTGTAGACGGTGGGGAAGGTGGAGGGTTGGGTGGCGGCGCAGCAGCAGGGAATGGCACGGCGGCGTCGGATGGTTCGGCGGAGCGGGAAGGTGAGGATCGGCGTGACCGTGATACCAGGTTGTCAAGGGCATCGAACTCCTGACTGGCCGGACCTCGGCTACGTAGCTTGTAGCTGCCGTCCGTCTTCTCCGGCGAGGTTATACCCCTCGGCCGTAGGCTTAGTTGAGAGGGAGAGAGATTAGGGAATGCTGATTATATGGCCAACGGCCCAAACAAATAGAGCAGGCTCTCCTTGATTCTAGACATTATCAAAATAGCTAACTGCTAAGCATTACTAATATAGCTAACTGCTAAGTTTTCTCCTAGCCACTCGAAGCCAGCTCCTCCTGCACGCGGCCAGCCTCCTCCTGCACGCGGGCAACGCGCTCAGCCGCGCGGCATACGTCGCGGGCGCGCCTGCGCCTTGCATACGGGCGCCCGTACATGACAATATATGGCTGCCAAGTACTATACATTGCAGAGAGGCTAACTAATGTATCTTGCTGCTATACAGCTTTGTTGAAATAATGGCTCCAGTCTTCTCTAGAGATGCATGGAGATGTGTATGGCATATGATTCAGGTTTGTATTTCATATAAATGTCATTAGTATCTTCCCGCCGTGCACTTTTTTCATTTATTTGATTGATGTTACCTTCTCCTGTAGAATGACTTGGTTCATGGATGGGGCCTTGATTTCGCTCTCAGGAAATGCGTGGAGGTATAATTTATCTTTTGGTTGTTAAAATTTCACCGGTCTAGCAGACTGTCATTCTGAATATGTTTATCTATTGCTTTGTTCATTACAGCCTGCTCACGAAAAGATCGGGGTTGTTGATTCACAGTGGATCGTTCATCAGGTGGTTCCTTCTCTCGGGAACCAGGTAAAGGAAGATTTTTTTTGGGGGGGTTTACATATCACAACCTGTAGCCATCACTACAGTATGATAATTTCTTACCTTATTCCCTCTATATTCTGTTATAATTCGCAGGGCAAGTCGGAGAATGGAAGACCAGCGTGGGAAGGGGTAAGCGTCTTGGAAATTTTGCACACATGAACACACTAAGAATTGCGAGTCCCCTTGTTTAAAACCATCTTGTTCTTCTGTTCATTCAGGTGAGGGCGCGGTGCAGGAAGGAATGGGGCATGTTTCAGACAAGAATGGCGGAGGCGGAGAAGGCATACTACAAGATGATGGGCATCACACCTCCAAACTCCACACTGGTCTAGAGCTAAGCTGAAGACTGCTGGTTCTTCTTCTTCACTCCCATCTGTATCTCTGAAAGATGATGTTTTACCTGCTGTACAGACAAACTAGAGATGACGATGAGTGTGTGTAGGTTGTCAGATGAGTGTTGATTGGATGGTTATGATCATATCATATACGTGTAGAGCATACACAATGAGGGAGGCCATCATGAGGAGGATGTATTACATACCATCTATAAATCGATTATTTTGTTTTTGTGGTGGCATCTGTTTGACCTGTCATTGTTGAATGCTTGCCATCTTACGGAGGCATGAATGCATGATTCAGAGGAGAGCAATGTGATACCTGTCTCCAGCATAAGAACTCTGAAAAACAAGCACAAAATGGTACTTCCTCCATCTCTATCTCATAATTTTTTTAAAACTATTTTTTAATATTTAACTAATTTTATAGTATGATATAGCAATATTTACAATACAAAATAATTATATTATTAAAATATATTTAATATTAAATTTAATGAAACTAATTCAGTGTTGTAAATGTTACTATAGTTTTTTTTATAAATATATTCAAACTTAAACATATATGAAACAGAGGGAGCATGAATTACCTGGAATTTCTGATATTCATTCCAAATTAGGTATTTAATAGTTCAAATTCGAGTTTTTGGAACAGGGATTATTTTGAAAAATTTTGGGATAACCACTTTAACCAGAGACTTTTCTGCAAAATTGATCGAACGCGTGCGTGTCCACCCTCATCGCCGTTGGATCCGTCCCACTGCGCGCCGTCGCTCGCTGCCGGATAAGGAAGTCGGGAAGAATGCTTCGGAGCGGCGGAGCGCGAGCCACGGCGGCGGCGGCGGCGCTGCTCTCCTCCTCGCCGCCGCCATTCCGCCTCCCCCGGCGCTTCCTATCGCTGACGGCCACCCCCTATCCGCTCTACTACGACCTCATCCTCTACCGCCCCTCCGACCCCAAGCCTCCGAGACCCTCCGCCGCCGCCGACCACCACACGACGCCCGGCGATGAGCAGCCGCCGTCCGCGCCGCCTCTCGACCGCGCCAAGCGCAGGTACCTCCGCAAGCGCCGCAGCCGCCTCCTACCCGACCCCGACGCCTCCAATGCCAAGCCCTCCTCGTCGTCCTCGTCGGAGAACGTCGAGCTCAAGCCGGAGGTGGTGGACTTCCCGCGGCTGCACGCGCGGGAGGAGGCGCTCTACTTCCACGACGCGTTCGCGCTACCCTGGGAGAAGGACAAGCACTACCGCATGCTCTACAGCCTCGAGAAGAAGTACTTCCCGGACCAATCCCTCGACAACGCCTTCGTCCCCTCCGACGCCGCCTCGCCGCCTTCTTCCGACGCCGACAAGGGCCTCGTCTTCTTCGACGACGATAAGAAGGATGACGAGGGGGAGGTGAAGACGAACAAGGATGACGACGATAGAGGGGAGGTGCTGGAGAGGAAGGTGGAGGACTTCTTCAGGTCCTTGAAGAAAGGCCCCGTCCAGGGCGAGGTGAAGGTGAAGAAGAAGGAGTCTGAGCCTCTGCAGGCGAGGCGCAAGGTGGAGGAATGGCCACAGCCGTATCTCGCTAACAGGAGGACGGATCTGCCGCCAAGGTGGAACGGGCCGACTGGGACAGTCGTGCTCATCGACAAGCCCAAAGGTGATGCCTTTCGTCATTTCTTGATGAACTGTCATATGGACATTTCAAGAGACTGCATCAGAACTTGGTTCTGGTGTAAGAACTTACAATGTTAGCTATTAATGCAATTGCAAGCTTGTGTGCAAAATTGCAGTTATTTGTGCCAAATGATTAGTAAATAGTTAGCATGGTCTAAGCTTTAAAAGCTTTAAGGTATATCTATGTATAACTACCACCAGTTCAAAATGGTAGCAAACTTGGGTACATAACACTAATGCTTGACTGCAGCCTTTGTTTGGAGTGATGGCTAGATGGATATGTTACATTTCTTACATTTGAATTTGCATACAGTTTTATAGTTTATGAGACAGTTTCATGGTGAGATATCGTGGGATTCTTACCTGGAGAACTAGAGTTGTTGCTTTTATGTAGTGGGCATTTTGAGCTAACAATTGATTTACCTGATTATGAGCAGTATAATTCTGGACTTTTAGGTTAGTTTCTACTAGCAGACCTTTTTTTTGCCAATTTGCTCACAAGTTACAACTTCACAAGAAAGATAATTAGGATTAACTTAGGGATATTACTATAAGCCTATAACCTTGTTTTTCACTCCAGTTTATTGAGCTGAACATGCCTTTCTACTAAACCAGGATGGACGTCATTTACTGTTTGTGGAAAGCTGCGGAGATTAGTGAGTGTACAAAAGGTGATTTTGGGATTTTCGTGGTATAATATTATGGTTTTAGATCTTTGCTCTGCATGCATGTTTATTAAATATATGATGGCAGGTTGGGCATGCTGGTACTCTGGATCCAATGGCGACTGGACTGTTGATTGTTTGTGTGGGCAAAGCAACCAAAGTGGTTGATAGGTACTCTAATATTCTCAGGGAAAGCTATTTTTTCAATTGCCTGGCACAATTTGAAGTTCTTTTTTCAGAGAATTTCAACCTCTCCTAGAATGTTAGAATTTGACATCTGCAGCCAACCTCCTGTTCTAGCATTCTCGAAACCTGTTTCCTGAGTGATTTTCATATGCTTTTGAAGATATCAAGGAATGGTTAAAGGATATAGCGGTGTTTTCCGAATTGGAGAAGCTACATCAACCTGGGATGCAGATTCACCAGTATGTATCCTGTATTGTGATAAAATAACCTACCGAATATACTTCTTTTACGAACTTTAAATCGGATTTACTTTTTAACTTGTATGACATGTGAGGAATTAATACAGTATGGCAACTTATTAAGTACACAATTAATACATTTTTTGTTGGTTTGGTCAATCTAGCTTAATAAATTATACTAAGAACCTGACACACATCTGTGTCATCTGTCTAGCAATTAATCTTTGACAAAATCTTTCAAGAATTAACCATGCAATCTTTTTCTATCCTGCCTACATAAATTTTCTTTCCATGATGATCACCATAGTTGGAAGATTCTATCCTGAAATATGCTTTATTACATTTTTGACTGTATATGGCCAACTTCTCATTCTTAGTGTGGTCAAATCCATAAGAATTTGTTGAGGATCTTGTTGGCAATATCTATTGCTGTAAACAGTGTGATGTAAGTCACATATTCTGTTTTTACAACTTAGCTCATTAACTATTTTTATTGGGGAATAATTAAATTATATATAATTGTTTTTTTGCTACATTTTAGCCCTGTTATTTCCTATAACTTTAGTTCAAATTATGTGTTTTTCTGTTTATATGATGGTTATGCCTAACCATCCATGTATGATCAGGTTATCCAGAGAGAACCATGGGAGCACATTAAAGATGAAGATATTAGGAAGGTGGCAGCGTTATTCATGGGTGAGATATGGCAAGTTCCTCCGATGTTTTCTGCCATTAAGGTACACTATCTCCTATACACTAAACTTGTTATTGTTTCGTTGCAGTTAACGAGAAGTTGTTGCTAGAATTCTTTTGTGGGATTTGCTAACTTCACAGTATCTCCTATACAGTCCTGCTTGATAACATGCAACAAATGATTTGAATTATATGCTGGTTGCACTGGCTCAACATCTGTTGGTGTACTGTGAATCTGTGATTGCTGTTGTTAATGCGTTAGGTGCAACTGGGTTTGGCTGTCCTTGGCTGACCGTTTGTACATTTTTGTTATTATCTTATGTAAAATGTAGATTTTGTTAATAGTTATACTTTAGTTCTCACAAGAAGATGCTGCATAACAGTTGTAGAATGATAATAAACTGTGTGGCTTAAAGAATACATACTGGATTTAATCGTTATCAATATGTTGGGAGAAAAAAAACCCTCCAGCTTATTTTGATCAACCATGGAACTGCAATTAACTAAATAGATATCAGGTTGGTGGTGAAAAAATGTATGACAAAGCAAGGAGGGGTCAAACAGTAGAGCTTTCACCGAGGCGAATATCAATATACCAGTTTGATATTGAGCGCAGTTTAGAAGACAGGTATTATTCCTAGTTTCCCCCTTTCTACATTTGATTTCCTAGAGTACAGATCTATATTCGTACTGTTCCAGGACACCACTTGAGATGACTTTTGTTTTCATATTTCCAGACAAAATTTGATATTTCGAGTTTCTTGCTCAAAAGGAACATATATTCGATCCCTCTGTGCAGACTTGGGGAAAGCACTCGGAAGGTCTGCTTACTATTTGTGTACTGATAACTATGTTTTCATAGTTTTTTTTTAATCTTTCTGCCTCTGACAATTCTGCAATAGTGCAATGAATGAGTTGCTCTGTGCATAATACAGTTCAACTATTTAAAAGTTCAGAATCACTTATCTCCCTTCAAGGTTTCTAAGATTGTGATATCATCATATTAGGCTAGAAAATTACTTTATTCCCTCTGAAGAGAATATAATTTCATTTGCAACAAGTATTTGCATGGCGTTGAACCAGGGGAAGATATTTTTGAATTTAGCTATTTCACTATGGTCGACTAGTTTCTGGTAGTTGTTCCATTATGATCTACTAACTAAATGCTGTGTTTTTCTCTTATTTTTAGCACATACAGTTAAAGACCCACTTAACTTTTCAGTTGACATCCGAAACTTATCCTTTTTTTTAATGTTTGGTGTGCTGTCTTTGGACGTTTCCAACTTTCCATTTATTATTATGCTGATACATTTTGGTGACTAAGTCAGATATTTATGTTTGCCTGCAGCTGTGCTCATTTAACTGCCCTGCGGAGAGACTCAATTGGTAAGTTGTCATCATGTGAATTTTGACCAGCATCTGCATGATGGTTAGTTTGTTATAGTGTAATTTGATAAACTAGTTCCCCAAGGGTGAATTGTATATTAAGGTTATTCATACATATTTTTTTAAGGCACATAAACAAGTTCCTTTGGTTCAGATCAGTCTATCATAGTTTAGTTCTATGCTCTCTTTGTAGGCGACTATTCTGTCAATGATGCTTGGAGTTTCACCGAGCTGGAGGAACAAATTACAAAGGGATATTTATGATAATTTGCCTGTGCTCTTTGGAAATATTACAGCCAAGTATCACCGTGCTTCAGGCCTTATGGAACAATAGCTCTTCCGTTGTAGGCAATTGGTGGAGTGAGCCCTCACCTCATATTGGTTGAGTACCGAGAAGCTATTAACCAATAATCATTACGCCCAAAGTGCAGATATATTGGTATAATCTGAAGAATTTTGACACCAACACCTAATCGGACGATTCAGACTATGGGTGTCTCCTTGGGGGTGAAGGAATTCATTAGGAATCCCTGAAATTCTGTGCGGCTGTTGTAGTTTTAGGTTTTGCAATGTTGCAATTATACATATTTGATATATACCCCTCCAGTCTAAATTTTGATGTGGAACACTGTCAACACTTGATGAAATGGAATGTGGTTACTTGATTATTTTCTTTTCCTTCTGCTGTATTAGCATCTCTTCTTTGTCGGGACAGGTTCCAGTCTCATGTAAGTATATTTTTTATGCGCCATAAAATTTACTGGTAAAGGTGAATGAAGCCCAACAAAGGGACAACATGTCTCTTATCATAATAGCTAAGGTTAAGCTGAAAGGATTAAGATTGATTATATAGATATCCAAGCATTGTAGGTATACATGTGCCAGAGATCAGGCAGCATAATTGGCACATCATTCTGCACTTCTCCCAAATCCTGAAATGAACCCTAGAGAAACAGTCTGCTAAGCAATTGTTGTCATCAGCATCTGCTTCACGAACTCGATTCTCTGCAACCTCTCCTCAAGATCCTGTTTTGATGCATCATCCATCACCCCCTGATCTTTCCTGCAAGCAGCAAGATTGCATTTTCATTCATCATTGTTCAGATTCAACACCATTCTTGCCAAATTTCAGGTTACTCCAACAACAGCAATTGGTAACTGCACAATTCGTACCTTTGATCATCTGAGGAAGATGAACCATGGCCCTCCACCTCGGCTTCGCCTCGCTGTGGCAAATTGGTCGGAGGTGCAATGCTGCAGCAGATGAACTGGGAGAGCAGAGGATCAGGAGCCAGCCTACCCATGCAGTGTGAGGGTGCTTCAAAGTAAGAGTCCTCTTCATATGATCCCTTGTCAGCTGCTGCTGGGCTTGGCTTGCAAGAAGATTTCCTCCTCTGTGTTTCATGATCAAAATGCCAAATGGCAATGAGCTATTAGTCGATTTTACAGGAACTCCAATGTGGTTTGCAATGTCTGCTCATGGCACTATTAGCAGTGAAATCACTGTGGCTGTGAACTGAGAGCAGTGAGTACCTTCAGTAGACGTGAGTGCTGAACTCTGAAATGTTCATCAGTGTCCTTGTCAAGGTTGTCGGCGCAGATTGGACAAACCTGGAGGAAATCCATTCAATCAGATCATCATCATAGAGAGACTGACCGCAACAGTATCACCAATATGAGACGAACCACAACTACAGTAAAACTACAATAGTATTTAGGAGAATGCTTTGCTTAGTGAACAGTTCACCATTAGAATGAACAAAGGTGAGAACTATTTACATGTTCGCAACTACAATGGAACAGCCTGTGGTGTTTAATACACTGTGCAATCTAATCAATGGATTATAGTACTGGCACAAGCTTTTGTTTTTCTTTGTGAATTTTTGCTCAGCTTAACACTGAAGCTTGATTCGTCCAAATTCAGTGATGCATCAACAAACACAGAGAAATGCAGTTGCAGCAAGAAGAGAAGGAAAAGGGAAAGGTATGAAGGGTGCCTTCTTCTTACAGCATTTTTCATGTCAAAGCAATGCTCCTCCTGTAGATGGTCACAAAGGAAGGGAACTTCCACCTCGATGTAGCAGAAGGGGCAAGGGATGTACTCCCACCACTCATCATCTCCTGAAATGAGGAATTTTTTTTATTCAGTAAATTCACAATTGCAGTTCTTAATCCCACATCTGCACTTTCAGACAAAAGTGTATGTGAAACCAAAAACAAAGGAAACCACAATTGTCAAAAGAAAATAAATCTCACAATAGGTGTGTACATTCCAAAGCAACTGTGATTCTGTGAAGGTCACTATCCTGAATTTTTTGTATGACATTGAGTTGGTTATTTGAAAATGGTGTTAAGTTCACACTTCACACCAACAATATATATATATATATATATATCACACACTCTCTCATGCGGTCCACACTGCAAAACTTTCGATCTCCAGTAAAAAAAAAGTTCACATCGGACCACACCACATGAAAATATATCCTATGATCATGAATTAATTCCAATGGAACAGAAGATAAACAGCAGGAGAAAATTTCACCACAAAAACCTCCCACAAACTTCTGTTCTGTTGTAAATTTGTAATAGAGATCAGACATATGCAAGAGACGTCAGTTGTCAAGAAGTCAATAACCAGGATAAACATGAAAAAAGAGGAAATCTGACAAGAGAAAAAACACTCCAAGAACTGAACTGAACTGAATACCCAACCATAAGAACCATTCAAGGAGCTCAATGGCTCCACCAAGAAACAAAAATTTTCTTGGCACAGCAAAATAAAGATCACTAAACAAGACATGCAGGCAAGCAAAAGAACATCCATTCAACAGCCAACCAAGAAGAGATCAAAGCGAGCAACTTGTAGAGACCTGAAAGTTGATAGTGAGGGTGGCCATTAAGGTGCTGCCTCCCTGCTGCTGGTAGGAAGCCATGGTGAGCCTCCACTTCCATCTCTCTCACTTGTCACTACTCACTACTACTCCTCTTGTTCACCTCCAAAACAACACATGCAGGAAAGAGAGGAGTTGGAAAGCCTTGTTGCTCCTGGCTCTTCCTGTGTATTTATATGTGGCTAGCCCTTTTGGCTGCAGGAATATTTCTCTGTGTATCTCAAAAAGCAAAGTGAAAATAAAAAGGTTGGTAAAAAGGCAAAATAGTGAGGAGAGAGAGAGGCATTACTACTTTTCCTCAGAAATTAAACAAGACATACATGAGCCAACCTCACATGGAAGATATCTTTAATATGCAGAGAAGTATCTCCGTGTGTTAATGAATGTATAATCCTCCTATAATACAATGCAGCAATTATCTATATTTGCCAGAAATTTGAAGAGTCAGCTAGGGATTAAGATAGGTTTTCTCTCATGCATCTTGCTCTTATCCAAAGGTCACTGAAAATGCTCAACTTTGGATTACACAAACATGTGGGGTCAACATAGAGGCTTAATTTACAGCAGTACTTTGGATTACACAAACATGCTGAAGCCTGATCAAGGCACTTTTATCTTTTGTCAGCTATCACTAGCAAAACACAATGCACTGTACGGAACTCTAGCAGAAACAAGAAATATTAGTGTAGAGATCATTGGGGCATGTGACATGTATAGATAAACTAACATTGCAACTTATTCTGCCAGTACCAACAGCCAAGTGAAGGAACAGTCAAGCTGATGGTCGTTGTTGATTAACCTAGTATACTTCTTTGTGACGAGTCTTGCTCGTGTCTTACTTTAAATGTTTAATTTTTTCTCCTTTTCTGGTTGCCTTTTATTCCTTTTGTATAACCCTTTTTGTTTTTCGAAACTTGGAAGCCAAGTCTAATGGAAAAGCAGCAAAAACAAAGCCAAAACAAAACATTTTTTATGTCGCTAACTTATAGTATATACATTTTTTTCTATTTGCCAATTAAGCACACAGAGCTCTGCATTTGTATATAGGAGAGGGATTTGCTGACATTAGTTAGTGTAATAAACAATCACAAAACCCTGCAATGTTCAGAACTATCAGTATGGAAGCACAGATTGTGCTACAACAAATCAAGAATCTTTACCTATCGGATGGAACTTGTGTAGAGAAAGATCTGAATGCAACATTGATTGAATCACATTGCAGGACTCGAGACTTTGCAGCAGCTCAGCTCAGCTGGCGTAGTCGTAGTAGCAATGAAAGCTGAAAGGCAGTCTTGTGGAGTTGTGGAAGCCATCTCACCATTACCATTGCCATTCCTTCATTGTAGTAGGTCCTCCTCGCTGTCTCTGCCCACACTTTTACATCCTCAAAAGGCAGACACATAGACAAGCAATGGCAGGGTTCTCTGATTCTCTCTCTCTCTCTCTCTCGCTCTGTCTGCGCGCGCGCGCGTCCACTCAGCAGTCACTCAATGGCAGTGAAGAGGTTGAGTGATGTGCATGTGCTCAGCCTTGTGTGAAGGAGTGGAGCATTGCAGGCTTGCAGTGTGTTGCGCTGCAATACTATGTGAAGACCTTTGGATTGGAGCTCAAGTTGGAGGCCAACTTACTCTGCCCTGCAAAAAAAAAAAAGAATAACAAAAATACAAGTAAAAATCATGTGCATGTCTTGCTTTTTTCCATCTTCCTTTCTTGAAGGCAGATCCATCTGCTTGTCTTTTTATGCATGCCATTGCTTGTGCGTTTTCCATGTTGGCTTGTGCTTGTGCATGCCATTGCTGATCAGCCTCAGCATCAGCTGTGCTGAGATGACCTGATTGATTCCCTGCTGGCCTGGCCTGTCTGTCATAACCTCTAGGATTGTTGCTGTTACTGGTAGGAGTACCATGGTACCACTAGTACTAGTACTACACAGCAAGATATTTGTAACTTTCTCGGACACGTTTCGACCGGTGGCTCTTCTACACTCTTAATTAATCTCTCTTCCTGATGAAGCCTTGCAATTGGGCACCAAACTGTCTCAGAGAATTATACTACTTTGCACTGACAAGGATTAAACTTTTGTGCTCAGAGAATTCTGCCACGCATGCTTGCTTATGACCAAAGGGCTGAGTCAGTTCATCTCAAATAGGAGTATAATATCAGGACAACTGGGGAACAAAAAACCATCCAGGTTCTGTAGGCTTATGAGAACTTTTCTGAATGTGAGCCTCAACTGGCTTGCAGGACAGTATCATTCACCTGTGGTGGTAACCAGTGCCTCAGAACCTCAATCCAATTGAAATCCAAACCATACTCTGAATCTTGAAATTAAAAGGCAGGCAAAACAAAGCACCAAACACGCCTTACAATTCTGAAGACCGGGCATGTTTGATTTGTTGCCACTTCAAGATACGGTATAATTAGGATCCAAAAACAACAGGTAGGAAGGTATGGCTCATGTTACATATACTTAGGATACATGCATGAGTCGAACAAGGAGTCATACAGAAACAAAAGGGTTCATAGATGAGGAAGGGGGAGGAGGGTGACTCCGCACAATTTCTACTACTACTCGTTTAGTCATTTATATCACATTATCAACACAGCAGTAGCACAACAATTGCATAAGCATACAAATCGAAACAGATGCAGCTGTGATACTCTGGTAGCACATAAGATTGATTGTATAGACACACATTGATTATGAAAGAAACAATGTGATGGTACAGTTCAGGCGGAGCCAGGTCTAACAGAAGAGGACTAACAATACCAGGCAAACCCTGATCTCGGAGTTATCAATTTATTGGTTGAGTAGTTTGGAATCACAAGCCACAATCTTCACCTTGCCAACTTGTTCTGTAGCCTCCTCGTTCTTGAATTGTGCTTCAGTCAAGATGAATGTCCATACATTGTCACAGAACCTATAAGTGTGCAGATGGCCCTGGAAAAAGAACAAAGATCACTAACCTGATAATATAACAGTGCAACAACAAAATATCTGATGTACAGGCTGAAGAAGTTAGACCGTCATAGCTTGTATCAGATAACTTATTACATAAAATAAATCCATTCAACACAGGCTTGTTAGACATTGCATCCAAAATGACAAGAGGCTTAGATTCCTGTAAGTAGAATGGAAAATTTCTGGAGTTGATTGTAAAATTTAATGTACTCAGCAAGACAGCAAGGAAACAGATTAATCAAGACTCCAGTTCATGGCTTCCAAAATAGTAGAATCCCCACGAATCAAAACTCCAGCTCATGGCTTCTAAAATAGTGAACTCCAGTTCATGACTGATAAAACCATGTACGTTTCTTAATTAATGCCTAATGGAATCCCAGTTCTCTTCTTCTTCAAAAAAAAAAGGAAAACATGTCACATCTCAAGCACCACGTATCAAGTTGAATGCTAGATTGTAGAGATGATCCCTTCCTAATACAGCATTTAAATGTGGGATTATTACTTATTCAGAAAAAGAAAGGTGTGGCTTTGGCTCGATGACAGCTGCATGAGTAGTCAGAAATAGGAATAACACATGTCTCCATACACTGTACATTATCAGCTAAGGCTCTAAAGCAAAATGAGCTGGTAACTATGCTTCAAATATTTTCAGGCTAAACATACAAAATGGCTAAGTGGAACATTTTAAAGTAAAAATGAATATCAGAACATGTGAACACCTTTATGCATGTAAATATTGTCTTAGAAGCTTGAACATGCGCAAGCAGCTTATGGGATTGGTTGAGAGCTCAGAGTTGAAAATTGAAATTGATGGCCATTGTTGGTTTATAGGGATTGAGTGTATGCTAAATCATAGCATGGAAACAAGACCTGCTTTGAGTGCTGTTACCTAAAGAAACAACTAGGAAGGGGCAAGCAGCAGATCTACAAGAGTTCAATTTATGGTGGACAGGGCTAGCCGTTAGCCCAGGGGTGCCAAAAAAAGGCTTGTGCAGCCCCATTTTACTGATGTCATGGGAAACATGGAATGAGCGGAACCAGAGAGTATTCAGACACAAAGAACTCTCAGCAACAAACCTGGCATCAAAGATCGAAGAGAAGGCCAAGACCTGGGCCCTAGCAGGAGCAAAAAGGCTTTATCACTTGATGCCTTAACATAGATTTGTGTTTTGTGTTTTTTTAACTTGTATAGGTCTATACTTGTACAGTTTTCTCCTGCTTTATTCAATGAAATTGGCACACTCTAAGTGCCGGTTCATTCAAAAAAAACAAGAGTTCAAATTGGCACCACCATGTCATCTGCAATAAGAAGGAACATTGATATGATTTATCTGCATACTTCTGGCAATTGTGTAGTATTGTAGATGTTCTAACCGAAAATTTTTCTGTAAGCCAAAACCAGAAATGATAGACAGATATCCCTGGTGTGCCCATATTTAGAAGCATAAGACCATTATCTGTGAATGTGATAGCAGCTAAAATAAATGTTAACTCTAACTAGGACAGTGTTTAGTTCCTTTCTGGCTTTTGGACCTCTAGAAGCAATAGAAGTCAATTCTTGCAGACCTCTGTCTAGGATAGCGTTAGCAGACTTATCACATGGGTGCACACATGTCCTAGTTAGAGTAGAGAGCAGCATAGAATCCCTCAGATAACATAGAGAACTTTTTTTTCTTGCAGCCCAGCAGTTTTTGTTATAGATGGACAATGGATCTGGTCTTCATGCAGGCGGATAATTGTCAGATAGTTGAATCTACAAGACAAAAATGATTTTTGTCGGCTATAATTAATTATGGAATGCTATATCTTTTTAGCCCAACTCCTTTTGTCATGGTGTGATGTCCACTAATTCAATGCTACATGGGTAATGCTCTTGCATGCACCTTTTGTAAGAGTGATGTTAGTGATATGCTCTAAAGATAATATAAAGATGTTGTATATATTATATACTATATTGATTTATTTTCTGAAATAGATATTATTATTATTGATCAATTAATATGTGATTTATTTATTAGACTCTTAATACCAGATGTTATTTTTAAATAATCTCTGATCATATGAGTAATAAATATAATTGTAAGATCAACATATATATTAATTAGTGATCATGTCTCATGGATCATAGTATGAAAATAACAAATCGATAATATAGACATATGTTAGTAAACATATGTTGGATAGACCTGCTATAAGATATTACAAAGATTTTACGTGTTATCAGTTAATATCAGATAGTGTTTATATAAAATCCTTATATTTGAGATCATCATAGTTCTCAACATACGTAGTAACTTATTTTAAGACTATCAAACACTACTCCATAACATAGTAGTTATAAAAGTAGCCTTCGAATTTTCTATAAAATATATAATGAGATGTAAGTGATTAAGATAGAATTTACCCCTTCTATGAAAGATATTTCTGGACCTCTCGATGTAATAGATTATGAAAGTATATACCCATGCTAAGATGATTGGAGAGTCAATCACAAGTTTATAATCGAGAGAGTGGTCGACCTATTAAGATACAAATCTTACCTTAAACTCGATCGATATCGTAAGACAAAGAAATTTATACATGAGAACATTACAGATTTAGTTGATATAATCTTTACATATATTTTGGATTAATATACATTGCTAGAGACGGCTATTAACAGGATGACCAAAAAGGCGTTTTCAGGTCGCAATCAAATATACGTAAACCCATAGGGTTGCATGCTTAACGAGTTAAAATACTTATTTAAATGTGATTCGGATAAGACCCCAATTCAGATAGAAATCCAAGTAGACTTCTATTAGATCACGGTCCTCTAGGCCCAAGTAAGAAAGTCTATATACAGGGAGACGGGAAGGACGAGCAAATATACATCTGTTCACCTCAAGCAAAACTCTAGCCGTCACCTCTTGAGCCAACCCCAATCGTTTGTAAGTGCTAGTACGCATGCAATTGGTGTTCCAGTCTCGGACGTATGGATACCGGTAAAGGCACTGTTCATTGCGACGTTGATCGGTATCGGGATCGCAGCGATCGACTACTTCATCTACTACATCAACGCGTGCGTGGTTGGATCGGCTTCTCTAACCCTACTTCCGCTACACTGCGCGTCTCGTGGTAACAGTCCATGATTCCTACTTCACATAGTGTCTTGATGTGTGCGGTAGAAAAAAATTGTTTTATACTATCGTGTCTACGCCTTCTCCTTTAAGTGATTCATACATAAATGCATCAATATAATAACAAGAACTATGCTGAGTTATCTAGTGACTTGATGTGATGCAAAATAAAGAACTGAAACTATGCTTGTACCCACCGAAAAGAACAAAAGCATATATGTGCTAAGTGGAATCTTTGTGTAGTCATGCCCATGCATTATGTTGTTGATACTTGATAAGTCATAGTTTTGTTACTCTTCTCTATTTAAGCTTGTGAAATATCCCTCAGAGCTCAGAGCAGCATACACAAGACAGGTTAGGAAAAGATATCTCCCTTAGCATCCGATGTGGATGGATTCCTTCAGGAATAATATATGCAAGAGATAAATTTTAGACTTGCTTCCTTTACCAAGGTGTGTACGGAAAAGCTAATTGCATAGCAACGCTGAATCAACAACCAAGTGTACGCACTGGAGTGCCTAGAAATCTAGCAAAACGATGATACTTGAAAAGATCATAGCTCTAGCACCAGCGAAATTACACCAAAGCTGCATATCAATTGTCAAGCATAAATAATGATCTGACGTCTGAAGCTCGAAATTGGCAGATATTAAAGTTTTTTTTCCCTGTAGGAACAGCAACATTGCTACTCCGTGATGAGAGGAGCAGATACCTTGATAGAAACCTTGCTCTTGACTTGGTTCTCCAAGGCCTCCGTCATCGACTAATAACCACGTAGAGCAAACAAAACGAGCCATTTAATCGATTTCCAATAGTATAAATAAATAGGAGGAGAGATATGGCAAGGCAAGCAGTTAAATACCTTATCAAACTGGACAAGCACTTGAATGGCAAGCTCTGGGCTGAGAGTGCCACTGGAGACCATCTCGTCGAGCGTCTCAGTGAGGCACATGCCAATGGTGGACCTCCGGTAGAGCTCGAAGGTTGCCATGGCGATGCGTGCGTGCGTGAGCCTACACACAAGGCACTCTTCTGTTATGGAAACAAAAATATGCTAAATCAATAGAAATTGTTCTTTATCGCTTACCTCTCTGTTCTAAAATATATTCATTCTAAAATATATAATTTCAGTATTTAAATTATGTTTTAAAATATAGCTATTCTTGGTATGAATGACAACATCCTTAAACAGAACACGAGTGCCTCAATAGCATAACAACCGTTGTATTTCGTGATGCGAAAGGCTAGGTGCGGGCAAGCCAATCAACATGGGCATGGGGGCATGGGGTTCCTCAATCAAAAAAAAAATCTGTTTCGGAAATAAATTGCAGCTATTCGTACTAGAGAAGAAGGTTAAGCTTCCAGATCTAGAAGAGATCAAGCTAAGGTTAAGGCAAAGAGAAGATGTGTGAGTGGAGAGAGATGTGAAAGAGGATGGATGGTGGCGAGGATGCGGCGGAAGGAGGCGGCGCGCGGGCGAACTCGCGAGACGGGGAGATCGACTAGGGAAGGGAAGGGAAGGGAACAAGAAAAGAAAAATCAGGAAACCCAATCGAAGAAGCAGTAAAGCCTCTCCAAAATTCATCAACAAAGCCTGAGAATCAGGCTCACCTACACCAAGAACACCAAATCCATAAAGACAAATCCTAGAAGAAATTCTAGGAGCAGCTGAAATCGAAAGGGAATCAGCTTTGCGGTCAAAGGTGGGATCTTGGGGTCCTGGAAGGAGGAGACGAGGAGCGTTTCAAATCGGGGAGGCTCACCGAGGCGAATGGGGAAGGGGAGGCGAGCGGAGCGTTCGAAATGGCCAAGTCTTTATATGTTTCCTGTCCGAGAAGAGGAACAAGCAAACTAGTCGGAGAAGGAGAGGGCAGAGAAGGGGCGGAAGGAGGAGTTCATCATGCAGAGATCTAAATGGACTGCTGGTGTAGATCGGCTGGGGCACGGATGTACCGTACACGGCTCGTGAGGCACCGTTTATGTTGGGTTTGGATTGAGGCCGGGCTAAGTATAAGCACACTAATTTTCTTTTTTATTATTTTTTTATACTTTTATTTATTTTTTATCACATGTGACGTAGTTGGCCCATGCCGTGCCTGAACCAGCTTGACTCCTCAATGGGCTATATCTGGACCATGGTATCATTACATGGGTTGGTAAGGCATTGCCTACAACCGTAGTTGTGTGAGCTGTGTCGATCAGCCGATACGTTTAACCTCGTATAGTTCATCGTTGTTGGCACTGTTGTGAATTGAAAATTGTGCCCATGAACCTACTAGGCTACAATGGGTTAGGCCTCAACACTATTTCAGGCTGAAACTCTATCTTAAAGGGATTAGCAAAGTAAAACTTCCCCTCAACTTTAGACTGAGTTTGATATACGTCCTTGAACAATAAACCAAGCATGAAGCCTTAGGTCGTGTGGCTCCATCAAGCTAGTGACATCACATGGCTATCTCGAGTGTCAATAGGTACTCCCTAATGCCGCCATGTCTCTATCTAGGAGCTACCGCTAACACTCGGTCTGGTAGGTACTGAAACTTGCCGCTAGTCACACCTCCCTTAAAGCAACCGATGTACCTAAGTGTTACTAGCTCCTAGAGTCACGATACTTGCTTGAGCCGTCATCTCCTAGGAACCTTTGTGCAATATTCCTCAAAGCCTTTTGGTGGCCAACAATACACTATGTGGTGTTTGTGTCGTGGTGGTGGGTTGGTAGAAGGAGATAAAAAAAAGTGGGTTCCTTACATATGGAGTTAGTGTGTTTTTTTTACTTCATATCAGATAAAGATCAAGTCAACATACTATATTGGACAAAACCATTATCAAACAACTAGGAGACAAATTAAACTAGAAATGTAATACACTCTTTTTTTGGCTAAAGGAGGAAATCAGACTCAACCCACAGTTGAAGGAGGCAAAATGGACCTTTTTCAAAGTAAAAAAAACACTTGGTTAGGTCAATTTAGAGGATTGGTAAATTTGAAAAATTCATAATTGACAATTGTCAAGTTTGTTTGGCATGGAGTTATAATAATCTCAAAATACAGATTTATTGATTTTAGTAAAAATTAGGATGGTGTTCGTCCTTTGCAACGTAATTTCTTGTTCCACTTCTTGCTGGTTTTTTTCTAATCTATTTTGTTTTTTCTATCTTTATTAGTTTTTGGTTGTTGATTGAATATGTATGGTTAAGTTTTTTTTATCCTGTTTTCTCAGTAGAATCATTTGTTTCATTTCTGGTTTTCTTGGGAGTGGAGCGGTTGTTTCGTTTATGGCTGCTATCCTGGAAGTGGGAAGTGGCTGTTGCACTGCAGGTGGGGCAGTGGGAGGAAGTGCATGGATGACTATCCATTTAGAAGAGTAACATGTGCAAGTAACATGATTATACGAGAAAAAATGATAGCAAAGAAAAAAAAGTCGAGAATAACTTCCAAATAACAATGTTCTTTTACCACTCAATCTATTATTTCTATAATAACAGTACTTGAAATGTTTTTCTACTATACCATTAGATGATCATTATCATATTTCATACAACACATATAAAGAATGGCTATCTATATATTATATCCTTAATTATCCCTCGCAACCTCCGTGCCACTATCATCCTCCTATCCTTCATCTTCTCAGGATCCGATGACCTCACACCACCATCCTTCTTCGACTCTGGTGGCTACTGCGGTAGGATCTATTGCCACCTCCTATGTCTTTTAACCACTCCAATCCTTCATCTTTTCTAGCTTTGATGTTTTGTGTGTCATCGTCTTCCTCTATCTCCAGTGGTCCTCATCACTGTATCCGCCACCACCTCTATGACCTCCTTACTATTCTAATGGCAAGCATCCTTGGCCACCAACACCAATCCACCGCTGCTGTCTCGCCCGCCATGCCCACCAGCCCACTAACAAGTTACAACCGTCTTGTTCATCTCTCTAACCGGAGAACACCTCACATTTTCCCTCCTAGCCCCTACTCTCTTATCTAATTCCCAAAACCCTAACTGCTCTAGAGCTCATCGAAGTTTAGCAGAGTTAGAGATGGAGGTTGCAAAACACAAATCCAAAAGTAGATAAAATCATGTGATTTCTCCCTTAAAATTGTGCATGTGATGTATAACATTTCTGAGAGAAGATGCACTTTAGTGTTGCAGGATAAACTGATTAAGATCATATTAGCTGCTTATGTTTTAGATGAACATATACACATGTTTTATGCATGCAGTTTTAAAGAATCAAAAGGAACAACATCCGAAATTTGTGTTGTTTTGAAAATATGCACATGACGTGGTGGCTTTGAGAATGTATTGACCCCTTGGACTACAAGCAAGAAACACCAAAAACAAGCAAAACTAAGTTTTGTATGTCTCTTATTATCAATATTTCTGTTTTCGAAGACCGAGGAGGAAAGAGAGACCATACTAAGTTTGTATTAAAGACACATGCTAGTAGCAGGACATAAGGATATACAGAGCTCTCGAACAAGCAACTAAAGGAAAAATAAACTTAAGAGATTACTCAGCAAATTAATGTTCAATTTCTGCCTAAATAACACATGCCTGCAGCACAAGATTAGTTCCATCCAATTCTTAGTTCAGCTGCATGTGCCCCGTATCAACAACAGGCAAGAATAGAATTGTAGTTAAAACCAGCTGAATGCTCCAAAGATTTACACAACAAAGATTGGAAGTGTAATTCTTTCATCGGTTCTATGAAATAATCTGGATGAAACAGTAACTTGAAAAGAACATGTCAAGGTTTTCGTATTAGAAGGGATGGTGAGCACTTGCTTCTTATCAAAGGTGCAGAGTTGATATTGTTAAACATAGAAGTGTGTAATATATTAGTAAGAGATCATCTATATTTAAAGCTATATTTTCTAATTATTGTTGGTCATACTTGTAACCTTACATATATATACGTAACCTTTCATATATGCGTAACCTTCTATATATGTGATTATCTTTATATATAAGTGGTCATGACTTATAGATGTCATCTAGCGTCAATTACATTAACATGGTATCAGAGCTAGTATTTTTTCTCTAAATCAATATTGACATCATCTTCTACCTCCTCCTTCACCACCTCCGCCTCCACTTCCAGCCTCTCCTCTGCTACTATCTTTGTCCCTATATCAATTCATCATACCGTCACCATCCGATTCAATAAAACAAACTATACATTATGGCGCACCCAACTTCTTTCGTATCTACGGAGTATAAAGCTTATGGGCTTCATCGATGGATCCACGGTCGCGCCTCTCTAGCAGATTCCTTCATCGACTGCTAATGGTACCGAGCTCGTGTCTAACCTAGAATATTGCCTGTGGTATGATAAAGATCAACAACTACTAAGTGGTCTTCTCTCGTCGATAACTGAAGACATACTTTAGGACGTGGTGTTTGCCGCCACATCCAAAGAAGCCTAGGACACTCTTCGACGCATGTTCTCCTTCGCCATATGTGCGTGCGTTGTCCAAGTGTGTGGCTCCCTTGCTATAACCAAGAAGCGTGACCTCTCTGCTACCGATTACTTATGCAAGATCAAGAGTCTGGCCTCCGAGCTGGCTGTGGCTGATGCTCCTCTTCGTGATGATAAGATCATTGCCTATTTCCTAGTGGGTCTTCCCCCAGATTACGATCCGTTCATCACATCTATGACGACAAAGAGTGAGTCTCTCACGCTCGACGATGTCTACTCACATCTGCTAGCATTTGAGACATGCCAACTATAATACTAGGCGGAGACTCGCCTCAATATTGGCGTGTCAGCCAACTTTATCAGTCGAGGTAGATAGCAACGGGGCCGTGGCCGTGACAGTCCCCCTAGCCACACCCGAGGCTGTGGCCATGGCGGTCCTCCGCCCTAGGGACATGGACGCGGCGTCCCTCCCTGTCAGATCTATGGTCATACAGGTCACACTGCCATCAAATATTGGCATCATATGAATAAGTCTTACTAGGAGGAACAACCCTATGCTGTGGTGACTACTACTTCATCCTACAAGGTCGACACCAACTGATACACTGACACGAAGGCTACCGATCATATAACCAATGATTTGGATCACCTAGCCTTGCGTGAACAATATCATGGTGGAGAAACGGTTCAAGTTGGCAACGGGGCAGGTTTGCAAATTATGCATATTGGTTTTTGTTCTCTAAATACTGTTACACGTCCTATTGACTTACATAATGTTCTCCACATATCTGATATATCTAAACACCTCCTTTCAGTTCATAAACTATCACGTGACAATAATATATTTTTTAAATTTCATCCCTATCATTTTCTTGTAAAAGACCAAGCAACGAAACAAGTGCTCCTAGAAGAAAAGTGTGAATCCAGCCTCTATCCCATAAAGCCGTCCGATGTTAAATTCTTCAAACAAGTACTTGTCAGTGTCAAGGCATCCACAAATCAGTGGTATGCTCGTCTTGGCCACCCCTCTACTCCAATCGTGCGGTCTATTTTGAGTTTGAATAATCTCCCATATATCAAGGAGTCGAGTCCTTCAGTTTGTCATGCCTGTCAATTAGGCAAGAGTCATCAACTCTCCTATACTCATGCCATTTATCGTTCTACATCGCCTCTTGAACTTGTTTTTTCAGATGTGTGGGGCCCTGTCCCCAAGTCTATTGGTAAATACAAATACTACATAAGCTTTATCGATGATTTTAGTAAATTTACGTGGATATATTTGATGCATGACCGCACTGAGGCTCAACGCATTTTTTTGTAATTTTAAGCACATGTAGAATGTCTCCTTGATACTAAAATTAAATGTGTCCAATCTGATTGGGGCGGGGAGTACCAAAAACTTCATACTCAATTTTTTTGATCCCTTGACATAGCCCATCGTGTTTCTTGCCCACATACTCACTAACAAAATGGATCGATTGAACATAAGCATCATCATATAGTTAAAGCTAGTCTCGCTCTACTAGCTCATGCCTCCATACCGATTAAATTTTAGGATGAGGCCTCTCTCACAGCTACTTATCTCATCAATAGATTGCCTACTCGAGTCCTTGATAATCTGTGCTCTCTAGAACGCTTCCTCAAAACTCCATCGAATTATTCCATGGTCCGTATATTTGGTTGCGCATGTTGGCTCAATTTGCGACCCTATAACCAGCACAAACTTTCCTTTCGATCCAAAGTCTACATGTTTTTAGGATATAGTGGTCTTCATAAGGGATACAAATGTCTCGATATGGATTCCGGACGCGTGTATGTGTCCCGTGACGTTATATTTGATGAAACAATTTTTCCTTTCTCCACTTATCCTTCATCCAACGTTGCATCTAATCAGGACAGTGGCAGTTTTAATTTGAATAATTATGATATGCATATGTTTTCTATTAACCCTATAAATGCTGCCCTTCAGCATGCAACAGATCCTGAGATGCCTAAAACCTCATCAGGATTGGCGCCGACATTCCCTGCGCCCGCTTCTTTACCCGAGGCAGGCGCTCCGCATGTAGCGCCTGACGCTAACCTGCCTACATCGGAGTCTTTGCCTGCCTCTCCCGTGTCTCCTACGGTAAGCACAGAGGCTACGGCTAGGCTATCATTTGCCGGTCATCATCACCAGCATCGTGATAAACTTCGTCACTGAGCGTCCGGCCTGAGGCTGTGCACCACTCAGAGGTTCCTGCACCGGATCCTCCTACCTACAAATACAGGACCCGCTTAAGCCACAATATCAAGAAGCCCAAGGTTCGTACCGATGGCATGGTTACTTATTCTGCCATACGAACTTTAGATGCAGAGCCTACATCGCATGTTACTGTTATGGCACATCCTCTTTAGAGGTCAACAATGAATGATGAATTTTAAGCCCTTATCAAGAACAAGATTTGGCATCTTGTTCTTCCATGTGCTAACCTTAATGTCATTAATTGTAAGTAGATTTTCAAACTGAAGTACAAAGCTGATGGTTCCGTTGATCGCTATAAAGCACGATTGGTCGCCAAGGGCTTCAAGCAGCAGCATGGAGTTGATTATGATGATACATTCAGCCCGGTAGTGAAACTTACCACTATTCGAGTCTTATTGTCTCTTGCAGTCCTCGTGGTTGGTTTCTTCGATAGATTAATATTCAAAATACATTCTTACATGGCCATCTTTAAGAGGACGTGTATATGAAACAACCACCTGGTTTTATTGACTCGGCTCATCCTGCTTATCTTTATAAGTTGGACAAGTCATTATATGGTCTCAAACAGGCCCCACGTGCCTGCTTTTCTCGTCTTAGTAACAAACTATTATAACTAGGGTTTCAGGCTTTTAAGGTTGATGTTTCTCTTTTCATGTTTAATAGAGGTGACATTCAGATGTATATTCTCATCTATGTGGATGATATTATTATTATGAGCTCTTTGTCATCAGCTACGGATCATCTACTCATTTAACTTGAAGCTGAGTTTGCCGTGAATAATCTTGACACTCTTGGATATTTTCATGGCATTGAAGTATATCATACTTCTACTGTCCTCATATTGACACAACACAAATTCATCTAAGATTTGCTGCAACGCATAAATATGGTCTCCTCTAATAGTGTTTCGACACTTATGCTTCCCAATAACAAGTTACTCTTAAAGAGTGGTGACCCTCTCTCAGTTGAAGATACTGCACGCTATCGCAATGTTGTTGGGGCTCTCAAATATTTGTCTTTCAGTCGCCCCGATATCTCCTTCTCTGTCAACCGGATATGCCAATTTCTATCAGCACCAACGACAGCTCATTGGGCGGCAGTAAAACGTATACTGCGTTATTTTTATTCCATGTCGGATATGGGGCTATGCATCATTAAATCTGGGTCTTTATTGCTAAGTGTGTTCTCTGATGCTGATTGGACTGGGAACCCAGATCTTCGACACAGTACAGGTGGCTATGCTATTTTCTTTGATGGCAATCTTATTTCTTGGAACTTTCACAAACAACCAATTGTTTCTCGCTCGAACACAGAGGTTGAATACAAGGCCATCGTCAATACTACCGTTGAAGTAATATAGATACAAGTGTTGCTAAGAGAATTTAGGATTTCTTAGCTTCGGCCACCGTCCCTATGGTGTGACAACATTGGTGTCACTTATCTCTCTGCCAATTCTATATTTCATCGTCGCACGAAGCATGTCGAGGTTGATTACCATTTTGTTCGTGAACATGTTGTCTCTTGCCAACTCGACGTTCGCTTCATCTCATCTAAGGACCAGGTGGCCGACATCATGACTAAGTCACTCTCAGTTACTCCCCACTGTAATTTACAACGCAATCTAAACTTAGTCTACCTCCATCCAGATTAAGGGGTGTTAAACATAAAAGTGTATAATTTATATTTAGTAAAAGATTATCTATATTTAAAGCTGTGTCTCTTGATTGTTATTGATCACGCTTGTAACCTTTTATATATACGTAATCTTCTATGTATGTGATCCTCTATATATACGAGTGGTCATGATCCATAGAGGTCATCTAGCGCCAATTACATTAACACGTGTTAAGGTGAAAATATATTTGTAGGGACATATTGGCTTATGTAAAGTGTGAAACTTATGTAAATACTCACCTAATCAATAGCATTGTCGTAGGAGTACTGAACTCATCGTTGCCACCAGTAATACTGAACGCCGATCACAGATCATCATCATGGTTCTTCTCATCAAGATTAAGAGCTTCAGTGATGCCATCCAAGAGCACAATGGCCCAAGGAGTTTAAAGGCTCGAATGCAATCCAGCAGCAATAGTGCAGACCATTACCTCTTCATGGAACAAAGTAAATCCCTAATTAAATAGTATCCACAGGAGTACACCATGTATCAGTTTGAGCTCGTAAGCTTCTGAATTCTGACCACCCGTGCAACAGCCGCCCATAGATCCTCGCGTCTCCACTGCATGGGCCCATGCCCAGATAACATCGGAGAGGGACGGTACGGTAGAAAGATGTGCGGTGGGTCGCCATAGAAGCCACAAGCGGCCGCAGCTTGGCTCCTTGGCGGTTGGGGGAAACCAGACGGCGGCGTCAGGGTAAAAACTTGGCGCAGGGGATGGAGGTGGCGTCTCGCTTGTGTCTGGCATTGGAGCAGAGCACCGCTGCCTTTGCGCCTTGAACACAAGGGATCAGCATGCTTACAGGATGCAGGAGAGAATAGCTGTAGTAGTTGCACCAGCATGGCCCGTCTGGCGATGCCTTTTTCTTCTTCTTCTTCTTTTTGTAGGGACGCCGATTGTTTTAGTTTGATTGACTGGTGGATTACTGCCAAAGGAGGAAGGTAGTTTTAACTCGGCTTTACCGCCGTCACTACATTCTTTTTATTTTAAGTAGTATAGATTGTGAAATTTAGAATGAACCAGCAACTGCTAACTTATTACCGCTTGGATCTTTGGCTTTAATCCGAACCAATATAATTATGTACTATAGTAGTACATAGGTAATCATAGCGGTAGGCTAAAATGACCGAGACCAAAAAAACGGAACTAATTGATTAAGATCGAGATTGAATCGGTCAGCAAGCCTAGATGGCCAAATTTAGTTTGCTCAATTCGCTGCTCGGTTAACCAAATAAGTAAATTTTATAAAACCAGCTACATGTTTTTTTCCATGTGGTCATAGACACTTTTAATCATCGTAGCCATAAAAAATTATACATTTTTATTTCATTATACTATCAAGTTAATTATATATATATAATGTGTACAGTGACTATGAATCCCTCGATCGTATACAAGGGGGTCGGGTCTATATATATACAGCCTATGCCAGCGGTCTGTCTAACACCCTCGTAGTCGCAGCAGGAGGGGAACGGACGCGACCGAAAACTAGTGAACAAAGGCGTGGACAGGCCTTTGATCATTATATCGGTAAACTGATGTGCCGATGGTACATGGAGCATCCGAACCTGTCATAATGCAACCTTGTTACGGACAAAATGGATATCGATCTCGATGTGCTTGGTGCGTCGGTGATGGACCGGGTTGGCGGTCATGTAGACGGTACTGACATTGTCGCAGTAGACGACGGTCGTGGTGGAGAGGGGTGCACGGAGCTCCTGGAGAAGCTGGCGAAGCCAGCAGCACTCGGCGACGGCGTGGACAATGGCGCGGTACTCGGCTTCAGCGCTGGAGCGGGACACTGTAGTCTGATGTTTTGAGGACCAGGATACGAGAGTGTCACGGAAGTAAACGCAGTAGCCGGACGTAGAGCGTCGAGAGTCGGGGCAGCCTACCCAGTCCGCGTCGGAGTACGCGGTGAGGGAGTCGATAGGGCTAGAGCTGAGATGCAGCCCGCTAGAAAGGGTGCCCTTCACGTAGCATAGGATGCGCTTGAGCAGCATGAGGTGAGGTTCGCGCGGAGCGTGCATGAAGAGGCACACTTGCTGAAAAGCGTACGTGAGGTCGGGTCGGGTGAGTGTGAGGTATTGGAGAGCCCCGGCAAGACTCCGATAGTGAGAAGGATCAACAACGAGGGCGCTATCGGCGGCGGAGAGTTTGGCTCGAGTATCGACTGGGGTGGCCATAGGGTGACAGTTGGCCATGCCCGCACGCTGGAGGAGGTCGATGGCGTACTGGCGTTGGGAAAGGAAGAGCCCGTGGATGGAACGGGTTACGACGATGCTAAGAAAATGGTGGAGAGGACCAAAATCGGTCATGGCGAACTCAGAGTAGAGTCCGGCCATGATCAGGTCGAGGAGAGATGTCGAAGACGCTGTGAGGACAACGTCATCGACATAGAGAAGTAGATAGGCAGTGATGGAGCCGATATGAAAAGTGAACAGAGAACTATCGGATGCAGAGGCCATGAAGCCGATGTGCCGAAGAAAGGCAGCAAAGCGCTGGTACCAAGCACAAGAGGCTTGTTTGAGGCCGTAGAGAGAGCGTTGAAGGAGACAGATGTCGTCGGGACGAGAAGGGTCGACGAAGCCTGGGGGCTGCTGGCAGTAGACTGTTTTCGTCAGGTGGCCGTGAAGAAAGGCGTTCTTCACGTCTAGTTGATGGATCGGCCAGGAGCGAGAGGCAGCCAAGGTGAGAACGACTCGGATGGTGGCGGGTTTGACAATGGGACTAAAGGTCTCGTTGTAGTCGACACCGGGTCGTTGGGAGAAACCCCGGACTACCCAGCGAACCTTGTAACGGGCAAGGGAGCCATCGGCGTGGAATTTGTGTTTGAAAATTCACTTACCGGTCACAATGTTGGCGCTGGGAGGTCGGAGAACGAGGCGCCAGGTCCCGTTGTCCATTAGGGCCTTGTACTCATCGACCATGGCCGCGCGCCACTGATGGTCGGCTAGGGCTGAGCGAGAAGTCGCCGAGATGAGCGAGATAGAGCTGTTGATGGCGGAGAGACCATAGCGCGGAGTGAGGCGGAGAGACCCGATCTGGGAGCGGGTGACCATGTGAGAGGTGGAGGGAACTGGAGCCGATGGGGATGCAGGAGTAATGGGAAGAACTGGTCGGGTGGGGGCATCATCGGCTCCGAGTCGGCGACTGTAGACAAGAGGAAAAGAAGGAATTAGATCGGCCTGAGCCGATGAGGTCGGGTGGACCGAGTATTCCGATCAGTCCGATAGAGATGGATCAGCCGATAGGGTGGGGGGAGCCGATGGAGAGTGAGGAGCCGATGGAAGTGGGGTGTCCGATGGAGAGGGAACGGTATCGGCTGAAGGATAAATAGGATCCGTATCGGCCGATGGAGGTGGGTCCGATGTTGGGGACATCGGACCGAGTAGTGGTGGGATATGTGATGGGTAAATCTTCAGCAGCGACCGATCAAGGATGTGAGAAGCCGATAGGAAGTAGGCCGGCCAGCCGATGAAGAGTGGTTGGCCGATGGGGAGTAGGTAGCGGAGTAGGTGAGGAGTGGTCAGCCGATGAGGAGTGGTTGGCCGATGGGGAGTAGACAACAGAGTAGGTGAGGATAGAGTGGGTTGAGTCATGGACATGCGAGGATTTACGTCCGTGAAGAGAAGATTCACGTCTGTAGACTCGTGGAGGCCAAGGAGTGGGGCAGATGCAAAAAAGGCAGGGAAGTGGCCGGACGCGAAGAGAATATGTTCGCGTCCGGGAGGCAGGGATTCGTGTCCGTGGACACGTGGACACGTTGGACTGGCTCGGACGTGAGGGGAGAAGGTTTGCTTCCGAGAGCCGTTGAGCGTGTCGGAAAGGGCAAGAACCGAGGGAGTTTTCCAGCCGATGGAGGGCTGGACAAGTCCAGCTGATGGAGACTACGAGCGCGGAGGTGCGCCAACGTCAGAGAAGGAGAGATGCACGAAACAAGAGGAAGAGTGGAGACGGGTGCGAGACGGGACGAGGAGGCAGATCGAGACCGTCGCCTGGTCGCGCGGAGGTGGGACGAATAAAAGAAGGTGATTGCGGAAGAGACGGGGAGAAGAAGAAATAGAGACGAGAGAGTGAGGAGAGTACCGGGAAGAGAATCGGCGACGAGAAGGAAAGGGTCGGCTCGCTGGAGGAAGAAGCTAGCGCGTCGGGATGTATAGACTCGCTCTAATACTATATAGAATGTGTACAGTGACTATGAATCTCTCCGAGCGTATAAAGGGGGTCGGGTCTATATATATACAGCCCAGGACAGTGGTATATCTAACAATATGGTTTTATAAAATTTAGATCGTATGATTTTATAGAATATAGTCTAACCGAATTGACTAATAGGCTAAAATACAAGCCTAATAGACTCAATACACATAATTAGAGAGTATTTCCCATCTCCCGCCGGGCTGGCACAGCCAGCCATCGCCTCTGAGGGCAACCATCGAGGCTCGCACTGCTGCCGCTGCATTTCACTGAGGCCAATGGGTGCTGTCTCACGTCCACTCCCATCGTTGTTGTCTCTTAACGTCTCAAATTTTAAAAATATCCTTTTGCATATCCTAAAACGGAAATGACTGAAACCGAATATCTCGGCCTTTATTATTTTGCATTTACTTTGGTCTAGTAGATGACCGGAATTTCTCAAAAGACCAAAGACCGAGACTAAATGGCTCGGTTTGGTCGAATGGCCACCCTAAGGTAATCATATCTTCTCCTTTCTTTTTTTCAACCATTTTTCTTCTTTCTTACAACCACTAAATAATTTTACCTAAAAAACAAGGACTAAATAACACAAATATGACTTGCAGATGCGTGCCCTCCTGTGCGTGAAAATAGCGGCGTATATGCGTTCTATGTAATCGAGAGAACAAAAGAACAAAATTATATATATAGACGACCGACATACGCAGAGGTGTATATGCACTTGAATAATTAGATGGTCATCGGCAGTGAGGCAAAGTATGCAGACTGCAGAGGCACATCAGGGGAGTTATTAGGCACCTAACTCAAATTGACCTGTGTCCTCTGCATGTGAGCTATGCTAACCATGTTCAAGGACTGCAGTTGGAAGCTGCATGTTAGTACCAGCCATCGCTATTTGTCACCTGTCATACAATAAGCACTTGCAACTATGAAGCATTAATTCGCGGTCGGCAGTTTAAGCCATCGATTTAGGCATTTGGCAGGTTTTCATATAATTCGTTGTAATTCTAAATTTCTAATCAGACTGGAAGAAATTGCATGTTTGAAAGAAGGCATACGTTTCTAATTTGCAGATTCATGCTATCCAACATACGGTATTTTTAGATAGCGAGAATTTGGGCAAAGATAAAGCTAGATAATTAAAAGAAGAAGAAGTGATTAAGAAACGACAAACAGCTAGCAGCTAACGAGCATATGCTTTTGTTTCTTCTTCAGAAAACTGATGGGCAATGTCAGACTACAGTATAGGATGGGGACAATCTAATCCCTTGCTTGGATGCCGGGGCCTGTGGGACTGGGACTATGACAATGGGTAACAGTACAATATACTACAGCTAAAATTTGAGGTTAAATTCAGCTTAAAAATTAAACCTTGCGATGTAAGCTTATAACTCAAAAGAAAACTTATGACTCACCATTTTGTCATACATTCAACTCAACGAAAACTTATGACTCATCAATTTGTTAGACATTCAACTCAAAATTTCAGTTTTCATCGAAAACAGCGTAATCATTTTTTTGGAAAGTCCAAAGCGATATAGTCGAGATGGGAAGCTTTCAGTTTGATGGCGAACACAAATTCCCCATTTGACAGTTACAAATCGGTTTTAATTAATTATTTCGTGGTAATTTGGTAAATAACCAGCCGCTAGCTTCTAGAAATGCATAGTGTTTGTTTCAGGGAGAAAAGGTTGGCCCTTTCTTCCGGGGTTCAGTTCTTCTTCAGACTAAACGATGCAGCAGCTTTAATAATGCTTGGAACAAGCAACAGCAAGAAAGGGAAATCCATCCATTAAAAATGACATTGCAACGAACGTGGCCTACTTCCATTCAGACCCTCTCAAGATTCTTCTAATACATCATTTGCAGGAGCGTATAATTCAATTCTGCCAATTGGAGGATACATTCTTATTTTTTTTGTACTAGATTATATAACGGTATAAGTAACCATGCCGTAAGATATGATTAGTTCTATGCAGAATACCATTTTGCAGAAATGGTCTCGAATGACTGCAGGTTATAAAATTGAAACACCTCAATTGGAGCTGAAAAATTAATAAGGAAAATATAAATTATGCAATCTGCAGTCAGCTAAACCAACTAGCAGTATGATTAGATGCATATCCAGTGTTATAAAAAAAAAACTCTTTCTACAGCAATTCAGAGAAGTTGTCCAAGGAACTTTGGAGATCATTATCTTGAAAAAGAAATAAACTTTGGAGATAACATTGTAATCCTTCCATTTTAAAATATAAAACGCATTTTATTTTATTATGATAATGTTTTGACCAACAGTTACTCTACTAGAATATAATTTTTTGACACAAAATTAATATTATTAGATTTTTATTCGAAATTATTTTCTTATAAATATACTTTTATATTACATAAGTGATATATTAATATATTAATAATTGGTCAAAGTCTTATCTTAATAAAATAAAATATGTTTATATTTTGAAATGGAAAGAGTAGTATAGATGTCTAGAGCAGCAGAGCTAAAAAAGAGGAGCTTAAGAAAGATAAAAAGGAAGAAAAGTTTTGGATGGATTTGCAAGTTGTAGCAAGAAAGAAGAGTTTGTGCCTTTGTGGCGAGGAGGCTTCAAATCCCATCAACCCCCGGAAATTTGTTACCTGTTTATTTACCACTGCAACAGTGCCATTGCCCTGCCAATTTCAGTATCTGCTTCGCGGCATCAACGGCATGCTCTTCTCCATCCTCCTCGTCGCCGGCGATCTACCTCGCCGGCCTGCCTCCGCTGAGATCGAGGTAACCATCCACTGCAACCCCTTTCCCTTTCCCCGGCCTAAAGATTCGTTTTTTTCGATCTCGCACCCCCTGAACTCGCCTAATTCGCTGGCGTTTCGTGAGGTGGCGGGGAAAAAAAACCTCCGTTTAATCCTTTCCAATTCGGGGTGGATGCAGCAGCGATGATGCGTTGCGGCGTCAGGAAGGGCGGCTTGATTCCGCGCTCGAGTATCTACTGTTTTTCATAGATAGATAAGATCTCCGCTTCTGCCACAGCAGCGAGCGAGATGCCATCCCTGCAGCTACTGCAGTTGACGGAGCATGGACGAGGACTCTTGGCATCAAGGAGGTAAGTGCATAATTTCTTCTTGATCATCCTTGCCCTGGAACCTGGGATTTCCTTTTCCCCTTTGCTTCTAAGAAAAAAACATTCTTGTTTGGGAACAGGAAAACTCTCGCGGTTGTTTCTGGTGCGCTTCTTGCCGGAGGAGCTTTGGCGTATGCACGCTTAAGCCAAGGCCAACGGAGAAGGCGTTCAGAAGAGAATTATGGTGATGATGCCAGTGCATTGACAAGGAATGGAGACAGGACGGGTCAAAATGGTGTGGATGGTAGATTGGCCGGAACAAAGCGGAGGAAAGGTAGCCTGAGATCTTTGCATTTCCTTGCTGCCATCCTACTGAAGAAGATTGGACCAAATGGCACTCGATACCTTATTGGCTTGATGTTAACAGCGGTAATTTCTGCCATTCCATGCCGCTGCTGCACTCATTCTACTTTTTTTTTAGTTTTTGTGAAAAGTTCATGCCAGTAGTTCCCACGAAGTAATTTCAAGCACTGAACAGTTGTATTATACACAGAGGAAACACATCACTTTTCTCATCGGTGAGCAGTAAAAGGATTTTGTGACCATCTGAACTAAGTTCTGCTCCCACAACCATAAAAAAGGCAGCATACTGACTGAATCTCAGAACTCTAGTACTTACTCTGTTTTGTAAAACAGATAATTTCATGGTGTATAACAATAGTCTGAAAGTGATTGATTTTATTTTGCAACTCTGCAAGTCAGCTCATACTGTTTCATATGTTTCAATGGCAAAAAATTGAAATGCCTAGACTTATGCTTGTGATTCATTTAGTAAAATGGTCTTACCATTGCATGGACCTTTGTTTCTTTACCATTATAGTAATAATACTGGATGCTCAAATGTTATAAATAGCTTTATTAACTAAACAATAATATAAAACATTATTGTCAGCATTATAACAATTTATTTTTGCAGGTGTTGCGCACTGCTGTGGGGCATAGACTAGCAAGAGTCCAAGGCTACTTGTTTAGGGCAGCATTTCTTCGGCGTGTTCCAACCTTTACACGCCTAATCATTGAAAATCTAATCTTATGCTTTCTTCAATCCACTGTATACCAGACCTCAAAATACTTAACGGGGTCTTTGAGTCTGCGTTTCAAGAAAATTTTGACAGATCTTGTCCATGCTGATTATTTTCAGGTACATTTTCTATCAATTTTGTTTTTACTTCTCATAATCCCATTTCACACATATCTCACTTGTGTTCATCCCCTGTAATATCCTAAGAGTACTTTCCAAGCTTCTGTCTATCAATGAAACTATTTTAGTTGGTATCCTTGGGAGGACTGTGTTGTACATACTAAACTAGTGAGTAGTGACCGTTGTGGCAAAGATAGCAGCTCACAGAACAAGAGTTTTTATCCAAAGCGTAGCACAGCTTGCTATAGAACATAAATAAAAAAAAATCCTACAAGTACAGAGAACTTGGGGTTCACCAGACTAGATTTATGTGCCAACCATTACTAAATAGGAATGTGTAATTTCATTCAACAAATTCAATCAATCCATAGTTGATAGCCAAAGGCGTATTATTAATACTTGGGCTAATATCATTAACCGTGCTAACCTTGGTATGGAAGTAATGTACGAACATAGTGCTCACAACTTCCTGCTATGTTTATTTATGCAAGGAAAACATTTCTGGCAACAGGCACTTGTTTGACTGAGAGGTTCAAACACATGTAACTCCATTCCCTGGACACGTTTCTACTACACCACTAATGTGTTTCTGAGAACTGTTTAAAGTATTGACTCCCCAAACCGAAAAGTTGATTAATACATTTCTTATATCCCACCGAGAAAATTGATTTTACCGGTTTTCGTCTGAGGTTATCTTCCCTAGATTGTTGAAGAAATAACTTTCTATTTGTTCTAGCTGGTTTTGATATTGGACTATCATATTTCTCCTCTGTTTGTGTTTTTCCTATGCTATTGAATTTTGTAACATATTGTAGATCTGTTACTAGTAATTACATTGTCTTCTCATAATTCAGATTGTGAAGTTTCTTCATTTTTATATTTATGTGGTTTCAGATCAGATTAATTTATTTTTTGTTAATTATCATGGAATTACAGTTGACTAACTTGTGTATGCATCTTTTAGGAAGAAACTAACCCATTTTTGGATAATTGACTTAATGCCTTTTGTTATGAAATACAACCTTAATAAGGTATCTCACTGCGTTTTTGCTGTATGTCAGAATATGGTTTACTACAAAATTTCACATGTGGATCATCGAATTTCAAACCCAGAGCAAAGGATTGCTAGTGATATTCCAAAGTTCTGTTCTGAACTAAGTGAACTTGTACAGGATGATCTAGCTGCAGTCGCAGAAGGATTAATATACACCTGGCGTCTCTGTTCTTATGCAAGTCCAAAATACATGGTCTGGATTGTGGTAATTTTCTAATTGAGAAGCTTGATTGGAATTTCGTCTGGTAATGATACATTAACACCCTTTAACCATGGGGATTAGTGATAAAATTATGTGACACCCCTCTTCTTTTCACTGTTTCTGCAATGTAGATGGCCACTACTTTTTCACCTTGTTATCTTTATTAGATATTATTAAAAACTAAATGCTTTTCAGGCATATATACTAGTTGCGGGTGGAGCAATTAGAAATTTCTCCCCTGCTTTCGGAAAGCTGAAATCCATGGAACAGCAACTAGAAGGAGATTATCGTCAACTTCATTCACGATTAAGAACTCATGCTGAGAGTGTGGCATTTTATGGTGGTGAGAACAGAGAAGCATATTATATTATGCAGCGGTTCAAGGCTCTTATTAGGCACCTTAATCGTGTGCTCCATGAAAATTGGTGGTTCGGCATGATTCAAGATTTCTTTCTGAAGTATTTTGGTGCAACTGTAGCAGTTGTCCTCATTATTGAACCTTTCTTCTCTGGCCACCTCAGACCTGATTCAACTACACTAGGAAGGGCTGAAATGTTAAGTAATCTTCGATACCACACAAGCGTGATCATATCACTATTTCAGTCTCTTGGAATCCTATCTATAAGCACAAGACGTTTAAATATTCTAAGGTAAAGTCATATCTTCTGCACACTATTGATAACATCTTATAGGTTCAGTTCTGTCATTGCAGGCAGTATTTTGCTTGCAGAAATTAGTGGGCAGGTGCTGTGCGTGGTCTTCCAATCCAATTATCTCAATCTGTTTTAATGTTTTGTGTAAATGCATTTTACCAATTGGCAATTCTTACACTGCTAACCAAATACCTATTTGTTGCAATGATTTCAAATAAACATTTAAGTTCCAAACTTGATAAATTGTATATGTTTATAAAGCATGTACTCACTCCGTCCTAAAACATAAGAACCTAGTATTAGATTAGACACAATCTAATACTACGAATCTAGACAAACATGTCTAATCCGATACTAGGTTTTTATATTTTGGGACAGAAGGACTATATAATTTACAACTGCATCAATGCAGGAATAATCTTATTAAAAGCTGTATGCTCAAATGATCTAGTTATCTAGTGAAGATTCTACCAACAAAAGAGGTGGTGGTGGGATGGCAGAGCACCACCACCACTAGGTTCTTTTATGCTGGAGAAATCATTTGTCACAAACCATACAAATCATAAACCAATCAGCATTTTTCATGAAGAGCATTTCACTTATTGGTCGTTGTTCCAACTTCCAAGTGTAACTCATAATATGTGTTTGTGTGTATTATTTTGTTGGAATATAGGTAGCTATGTTTCCTCTTCCTTATATATTTTACATATCTTTTTTCCTTTTAATATTTCATTGTTCTATTGAAATCATTCAATTTCAAGGTTCAAGAAGGCGCTAGGCGCTAGTCTGGTGTCTGGGTGGCACCTAGCGCCTAATTTGCACCTAGGCGGTGCCTAGTGGGTGCTTAAGTCAGACCAGCTAACCAAATCTAAGAAATTAGCATGCTTATTACATAATAATTAGACTATATAACTCCAAAACTGCAACAAAACACCACCCAAGGTAGTTCAGCCACCTACTGCATCATCTAATGCCTAATCGTGGCAGCTAGCTGGTGCCTAGTGCCTAATGGGTGCCTAGGCAGCACCTAGAGCCAACTTTTAGAACACTGGCAATTTGTGACATGTTATGCTGTTCATGGGGCAAACATAATGGTGACCTTTACCGCAATGGGATGCAGTTTCTGTTCCAGCATGATTGTAACGCAAATGAATTTCCACTGTATTTTTTCAGTGGCTATGCAGACCGCATTCGTGAGTTACTGGATGTTTCACGCGAATTGTCTGGGGTTCGTGATAGATCGTTAAATCATAATTCCTCTGCTGGGAATTATATCAGTGAAGCAAACCATATAGAATTTTCAGGTGTTAAGGTAATAACCGCATAAATTGAAGGAGGATCATAGTTGCTATCTACTTCCAAAGTTCTCATATCAGGTCCTTGCAGGTGGTGACGCCTGCTAACAATGTCCTGGTTGATGATTTAACTCTCCGAGTAGAAAGGGGTTCTAATCTTTTGATCACTGGTAATCCTCTCCTATCAAAAGAATTTGGACTTGCGACTTTAACTTTTGTGATGCAAGCTGCACTGAACATTGAGCTGATTGAAATTTTACCTCCCAAACAGGAGAAGATATGGGAATATATGTACCACTTCATGTATATTCCCTTTATATTTTGTAGAGTGTCCTAAATCGTCTGCTGTTATTTGATTACTGATTACATGGTTATGAAATAGTATATGTCATGAGATGGAAGTTGCTACTTCTACATGTCTAGCCTCTCTTGATACCACTATGCAATTGTGAACTGTTCCGATAATTGCCTGATCCTTGCCTCCCAACACATCAAATATGTAGTGATCCTGTTACTATTTCCAATTTTATTTTCTGTTTGTCTATTTTTATTATTAATTCACTATCTGCGCTCTTAGGGCATAAACACTAGTTTGAAGATTGTAGGTTCTACGGTAGTAACTTGAAGATTGTAGGTTCTACGGTAGTAACTAAAAAATCTTGCTGATGTCAGAAATTTGCTGAAAGAAGACCGGTTTTTTTTAATAGTGAACCAAAGGTTAACTACAGCACCATATTGCAAGTGATTACATGAAAAAATTGCTGCTGTCTCGAAAGGCACTCATTTGCTAGTCAGATTAGTTACTAGAGGTGCTACTTGAAAACCATTACATGGTGGTTAAGTGCACCTTTTTGAAGGATATGTTCCAAATTTACTGCTTAAAAATTGTTGGGCTATCTTATGATGCATGTTCTGTTACAGATCTTTCAAGGTTGATACATCTTTGCATGATGTAAAAGTTAAAGTTAGTATTCCACTGACTTCTCTTATTGCAGGTCCGAATGGTAGCGGAAAAAGCTCTCTTTTTCGGGTCCTTGGAGGCTTATGGCCATTAGTTTCTGGTCATATTGTCAAACCTGGTGTTGGTTCTGATCTTAATAAGGAAATTTTCTATGTCCCACAAAGGCCATACACAGCTGTTGGCACGCTTCGTGAACAGTTAATTTATCCTCTTACAGCAGATCAGGAGACTGAACCCCTTAGCTATGATGGCATGGTGGACCTTCTAAAGAATGTAATAGGATTCATATTAATACTCTATTGCCATTTATATTATGCTTTATTGATGTGCTACTTTGAGTACAGTAACCTGCTGGATTGTAACCATGCTCCTTTTGCAGGTTGACTTGGAATACTTGCTAGAACGCTATCCTCTTGATAAGGAAGTTAACTGGGGTGATGAGCTGTCCCTTGGTGAGCAACAAAGATTAGGAATGGCAAGATTATTCTACCATAAACCAAAGTTCGCCATCCTTGATGAGTGTACTAGTGCTGTGACAATTGATATGGAAGAACGTTTTTGCAAAAAGGTTCGAGCAATGGGAACATCATGCATAACAATATCTCATCGCCCAGCTTTAGTTGCATTTCACGATATAGTTTTGTCTTTGGATGGTGAAGGAGGGTGGGATGTCCAGCACAGAAGGTTGTAACCCCTGAAATAATTCACTGAATGTTTGCATTCTGAAGTTAATTTGTTGGAAGTTTAATGTTGCTCTTGAGTTTGCAGGGATGACTCATCCTTTTCTACTGAAGAGTCTGACTATACATTATTGGAAACTGATCGTAAATCTGATGCGCTTACTGTTCAAAGGGCATTTATGAGCAGGGCAAAGGTATATGATTCAGGCAAAGTTTTTACTTCATATTCTGTTGTTAATAACTAATATTTTCTGCGCCACTGTTTTATGTGTTTTCCATACTAGAGCAATGCTTCATCAAGGACCAAGGAACATTCTTACACTACAAAGGTTATAGCAACTCCCCCCAGGTTGGAAATAGAACAAACAGTGCAAAGACATAAAGTCCCACATTTACGATGCTTCCCAAGACCTCTGCCTCCCAGAATAGCTGCAATGGTTAAAATTTTGGTATGCTATGTTCTGTTTCGTACTTCACTAGTTTTCTTTCATTGCTATTCCTCAGTAAGTCAATATTCAGTTGCTACAGATATTATTTCTAGGTAATACTAGGTTGCTCCCGTGAGAGCTATTGTACATCTGCAGATGCTAGAAATTAGAGTTTTTTTAGCATACTGATGCAGTATATATACTTATGGAGCTTAAAAGGAAATTCCTTATTTGTCACTGGGAATTTTTGTGGAATCCCTTATTTTCCCCTGATGTTTCACTGGCATGTGGCACGTGGACCCTGGACCCATATAGGGCAAATAAGGGAACAGGTAAACTTTCAGGGGCAAATAAGGAATTTATCTGGAACTTAAAGGAAAAGGTGGAAATATATCTAATGAAGCATTCATCTTATGGAAGCTTACATCTGATGTTAATATGTTATTAAATTCTAATGTTGTTCACTCCTTGCTCTCCAGGTTCCTAAGCTACTTGACAAACAAGGAGGACAATTGCTTGCTGTTGCTCTACTAGTTTTCTCTCGAACTTGGATCTCAGACCGAATTGCTTCACTGAATGGTTGGCTTTGTTTAATATCTTACTACTGTCAGAACTCAGAATATCTGCAAATTAATTTCTTGTCTGATACTTCCCATTTTGTCAGGGACAACTGTTAAGTTTGTCTTGGAGCAGGATAAAGCCGCCTTTATTCGTCTGATTGGTATCAGTGTTCTTCAAAGTGCAGCAAATTCTTTTGTGGCCCCATCTTTGAGGTAAGCTGTGTGTAGCTTCATTTCAGAAATTATTTTGCATTTTTACCATGGAATCCTGAATAATCACTTAATGTTTCAGTTTTAATGAAACACCTGCAGCTTTCTGGTTAACTCTTTATCTAAAATATTATCATCTTCTCTATTCGAGAGCTATTAACCTGTTGTAAAACTGAAATGCTCTTTTGGTGAATGTTTAAATTTCAGTAGATTTATGACTATTTCTCTGTATGTTTGAATTCATGGTTTTAATAATCTGTATTTTCACAGAACCCTTACTGCCGGACTTGCCCTTGGATGGCGAATTCGCCTGACCAATCATTTGCTTCAGTACTACTTGAAAAGAAATGCATTCTACAAGGTACATCCTCTAGCAGAACAAATAGTAATAGTGTTCTGTTTAGTTGGTGCTTGGTGATATTCAGAAGGGACGGCCTTTAAACATTACAAAGGGTTGTCTGTCAGACTTGGTCCCTTCCATGAGGTTTAGACAGTGTGTTTGTCACTTGATGTCTCAACGCTTCTTATGTTGGCACCTTGTTTTAGTTCGGTGTGCAGGGGACCTGGGTTTAGGAATTGCGTATTCAACAGATGAAATACTTTGGGATTTTGACTGAAGCTAAGTTATTCTAGTATATGTTTTCAGGTATTCAACATGTCAGGTAAAAGTATTGATGCAGACCAAAGATTGACACTTGATGTGGATAAGTTGACCACTGACCTTGCTGGCTTGGTTACTGGAATGGTAAAACCACTTGTTGACATTCTTTGGTGAGTTATCCTTTGTATCAAGCATTCATATCTACTTTGTTTCATTTTTTATTAGCATACTAACATTCACTATAATACAAAAAATGCAAACAAATTCACTAGGTTTACATGGAGAATGAAGCTTTTGTCTGGGCGAAGAGGAGTTACTATATTGTATGCGTACATGCTGCTAGGTTTGGGCTTTCTGAGAGCTGTATCCCCAGACTTTGGTCATCTTGCAGGCCAAGAACAAGAACTTGAAGGAACTTTTAGGTTAATACTGCATACTCTCTCTTGTCTTCGCAGACCTGACAGCTTTTCTGATTTTTAGAATTTCCTAGTTTTAACCTGGTGAACTATGTACAAGGTTCATGCACTCGAGACTGCGTACACACGCTGAATCAATTGCTTTCTTTGGTGGTGGATCAAGAGAAAAAGCAGTAAGTTCCTTCACACTAAATTCAAAATGCTTCAATTTTTTTATGCCCACTTGCCAGCCATTAGTATCTGTTCTCTGTCGTCTGGGTCTTTTCTGCACTATTTTGTTAGATGAGATTAACTATATCTCTTCTGCTAATGATTTTGTTCTCATATCAGATGGTTGAGGCTAAATTCATGAAACTGCTTAACCACTCAAAGATTCTGTTGAGAAAACGGTGGCTTTATGGTATCGTTGATGATTTTGTAACAAAGCAACTCCCTCACAATGTAACATGGGGTCTTAGTTTGTTATATGCTCTGGAGCACAAGGGTGACAGAGCTTTGACTTCAACTCAAGGTGAATAATCATCAAAACTCTTCTGCTGTCAAAACTACATTATTTCATCTTGAACTATACAAAATATTTTACTTTCATTATGTGCAACAGGAGAGTTGGCACATGCTCTGCGGTTCTTGGCATCTGTGGTGTCACAAAGCTTCATAGCCTTTGGTGACATTCTTGAGTTACATAAAAAGTTCCTTGAACTTTCTGGTGGAATAAACCGGATATTTGAGCTTGAGGAGCTTCTTCGCGTAGGTCAAAGGGGTAAGTTTCAGATGACTGACTTCATTAAATTTTTCTTTAACTTCTTGGCGAAAGCATTTTTTTCCAGTACTTCATACAAAGTAGGGTAGCAGTGATCATGCACTGCAGTAGTAGAGTTACAACCTTATGAGTTACGAAGCAATAGGTAATCTTCTAGTGCATCTATTCTATGGTATGCCCCTGTTTGCTTTAAAAACCTATTACCTTCTCCTATGACATGGCTTTCTTGAAGATTCTATGAGGGCTTTGAAACAACCCATCTGATTGGGTTGAATGATAATGTTATGTTCATATTGTTCTCAATCAACTGATAATATGCTCATTTTTAAAGTTTTCATTATATATTCATGGTAGCTAAGTATTGACTCTCAAATTGTTGTTTCTGCAGATACCTTTGTATCTTCCGATGCCATTAGTGCAGCCTCAGAAGAAATTATTTCATTTCATGAAGTGGATATTGTGACACCATCACGAAAACTATTAGCTAGCAAGCTGTCATGCAATGTGCAACAAGGGAAAAGCCTTCTTCTGACTGGTTTGTGGCCTTTCTGCTGGCAACCTTTATTTACCTTTAATACAGCTGTTACGGTGTAATGGTAATGCTGACCTTTTTTTTCATTTTACTTTGGTTCCTGAAGGCCCTAATGGTAGCGGAAAGAGTTCTATTTTTAGAGTGCTCAGAGAATTATGGCCAGTGTCTTCAGGGAGAGTGACCAAACCCTCAGATGAGATGTTTCATGTTCCTCAGCGTCCATATACCAGCCTGGGTACTCTGAGAGATCAGATCATATACCCTCTCTCTAGGGAGGAAGCAGAGATGAAAATTTCTTCATTATACAACTCTGGTAGGTGCCACTTGCCTTTTGGAATATCTGCTGTTGAATAAATAACAACTGTATATTTCAACCTTGTATGATTTTATTTACAATGATATGGGAACACAACGGTAATGCAGGTAACAGGTCTAGTGCTTCTGATCTGCTGGATGATCACCTGAAGACAATTCTAGTGAATGTTCGGTTGGTCTATCTTTTCGAAAGAGAAGGGTGGGACTCAACTTCAAACTGGGAAGATGTTTTATCATTGGGAGAACAGCAGAGGCTTGGAATGGTCAGTGTTAACTCTGTTTCAGTCTGTTAACCGTGATGAACTGTTTAGTCCTCTTCATTTTCTATGGTTTTGTCTCTTAAATCCTTTTGATTAAAGTTGGAGGTGCTGTTTTGTTGCAGGCTCGTTTGTTTTTCCACCATCCTAAATTTGGTATTCTTGACGAATGCACGAAGTATGTGTTCACCATGACACTCGATTGACATTTCTTATTATTATTTGCTGATAAATTACTACAGTTTCCTGAAACGCATACTTCATTGCAGTGCTACAAGCGTTGATGTTGAAGAGCATTTGTACAAGCTGGCAACTAGCATGGGCATAACTGTGATTACTTCCTCGCAAGTACGTATCAACATGATTCTTGTGATAATGATCTGCTGTGATCCTCATGATTCTTCATAGCAAATATTTGTCCACTAAAGCACTGAAGCCTCTCCATCCTGAATCTATGCTTGCTCTCGTACACCTTGGTTTTTAGTGTTGCTGAAGCGTTTCCTTGTTTATAGAGGCCAGCTTTGATTCCTTTCCATTCCTTGGAGTTGAAGCTCATCGATGGAGAAGGGAACTGGGAGCTATGCGAGATCCACCAATGATTCATCCGACTGGTTCAGATTTATTGGCATTAGACTCCCGGGCTGCTGCTGCTGCTGCTTGTTGATATCAGGCTGTTGTTCTAGCAGTTTGTACAATCGCAAAGCAGCTATTGTGAGTGAAAAGTACAAGGTTGCAGTCTCATTGTAATTTTCTCAAGAAAGAAGGACATCGTCGGCAATTTGACGTAGGACATGGCATTGTAGTTTAGTTCATACTGAGGTAGGTGATGTGAGTTGCAGGGATGAGCATAGAGAGAGAGTGTGTGTGTTTGTTTTAGTAGTAGATAATAATAAGGTGATAGTACAGTACAGATCTCTCAGACCTGTTAATCCAACCTATTGTTTTTTTTTTTTGAAATGATAATCCAACCTATTGTTGATATTGATTTTTATAAAGTAATAATGTGGCTGCTTGCTTGCTGCGATCAAGTTATGGCATATATGTAGAAACCAACTGTTACATCGCCTGAAAATGCCAAGCGAGTGATCCTTGAAGATTGGGTTTGAAGTAATATCAGGCTGCTGGTTATTTTTCCCTTCCTGCAACTGCACTGATTCTTGAACGTTGGGTTTGTCGGTCTTTACAATGTTGGTTGCGCATGAATGTTTATATGTGATTGATTATTGTTCGTGCAGATTCATATTTGTGAAAAAGAAAGAATTAAAGGGATAATGGTAAGATCATGCCAAAAATAATTAAAAGTGATGACTGTTCTTCGAGATTCATAATATTTGTGGAAAAGGAAGAAGTAAAGGGACAGTGGCAAGATCACGCCCAAAAATAATTAAAAAATAATTATTGTTCGTGGAGATTCATAATATTCTTGAAAAAGAAAGAATTAAAGGGACAATGGCAAAGATCATGACAAAAAATAATTAAAATAAAAAGACTGACAGCTGTGGGATTTGAACCCACGCCCTTTCGGACCAGAGCCTAAATCTGGCGCCTTAGACCACTCGGCCAAACTATCGTCGCTGATTAATAACTCAATAGATATTTTACATAGTAAGCACTTAAAAACAAAAAAAAAATGATTTGAATGGCTGGACGACCTGACGTTTTTGGCTTTTTTTGCATCAGACGAGAAGAGAAAAAAAGGCAGATGATTCAAACTGTTGAAACTTGAAACATGTTAGAAGCTGTTGTATTTTGTAGCCAAACTCCTACGTGTCTTCTTGAGCTTTTGAATCTAAAGTTCTAGAGTGAGTTTTCCTCCTGCTCTTTCCTTACCGCTACATTGAAGGTTTCTGTTGGTGCGTCGTCCTTTCTGACAGTGTCCCGTCGGATGGAGGTCGCTGGCAATTCTGGTGCTGAGATACGAGGAATGACTCATTTACAGCGCACCTAGTCTCTGACATTATTTTTATTTTAGTTTGATGTTAGTTGTTGGACGATGGTTGCAGCAAAATTCGATTGACCGTTGATTTTGAAGATTTTATTTTTTTTTAAGAAAGACATAGACGTGAGGAACAATAGTTAGATAAAAATCTATCTTTAATGTGGTATTTCAATTAATTTTATTGTTTTCAATTAAACTATAATTTTATAACTCGTAATCATTCGTTTTACAATCCTATATAATAATTGGCTATAGATTCTTTAATTCTTATAATTAATTTCATTATTAAAAAGATTTAGAAAAAAACTAGATGTTTCAAGTAAAAAAACAAAACAGTTAGTTCAGGAAAAAAGCCAAAATAGTTCATGTTTCCGGTTGAAAAAAAACAGTTCAGAAAAAAGTAGATGTTTCAAATAAAATGCAAAGTAGTTCATGTTTCCAGTTGAAAAAAAATATAACAGTTTAGAAAAAAACAGATGTTTCAACTTTCAAGTTTTTTTTTTATAAAAAAAGTCAGTTCAGAGAAAAAAAACAGATGTTTCAAGTTAAAAAAAAGTCGGTTGAAAAAAAACAAAACAGTTCAGAAAAAAAGTAGATGTTTCAAGAAAAAAGCCAAAATAGTTCATGTTTCCGGTTGGAAAAAAATACTCCCTCTATCCTAAAATAAATTTATCTTTCATCATCTTATTTGTCTAAAAATAAATTTATCTTTCATCATCTTATTTATCTTAAAATAATTTTATCTTTTAAGCAATCATTACTGTGGAATTTATAAAAGTAGAGAAAAAATACAGGTAGACAATATTATTGGAATTTGATAAATTAGAAGACGTATTAGTCGTTTTCTTTTGTATTTTTATGTGTAGAATGGGTGAAAAACGTCAGTTCAGAGAAAAAAAGATATTTCAAGTTAAAATAAGTCAGTTCAAAAAATAAAAAATTGCAAAAACAGGGCCCATCCGGGTTCGAACCGGAGACCTATTGATCTGCAGTCAATTGCTCTACCACTGAGCTATGAACCCAACTGGTGTTTGATGGATATTTTATTGCTATATATAATTTGACAATGATTAGGTGTCAGACTACCATTTGCTAATACTGAATTACTTACCATCAAAGCTAATGAAAAAACCAAGAAGGCGTTTCTTGTATGGAAAATAATTTTGCAGTGCCTTTACGTGTGCACTCAGCTTAATTTTATTTTCCTACAGAAGTTGCGTGCAATGCAACCGAGTCAACTTAGATAGAAGGGAAAATTGTTGTGCACATCAGTCACATTGATTACAAGAACAATTCTTCCAATTGGCAACGAACTGAACTCATTCATATTCACAAGTTGATAAAAGCGAGCAGAATCACGAGGAATCAATCGAATAATATCTCGTCTGCCAATAAGTTACCTAGCGGCTATCAACAGATAGATGAGATCAAGAGCAATCGACCATCCTAGTTAGTAACACTTACATATGCTCTGCCAGGCTGAGGCAGAGAAAACAATCGGTCAACTCTACTACCCATAACCTAACATCATGTCCAAACTCCCCACATATTCACAGCGCGGGATAAACACCAATTGGTTCTTCTCTTTACATAAATCCCAGCTCAGTAATGTCGTCCAGTGGGATTTCTAAGGCGCCTGAAAGATCAAAATCTTGTGGTACATCAAGATCATCGGTAAGTCAAGAATTGATATCGTTGCCATGTTCATCAAGCCCTTCTGTTCCAGCAAATATATCATACAATCCAGGTAAATTGGCTAGGGGAGCCTCCGGCAATCGCAAAGCAGCGTTCTCAGGAGGGTTTCTTGGTTGCTGGGTAATTTTTGCACCTAGAGGAGCTAACAGTCCTGGGGCTTCCTGCATTGCCGGTGTTGGAACCGACTCCACAACTCTACCAAGAACATTTCCAGAAGTTGATAGCTGTACTATCTTTTGCTTCGGCTTTGTCTTATTTTTACGTTCACCGCTCCTCCCACTGCCTGATGAATGCCGCCTTAATCTCATACCAGAACCCTTAGCAGGTGCATCTCCGCTGTGTTCCCTTTCCTTGTCACTCGTTTTCCATTTTGTGCCTCCTGAAAACAGATGAGCACAGATTGATTAGGGTGTTAAGCACAAGTGGGCTTCTAACATCAGCAAATAGCAACTCCTAAATTTTCCCCTCATGTTTTCCCACGAGCGTAACAATTACCTTTATCTAATGGACTTCTGTCTATCTTTTGATGCTTTGGTCTCTCTACAACTTAATACCAGAATGAAAGAAGGAAGGAAATTATAATTTTGCTATATTTGATTCAGCAGAAGAAAAATGCATTCTGATTTTTCATTGATAGATAATAGGCTAACAGACTTAGATTGCTTGATAATAAGATTATAGAGGTGTTATATATAAATAGATTGGAGGAGGGTGGCCCAAGGGGCTAGCCGAGTCCTAAGAGGCCAGCTGGGTATTAACCTGGCACAAGTAACTAGGGGATTGCAGTAAATATCAATCAAGAGACCAGCTGGGTATTAACCCGATACAAGTAACTAGGGGATTGCAGTAAATAGCAATTAATTCTCACACCCCCTGCAATCAGATCGTCGGTAGAGCGAACATTCAGACTGGAGCAAAAATCCATGAAGACACAGGAAGGGAGCCCCTTGGTGAAGACATCGGCGAACTGCGACGTGGTGGGCACATGAAGAACCCGGACTGCACCGATGGCGACTCGTTCACGGACGAAGTGAAGGTCGATTTCCACGTGCTTGGTGCACTGATGTTGAATGGGGTTGGTGGAGAGGTAGACGACGCTGACATTGTCGCAGTAGATGAGACAGGCTGAGTCTAAGGGATGGTGAAGTTCCTAGAGCAATTGCTGCAGCCAAGAGGCTTCAGCGACGCCGTTGGCAACAGCCCGGTATTCTGCCTCGGCACTAGACCGAGAGATAGTGAACTACCGCTTGGATGACCAGGAGATCAGGCTGCCCCCGAGGAAGACGGCGTAGCCGGAGGTGGAGCGGCGGGTGTCCGGACAGCCTGCCCAATCAGCGTTGGTGTACACACGGAGCTGTGTTGGGGCTGTTCGAGGAATGACCAGACCATGACTGAGGGTACCCTGAAGGTAGCGAAGGATCCTCTTGACAGCGACAAGATGAGTTTCTCGCGGATCATGCATATGAAGGCACACTTATTGGACAGCACAGGCAATGTCAGGCCTAGTGAAGGTGAGGTACTGGAGGACACCCACAAGGCTGTGATAAGCAGTGAGATCAACAACAGACGGCCGACATCAGCTGGTACTTTTGCACAAGTGTCAACTGGAGTGAAGTAAGGCTTGTAGTCACTCATGCCATGGCGAGCAAGTATATCCAGTGTGTACTGACGTTGTGAAAGGAGAATAGAATCCCTGTGGCACTGAACTGCAATGCCGAGAAAGTGATGCAGGGGTCCAAGATCCTTCATGGCGAACTCCTTTTTCAATGTAGCAATGACACGGTGAAGGAGCTGCTGAGACGAAGCCGTAAGGACAATGTCATCCACATATAAGAGCAAGTAGACTGTCTCGGTGCCACGGCTGTATATGAAGAGAGATGTGTCTGACTTGGCTTCAGTGAATCCCAGTGAGATCAGAAAGGAGGCAAACCAGCTGTACCAGGCCCGCGGGGCTTGTTTCAAGCCATAGAGGGATTTGTTGAGTCTGCAAACATGATCAGGAAGAGCAGGATCAGCGAACCCAGTAGGCTGAGAGCAGTATACTGTCTCTGAAAGTGTTCCGTGTAGGAAAACATTCTTCACATCCAGCTGATGTATCGGCTAATCCCTGGAGTGTGCCACCGTGATGACTGTGCGAACAGTGGCTGGCTTGACAACCGGGCTGAAGGTTTCATCATAATCAACAGCAGGGTGTTGAGTGAACCCCCAAAGTACCCAACGAGCCTTGTATCTCTCCAATGAGCCATTGGCATGGAACTTACGTTTGAAAATCCATTTGCCAGTAACCACGTTGGTCTTGGCAGGGCAGGGGACGAGGTCCCAAGTGTGGTTGTCCTGAAGGGCTGCATATTCGTCTTCCATGGCCTGGCACCAATGAGGATCAACAAGAGCATCATGGCAGGACCGCGGTAGTGGAGACAATGCCTCAGTATGCAAGGCGAGGCGAGGCTACCAGTACGCTGTCTTTCCACGGGTCGCCATGCCATGGGAGTTGGCGATCGACGGAATGGAAATAGCACCAGCAGGAACCGGAGGATCGCTCTTGACATAGCGAGGTGGAGAGGGACCATGCTGGAGCGTCGAGGAGGGGCCCCTGCCGGGCGCTCGGGTGGCGGGGTAGGAGCAGGGGCTAGGGCACGCCTGCTGTAGACGTGAATAATGGGTGGTGCCGGGAAGACTGGTACAGGGGGCGCCTATACAGGGGGCTCCTGTTCAGAGGACGTCGAGACCCCCTGGACACGACCGACGACACTAGAGTGGAGGGCGCCGGCAGCACCGGAGGTGCTGTAGGCGACGCCAGAGGGGTGGGGAAGCCGGGAGGAGCCCTTGACGCCGACGTCCCTACTTGGGCCAGCGAAAGTACCAGAGGCACCGGCTGGGAGGGAGCATGCGTCGGGGGAGAGGGTGGCAAGGGGCCAACAGCTCCGGGTGTACCTGCAGTAAGAAGGGACACTAGAATAGTGTCGTCGTCAGTTAGAAAATCAAGTTCCTGCGGGGGTGGGGATGGCCGGCTGTGAGAGAGGGAACGTTGTCTCGTCGAAGACAACATGGCGGAAAATGATGACGCGGTTGGTGTGTAGGTCGAGTCACCGATAGCCCTTGTGATCCGGTGAATAACCAAGAAACGCACAGAGAGTGGAGCGGGGGGCAAGCTTGTGAGGAGTGGTGGCAGAGAGGTTGGGATAGCAGGTGCACCCGAAAACTCGAAGATCATGATAGGAAGGGAGGGTGCCATGGAGGGCGAAGAAAGGAGTGCTCATGTTTAGTGTTTTGGTAGGGAGACGATTGATGAGATAGGTGGCAGTGGCTAGAGCATTAGCCCAGTAAGAGGGGGGCATGGAAGCCTGGAAGAGGAGGGTTCGTGTGATGTTGTTAACAGTGCGGATCATGTGCTCGGCTTTTCCATTTTGCTGGGAGGTATAGGGGCACGACATGCAGAGGGTGGTGTCGTGAGCAAAAAAGAAAGCACGAGAGGTGGAGTTGTCAAACTCTCGACTGTTGTCACATTGGACTGATTTGATAGTGTAGCCGAATTGAGTAGACACATGAGCGAAGAAATTAGAAATCGTGGGGAATGCATCGGACTTAACGCAAAGGGGAAAAGTCCAGAGAAAATGGGAGCAATCATCAAGAATAACTAAATAATATTTGAAACCAGAGACACTGTCAACAGAAAATGTCCACAGGTCACAATGGATTAAATCAAAATTTTTGGATGCTCTAGACAGGGAAGTAGTAAAAGGAAGACGAATATAACGTCCATGCTGACAGGCGTGGCAGAGGGAGTCATCTTCAGGCTTGCTACAGACAATGGAGGAGGACTGAGCGAGGTTCTGAAGATTGGCCTTGCCGAGGTGACCAAGGCGCCTGTGCCAGGTAGTCGGGGAGGGAGTGGCGACAAGGGCGCAGGAGCCAATGGTGGATGAAGGCAGCTGTAGGGTGTTGAGTGGCCCCGTGCTATTACATCTGAGAAGGGTGTTCCGGGTACGGAGATCCTTCACAGAAACACCAAGAGGGTCAAACTCGACATAAACGAAATTGTCAGTAGTAAATTTTCTAACAGAAAGGAGATTTCTAATGATGTCAGGGGCGATAAGGACATTATCGAGGCGAAAGGGTCTAGGAAGGACAGAGTAACCGGTGCCAATGATAGAAAGGGTGGCACCGTTGCCTACGATAATGAAGGAAATGAAGAGGATGGTGATGCGGTGACCATACCAGGGTTGGCGGTGATGTGGGAGGAGGCACCCGAGTCGATCACCCAATCCGAGGAACTCGGTGGCGGGGTGAGAGAGACAGTGCTGAAGGCGCTGGCGAGGCCCTCGGGCGTCCATGGCGCCCAAGCAGGAGGTGCCTGAGGTGGTTGCGGGTAGTAGGTCCCGGAAGCCGGCGGTGGAGCAAAGTACGCAGGTGGCACACCGGCCACCAGATCCTGCTACGGAGATGCAGGCTGGACTGCGCGTGGTGGAGGACCACGAGCTCCACCGGCGGTGGACCTTGGCCACATGTGGATAGAGCCGGTCCACAGGTTGAGAAGTGACGGCCACTGCGGTATGGCTGGTGCAGCACCGGGGGTACTGTTCTGCAGACTACCATGGGAGCCGCCAGAGCCGCGCCCGCCGCGGCGGCGTCTGCCGCGGTTGCCACTGAAAGGCTGTCCAGTAGCAGCCTGATGAGCAGCAGCCTGATGAGGGCGTGGAGGCGCAGGCGCAGGTGATGGCAGAGTAGGCAGCTTGGTGGACAGCGCGGCGACAAGAGCCGAAGGAGAGGAAGAGGGCGTCCCCATGTTGAGCTCGGCCAAACGGAGGTCAGCACGAACATCGGCGAAGGACGGGAACAACCTCTAGCGGGTGACAAGCTGGGACATGAACTGGAAACGTTCATTGAGACCCCACAGAACGTTCAGCACTAGAGTTCGGTCCTAGATGGGTTCGCCGAGGTCGGCATGGGCATCTGCCATGCTCTTCATCTTGCGGCAGTAGTCATCGATGGAGAGGGCATCTTGGCAGAGAGTACAGAACTCGGCGTCGAGGAGCATGGCGCGGGACTCACGATTGTTGAGGAACTGTTGTTCGATTCCGAGCCATGCTGCCCGGGTGGTGAGGCCGTTGTTCTCGTGGATGACATCCAGGAGGTCGGCAGAGATGGTGTTGAAGAGCCAAGAGAGGACGACACAGTCCATGCACGACCACGCCGGATCGTAAAGACGGGAGTCTTTGCTGAGGACATGATCCTTCAAGGCGAAGCGGCCAAGGATGAGGAGGACGTAGCCGCGCCACTTGGAGTAGTTGGAGGATTGAAGATCAAGAACTATTGGAATTAAGTTCTTGATGTTCTGGACGGCAGCAGCTTGACTGTGAAGGTGGGCGATGGCCACGGCTTCAGAGGAAGTAGAGCGGACGTCGTCAACCTCAGGAACGTCGTCGTCGTCTTGAAACTCAGGTGCGGAGGCGATCCCGGAGGGCCGCGGCCTGCTGCTCCAGGGCATCGGCCTGTGCGCCCTCTGTCAAGAGCATCAGCGGCGGTGCGGACACGCTCCTAGGCGGTGGCGGCAGACTTGAGAAGAGCAGCTTCCTTCTCGAGCTGCTAGCTGCACTCTGTGTTGGTGGTGTGCAGAGAGGAGGCCTCATCCTCCAGGCGCTTAGCAGCAGAGAGGGCTTCGTCACGGAGCTTGGCCACGGTAGCCACGGTGGAGGAGCCGGAGGTGGCCATGGGCGCGCGCAGCAGCAGGAAGGCGCGCGCGCGATGGCCAGGGTCGGGGTGGGATGGGAGCGGAAGTAGATGGATCGTTGTTTAGTCTGATACCATGATAGACAATAGCCTAACAGGCTTAGATTGCTTGATAATGAGATTACAGAGGTGTTACATATAAATAGATTGGAAGAGAGTGGCCCAAGAGGCCAGCCAAGTCACAAGAGGCTAGCTGGGTATTAACCCGGCACAAGTAACTAGGGGATTGCAGTAAATATCAATCAAGAGGCCAGCTGGGGTATTAACCCGGCACAAGTAACTAGGGGATTACAGTAAATAGTAATTAATTCTAATTCTAACACTCATATCAAAGTTACACGTGCATTACCTTCGGTAGATTTTGTGCCACTGCTTGGCAAGGGTGCAGATAAAATACTCCAAAGAGAAGCCTCGCTGAAGCAGCTTTTCTTCGTTTCCTCAAATTTTTGGCAACGCACAAGAGTACGCTTGACAAAATCCAAGGCAAGCTGTTCTGCAGCCTTACTGGCAGACTTACTGGCACCATCCTTGTGACTAGAACAAATTCGCCCACCCTATAATCATAAAGATACAGTCAACGTCCAAGTCAAACAGTTTTCATCTGCATTGCCCTTTTTTTGGCTAGAGCAAAAAATATTGTTATTAAAAGGCAAGCAACATCAACATGGATTGATCTCACAAGGATTAATCGAGAAATTAAAATACCAACAGAATATCTAGCACTCAACCGATGATTAACTTTGCATAACTATAAGGAAACTTAGATTCTAGAAGAACAAGTACTCCAACATGATGTCAGAAAAGAAATCATGTAGAGATAAGTTTAAACTACCTTAAATTTTTGGTACGCCCTTTCAACCAATTTATTCATTGCATGTTGCTCCAAGCTCCTGCCGGAAAATCTTAAAGTTAGCCATTGGAGTAATACAGCTAAGCCACTAACATCTAAGATCTAATGAAAAATAAATAAAAGCATTCACACCTCTCCTCAATGCTTTTTGTGTCTTGAATCGCTTTATCTAACTTACTTAATTTACATTTCTTTTGCTTCACCTGCAGTGACAAAATTTTGATATACATAAATAAGAGACAAGTGAAAAATCATAAAAGTAGTTTTATCTTCCAGAATATAGTGATAGGGGAACTGATCTCAAAACAAGATAACAAGAATTATCAATTTTAGCCAATAGGTTGAATATAGACGGCTTAGAGCCCATCATTGAAACCTCTAAATGACTTATTTGAATCACTCCCTTTCATCTTATAGTGATATGGCATCTCACCTTGATATGTACTATTCCAATTTGGTCAAGCAGTTGTTACTAACAGATACCAGCAACACAAACAGGAATTGCTCAAATATATGGAGTTCAAATAACATCTGAAAGTTTATCCCAGAAAATAATTGATGATGTTTTCTTAATCTATATTTTCCCATGCTGATTGATGTCATTTATGCATAATTTCCATTTCTCCTATACTTCTAGCACACGTTGATGCAAGATGGGCAAGGCCAACTTCGTAAATTTCCCATATTAAAGTGTTTCAAGAAATATTTTGGGAAAAAAAACCTTACTCCAAAACGAGTTTCAAGAACATGACAGATTTTGATGGTTTGACATTCTACAAGGATCTAATGCAATCATTGTAACACAATGAAAATAGTAAATGAGTAAGAGTAATAAGGTAAAAATCAGAAATGAGGACATATTATTAGGAGCGGTTGTTCATGTAACCTGATCATGCAGCCTTTTCCTCAACTCTGAAATCATTTTGCTGATGTTCTCATTCTCTCCATCAACCAGCTTTGGCTGAAAAGGGTAGCATTGGAAAGAGAAGGGAAGAATCACAACAGGTATGCAAAATAAGGTTTACTAGGTATTACATAAACTTCAAGAGCCTTGGGGAAAATATTGTACAAAAAATGCAAGCAGAAAATGACATCAGATACTAGAAATAAATAACATTTGTGCACTAAATACAATCCTATAGATTTTCTCCCCAAACATGATAACAGAGTACAGCGACTGCACACTGAGAGTCTGTGACTACCAATGTTTAGGCACTTGTGACAACTGATAAAGAACTCAATTTCTTTCAGAAATCATCAAGTTGATGGCTACTTTACAATATTCCTTAAATATGGCAAATAACTCCCCAGCTGAGCCTTTATCTTGCCCATGATGAGGTTCATATTGTCCAACAAAAAATAACTCTACACAAACAGATGATATAAACCACATAAGGCAGGATGGTGGGTTAAGAAATATAACATTAATGAAAGACACAAACCTACAATCTACCATCAAAATAGAAACACCATATATTACTAAAATTTTATCAATTATGAAGTTCCTGCTACTTTTAAGTTTTAACAAGTTTCCCAACTTTTGGCATACAGACTTATAAAAAAACTGCAGAAAACAGAATTGAAGTGTTCCAGTGCAGATACTTTCCCCAGAAATGCAGAGTTTTAAGTAACTATACCACTGCCTCTGGGCAGATGCCAATACTTTGAAGCTCAATCAAAATCTTATCATTCACAGACATTTGTCCATATTGGTATTCATGTGGAGATGAAGAGATATTTTTTCCTGGGTTTTGACATTGTGAAGAAATCTGTGGTATCAAGTTATGAAGAGGGCCATTTTCAGGGTATACAAAATTAACTTCATCTGACAAATTATCAGTATGGACTGAAATTTGACTACTTGAACTTATGAAACTGCTGGAAGTTGTGAACCCATTGCGCATGCTTTGGTGTACAACTGAAGTATTGTTTGAGTTCATGAAATCCACACTCAACCCAAAATTAGATGATATGGCACTAGCCTGAAGTTCATTTCCTAAGAATCTGCTTGCAGCGTAAGGAACATGGTTATTAGAAAATTCAACAAGTATATCTCTTTGCACAATATTGGGTTCCGAGAAGTCATTTTCCATAATTATAGCTGAAAGGAGTCTATGTTCCATCGGGACCATCTCATGAAACCATTTGTCAGCTTCTAACTTTTGTGGTACATGGTGTTGGTTTCCCTCACTAGGAGAAAAACTGTCGATAGTTCCTTTTAATCCAACTCCATTGGTTTCGCTTTGCTCAGGTAAGAGAGATGAATTAGATGAAACTAGCTCCTGACATGAAAACTCCTGCAATTTTTTGGGTGACGCAATTTAAGATATACACTCCATGAGAGATGGACAGCATGAAAGGAGGGGAAGATTTCCCACTATTCGAATAGCTAATGGCACAAAAGTAACATACCATCATTTGCTGCCTGCTGTAATTGGTGGATGCTAAAACATATTCATCACCAGGCACGCAAGACATTCCCAAATCAAGCTCTTCAACAATGTCAATCTGTCCACAAATTCTCGGTAAGTGAGAATCCATCCCAGTCCAACAAGGAAATAAGTAGTCAATCATGACACATAAGAAGCATACTGAGTACTGACCTGGTATTTTAAGAAAGATAAATTTTCAGAGCTTATGAAAGTTATCATGGGTTCCATTTTCTTCCAAAAAGGGCCACAATATGCACCAACTGCACAGAGAGAGAGAGAGAGAACAAGGAATAAGGAATGAGAAAGGTATGTAGTGCCAATCTAAAGAGATGCTGACAAAGTTCATCAGGCAACACACCAATAGCACTGCGAGCAGCATTTACAGCAGCTAAAAGTTCCTCTTGGTCATCATCTTGTTCACCTACATTGCACCACTAGTTAGTAAGATAGAGAACCTAATGCCATTATTTAATCTAAACAGCCAAAGTACATAGATAAGTGTCTTTCAGAAAATCTATTAGATGTCTAGACTCACGATTGATAGCTTGAGGGAAACAGGATGAATCGTTTCGGTCAGAACCTTTCTTCATCGAGGGATACCCTAACTTACTGCACCGATGTTTAAATAATCAAATCGGTTTTACATCAAAGTAAAATGCAAAAAGTTGTCAATCCTTACAAAAAGGAAGCACAGGTACCTTTCATTCTTTTCAGATCCAGGTTTTCCACCTTTTAGTGGCTTTCTTGTCTCTGTAGCATCTAATTTTTCCTTCAATATGGAAGAGTACCCTTTAACATGCATAGTACCTCTGCCACTCCTCCCTTGGCACCGGGCACCACCATCCTCAAGTTCTTCTTTCAAAGGAATCATATTTTTGTTTGATGAAACAATCGATCCTGATCAATTACGGACTAGATTTGCAGCCCTGTTCTCCACCTCATCACTGTTTGTAGCTTTCTCCTTGACCTTGCTTTTGGTAACAGCTGATCCCTCACTTTCCGACAATCCAACAGGAGAAAAGCTATTGTCTGTTTTATTTGTTGTTTGCATATTGCTACTAGTTCCATTTTTTGTAAGCAAAACACTGCAGGACTCCATAGATGCTGATTTAGCAGCAATAGCAGTATCAAGTGGTGATCCTTCGGATAAGACTTCGTCAAAATTTGAGACTGGAGAAACAACGTTTGCTCATCTTGTCCGTGACATTTTCTGTGGACGTTGACCAACCCAAGCAATAGGAGGTGAGGAAACATTTGAATATGTGGAGCATTTGCGGTTTGTCATGCCTCTCAAAAGTGAGGCTTTATTTGAGCGCGGTGTTTCTTCCCATTCATTGCTTCCTCCAGTTGAACGTTGGAAACTAGAAGCTGAACTCATGACGTGCAAACCGGTTCTAGGTGCCCTGCATGCTTTAGCCTTGGGCAAGGGACTTATGCTTCCAGTTTGCATATCTTCAGCAGCATGTGCCCTATACATGTAGACTTAGCAGATCATTAGAACAATGGTAGCATTGTACTGCTCATTCACACGTATATAACAATGATAATCATAAACTATCAGGAGAGGAATTATATGGATATACAAAATAATGAAGTAATGAAGTGTGCTTACTTGTTTCTTTTTACCACAGCCCGCTCCTTTTCAATTCCAGCATGCCGCTCTCTTCTTTCATTTGGCAGAGTGGCATAATCCACATCTGTCTTGCATAGGATACGAGATGAGCTGCTATTCTGCTGAGAACTTCCATCCATCCTGCTACCTGTAAATTCTACAGCAGATGCTATATGTCTGTAATGTAAGAATAAGATAGGGTAAGTAGAGAGTAGAGACAATAAATAGAAACAGAAGACAATAAGTTGGAACAGAACAGATAACTTCATATAGTAATAGAACCATGTACTCTCTTGTGATGGTTGACTTAACAAGATAGTGCATTTCAGCCCCACTCTCTATTCAATTTGGTGTACGATGCTCAATTTAGTAAAGATGTCACATTTGCCTAATTGTTTTTGAGTAATTTCGAGACTAAGAGCTTTAATTTGGTATTCAATTAGAACTAATTACCTGAGAGAAGGTTGAATAATGACTGATCTCTCTCTCTCTCTCACACAAAAAAAAACTATGTCTACATTGAAGGAACAAGATTGATGGTGCAAACTGATGTGATTACCTATGTGCAAGACCATCAATAGGTCGTCCATTTGCTTCATTGGCTGGTCTATGTTGGCCCCCGGAATTAACATCTCAATCAGCATCGTTGACTCTGTTAAGCACTGTTCCAATGGAGCACTTGCATTTCAATTTTTTTTCCCAACCTTCGCCTCCAGTAGATAAACCCCGTAATTTGCCTTCAGAAAGCCCAGATGTTCGTCCATAACTTTTTTCCTTCTCCACAGGTGAGATTTTCTCATTATTAACCAAAGGGCTTTGCCTTGTAGAAATATTACCACGTCCTTCCAACTGAAATATGCACAGATAATGAAACAAGTTCTGAACAATGGCAAATCGTAGCACATGGAATATGGATACATGGAAGCAACCTATTATAGAAGTTGTATAAAATGCAGCAGACAAGAAGTGACTTTAAAACTTCAGATTTTAGATGACTGTCACCGAAATGTGCCAGGCCACAGTTATTCAAAATCCCAGAGGTAATTGTTCAGTAGTTGCCAGGAACCATTATTCGCAGACCAAGCCCATTCTTAGAAACTAGCAAGTTTGCAGTTTGTTTCAAGTTAGTTATGAAAAAATCAAATTAGTTAGAGAGATTGAAGGTCTGAGAGTGAATATAAGTTATTCAGGGTTGAAATAAACCACAATCACCACCTGCGCATCTTTGCAATATATGGTCTGCTGGGTGATAAATGTGTGGTTATTATTTCCAAGCATCCCATTGTTCAACATTTCAGCTCATAAAGATATCTGGTGTTTAAATGGTTCAAGTAGGGAAGATGGCATGAAACCAGGGACTAGCAGTTTAGCAGAACAAAAGGTACGTGTTCAAGTTACACACATATATAAGGAAGACCAGGATTGTAAAGACTACAGTAAGGAACTGAACTTATACGTTACATTTAATCTTTGTTGCAAATTGAAAACAATTTGTTGAGGTCATGAGTGACGAAAGACATTCGGGATTATCAAAACCAAACCAATGTGGACTCCTCACATTTCAAACTCATAGGGGAAAAACACAATAGGGCCGTTCATTCTGGTTTCCATTCAACCCGTTTGCACCATCTGCTGACACACGACACTGGGGTCACAGGCAAGTAGTTGATGAGAGCTACGGTGGTTTTGAACACCCCTAATTCACAGAGTGACTACCTCAACGTAATGTTGGTTGACTATGACAAGAGTTGGGAGAGGCAGGCCCTAAAGGCATGATATTGACATCAAGCAAGTTAGCACAATGTCAAATTGAACAGAAAGCAATAGAGAAAGCACGAACCCGTCCATCCGCCAGCGAGGAGCGGACACGCTTGCTCATGACGGCGGAGTTGTTCTGGGCTCCGATCCTGAGTGCACCTGAGGAGGCGGTCCCAGCAGCAGCAGGCTCACACATCTGCCGATTCCGATTGAGCAAGTTCCTGCACCTATCGACCTTCTGCGTGGCCTCCTTCATTGACCTGACCTTCTCCCTACTCGACGCAGCAAGCAGAATGTCGCAATACTACAGTAGCAGCAGAAGCGGATTAGGAATTGAGGATTGCAATGTACTTGGCCTTGGAGGAGGAGTCGGCTACGCTGGCGCGGATCCGCCTGAGCTCTTGGGGCCGGTCGTCCGCCTGGAGCGCCCGCCTGAGCTCGCCGTGCCACGAGTGCTTGGGCTCGACCCAGGCTAGAGGGTCCAGCGAGAGGTACAGGGCAAACGGCGGGGCAGCGGAAGGAGGAGCAGCAGTGGGCGGAGGCACATCGCACGACCCGGCGCTGGGGTCGCGGAGGGTTCCGGCCATGGGGGCCGTTGAGAAGGCAGCAGCCTAGAACATGGAATGCGGCGGGCGCAGTCTGAGGGCGGGGATTAGAGCCGGAGGTCTTCCGCGGTTGCCGGAATCGCGCCGAGGCGCAGGCGCTGCGTCGCTCCGGCGAGGGAATCGGCGGTGGTGAGAAAGCCGGCGATCGATCTCGCGCGAGACGAGGGTGAGATGTCGTGGGGCCGCGCGCTGGAGGGGAGGAGGAAGAAGAAGAAACCGCATGGAGTCAACTTTTGGCGCGTCTCGGTCAACGCCGCTAGCTTGCGATTTACTACATTTTTTCATTATTATTATTATTCAGAGGTAAATTACTCTCAGAAAAAGGGATTCTTAATGGAATAAGATTTTAAAAATGTATTCTTACGAAAAACAAATATTCGACCATTATATGCAAACAAATCAAATTTGTTATTCCTCGATATTTTAATTAAATATAATTATAGAGATAACAAATACTAGATTGTGTTATTCGTATACCACCGACGAGGCACTTAATTTTGTGTACGTAACGTACGTATTGTACATGTCACGATCGTCTGTCTACACGTACTTGGCGTCAGTGACCATGGAGATGCCGTCGCCGGTGCCGGCGGCCGTGGCCTGGGCGCCAAAGCGGGCGACGGCACAGTCGGTGGCGAACAATCCGGTAGAGACGAAGTTGGCGGCGCCGCCCATGACGGGCGTGTTGGCGGTGACGTTGAGCCTGTTGACGTAGTCGGAGCGGTAGGTCTGGCCGAGCACGCCATGGACGTCGTCAGTAAGCGCCTGGAACTTGAACCCGAGGTCGAGGTGGACGATGCAGTCGTCATCGGTGACGCCGTAGTTGTGGACACGCGACTCCTCCCGGGTGATGGGCACGGCGTTGGCGACGATGCGGAAGACTCCCCTGAGCTCGACGACGATGCCGTTGGCCTGCGCGGTGCGGGTGACGGAGAGCGCCGGGGCGGTGGGCGGCGACCAGCGCGCGCCGTCGTGCGTCGGCAGGTCGACGCGCTCGTCGTCGAAGGTGAGCTCGAGGTGGTCGGCGGAGGGGTCCCAGCGCGCGGCGTGGACGGCGGCGAGGCCGAGGCGGTGGTGGGCGAAGAGGACGCCGAGCGCCTGGATCCAGGTGAAGTCGCGGGACATGGCGGCGTTGCGCTTGCCGATGAAGTGGGCGTTGACGTGGAGTCCGGCGTCGGAGAGGAGGCAGAAGTCTTTGTCCTTCTTGCCGTGGAAGTAGAAGTTGTTGCCGTCGCCGCCGGTGAAGCGGGGGTCGCCGCAGGAGACGCCGGGGTAGAAGTCGCAGAGGCAGAAGGTCTTGCAGGTGGGGCAGAGGACGAGGCACTTGGTGCGGCACCGGTCGGGGCACGTCGCCATGCACCCAGGCCGACGCCGCCGGGTGTCCTGGCAGGTGAACTCGCTGTTGCGCTTCCCTACTCCCTTAGGCGCGATCACCACCATGCTGCCCGGCTTCGGCTTCGGCAACGGCGGCGCGGCGGCGGACGCCAACGCCGTGCAAGCGCCCAGTAGCAGCAGAGCCACCGCGCCCATGAACGCCGACCACCGCGGCGCCATTGATTCTAGCTCTTTCGATCGATCAATCAAAGAGCTTGCAAACAAGAAAGAAAAGCTTAGTTTGATCGAGTAGCTAGTACACGTAACGCTATGGTTAAGCTTAGCGATCGATCGATATACGAGACTACGACGAGGAGTGCCTTCTTATACTAGCTAGCTAAGTGAAGTAGCTAGCTTAATTAATTAGCTAAGGAAGTTGACCATTCAATTGCGATGCATGCGTACGTGGTGGGTCAGCAACGCAGTTGACTAGGCCTTCGTTTCTTTCGGTCGTCGTCCACCTAGGCAGTGAAAGAAATTAGCAATGCAGTACAGTTGCGGCTAGCTCTTGTGTCAGTACTTGAATGCCTTAATTAATTTTATTTCCTAGCTAGCTTAATTGCGTCTTAAGCACCAAGTAATTAAGGTTAGTTATTTTGCATTGCTTGGGAGTAAAACCGAAGGATCTATAGAAACCGCGTGTGTGTCAAGCCATGTGCGTGTAATCTAATTACTACGTTGCTTACATTCGTTAATTACCACCCACACTACGACGACGCTAGCTACTATATATACGTGTTGCGTTGCATGCGCGCACACGCCGTATACGTAGAGGCCATGCAAGGTCAGGTCAACTGCATGCTCGCCTATACACGTAACGTGCCATGTCGTGTACGTCTACGTCGATCATTACATACGTACATACACAGCGGCGGAGCTTCAGTGAAATAGCAAGGGGCCATAAAGTAAAGTAGTACTTTTACCCCTCAACTTCATACAAATATGGATATAGACATATTGTTCTCGTATTAGGTTACAAAATGCAAAAGCGAGACCATAATGCTCACCATATATAGCATACTGCTCACCATGTCTACATGTGTAGAATATCAATGGAACGATTCATACAAAAGTCAAAAAATTCCTCCCTACCATCATCTGATCTCAATTGTTCAAGGCGCCCTTTGGTTGAAAGTACTGTGCAAATAGCATTTATTATGTCCAATGATTTCGTTTGCAAAGATTGTCCAAGTAATTCAGTAAGCTACAATATTTCATTCATCATACATAAAACAAACGCAAACTCAAAAAAGTCAGGTAGCTGAAAGTGGTGTCTCTATCAGCACAAATTGAATCAGAGCCGATATCTTGGAGGACAGAATTTACTGCTGCAAACATATTCATGAGGTTGGAGATAGAACTTAGGTGAGAGCCCCATCTAATATCCCCTGGTCGTTTTAGTGTAAAGATTTGATTCACCCCTTGATCCATCATGAGCTAGTGCCCGTACCATTTCAGCTAGCTGGACATTACGGAGCTCATAATGTCGCTTTGAGGATGAGTCAACAGTGTTTACCATAGAAATCAATTTTTAGAAAAACTGAGCAACAGGGATTACCTCCTTTGATGCACCAACAAACGCAAGTTGCAGACGATGTGCGTAGCCGTGAACATAATATGCATATGGACATTCTTGGAGAAAAAGAGCTTGCAGCCCATTCAACTCCCCCCACATGTTACTGGCTCCATCATATCCTCGTCCATGTAACTTCTAAACATCAAATGCATGGTTGGATAGGACAAAGCATAATTCCTCTTTTTAAGTGTTACAACTTCGGTGTTCTTGACATTTATCAAGTCAATGAACTGCTCCTATAGAACTCCATCTTTATCAACAAATCTGAAAACCAATGCCATTTGCTCTCTTTTTGCTACATCACGTGTTTCATCAGCTAGAATAGAGAACTTAGAATTCCCGATTTCTTCCCGAAAATGGTTCCTAACTTTACTTACAATGATACTCAAAATATCCTTCTGAATATCTGGTGATGCATACTTTGAATTGTATGGAGAATTCCCAAAACAACTTTGTCTAGTTCAGGATTAAATTATGCAAGAAGATTTACCAACTTAAAAAAAATTCCTCTATTTCAAGATTCAGGTGTCTCATCATGACCTCTAAAAGCACAAGACTGAGATGTGAGGCACTTAACAGCTGCAATTGATGTTGTTAGCCGTAATCTATTTCTCTCTTTTTCTTGCTTGCTTTTTACCAACATGGCATTTTCTATATGGCCTGGTTGGTTAAGTAAAGCTTGACATTCTATGACTGCATTGTTGTGATGTGAGCAAGATTCAGAACCAATATGAGTTAAGAATGTACACCTTTTTCCATCATTAACTTTATTTCTAGCTCTTAAACCCATACACCGTAAAAACATCAAACCCACCTCTATAATTGTTCTTTTTGCTAGCGAAAGTAAAATAAACAATAGGCACGGTCATTGCTCACTGAGTACTCCAACCATGATGGGAAAAGACTAAACCAACTATACTGAAAGCGGCGTTGATGATCTTGTGGGCCTGAAGATTTGTACATCTGTAGTTGTGGTTGCATAGGACCTAACTTCAGATATGCCCGTCGCACCTCATCTCTTTGATTAGGTGGATATTGCCAAATCTTTGGGCGTAATGCCGGATCTCGCTACAAGAATTCAATACCTCGAAATATGACTGGCTCATTTCTTGGATGCCCTTCATTTTGGTTGTGATGTTCCAATTCAAGCAAGGGTGGTGGATGGGTCAAAGGATCTTCATCAGCTGCAGCTGGTTTAGCCCCTTTTCTTTCATAATATGATTCAAGGGTTTTTCTCTTAACCATCTCTACTGGATCACGGCCTAGTGCTACTATCTATCTAGTATCTGTTGGCTGCTGCAATGTAAAACAAGAACAATTGAGTGTCTAATTCATGGCATATAAATTATAGAGTACACTAGTACAAACCTGATGCCAAAATTCCCTAATCAAGAATGAGGAAAAAGAGGCCTATACTAATGAATATTGATGTGCATGTCATATGAACTAACTAGTAATCGATTCAATTGGGATTTAAGAAGAGAAATACCTTACCAGGTATACTTGTATTTATCTAGGTCTGAAACTTCCATGGCTCCATCTTGCAAATCTGCAATCTGTCGTCCACCGACGGCCGCAGCTTCTTTGTCAGTTGTCGCTGCCCTCTGCGGTGCCGCCTGCGCCCTGCGTTGCACCACTCCTGTTCGCCGTCACCGGTTCCGCTTCACCTGTGAGGCTGTGAGCACGGAGCAGAAAAGGAGAAAGAAGATGGAGCAGTGGACATGAGTTACCGATCGATGTGTGCATGTGGCCATGTGAATAATTGTGATTTGTGAATTGGGACAACAGGCTAATGGCGTTGATGCTGCATGCTACAAGCTGCCGTATTGGGCCAAATAGATGCTGTATGTCTCATATCACCACCTAATCTTTTTTTTTTTTTTGCTCGGGAGGCCACCACCCAGCTTAGCCTCAACTATCCTCTGCTACTGTACATACATGCTTTGTGATCATTGGTCAAAAGCCAGCCATCATTAATTCACTCTCACATGCAAATATACCCTATCACCATGCACTAACAATTATTAATCTATATTATCTTAAAAGTTAATGTAAGCATAATACATCATCTATAATGTATTATATTCTAGATTACAAATCATCGTTCATATATTATATTCATAATATTTTAATATATATTTATCCATTCATCATTTTTATAATATTTAATATATATTCATTGCTACTTTTTCTTCCCCACACTTCTCCACACACAGTTCTCTCCCCCACTCCATGCCACCAATGCCCTCATTTATTTCCACGCGGCTGCCAACCTCCTCACTTCCTCCGGCAACTTGTTCAATAAAATGCCGCTCAAGGATATCGTGTCCTACAACAACATGATGACAGCATATGCTTCTGCAGGAAGACAGAAAGATGCTTAGAGGGTGAAGGCTATCATAAAGGAAAGAGATTAGAAGCTCAGCCCGAGACACTATCTGGTGAACTTAAATGAGACTGTCAATTTAGGGAGAGGCAACTGCAATCTTGAATGACTTTGTGTCAAGGCTGAAGTTAACAAGCAGAGAAAAGGAGCAAATTGAATCTGGAGTTAAGTAGTTCGTTCTAACCCACATAGATTAATTTGATGTTGTAAGCAACTTGTCAGATTCAAGAGGCTTATGGTTTTGAGGGATGATTAGGACTTAGCAGCCTATGTTGCGAAACCCGCATTGACAATGTTTTAAGAAGATATTAGAGTTGGGGTGTTACTAAACTGTATAAAAGGAACCGAAGAGCCTATTGGATCAAAAATGAATGTTTGCGCTAAGATACTTTGCAGATACACATGCACAAATGCGACTTTTATGGCATGCCATCCATCCCAGAGGCTAAGCATGCCTTACTGTTCATGAAAGGCCTCTGATGTTTGGTTCTGCTCCTGCTCGAGACGAAAACATTAAGCTTAATGGATGTTACCAAAAGGACAGTATTGCGGCATGCCTGCTATTTGCAATTGGACTGAACTACGGTGTATCTACTCATTGGGAGGGGGCCGCTTAGTATTCTTTCTTGGATCTCTATTTGTTTGCAGAGTCTTTTCTCATCGTAGATATGTATGCTCCAATTTCTATTGATAAGTTGACGTATGTCCTAATAAGTATGTGTAAGAGTGTAGAGTAAGAAATAAGATCATCTAAAAATCTAATAGGTTTATTAAGGTTGCTTTCCACAAAGAAGTTAGGTAAAAACTTCCGTGATCACGTTTCTCGAATTGTTAATCGGTGTATTTTTTTTTATAAAAATTTTTATTTAACAGTTACTTTGAAAAATCATATTAATTTATTTTTAGTAGATAACACTTAATTAATTATTTACTAATAAGCTATCTTGTTTTATATAATTATCTTTATTTTTTCACTCTGCTTAGATTACCAGTAAATCATGGTGAGGATGTCTTAGATATGAATAAGAAAAACGAGTATGTACGTTGATGATATTGCTGATAATGCCATTTGAGCAATTACTATTACATGGATACTGTTACGCTCCCATCGCATAAGCAAATGCTTCGGCGCATCATCCAAAACTGCATTTTCCATTTCAGCCAAATCATTTTTATCGGTTAACAGATTAGGGTTAAATGGCAGGCTGATGATCTTCTGTGGCTGGGTGGTTGTAGCCTCCAACTGCTCTTGCCGGGTGCTTTTTTCTTTTGTTGGGTGTGTGGGCACTGCGAGGGTCACAGGATTACATGCCACTGACGGGTATGTAGCGATTGCAGGTTCCCCTTTTTTTTTTGACTGAAAAGTATCAAACGAACTAGCGAACCGTTTAAACTGCCGTCCAATGACATCCTTAGTTTGTACTAAACAAACTGGAACCGTTTTATATCACTAGTATGTTGAACAGATGGACTGACTTGATAGGTTGAGATTTCAATTTTCTAGTGCAGAGAGAGATGGCCATGCCTAGAAACAAGAGCTCGCCGTAAGAAACAATAGTCTTCTTAGTCCCCATTTAATTTAATTTAGATTATTAAGCGAGTTATTGACCATCTACTTAGTTATATTGATAAATCAAATATTTTGATAAATAAATATAACAAATAAGAGGTCTTTTATTTGGTGTGCTTGCATGTTAGATGTTCGTCATAGCTGCTCCAAACGTGCATTATCACGAGCTTCATGCGTGTATGTATATATTCTGTAAGGGAAACAATCTAAATTCAGTATATCAGTATCAGAATTCAGCAGTACAAGAGCCAGCCAGCAGTTTATTTCATCATACACACATAACATATACATACAGGGCTCATAAAAAAGTATATACCTTCTGTTTTTTCAACAAAAAGATGAAGAAACAAAATGAAAAACGTAAGGAGATTGCAAGAGGAATATATAATCTAAGTATCGAACATTATGAATGATTTATACAGGTGAGCTCGAATCGAGCGACGACGAGGAGGGAACGGCCATGGTTACTTCAGTTCAGATTGGTTGCTGTTGCTGAAAATTCACATTGACACGGAAGAAGATAAAGAATCCATGATAATCTCTATTGTACAAGTAGATAGTCTAGTCGGGGCGGAGCCGAAGAGGAAACCCAATCAAAATAGGCTCGGCTCTTCGTCCCATTCCGATTCCAATGTAACATTGGGGATTCCCCTTTGTTGAGTGCTCCTCCCATGGCGAATTGTTGTATCTCTCGTTCACCTCATGGCTGACGGGGGCATGCTCCCCTCCACCCAACATACAACAACATCATTTTAAGAACCCTATTTACAGAAAAGAAAAGAATTCATTTGAGATATTAGCTACAACATTACAGTAGATATAACAATCTTTTTCATCGTTTTATAGCGGCTAGATTATCGTATGATTATTATTTATATAAGTAGCTTTAAGTCATCGATGAATATGATTAAAGTAAAAGTTATTTGCTTGAAGTAGTTTCTAGTTGGATAAGTCTATATTTTAGATTATTTACATTTTATCTATTTATTAATATACTTATATGGCTATGAAATGCTTATTTTATTTGCTTCCCTTTTCAGTATCCCTATATTTTTCTAGCAAGTTTAGTACCATCATTGATTGATTTCACATGTATGTTAGCATAATATAATTATAGTAGATTTCGCTAGATAGTATATTTCTCTAATTGTGTAAAATCTATTATAACTGTGTAGTCGGCTTCTAAGCCAGTATAATATAATTATAGTAGATTTTCTTAAATATAGTAAGTTTGCTTTCTTAAATATAGTAATTTTCTCTAATTGTGTGGTTGGCTTCCATACCACCTCGATATCTATATATACTCCTATATATAGATATGAAATATAACCAATTATTCCAATCATCTTACATTATATCAGAACTCTAGAGATGATCTGAACGGAAGACAGACATGATAATCAAGTTGGTACGCATGATAAATATGGTCAAGATCATCCTTATGACAAGAAATAACACTGGAACTGATAAGTTTAGACAGAACTTTACGCCCAAGGTGTCCAAGACAACGATGCCAAAGAGAGATGGATGCGGAGATGAATGCAAAGGTACTGATGGAGAGTGAGTAGAACAGATAGAGGTCCCCAGAGCTATTACACCTGACGATCACGTTGCTGGTGTGCAAGTCCTTCATAGAAAGATCAAAAAGATCAAACTTAATGAAACGATTATTATCAGTGGTAAAACGATAAATAGAAATTAGATTCTTATATTATTGGGAGATACCAAGACAAGACATTGTTAAGAACAAGGTGTGGTAAAGAAAAGATATGTGATCTAGTGTTAGCAACAAGAAGTGACGTCACATTACCCACAATAATAGATGAAGGAGTAGATAAAGACGGTGGAAAAATGATGAAGAGTTTACAAGTATCCGCAGTTATATGAGAACCAACGTCTAAATTGGCATACATTTAGAGGAGGATGTCGATGGGTTGAGAGTGTTAAATAAATGCACCAGAGAGTTTTGATTCTACGAACCACCGTGGATAGGGTTCTAGGGCGTGAGTGATGTGGACCAATGCACCGCTAAGAGGACTTGAAAGACCGGCGACAGTCCCTGGTAGATCGAGGGAGACAATGTAAGTGATAGAGCATGAGACTCTCCCGTAGTATGAGCCATACTGGCCGTACTGGGAAGGATTATAGGTTACAGTGGAAAATTATATATATCTTCTTATTAAATAAATCAGAATCCAAGGCATTCTCCAATTTCAAGAAACAAGAATCATTAACACGGTAAGGTTCCCTGGATTAGATTAGGAGCCAATGCTGCTCTCAAAAAGTCCACAATTATAGCAATTATGTCTCTTTCGAGGAAATCCAAATGGCTATTGACATGAAGAGCACTGTGATTGGTCAGCTCCAGAAACCCATTTGTAAAGACATATAGCCGCAGTTTTATATATTTTGGTTTAAAGTTTTTGCTTAGCGATGTTAGGCACAAAAATAATGATGATTGCACAATCTTCACCCTTTTTTCCTTCTTTGCAACATTTAATCATATGTGGAAGTTACTAAAACAAACTTATGTAAATGCGTAAATGAAAAGGGATGGCTACTGACAAAACAGCTAGTACAAATTAAATCAGGTAGCTGTGCTGTACTGAAGTAAATCTTAATTCCAGCTTTTACTTGAGGTACGGTACAATCGAGCAGAATACAACATCTAATTCTGGAAGAGTCATGTCATCCTATGGTTATTTGAAGAGATGAAGAGAATCCATCTACAAGCTGCTGCCTCATTAGATTATTTTATCCTTCCTAAGCTGGGAATCTCCATTTGACAGGGAATGTAGAGGCATATATTGCACTTGTCACATGGATCATGATCATGCGAACGGATTCTCTTCAAATTCACAGCTCGCACCATAATAAGTCTGATATAATTCTGGATTTACTAAAACGCATTTAGGATTAAAGCTAATATAAGTTATATCATTCTTAAATAATTTATAGTAAAAACTTTGATTTAATAGAATGATATACCTTAGGGTAAAATATTAATATAGTATATATGTATGCATGAATACTAGTGGGGTGTACGTACTCCTGCTCCTCGTCGACCGTCGATACGCCATTAGGCTAGATTCAGCGTGGACCTGCTATTGGATCTACCGAGTAGCGAGCCCGGAGTTCCGGGCACCAGATCGGAGAAGGCAAACATGGCGCCTTCTTCGTCCACCCACAGCCGGCATGCAGCTTTGCCGGTGGCGGCTGGGTGGCATCTGCACTGTTCTGATATACTGATCAGGTAATTGATGCTGACATGTCCTTCCTATTTTGCTTGCTTTTTCTTGCACATCGAGGATCCCCTATCTTTTTTTTTCGTTAGATTTACAGGCTGTAGAACAGCTTATCTTTTGGATGCGTACTTGTTCTAGGATTCTGGATTTTTTTCGTGGTAATCCAATTTATTCCCTGGTTCATTGAAAAATTAAGCCCCTAACTTGTTTGTTGCCTGCAGATGGTAGCTGGTCCGGTGGCAGGGCATGCCGGCGCCGTCGACGAAAACGGCTGACACAGACCCTCGATGGTTCCAAGGAAATCTCGGTGCGACGCATCTGTTTACCTTCTCCGGCGCCACGATCCTTCACAGCGCAGCGATCGACCAGCTGGACAACAACAACTGATCTAATGTTCATCCTCTAGTAGCAATCCTTAAGGTCGATCTGCAGGAATAAATTGATTTGGGATTTTTTTTTTGGTTAAGGTCTGCACTCAATCTATACGATTTCACCTGTTTACAAAATTCACGTACACTGTGTGTTGGCACTTTTTTTTTCTTCTTCAGAGACGCAGGATCTCTTAGTTCATCCTCCTCTGTAATCCAATATCCTCAGTTCCTAAGTGCTCTGTATCAAGAAGATTGCAGTGTATACTGCTTTCTCGTATTATTTAATATATACTACTTGGTGGTTTGTTTTGTCATAGGACATACTGATTTCTATCGTCTTAGTTTTCTGCATATACCCTTTTATCGGATTATTTATTATATACTGCTCGATGAAATACTGAATATACTCGAATGGCACAGATACTGAATATTTTGTATATAGTGCTTTGTAACTTTTTTTTCTGCAACTCGTATGAGAAATACTGAATATTTTGAACCATAGTATATAATCGAATGAGACAGATAGTGAACGCTAGGAAGTATTAGTATATACTCTAATGAGACATATACTGCACGCTAGGAAAAAAATAGTATATACTCCAATAAGTCATATACTTTATTTTGAACCAAAGAGTATATACTCCTTGAATGAGGAATGTACTGTGAACTCATTTAGTATATACACAGTAATTACTTGCCGTACTGTTGTTTGAAAATGAGCAGTACATACTCCATTTCAATCTGATTAGTAATATGTGTTACTCTAGAAAACTAGTATATTTAAATCCGATTTGTAGTACACATATCTAGAAAGTAGTATAGGCTGCTTCTACTATTTAGAAGTAGTATATGCTGCTCTAATACACAATGAAGTATCTGCTACTAAAGTGTGAAGAAAGTATATACTTAAAAAAGTTACATACTATTTTTTGAAATCAACTTGAAGCACGGAAGTTCCACGTGTTTAGAGGATGGTTACGTACGTACGTTATGAGGTTTGAAATCAACGGCATGCACTCAGCTCAATTGTGCTGGAAATCCGGTTACATGCATGGAACACGCAACGATCATTTGATCATATTTGCAGCCATTGATCGAGTGGCCTTGCAATCTTGCAGTTTTTTTCTTTCTTTCTAGGACTATGCAAAAACAGGGTCGTCCCAGCTGGATGTTGCGAGCAGGTCAATTAATAGGCTGCAGAAGATGACACTCGTTCAGAGCTCCTCACGTTGTATCTCTCGTACACCTTCTCACGGTTCACGTTCCACCAGTTCTCTGCCTGATGCTCCCCAAATCGTCTTCGGCTGCAAACCAACCAATTTTCAACAACCAAAACACATAAAAATGAATAAAATTTCCCTTCTTTCTAGGAATGTTGTCAGACAATTATAGTAGTAGCTTCACTGCCAAAAACAAAGAAAAGAGAATGAAATCTGTTCACCTGAAACGAACTCTCTTCAAATCCCGAGTCCCATCAAGGAGTGTTGTGAGTGTTATGTATACACCTGGTTCATACTGCTCAATCCATTCAGCCTGAACTTGGCTGCTGGATATTGATAGTGTGCCTCGAGGCTTATAGCCATCCTCACCATTTTGAAGGGACATAGCATCTATGCTCACATTATCATCCGCTCTATTACTCGCAGTCAGCATATCGTCGCTGTTGCTGTGCGCTCTTCGATGAGGAACATCCAACTTGGGTGGACTAGTAATTCTATGGCTTTGACCACTGCCTTCACTAGTCTCGGTAACATTACCTAGTAACCTGTGTTGACTCATATTCCGTTTGGATGAGATGATCGTCCAGAGTTCAAGCTTCGTGCATTTGAAGCATTGAGTAGTAGCTCATTCCGTGGCTGGTGAGCTCCGTTCATGCTAGAGTACATTGCAATATGTGGATCGATGCCATTTGGAATGTGCACTGGCTTTGCCTCACTGACATCGTAAGTGCCCTGTTCTGGTGGTAACCGCTCAGCCATATCCTTCAGCTACATAATTTAGAGAGAGAAAAAGGCAAAAAATAATCATCAACTCTTTATGATAAAACAGAGATATCCTACTCCTGTTGCTTTATCCAACATATAAGGAAAGATGCCAAGATGGTCATGACATGGATTTCAAAATAGTAGCAAGGAATCTTGCCTGAAAAGCACTTCAAAATACATGCGAATTGGGAGTACTAGTCCCATTTCCTTTGCTTTAATGCTTACAAATGACACTTTTTTCCAGAAAGGAAAGAATTCAATTGCAAGGAATCTTGTCTGAAAAGCACTGCAAAATTACGCATGGGAGATCTAAAGTAGCAGGTGCATACCATGCATGCTACCCTATTCTTAAACCATGAAATATTTGTGTTGTAGGAGAAGAATAATCATGTAATACTTGAACATATACTATAATGCATTATTAGTACATATTGACAATGATGTGACCTATTGACTCAATACAAACACCACAAGAGCTAAATGAATGTATTTGTTGAAAAAAAACAATATGGTGAGTTTTGCAGCACAGGTAAATTTGTTAATACCTGTGCTGTTAGAGATTTGATAACCTCTTTTGCAGCTTTAGATTTTGCTGACTCCTCTGCAACCAGTGTCATGGCCTCCTGTACTTTCTTGGCTGATTTATTCAGCTCAAGTTCTTGATGCTCACAACGATGTCTGAGGTTATCAACCTGCACCAATAAAGGTACTAAGTTTCATGCAATATTTGTTCCATTGAAAACTAAGTTTGTTGCAACATAATAAGACATCCAAGGTAAGCTCTACTGAATAAAGAGAAGTGCATACTTGCGCACGCAGCCTTTTGATTTCCTGGTTTAAGAGCTCATTTGTTTTTGCCAGATTATCAGCAGCACTGTTTGAGAAAGAAAGGCCATGAGTTGTTGGAACTGGTGCGGTAGAACGTGGTGGACTAGACTTCCGGGAAAAAGGGGAAACAGCTCTTGAAGTGGTTACTGACCGAATTGCTGATGTACGCACTGCTCTTGGAGCTGATCTGCTCATATCTGCGCTACTAGATAAAGCAATATCTCTCAGCTGCAGTAGTGAACTAACTTGAGGAGTCCGGAGAAATGACAATGCATCAGTTTTCTTCCCTTGTCTTGCTGCCTTGCTATCCAAACTCCTAATTATATCCATATTGCTAGGCAAGATGGTTTTTGATACTTTAGTGTCACCATTGCTTTCACCTGAAAGGTGGGAAACAATGTCTTTCCTCTTGTTAAATGAATCAGAATCTGAGGCATTCTTCAATTTTAAGAGACAAGAATCACAAACACGGTAAGGTTTCCCTGGATTAGGAGCCAATGCTGCTCTCAAAGACTTTCTTGAGGTGCATGCATTACAATGGACAAGTCCACAATTATAGCAATTATGTCTCTTTCGTGTAAATCCAAATGGTTGTTGACATGAAGAGCATTGTGATTGGTCGGCTCCAGAAACCCATTTGTGAAGACATATAGCAGCAGTGAAGTTTGCACCACAGGCTATGTGCCGAACCGCTCTATCTTTCAATGCCTCAACTAGTGTAGGTACCTTCCGATCCTCTAAATCTCCATGGCCTAATCTTCCATTAGCTCCCTTTCCCCATGTAAAAACTTCGCTCCTGCCTGTCAATACTGCAACATGGTAGGATCCACAAGCAACTTGGAGAACATGTTCACCCGCAATCCTATCTTCAACTAAACATGGTAGCCTTCCATCTGAATGAGGATTTCCAAGCTGACCATAAACAGAATTACCCATGCTAAATACTTGTCCAGAAGTTGTCAAGCCTACAGTAAGACTGTGACCACATGCTACCCTGTAAAAATCATAATCAATAAGCGAGGCCACACAGGTTGGCTTGAGTCTTGATTCCTTGTCACCATGGCCAAGTTGATGCTTGTCACCATCTCCCCAGGTGAATAGCTTTCCAGCAGACACACTTGAACTAGACTGAGTAACAATAACCTCCACAATAGCTGCAGTGTGCCATACACCACATGCAACTGCTATTGTTTTCAACCCTGAGAGTGACTCTACCTCTCTTGGACTTGAAATGCTTGTTAGATTTCCATGGCCTAATACTCCGAAAGAACCATCTCCAAAGGTAAACAATTGACCCATCGATGTAATCAAGGCTGTATGCCAGGTTCCACAAGAAACATAAGCAACTTGAAGACCTTCCAGTGCTCCAGCAATTCTCTTAGGTATCCAATGTCCTGCATCAGTACCATGTCCTAGAAGTCCAACGTTGTGAGTTCCATCTCCCCATGTATATAGTTCGCCTGTTGTTGTCACAGCACAAGTATGAAACTCCCCACAAGCAACAAAATCTACATTGCAAGCTGCTAAAGACTCAACAAGGCGAGGGCGAACAGAATCTTCTCGTGTTCCATGGCCAAGGCGACCTCCAGAATCTTCACCCCATGTAAAAACCTCTCCATTTCTTGTGACCAATGCAGCATGCCTGACTCCACCATCTACATGATATACATCAAGAACTAATCTGGACTCCAATGGCTTAGGGAGGAGGAAATCAGTCTTCTCTGTTGATCTAATTACAGCATCAGAAGCAACTCGTACAGAGTTTTCACGAAAAACTTCACCCCACACATAGACATCACCTAAAGAATCACAGTCATCTGGTACAGAACCATGGCTAGAAGTACTAGGTGCACTAGAAATGCTTGCTCTAAGAACATCTGAAGATGCTCCCCTTATGTGCATATTTGTCACATTTGATCTCCAGGTAACTAGAAATTGAAGAGAATACTACCCATATATCACTCACCACTGTCTGGGAGTACTACCCATATAAGCTAAAATAAGTTGGATATCTCACATTACCTGCACATAGTCAACAGTTAAGTGTAAAAACAATGCACAAAAGTAAAACACAACCGGAATTTTATGAAAGAGAGAAATGCACAGAGTTATGTGCATATTGTAGCTTTTTGGATACCATATACTACTCTGCCTGTTATTTGAAACAATTAATGAAAAAAATCAAGAATATGTTTCACACAATCATTAAAAGTCCATAGCACATTACCTAGTGCATAACACATTAAGGCAGGGTTTACTGAAAAAATACGACTTACTTTCCCAGTTTCATAGGGAGAATAAAATACCTTCTCCGGTGGTTAATGGGATGTGAAAATAAAATAACTTTACCTAGTGTCGATGTGATCCTGCAGAACAAGGAGAATAATTGGCTTCAGGTAACTATGTTCCTTGATAACTGAAATCAGGAAAAAAAACAACTTATTAACAACATCGAAATATTCTGCTGGCAACTTGTAATGCACAAGCACATCGTTTTTAGGGGGAATTGAACCACAACTTATAAGATGTGAAAACTAACGAAATAAAGCCAAAAAGGAAAACATTGCTTCAAGAAAAGCAAAATGTCTCTGTACCAATATGATATTAATGATCTTACAACTAAACCTCAATAATACAATTACACTAGGATCTATTTAATTCCACATACATGTAGCAAGCAGCGCAAAACACAAGCGAGTTGTGCCCACAGTTCGAGCAACTTTGCTCCTCTACAATTCGAACATCTGGACCTAAATGCCAGGGATCAGAAAAAATGAAACCAAATAAAGTACCAATGGTGAAAATTTTGACCCCCCATTCTTGCATCAGAGCTACAAACAATCGCTCAGTTAACCACAGGAACACTAACTTCGCCGCAGAATGCACAAAGGAGCTTCCTTTCCTACTGTCCCGGCCCCAGGTGCCCACAATAACCGATTTTTGCGGGGATGGCGAAAGATAGGCGTACCAGAGATGTAGGGTGGGGCGGAGAAAGCATCAACACGCCATCCGTGAGCTCAAGAAACCGCTCCTCCTCCTCCAACTACTACTACCCTGTCTCCAAGATCCACCAAGTCGGAAGGGGGCAGATTGGCCGGCCGGCGGCTGAACTCCGATGCGCCACCTCGCTCTTTTCTTTTCTTTTCTTTTCTCACACATTTGCTCAGTTTCTTGGCTGTTGATCACGAGGGATGGGATGGGCTCCCTTTGTTGGTTCTTTGCCTCCCATGAGCTCTCTCTCTCTCTCTCTCTCTCTCTCTCTCTCTGCACCTCCTCTGTCACTACTGAAGTTGTACTACTCTATTGCTACTCTTTCTGCTTTTCTTCTCTTCTCTTTTTGGGTGCTCCGGTTCACCCGGCGATGTTGCTGCGGTGGTGTGTGTGCTCATCATCTCTCCCCACATGCTCTTCTTGTGTTCTTGCTTTGGACTCTTCACTCCCTTTACTGCTGCTACTCCTGTTATGTTCTCTCCTGTTCTGTTCTGTGCTGTGAATGGCATGACAAAAGGGGTACAGCTAGCTGGCCTTGGCCTGTTCCCTGTAATTTTTATCCTCATGACACTAAATTTGTTTAATTACTATTGAGATCTGGATGTCCTTGTTCTGATCAATCTTCATCTGATTCATCCACATGCTTCTTTTGTTTCTGAAGAAACTGTCTATTGCATATATAATAGTGATGCATGATACTTTGGCTGATCTAGTGTTTTGATAAAACTTAAGCCCCTAATCTAAATATAATGAAGTGTGTTTTGGCAGGTAGTAACATGAATGTAGTGTGATTGGGTCATCCTGGTTGAAATGGATTAATGAATGGATGGTGTTGCTTTCAAGAAGATCAAGTTGGGGAACAGTTTTTACATTAGAGTATTAGGCTCTAGATTACAAAATACAGAGCAAAATCAGTACTTACTTCTGTAGGTTGCAAATGCAGAGGTGACAACCAGTACAAATCTCCAGCAACTTGTTGATGCTAATATAAGTTTAGTTTACTAACTGTCTGTCTGTACAGGCAATGTGAACGGTTGCTTCTGACGAACTCCTCCTGTTCTTGGAGTCAGTAGTGCGTTGTCTACTTGTCTCCCGTATAGAAGCAATAGAATGTTTGCAGAGATACTGCTAGCTAAGGCTGATTTAAGAGGAGTGAAAAGGAGAAATACGTTAAAATGATATAATTGATTAGTATATGATTAATTAGTATTAATTATTTTAATTTTAAAGGATTAATATGATTTTAAAAGTAATTTTTTCTATAAAAAATATTAAAACTATACTGTTTAACTATTATAAACATACCGATGAAAAACGAGCGACTTTCTCATCCTATATGCGGAACTGTGCCTAAGCCAACACACTTTTAAAGAGAATTAGCAGTGGAGAAGGTACATTATGTTAATAGGATATGAATACAATTACAGAGCTTAATTGTCCTAAGCTTATCAGTTAGTACCAACACTCTTTTAAAGAGAATTAGCAGTGGAGAAAGTAGTAATAAATACTTAGGGTAAATTTATCTTCTTTACTTCTCGATATATTTTTTTAAAAAAAAGTTATAAAAAAATTGTTTTTAAAAATTATATTAATATATATTTTTAAGTTTTTTAGCTAACACCACGTAGAGTTTCCAAAACGAAAAAAACTCATTAGTAAATAAGTAATTAAGTATTAGCTACTATAAAAACTATTATAATTTTTAAAACAAATTTTAATATAATATTTTTTATAAAAAAATATATTTTTTAGTAGTTTGAAAAGTACGCTGAGAAGAAATAAGTACAGTTTCACCCCCAAACTTTATATTCCAAAGCACCTTATGTAGTACACCTGTGCAGAACAAATTAATTAAGAGACGACTGTATATATGTACATCAGTTGTACTGCATGCATGCAGTAGGTCCTTGACGCATTTAAGGTGATCCAACGGATCGCACAAGATTCATATGAAACCCAGCTGCTTCTCATTGATCATTCAATAATGTGGTTGGAGTTCACATGACACTTGAGAAATGAATCCGGAATTCTTTGTTTTTTTTCTTTTGTGAGCCCATTTTTTATGAATTGAGGATATGCACATATATACAGACCCATGATGAGTACATACGCCTTGGGACCTAATTAGTATAGACAAATTTTGATTGGTAGAGATAGATCTTTTTTTATAAAAGGATATAGCTGATTATAGATAGTATATAGCTGTAGTACTAGCAATATAGTTAGGTCATGTTCTTTTCACTTTACCGATTATATATTACGATTGCTCCAAAAACTTTCTCCACCAAAGCTTTTTTAAAAGTTTATTTTAATCCAGGCATGAATAATAACAAATTCCATGCACTGCCCATTGGCTATTTAGTTACTAGCAATCTGTTTGGTTCGGTGAAAAGGTGGATCATTCCGACAACATAGACACTCTAGGAACTGGCAGTTCCTAGTTCACATCGATGGATCACATCACATGTGATTGGAATTTGACAGGAGATTAGTTGCCACCTGGTTTACTTTTGTGTAGCTAATGAAGGGAGCAACAAGTACTTACTGTGATTCCATTACCAATAAACGCCAAGCGAAGAAGAGCTGAAAAACTCGATGCTGTACTATGTGTCATGCATGGTCCAAGAAGAATTGTCCCATGATCCCATTTGCTCATTATCTTAAAAGAAAAAATTCCCATATTTGCTATTAGTTGCTACCATGCAAGATGCATGCATATGTATTGTAGTATTACCATATATACATTATCTATCAGAAGGACAATCTATCTAGTTGGCAAATCATATCACTGCTAGCCTTCAAACCATTGCCTCCAATCAAGAAAAGTACAAATCGCTCGTCCCTACCTCGACCAGAATACATATGATATGATCCTACGATGGTGATTTCAATCTTTTCTGTAATTCTTGATTTTTGCCTTTCCTTCCATCAATCTGCATGAAAAAAAATCGTAATTGATTTTTCCAATTTTGATCACTGTAAAACTTTGTACTATATATTAATCATACATTTTAGTCCTACCTGCAAGCATTTTGGCCCTAATATTATGGTTTTAATTATTAACGATAATGTAATTATTGGACTAATCAATGATGATACCTCGAATATACTATACTAAGGTCAGAGAGATGGGTTGAATTGGAATCATATATTAAAAAGAAACTCGGTATGTCTTATTAGGTGAATATGGTAGAAGTAGGTTTTCTTTATGCTCTAAATACTAGGTGTGGTATACAACTAAAATCTCTAAAAGTTTTAAGTAAAAAATTATTGTTATTATATCCTTATTTACTCTTAAATAAATGTGAGATTATTGAACAGTTCAACCATCACGTGTTTGGCTGGCGATCATAGCTAGACCAAATAATACAAGTCAATATCGGACTATTCGACTTAACAATGATCACACGATTATGTGTTAGATCGTGTAAAATGTGTTGAGTCGAACAATCTAGAGTTGATTGAAATATCCGACCAATTCAATGTCTATAGTGGTCCTATATTGATCAGACAAAGAAATTAAACTAACCGGACAATCTTACATCGATCGGATAATTTGATCTTGTTGTGATCGGTTTGAGTCGTACAATCAGAAGTGCTGCCAGATAATCCAACCCATGCTTTGTTTAGTAGACGCTAGACAACGTGTGACGGTTGGTTTATTCAGTAACATTGTTGGATAATATGCAATGGACAACGGTCATAAATGACTAATTGGTCAATGACCATTGGAAAAAGTGTAAAGAGCTGGACATTTCGACCCGGTATTAGACTATCTAAATCTATATAGTTTTAGCTGGCTTTACACAATGGTCATAAACGACTAGTTAATTTAGTTTTGCCTATAAAATACATATCCTCTTGGACCCCTGATATCTTTTGGAATCCATTCTAGCTGGTGCAACCTTATAAAAGTCCAAGAGTTCATTTGTGCTAATTTGTTTCATTCTTTCTTAAGCTCTTGAGTCTGTAGTAGCCAAATGTGCACTCACCAAGAGTGAGTCTTGTGTTTAGTGCCTTAAATAAGGAGCGTATCTTGTTATTCTTGTCATCTCGATATTCCTAAATGGATTTGAGACATTCTCGGTAATCTCTCAGATGATTTGGGAGACCTGGTGGTTTAATGAAAGGTTTTGGGATTTACTTTGTAGAGTAGAAAAGAATCACTCATATGAAAGCGCATTTAGACTTTGTGAACAAAAGGAGTGACACTCTTGTGTAGAGTGCTCCAATGAGGATTGGTGGAGATAGTTGATCTCCGATACCTCGGAAAAAACACGCATGTGTCTTCTCTCCGCTTTACTTTTCTTACAATTTACTTTAAGTTTTTTCTTGTGTTTTCTTTGTAGAGATAGTAGAATTATTATAAAAGTCTATATGTTGAAGCTTAGTTTCATGCACAAGCTAGATTATAAGTTTTTATTTTGGTATTTGTTAAATAGAATTCATATTCATCTCCCTTAGGACAATTTTTTATCCTATACTCCCGTTTAATTTTATCAATCCAAAACATAAACTCGAAACATTTCAAGTAAAGTACTCCATTTTTGATACGCCAAGTACGGTCTTGGTCTGATTTTTTATCTCCAGATTATCAAACCGGTTACTATTGGTCCTTTAAAACTATCAACATTTTATATGTAAACTAAAATAAAGATCATTTCCGATGACATAGCGCCATATAGTCTAAAGAAATAGTAAATACTTAATGTACAACTAATAATAAACAACAACAATGTAAAGAAAAAAAAAGCTCTGTTTCTTTCGTCCGGTATAGATTTTTTATTTTGGCCAGGGGCACCACATAATCAAAAACCACTATTGTTTTTAGCCCAGGGATAAAATGTGAACAATTTTAATAGTTAAGAACCAATAATAACCGATTAAGATATAAAAATAAGTGTAAAGTCGTAATTGTTGAGAAATAAAAAAGTGAATTTTCTCAATGGTTTTCCATGAACGCGATTACATTTTAATAGCGTCTCCATGAACTGATGGGCCATATTCGAAAACGAAACAATGGCATGCTTATGATGAAGCTGGTTGATGGGCCGGAGATTGGATGCAAATCAAAGCCTGGATTGCATTACTAGAGCAAGCAAGGGGAAAAAAAAGAAAAAAGAGAGAGAGAGAAGTAATGCAATGATGAGGTGAGTGAACATTAGCAAGCGGTTGTTGCGTCAGCCAGCCAGCAGTTATTAGCGAGGAGGAGCAGCAGCGACCATCACCACTCGAGTATATATAATATATTCGTCTCGTCTCCTCGCCTGCGCCGCCGCCGATCTCCATTCCTCCTCCCGCGAGCGGACCACACCAGAACAGGCTGCTGCTTCCTCCACCGCATCCTGTCCTGTCTGGTGAGCATCCATCCGATCCCATCATCCCTTACTTTCTCATCTCTCTCTACCCACGCAAGAACTTTTTTTCTTCTTCTCGAATTTGCGTGCGTTATCCCTATCTAGCTTCTCTTCTTCTAGATCTGGATCTGTAAGCTGTTTTTCTCTTAATTTACCTTCTTGTATAACCTTAAGTAGTATTAACTGGAGTAATAGCAGTTTGTCTGTTTGTTCCCTAAAAAAGTTTGGGCACGTTAGATCCGCCCTTGATATTATCAACTAGTAGCAGAATGCAGATGCTTTTTGTCATAGTACAATCTAGCCTGCAAACTACAGATCTTAACCCTCTCAAATATTGATATTGGAGGTAAATACTACATATAAAGATGCGTTTTTTTTGGTTTAAGAAGTAGAGCTCCAATGATTTAATTAAAACGCTTGCTTTCACAAGTCATGTTATAGAAAGAACAAAAAGATTGATTACTTGTTAGTATTAACTACTATATTCCTTCTTCTCTTACTTGCAGCTCTTCTGTAGGAAATGGCTGACGGTGAGGACATCCAGCCTCTTGTCTGTGACAATGGCACTGGAATGGTCAAGGTCTGATTTTTTTTTACTCATAACTATTGCTATGCATCAGTGTCATCTCCTGCATTTCTGAATATGTATGCCTCATTCCCTTTAACTTTCATCTTGTAGGCTGGTTTTGCTGGGGATGATGCACCAAGGGCCGTGTTTCCTAGTATAGTTGGCCGTCCTCGCCACACTGGTGTTATGGTAGGAATGGGACAAAAGGATGCCTATGTTGGTGATGAGGCACAGTCTAAGAGAGGTATCCTCACGCTTAAGTACCCAATCGAGCACGGCATTGTAAGCAACTGGGATGACATGGAGAAAATCTGGCATCACACTTTCTACAATGAGCTTCGTGTGGCACCTGAGGAGCACCCTGTTTTGCTTACTGAAGCTCCTTTGAACCCAAAAGCCAACAGAGAGAAGATGACCCAGATTATGTTTGAGACTTTCAATGTTCCTGCAATGTACGTTGCAATCCAGGCCGTGCTTTCCCTCTATGCCAGTGGCCGTACAACTGGTATGAACTGTTGTCTATCTTGTACTTACTTCAATGAAGGCTTGTGCTGCCATACATATGATCCACTTGTGCTGCCATACACTAATTTTTTTCATTGCCAAGCTTCTATAATTATTGTATGATCTGCATCCGTTCATCTTTATTAATATGCTGATTTCCTCGCATCATTTAGATATGCTTCAATCTTGATTACTACCTGCAACGCCATGCGTCTAGGGGACAAACATCTAACTGTCGACAAGTAAAATTTTAATTTAGGAGGGGGTACTTCATGGCTTATGCTTCTTTGTTCTTCAGGTATTGTTCTTGACTCTGGTGATGGTGTCAGCCACACAGTACCCATTTATGAAGGATATGCACTTCCTCATGCCATTCTTCGTTTGGATCTGGCTGGTCGGGACCTCACAGACTCCCTTATGAAGATTCTGACTGAGAGGGGTTACTCCTTCACAACCTCAGCCGAGCGGGAAATTGTAAGGGACATCAAGGAGAAACTTGCATATGTTGCCCTTGATTATGAGCAAGAGTTGGAAACAGCCAAGAACAGCTCCTCAATTGAAAAGAGTTACGAGCTACCTGATGGTCAAGTAATCACAATTGGTGCAGAGAGGTTCCGGTGCCCTGAGGTCCTCTTCCAGCCATCCATGATTGGTATGGAGGCTGCTGGTATTCATGAGACCACCTACAACTCCATCATGAAGTGCGACGTGGATATCAGGAAGGACCTTTATGGCAACATTGTGCTCAGTGGTGGTACAACTATGTTCCCAGGCATTGCTGATCGTATGAGCAAGGAGATCACTGCCCTTGCCCCAAGCAGCATGAAGATTAAGGTGGTTGCTCCACCTGAGCGGAAGTACAGTGTCTGGATCGGAGGGTCAATCCTAGCCTCCCTCAGTACTTTCCAGCAGGTATGTAGCTCCTGGTCATCTTTAGTTGCTACTTGCTACAAGAATTGTTCGACTTTACTTTCTTCTTTAGGTAATGGCTCAGGCTTAATTTATAGAACATAGTTTGCATCATGATTAACCAATGCTAACATCTGAAATCTGTTGTATGTCGTGTTGGTATGCAGATGTGGATATCGAAGGACGAGTATGATGAATCTGGCCCAGCAATCGTCCACAGGAAATGCTTCTGATTTTCTCAAGTGCTCTGCTCTTATCGTCTATAGTCTCAAGTTATGCTTTGGTTCGTTTATCTAGATATGTATTGCAGATTTGCAGGTTATGTTTAATTTTCTTTTTGGAGACGACTTCTGTATGTGGTCAATCAGTGTATGAGTACTGTATGTTTGTGTCATCTCAGATTTTTGAGTTCGCTTGTTAAACTTGGTTCGTTTGATTGGTTAGAACTGTTTGTATGAGCTTATTGTTCTATACATTGCTCTGAGGGTATAATTATGTTAAAATTTGGATTTATTTCAATGTGGATTGTATGGTCTCAGAAATCACTGCACAGTAGTCATCACATGGAATCATCAACTATCATGCTGGGATATTTGACAGACTGACAGTATAATACTTGCGTTAAGGGGGTTAGAGCCCTCTGACATGTCGACCCCAATTTATTGGGTTGAATTGAATTGCTGTCATATTTAGGCTAGTTTGCCGAACAGCTACAAACATGAATGCACAAAGCATAATCAACTCTTTTGTGATCTTACCACAGTAGTCTGCCTTTATTTTAGAAGAAACAATGCACATTGCCTGGCACTCTGGAATAAATTGGAGTACTGAAATTTGTTTCGCCTCAACTGATTTCATGGAATTTACACGAACAATCGCTTCCTCAGTTACCACTCTAAGCAAATCGAATTGTTAAAATGCTATCGAGAAAAATGTAATTGCTCCCTTGCGCTGCAAAGGAGAACTGGTATGACAATCTTTTACACCTTTCATCATCTTCATATTCCATTCTCTCCTGGTGTGTTGAAGCTCCCGTAACCTCATTAGTGACCACCTTTTTCATGTATAGACAGGGTTAGCCACTTGGTTTGAACGCACCAGCCAACGCCTTGTATGCTTCTGCACAGCGTTTGAACTTCTCCTCCGCTTCAGCCTGCAATACACTTGGTGTTCAGAGGCCACATATAAGACAATGTGATAAAGAGAAAATCATGTGGCTATTTCCTTTTCACTTCTAAGAAAAAAAAATGTGGCCTTTTCCTAGTATCATTGCTACCAACTAGTACATTAGTATCCAGAATTTCTAGAGGTTCAGTTACTGAATACTGATACCTTATAAGATGGCCAGTGTCCAATTTTGGCTGACTATGTAACTACCAGTCACCTGCGCTACACTATTGATTCCTTACTAAAGAGCATGTGAGGATACCACTAAAGAGTGCCAAAAAAATAGCAAGGACAGCTGTAATGACCTGTGATGCTCCTTGATGTTTGTCTGGGTGCCACCTGAGAGCTGATGCGCGAAAACTGCAGAAAAAATTGCATTAAGATATCCAACCAACTAACATCTTCAAGATATAGAAAGAACCGAAATATGAGTCAATGCCGCAAGAAATGTTGATAAGACTTACGCGGACTTAATATGATCAAGTTCTAATGGTCCTGAAGGTGGCAAACCAAGTGATATTCTATGGCTTAGAAGATTATCGTAGCAAGGTTCTTCGTCGTCTACATCACTTTCGTTCCAAATTCTCTCCCTTGATTTGGTCGATTGAGACTCATCCCTCCACTGAAATCCGCTGGGACTCCCACTTTCGTCATTCTCCCCAGGCCAGTACCAGGTAAAAGATTTCTTACCGCCAAAATTCCCATAATGGGTATCACTGAAGTCATCTTCATCAAAGTTTCTCCACTTTTGTGCACCTATATAAAACAACATAGAGCACTCGTTATTATCGAAACATACCCTAAAAATGCAGAACAATGAGAAAATATAATCTGATGTAGACATAATACAAGAAAATGAGCAATTGTATTTTAGGTAAAAGTTGAAAAGAACTTACTTTTGCCCTTTCTATGTAGATATTTCCCGTAGCTGGTGTTTGTGAGCTTTGATTTACCGCTACACCTTTGTTGCCTCTTCTGTTTATTGCTGCTCTCCTATAAAGAACAGATCATGTTCAAAACTCTAATCATCTGTCAATTGGTCCATATATGTCGAGATGTATCTTTTGTGTCCAACAGCTAGACAAAAATGAAAATACTTGATATTGTTGTAGTTATGGGAGAGATGAACATAGACCACAACTCCACTGAGACTGGGAAAGGATGAAGTGTTTGATCTTGTTAGCTAAATCAGTACGGTGTTGGTTGTGATTTACAGATTTGTGCAGATACTTGGCAGTTAACAAAAGACAATAAAAGGATTACAAGCACCTGACAGGGACCACCGTTAAGTAGAATGTTCTTCAGAGCAGCCTTAGCATCAGCGCGCTTTTCACGGACGGCAAATCTGATGTGAGGCTGTCCAGGAAAAAAAGTCCATGAGAGTTCAATATACATATACAGTGAAAGTGGCCGTAGACGAAAAAGCAAACGCGTTAGCGGCCAACAAGAACTACAGTGAACATGATTAAAGAGGTGTGGTTGCATCTTATACATCGAATTGTGCAGTGCCTGTTAGAATAGAAGTCGAGTTGTTGTCTCAATTTTCCTACGAATCAAACCCCAAAGTACAGTTTCACTGTGAAAATACACAGCATTACTAAAGAGAGCAGCAGCGGAGGAGCAAGGGAAGGGCTGAAATTCAGAGGTAGCTAGGAATAAGCTAAGCATGGCTCCCCAGAGGAAGCTAGGCAGCAGTAAACTAGCAAATCACGTCGCATCAGTGGGGAGGAACATCCGTTGGATGCTGGGTTCTTAGGCTAAGTAGGGAGGAGCAAGCTGTTATATAGAGTTGAATGAAGGTAAAGGGGAAGGGGTGGGAGCGAACCGTGGATTTGGAGAGAGCGGAGGCTGTGGAGTGGAAACATCTCCATGTCCGTGCGGCGGCCTGCATCCCGCCGGCGGCGGCGGAGCGAGGGGAGGGAGATGTACGAAGCCGAGCCATAGTAGAGCGGGCTGGCGCGTGGAGATTCGTGCGCTCAGTCGTGGCCGCAGGATCTCATCGGACGCAGCCCACTCGATCTTATGGGCCCGGCCCATGCGTAAATCCATAATCTTATGGACACGGCTCGTTATGACGCATATGCACGTTAGCTACTCACTCTTTCTTTTGTCCTCCTCCTTATCCTCGCACGCACTGTATGCTCCTCGGCAGAAAACAAAATCTAACCAGAACACTAACACCAATCGGTTGATTTAAAAGAACAATTAGATCCTTCTTCTATTTAATCCACACTTTCATCTCGATCTATTTTCTATTTTCTTTTACACAGCATATTGCAATGACTGAGTAAGCCGCTATTACTATCATAAAATCACCCTTTCTTATAAAACAACTCACAAATAAACCCGCGTGGAATTTCTTCAAAATCACTCAAATGTGTAGCACGGAGAATGTGTTCGAGGGATGTCGTGAGTTCCACCCCCCTTCTGCGCACCAGAATTTTCATGTCCCCCTTTAACACGAATCTCAAAGCAATACGAGGGTTGGAAAATCATAAGGTTCCTCTATTTTCTGTCAACAGATTTATAGCAATTCTAAAGGGAAAAACCGCTCCGACCGTTGTAACGCAGGGTATAGCCCTACCATGCTTAGGATTATTAAGATTTGATCTAAACACCTTCAAAATGCTATATTATTTTTTTTCAGGATCGGAAAGGGAAAAGCACTAGACAAATGGTAGGTATAGCTAGCTAGGTGTGGATGTGATGCGTGCAGCATGGTCAGTCGGGCATCAAGCTTCATCGCTGAAGGTGCAGGCGGTCGGCGATGTACGGTCTTCGTCGTCGTCGGCGGCGGCCTGAGACGTCTGATCATTATTAATGCCTTCCTTGCTCTTACCCCAGAGCACGCTGTAGAGGCCTCCGACGAGCAGGATCCCACCGACGACGCTGCCGACTTGGACGATCTCGCCGAGGAAGAAGGATGACGAGAAGGTGGTGAGGGCGAAGCAGAGCGGCGTCCACGCGGCGAGGAACACGGGTCCCTCCAGCTCCAGGCACCACGCACCACGCCTGCAGGTAGTACGCCACCCCCATCACCTCCACCCCCGAGTAGGCGACTGCGAGCGGGCCGACGTCGAGGCGCCATGTCCCTCTCCGCCGCCACGGCCACCACCAGAGACTGGAGCGCGCTGAAGACGCACTGCACCGCCGTCACGGCCATCTTGTTGGGGTACTCACGGAGAAGCGCAGCCTGCAGGACGATCCAGAGTAACCATGCCATGTTGGCCACCACCATCAACGTCCATTTCACCCACGATGATGCGTCCCCTGATTCTCTCCGATCACCATTGTCTCCAGCAGCGGTGGCGCCAAAGGCACGGTGGAGGTGGTTCACGGGGTTCAGCGCCGGGCCCTTGTACATGGCGATGACGGCGACTCCGGCGAGGCAGAGCGCCACGCCGGCGACCTTGGCTATGCCGGAGGGGCTCTTCAGCTTCACAGCTTCCATCTTCAAGAGGAGGGCGAGGAAGAGGTGACGGAGGGCAAGGCGTTGTCTGTTGCCGACGCCAAATAGTTTTTAATTATCGGTTCATAATCTTTCAGTTATATATCCGCTATGCGTAATATGAGAAAAGTGGATATTTTTAACGGTAATAAAATCTATCTTACCAACTGATATTTTTTTTTATTTTGCTATAGTAATTATTTGCTATTTTCTGGCTTTATATATATTACATATATATATGATTAACGATCGCGTTTATAATAAATATAGTGAGTTATTTTTAATAGCTATTATATAATTCACTGGGAGGAGTTCTTAGTTTGAGAAGACGACGGCGTTATCGGTGGACAGGTGTACGGTGGCATCAACGGTGGAGATGGAGACAACGGTGACGTGGAGAATGGTGTCATCAGTAGAAAGGTGGACATGTGGCAGTGTCGATAAGGATGGCGTTGATGTAGAAGACGGCGATACGAAGAGGCAAGAAGAATCCAATTTAAAGACTTAGATCGAATACCATCGTCTCTTTTATATCGGTTTTACTAAATTTTTCTAGCTCAAAACATATTGATAATATATATATATATAATTAATGATTTTGTTTGTAATAAATCTAATGAGTTGTTCTCCTTATGTAATTTACTAGAAATATTTCTTACTTTGCGGATGACGTGGCATTATTGGTGGGCGAGCGTATGTGGCATCAATGGTGCAGATGGAGACACAGTGACATGATGATTTATTTTCTTAAGGTGTCAGATGTCCATAAAAACCATTTCTGGTGGTGGTTGCACACGTGAACTTAGGCTTAATTACATGGTACAGGTTTAAGCTGAATGTTATCCTGCATTGCATGCAGATTGATGTCGATCAAGTTAATCAACCAAAAGAGAAACAAGTACATATTCAGTTGGCAATATATAATATGATGCACACGTACACGTGATGTATACGTACCCGATTAAGGAATACAAGAAGAGCTTCAACAGCACCAGAACGACATCGATCCTGCGTTATTCTTCCTACAGTAAAATCGATCGAGAGACGCGTACATTATGTTTCTATCAGACAAGTTTTAATGTGACCAATTAGCTAATTTAAGCTCGTTTTTAAATTAAGTGTAATTACCTGTGGAGAAGAAGGGCGAGAGGCAGGAGGAGGAGAGAGCCAGCGGCCTGGCGGTACAAGATGAAGACGTAGGTGCTCAATCCCTCGTTGAACACCGCCTTGGAGATGACGAACATACCCGTGTAGATCACTTGTATCATCACAGCGATCATGTATGGCTTCTTCTTCTTCTTCCACCTCTTTGCTAACTCATCCATGGCGACAGCTAGCAAGAGACATGCGTACTCGACAGGCACATACACATCGATCGATTGATATAGATATATATGCATGTTGCTTAATTCTTCTACTTGCTTCTGTTATTCAGCTCGATCGTTAATTTAACCAAATAGTAATTAATTACTTCGTTCGTGGGATCTGAATCGACCGAGCACGAGCAGCTGGATTTTTTACATTTAGACCTTTTTTAAAAACCTATTTTATAAATAAATCTTTAAAAATATAGAAATTGATTGGGCCAGTTAAGCAAGCAAGCCAGGTGAGATATGGATTGATTGGTTGTACATTATCTTGCACAACTACTGTAGTACTGTACTAGTAATAATTCAAGAAGCAGAAAATGATGCTACTTAACTAGCTAGTATATCAGCTAACGAACATTTTATTCCAAAGAAATAGGCAGAAATAAAAGAAGAAGAAATCAAGTTGGTGTGATAGGGAATGACCAAGAGTGATATATACACATGTAATAGAGTGACTCTGCGGCGTTTGAGGAGCGGAATTCCGCGGGCGTGGTCCCTCGCCAAAGACGGGGGAGTGTTGTCCTAATAAAATCTTTGGAGGATCATATCTAATAGTTAACTAGGGTTTGTGTTCCACGATATTTATAAAGTTAGGCTTACTGAGTCTTTTGCCTTTCTTTTCTTTTCTGTTTGGCCTATTTCCTTCACGATGTTTGCTAAGAAGACTATTTTCAACCTTATCTGCATATTTTTCGAATCACTTAATGATATATTTTATTTAAAAAATCTATATAAAAATTGCCTTTAAAAATCATATTAATCTATTTTAAGCTAATACTTAATTAATTATACGCTAATCCGCTGCTATATTTTGCATACCGGAAAAATCTTTCACCAACGCACAACAACTTTTGTTTGTTGGCTTCAATGATAAATCGGCAGCATTGGCTTTAAGTTTGAATCCCCAATTTATTCCGTAGCACTGATTTGTCCTTTTATCGAAGAAATAAAGCTGAATATATATACTTATAATACACGGACTAGTTGAATATATATACTTATAATTTGACTAATTGTTGATCAAAATTCATAAAGTTTGACTCTTTCAAAATGTTGTGCGTACATGGAGAGTAATAGTAGCATAACATCATGCCAGGCCCCGCCATACATAATTAATCAATGTCTGTACATGCCTGTCTCGGGCTTAGTTTCACGGCCCATCGATCAGCAGTTGGTGCCCAGATTTAATTGGCTTTCTATCTATTTTGGTCCAAGAAAATTACATGTCAAGTTTGATCCGTATTCAACCAGCAAATAATCATGCCACAAATTAAAAGCACTACGTGTACTGCTGATATAAACATACATGCATGCATACACCTGTGCATACTACTATCCCACATACTTACAATTTTGTTCCAGCCTTATAAAGTTAATTATAGTAAGGGGATGTTATATTTGATAAAATAATGATGAAAATCGATGGATGATCAATTTGTTTTTGTTTATAGAAAAGAATTAAATATTATGTATTATATAAATCAAATAGCTTGGAAGTGGTCTAAGTAATGCTAATGTAGAACAATTATTATGTATTTTTCGAAGTGTGGCACACGAACAATTCACAAATAATCCCGGTCTCATAATCTGTTTAGAAAGGGATAAGTAATATTGAGAGTTAGGTATCCTTGCAATATATATATCCTTTTGCTTAGCAAGAGGTATATGTTGTGCATGTCTCTTACCTGAATCCATCGTACGTATATCTCTTGATTAACACTGAAAAACTTAGGTGCTAGCTAATTAATTCTCTGTAATTTAGGCGCTAGACACAGTAGCTACTCCACTTTAATTAGTAGGTAGCTAGACTTGTTGCCCTGGCGATGCCAATTTCCCCTGCTGCTTCTGCTCCTCGTCGCCGATGTCCATCTTGCTATCTCCCCCGGCTTCGTCTTGCTGCTGTTTCCCTTGTACTGTGGAAGCGGCGGTGAGCGCGAGCTGCATATGGTGCTCCTTGCTCTTACCCCAGAGCACGCTGTAGAGGCCGGCGACGAGCAGGATGCCTCCCAAGATGCTGCCGAGGTGGACGATCTCGCCGAGGAAGAAGGAGGAGCTGAAGATGGTGAAGACGAAGCAGAGCGGGTTGGACATAGCCAGGAACACGGGGCCCTTCTTCTCGATGCACCACGCCTGGAGGTAGAAGGAGACGCCCGTGACGACGAAGCCGGTGTAGGCGACGGCGAGGAGGCCGGCGTCGAGGCGCAGCCTCCATGCGGCCGGGTCGCCGCGCACCACCGCCGCCGCCAGCAGCAGCGACTGCAGCGTGCTGAGGGCGCACTGCATCAGCGTGGTGAGCAGCTTGTTGGGGTACTCCTTGAGCAGCGACGCCTGGAGCACGATCCACAGCGACCATGTCGTGTTGGCCAGAAGCATCAGGAACGTCCCCTTCATCCACCTCGTCCGAGTACCCACGCCGCCGCTCTCTGCTGCTGCTTCGCTGCTGAAGGCGCGGTGGTGGTTGAGCGGGCTTATCGCCGGGCCGGCGTAGAGCGCGATGACGAGCACGCCGCCGAGGCAAAGCGCGACGCCGGCCGCCTTCGCCACGCCCGACAAGGTCCCCAGCCGGATCGCTTCCAGCCTGCATGCACCGTCCATATATACGGTTTTATTCAGATTTATCAATTGCGAACATAATTAAGCAATGATTAACAAAAGCAATCGAAATAGTTAAGGATCTACAGGACTAGAGGTAGAGCTTGCCTTAATAGGACAGCCAAGAAGAAGGTGACGACGGGCACGGAGTTGCTTGTGGCAGATGCAACCGTCGCAGAGGTGTAATTGAGGCTTATGTTGTACACGTTCATGGTTATTGTGTTCCTGCATGCATGCTGAGTTGTTAATTACATGCATGCATGTTTATTGATCATTAGTAATTCATACTGATTCTATCGACGATATATGTAAATGAAAGGTAGGTTATTTATGATGAAGCGGCCTGTGATGACGTAGATAATATGTCTTACCCGAGCAGAGCATACATGAAAAGCTTGGAAAACAACCGAAACGACATGGGTGGCGCATTTCTCCTGCATACATACACACACACACACATATCAGCATATATATATTTATTTATATATGCGAATATATACTCAAATCAATTTCTTCATCAACAAACTCTTGTAAATCTCGGTTCGGTTACCTTTCAAGAATGATGGCGAGAGGCAGCAAGAGAAGAGTGGCAGCAGCCTGACGGTAGAAGATGAAGACGTAGGTGTTCATCCCCTGATCGAAGGCCGCCTTGGAGACGACGTACAGCCCCGTGTAGATCACCTGTATGATGATGGCAATCACATACGGTTTCTTCCCATCCATGGCGATCGAGCGATCGAGTGGCTCTAAAGCTACTCCCAGAGAGAGCTACAATTTCAGTGTGAGTTGCTAGCTAGCTAGTGTGGTACGTTTTTTGAGAGAGACAAGGGAGATTGTGGCTGCCTTATATAATAAAGTTCGCAACAATGCAAGATGCCGCTGCTTCATAATGCGCTAGCTGCTACTAGCTCAATCTGCAGTATGTACGTTAATGTTTCATAGCAAAGCAAAGATGCAAGGACAAGGTAGCTTTTTCTCTGGCCTGCTCTGATACACAATTTCACATTCATTTCGACTCCAAAATGGGATAGACTCCTCCTCTCTCCCTCCTCTTCTGTCCTTTTCTTCCTTTGCCAAAGATAAAATTGATGTGGTTGCCTTGGCAACTAGCTATCTAGGTTAGTGCACACAACTAATTAGTGTGTGTGACTTCATTCCACTTACTTAACTCTACTTTTCTATCTAGATTTATCTACCGTTAGAAGGAAGAAAATTCTTAACTAAATTCGACCCATGTCGCCAAGCCTGCATTGTTAATTCATACTTATCCTCAATTTTCCTATAGGTGGCTAAGAACTCGTCATAAATTAAGATATTATATATATACGCACACACACACACGCATGATCAAAGCATGTCATGACACTACTCTGCCACGCACTAGCTTTTATTAATTGCGTGAATTGAATTATCAAAAGCAGTCAAGCATTTCAATCTCAAGGCACTTGTATGTGTAGGCCGGCCGGGAGCATCGATCCTTTTAGCCTTTGCATGAGGTAATTAATTAGCATGTATAAACGGAACTATGATGAGATTAAGTTGAGAAAACTAATTCGATTGATCAAGACAGAGAGAGAGAGAGTGTGTGTGTGTATATATAGTGACGACCATAAATCCATCTTAATTACACAACCGGCCGATCGAGGTGCCAGACAGAACGCACCCCAAAAGACCTGACTTTTCATGTTACTATCTTTCCAATGCTATGCCAGTACACAGCATATGCAGTACTGTTCATCTATTGGACAATCTTCCTTTTCTCCGGCCCTTTACTTCTATCTCTGTCCATATCTTTGTTCCATATCTTTAGAAACGGCATGGCTTTGTCGATTTGATGCTCTTGCCTTCTTTTTCAGTAATTGTTTGTGTTGTTCCAGTTTTAGTTTAATTGACTGCGTGTGGTCATCTTTTTGTGACCTAAGAAAGAATATGATTAAATTATTTATTTTTTCAAAATGGAAGGTAGAATTTTCAAAAGTTGTTCTTTTATGCCTGTAAAAGTAATTATTTGTGTGTAAGAGAGAGGAAGTGTAGATCAAGATATCGATTAAAAATGGGTGAATTGACAATATTAAAATTTCTATGAAAACCAAGACTAATCTAGATTGCTATCACTTGGTAAAAGAGAATATATCTAAATAACTATAGTAAGTATAGAGTAAAAGGGGTCAAAAATCTCTATTAAATTAAATTGTATAAGGATAAAAGTGATATGTAAATAAGACAAAGAGACAATAATTTTAATCCGAGATTTAAAAACTTACCAGTTTTTGACTTTCCGTTGAGTCAAGCCCAACTTCACCATTCAAACTATTAAATCTCCAAATCCCTTCATTAAGAGATGAGCAAGATAGAAGATAAACTTGAAGAGGTCTATTCAAGCCTCGATCACTAGGGTAGTTATTTCTTTACTTCAGATGTGGTGAACTCTAAATCACTCACAAACATGCCGTATCTTCTCCATAACCTTATTGGAAAATTTTCTAAGAATCACTTGCTCTAAACCGTCTTGGAGGCGGCAACCTTCAAAAATAACAAGTAAAAACCAATGCTTAAAGATGATCAAGTGCCACACTAACTAAACAATGACGTAATACACTTAACTTGGCTAAAAAATAACCATCAACCACCCTCATAATTAAAGAGTAAACTCAATTGGTGTAAGAATAAAAGCATGGGTTCATATGAAATGAATACAAGGCAAAGAGATGACTCTTGCTACTGGTGGGTAAGTATTTTTATCCCCACCAATAAAAACTAGCCGTTGGGACAAAATCCCCAATTCTGCACATGTCCAGTCCGACCAGACTTCTTCCTAACATCTAGAAAAAGAGTCATTGGTGCGTATTAAATGCATCTGATCCGGTTCGATCGAAAGCAACACTTCAGTCCGACCACTCCTATACCTGGATTGACTAACCTAAGCCTCGGACTGACCAACCCTCCAAAACCTTTCTGTAAACTCTTGGTCCAACCAGAGTTTAGTCTTGGTCCGACCAGCTGACAGAGCAATGCTCAGAAACCTTTTTGAAGGATTACAACCTCACCAGGTCCAAGGGCCTGATCCGACTGGCTGACAGAGCGGCGCTTAGAAAACTTTTTAGAAGATCACGGTCTGACAGGATTCAAGGGCCTAGTCTAACTGGCCGACTAAGCAACACTCAAAATGCTTTCTAGAAACTTCCAGTCAGACTAGCCCTAAAACCCGATCTGACTGACTTTACCTAGAGCACATTTCTAACTTAAGAAACTTTGAGCTATTTCTCTAATGTGTCATTTTGATCAACTCTTTGAAACCGTTGCCACCTCTCTCGATACTACAACATACCTAAAAAATAAATCTAACATGATCGTCCAAGAATAATAAATGTTTTTTCGCTTTGCTACCTTCTTGATTATCAATTTTAATCGGTGGTCAAACTCCTTTGTTGATTCTTAGTCAGTACCTAACTTAATCACAATACTCAAATACAATCATTAGCACATAACTTGTGTTCATCATTAATTACCAAAAGCAATAAAGTGGACTAGATGCTTCAATCTCCCTCTTTTTGGTAATTGATGACAAACATAACATAAACCAAATGTAAATATAAAAGATAAAGAGTAAGCTCCCCTTAAAAAGTGCACAAAGTACTATGAAGAGCAAAGGGATAGCAAAAATTTAACTTAACCAAAAAGAAACTGACAAACAAAAGTCAAAGCACATAAATACATAATATAGCTTGTTACGTACATAATATAGTCCAAAGCCCAACTTAACCTAGTACATTACTAAAGCTATTTCCGTAAACACCAAGACACAAGAGAAAGATGTTCTCCCCCTTTTGGCATCAAGCACAAAAAGATATCAATCTTTAGTAAGAGAAGGATAATATGGTGGAGGAGCAATGATGTTACGACGGTGTTGATAGATTAAGGCATGAGAGCTCTCCAAGGTGTGGATGGTGGCACATGTAGATAGCAAGATGGTGGCGTACTGTTGAAGCCGTGTGGTTGGCAGTGGGTAGTGGGTCAGCATTGACAGCGATGAAAAGCAAACCAAGTGAATAGCAGGCGAAGACAGCGGGGGAAAGATGATGGGTAGAGGCACCTTGCTATAGCTGACTTAAGGAGAAGGAGAGAAGGGGAGAAGAGAGGTCCGGCAAGCCTCGATAGCATCGTTGGCACCTTTTGGAGCCTAAGGCCAGTGGTGGTGCATTATGAAGGTGACAGTTGGGGGAAGATTGGAGGAGGAATGGAGTGGCAGTGGTAAGAGTAAGGAGGGAGGAAGAATAAGTTTTAGGGGGAGGGTTTTCATGAATTTTAAAGCATATAACGGTTCAAAATTTAAGATATTGGAGGTTTTCCTATTAAATGTATGCTAGGCAGTTTCAATTATTATATATATGGCGGTGTTGTAAGAACCTTATAATTCTATCTCAAAATTGAACTACATATATCAGATTCTCATAGCATTAATGCAAAGATACTCACGGCATTATAACTTCGCCAACAATAGGGAATTAACCATGTAAACAATTACCTTTTAATTAATTTGTAACCATAAAAACCAACAAATATACCCTGTCCTTTGAGGATGAAAGCTATTTTCAAAATCTGGCAGTTATAAGTGGACACAAATTTTACACATATAAATGGTCTTTCAACGAAAATTTAGATAGGTTGGGATACACTGTCAGTCTTCGTTTGTTTAAACATATGTTACAGGAAACATTCACATATATGTGGTGTTTCATATGTGCATGTGTGTCTACTAGATAATTAAAAAAAATGAAACCAAAGTATCAGTTTGGTGTGAGAAGGAAAATAAGGGTTCATATGAAATGACTACAAGGCAAAGAGATGATTCTTACTGCTAGTGGGTGAGTATTTATACCCCCACCAACAAAAAAAACTAGCTATTGGGGATGAAATCCCCAATTCTGCATATGTCTGGTCCGACCGGCCCTTAAACGACGGTCGAAAAAAGGGCTATTGGTGTGCATTAAATACGCCTGACCATGTCCGACGAAAAGCAAGACTCTGGTCCAACCGCTCCTACACCTAAACTAACCAGCCCAAGCCTCGGACTGACCGACCCTCCAAAACCTTTCTGTAAACTTCCGGTCCAACCGGAGTTTAGTCTCGGTCCTGATTAGCTAACAGAGCAGCGCTCAGAAACCTTTCTGGAAGATCGCGACCTGACTGGATTTAATGGCTCGGTCTGACCGGCTGATAGAGCAAAGCCTAGAAACATTTTTTAAAAGATCGTGATTTGACCAGATCCAAGGGCCCGGTCCAACCGGCCAACTGAGCAACGCTGAGAATGCTTTCTGCAAACTTCTGGTCAGACCAGCCCTAAAGCCCAGTCCGAACGATTTTACTTAGAGCACATTCCTAACTTACAAAATTTTATGCAATTTTTCTAATGTGCCATTTTGATCAACTCTTTACAACCGTTATCACCCCTCTTGATAGTATGCCAAACCTAAAATTAAACTTAACACGATCGTCCAACATCTTAATCGGTATACAAGAGTAATAAATATTTTCTTCGCTTTGCCATATTCTTGCTTATCAATTTTAATCGGTCGTCAAAATTGATTCTTAAATAACTTAATCACAATACTCAAATACAATTATTAGTACACAATTTATATTCGTCATTAATTACCAAAGTGAGGGTATATGCATTAGGGGATCTGATGCAAGTGCATTAAGGTTAATGATCGATGTCACTAGCTAATTCAGTGGTAATTGATTTTAATTAGGTGGAAGCAGCTATCACATCTTCGATCGCGTAGTGTCTATATATATCTAGGTAATCCATCAATTCAGTTGGATATTACTGGTAGAAGGAAAGTCTATCTTTCTTGTAATGGCATTATAGCTGATTTTTCTGTGTTTGAATGAGAATGCATGTAGGAGATCAGGAATAGCACTGGGTCCTACCTACTGCATTCAGCTTTTCCTATCCTTCTCTCTCTCTTCTCTCTGTATAGTATGAATGGGACTAAAATCATATAGAGCATGCTGTAACATTCGCACACAAAACTATTGAGCAAATTTTGAGTATTAATGTGCGCTAGCTATGTATAAGAGACAGTAAAATCTCTCTAATTAACAAGTTAAAAAGATAAAATATGACAAAGCTATCTGTATGGAATTTCCATATGATACAATATGCATGATTAGGCTCTGATTGGTTTAGCTATATGGTTGATAAGCAGTAGAAAAATAAACAAATCAACTAAAAATAATATATATATTATATTAGTATTATTTATGGTTTAACATCTAATACTGAAAAATAAGACTATATAGAAAAAATTCCAAAAATAAATTCTCTTTTTATTTCACTTTAGTACGTACTCGGCGATGATGGATAGCCTTTTTCATTTCTCAAGCCAAACAACACTTGTAGGACCAACTTGTCAATTTAATCACCCTATATTCCTCAAAACAAATAGCTCATTCGAGAATGGTCGGCTGATACATCATCTATTTGTACACGTACAGTTAAGGTACGCAGTACATCACACTAGTGTGGGCACGAGAGGGGAAAAAAAGGTAGCAAGGCTTGCACGACTTGAATGCATATACGCATCTACAACACATGAAATATGTAAATGTACGCATGCATATACTGCTGCTGTTTTGTATTGCTGTGATCACACGACTTTAAGTAAAGTAGGTAAAGTAAGGTCATACACGTACACATGAATATCTCGAAAGAGACGTACATATGTACAGGCAACCAACGCCAAAAAGACATCAATAAAAACACGTGCCTATAGTGTATGTGTACCACGCACAGCAGAATTTATCAATATACCTAGTTAAAATTTTTGGAAAATTGCAAAAATCCCTTCAAATATTACTCATTTGAGATTGTCTCTTACAAGATAATTTGTTACAAATACCTTCCTTCACATTCATTTAAGATTCCCAAATTGTTGTTGCTTGCTCTTTCTTATGGCGACAGACCGCACACAAGCTCCAATGAGTACTAATTGGTTATGAGGAATCATGGTCACCTCTTGTACTACCAGGCCCAATCCGATGACATAGCGTGGCATTCCTACTCATGGCGCCTAGCATGTTGTTGGGTGACTATGGTCATAAATCTCCACTCTTAGATATCAGGGTCATTGGAAAATGAGTTGTTGTGCTTGCCTTATAATGTTCAGCCACGCATTGTTTCTTTAACAGATTCAAGATGAGAAAAGTGAGCTCGATACAACATTATGTTGCTAAGAAAGATGTGTTTATGGTTATATTGACGAAGAGATATGCTAGGTCATATAGCACATGCAGACAGGGGCCAAGAAACACGCTAACATTGGCAATTGGGAAGAATCTCAAACCAACATAAATTAGAAGGGGGTATTTATAACAAATTATCTTATGGGGATAATCTTAAACTCATGGTGACATTTGGAGGTGGGGTTTGTAATTTTTTCTAAATTTTTCGACTCTCGTCGTATCAAAATATATAGCTAATTTCAGCAATCAAATTTTGCCTCAAAATATAACCATTTCTCCACCTACCCAGCCCATCTTAACCAACCATAACCATAGCATATTTAATTTCTCTACCTATTTTCTCATCTCAACAAATCCCAACTATTACATATTCAATCCTACGTACTTAACTTCTTTAATAATCTCCATATAAAATCTCAAAGATAGCTATAGTTTGAGCCGCATGGAGTAGAGAGTTAAATCAGCTCAATTGCAAAAATTGGGATTGCACACGAGAGCTAAGAAATTGATGTTATGCAGAGCTATCCCATATATGTTTTACATTTATAGATAGAAGAGAAAGAAAAAACTTTAACATTTATTTTTATATGATTTGCTAAATAACACAACAAAAATTGAGGCATCCTGTAAATTTCTTATTTTATGATCTACTTCATGATTTGTGCCAAGCCTTCTTTTCCTCTAGCTCGGTGATCTAAATAAAAAGTGGAGTTAGGGTTTAGGATTTAGGGTGAGAGGAGGATAGGGGAGGGGAAAGAAGGGCAGAATTCTCCATGCTTTAAAAAATGGCCATGGGATACGGTGGCCTGATAGTGGATGATGGCACATGTAGATAGCAAGACTGTAGCGTACTGTTGAAGCCATGCGATTGGCAATGGTTAGTGGGTCAGTATTAGCAGTGGGTAGTGGGTCAGCATTGACAGCGATGAAAAGTGAACCAAGTGACTAGCAGGCGAGGACAACGGGGTAAAGATGGCAGGGTGGAGGCACCTTGCTATAGCTTACTTAAGGAGAAGGAGAGAAGGGGATAAGGGAGGTTCGGCAAGCCTCGATAGTGTCGTTGGCACCTTTTGGAGCCTAAGGCCGGTGGTGGTGTATTATGAAGGTGATAGTTGGGGAAGATTGGAGGAGGAATGGAGTGGCGGCGGTAGGAGTAAGGAGGGAGGAAGAACAAATTTTAGGGGGAGGGTTTTGCATGAATTTTAAAGCATATAACGGTTCACAATTTAAGATATTAGAGGTTTTCCTATTAAATGTATGTTAGGCAGTCTCAATTATTACATATATGGTGGTGTTGTAAGAAAACCTTTAGGCAGTCAATTATTACATATATGGTGATGTTGTAAGAAAACCTTATAATTCTATCTCAAAATTGAACTACATATATCATATTCTCATAGCATTAATGCAAAGATACTCACGCAATTAGAACTTTGACAACAATGGGGAATTAACCATGTAAACAATTAACTTTTAATTAATTTGTAACCACAAAAACCAACAAATATACCCTGTCCTTAGAGGATGAAAGCTATTTTCAAAATCTGGCAGTTATAAGTGGTCACAGATTTTACACATATAAGTGGTCTTTCAACGAAAATTTAGATAGGTCGGGATACACTGTTAATCTTCGTTTGTTAAACGTATGTTACAGGAAACATTCACATATATATGTGGTGTTTCATATGTGTATGTGTGTCTACCAGATAATTAAAAAAAATGAAACCAAAGTATCAGTTTTTTTCTTTTAAAAGACAACACACGTCTTATCACATATGGTTTATCAATGATATGTAAAGCTTATATATTACATGCAGAGATAATTGTATGCATGGTTTTGCATGCAACCAACCGATCTATTAGGAAGAGTCCTTGCATGCATGTGGACAACACAATTTCTGGCCCGCCCAGCTAGCTCTGCCGGCCATTAGTGTTTGTGCATATATAGAGATCGACACTGGCCTAGCTAGGTATAGCTTAATTAGCTAGGTGTGTGATACTCTTAAGTCATTGGATGGACAATATATAAAGGGGAAGCACTAGTCGTACGATCGATCGATATGCCACTGTGACATACATTTATAGTACGGCGGCCGGACAGATCGAGGGAGACCGGACAGCTTGCTACTGATTATACTTCCTGAATTGGCCATAAATAATATTTGGCGTTTATGTAAGATTTTGTTACATTTTATGGTTTTAATTTGGTCATTAATTTTATATTAAAATATAATTATAATATTTAATAAGTTTATAATATTATGATAATATATACTTTTCAAAGAAAATATATGAATATCGTCTTGTAAAGTTAATTATTTTAGAAGCTGTTGATGTTCAAAAGTTCAAAAGATTACTAATAGGCATAAAATATTTTTGACTAGTAGAAGTATATATCTAGCTAGCTCTGGACAGTGTCACTAGTAAAAATGAGCTCAAACAGGTGGGCATGCGACAACTTGCCATAAAGGTTAGGAAAATCGTCAATTTTTACAGTTGGACATCCATTCGGCTGTGAAAACACTGCTCGCATGCGAAAATTGTTTTTCATAGACTGAGCCGTATGATTCGTCCGTGAAAAAAAATTGATGAAAAAAATAAAAAAAAATGGACGGGCGTTGTCGCCTCGATCCCTGGCACGGGAAAAACAAATTCCCTTAGTCCTATTCACAAAATACAAATCACAGATTCAAAATTTCATAAGCACAAATCAGCCGTAGCAGCAGCAAGTCCTTGCCGGATCTAAAACAAGTCGCCGCTCCCATCATCATTGTTGTTGTCTCAAGCCCCATTGACTATGGACCGAGCCACCTCTTTTTTTTTCTACCGTCAATCCCCTGTGTTGTCACTGTCCTTTACTTCCTCCACTGCCATAATGCTCCTCTTCACACCAACAATCATCGCTACAGGATAGGCAAGGGCCCAACGTGGATCTGGATCCACCTTGTCTATCGTTACCGCCTCTCTCCTTTGCCACCACCGACATTATTCGTATGGGACACTACTGTCACCTCCTTCTAGCCCACTGGTGTGCCTCTTTGATGCCATCACCACTATCGAGCCTCGCCGCCACCTCTTCTTAGCCTACTATCGATGGCAAAGAGCCCTGTCATCCCTAGATCTGAAACTCTTTCCTTCACTCCCTCCACTGATTGCTCCCTTTCCTCCATCGCACGCGCCCCACCCCTTTGCCACCACCATTGTCATTCACATAGGGTGCCACCATCACCTCCCCTAGCTCATCGCTACTCCCTTTCATCATCGCCGCTGACGAGTCTTACTGTCACTAGATCTAGAACTCTTTCCTCAACTCCCTTTACTATTGTTCTCCTTTTTCCACCATGCTATCCCTTCCCTTTGCCTCCATTGGTTGCCGTCATTGTCACTGCTACCAAATCAGAGGAGAGGAGTGGGAGAATTGAGAAGTTGGGAAGATGTGAAGTCTTTTTAATAGCTTTGTGTGGTGTAATAGGATCATTTGTAAAAATTCTTTATTTTTATAAGCGGTTATTTTTACATTTCACCTATAAAAATTAATTTTTATATGTAGGGCAGTTTTTAAGTAGGGTTTTTAAAGTTTGTTTATAAAAATAAAATCTAGTGTAAAAAAATTGTTTTTTTAACAGTGTGTCGGACCGGCGGACCATCAATATCGAAGCATGCACATATATATACATAGAGGAAGAAAATTAAAGGGATGAGATCGGAGCCCTAAAGCTTTAGCTAGTCAACTTTACGATAAAGATGTCTACATGGCCGGCCGGAAAGATGCGGCATTCATGCATTATTGGATCGATCGATCGATCGATGGGCACCATTCATATCTCAATTAATTATTGAACATTAACATATAGTCTCAGTAAGAGCCTCAGTTGGACAGAACTAAGCTTTAGGTATATGTGGATGCATGTGCATCTCGATCAGATCAGTGCAAATTAAAGCAGATCGACATTAACACAGTACGGTCGTCCTTACGATGCAAGGAATCCATCGAGGATATATCATTGTCGATCGACGATCTTGCGCGTGTGTGTGTATATATATAGTCGACGTACTAGCTAACTATCTATAGCTGTTAACTTTATAATCCTGTACATATAACATGTAGTCCCTCCCGTATCTTCTCTTTTCTTGCAAAGGAAAGGATGACTTATTGGACATGTGATTATTATCCAAAATATGTATGCCCTACATGTTCCAAGAGTTCACACCACTGTAACTAGCGTTATTTATTCCCTCCGTCTTATATTCGTACATGTATTAAAAAAGAATCCTACTGATAGTTAAGCTAAAAATACTATCATTACATGTATATTTTATATAATGTTAATCTCATTGTATTTTGTGAAAAAATTAATGGTCAAAACTCAATCCTCAAAAAATATACATCTTTTATATATATATATATAACAGAGGACTAGTTAGGTGCATATATACCTTACATAGTAGCTGGCACCTATAGGTGGTCAAATATGTCAGGCCTTCTAGTATTGTCCTAGACACGCATCATCTAAGCATCGTATGACCCATTACACCGTGGGCTATGCCAACATGGCCCCTTTAACCGTATTGTGCTTAGGCCACCACCTCAGCCGAGCGTGCTAGTTTGGCACAGCCTGATTCATGGCACAATGATGATGAGCACCGACTAGAGAGAAAAGAACATATTGGTCATCAATGTTGCATATGGAGCATGAGGAGCTTGACAACCAGCATGGATGTAGGCATAGTCATTGATAAGGAGGAAGAGCTGGTGTAGTTGTTGACGAGATGAAAGAGACAACGAAGAGAGGACACAGGAACCAACAAATCTTAGCTTGGCTTGTGATCACACATAATGAACTCTAGCCTGATACTATATGAGACTAACGGGTTTTCCTAGCCCACATGACTAAGACAGGCCTACGCCAGCATGACATGGCATGTCTTCTCACTAGACAGCTTTTAAGCTCCGACCTTGGCACATGAGTTGGCACGATATGGTATGCTTTTATTTATCATGTGTATTGTGCTATTATGGGTCTATGTTGTGCCGGTTTGAGTCATTCATTTGCCTACCTATACTACATCCCTTATCTATATATGTAAAATTAGAGGACGATATTATCATATTAGTTCGGTTTAAGTATGATTATGAAGCATACTGGTGGATAGAGTATTACTCGAGTAGCATTGTGTATGGTGGTCTTTAGTAATTAAGAAGTCACAAGTGGTAATCAATATCAATCTAAAAAGCTTAACTAGTTACTTTTCTTGTTGTCAAATTATTCTTATGCATATCCAACTATCCATATATGGAAGTATGCATCTTGCTCTCTGCTAGGTAGCCTTTGATAATCCACTGATGTTCCTAGATTTGGTAGATAATATAATTTAAACCAAATCGCTAAAGGAATTCGATGGCACATACTCCTACTTGGAAAGTGCTTGCATGTGGTTGCATGCATGGTTAGTGGGGTGACTTTCCCTTTCCTTATTGGTTGCATATGTTGTGACTCCTCCAAAGGCAGGCATAGTACAGCAGAGTCGTGCAATTAACAGCAATGTAGCCATTTGGAACAGAGGAATTAATTTGTAGGAATCGGTTCTGGAATTCGATCACTGGGTATCAATATAGAGTTTTTTCACTTATTGTTGGGACTATTCTGTGAATCATATGGACAAATGACAACAATGTAACATTTCATACTCCAGTTCTTAGCTGGGCTGTTTGCAGAAAGTTTGGGTCAACTGACAGTTTGTCTGTTGGCTCCCTCACTGAATTAACCCCCATTGTAATACGTACAATTGGCCTACACCGGCCACAATTATAGTTGCAAATTCTGTTAGTAGACTATGCATGGATTTTGGATGCTTGGCATGAAAATTGGCTATGGCTAGTATCATGTATGGGCCATGAGTCTATGGAAGGGGGTTTAATGGAGGTGAGGAGATAAAGGGGGTCCTCAACAACATGGTATGTTTTCCATGTCGTTTTTTTTTAAAATCTTTTGTTTTTTTCTATTTCATTGTTTTAGATGAATATCTTGTCTATCCAGTTGTGATAATCAAATCGACGACGCCAAATTTAGGGTCTGGATTGTCGCCTTGTTAGGTAGTCATTCATATGATTTTCCGTGTGCATGAATTTGTCAGTGTTGTGGCTATATTCAATTAATCATATCTCTTGCAGTATTATAAGATATGTGTAGCATGTCTGTTCTATATAGGTAGAACTTTTATTTATTTTTATTTTAAAAGGGATGTATCCTATTCACATATGGCTTCTCGTGCATACCAATTAAAAAATGTCGTTAAAAATTCCAAAAAAAATATACATATACATTCAATAATTTATAAAATGTTATCTTTAAATTCATTATAAAAGGACCAGCATTGCCCATTTGAATATATTTGATCAACTTGCCAGCATTACTCATTTGGTCCATCTTATCGGTGAACATTATATATCTTGGGCCATTTAGTGTGTGCTTCTGTTTAACCCATTTCGGCAGAAGAGACAGGCCAGAATTATATATAGTTACAAATTTGTCAGTAGACTATGCATTGACCTTGAGTGATTGGCATGAAAATTGGCTAATGGCGCTTGCTAGAATCATGGCCCATGAACCTATGAAAGCCCACGACACTTAATTCATCAGAATATACACTCTATCTCCTCGAAAAAAAAGAATATGCACGATCTCCGGTAAAAAAAACTTTGTTTTATACATTTACACTTTATAAAATAATAAATTTTAGGCCATATAAAATTGTTTTAATCACTTTTTTTATATAAAATATGCACTAGAAAACCTGATAAAATTAATTATAATAATATATGAAATGCTTTTAGGAAAATTCTTTATATGTGATTATCATGAATCCCATAATAAAAAAATTCTATAATGATAATTATGTTAAAAAAAATTTGCTTTCAAATATACTTCATATTCAAGATACCATGTTCTCCTTTCTTTTAGCAGAAGTGCGAGATAAATAAATAAGTAATTAATACCTCCGTCGGCCGGCGAGAATCAGACCCCCTCTTCTCACCGACGGCGACCATGTCCTCCACTTTCAGCGGTGATGAGACCGCCCCCTTCTTCGGCTTCCTCGGCGCCGCCTCCGCCCTCGTCTTCTCCTGTAAGCTCGCTCCTCCCTCCGTCATCCCCCCATCTTCTCCTCCCCTTGCCTCCAGTTCTGACCTCATCTTCACGCAGGCATGGGCGCCGCCTATGGAACCGCCAAGAGCGGCGTCGGCGTCGCCTCCATGGGAGTCATGCGCCCGGAGCTCGTCATGAAGTCCATCGTCCCCGTCGTCATGACTGGAGTTCTCGGTATCTACGGCCTCATCATCGCCGTCATCATCTCCACCGGCATCAACCCCAAGGCCAAGCCTTACTTCCTCTTCGACGGATACGCCCACCTCTCCTTCGGACTCGCCTGTGGCCTCGCCGGCATGGCCATCGGCATCGTCGGCGATGCCGGAGTCAGGTACTCTTCTACACTGCAATACCCTGCCTACCTGCTCATGTCTTACACACCTCACCTAGTACAGTTCTCTTTCTTGCTAAGAGAAAATTCATCCTTTATGCTGCTACTAATTACAGCGAGTTTCAAGTATTGTTATTAAGGAAACTAGTATAAATTCAGACACCAACTCAACTCAACACAACCATTCATTCTTAATCAATTTGGTGATAGGCCATATTTAAAATCTAATAAGAATCTAGTCAGTTTCTAAGCATTCCTACAGATCTTCATTTTATTATTTCTCTATCTCTCTTCACATTATTTTTTATAGTTAAACCATCTTAACCGATATTAGATAATGTTTTTTTAATTGGTGTTATCTTAATCGATCACGTATATTATTCTGGACTCGATTCATTCTTATATATAACTATAAATCTAACGTAGCATATGTATTTTTATAAACTCAGCTATTAAATATGATATCTTTTTAAGACTAATATTCTACTTCAAATGACTTTCAATTTTTGTTAGCTTTCCAACATTTTACTAATCTGAATCCTGATGATTGAATTGTTATAGCATGCAACTTGAGTAAAACTCAGCTTGGCTGTTGATATAAAGAGCAGAGCAGGTACACTCTTGAGGTTTGCTAGATATTGGTGGTCTTTGATCAGAACAAGAATTTTTTTTCCTGTTGTAACTTAAAATCTACATGCCAAATATTTTGCCTCAGCCTCACTCGTTAAACTACACGTTGGCATGTTTTTCCTCAGCCTTAGATGTTAAATATGCGTTGCTTATGTCAGTTTGACGATAGGTATGTAGGGAGCATCAATGGCTGAGGCCTGTTGCTATCTCTCTATGTCGCTGGTTTTTCAACAAGAGATATTTTCGTGCTGATGCTACTTCCTCAATTGAGCACAGATGTGATTCAAACTGGGTGATTTATTATTCATAGTTCTTCATTGGAATCAGTTGCAGTTGCAGCTAGTGAAATGCTTGACTGGATGTTTTCACATATACACTACACATGCATTGTCATGACCCGAGGCTATGACAGAATAACCATCACCGGGAGAATAGCCAAGCAGTGTCAACTGCTAGGGACGTGATGTAGACTTAGGCTAGGGAGAAGAACATTGGGAAATAGGTTAGACTAATTCTGATTCATTGATTAATCTAAATGAATACAAGCCCATCCCTTAGATAAAATGGTGAGACTTAATCCCTAAGAAAAAACTCATCCTAATATAAGCATTTTTTAGTTGTTTAGCAGAGATTAAGGTTAAGAAGAAAAGAATTTAGTGTTCTTCAATAAATAAGGGATAAATAGAGATAGGAGGATAGCTACACTACAATGCCACAGTGTTGTTGAGGTACTGTTTATTCACCAGGTATCAGGCTGCTGGTAGGCCTCAGCCTCTTAGCCTAATGCCCATGACACTACAATCCTCCTTTAGAGCAGTTTGTCTCCGATGAGGCACTCTAATGACCCAAACATGGCACCCAACATATCTAAAATATAAGTCTTGTTTAGGTCTTCATAGTGAGTCATCAACGTTTAGAAGGTTGTGCTGCAGCTTGAGGATAAGCTGCTCCAAAGTATAGTGTTATGGTCATCAGGCCGAGAGGCCAAGGGCCATGGAACCATCTCCCGGCGAGTGAACAGTACTGTAACAGCAGGTTAGGAGATAATATAAGATTAGATTGAGTTAGTTTCTTAAGGGTCATCTATGTATAAAGGATGAGGTTGTATTCATCTAAGGTTAAGCAATGAATCAAGATTAATCTAATTCCCTCTCTTGATGTTCTTTCCAACCTAATTTTACATCACATCCCTAGCAGCGAATGTCATCCGTCTATCCTTCTGGCAGTGGTTATCCCGTCATGTCCTTGGATCGTGACATGCATCATTTAAGTAAACTTTAGTATTTTGCACTACAATCTTTACCAAAACTTTAGTATTTTGCACTACAATCTTTACCACCCCTTGTATTTTGTGGGTTATGATTACATCTGTTACAACTCCTATCCGCTATGGTTTAAAGTGCAAGATCCAAACTGCTTTGAGTCATATACTATCACTAGCCATTTAATTGTTATAAAGTCCTTGACAATGAGGATTCACATGCAGATCCATACTTTCCCTTTTTTACCTTGCACACTGGCATATATGGAACTTTGTTGTAGTGGAGGCTATTGAAATCTATTCGAACAGGGATCAATAGCAAAAAATGTTTTTTTTCTATCTGTTACCACTATAAGCACTTTGTTTGCAGGAAATTGGCATTTGGTTCTGGTTTGCTTTCTCTGCAGGGCCAATGCGCAGCAGCCAAAGTTGTTTGTGGGCATGATCCTCATCCTTATCTTCGCCGAAGCTCTTGCCTTGTACGGTCTGATTGTTGGTATCATCCTGCCCTCCTGTGCGGGCCAATCTCGAGCGGATTAGAGAGGGTTTTGGAAGAAGAGCACACGGTTCACCATAGTATCCTGGAGTCTTGGTTTTGTTTTGGTGCTCCTTGTCCAAGGAATATCATGTGGAGATTTCCTCACTCTTGTAATGTTATTCTGTCTGCAACGCAAAGTTATCTGAGTCGTATTTATTGTTTAAATTTTTGAAGTAATAATCGGTAACAGGCCATCCGAGATGTGATTGATAAATAAATAAATAAATAAGCAATCTAGACAAGACTTAGTTCTGGTCTTGCATGATTCTTCCGCTTGTGTGTGTCTGCAGTGCTCAATTTATTGTTGGGTGTCAGTTTGAAGGGGGACGGAATTGTGTTGCTGTGTGGATAATCTTTGCCAAATTCAACCCAAATTTCAAGTTGTATTTTGATCAAAAGCCTTGTTTGTATGCATCCGGATATGCCATAGAATATGCGTTCTTTTATCATGAATAGATCAATTATTTGTGATAGTTATTCGAGTGTATAATGAATGAATTAACTTGAAAACTTGGATTTAAAACAGAATTATAAGAAATTTATATATATAAAGTTTTTTTTAAAAAAATTGTGCCATTTGAATTTAAAACATAATTATAAGAAATATATAGAAAGTTTTTTTTAAAAAAATTATGCCCTCATAAAATCTTCTGCATGCAATAAATAATTTTATAAAATTCGAATCATGATATTCTATCACAATATATATGTCCGTCGTGCCCTTTTTCTTAAAGAGACGACGTCGATGGCCATAGCACCAAAGCTCATCGCACACCTATCTCTACCTCCTTCATGCGTGTGTGTGCGCTCTTTCTCTTACCCATGTCCGTCACTATCTCCCTCTAGTCACTAAAGAGCACCTCCCCCATATGTGGCCCATCAAAGACCTCCCTAGGCATCATCTTGCTGACCTCATCCCAATCTCAATTATCTGTATGCTCCTTTCATGTGTATTGTTGCTAACTCAATTACACTAATGGCTCACCATAGCATCCTCAATTAGATCTGTTTCACTGAGATGGGTGAAGGATAGGAGGTGGAAGACAGTGGGTGAGGCCTTATGACGCACACAGTCCTTCACCACCAATGAGAAAGGTAGGAAGGAGCCAATGAGAGACAGAAAGGGAGAGCAGAGGGATATTGCCAGCATATGGAACAACGGTGAGCTCATCGACATGGGCCTATCAGCATGGGAGAAGGTCGTTGGTGTAGCAAGAAGGATGAAGAGTACAGCAACGACACGGGGCTATACTAACAACGGCACCATCTCTTCTCTCTCGCACTGGTGGTGGAGAAGAAGGGCATATTTGCACCAAAATTTAATAACTTACGGAAATAGTTCGATTAATATGGATTGAGGATAGATTCAGTTTAGTCAAAAAATAGAAGATTATCCAAATGGAACTGAATCTGAGAAGACATAAAAGTCACGGCAGGTATTTATATATAAGCAAATTTAATTAGTTTTATTAACTTTCTAAAGAGAGTTTTTATTTATGTTTACAAAATAATGTCCGGAGGTTGTTTGTAACCATATCAAACTCTTATAACTCTAAAGTATAAATATAAACTCTCTGAAACTTTGTAAGATATCCATATAGATCAAATCAATCTCGGCATATCATCACTCTAATTCGGTTTTACCAATGGGTTCTGGCTCTCGACATGAGGTTGCATCGATTAATTCTGATCTTTGGTGAAGTGGTAAGTCCCGCCACTTAGTGTATCCATTTTGTTTAAGACTGCATCAGTTAGATCTAATCTCTTAGTCTGATCAGGTGCATCACATCACGTTTATGTGGTTCTATCAGCTTATTGAGCTCCTTCTACTACTATCGGTCTCATGCTGTGCTAGTTAAATCTGACCTACTAGACTAATGATAGTAGATTAAGCCATAGGTCGATAGTTCTTTACGCGAATGTTTCATCAGAGTGGCTAACTGATGAGTTATTCATATAATGAATCAGTTTCTCGCCTTAACTAGCCGATAGGTTCGTCTGTTCCTTTCATCCGTGCATTTAATCTAGCCTCTCGTATATTCGAAAGATCGGGTCTTGCTCCTTACTATTTATTGTATATTCTATTCAGAATATCATCGGCTTTGCAACCAATTGGTGCTTATCTTATTTCTCGTTATTTGTTTATATCTTTATTAGCTTTCCAGCAGATGAAAGAGTGCTATAGGCTCTATCGGCAACCAAACGATAGCAAGAATTTACATAGTAACTATCGACTACCTTATTCTAGAGCGCTATTGGCTCTATAGTCGATGTGTTTTTTATTCCCTTTGTTGCCATCTGCCTACAACTTTATCAGCTTTCCATCCAATGCATGATTGTTTTAGCCTTTATCAGCAACCAGTTAATAGTAGGAGTGCATCAGATACAGCCGATGACTATCTCAACTTTATCGACGACCAGCCGATAACAGGAATTCGTATCGGCTCATCGTCCGACTGACTCATCGATTTATCTCCTTGTTAATTACAGAGTCAAATTGATTAGCACGTCCGCAACTCCAGCAACCTTAATGAAGGGACCTCAAAACCGAAATATCTACACTATAGTGAAACAGATCTTTTAGGCCTCGGCGTGTTCGCGCACCATCGGATCAGACCTCCGTCAACTAACACCCACGCTCCCTCTCGGCGCTTGGTTCACGCAAGCGTGAACATATCTTTTGGCACACCCATAAATCTAGCAACCCGACGAAGGGACCTTTAAACCGAAGAATCTGCACTGGAGCGAAACGGATCTTTCAAACCTCGACGTGTCTGCACACATCTCTATCGGATCTCTATCGGCTCACGCTTGCTTGCACTCTCGGTGCGTCTCTCTTCCCGGTCAAATCTTCTCGCGCATGTGAATAGGTTAGCACGGGTAGAGATTTTGATGGAACACATTTAAATTTTAAAATTTGAGTGGCAGGTTTAACAAATAATAATAATATTTTTTAATACATAAATTTGTAATAAGATGGATACAATTAATTTTATAGTGGTGAATTTGTGTTCCAACGGAGGGAGAGAAGAAGGAAGGAATTTTGTTGTTGAATTTGATTCGGCCCAGAGAAGAGAAGAGAAGGTTTTTTCGCTGAAGCAAAAAAAAAAAAGGGGGGGGGGGGGGGGGAAGAAGAAAGAGAAGAAAAACCCTAGAGAAGAGAAGTGGGGAGGGGAAGGGTTCGTCGCGGCGGATCGGAGTCGGCGGCAGCATCGCGGCGCGTTCGATGGAGTACGCGGCGGGGGCAGGGGGCTATTACTACTACCCGCCGTCGCAGCCGCACAAGCCTCGCCGCCCACCGCGCCCCGCCGCCCGCTGGGTCAAGCAATGGTGCGTTCACCTCTTCCTCCTCTTCCTCTTCCCCTCCCTCCCTCTCTTTCTTCTCGTCTTCCCAGTGATAATGGTATTGCTGCCTCGTCTCCTTGCAGGATCCCGCGTATCTCGCCACCTCCGGCAATTGCGCCCTCTACAAGTGGGTCAGGGGTACGATATCCCCTCCCTAATCTTCTCTTCTTTTACTTTCGCCCCAAAGAGTACAACAACATTAGGTTTCAATCCAATTGGTGAAGTTTGATTTGATCTTTATGCGTTGTGCGTGAAGAGGATGTGCACAAAAATATCATGGACGGTACCCCGGTGCCTGAGCCAGAGGCGGTCAAGCCTGAACCAACCACAGAGATCCTCTTCCTCTGCAGCTATGAAAATTGTGGCAAGACCTTTGTTGATGTCAGCGCCTTAAGGAAGCACGCTCATGTCCACAACGAGAGGCAGTATATTTGTCAGGAGCCTGGCTGTGGGAAGGTACCTCTACTATGATTTCCATTCTTCATCCTTGATTCATCTGTTTAATCTAGTGTCTCGGTGTGAACTCACATGATTGAAATCTTTCTAACCGATGTATTATGTATATGCCTCTTTTCTGTCTTACCTATATAACCATCTTTCCCTCTTCTCTGCAACATTTACCTTGGTCACTCCATTATTCTTCTTAGGCTGCATTTTTATTTATTTATTTTTGTTATTTTCCATACATTAAGCTCCATAGTTACACTGCAGCAAATGGCCAAATAAGCTGAACCTTGGTCTGATTCCTTGTGTTATGTCCTGTACTCACAACCTGTAAAACAGACACATGTTACTTATATGTATGCTGAACTTCTAGCTGTTACTTATATGTATGCTGAACTTCTGAGGAAAAATATGTCTTAGTTACTTGTTCCTTTACATTATACATACGATGAATTCTGTTCTTTAATTTTTCTTACAGAAATTCGTAGATAGTTCCAAGTTGAAGAGACACCATCTTATTCATACAGGACAAAAGGATTTTATCTGTCCTCATCTAGGCTGTGGTAAGGTGATTACCTTATCTCTCTGTTTAGTTCAAAGAATTTATACTGAACCACTGTGCTTTTGGCTTTGCTTCTCGTCATAATACTTGTCCTTTTAGTTATCTTGTCCATACTGTTTACAGCTAACCTTAGCGTATGTTATGCTAAAGGTGCAAACCTGTGTGTGATGTCATGTTAACTCTACTTGATTGGATACTTTCCCCTGATCTGATTAGTTGAACACTTGAGCTGCTTTATGGAAATTTGCCTGGTCCTTCTAGTCCATTGTTTGTTTATACACTGACATGCTGTTAACGTTGTTGCAAAATTTGGAGAGAACATAAGTAGTAGATAACAACTTCTGATGGGCACACGCATGAGCGGCTTATTTGAGAAGAAATGTGGCATAAATGCCTATTCTTTATAATCAGTGAACCCTTTGGCCCCAATGCATCTGCATGTCCTTATGAACAAATCCTGTGAATTTCAGGCCTTCTCCTTGGATTTTAACATGCGTTCGCATCTAAAAACACATGCGTTGGAAAATTATCATGTATGCCCATTTCCAGCATGTGGCAAAAGATTTACAAGTGACTCCAAATTAAAATCCCATGTCAAGGGACATGAAAAGGTATGTTGCTTCGGTGCATTGATTTCCATTTGCTGTAGTTTTTACTGTTTTTGTAGGTAACAACTAGCCTGAAATCTCATCATAGGAGCCATATCATAAATAATCAATTTAAAACTGATAAAGATTCTCTCTAACTATTTTTCATAGAGAACTGCTGCAATGCCAAACTATTTAGAAGGCCTGCTCATTTTCGTTCTGATATAAATTTAAAACAGTTGCAGCAGCAAATTGTAGTCTCTGGTTAATGCCATACTGATATAGTCCCTCCATTTCAAAATATAAGGCGTATTAGCTTTTTACATGGTTTCTAAACTTATACTTTGACTATTAATTTCTTTAATAATGCATTATCAATAACTGTAAAATTAACATCATATGAAAATATTTTTAAATACGAATCTAATGGTACTACATGCATGAAACAAAACAGATATATTGTTAGCTCAATTATTAGTTAAAATTTTCAATTGTTGACTTTGCAGAAAACAAGGCCTCCTTATATTTTAGAATGGAGGGAGTAATATAATGAAATGGAAGTAGAAATTTTTTTATTAAATCACCCATTGTGTTGCATCACAAAATTTACAAATAGTATGTACTCCCTCTTGTTTTACTGAATCTGTCCAATATGGCCATGTGCAGACTGGAATCTAATCACAGCGCAATATGTGCCATTATCAGAAAAACCACAAAGCAGCACAAAGCCTACAACACCAGCAGCAACCAAGCCTACCACACCATCACCTGCAAGTTTTGCTGAGAGACCACATGTCTGCCCATATGATGGTTGTGGGAAAGCCTACATTCACAGTTACAAATTGAACCTTCATCTCAAAACTCAGCATCCTGAACACAGTCAAGAAGAGAATGGTAAGATTGCTGCACCTGCAGGTGAGCATGCTGTGAATGATCGTGCCAATCAGTATAGCTATGCTGAGATTGGCGACCTTGCACCGAATCCAAAAAGGAGCAAGACAAATTCAGGGCACAAGACCCCTTCATCTAATAAAGTCTACAATGTCAAGATTTCTAGCGCTTCACCTGCTGATATCAGTGGTGTGAAGAATCAGTGGCCAGGTAAGTATGAAGATGACAGAGAAGAGACGGAAGAAGACCAGGGCAACAACATTGAAGATGGCTGGAGATATGGTAACCAGAATGCTGATGATGAGGAAACAGAATATGAAGATTAACCAGACGATCATCATCTGTCCTTTACTAACATCCTTCTGCAATGCAAGGAATGTCCTAGGTAGACCGTAGAACATGGTGGTTGATACTTTGTAGCCAATACTTTGTAGTAATTTGTGTGTATGCTGAATCCTAGCAGTAGATTAGAGAAGTGCCATGTGTACCTGAGGGTAATAGATTCCGATGCATGGTGAGTGCATCAAGATGATGGTGTGGTTTGGCCATTTTGTTGACATAAATAGTCTGTGTATGCGATATATTCCCCTTCACTTTTTGCTGCGTGATCTGTGTTCAATCAGAAGCGCTATTGTCGTTGTGGTATGATTCGCAATTGCCTGTGATGAAAGAAGTGAATCGAGCTGCGGCTCCAACGCCTCCAGCTTCCGGCTCCACCTGCACAGCTGACCTGACCGATGGCATATGGTCATCAGGAGGCAGCTAAGCTAGGCCATGGTCGAGCATCGCAGATCTAGCTGGAGGTTGTGAAATTATCATCTCGATCGATCGATAAATGACTTGTAAATTCAATGTTAGGTAGTTCATGTCCTAACGGGCAATCACAGCAGCTGTTGGTTGGTTGCTGCCTTGGCTGCAAATCAGCAATTGCTAGCAACAAGCAAGCTGCTTGTGTCTGCTTCGGAAGAAAAATAACCTGTTCCCCCATCTCCATCTCCTTTAATTTCTGAAGAAAAATAACTTTCGTGCGATGTCGAGCATTGTCACGCAATCATCATGACCAGGACAAGCCAACCTTTCAACTCACTCGTCAATCGTCACCTACAAACTTTTTTGGATGCCATTTTGTTACCGCTAAAAATATTTTTTAAAAAAATAAATTTATATTTAAAAGCTATTTTAAAATTACAATAATATATTTTTTAATTATGCAATAGCTAATACTAAATTAACTATTTACTAATATGTTTTCTCATTTTGTGTGATTGATGCATTCGAATATATGTAAGAAGAGATGGAAACTCATTTTTTATAAGCAACTTCTCCACTATTAAACGATACATCTTTTTTAAAAAAATCTTTTATCTAAAAAGTTACTTTTAAAAATTATATTAATTTATTTTTAAGTATACAATAAATAATTAGTCATTCACTAAATAGCCTCCTCGTTTTACGTTTTACATGATGTTCATCTTCTTTCTCACTAACCTTCAAATTATGGAACTATGGCTTAGCATTTTTGTACCTTTGACCAGACATGCCAATTTAATTTGGCTTCTGCCCACCAAAAGAATATTCACGGTCAATTCCATGATCAAATATTTTTGTAGAATAAATTTGGCTCATCTCCATGGGAATCAAAAGGTGCAGATATCCAAAATAACTCCACATAGATAACAAAACATAACCATTAGTCCATTACATAGAGAATAATTGTTAACAAGTCCAATACATAGAGATTATTTGTCATTCTTGATTTCATGTTCGACAATTGAGTGGTAAATTCAATCTCACCAGTAAATGATCGGAATCCTGGACCATACGTAATTTTCCTACCGACAGATATTTGCTTTACTACTACTACATCAGAACACTAATGTACTTATTTACCGCAGCATTGAAAGTACAAAAACATGCATAGTCATCGCTCCCTCCAAGAGGAGAATTCAGAGTTCAGACAGAGCCTCCAAGAAGCTTGAGCATGTTTAACTTCCAGCAATATCTAATGATCCATTGCCAGCTCATCGCAGGGAACGCATGCACCACCGCGCAAAGCCCCAAACTCACACGAAGAACCAAAGCTTGACAGCAAAGACAGCAGCAGCAAAGACAAAACACAAAATCAGCGATAAAAAGTGAGGAGACAGAAAGATTTACCTACCAGGATCACCACACCATTCCATGCCATGCCAACAGTTCTAATTGCGGATAGGGGAGGCCAAACTGCTGCTGCTATGGCTGTAGCTAGAGGTACTTCTTCCTCTTATAGGCCTGCACCGTTGAAAAGAAATCATATGATGCTTCAATGTTCTGCTTTTACAATGCCACCCATTTAAGCTGCTTGAGAAGGAAAAGGCACACAAGGTAACCTTCTAGGACTGCAACTTCTGAGCACCCTTCTTGGACCCTGCACAAGAGAAAAATGTTGGTCTTGGTACAACAAAGGGTTTTGTAACATGAATAAATTACAAACACAAAAAAAAAAAAACTCTTTTGTTCTTCCACAAAATATAATACATTGATGGTTATGAGTTTACCCTTCTTGGAGGAGTGGGTGAATCAGAGTATGATGAGGATGACCGAACACAGCGCACAGGAGGCCCTTGACCCCTGGTTCCATAAAGTGATGATTATTTGATGTAAGCTTTAATCTTGTAGAAGATGCACGACAGCTAATCTAAAATGGAGAAAAGGGGGGGTCAATGCGGAGGAGCGATCCCCTTTTCCTTCCAGGGTGGCGACCCATGACCACGCCTACCCTGGCATCAGCTGTTGACACTAGCTTGGAAGCTTGCGGAGCCTGAAGCAGTGGCGTAACCGACGCGCTCAAGGGGAGGGGAGAAGCCAGCCTTCCCACTGGGCCACTCCTGGGCTACACCCCCCTTCCTGGGCCGGTTGGCGTGGAGGCTCAAGACACTAGCAGGCGGCCTAAGTTTGGCTAGAAGACGCTAGATCCAGCCCACGAAGCCATGCCGGCTGCATCCTACTAGGGCCTTGCAAACCAGGACTAGGCCCCAGTAGCACACCAACTTGCTCCAAGGAAGCAAGACGCGGCCCACCAGCCTGGTTCTCTGGCCCTAGTCCTATCGGCCGATGCTCTCTAGGAGCCCAAGCTACAGTAGCTAGCAGCGGCAATCCTCTTCCTGCAACCAGCATCGCTCCTTGGTCTATGCCCCCATACGCAGGTCTACAAGCGGCATCCTAGGCCATCCCCAATCTTTACCCCGCACAGGAGCTCCGGTCTAGCCAAAAAGAATGGCGGTCGCTTCATCCACACTATCACGAAGGCGCAGCGCGTCACCATGAAGAGGTTGGGGGTGACCTAGGACATCAACAAGGTGGAAGAAAGTGACGTGCTTCGCTACATGGAGCTCTTGCAGGCGTCGTTGGCCCCCTCGCACATTGCAGCATTGGCGGTGCTCTACAACAACCACTCCCTCCCCTCCCCTTCCCCGCCGACGCTATCGCGATGCAACTTGCCTAACACGCCCATGGTGAGACCCAGGAGCAACATCCCGTCATCTTCATGTTGGCTTTTAGCTTTCTAATTTGGAATGTACTCGGGTTGAATAGATCCGCCAAAAGAGATGTTGTGTATGAATTTGTTTGTAGCACTTGTCCTACTTTGTTCTGCCTCCAAGAATCCAAACTCTCTATGTGGTAACTCCCGTGGTCATTTCTAGCTTATGTGGCTCAATGCTCAATAGTTTCGACTTCCTGCTGGTGTCCAGAGTCCGTGGGGGAATCATCATGGCTTGGCGATCTGATCGATTCCAGGCCTCGCGAATTCATTGCGGCACCTGGTCGCTCACCCTACTAGTGACGAGTTTGGAGGGCAGCGTGGTCTAGGCTCAGACTTGCGTCTACGGCCCTTAAGGTGACGAAGACAAGCTCATGTTCCTTAAAGAGCTTGAGGTGGTTGGCCAGCTTGTCTAAGAGGCAACGACAAGCTAGGCCGTCGTCGGCAACCTTAACCTCATTGCCGCTATCACAAACAAGAACAATGGTAGGATCAATCGACGACTCCTAAAGCGTTTTCGCTCTTCCATGAACATACTTGAGCTACGCAAGATCTACCTCTTCAACAGGCGCTACACTTGGTGCAGCGAGCAGGCCATCAAGGTTCTCGTCAATAGCAGCTAGGATGACGTCTTACCGGATTACCACCTATAGGCGTTGTGTTCCTTGGCCTCGGATCACTACCCTCTCTTGCTCACCTGCAACAAGCTCCTGCATCGCCCTCACTGCTTCCGGTTCGAATCCTTTTGGCTCAGCCTCCATGACTTCTACGAGCAAGTTGATCAAGTGTGGCGCAATACGCCGGGAGCCCCTAACCTTCTCTATGCCCTCCATAACAAGCTAGCGGCCACGGCTAAAGCCCTACAAGCATGGAGGCAACGCAAGATCAGCTCTCTATGCCTACAGCTTCAAGTGGCGCATGAGGTGGTCCTGTGCCTTGACGGTGCAATGGATTCCTACCCCCTCAACAAGGTCGGCGTTGGCTGCGCGCGAGTGCCACTGCCTCGTATTGGCCTCCCTGGACCGCATCCGCATTCACTAGCGCTCGCGGCTGCTCAGTCTCAAGCACGGCGATGTGAACACCAAGTAGTTCAACGTCAGGGTGAATGCTCGACCACACAAGAAGACTATTTTATCCCTAAGCAACAAGGGCTCTATCGCCACGGCAGAGCAGGACAAGCTGGACCTTGTGGAAGACTTTTTCTATGCTATCATGGGGATGCCAGACCCTGCTCGCGTACCTCAATTAGGCCAAGCTCAGCCTGCGCCACCATGACCTCCATGACATCGAGGCGCCAATCACACAAGAGGAGGTGCACCGGGCTGTCCTAGACATGCCCTTTAACAAGGCGCCAAGGCCCAATGGCTTCACCTCCGACTTCTTCAAATGCTACTGGCCGATCGTCAACGATGATCTTCTTGCCGCCATTCAGCGTGCCACGGCCGGTAACACCGCAAACTTGCGTCTAGTAAACACGACCATCATTGTGTTCCTGCCAAAGAAAGAAGATCCGGTTGCCATCGGGGATTACCAACCAATAAGCCTGCTGCATAGCTTCACCAAGATCTATGCCAAGGTGCTGGCGCTACGCCTAGCCGCCAAGCTCGATGACATCGTAGGTTGGCACAGAGCGCCATCATTTGTGGCCGCTCAATTCACAAAAACTTTGTCTACGTTCAAGGTGCAATCAAACACCACCACCGAGCCAGGCACCCTCTCTTGCTGCTGAAGGTGAGCATCTCCAAGGCATTTGATTTGGTCACATGGGAGTTCCTCCAACTTCTCATGCGGTACAGCTTCAGGCCGAAGTGGAGGGGCTGGATCTCCATCCTCCTTTCCTCATCTTCCACGACGGTTAGCATCAATGGCAAGGAGACAGTGCCAATTAGCTTGGCTAGGGGGCTACGGCAGGGTGACCCATTGTCCCTCATACTCTTCATCCTGGTCATGGAGGAGCTGAGTGCACTCCTCTGCAAGGCGGTGGCATGTGGCACACTTTTTCTAATACCGGGGTGCCGCCTGCCTCTTTAGGCTTCTATGTATGCCGATGACGCGATGATCCTCATCGCCCCCCCGGTTCATGACGCCAGTGCAATTCGCTTCATCCTCTCGGTGTTCAGCGACGCAATCGGGTTGCGGGTGAACTAGTAGAAGAGCTTGATCTCGCCAATTCGCTGCACCAAGGAGGATGTCGGTGCACTGGCTGACATGCTAGGCTGCGAGGTGAAGGCTCTACCCATCACGTATCTCGTGCTATCGTTGTTGCTCCAACGAACTACCCATGCCATGCTCCAACCGCTGCTGGATAGGTATTCCAAGAAAATGGGGATGGAAGCCGAACTCCTTAGCTCGACGGGACGGCTTACTCTCATCAACTCCATGCTCATGGTGTTGCCGATCTACCTGCTGACTATGATGGAGTTGCCGCAATGGGCAATTAAGGTGATTGATAAGAAATGCCAAGGTTTCCTGTGGAAAGGCAACAACATGGTGTCCGGCAATCACTGCCTTGTGGCGTGGGACAAGGTGTGCGCGTCGGTCTAGCTGGGCATCAAGAATCTCCCCCTCTTTAGCCCGACGTTGCGCCTTCGCTGGCCTTGGTGACGCTAGACTCGTCCGAAACAGCCGTGGATGGTATTCGATGTCAAGCTCACCCAAACCTTTCCAGCGGCCACGACGGTAACTTTGGGCAACGGCGAGCGCGCTTCCTTCCAGATGGATGGTTGGCTCCCTTCGGGTGGTGGGATCATCAATCGCGCCCCAGTCCAGGCCTCCTTCGACAACTTCAGGCACAGGTCGGTGGCGTCGATGCTCTAGGGCGATGGGGGGTCTCAGACATTCATGATGGCCTATCCCCTCAAGCCCTCCTGGAATAAGTCCACATTTGGGATGAGATCCACTAGGTAACGGTGTAGCCGGAGGCCTAGGATTCAACCTACTAGAAGCACACGGCCGGCAGTACCTACTCTGCCTCATTGGCCTATAGGATGTTGCACATGGGGCGAACTTGGTCTCTCCTAGGCAAAACCATCTGGAAGTCTAGAGCAGCACCGCACTGCTAATTCTTCATGTATCTGGCCATCCGCGGTACGTGTCTCACGGCAGACAACATCGCCGTCCGGGGCTAGCCACACAACCCAAACTACCCCGCTGTGCTCCTCCGCTCAGGAGACATGCGCTCACCTCCTAGCACCCTTGCAGCTTTAGGCTTCGACATCCCCCCCCCCCTCCCGCGCGATAGCTTCCATGACTAGTGGTGAAGCGCAAGGAAACGGTTGGCGAAGGCAGCCCGATGTCTCTTCGATGTGGCCGTCATCCTAATCGTGTGGTGCATCTAGAAGGAACGCAATGCATGCATTTTCGATGAGGTAGTGCATCAGCTCACCGCCGTGATCGCCCAAGATTGGCTAATCTGGCAGGAAGCCGGCTTGTTGTAAGCTACAAGGCACCCATTGCAGGCTGGGGCTCGATGTAATCTGGGGCGCCCCGGCAAAACTAGTTTGTCGATCAATTATGTACTAAACCCCTTTTTTCCCTAATCTATAAAATTGGGATGAGCGGAAAAAAAAGGCTAGAACCTTAATAACCCCAGGCTCCCAGGCATGGATTAGGAACATGAGGCATTAAATCAGAAATCATTCGAGCAATTAAGTTACATCAATTGGTTACGATTTTATTTACTTGGCTGAGTAAAATGAACTCTTGATGCAGACGAGCGTTCGTCTTGTCATGCAAAAATGAGCTTTCAGGGATTGTTAAGTGAGAACTGAGAAGATAATAACTTGCATACAACAGTAACATGCTTCTTCCTTTTTGGCCGGGCCAACATACTTCATGTATAAAGTTGAACTTTATCCCCACCAAGAAAAAGCACGGGCCAACATACTTCATGTACAAAGTTGAACTTTATCCCCACCAAGAAAAGGCACATAACTTTATAACAGGGGAGAAGGATTTTGGAAGGAAGGAAGCTAACCAAAAATGTCCTTGAGATGATCCTCATTGACTGACGTTCCTGGACAGATGGTGGACGTGGAGAACGGTCGACTCAGGGACCGGAGACGCTTTCCTGCAGCAGCAAAATTAAAAAGTACGGGTACGCAATGCGGAACGAAACCTCAAGATGTCGACTTTGAGGGACACGCGGTGCTACGCATACCTGGGAGGAGGCGGCGGCGAGTGGCCCCTCCGCGCGGCAGATGAGCTGTGGGGAAAAGGTAAAAGGAACAAGCAAGTCAACCCAAGAATAGCAGAGACGTTTAGACGGAGGACGACCTGCGCGTGGGTTGGGGAGGGGAGCGGCGGCGTGGCTTGGTCGCCATCGCCGGAGACGACGCCGGTAGCTCGACTAGTGGATGGCGTCGCTTGGGTTTGGTTTGCTCTCTCTTGTTTTTCTCATCACGGAGAGGGGAGATGTGAGATGTGGCTTCTTCTATTCTAGGGGCCCATTTGATCTCCATTTCGTTACCTGCCTCACTAGTAGTACTAGCCTAGTATAGCAGTTGAAACGGTGGGTGTATCCATCCACCCAAAATTTCGTGCAGCATCTCCCTTTCTTGTGTTTTCGTTTGGCCACTTTGCATTGCAAAATGCATTTGTCACCTGTCAGTCAAAAAGACAAGGCAGGGATACCTGGGCGGCGTCTGGCACTACCATTGTTTCGTGTTTACTTTCTGTAGGAGTTTTTTTTTTAATAAAGTGGTATGCTTCTCTAATTATATGGGAATAAAAAAAACACAGATTAAGAGGATAGAAGCCCTTTAATAGTGCGTAAGAAAACAAATGAAAATTTTGTACCTTTTGCTATTTTTCATATGAAATTGGTAGGAATACGATCCTATAGAATTTTTTTTCTTTTTCCTCTAAATCAAAGGGAATTTAAATCCTAGGAAAATCCTTTACCAACTCTACGAATCAAGGAAGTAAGAATAGGTTGTTATTTTCCATATAGTGGTATACAATATTTTCAGTGACGTATGTCCGAGTATATCTTATCTACTGAACTGACAACGTGTATGGAGAGAGAATTATTTGCCATCTACTCTCCATGGCCGAGACTTGGCTAAACTAGGCCCCCAATAGAGATTAGCGGATGATGTGCAGAAACGGCATATACAGAACAAACTAGCGAGGTTTGCCTGGGAATGACACGGGGGCCCCACTTATTATCACGTCATTGCATGTCATCATACCTCCGTCGGGCATAGCCATGCATATTGCTGATGACTACTACTTGACGCTTGGTTACGTATGTTCGTACTTTAGCATGCCAATGCAGACGCTTATTTACCAATCTTATGATTGTGTATGACATGCCTCGTGACGAACGTATTGTATGAAGCAGTTATTTCATTTAACGGAACGTATGTTTTTGGAATAGATCGACATTTCAATATCCATACAAATGTAACTTGTCTTTTGCTCGGTTTGTCTCCCCCAGCTGACGAGGACGAGCTGAGTTGCAGTGGCTGGTAATCTGACGGGGAATAAGTCTAGCATAAATACACAAAGCTGGTCGTAGCATAAGTGGCTTGTAACCTGAGTGGGAATACATGAAACGCAGCTAGCTCACTTTGTAGTGCCTTGCCGTGGCAACCTAGAGGCTGTCAGAACTAGTTTCCATTTTTATGTGCCTGTGATTTTTATCTCCCATCCCTAGCACGATTCTCGGCGTGATCGGACGGTAAAAATAATTGACAGATATATTTTTTATTTCTCATGCCTAGCAGAATCTCGGCGCGATGGGACCGTAAAAAAAAATTGATAGACACCCAAAATAACCAGCTAATTATATATATATATATATATCATAATTTTCTTTTCCTATAATATCCTTATACTAGTTAGTGTAAATTTGATTAGTATAGTACTACGCACTAGTATAGGATAGGATAGTTCAGAATCTCATATCTATTTTTTGGAAAGAGGATATATATTTTTTAACTCCGCCAGCGTAGGGGTGTCTTTGGTTTCTTAAGTCTCAAGTCTTGAAAAAGAAAGGTATTTGTATTACTTAGCGAGCCAACGCAAAAATTTAGCTATGCATATAAAACCTAAGAAAATTTTATTAGAGTGTAATCTTATTAGCGACACGCCATAAATAAGCAAAGGCGACCGTCGCATCCTTAGTGGCGCGCCACATCAGTACCCAGGTGTGGTAAAAAATGAGCTAGAGTCTTCACATCTGACTCAGCGGGTATAACGGGTAAAAAAGCAAGTTAAACCAACTAGTATCCGTTTAGGTAGCAGGAATGTAAGATTCTTTACGGGTAAGTTAAGAGAGCTAATCGAGACAGCAGTTAGGAGACATATAAATATCTTATGCGTTCAAGAGACTAAATAGAAGGGTTGGAAGACGAAGGAGATGTATGGTACCGGCTACAAGCTCTGATACATTCAAATAAAAATAGAGTAGAAATTCTAATTGATAAGAGTCTTAACGATGGTGTGTTAGAGGTGAGAAGGCAAAGAAATAGGAGCATCTTAATTAAACTTGTCATTACTAATATAGTCTTAAACGTAATTAGTGCGTATGTCTCTCAAGTAGACTACGATGAGAGTGCTAATAGTCATTTCTGAAAAGACTTAGATAACTTGGTTAAAGCTGTAACTAGTAGCGAGAAGTTTTTATAGGAGAAGATCTTAATAGTCATGTAGGTATAACAGGTATATGTTTCGAGACAGCACATGGAGATTTTGAGTATAAGGTTAGAATCAGAAGCAAGAGAAAATCTTAGATTTTGATATAGCTTTTGATATAATGGTAGCCAATATTTTTTTTAGGAAAAGACAATATCATTTAGTGACTTTTAGTAGCAGCCAATACTCTAGCCAGATTGATTTTGTCCTTATGAGAAGAGGGGATAAACGAGCTTGTGTTGTTTATAAGGTGATCCCTGTAGAATGTGTGGTTTCTTAACATAAGCTAGTTGAAGCCAACTTTCATTTTTTTAGTGCATGCTCGTAAAGATAAAAAAGTCAAAATTGCAATAACCAAGTGGTGGAAATTAGAAGGGGAGATATTAAATGTCTTTAAGAAAAGGGTTATCGAAGATGGCTCTTGAAAGAAAGAGGAAAATGCAAATAACATATGGGAGAAGATGACAACATACACATGGAAAATTATTTTAGAGGTGTTTGGAGTGACCAAAGGGAACGATTATATCATGATAGAAATAAGGATAACATGAAGAAATATAAAGTGATAAAAAAGACCGCAAAACAAGCTGAGTGAAGCAAGGGGACAGGCTTTCAAGGATCTATACCAATGTCTGAGTACGAAAGAATGATAGAATGGCATCTATAGAATAGCTAGGGATCTTGATAGGAAGACGAGTAACTTCAACCAAGTTAAATGTATTAAGAATGAGAGGGAACAACTCTTAATGAAGAATGATGATATTAGATATAAATGGCAAGAGTATTTTGACAATTCGTTTAATGGTGGAAAAGAGGACATCACTGTTCAGTTGAACAGCTCTTCGAATGACACTAATAAGAGCTTTGTGCAGATGATTCAAGAATCCAAGGTTAGATAAGCTTTGAAAATAATGAAAAGGGTAAGGTGATAAGCCCTATTAGTATTCCAATCAAGGTGTAAAGATGTCTCGGGAATATAGCTATAGTATGACTAACCAAAATGTTCAACAATATTTTTCAATCGAATATGATGCCTAAGTAGTGGAGAAAAAATATATTGATACCAATCTATAAGAATAAGTAAGATATTCAAAGTTGTACTAATTATCAAAGAATTAAATTAATGAGCCACACTATGAAGCTATGAGAGAGAGTTATCGAACACCGTTTGAGAGAAACAACATAGATCTTTATGAACCAATTTAGTTTCATACTCAAAAGATCAAACACAAAAATAATTTTCTTAATAAGATAAGTTATGAAGTGGTTTAGAGAGCAGAAGAACATACATATAGTTTTTATTGACTTGCAAAACGCTTATGACAAGATACCAATAAATATTATGTGGTGGACTTTAGACAAACATAAAGTTTCAACAAAATATGTCTCTCTCATCAAGGATATATACAACAATGCTATGACTAGTGTTTGAACAAATGATAGTAATACATGTTACTTTCTGATTAAAATAGGACTACATCAGAATCAGCCTTAAGCCCTTATCTCTTTGCATTAGTAATGGATGAGGTTACGAGAAACGTACAAGTGGATATCCCTTGTGTATGCTCTTTGCAGATGATGTGATGTTAATTAATGAGAGCCACATAAAAGTAAATAGAAAACTAGAGTTATACCAGCAAACTTTTGAGTCCAAATGCTTTAGAGTAAACAGAACTAAGACTGAATACTTGATGTGTGAGTTTGGCACTATCACACACGAGAAGGGAGATATAAATTTAGAAGGTCAAGCAGTGCCTAAGAGGAACACATTTTTGATATCTGGAATTGATGCTATAGATATATTAAGATATTAATGTAAACGTTAGCCATAGAATCAAAACGGGCTGGTTGAAGTGACACCAAGAATCTAGCATCCTTTGTGATAAGAAGATGTCGTAAAAGCTAAAAAATAAGTTTTATAGAATAGCGATTAGACCTGCTATGCTATATGTAGCAGAATGTTAGTTTATAAAAAGACATTATGTTTAACAGCCGAGTGCTGCAGAAATACGTATGCTACGTTGGATTTATGGTCATACAATAATAGATCGAGTCTAAATAAAAAAATACATGATCAACTAGGGGTAGCACAAGAAAAAATTATTTAACATCAGTTGAGATGATTTGGTTATGTCGAAAGGAGGAGTATATTGTGAAAGTAATAATAAGGTGAAAAGTGATAGAGGAAAAATCAAAACTAACATATAGAGAGATAATAATAAGATATTTAAAAGAGTAGGATATAGTTAAAGATTTATATTTGAATAGGAATGATTAGAAAGCAGCTATGTGGCTAAAACGTGATTTAGATATTCTAAATGTTCTAAATTTAGAACTGAAAGGTGTGTTGAATTGAGTTTAGTAATATATGTATTTTTATATCAGATATTTGATTTAATCTAAGTATGCATTCTCAAAAAGTACACAGCTCGGCCTGACATATATTTATCTGAGTTTGGATATCAAGCAGGGTGAAAAATGTACAAGTTTCTTGTTTGCTACAGTTCACAAAGTACCTTGTCCTCCATCTAATATAGCTAAGAATTACTACCACCAGATAATTGTTACAGCAAGCTTAACCATAATGATAGTGGCATGCAATGCAGTGCAGTGTGTCTGTATAGGGATTCTTGTAAATTTCTTCTATCTTTCACCTCTTTGCTCCGGTGTGAGCCCTCCCTTGCCACAGCTCGGACAGCTCTTGAGCCCAAACCCTTGGCAATCGAAGCACCTGAAACATAAATCATACGTAATAAATACACGGTTGGTTATCATTTGTTAATTGATATAGTTATAGACAGAAGAAAGGTAGTAAAAGTTAACATATAGCAGAAACATGACCTACTTCCATCTCTCGAATATGTTCCCATTCTTCTTGTTCCTTCCAGTGCCCTGCATCAGTTGATAATTTCAGTCATCAAGGCAGTCAACATGACTTAGCTCATTCGTTTGCTTTAATTTGCAGAGATCATATATACTACCTTGCATCCTGGGCATTCTACTGCGCCCTTTCCTCTGCATGTCTTGCAACCGGCAGAGACCTGAAGATACAGTTCATTCAGAGAACATATACAGCCATCTGCTACCAAGAAGATATATAATATCAAAGGTAACTAGAAGACCTTCATTTTAGCTCCAGATTTGGATGCCATGACTGGTACCATCCTCCTCTTGGGTGCAGTGAATGCTGCTACTGCTGCTGCACCAGTAGCCCTGAAGGTGATCAAAGAAAGCTCCATGATGCTATCTCTGCAAAAGCTGAATTCAGAGTGGCAAGAAGATGATATATCTCAAAAGTTAAGCTTAGGATGAAACACAAACAGGGAAAGAAAGCGACCGGAAGAATTTGGAGCCATAAAAAAACAGTATTAATTCTGTACCAGCATTTTTATGCGTGGTCCTTGTGTTGTGAGGCGTTGTGACCACATGGTCTGGATAGGGATGCGGCTGTTTGGCCCGGATGAGATGAGCTGAGCCAGCTACGGATTAAGGCTGCTTGCATGTGAGTGTCAAGTGGCACGGCACTGCCACTGATGGCTAGCTCTCAAGTCTGGGTTGGGTATCTCATTAGCTGAATAACTGCACTGCTGTACCTGTCATTGCTCTGCCTCTGCATGATGCATGTGGATTCATGCTCCGGTCAGTGGTTAGGTCTCTGAATTTTGCGTGGGTTGATGAGTTTTGGTTCCAGAAATTCAGTTACACTCAGCACTGCTAATACCTGAAGAATCAACAAATTCAGCACTTGTTTCCTTTGAGGCTTGAGGGCTAACTCCAGCACCTGCAGGACTGATAATTTTCTTTTATCAATAGATAAAGTCTTTAGCTCATTAGCTTTTAAAAGGAGGAAATTGGTCTCATGTAGTAGTTAATAATCCTATAGACTTCATGTATTCCAAGAACACCAAAATCTGCTCTGGAATATCTGACAAGAACTCTAATATCAGCCAGATCATAGTAACAAATAGAGGCACCGATACAAGCATCGAATCTCTATTAATCATATTAAGAGTACTAAACAATCGGATTAACAAGAGTACTTGGCGTAACCAACTTGGTCACGTGGAAAACATGTTGCGAAGCAACTCATTAGATTAGTATATGGTTAATTAAGTATAATCTAAAAAGATTAAAATAGATTAATATGTTTTTTAAATCAACTTAACTTTTTTAAAAAAACATATCATTTAGCGATACGAAAAACATAATAATAGAAAAATGAGAGAAGAATAATGCAGAAGACACCCTTAGACGATACTGTACTTTTAAAGGAAAAATACCTAAAATTGTTTAGATCGTAACAAGGCTAAGAATTTATGCATGCCAAAATTATGACAAATTTCCCTAGAGGAGCAAAATTTTGATTAAAAAATTAGGCAATCCGTCAACAGGATAATTGAAACAAAGAATAAAAAATCAGACTTGATCTGAACCGTCAACAGGATAAAAGATCCAACGGCGCAGGCACACGCTGTAGGCCTGCAGTGGTGCACCGATGATTGCGATGAGTTGGGGGCTGACAGGTGGCATTAAATGCAAGATCTAAGCCGTTGGTATTTTGTTGGATGTTCCAGATGCAAGAAAATGCTGTCTATGCAGTTAAAATTCCAATGCAGAGGATCGATTCCCAAAGCCCTACTACTCCTAGAGAGAGAAGCGAGAGGAGAGAGAGAGATTGCAAGGAAGGAAGGAAGGAAGGAAAGGAAGAAGCTTTACCTCCCTTTTCTCCCGTCTTGTCGCCTCATCGCTCGTTGCATCGTTCCAAGTGGACTCCTTCTTCCTGCACCAGAAGCCTCCTCCTCCTCATCATCAGATTCGCCGCACGTGCATGGTGAACTTCTCCTTCCTGCATTTGAATTCCCTCTCCTTCCTAGCATTCTATTTATTTATTTACTGCTCCCCTTCTCTTTCCTGCCGTTTCTTTCTAATAATCGGCCGCAAGATCGATCAATCTGTTCATGGTTAGGCTACCACAGCCGATTTCCCCCTCAATTCTGGGGTAAATATCGTTTTTTTCTTCTTTTTTTTTTGGTTAAGGATTCCCTCTGTATCACACTGGGGACTGGGGCCAATAACTGAATGTTGATTTCTATACTGACGGAACTGAGCAGAAAGGACACTAGTGAGCTTTCCCATCTTTTTTTCTGCTCTCGTTATGTTTTGATCAGATTGGTTATGCAACTGTCCATTGAATCACTCATAAACGAATGCAGACCTGGTGGTTCCCTATCAACAATCTCATTTCACGAGCAAATAAACGTTCAATCAATACGGCCATCGGTTACATCTACTGCTGAGAAAGTAAAAGAATACACACCATTTGAGTGAAATGGCTATTTATTCACAACTATTATGAATATAAATTATTCCTTTATTGTTCATTCATCTTTCTGCTCTCCCAGTCTCACTGACTGATGGCCTGGTGGGGTGATGGGGTCCCTGCCAATAGCACATCCCTTTTTCCATGTCATAATCCTATCCGTTTGAACTGAAAATTCATAACGGAACTTTGCTTATGCTAGTTCTTTGCAAAGGAAAAGTAAAGGGAGAACTTCCCCTAGCATATAGCTGATGCATGGATTTTGTTGGCATTTACCTTGTCAAACCATTTTTGGCAATCTACAGAACATATTATTTTGTTATTGAAAGTTTGAAACATGATCTTTCTAGATAAATATTTGATGAAATGTTGCATTGAGTTTGATCTTCTAGGCAAATCAGTTTTCAAGATTTATCTCCCCTTAAAGACTAGCTTTTTTTAATATGTCTTGCCTGATGACTGATGAATGATTTCACACTGTAACTACAAAAGCAGGGATTGCATAGAATGTGCATGCATTTGCTTGCATGTGAAATTCTAAGAGAAACATATTACCACCCTCTGGCCTCTGCAATAATCTTACTGCAACCTACCTTGTACCAATGACTTCTATGATGCTTTGCCCTAGGTGTTGACCAGTTGCAATAGTTGGATAGTAATAGCAGTAAGAATTAGCCATCTTATTTTCAGTTCTTCCATTTACTTACTTTTATTGCTATTGACAGATGCAGGAAGATTTTAATTGGCCAGACTTAGTGTTATCAACATCACCAGAAACAGAAAATGTTACTTCCAGCTCCATGAGAAACACCACCTGGAATGACATGGCTGTTCAGCGAGGTTCCATCTCTTCATACTGGCCATGTATGCATCCTGTAGTTTCCAAATAAATCTAGTTCTAGTCGAGGCTTTTTTTTGTACAGCATGATTTATTCTATGAAAAATTTGTCTCATTCTGCAGGTGATGGCTTGAAATGTGAAAACGACACCCATTTTATGTCTCATTCTGCAAGAGATGGGATGAAATGCAGAAAGGATAAACATTTTCTATCTCATGCAAACAAGGGTGCATCAAACTTGGTATGGTACAAAATTATCTGTTCTGCTATCGTTGATGGGACATATTTTGCTAAAACATAAATACCGATGAGAATGGGTCACAGGGTAAATATATGGGTACCTATTGATCCACGCTAGTTCAATTAATCAATTAAATACACAATATAAACTAGAAAAAGGCACATTTTTAGTTGATATGCTTCCTTGAATTAGAGTGGATCAATGGGTACCCATATACTGGCCCACTCCCATCCCTAATAAAGATTTGTTGTAGATTAACTGACTAAGTAAAGAACTTAAGTCTGAAATAATTCTTCAAGAATAACACTCTAATACATTGTACTAAATACTAATCACTCAATTAATCCAAGCTTTTGTTCATCAGGTGACCCCTTTTTCTTTTACATTTGTTTCGAAACAACTCCCTTCTCAGGATTATCAAGAACGGCCTTCAAAGTCCAACTATGTTTATGACCTTGGATCACTTGGATATTCTAAGGAAGCAAGGACACTGGGAAGAGTATATCATAGGCAACAGCCTTACTTTTCTCATTCAAGCTGTTCTTGGGAAAAATCTTCTGCATTGAAAGTAGTGCCAAGTAGTCCAGATGCATCAGGGCATTTAGTTGGGGAAATGAGAACCAAAACCAACATCCTCAGTGCAAGGTCAAATTACCTTTCATATCCTACTGATCTTCCTCACATGAGAAGGTATCCAAATGAAGTTAAAGTTGATCTTAGCCCAGATAATGATTCCGAACAGTACAGAAGATATGATCGATTTACTGCCTTCTCAAACTGCAATGGTCAATCTTCTGAACACCTTGAGGTACATCTGTTGATTGTGTTAATTGTAATAGAATGGCAATTTCTGTATACATTTTCTGTATCTGACATAAGTAGAAAATAATTACGTCCATTTGTATTTGGGAATTTTCCATTGAAACAGACAGCCAAAGGGGCAAACTACATGGATGAGATCACTCCGATTGCACATCAATGGTGTTCTGATAATAGAGGCCCATCACTACCAAGAGGTCTGGAGTATGGCAATGAGATACCATCACTTTCCTCTAAGAAGTGTAATGGCCATGTAGCTCCATATTCAAGTATATGGGATTATGGTGCTGAAACCTCGTCACTCAGACAATGCTATGGTGATGAAATCCCATCATTGTCTCACCATTGGCACTATCGAGATAAGATCCCCTTGCATTCTGGTCAGTGGTGCCATAATGCTGTGGCACATTCATTAGCAAGCTACCAGCAAGGTGCTTCTCATGGGAATAGTTGTTTAAGGGATAGTATTTCCAGGGGTAGTAGGAATGAGCAAGCTAAAATTATCACAGGCAGACGTACTGTGACAAAACCTAGGGTGACTAACAAGGTTCTAAGCAGCGCTGATCATTATAGGATTAATAAGGATAACCCATGGAGAAATTGTGAGGATATAAGGGACCAAGTTCGTGGGCCTCGGGTAAATAAATTGAATAATTGTTCAAAATTATCTGCCAAGAATAATACCATGCCTCCTTTGGTCTGTCCAGATCAAATTAACAGACCAGAGTTCACAGTTCAGTATGAACATGCCAAGTTCTTTATGATAAAGTCATATAGTGAAGATGATGTTCATAAAGGTATCAAATACAATGTTTGGGCAAGTACTCCAAATGGTAACAATAAGCTGGATGCTGCTTTTCATGAAGCTCAGATTTTAATGAAGGAGAAGGGCAAAAGGTGCCCTATATTCCTATTCTTTTCGGTCAGTAAGGATGAAATGCTCTTCTTCCAACTATCATCCTTAAAAAAATATTCATATGACCAAACATAATGCTGCGACATGCTTTTTGGCGTCCTAATACCTGTTGTGTTTGATGCTTAAATATGATAGTTAAGTGAGACATGCTGGTGCTCTTTTTCAGTGCATGTTTTTTTTTTAGTTTGTTGTCTTCTATTTTTAAAATTGAGATGATTAGCTGTTGTGTCTTCACTCTTCACTTATGGGCATTTTACAAGTTTAGTTTTTATCGTGAATGAATATTCTTAAGAAAACTGTAGTGATTGATAGCCATGGATCCAGCTTCTACAGACAACCTGCTCTAGTTTTTTCCTTTTGACTTGGTTAATTATTTCAATAAAACATTGAATTCCTTAGATTTTGTTGATTAGGAGGGATTAGACTCTGATATCTTTGTATTGGATAAGATTTCAGTAATGGATTTCTCCAGAAGATTTAATCCACTGGATAACCTTCATCAAATATGCCTGAAGCATATTGTCTTCTTTATGTCTTTTTTATCATGTGGCAAGCAAAAGCTCTTGAATGGCTGTTTTATCATATGGTTACTAAATGTGCCTGAAGCAATTCCATATTATCTGTTGTATGTATGTTTTATTATCCGGCAAATTTTTAAAATAGTTAATTTTATTATGATCCCTATTTTAACAGGTTAACACTAGTGGGCAATTTGTAGGATTAGCTGAGATGTTAGGTCCTGTTGATTTCAAGAAGACCATGGACTTTTGGCAGCAGGATAAATGGAATGGCTTTTTCCCTGTCATGTGGCACATTATAAAGGACATTCCAAATCGGTTCTTCAAACATATAACTCTTGAAAATAATGAGGGCAGAGTAGTTACTTTTAGCAGGGACACTCAGGAGGTACCATGCTTGTCACTTTGTTCTGAGACTTTTTTTTGAAAGGGTTCTTTCAGCTAGAAGACCAAAATTAATATGAGAAAAAATAAACATAGACTTAAAAGATTAGGATATAGCTAAAGATCTGTATTTAAATAGGAGTGTTTGAAAAGCAGCTATTAACATAACTAAACCATAATTTAAAACTTATGTTGAGTTTCAACTCTAATCTACTTGCTTGAGATTGAAAGTTTTTGTTGTTGTTATTGTTATGGTTAAATGAATACTCTGTTTTTTATTGGTACAGTTGAGAACATAGAAACTGAAAGGTATTCCATATGTTCAAAAATGAAATGGATACTTAACTATTCTAAATTAGGTGCTTGTAGCAGGTTGCCAGGTTTTAAGTCCAGTCCTCTGAAGAAAGGTTTTCCTCTCAGATTATAAATATTCTACATGACGTCAAATGCTATTCTTGATTTGTGTGTTTTTTGTAATTCCATGCCTTGAATTTTTTTATCCATTTGTATTGTTGATATATATTTATCCGGCAACCTTTTGTGTCCTTTTTTGTAGATTGGGCTGCCCCAGGGTCTGGAAATGTTGAAGATTTTCAAGGCTTATCGCCAGGGAACGTCAATTCTGGATGATTTTTATTTTTACGAAGAAAAGGAAAATATGCGTTGTGCCCAGAAGGGAAGAAATTTAGAATCAACCGATCAAGATTGGTTACCTGATGACTTCAGTTCAGTATCAATGGTATGTGTTCTCCATTTAGATCTATGTATTGAATGGCTACTTGATAATAATTTGAAAAGAAGGGGATACTCTTGTTATCTTAATATTTTTACGAACACTATGGGCAATTTGTGAACACTGACACATGCAGTTGCTTGCCAAGTCGACATGTCATTATGCAGAGGAGCCCATGAATAAACGAATGGTCTTCAAACCCTTCTTAAGATAAGGCTTATATGGAGAAACTTCACAATTTTTCAGTCTATCTCAAGGAGAGAACTAACATGTAGACCGTTCTGTTGCCTGTTGGAAACCAGATGATTGCAAACCATGATGTTTAAGTTTTCATTATTTCGACTATTGGGAACATATATACTTACTACAGAAAATACAAAGAAAAAGGTACCTAAAAAGAATGTTGGAACTACTCTGGAAATTGTGCTGGTTTCTTCCATGAATGCTGCAAAACCTAACCATCATAATATGTAGCACCTCTTACAACTGTGGGATATCTTCTGATCCTGCTTATTTACATTTGTAGGAGAATTTGGAGGCAAGTATGCAGGGTTTGAGTTTCTATGAGACTTGGGACTAATCTAGATTGTTCTGGTGTGCATCTAAAATCAGTAAGTTGACGAGCCAGTGAAGCAGCTCAAGACTACGGGTTGATCCAACTACGGGATAATACACAGATGAATCAAAACAATTTAATTGTTATACAGTATTTTGTGTAGAACCACTTATCGTTGTGGGTAACCTTGGAACATGATTTGAACGCCCTGAATGTTTGTAATAGTTACATATCTGGTGGTTACAGTAACTATCCATAGACCATATGTGCGGTTGACGAAATTGGCAAGAACAAGCAGAAGCCTGTAGGCAATAATACCATTGTCTGCGTGAACAATCATTTTGACGAATGTGCATCTCTTATGTGTATGAGCTCGGTTTCCTGTAGACATGTACGTTAATGTTTATTAATGTATTCTGATCACCACGTTCGTTGGCGTTGATCACACAGCTACAGCAATGCCGATATAATTGCAAATCTTAAACATTGCTAAATTGATTCGGCCATGAGATTTTACCATAAGCTTTCTGTGATAATCAGTTGAGAAGCAAACATAATCATCAGTTGTAAGCATTTTGAATTGTTTGCCATGAGCTACAATTAAACGCACATTAGCAAATGGATGCTCAGCATCAGGTACCATGGCTGCCAAGAGCAAAACGCTAAACCAGGCTGCCGAGAAGGCTGCAGATTTGACTCAAATTCAGAAATATAACCCATTCAGACGCCAAACCACCATAAGTTGATTCATATGCCTCTGAAGATTGATTTTATTCACAGGTGTCCAGCATGGCCCAGCAAAATGTTGCAGGAATCAATCTGAGGAAATTACAAATAATTGATATATAGAGCTTCAGAAGCGTTGTATCTGGTCAGATTACTCTCAGCAGGGAAAGAACCACAATATGGCTACACTAATTTGATCGGTGTCCTTGGGCTCGACGGAATGCCGCCAAACTTGTCGACCAGAAGCTTGAAACAAGGGATGAAAACCATGTACAGCGCAGCCAGCGCGAACGGTGCAGCGATCAGCCACCCGAGCATCTATGATCCACATTGGCAGTAATACTCATGTCAGTATTTTCTCACAAGACAAAGCAATGCTCATAGCATCAGCTAGACCGATAATATGAAGCTGTTTACTAACCGCATGCACAATGCTGAGCATCACATCTTTTGAGGCCTGGCCCATGATAACCTTCTTGAATGCATCTGACGTCAAAGGGAAGTGCCCACTGCCTGTGATAACTTCTCCGAAACGCAAGAATGGGACAATCAAGCTGAACAAAACATAATCAGTAATGAATTAGCAAAGCCAAACACATGAAAACCAAGGGAGGAATCTGGTAAAACGACAAATTCACCAGCAGTGGTAAATCAATTCAAAGGTCATAGATCATAAATCTACACTGTTGCACTAGGTACGCTTAGTCATTTACAGCCAAAATATACATATAAATGCAAGTGCAAAGCTAAAGATCGAAAGTAAATCAGTCCATGGATCCATTGACAAATTGTACCGTATGCAAATATTTGCAATGAGCAACAGAAAATGCATTTACAGCAGCCATTTATTTGGTAATAAGCACGTAAAAATGGATTTGGGGGTCTATGCACATGATGATTATAATATGTAAAGGTAGAAACTGTACACAAGATAATACCAGAGTAGCAAACAGGGAAACTCAGGCTACACAAACACAAAAGAAACCAGACAGTCCATGGTCTATCATATCATAGAGCAAAGTTTGACATAGAAGATTAAGCATCTACGGTCATCTAAGACTGTTTCATGAGTCAGTACACCAGAATACTGTTACAAACAAAGTTTGGTGTATATATAAGAGACCATGCAAACAGATAGAAGAACAAGAATGTGGCTTCTCAATAATTTAATACAAGTTTACCTTAGCTCAAGAGGAGTAACGACAAAATTTAGAACCATGACAGTAACAGCATTGCAGTGACTTCCCAACATTGCTATAGCAACTCCACAAAGAATAACAGTGGTCCCTGAAATCATGAAAGCTCAAGATGCATCATGCTTTTTTGAGGAATATATGAAATGACTGCCACTTTACCAGCAGGCACAATGCTTACAATTTACAACAGCATGTCACACAGTGAAAAAATGCCGACAGTTTCACTTGCAGGATAAACACAGGCATGATTAAGCATCATCGCCACAGAAATGTTGTGAAACTTTTTGACCCGATAATTACTCCACATCACACTTAATGGGTCTTCCAAATTTCTAAGATAACATCCAGAATCAATCTTTCTAGAATTAGAACACTGTTACCACAGCACCAGCACAGAACCTCAAATTTCATGACAGATTCAATATACATACATCATGTATTTGTAATTCATCGAAAGCATTCTGTGCTATTTCTTGAAGAGCATGGAGCAGGAAGTCATTGTTTCTTTTAAATTAACAGCGAGGAAAGGGGGAGCATTCAGGAACCAAAAACAGTTAAGAGCTCTAGCTTATCAAAACGCCACTACAAATGTAAAGAACAACATATAGTATGCTACAACAAAACTACCCAACCTAAACGTGTTTGTGCATCGAATCATAACCTCCTCAATTATCTATGGCCACCTAACTCAGTTAGATTGGCCGATTGGGTCTCTAGTTTTGTTTAGTTGTATGAGAAGAATCTGGTAGAATGAAGACATGCTGAGGCTTGAGAGGCTCCTTACCGCATATCGGAAATATCCCAAGTGTCACACCAAGAGCAGCAGAGAAAGCCAGTTGCGTTGGCTCAGCTCCCCTGCACAACATTACAGCAAAGTTGTCAGCAACCCCAGGATAAATTGAAGTTGTCAGCCATTGTGACACCAACAGATACAAGAAGAGGTATTAGCTGTTCCACATATTTAACAGTAAATGAAACAATTAGCCAACCATTTCGCGGAGAATTTGAGCAGATCTAGCTAGCACAAGGGGTAACATCGAATCAAAAGGGGGAAACCTACCTTCTAATTACTTGCATCAGGGGATCGACGACCTTGTTCTGTATCCATGGCCAAACGCCAATCCTCGTGAAAAACGACATTTTGCTTGGCAAACTTTTCAAGAAAAAGAAGAATCCAGCAAAACTCAGGAGCCTATCTGTTGCCGGCCAAGAAACCAGCACCTGCAACTTTGTCGGATAAAATTCCGCGGAACCAACCAAGAAAGGGCTGGCCTTGCAGCATGAAACAATCCAAGAAATACCAACTTGCAGGGGAGGCGAATTCGGAGGGATTGGATTTGGAGCAGAGTGGGTGGCTTCAATCGGAGGAAAGGCTCCACCTTTGGGTTTGGGTCTGGATTGCTTGCGCGAAAAATTAAAGCATTTTTGCTTGGAAAGATGGGAGCGGAGTTGACGAAATCGAGCGTGGGCAACTGGCAAGATCTGAGTCCCTGACTGAAAGTAATCAAGCAACCGACCAACTGACTGGGATTTGAGTTGTTCGTGTCTGAATCTCCTCCTCAAATCACGAGGCGAGGTGGGAAATGTAATTAATGGGGACTAGTAATTGGAAGGCACCTTTACATATTAACCCCTATCTATCTATCTATCTATCTATCTAGTTTTAGGATATTAAAATTTTGAGTAAATTAGTGTTACATCTGCATAATTGCCCTTCTCTCGGTATATATTATTTGGTTAAGTAAACGTGTTTTTAGATTTGACGAATTCGCCATCGCTGTATGGAGAGTCACGGCAGACAAGGGAGAAACACACCTATTGTCCATGTACAAACAATAAATACAATTTTTTTTGCTTAAAGATACTCGCTAACATTTTTTTGCAAACAATAAATACGGAGTATTATTATATACTCGCCAACATTTTTTTGCTTAAAGATAAACGGCAAGATTAAAATTGTCGAGAGAACATACATGCGCACACACATTTGATGGCGTCAAGCTGCCAAAGTGTAAGTTAAGCATGTACTAGAGCATATGTATGATGTGTTGTTTTGTCCAGCACAACACACCAATTCACAACATTTGCTCAGATATTAAAACGCACACCGCAATGTGAGCAAATGCCGCAGGCTAGGCCAGACCGGACTAGCTTTCTTCGTCCACGATAATGGTTGATCCGTGCCGATCCCGAGCTCCATGAGAGAAGCCGTGTCTTCCTCTATAAATTGCGGCAGAGGGCACTTTTATATATATATATATATAAATAGGCATGTTACTTTATAAATTTAGGATCCTAATCTTAATGTATACTTACACTTCTGTATAGTATCAGAGTAAGTCTAGACATCTCGACACGCTAGTATCCTCTCACCAGCGAGCCGACGCTTTCTCCCCATCACAGACCTTCTTCCCCGGTATTCCTCATATGGCTTCTCGTCTCGGCTCTCATCTTCCCGTCTCCTTCACAGATGATCTTCTTCTCCCCATCTTCTCCGTAGACAACCTTCTCCTCCTCCACTACCTTCTCGCCCCTCTTTCCACTATATGATAAGGAGACGGCCTCCATCCGCCTCCTCGTCTTGTTCAGACCCGCCTTATCTTTTTTCTTGCTTCGACGCACCTTCTCTTCTTCCGACGCCGGCGTTCTCTTCTTCCGACGCCGGCGCAACTCTACGCTTACCGTCTTTATCGGCTGGACTCGTCCGCCCTCCATCGGCTGGAACTCTCTCTCGGTTCCCGCTTTTTCGACATGCTCACCTGTTCCCGGACACGAAACTTCTCCACTCGCGTCCGAGCCACTCCGACGTGTCCACAGATATGAATTTCTGCTTTCCAGACGCGAACATCCTTTCTTCGCGTCCGTGACTTCTCCGATTTCTCGCGTCCGCCCCACTCCATTGCGTTCATGGGTCCACGGACGTGAAACCTCCCTTCATGGACGCGAACCTTCTCACGCCCGTGACCTACCTACTCTCTCACACTCGTGATCTACCTACTCTATCACCCACTCCTCGCTCAACTACTCCGCCACCTACTCCCATCGGCCAACCAACCTCATCGCCACTACCCCTCATAAACTTACACCCCGTTCCACCGCTTGTATTTTCTTTGGTTATCCCTCATCCCACAAGGGATATCGATGTCTCGATCTCTCCACCCGTCGAATCATCGTCTCCTGCCATATCATCTTTAACGAGTCCTACTTCCCCTTCAGTTTACTTCATCTTGGACCCTCGTCTAGCGATCTCGACTTTCTTCTAACCAACACCGTATCATCCCGGCACCCTCCACCAATCTCACCTCCACACTCCCCATTGGCCGCTCCTAAGAACTTCTTGCCTGACTATCCCACTCCTCTCCGCTCCGATGTCACTCACATTGGACCTCCATCGGCCCCATCACCCTCATCAGCTTCCCAACCTCCATCGGCTCAGGCTGATACTGTCTCACCCCTATCGACCATACCAACTCCATCGGCTACTCTGCCTCTATCGGTTCGCCAACACCTATCGGCTCATTAACCTCCATCGGCTTACCAACCCCTATCGGCCCCTCACCCTCCATTGGCTTAGCCTGACCTCATTCAGTCCTTTCCCCGAATATATAGTCATCGATCCCGAGCCGATACCACCCTCCCTCTTCCATCCCTACCCTACCACTACCGCTCCCATCGGCTCATGCGAACTCTATTGTCTCCTCATCCTCTCATATAATCACCCGATCACAAACCGGGTCACTCCGCCCTACCAAGCGCTACGGGCTTTCCTCAATCCATTATATCATCTCACCCATCCCAGCGACTCATCGTTCCACCTTTGCCGATCCTCAGTGACGCATGGCTATAGTCGATGAGTACAAGACACTTATGGATAACGAGACCTGGCGCCTCGTCTCTCGTCCTCCCGGTGCCAACATTGTGACCGATAAAGTGGATCTTTAAACACAAGTTTCACTCCGATGGATCGCTTGCTCGTCACAAGGCACGCTAGGTAGTTCGTGGTTTCTCACAATGTCCCGGTATTGACTACGTCAAGACATTCAGTCCCGTCGTTAAGCCCGCTACCATTTAGGTTGTTCTCACTCTCGTTGCCTCGCGTTCTTGGCTGATCCATCAGCTCGACATGAAGAATGTCTTTCTTCATGGCCATCTGATGGAAACGGTCTACTGCCAGCAGCCTCCAGGTTTCGTCGATCCATCTCATCTTGATGACATCTGCCTCCTTCAGCGCTCTCTCTATGGCCTCAAACAGGCCCCTCAGGCTTGGTACCAGCTCTTTGCTGCCTATCTCCAGCACATCGACTTTGTGGCCTTCATCTATGATACGTCCCTCTTCGTCCTTCACACCGGAAACACCACCGCTTACCTTCTCCTCTACATCGACGACATTGTTCTTACGACGTCCTCAATGACCACCCTACAGCACATCATGGCCCGACTCCACTTAGAGTTTGCCATGACCGATCTAAGTCCTCTTCATCACTTTCTTGGCATCTCTGTCACACGCTCTCCTCACGGGCTGTTTCTTTCCCAGCGCCAGTATGCCATCTATCTTCTCCAGTATGCAGGCATAACCGAATGTCACTCCACCACCACTCCCGTCAACACTCGCGCCAAACTCTTCGCTACCGATGGCTCTCTCATCACCGACCCCTCCCAGTAACAGAGTCTTGCTGGTGCTCTCTAGTACCTCATACTCACACGGCCCGATCTCACCTATACCGTCCAGCAAGTGTGCCTCTTTATGCATACTCTGCACGAACCTCACCTCGCGCTACTCAAGCATATCTTTCGCTACGTAAAGGGCACACTATCCATTAGCCTACATCTCAGCTCTGACCCCATCGATTCTCTCACTGTGTATTCTGACGTGAATTGGGCGGGTTGTCCCGACTCCCGACGCTTCACCTCTGGTTACTGCGTCTTTCTCGGTGGCACTCTAGTCTCTTGGTCCTCTAAGCGTCAGACTATAGTGTCTCGGTCCAGCGCCAAAGCCGAGTATCGCGTCGTTGTCCATGTCGTCGTCGAGTGTTGTTGGCTTCGCCAGCTACTCCAGAAGCTCCGTACACCTATCACTTCTGTGACCGTCGTCTACTACGACAACGTCAGCGCTATTTATATGACCGCCAACCCGATTTATCATCGACAGACGAAGCATATAGAGATTGACATTCACTTCGTACATGATAAGGTCGTACTAGGACAAGTTCGGATGCTCCATATACCATCGACGTACCAGTTCGCTGATATTATGACCAAAGTCCTACCCGCGTTTTTTTCATCAGTTTTCGCTCCAGTCTCTGCGTCCATTTTCCTCCCGCTATGACTATAGGGGTGTTAGACTACTGAACTTATATATATATATAGATCCGACCCCTGTATAGAGTTGGGGTTTTAGGCTCACTGTATATTACACTTCTGCAATTCCCAACATGCAAGTAACCTTTGCTTTGCTGCTGGCTCTTTTGTTTTTCCTCGACTACATGAGCAGTGATCATATACAGCACAAATAATTCATACCTCTTCTTCAAGATACAATCTAAGTTTAATGTCCTTCAGTTTAAATAAGCTCTCACGTAAAGATTTTAACTTCCCAACCTGTAACACGCAAGCATAGATAGTTTCAGAGATCTTAGCAAAACAGGAAACCATGTTCTATCATCGTTGCAAGTTGGGACTAATATCGCGCATATGAAAGCTAAACATAACCAACCGAAAAAGGATAGCTAACTAGTGCCCAACAAGTACTTACAGTAGTAGCAGCAGGCAGCTTTTTTGTCAATGGCTGCTTCTCACCCATAGATGGCCCTACGCATTTCAAGGTGATACCTGCGTGCAAGGGAGAAAAGAATCTCACTTATTTGCATACAGACCATAAAACTATCTTGCCTTAATTATAGTTCAACAATATTACTTATAAGCCCAGAAGCCATTTTTTGAGGGCCAGAAGTCCTTGAAATCGGCTTCTCATCTTCGATACCATGAAAGGCCTTCATCTCAGCAAATCTGCATTGGCAATTCGTTATTGCCTAAGCATAATCAATTAATAATTGTTGCATCACTATCAAGGTAGATAATCTGTTCCTGCCTTCCAGGTAAGTTGAAAAATTAGCAAATGAAACCAGGCAACAGAAATTTGCAAGCACATGTGAACAATAAGATATACATATAATCCTAATTGTTGAATAACAGGTATAAGTAAGATTTTCTTCTCAATCTTATAATCATATAGGTTGGACTTGACTGCTAGAGCTCTTGTAGTTCGTGTGGTTATGGCTCATGTGGTGAAATCATTTGTGTAACTAAATGTGCCCTTTGCAGCAATATAATGGCACATGAGTGACAAATCCATGGGTCATATATCCTGATCATGTGGTGTAAAAAATTTAAGGGAAATTGCACAACCTTACCTAGGGTGCAGCTGTTTGATCTCCTCAGGATCATATGAATCTGCCTTTCCCATAACAAGGTGAACATATCTATATTTTTGCATCAAAAGTATCAGATATCAGAATTGTGATATTCCTTCGAGAAAAGCAAGCATACATAAAATATATAAGTGATACACATTCTAGAAAACCAGAAGAAAATTTCACAGTTAGAATGGATAAAAACACCTGTAAATAAAGGACGGCTAGCCATATACAGAGGCCCTATACATCATAAAAGAAGGTATCAATTTACAGAAGGGATTAACTGACTGTATCTCTGCTTCCCTTCGCTCATGTGGGCTTACCTGAATATGTTAAAAGAAAGATGAAATAACATATTTGTACAACATTTGTGCTCAAGAAACACCCAGGGACTCAACATACCTCACTGCCATTCAGTATTTTAACTTTTTTTAGTCAAGCGATAAGCACAAATCGAGGAATGCCGCCCTTGGCAGGATCAGTTATAGGACTATCAGAAAGCCTGACATCCTTTAGAAAAGTATATATTAGTATTGGCATGCTAAACTGTAACTAAAAAAATACAGTGTGCTGGACATCATGACATTCTTGTAAATTTAAGAGTCCCAGTGTATCAAAACCTTGCAATTTTAACTGTTCAAACCTCCTATAAAAAGCATTGAACATCAATACTAAATACTAACAAACACAAACCATTGGAAAGAAACTTGCTTATCGTTAAACTTGGAAAGAGGTTAAGTGAATCCACAGAAAGGAACTCATCTATTTGGTTAGATCCTAAGGCATTTGAAAGTGATCATCATCAAGTCATTTTGAACTTTCTTGAATTGAAGGCGGTTCTTAAACTGAAATATTAGGGAACACATTTCGTGCTACATGAGCAATTTCCAAGATAATATCTTAGATTCATAATTTTGTTAAGGAATAGATAAGGGATAACAGATCACAACAAATACCTAAGAGAAGAACTCGTAACTTTTCAAAAGGCACAACAGCTGCATCACCAAGAGATCCTGGTGAAGGAGGATTAGACGGATATGTTACATGTTTTAGGATGTTCTTGTTCAAATGGAGTTTTTCCAAGCTACCTAAAATATGAAGGTAAAACATCAATATCTACAGTCCGAAATGAAATGCAGAAGTAGCATTCACTCAAGACAAAAGCTTCAGTGATTATATCTGTACCTTCTTAAGTGAGATAGTTTCACAATTTCATCCCATGAATCAATGTGATTGTCTTCTAAATTTAAGAGTCGCAGTGTATCGAAACCTTGAACAATATTTCCAACTAGAGTGGACAAATAATAGTTAGTTCTTCAAAGTTGTTTCTTAATATACACAAATTGAAGAAGGAGAGATAAGGGCCGTTAATAGCGGAGAGCTTAGCACGAGTGTCGACGGGAGTTACAGTAGAGTGACACTCGACCACTCGACCATGCTCGTACGCTGGAGAAGATCGATGGCATATTGACATTGAAATAGAAATAATCTGTGGGGAGAGCGCGTGACGAAAATGCTAAGAAAATGATGTAGGAGACCAAGATTGATCATAACAAACTTTAAGTGGAGTCGTGCTATGATGTGCTGTAGGGTGACAGACGAAAATGTCGTAAGAATGATGTCATCGACATATAGAAATAGGTACGTGGTGGTATCCCTAGTATGAAGAACGAAAAGAGATGTATCGGAAGTGGAGGCCACAAAGCCGAGTTGTCGAAGATATGTGGCAAAACACTGATACCAGGTCCGAGAGGCCTGTTTAACGCCATAGAGAGAGCGCTGAAGGAGACAGACAGTGTCAGGACGAGCTGGGTCGACAAAGCCTAGAGGCTGCTAGCAATAGATAGTCCCCGCTAGATGACCGTAAAGAAGGATGTTCTTCACGTCAAGCTGGTGGATTGGCCAGGAGCGCGAGGCAGCGAAGATAGGCGGGCGTGAGGCCGATGAGGGGAGGATGAAGCCAATGGACACGTGTATGGAGCCAATGAAGGCAACGAGGGGAGGCACGGGCACGAGAAGAAAAATTTTGCGTCTGGGAAGCAGAGTTTCGCGTCCGCGGACATGTAGGCGCGTTGGGTTCACGCAGACTTGAAAACGATAAAAGCCACGGACGCGAAAAAGAAAGGTTCGCGTCCAGGAGACAGGGGTTTGCATCCGTGGGCATGCGGACGTGGCGAAGTGGCATGGACCCGAAAAGGAGACAGGCCATGGATGCGAGGGGAAAAGGTTCGCGTCCAGGAGGCAGATTTCGTGTCCGCGGATAGGTAAGCGTGTCAAAATGGGAGGAGCCGAAAGAGTGTTCTAGCCAATGGTGAGTGCAAGCGTGGAGGAACGCCGACACAACTTCGAAGAGAGGATGAGATGTGAATGTAAGGGTAGGTGAAGGTGGACGAGACCAGGAGGCGGATGAAGACCGTCTCCTTATCATGCGATGAAGGTGGCGAGCAAGAGTAAGCCTGTGGTAGAGAAAAACCGCTGAAGTGAGCTCGTGCTGAGGAGTAAACCGCCTGTGGAGGAAACGATGGGAATAAAAAACCGAGGTGAAAAAAGAAGGAAAATAAAAATCCACCAGAGAAAGAGATGGGAGAGAAGCGTGTGTGTAGTGGCGGGGTTTAGGAAGAGAATGAGACGTTTACGATGAAGAAGGCGTTAGCTCGTTGGTGAGAAATTTAGTAGCGCGCGAAAATATGTAAAACTCGTTATAGTATGTAGAAGTAAAATGTGTAAAGTGTATAGATACTGTGACTAATATCCCGTTGATCGGGAAGTCGTCGACACGGTAGCGGCTGCGGAGCGCATCGGGGAGCGTGATTCCGGCGCTGAGGGCGGTGGGGCGCGCGAAGGAGGCGGAGCGTTCCCCAGCGGCCGGCGAGCGATCCGTCATGTCGGCCGCCAGCGCCGGCGTCCCAGTCGACGCCCACCCAGTCTCCGGAGTGGCCTTCGACGGGCCCAGGTAACGCACGGTGCCGACGCGGGCGGGGTCGCCGGCGGCGTGCACGCGCTGGCCCAAGCGGAAGTCGACGGCGGCCATGTCAAGTGCGTGCTATGAGGCGAAACCGCCGCGAGACGCCGGAGATGCCATTCCATTGGGGCCTTGTTCGGCAGCACCGCTTTGCAACTTCTTCCTTTCGTTTACATGTACATATTTTTCAAACGTTTTTTTTATAAAAAAATCTTTATAAAAAAATTAATTTAATTTATATTTCAAAAATTTTAAACTAATACTTAATACGCTAATCGTCGTTCTGTTTTTCTCATACACCGGTTTAGAAACGAACCAGCCGAAGAACGCAACGTCACCTCACTCATTCCTCGCCTCACTCATTGGGCTATGGCCGCCCTACTCCCACGCCCGAAATTTGGCACATAAATTGGGCCATGCTTAGAAGTTGCAACCGGAAAAGATGAGTTTTTTTTAAGGAAGGGAAATACGATTTTTTGTAAGAAAGAAAAAAAGGAAAATAAAACCTTAAGCTTTAACTAGCTGTAAAATCTTTAGCTAGTGCATCTTTAGTAGTAATAAATAAATAAATAAAAGTAGAGTACCTACCACAACCAAGCATCACAAAAAAATGGCAATATATGTCATACAAATTCAGAGTAAAAATAAATATTGCAATCTCAGGAGAAGAAATTTGACTGTGCTTAGTCACCTGTCAATGAAAAGTTGTCTGTCCTTTGCACTCTTAAAAATTCCTTTTTAGCTGACAAACCGAACCCATCACTCGTGAGTTGAAAGTTTCTGACTTAGGGGTTTTATAGCCACGTCTGTTGGTTAATACGATAAATATGTCAAACGGCGTATTAGAAAAGAATTATAGCTAAAACTTTTATATTTTTTTATTAGCAACTTAAATGTCCATGCTAAAAAACTATAATAAAAAACATTTAAAACAATTTTAAAATTAAATTTTAAATTTTAACAGCGACATATAATTTTTAGGGCCGATAAAACGGATGTGACCGCCGCAAGAAAAGGAGCAGCTTTGTTCGCTTTGCTTAGTTTGTTTTCTTGCCTTCCCTTGGTTGGGTTGCCTTCTTCTTGTGATCCTTCTCCTCCGATACCTTCTTTAGTTCTCCGTCTCCCCCTCTCCTTTGCGTTGCCTCCCTCTAAAGACCTTGCCTTTTCAGTTTGTTTTTCGTCTCCCGAATCCGTCGAGACCCAACTAGCCAGAGGGACGCCATGAGCGTCGAGTAGTAAGTCCCCGAGGCGCCGCCGTCGTCTCCAGTTTTCCCCTTTGTTGTGACTGACTCTATGACCAATGGTTTTTGCGTTTTCTGCTGCAGCGATTACCTGTTCAAGCTGCTCCTCATCGGCGACTCCTCCGTCGGCAAGTCATGCCTCCTCCTCCGATTTGCTGTAAGAAAGCTTCCATCTTTCGCTCGGATACATCTCCTTTTTTTTCTTTTAATCTATAGAAAGAAAAGGAGTAAGCATAATTCGGTGGTTAAGTTTTCTCGTCCTGACAAGTTCCGGTTGGTTTTGATTCATACAGGACGATTCGTATGTCGACACTTACATCAGTACCATCGGTGTTGATTTCGTCAGTACAAATCATCATCTTTTCTTGCTATTGATGAATCATCATTAAGTTCTGTTGTTGCGATCATCTAGCTGAATCAAATTTTAATTTTGCTAACTTGTTCGCAAATGTGTCACTTCTTCAGAAAATCCGAACCATTGAACTCGATGGGAAGACAGTGAAGCTACAGATTGTAAGTTCGTTCTTCGTTGAGAGTTGAGACAATTTAATTCATGCCTGGGAATAGGTTACGATGCGTGATTGTTCATGTAATAAGGAACGATCTGGCCACTACCCAGTTGCTGAAACTTTGGGACTCAATCCACTAGTATGAACTAGGGATTCTTGGCTTTGTGTCCTTATGTATTGTGTTGCCTCCTGCTCGCCGGCGACCGTCGCCAGAGACTGAAGAAGAAGGCTGCCCGGAATCGATTGAACACACGCACACAAGAACTCAACACGAACACAGCTGAACACAGAGTTTGGTGCCGCTAATCACCACAGCTTTTCTGGACTCTATTGATCGATTTATATACACAACGATTACAAAGCTGTAGCCACAAACTCCACTACGCCGTGCGCGCCATGACCTCTGACAGGTTTGCGCCATCCCACAAACGAGAGCATGCGCGCACGGTGACCACTACCAGCTAGAAAACAGGAAAGCCATTGCATGAACTTGGCATGCATTAGGCTGCTACAAACGCTCTCGAACAGAATTGACTGAGCTCACTTATTCAGTAAAGAAACCAGCTAAGAAATAGGAGCTAAACCGAGCTGGATTATCCAACACATTGTCCTGTCAAAACTTGAGGCATAAGTTGGTGTTTTCAGTTCTGACCCCCTTTATTTTATATGTTCTCCATATTCAAGAAGTGGGGCTTGTTCTAATAATCCAAAATTGTTATCTTAGAAGAATTCAATGACTGAAGGATGGTGATGAGTGTGAAATCTGAGAATTTTGCCATCTGTGCAGAGAATATCTTGAATGAAACAACTTGTTTATGCTTTCTGAGTTGTTGACCTGCCATTTTCCTCCTATTATTGTTGGAGGGAGAAGGGACAGGAAATGGAGGCCATCTTGGTTGGCACTTTATTATAAGCAATTACCATGAAGGCATACATTGACAATTACCCCTAACCTAATATGAGGAACTGGACTGCTCAGCAACTTTATTTTTGGAGAGGAACTGGTACGGTTGATAAGAGAGGTTTTCAGGATCTAGCTATGTGCAATAATTTAGATCACACAGCTTAGAGTTATAGTCAGAGCTAGCTTATAGTTGGTGCCCTAAAGAAAAGCTTAGAGTTTTGACAATGTGCTTGCCAAGCAGTTAATTTACTGCATCAGTTCACATTAGATTTAGATTGCACATGCTTGCCAAGTAGATATATTTACTACAAACAATTGTAGGTTACCCTACATTTTAAAAAAAAGAATTGGAGGATATTGTCTTAATGTTTATTTGTTTTGGGAATTTTGATGTATTAGTTCATGTATTGCTTTACGATATCTACCTGTGTTTGTTCAGCCTCCAGTTATAATGATGCTGTGTTTCTTGTTCAGTGGGACACAGCAGGTCAGGAGAGGTTCAGGACAATAACAAGCAGTTACTATCGGGGAGCTCACGGAATCATTGTAATTCCTCTTGATATTTTGCTGTTTATGCGATCTTTACAGTCTTACATGGGTTTCTTTAGCTGTAGTGTTTTTCTTCCCCAATGTAGTACAATGGTTTACAATCTACTTTAGTTGTTATTGAGCTGAGTTTCTTACTTCTTCCTTTTTGCATTATACATTGTGCTCTACTTTTCAAGATCTAGACTTCCACGCATGGAGTTAATACCTCTTACAATGCTTTTTCAGATTGTTTATGATGTGACAGAAATGGAAAGCTTCAACAATGTGAAGCAGTGGTTGAGTGAGATTGATAGGTATGCCAGTGACAGTGTATGCAAGCTTCTAGTTGGGAACTAGTGTGATTTGGTTGATAGTAAGGTTGTTGATACAGAAGAGGCCAAGGTAATTCAGTTTTAAAGAAATTACAGGCAATTTTAGCCATAGTGCAAACTAGTACATATTTCTGCAGTCATGCTACGGTAGTAATGTCATATTCACTGATTGCTGCTGTCATCAACTCATCACAGATTGTCTGTTATTAGAATGCATAGATTTAATGTGGTTTCTGTCATTCTGGCTAACATCTAACTGCAATTATCTTTCGAACACAATTGTCAAGAGATGTTCACAATTGAAAGAATATTGCATCCATGGATGTGAAAAAAAAAATCCAAAAACCACTAAGTAGTAATGTACGTTCTTCATTTATAGATCTATATTTTTATATGTTCTTGATATATTTCTTCCTAAATGCATTTGCAGTCTCTGCCAATCAGAACTAATGACTAAATATGGTAATCAACTGACTAAAATGTTAATGTTAATTGCAGGATTTTGCAGAGTCATTAGAAATTTCTTTTCTTGAGACAAGTGCAAAGGAATCCATCAATGTGGAGGATGCTTTCTTAACCATGTCATCAGACATCAAGAAAAGGTAATACATTTATTGCACCCTTAGAGCCTTGGAGGCCCATAATTTTCCCAGTTAATTTTGAGCTTTATCTCAATTTTTGTCATGGACCTTCCCATCCTTTGAAAGGAAATTCCAGTTTTGCACTCGACCATGAAATTTGATTCCGAGCTTATGACCATTTTATGGATATCGCTTTGTTCTTTATAGCTGATAGATGATGAATGAAATTGAATTTATGACAATTATTTGAAGGCACAAATGATTAAATTAAATATTAGAAAGTTAAAATTTTGATTAAAAAGGTTTTCTAAGAGATATTGATGAAGAAAAATTTTAGAGAAATAGTACTATTTAGAAGTTTAGCAAGCGTGCCACGATAATTCATAAAAGGACGGGACAGTCTTGATGATGAGTAATAAATGCCGATGATACAGTTTATGTACCTTTTTGTAGTTCCTTTCCGTGCCTTTCAACAATGAGGGGTCTACCTGACTGACTGCTGAATTTCCTTGCCGTGCAACCTCTGCAGGATGGTAACCCAACCTGCCGTGGAGAGGAAACTGTACATGTTCACATGAGAGGGCAACCCATTCAACAGAACAGCAGTTGCTGCTGCACATCATGAACTCAACAAAGAAGACGCCGTTCCTGTCATGGCACTAGTGCTGGCTGAATAGCCAGAGGTTGAGGTTGGAGGATTCGTCACATGGCTGGAGATAACTGAAAATTTTAAATTGATGGATAATTTGACTGTCTCAAAATGGACAGTAAAGCAGGAGGAACCAATGATTTCTATATAGGCCCTCCGTTTTGAGATAGCTGAAAATTTTAAATTGATGGATAATTTGATTTTTTGTGGTGGCTTTTTGAGATTTAAACAAATAAATTAACTACAACAAAGTAAAAAAGTTATTTTTAAAAAGTATTCTAAGAAAATTTTATATAGAAAATTTTTACAGAAAATATACTATCTAGTATCTAGAAACTTGAGAAGCGTGCAAACAAAAATCTAAAATCATAAAAAAAAAACAGGGCTATAGTAATTAACTGCTTTAGGTAATATATGGCTGTCAGGTATAACAAGGTAAATATCTGACAAAATGAATCAAGGAAGCTTTAAGCTTAAAAAGAAAGAACAATCACAAGCACCACACAAGGTACACCAAATGACATCTGAAACTGAAGGATCCGTTCTAAGCTGAGCAGCATTGCTTCTTTTCACTATTGGCATCACCGGCAGCCACATTGATCGCCTTCCCTTCTTTGACACCTCCAGCCGCACCTCCCCCGGCTTCATCTGATGCCACGGGCTTCTTGCTGATGGACCTGTAAATGTCACCAAGAATCAGCTGGAATGCCTCCTCCACATTTGTGGCCTCAAGAGCTGACGTCTCAATGTAGGACAGGCCTTCTGCCTCAGCAAACTTCTGTGCATCATCTGTCGCTATGGCCCGGAGGTGCTTCAGATCAGTCTTGTTGCCGACAAGCATGATTCTGATGTTTGCGTCAGCATGATCGCGAAGCTCCTTGAGCCACCGGCTGATGTTGTCAAAGGTTGTGGGCTTGCTCACGTCGTAGACCAGGACTGCTCCTAGAGCCCCACGGTAGTAAGCGCTGGTGATAGCTCTGTATCGCTCCTGGCCTGCAGTGTCCCAGATCTGGGCCTTGATTATCTTCCCCTCCACCTACATCAAGTTAAGTCAAAGATTCATGCATTCAGTTTCTCCTGACTAGTGCATGTGTTACATTCAATAGAGATAACTACTATAATCTGTGAGACAAAAAGGAAAGGTGTGTTCAGCTGCTACAGGGAAAAAGAGAAAATTGGGAGGAGACCCTCAATTTGGAACTTGGAAAGAATCTGGATTGGCTACAGCTGAAGGCCAAGCTGCAAGTAGGATGCATATGCCACTGAGAATTTATTACTTTAATTGTGGTAAATTCATTGGTGGTGGTTTTCTCAAACTGTACAATTAAGTACATTCTGGCTAGAACTGCGGCCTATTGGAATATCTGCATAGTAGGGAATATAGTGTCACAATTTCTTCTCTATTAATCCATTTTCAATCTGATAGTTGGTATATAACAAGTGTTTTGCTTGTCATCAGCAGCTTAAGCCTCACAGCTAGAAACTGTCAAACCTAGCGAGTACAACAAGAAAGAAAGAAACTTTAAGATGTGTGAACGAAAGTATTACTTTTCTTCAAAAAAGTTAGTAAACTATTACTGTGGACAGAGAAACTAGCTGCTAGTACTTGCTAAGCCAGCTACAGAATTGAGTGTGACACTGAGATTAGCGCGTACTAATGGTGGTGCAGTTGGATTATGGCCAATCAGGCTATCACAATCAAGCCATTAGATCCCATAAGGCACACACGCAGCTGGCATCTCGTCATCGTCCACATGTCTGTGGATTAGCGCGACTGATCAACTCGCACACTGTTTCTTTTTTTAGCAGGAAGGTCACTTGTTACTCCTAGCTGGCTATTATTATTTTCCTCCCTTCTTTTACTGGTGTTTTTCTCTGTTTTTTTTTTAAAAAAAGTTAACTGTTTTACCGAGGAAGGGATGGAATTGATGAATCTGGTGATAGATCATGGTTTAGCAGAAGCATGAAAACAGAAGAAAAAAAGGTGATTAATGGATTGGAGCGGCTCAAGAGGGTCGAGGTAGATCTAGCTGTCAAGCTCATGTTTTTTTTTACCAGAATGCGAGTGATGCGCGCGGGGGGGGGGGGGGGGGGGGGGGCGTTGCAGATTGGTAAGAAAACGAGGAGAGGCTATGCACCAGAGGAAGCATGGAGATCCTTGATCTGCCGTCGCCAATTTCCTGGTTCTTGCGGACATTCTTGAAGAGAAAGATCCGATCTAGCTAGAGGATTGCAGGAAACGGCAGATCCACGCGCGAGAGGAGAAGAATGATTCTTTTGATTCATTCATCCATTCATTCAGAAAGAAAGAGAGAGAGAGATCAGCAAGGAAGGAAGGAGAAGAGGGGCATACATGGAGCGTGCGGGTGGCGAACTCGACGCCGATGGTGGACTTGGACTCGAGGCAGAACTCGTTGCGGGTGAACCGGGAGAGGAGGTTGGACTTGCCGACGCCGGAGTCGCCGATGAGCACCACCTTGAACAGGTAGTCGTACTCCTCCTCCGCACGCCTCGTCCCCGCCATTAATTACCTGACCTTCTAGATCAGCCTAGCTAGCTACAGATCGCTGGCTATGGCTGCTGCTTCCTCTCTTCGTCGTCGTCGTCTTCTGGATGGGAGTGGTAGTGGACTAGTCGGAGACTGCTCTGCTGTGCAGCTGGCTCACTCCCTGCTCCACTGCCTCCTACATCTCCAGTCTCCACTCCACTTCACCGCCGAGCCAACCTGCCTCCGCCGTTCCTCCCCCTTGAGATTCGTGCTGCTGATCTGGCACTGCCCCGGTTACTTGCCTTGAAGGCAAATTTAACATTATATGCCACCAATTATTTTGGTGTTAATGGTAGAAATAAATCGACAAATATAACTTTAAAGGTTGAAGTAAATTTAGGTTAGCCATTATAAAGCCGATCGCTAAAAAGTGTTGTTATGTAAAATTTTATATGCATTATTATGAAAGAAGTCTTATAAATATGATATTTTAAAATTGGTGTCATGTAAAAATACAATGATATGTTTGTAACTACACAAAATTTTAGTATCTCTTTTATCTTTTCACTTTCACAAAGCCACGCCTCATAGGTCATATGTAACAATATTGATACTAACTTTAATAGAAGTGGGAGAGTATATCACTATGTAACATTGTTATCATACACATATTGCTCCAAATCTCATGCATCAACCTTGACTACCCATGGCATCGAAGTTAAACAAATTTAGACAAAGCAGCGAGCATAACGATATAGGAAGGTCAAAGATGTGATGTGTTGTAGGAATTGAAAAGAAGAGACTCACTAGTGTTAGCAGAGATAAGTCCTTTAATGTGATAAGGGAGGAAAACGAGGGTTAAGATTAAGATCGGTAAAAGAAAATTTACATGTGGTGGTATATTATCAATAACAATCTATTGAATCCTCACTCTATTTCATAGCCAACGTTTCCTCTATTATACCTTTCCTTAGCAATTTTTGGCACATAGTTTGCGTTATATTCGTTATTTGTCTCAAGGGGAAATTCAACCTTGTGACATCAAATGTCTTGGTGTTGATAGTAGAAACAAACGATGAATATAAATTTAAAGATAGTTAATTTAGGATGTGTCATTACGAGTTGAGTCTAACAAGGTTGCTCAAAAAATAAAGTTATGTGAAATTTGAGATGCATCATTACGAGGCTAAGTCTTACAAATATGATGCTCCAAAATTAACATCATGTGAAAATACATATAACTACAGAAACTTTGGCTATGTCTTTTAAGCTCTCCTCCCTTCCTTACGGAAGTCATGACTCCAAGTTACATATGAGATGTGACAGCACTAATGTATGGGTTCCACTACCTCCAATAGGAGTGGAGGGTACATAACATTCCAGTCTATAATGTTGGCATCACTTGATTTCAAGTGCATGCACATATCCCTTGCAGTAATTGAAAGAGAACACCCTTGATGCAATGAGAGAGTAAGATAAGTGTGAAATAATAATGATAAAAATTGGTTTAAATAAAACTGATAAATAATTTATATTGAAATTGATATTATTTAATTGGTTTATATTTAAAATTATTTATAAAAAATATGATGAGCGTGTGTGTATGTTGACATATGTCAGGTTATAAAAATATATGTTAAAGAATGTTTTTTATTTTTTTATGTGTATGAATAAATTCAAAAAATAGATGAAAAATTACTTTTTTTAGAGAAATTTCGGTTGAAAATTGATAAATTAATTTTCTGAATTAACTATGTATTCGTTGTCAGGCCAAATAAATAGTGTACATTCGACCCAATAGAAGGCGGCGTATCCAATTAGGTAATTCTAGTTAGTTTTATTTTTAAATTTTATTTAGTTTATCTTGTAAAATTTTTAGCTTGATCGGAGTTACGAATCTCAATATAAATAAACTAAATTAAATATAGAAATTGTAGACCGAAAACAGAAACAATCGATCTCACATCTTTTTTCCTCCGCACATGAAAAACCTAGCAACCTAAATCAATTATCTAAAACTAACAATCGAGACTCAACAGAAGTAGATGCGCTACTGGAGAACTGAACTGACTGATAAATTTTTTTGAAAACAAAAAAAATAAACCTCAATATCGACGTGGTTCAATTTTTGAAGGTAATAATTATAGATATGGACACGTGGCATGCTGGTGAGGTTACAGCATAGAGATAGGGGCTCAATAAAAGGCCTATAATAAGTGAGCTTAAGAGGGAGATTTGTGCGTTTCCCTACTTTAGGAGCTTGAGTAGCAACCTGCTGAATCTTATTTTGTGACCTCAGCCCCCAAATTGTAAATAGGGTACTGTTAGATGTTCTTATAAGTCAAAAAAAAATCTAGACCTAACTAAACAAGCAGCTTTTTCATTATGTTTTTTAAAGTTGTAAGACACCCTTATTCAAAGCTAGGTTTGAGTAATTTTCTTTTATATAGATGTACGACTCTACCATTTAACTTATGAGTTAAATGCCACCGACACATAAACCATATAAGAAAAAGTCAGCTTAAAAAGCTAAACCAATAAGTCTAAACTGAAAAAAGGGTCTAAATCTTCACTCTACTTCACAGCCAACCTGACAATGCTGGGGTATCACAATTCATAATTCACAATTTCATGATGTGCCCATTGATTGGAGGGCTTATTATTGTTTGTCGGCTGACAGACATTGTAAAGTAAAGAGGTAATGGGCTTTCGGCCTGCTGGCTTCTAGATGGGCTAGGCTGGACGACAACCATGAGTGCATATAATAAACTGGATTGATATGGATATGGAAATATACACACGTGCGGATAAATTAAGGCCGCCTCGTTCTTGCATTAATTAATGAATGATGCAACAGATACTAATTAACACGCGAGTAGAACATGCATATATCCATTAACAAGTTGTTACCTGGTCCCTTGATTGGCACTTTGGCAGATAATAGATATGTATGATGGGTTGATATCTGATCGATGATACGTGAAAATTAAGTAGAGGAGGCAACTTGCAACCCATCCATCGATCAATCGAGCGAGAATCGAGATGATGATGACCGGCGTAATATATATTCTCACTCCAGATATAAATCGTGTTGATTCCATCTTTTCTCTCGTATAATTGTAGTACTTGACAAGTAATGTGATCTAGCTAGTTGACAAATAAATTATTCATCTTTCTCATTGTACAACAGTATAAATGAAGAATAACAAAATTATAGTATAAATGAAGAGCAAAAAAGTTATTTGAAATGTTTACTCAATTTTGGTATACTTACATTCAAATTCGAAGATGTTGACCGTGTTGTGGCTAGGCGTGCATGTCTTGATAAGATGTAGAACATTTTATTTTTTTTCTATATTGGCAAGTTTAAGTTTAATGTCCTCTTTTCAATTTTCGCATAACAACATGTATATTGGGCGAGATTGGTACAAACTGCACTTGCACTTGCTAGCCTGTTAATGAAGAGGATATATATATATATACGATGCAAGTTAATAAAGAGGTTAGAATTAATATATGCATCAATTAGTGGTAGGCTATATATATATATATACTATTTCCTTCTCAAAATATAACTATTTTTAAAGTTTAAATATGTTTTAAAATACAACCACTTCATCCCTTACCCATCTAGCTTAACCAATCATAAACTTCTTATATTTAATTTCTTTACTTATTTTTCTTTCTTAACTATTTCTCATCCCTTTTCTTAATTTCTTTTAAAAAAGGTTATAAGTCTCTATGGAGACGAAGATAGTACATACATATATTTTATATAATCAATATCACGCATAGTTTACACACACCTAATTTATCTGCATCTGTAGCAACTGAATAAACAAAGGATTACTTAAAATAATTAACATGAAGTAAATGCATCCATAGATCGGGACTGCATATCGGTTCCGCAGATTATGGATTTGACTGTATGGATAAATAAAATATTCTAATAAATAAATTTAATAAATAGTTTGGAAGATTTCTTTTTTTAGAAACATAATTCTCAAAAAAGTGGAGCAAAGAATAAACTAAATGGATGAGCGTGTTATTTATCTATTACCATCCTATAGAGGATGAAAATGGAACCTTCCGGTCTGTTGGAAAACATAAACCATTAGTTTTTTTCAATAAGTTCAAAAATATCTAAATTAAATTTTGATTTTTTGACAAAATTTATCTAGATTTTATTGATTTTTGTTGGTTTATCCATGTTTCATGAGTGGCTTTTATATATGGTATTGGAATTAGGAAATATACAATATAGGTGTTGTTTGAGGTAATGGCTAACATTATCGAACCCCATTTATTTTAAGCGAGATGTGCCTTGCTAAAAAAACGTAGTTTTGACAAGAAATTATGTCTTTGGCATGTAGAGCCATGTAATAAAAAAAATGTGTTCTCATCACTCTTAAGGTTTGGCTTTCGAGCTGAGGCATCTAACCAACAGCCATATACCTAGTAGTAAAATATAAGAAAAACAATTTTTAGCATTTATATATATGTGTGTGTGGAGAGATAGTGCATAGCATGACTGTGGAAGAGGAAAAAAAACATCAAAATCGATTGGATGGACCGTACGTGTGGTGTATGGTGATGTGCATATATACTAACGGTGGGCTCCACAGTTACGCACGCAGGCGCAGCTATATAAGCATGTGCAGCGGAACGCTGAGTTATGAGCTCACCGCGTGGAGACGTTCCTGGAGCAAGCGCCGGCGTGGAGGATGCGGCGGCGTTCCTGGAGCGGTGCGCGCCGTCGGGGGACGTGGCCTACGGCGAGCTCAAGGCTCTGCTCGCCCGCCACTCGCCGCGCTGCGGCCCTTCTGCTCCGGCGCCGACTCGCTGGCACGCTACGGCTTCCGCATCCACGACCTGCTCCTCCTCGACTGCGCCGCCGGCCGCCCCATCCTGCAACCTCTCCCACTCACTGACGACCACCACCACCGTACCAATTCTCAGCTGCAGGTACATATTTACTTTCTTAAGCAACCATCCAGTATCCATCGATTATTAGTCTCTGCTCCATCATCTGCATGCCTGCCTCGATCGATACATTGTTCTATCGCTATTTTTTGGGTTTATTAGTTAAGCAATTAGTTTCATTGCTGCTGCCTGCGCCTATATAAGCCTAGCTTGCTATATACATGGATCCATCGATGAGAATCAGAGTCAACTAACCAGCTACTATTCATCGATCCATCTCCTCCTTTCATTCCTTCTTCTGAAAAGAAGAAATAAAAACTAGTAAAACGCGCGCTCGGTGTCGATCACCTGTATACATCATCTGAAAGGTATGAATAATGCTGAGCGATGGCGACACCCGACCAATCGCACACATGCAACATGTTGAGAAATTAACAATCTATCTATATCTACCCATATAGGAAGGCATCATCGATCCATGACCATCGATCACACATAATAGTACCAAATTAAAGCTAGCTAGCCATACATATATACATGACACCATGCAATTATATTGCTGCAATTGCGTGAGCTCCATGGATCGATGCATACCTCTCGGCCCACAAGGATCGAATCAAATAATCCATATGGAATAATGCAACATATATATAATGGAATAATTGACATGTGTTTTTGTTGTTTCGTCTTGCCCCTACTTGTCACCCCTCTCCCTCCATATCGTCGATCGGTCGGTGCATGGATTCCAAAAACATAAAAGATCCAGGCGACACTAGTATTTCTATAGCCGGCCTAGCAGCATACGATTTATATATAGGAGATGTACAGATATCAAAGACCACCAACTGGCTACCTACTGTTTCACACGTGCGAGACATTAATACCCTCAACATCTGGCAACTATAGCTAATTCCAGGTAACCCCACCAAGTTACAAAAATCAAACGAAAATTTATTTTTTAAAAAAAAATTCCATCTGATTTTCGCACTGCTCATCGTCAGGCTTTATGGTAACCCCTCCCCTAGTAAGTAAGGTAGATCCTATTATAATCTAAAAATGAATTAATAGCTCTCTAGCTTCTCAAACATATAAATATTAGCCAGAAATTCTAAGATTTATTGCCGGGCTTTTCATTCACTGCCGGGCTTTCCGTTGACTTGAGTTAGGTCGATTAGCAATTGGGCTTGATTGATGATATATTCATCCTTAAATGTCTGGTTTGTATTCGGCTTACAATTAACGTACACTTCCTCCGTTCTAAAATATGAGCATATATAGAATTCAAAATTTTTCCTTTTAATTAATATAAGCATTTTTAGACACTAATTTCAATGCACTGAAATCCATATATTTTCAACCAATTAGATGATTGAAAGAGTAATCTAAACAATTTAAAATTCATAAATTGAGTACCGGGTGACTCAAAGGAAATCTTTTCCCGCGAACTATAGTATTTGTTTTAAAATATTGATTTAGGGGCACATGGCTAGGACATACCAGATAGCAACCTTTGAGTTTACATATGTTGTGTTTGTGTCTATGTGGAGGAGGAGAGGAGATAAGGGGAAAAAAAAAAGAAAAGAAGGAGTTTTTATGTTTTGAAAGGAAGAGTGAGCCTATGTGGAGTAGTAAGAGAAAACTAAGCTATGCACGTGCTACGAGGGAGAGAACACATGGGGAGGAAGGATGAGTGAAATTCATAATATTGTCAGTGATCAGAATACGGTTAATCATGAAATTTGCTAATTGTATGGGGCTATAAACCATAAAATCACATGTTTTTCCCCGTATACATAGTCCAAATCAACATGTTTAAGAAAAAAAATACATTCATGCATGTTAATAATCATGGTGGGTTTTATTTCTGTTTTATAATATGTGAGCAAGCAGCAGGTACGATCTCATCAAAGATAGAATATAGGAAAATGTACAGTAAGTATTTAGCCAAAATAATTAATTATATGATGCATCCATGCCGGTCGTCATACATTTTCCAAATAGTGAAAAAATGAGAAAAAAGTGAATTTCCCCATGTTATTATCTTTGACCGAGCAAAAGTCGTCGAAGACGATGCAATATCCTTGCACTCATTAAAATAAGTGGTGGTTTTTTTTTTGAATGGAAAAACGAGCAGTACTTAATACATGGAGAGAGATCAGGAAAAGACAGAGAACTCTGGATGGCAACAACTTAGCGTTCATGTTCAAAAAGGGAGAAAAAAACCATCAAGTTGGCATGCAACTTAAAGATTTCACCAAACCCACAAACAAAGGCCACAGCCATGAGTTTTCTGCCCCCCTCCTTTTTTTTATTTTGGACAAAAAGCAGTATTAATAAGAAAAATGTGATAGGGACAACTGAATTTAATAAGGTAAAATAATAAGTTTGAGAAAAGAAAAAGGAATTGTTGTTGTTGTTAATAATAAAAATAAAAATAAAAATAAAAAAAAGCAGTGGAGTAGGAGTAGCAAACAGAATCCCGGAGTATATATAGTGGTAGGCGGTAGGCGTCGGCTCCCGTCTCCTCCTCCGATCCCTTCTGCTCCTTATTATTAAAAGAAGTCGACCTCCCCGCCTTTTTCTCCTCCTCCTCCAAGCTTCGTTTGAGTTGAGAGACCGAGACCAATATAGCGAATCCAACCTACGTTGCGCCCCAACCCACCCCAAGGGAATGGCCGACGTCCTGGTGGAGCTGGAGTCCTTCCTGGGGACATGCGCGCCCTCCGGCGACGCGGCTTACGGCGCCGCTAAGGCCGTCCTCGAGCGCTTCCAGGACCCCGCCTCCCGCGCCGATGCCCGCCGCCTCCTCGCCGCCGTCCACCGCCGCTTCGCCGGCCCCGCCGCCGGGGAGGAATGCTTCCGCACCTTCCACTTCCGCATCCACGACGTCCTCCTCGACCCCCACCTCCAAGGTAATCCCAACGTATCCGCGATCCGTACGTTCCCCTTGGCGCGTGTGCGGATTCGGGGGGTTTAGGACAACCGTTGAGATGTCACCGTTGGTTGCAGATTCGGCGATCTGGTTCTGAATTCCTGTAAATCGCTTTCGCGCTGTTACTGTCTGCGCATCTGGATTACTGCTAAAATCTTGGGCTACTTGCTTGCTACTTTTACTTAGTACTAGCGATGGTTGTCACCGCTCACCAAGGCCTGACCAGAGAATCAAGTACGGTAGCATCCATCTTACTTTGTCCCCCCCCCCCCCCCCCCAAAAAAAAAAAAAACTCCATACAAGTGAGCTTCCCTTCGTAAAGGACTAGATCTCACCTTAGATTGGAACCAACAATCGTGTACACTGTTCAGTATGAGTGACAATGGTATACTTTTGATTCTGGGAAGGATGCATGTGCTTATTATTGGTCAGATTTGATCCACATGTTCCGTTTCTGGGAACAGTTTATCTGGGTAGTTGGATACTTTATGCCTTCTGTTTGGCATACTATAAAATAAGGAACCACCAATCCACAATGCTCTGCCTGACTGTTTTTTTTAATATTCTACTGGAGGTTGCCTACATTTCTAATTTCTTCTTTGGCACAACTACCCTGCCCCGACTTGTCATCATAACAACAAAGATATGACATAAGCCGGGTGAACTTTTCTCCTATCAACGGAAATAGGACATAGGTCAAGCAACCATATAACTAGTAATATTAGAGCATAATAGTTTTTAAATCGGAACAATTTCCTTGATTGTCTGGAGTATGGACCTGACATGACACATGAGTCCTCTTTTATTGTTTTGTTATTGTTTTATGTGTGCTGGCTCCATGGTAAAGCCTTCCTAGTTTACATGGCCTTTTTTTTTTTTGGGCTTGTCTGGTATTTATTGTTTGGTTTACATAACTTGACAAATTTATCAACTGTTAATAGGATTCCAGCAGAGAAAGAAGCTAACAATGATGGAAATACCTAGCATCTTCATTCCTGAAGACTGGTCCTTCACTTTCTACGAGGGCCTCAATCGGCATCCAGATTCCATTTTCAGGGATAAGAAAGTAGCTGAGCTGGGATGTGGCAATGGTTGGATATCCATTGCGCTTGCAGAAAAGTGGTCCCCTTCGAAGGTTGGCATCTCTTTCCTGTGTATATTTTTAATTCATCATTACATTACTGGTACATAGGCAGGAGCCGTAGCACTTAGGCATTTGCTCAAGTCACAAGATATGAGTTTTGGTAATCGGTTGATGTTCTAACTTGGTGTGATATGTCTAGAAACAACTATTGAAACCTTCCAAATTTTGAGCTAGGCATTGTTCTATATCTCAGAACTGTTTCAGCCTTGTTAAACAGTTTGCGTCCTGTGAGAATGAATAGTAAGGAAAATAATATGTAATTTAGCACTTGCTCTATGTTACGTCACTAGTTCAGCACTTTTTTCCCATAATCCTAGCTGAGCATCGTTTGTTTCTTTTGAAGGTTTATGGACTGGATATAAACCCAAGAGCTGTCAAGATTGCTTGGATAAACCTTTACTTGAATGCCCTAGATGACAATGGTCTCCCAATCTACGACGGGGAGGGGAAAACATTGCTGGATAGAGTTGAATTCTATGAATCTGATCTTCTCTCTTACTGTAGGGACAACAAAATTGAGCTTGATCGCATTGTTGGATGCATACCACAGGTACAGTCTGCTGTTAACATTTTTTGTGGAAGGAGATTATAGTAAACCAGATGGAATGAAAACTCTTTACTCTCAAAATCTCCTTTTTCAGATTCTTAACCCGAATCCAGAAGCAATGTCAAAGATCGTAACTGAAAATTCAAGTGAGGAGTTCTTGTATTCCTTGAGTAACTACTGTGCTCTTCAGGTAAACTGAAGAACATTTTCAGTATGTCCATCTCCTTAGTGAAAATAGATAGATATGCATGAAATTTAATCCATTCAATTTATCTAATACAATGGTGAATTATCTCCAAGCTATTTCTCTGGTTGGAATAGAGGACCAGGCGTGAACTTCTACACTTGACAGTAATCCATGGCTAGTTATCTTAGTTCCAACCCTTATTGCATCCAGGGTTTTGTTGAGGACCAATTTGGCCTTGGATTGATTGCTAGGGCAGTTGAAGAAGGTATAGCAGTCATAAAGCCTATGGGTATTATGATATTTAACATGGGTGGTCGACCAGGACAAGGTGTCTGCGAACGCTTGTTTCAACGCCGCGGATTTCGCATCACAAAGCTCTGGCAAACAAAAATTATGCAGGTAGTGATGCTGTTATCAATTAGATGTTAATTAATTAAGAAGTCTTTCATGATGACATTATGGGCTGATTTTGGCAAGAAATTGTACTTTATGTTGCACAATATCTTTTACTAGCGTCTAGACTTTTTCACCGACCAGTTTATGGTTTTACATTGCACCTCCATTTTGTTTACCATCATTAGTCATATTACTAACTAGTTGGGTTCATTGCAGGCTGCTGACACAGATATTTCAGCTTTAGTTGAAATTGAGAAAAACAGCAGGCATCGCTTTGAGTTCTTCATGGATCTTGTTGGGGATCAGCCTGTCTGTGCACGCACAGCTTGGGCATACATGAAATCTGGTGGTCGTATTTCACATGCTTTGTCTGTGTATAGCTGTCAACTTTGCCAGCCCAACCAGGTTCCTTGTTACACTCTTTAGATTTCTAAAAGCTTTAGATTTCTAAAAGCTTTAGATTTCTAAAAGCAATGCAATGATCGGAATAATACTAATTCATATGACTTTCAGGTGAAGAAAATATTTGAGTTTCTTAAAGATGGATTCCATGAAGTCAGCAGCTCCCTGGATTTGTCCTTTGATGATGATTCTGTTGCTGATGAAAAAATACCCTTCCTAGCATACCTAGCTAGTTTTTTGAAGGAGAATAAATACAATCCTTGTGTGCCACCAGCTGGGTGTCTAAACTTCCGGAGTCTTGTTGCTGGGTTTATGAAGAGCTACCACCATATCCCCTTAACTCCTGATGTAAGACTTGGTGCCTGTTACTGTTATAATTACATTCAGTCACTAGAAATTAATAGATCTGCCTATTTTATCATTCCTTACCTATATGATATTTTTTTCTTGGTCCTCCAGAATGTTATCGTTTTCCCTTCCCGTGCCGTGGCAATAGAAAATTCTCTTCGATTATTCTCACCAGCGCTTGCGATCGTTGATGAACATCTGACCAGACACTTGCCAAAGCAATGGTTGACATCTTTAGCAATTGAGGTACCTTAATTTCTCTCTTTTCTGTAAGTGAGCATGGTTCTGCATATTGCCCAACAAACAAAATAAGTTACACAGACATGTATCTGTCTCTTGAGCCTGTACACATTGTCCAGATTTTTTTTCGGCGCATCTGATCTCTACCTTAGTAGTCTCATGTCATTTCTTTTTAAAAAAATCATGTTCATAAGGGACAGCGGAGAAGAAATTATGGAGTATGGACAAGACTTATAAGACTCTCATTCTATTATAGAAGATGAGAATGTTGACGCTGTACCTCTTTTTACATTTCAGGGAAGAGCAGATTGTAACCATGCCAAAGATACAGTTACTGTAATTGAGGCACCACGTCAATCTGATTTGTTGATTGAGTTGATCAGGAAACTGGAGCCTCAGGTTGTTGTTACTGGCATGGCTCAGTTTGAGGCTATCACGAGCGCTGCTTTTGAGAACTTATTAAGTGTAACGAAAGATGTTGGTTCCAGGTTATTCATTGATATTTCAGAGCATCTGGAGTTGTCTAGTTTGCCAAGCTCCAATGGAGTATTGAAATACCTTGCTGGAAAGACCCTACCTTCGCATGCAGCTATACTGTGCGGTTTAGTAAAGAATCAGGTGCCTGTAACTGTTGCAGCAGCTAATTTTAATTGAGTGGACTTAATCTCCCTACTATATTGTTTCTTTTGCATTTTCTTTAACTTATTTTGGATAAATCCCTGCAGGTTTATTCTGATCTGGAAGTTGCTTTTGCCATCTCTGAAGATGCGTCTGTTTATAGGGCATTATCGCGAACCATTGAGCTATTGGAAGGGCATACGTCTCAGATCAGCCAGCATTATTATGGTTGTCTTTTCCATGAGCTGCTGGCATTTCAAATTGCTGACCGGCATCCACAACAAGAGGTAAACATGACCTGCATCTTATTCTTAACCTCACACATCCTTATGCTTACCATTGATATCTAATAGCAGAAATCGTCTACTTCTTAAATTTTGTATTGGTTACCCCTTTGCTGGATCACACACACTAGTAGTAAACATCTAAATTTCTTAGAAGAGTTTGATGTGTTTTTGATTTAATCTATTTTATGTCTAATTATGAGTGAATGTGAAGTTAATAATTTGCCAGTGACCCAGGAATTATTTTGTGACCTTAAAGCTTCTTTTTTGGTTTGTGCTCTTTTAATTTTTTTTCTTGCTCTTTTTCAGAGACAACCTGCAGAAGTGATACCTCAGAAGATGATAGGGTTTTTGAATTCAGCAATGTCTACCCTAAAGGAAGCTGAATTCTTCATTCCTGACTCCCAAGAATCCGGTGTCATTCATATGGATTTAGATCGCAGCTTCTTGCCAGTGCCTTCTGCAGTGAATGCCTACATTTTTGAAAGTTTTGTCAGGCAGAACATCACTGAGTCTGAAACGGATGTTCGTTCCAGCATTCAACAGCTGGTAAAAGGTAGCTATGGTTTCCCAGCAGATGGTTGTTCTGAAATTATATACGGCAACACATGTCTTGCACTCTTCAACAAGCTTGTTCTTTGCTGCATCCAAGACCAGGGCACCTTGCTTTTCCCCTTGGGCGCTAATGGGCACTATGTATCAGCAGCAAAGTTTGTGAACGTAAATACACTTACTATTCCAACAAAGTTAGATTCAGGCTTCAAGATTGAACCACGGGTTCTAGCTGACACACTTGAGAAAGTATCTAGGCCATGGGTTTATATTTCTGGCCCCACAATTAACCCTACTGGTTTCCTGTACAGTGACAACGACATTCAAGAGCTCCTTTCTGTTTGTGCTAAATATGGAGCTAGGTTAGTGATAGATACCTCCTTCTCTGGTCTGGAATTCCAAACTGATGGCTGGAGTCAATGGAATTTGAAAAGATGTCTCTCTGCTGTGGATTGTCCAAAACCCTCATTCTCTGTTGCTTTGCTTGGAGAGCTGTCCTTTGAACTGACTGCAGCAGGGCATGATTTTGGGTTTCTAATTTTGAATGACTCATCCTTGGTTGACACATTTAACAGTTTCCCAAGCTTGAGTCGTCCCCACAGTACGCTTAAGTACACTTTCAGAAAACTACTGGGCCTCAAGAATCAGAAGAATGAACACTTCTCCAATCTCATCGTGGAGCAGAAGGAGACACTAAAGAGTCGTGCCAACCAATTGATAAAGGTTGCCTTCCTGTAACATTCTGAATGCTGTTTTGGATTATCTTTCCTTCACAGTTACTGTCCTTTTGAAGTAATATCTCATTTATCCTTGATAGTTGATATTCAAAAACCAGTTATAACTATGCTGGTACATTGATATGATCTGGCTAGAACTTACTTTCTCTGTTACAAAAATATAACAATCTAGATCTGTTAGATTCGTAGTATCATGTTGTGTAGGTTGTTATATTTTAGGACGGAGGGAGTACTAAGCATACTTTGCACAATGCTGCAATTTAGTAGACATAGTAGACTTTGTGAGATTTCCAGCTAGTTATGACGTTTTGTACCTCCCTTTGTTTTTTGCAATGAACAGACACTTGAGAGCTGTGGCTGGGATGTTGCTGGCAGTCGTGGTGGCATATCAATGCTGGCAAAACCGACTGCCTACATTGGCAAAACAATCAAGGTGGATGGTTATGAGGGCAAGCTAGATGGCTGCAATATCAAGGAAGCCATTCTCAGGTCCACCGGGTTGTGCATAAACAGCAGCTCATGGACAGGAATACCGGATCACTGCCGGTTTAGCTTTGCTCTGGAGAGCAGCGAATTCGAGCGTGCAATGGGCTGCATAACTCGCTTCAAGGAGTTGGTTCTGGGAAGCAAGGCTTCTCAGATGAATGGTAAATGAAATGAATCCATCGCCGTGGAAGCTGAATCCTGAAGAAATGTAGCCACTTTATTGCATATATACCTATATCCGTTGCTAGCCTGTTTGGGGCTGATTGAAGAACCTTTGTGCTTAGAAAAAGAATAACGGCACGGGATGTACTTTTTGCTGTGGATGTATTGGCATCTGGAATCACGCAAGTCTGAACGATGGATGTATTGCATTTGACTCGGCATATTTCTCCAGTAGATGCTTCTTTTATTCCTGCTATCTTATGCCTACGTTTCTTGCTCAGTAAGATGGCATCATACAAAATGCTGTTATTATTTTCAATAATACCATATTTCGTATATGGCAGTAGTATTATTATCACCTTCTATTCTCTAATACGAAAAATACGAAATATCCTGACCTAATTTCTTTGGAGGATGACCTGAATTTCCAATTTCTTTGGAGCATTTCAAGTTTGATGCCTTTCCCTCTGGTTATAAGCCGTTTGTAAGTGAATGCAATTCATAATTTCTTTGAAGCAATTTAAGTTTGATGCCTTTTCCCCTTGTAAGCTGATTGCTTATCAGTGAAAAAAAATAATTTGTGATCAAAATTGTACGTCCTTAACTATTTAAAAACAAATGTTAAAAAAACCTAAAGTTTTAAATATTAATTTTATGCAGGGACTTGTATGTTGAAAAGCATACATGGAGCTGTACTACTCCATAGTTGATTTGATTCTATGGAGTCCTTATCTGTCAAACGAAACAGTGGGTTAACGTAGGTATAATTAATTAAGTATTAGTTAAAGAAGCTAGATTAATATAATTTTTAAAACAATTATTTAATAAAAAAATATTGTTTAGTAATTTAAGAAGTTTAGGCGTAAAAAGGAGGGAATTTTGTGAAGTGTCCAAGCGAACAGACCCGAAGTCGCGATGGATGACGCGTTTCTCAGATGCTAGTAGTACGGGCTAATTTCATTATTGAAGAGCCAAAGCAATTCAAACCCAAACCAAATCGAATTGTAGTAGAATACAAGAGGCGGCGTGGCGTTTGCTTCGCATCTATGGCGAAGGCGACGGCTCCGGCGGCGGATGGCGTGGCAAGGCAAGCGGAGCTCCGGCGGATCGAGGGCAACGCCTGCTTCAACAAGGCCCGCCTCGGCGCCGCCATCGACTGCTACACCGAGGCAAGCTCCACTGATCCCTTCCCCTTCCCTTCCCAATCCCTAGCTCCCCTCTTTCTTGTCATGTCATACTCGCAGACGCAGTGTCGCGTCGATTGCCGCCAACCGTTTCTACTTCCATCGACGCCAAGCTTTCGCAACATCTGGCTGGCGGTTTTTCGGTTCCCACAGGGAGAGGGATCCCCTTCCTTTTTTCAATCTTTCGTAACCAATAATAATTCCATTGATTATAACTCCACTGATTGATTGATTGATTAATGCTGCAATGCTTCTTGTCGACGATCGCCAGGCAATCGCTCTTTGCCCCAATGTTGCCGTCTATTGGCTCAACCGGGGCCTCTGCCATTTCAAGCGCAAGTAATTCTCTCCCCTTTCTTGTTTCCTCTTGGCCTCCCTCAATGTCATCTTTTCTGTCCTCTTTCTGGGAAGAAATCTTTGAGTTTTTATGTGACATATATATAGGGACTGGGCCAAGGTGGAAGAGGATAGCAGGAAAGCTCTTGCGCTTGATGACACTCTGGTCAAGGTAACATCATGCATGTCAATGTCCCTTGTTGATTCAGAAATCAAGTGATGCCTGCTGAGGATACAATACATGCGTTTATAGTTAGAGGCGTTGAGCTTTCTATTTCTTGCGTATGCCTGGTCTAGGGTCACTATTTGCTGGGATGTGCGCTGCTTGAGAAGGAAGAATGCGCTCTTGCTATCAAGGAATTCGACAGGGTTTGTTCTTTGTCCCTTATAAGCTTGTGGCAAATTCATCATGTTATGTACCCACTTAACACTTACTTGGATCACCATATGAAGTAACTCCCATGTCCATTAAGAAAACATCCATCTGCATTCCACTATTCAGACACCTTAAAACACCTCTGAGGAAGCTACACTGACTAAATCGTTGTGGCAGATGAGGCACTGTGCCATTCTTATTTCTGCATACTAAACTGTGGTTTTGCGTGCATCTAAGTCATAGTTCTTTATCCATCTTCAAGCTTAAATTGCTTGCTTTACCTCTATTATGCAATTATTTCCATTCTTTGAAATTCTCAAGAGCTGGGTTTAATTCTTCTCATACATTGGAAATACTGTTTTGATGACCTGCCTCCGTGAAATCCATGCTCTATGTATCATCCTTTCTGATTTAGTAACCATCAACAGAAGGAAATAGTGAAGTAAAAGTTAACCCTGTGGCACCAACTTGTTCTTTTTGAAAAGTGGTGGCATCAACATGTGATGACCTATAAAATGGTTCAGTGCCTCTTCCAGAGTTTCTGCTGCTAATTTTGGAATTGAAACAACCTACCCCCTTTGATTCCAAATCAATTTGGTTTATATTTGTGCTCAAGAATTGAAAAAATAGGTTATATAACTTTGTTTCCCTTCATTTATACTATATTGGAAAAGACGAGTCATTTATTTTGAGAGGAATAACATTTGTTTGGCTAGGGCAAACATGGAAGAATAAAAATGAAAAATGACTTGCATTTACGGAAGGCTTGAGAAGGCTGGAGCTTATATTTGGAATCTGAGGGATTACTTACTAATTGCATGCTAATGCTGTGACTTCATGCCCCTACACATTTATCTATTTATCACTAATGAACTCAGCGATATTTTGTTGTTACATTCATGTTGACATGGGATGTTGTTATCCTGCCATGCTATTGCTAAGATCTTCCCTATATTATTATGTAAAACAGGCTTTGGATCTTTTGAGGTCTTCAAATTTGAGAGACAAAATGATGGAGGGCATTTGGCAGGTTCTTGTGAAGGCAAAATACCTAGATTGGGAAATGCACTCCACTCAGAGAGTTTGGAAGATGCAAAGTTTAAAGTACGTTATATGTGGAAAATAATTACAATAATAATGTTTCCCTCATTGTTTTGCAGATTAAGTGAAGTACCCAATTGCTAACAACTTTAGCATTCCCTGTAGTGCCTAAAATTTATGATGCTTTAAACTTTCTAACACCACTGTATCACATGGACATTTAGGGAAGCATGTGAAAACGCTCTGCAAGAGCATCACTTTCTTAGTGGTACACTTGTGGGAGATGGGGAAACCAATGAGTATTCAGACCAACTGAAATTATTATCAGAAGTCTTCACCAAAGCTACAGTTGATGATACACCAACAGATGTAAAACTGTATCTTTGTCACTTTATGTTTAACTTCTTTGTGTTAGCATCTTTTTTTTCCTCTGTGACCGTAGGCTGTTGCTACCGTGTGTAGGTGCCAGACTACCTTTGCTGCCAAATAACCTTTGAGATTTTTAGAGATCCAGTGATCACACCCAGTGGTATAACGTATGAGAGGTCCATACTTCTTGAACATCTTCGCAAGGTACACCTTCCTTGCTATGACATACAGAGTAATTTGTGTATCTGTTTTTTTAGAAGGTTTTTGATTTTGCATATCCTTTTGTTCTGTTAATATTTCACTAAAACAAAATGAACTAGTGGAATATTTGAATCTATTTAAACATGAGGCTGGTGTAGTTCATATCTTGCGTGGATTATGTGTCAATGATCTAATTTAAGCATCCGCTTACTATAATTGCTACTATATAATAGTAGGATCCAACCTCACTTGAACTGTAATTATACAATTGCAATGTTCCTTTGTTTTAGGTGGGCAATTTCGACCCAGTGACACGTGAGTCTCTGAAAGAGCATCAGTTGGTTCCTAACCTGGCCATCAAGGCAGCAGTTCAAGCCTACCTCAAGGATCACAGTTGGGCCTACAAGTTGAACTGAAGTTGTTGCTCATCCATAGTTGCTTAGTTAGTTCTAACAACAGGTGTTGATAAATTGTTGGGTTGTCAAGGGGGAATTATTTGCTTTTGTGATGTAGGTAAGTTCATGTGTGCCCCCATGAAACTGAATGATTTCTTGGGCGACTGCTAACGAACATTGGCAAGTGTACATAAACATCATAGTAGTATCTAGCTAGAACATATCGATGACCTGTGCTTCTACCATATCATGGGGTGATGTATGTCTAGTCACTTTCAGTGCCAAAATGGCAAATTATCAGTGACAATCATTCTTTTGCTGCATTTCACCGTTGCAGCAGCATGTGAAATTAACATGTGTGACAGTAAGTATTTGTAAGTTTGACAGTTTCTAGCTTAAAAATTTAAAGTAGAAAGATGAACTTATTTTAGGACAAGGAAGGAAGCAGTATACGTTGGACTTGGACAGTTAACCAGTACAATCTTTTCTTTAGACACCTGACCCAAAAATGTTGTCGGGCCCCCATGAAAGAAGGAAAGAAAGAAAAGGAGAGAAGAAGGGATTCATAAAGGATTTGTGACCCAAGTTTATCTTTCTATAAAAGAAGGACCCGAGCCCGAATCTCAAAGACGCTAACCAATACTAAAACCCTAACCATCCCCAAGAGGAGACCTTGCTCTCAACTCTTTCCGCCGCCGCCGAAGAAGAAGCCTTGTTCGCGATGGCTGCGGCGGATGGCCCCGTACTCCTGTTCCCCTCTACCGCGTCGGCGTCCGCGCGGGTTGAGGCTGTCGTCGTCTTCAACATCTGCGACAGCTACGTGCGCCGCCACGAACAGGCGGAGCGCGTCATCGGTACCCTCCTCGGCTCCGTCCTCCCCGACGGCACCGTCCATGTCCGCAACTCCTACGTCGTCCCCCACAACGAATCCCCTGACCAGGTCGCTAACATCTCCCTCTCTCCTCCCGATATGAGATAGATCTAGGGTTTACCAGTAGTTCATTCATTGCCTTACATTGCTAATATTATCACGCGGCATGCATAGGTTGCTCTCGACATCGAGTACCACCATAACATGTATGCGTCGCACCAGAAGGTCAACCCCAAGGAAGTCATTGTCGGATGGTAACCGCTTCTTGTTTTCCTTCTCCCCTCTCCTCATTGTTGATGTATCCCCTTCTTTAGTTTGCTAGAGTGAAATAATTTGAGTAGATTCCCCTTCTGTTCCTTTAGTTGTTAGAGTGAAACAATTTGCGTAGATTAACCCGTCCAATCATACCAGATACGCACAGCACATCTCAATCTCATTGGTTCTCATTGGTTTGATAGCAGCTAGAACCATTGCGATGATTTCTCTATTTCAACTTCTCATGATTCTGTCCTGTTTTTAGATAATGCTTTGGACGAACATAGTCATATCCCAAAATGCAAACTTACAACTGCTGTCATAATTTGTTTTACATTCAGAGAAGGGAAGACATATATCAAAAATAAATGGCTAGTCATTATGAAATCAGCACGGCTTGCTTAGTTAAAAAAAATGCCCTTGCTATACTTCTACAGTTGCTTGTGTTGTAGTGATACATTATTTCTGTATGCAGGTTCTCGACCGGCTTCGGTGTTTCAGGGGGGAGTACACTTATCCATGATTTTTACTCAAGAGAAGTACAGAGCCCCATTCATCTCACTGTTGACACTGGGTTCACAAGGGGGGATGCTTCTATCAAAGCCTATATCTCATCCAACCTGTCTCTTGGAGATAGGCACCTTGCTGCACAGTTCCAAGAGATTCCCCTTGATCTGAGTATGCTTGAAGCAGGAAAAGTTGGATGTATGTCTCACATTCATCATAGCTGATCCATGTATTTTGCCATTGATCTGAAAATTCACTTTGCAGAATTGATATATTTTACAATAAAATCTTTAGTGCTTAGGATGACAGGTGTATCACATTGAATTAACAGGTTTATGTTATCACTAGAAATCTCTATGGCACAACCAAAAACTGAAGTGAAATTTAAAAAAATTCTTTTGGCAACTTCAAAATCCTTATGGCTCAAACATTTATAATTTCCTCTTTGTTTTAGTGATCCAAATAGTGGAGGGTATTAATTAACATTATGGAACATTTCTCTTCTGTTGGAGGAAAAATATTTCATGTTTTGCATTTGTGTTAATTGTATATTCATTAGTATGTGGAATGTTTATTCTAAAGACAGCAATTGCAAGCAAAACGTTTTTCACTGTGGTCATTATTATTGCTTTTATAACAGTTGACATCCTGAAATCTACAATTGTGGAGAAGCTCCCCAATGACCTGGAAGGAATGGAATCCTCCATGGAAAAGCTATATGTACTAATTGACGAGATATACAAATATGTTGATGATGTTGTGGTAATAATATTTTGGAGCAAAATTCTCTTATTTCTTATGTACTGCAGTGTGAAGAAGCCTTTTCCATCACTATGTAGGAGGGTCGTGTAGCACCGGACAATAAAATTGGGAGATTCATTGCTGACAGTGTTGCTGCAATGCCAAAATTGTCACCATCTGCTTTTGACAAGCTTTTCAATGACAGGATTCAGGTAAATGATTTTGCTTGTCAATATCTAAGTAAATGAATGTTATTTTCAATTTTCCAGTACATAATCATTGTGCCATTTGGTGATACAGGATAATCTTGCACTGGTGTACCTGTCAAGCATCACAAGGACACAGATTAGCATAGCCGAGAAGTTGAACACCGCCGCTCAAATCCTGTAATTTCAATGTAGTAGCATCTGGATATCTGACTTAATGCTGTTTTGTTTGTTTTTCATTTGCACGACTGAAAAATGAGGATATGTTGGCTGAGTATGCGTTTTTGTACTTCTTATCTGAGGTCTAAAGAATAGAATCCATCATGTTTCAGACATGTTATTGCCGACGGAGGTCGGATGCACTCTTGGATTAGTATTCTGCTCGTAGTTAAATATTTGTATTTTTCCCGAGTAACTCTTTTGGAAGGTGCGGTCAATTTTATTGTGCCTTCATTTGATGTAGGGATAAATCATTTTATTGTGCCTTGATTTGAGGCAGAGATAAACCACCAGATCATTACTGTATCCTGGCAAATTTGGGATATCTTTAGATTTCTGTAGTGGCGAAGTTATTTGTTACAAAAATCAAATCCTGTTGGTGAAACAGATGATCATCTACGGATTTCCCAAACTTGTACGGAGTAGTATTCTGTGCGCTTGCTGGCCTGAGCAGAATTGTTGGTACGTGACAGTACAGCTCTTTATTTTGAGGTTTGTTGGAGCGCACTTCCGATTGTTTCATCGGGAGTACCAATTTCATTGGCTTCGAGCTTCTTTTGTTAGGATTATTGAAGTTATGGGCATGTCAATTTAACTATATAATTGATAAAGAGATAAATAGTTAGGTCAGTCGGACGATGGATCGATATAAACTTTTACTATCGATTGGCAGATATTCATTGACTGTGTCTAACGTGCTTTTGATATCGACTGTTACCGATAGAGACTAAAGCACTGGAAAGTCGATAAAAGTATAGGTAGATAGCAACAAAAGGAATAACAGACACGTTGGCTATAGAGCTGATGATACTCTGAATAGAATAATCAATAAATATATGGATCGGTTGGTTGCCGATAGAGGCTATAACACTTTTTTATCGGCTTAAGAGATAGAAAGATAATTGAAGAATAAAACAAAGGATCCAAGCCAATGATACTTTGGAATAGAGTTGGTCAATGAATAGTATGCGGAATGCTCCTATTGGTTTGTTACCGATAAAGGCTATAGTGCTTATTCATTGGTTAAAAAGTCGATAAATACATGTGGATTGGCAAACAATAATATAAATGATCCATTGGTTATAATGCAGATGGCGTTTCGAATATAATACACGATAAATAGTAAGTTGCGAGACCCGATCCTTCAAAGCTATGAGAGATTAGATTGAACATGCGATTGGAAGGCATGAGCAAACCTATCGGCTAGCTGAGCCAATAAGAGAGGATCTTTGAATATATATATATATATATATATATATATCGGTTGAGAAGTCGATACACTATGCGTGATACTTAAAGGAAATCAATAAAGATATACGTATATCGGTCGAGAAACCGATACACTAGGTATGAAGCTCTATGTACGGATAACTTATTGGCTAGCCTCTCCGATGAAACGTTGGATAAAGACCTATTGGCTTATAACTTAATCTACTGCTAGCAATCTAGTAGATTAGACCTAACTGATGCAGCACAGAATCAATAATAGTAGAAGAGCATGATAAACCGATAGATCTTACACGAACATAATGTGGTATATCCGATCGGACTAAGATGTTGGACTTAGGCAGAACGAATATACTAAGATAATTACGAGACTTACCCTTTCGCTGGAGTTCAGACCTAACCGATACAACTCCACGTCGAGAGCTAGAACCCATCGGTAAAAAACTAGATAAACTAAGGTTGTGATACACCGAAGATATATTAATCGAGAGATGATTTATAAGTTTTCAGTGGATCTATATTTATACTCTATAATTACAAAAATCCGACACGTCTACAACAAACTTCTAAAAACATAAAAAGAAAAAATATATAAAGAAGCTAACAAAACTAACTTAAACATAATTATTTTTACAAGATATCTCATGTATAGATAAAACACCTTACCGTGACTTTCATAGCTTCTCGTCAGATTTAGTTATATCTAGATAATCTTTTATTTTTAACTGAACTGAATCTTTTCTCCATCCGTCCAATTGACTATTTTTTTTATATCAATCATACGCTTTTCACTAGACCTAGCAGCTCTTCAATCGAAACACCATGCTGATGCTGAACGATTGGTTTGGTTTGCAGTAAACGAAAAATGAACAATACTGACCAGTTCAGCTGTACACATTTCTTAGCCACTCCACCCAACCATAGCTCCTCCAAAAAGAGACACTACCTGTATTTTATATTAGGAACAATTGCGTAATCCCACGTGGTTCAATTCAAAGATAGTTTAAGCTCGCTCCGGTCGTTAATGGAAGGGAGCAAGCGGCGGTACACACAGGCATTTGTTGTGCTGCACGCTGTAAACGTCGCCGAAGCTCGCCACGCCGGTCGGCACCTCGCCACACAACCTATCGTAGCCCACGTTGAACGTTTGCAACCTGCTCAGCTTCGCCACCTGCGCGGGGATGCCGCCGTAGATCATGTTGTGGCTCACGTCGACGCCGGACAGGTCGAACTCTAAGGCGTTGCGCGGCAGATCGATGGCCTGCAACGGCTTCCCCAGCCCGAACAGCGGCGACAGCTGGTTGCGCGACAGGTCGATGCGCGCGAAGTTGACGGCGGCGAACTCGGCCGGGATGCTCCCGGACAGGTTGTTGTGCGATAGCGGGAGGTACGCGGCCAACTCGGAGAAGAGCGCCGGCGGGATGGCGCCGGAGAGCGAGTTGAAGGAGAGGTCGAGGATGCCAAGGGTCGGGAGCGCGGCGAGGAATGACGGGATGGAGAGCCTGGCGAGCTCCGGCGGGATGGGGCCGGACAGCTGCGGGAGGTGGTGCAGGCGGAGGGAGCCCCGAGACGACCGGCGGCACGGTGCCGGTGAGGCTGTCGCCCTGGTTGACGGCCAGGTCGACGACGCGGCCCGTGGTGTCGTCTCATGGGATGCCGTCCCAATCGCAGCACGGAGTGGAGGGCGTCCACGACGGGAACTTGTTGCCCAGCGCGGCGCTGACGGCGAGCCCTATCGCTGGGGTGGCATTGGTTGGACGCCGCGACACCGGCGGAGGCGACGAGGAGCACTTAGCTAGCAGCATTTCAATGGCCATGGGAATGGGAGACTAGTGTCCAGTGGCAAGAGGAACTCGAATTAGCAAGAGGAGTATATATATTAATGGAAGGGTAGCTAATCTGGTCGCAATGAGGTTAGGAGGATTTGTGCTGTAATCCTTTGGAAATTTGCAAAGCGATCCAATACCAGAGATGAGGGTCAAACATAGTATGCTACATCTGCATGCATGCTGACCAAAAATGGACTTTGCCTCCAGGCTGCCCAAGTGAAGTAGGGACACTCAACATGCTTGACACTGTATACTTATGTTTTTTTTTTTTAAAAAAAAAAAGAGAGTAGCTTGCCTTGGAGCACATAGATAGATTTATCTTGGGAGTGTCTTGATGGATGAACCTTAACTATTAGTTGGTTGTAAATTAATTTCCCCGCAGTTTATTAGTGATTATTAGTTACAGTTCCCAGCCACCAGCCGGCAGGCAGCAGCAAGCCAGCAAGTGGTGGATTAATGGCAGGCGGCGAGCGGCGCACCGCAGAGGCACTTGTTGTGCTGGAAGCAGTAGGCATCGAACGTCACCATGTTGCCGCCGGCCGGGATCTCGCCGCACATCCTGTTGTAGCTGACGTTGAGCAGCTGCAGGTTGGTGAGGTTGGCCACCTGCACCGGGATGCTGCCGCGGATGGCGTTGTGGCTAACGTCCAGGAAGCCTAGTCTGTCCGGCAGCTGCAGCTCCGACATGTCGAAGCTGAGAGCGTTGCGCGACAGGTAGACGCTGCCAAGCTCCTTCTTCCCCCGCCCGAACAGCATCGACGCGTCTCCGGTGAGCTGGTTGCGCGACAGGTCGATCTGCACGAAGTTGACGGCGCCGAACTCCGCCGGGATACTCCCCGACAGGTTGTTGTGGGAGAGCTTCAGGAACGCTTGCTGCCCGGCCTTGCTGAGCAGCAGCCGCGGGATGGTCCCGGTGAGGTGGTTGCGGCTGAGGTCGATGAAGGTAAGGTTAGGGGGCTTCGATAGGGACGACGGGATCGCGCCGGTGAGCGAGTTGAAGGAGAGGTCAAGGGACTCTAGCGCAGCGAACTTGGCGCCGATGAAGGAAGAGATGGAGCCGGACACGCCGGTCCGGGAGATGGTGAGCTCCCGGAGGCCGGTGAGCCTGGCGAGCGTGGCCGGGATGGGGCCGGTGACCCCGGGGACCTTGAAGAACATGAGTTCCTGGAGGCTGGTGAGGCCGGCGATGGCGTCGCCGGGTATGGCGCCGGTGACGTTGTCGTCGCGTATGATGGCGAGGCTGAGGACGCGGTCGTCGTCGGAGGGATCGTAGTCGTAGTCGTCGCCGCCGCAGTCGACGCCGTACCAGTGGCAGCAGGCGATGTCGGGCGTCCAGGACTGGAAGTAGGAGGCGTTGTTGAAGGCCGCCCTGACGGCGAGAAGAGCGGCTCTGTCGCCGGCGTTGCAGCGCGGCCGCGGGATGGGCCTGGACGCCGCCGCAATGGAGAGGGATAGAACGTGGGCGGCAGTCGCGAGCAGGAGCAGGAGTCCGACGGCGCGCACCATTATATATGGCCCCGTCATTAATCGATTTCTTTCTCTCGTCTTAATTTCTATCTTGGCTCTCATCCATTTGTGTATATATAGACGGAGACGGAGTAATCAGTTTTGACAGAGACAGAGCGAGCTTCAACTGCTTAGACCAAAACAAACAAACTACTAACACATTTTCTTTGGCTTTTAAATCACAACAATACAAGTGCCCTCTTCTGCTTATGCCTGCATTATTTGAATACCACTGCATGCAAATCCAGCGCACAAGAATACAATATCGTCTCAAACAATTGAACGAAACGTTAATCATCCCAAATGCATATAGCTTTTGACTAGTCCACTTAACATACCCCCTCTCTCTCTATATATATATTACAGCAAGTACGTTTTAATGTTTTATGCTGTTGATTTTTATATATAATTTGATTATTCGTCTTATTAAAATACTATATATTTATTATTATTTTGTTATAATTTGTTTTTATCAATATAACTATTTTAAATATGACATATATTTATATAAAAATTTTAAATAAAACGAATATTCAAACATACTTAAAAAATCAATAGCGATAAACGTTAAAAATTGAAGGGAGTAATAAAGAGAGTAAAACACACAGACGATAACTTATAAGAGGTTTTCATCTATATCTGTGTAGTAAAATATATATTGGCAATCTAAATTTATTAAATGTTTTACTGTCCAACGTGATAATGGCAAATGGATGTTGATATGAGGCGTTCTGATAAGTAGAGCCCACTTTTTTTTTATTTTTTATTTTTTCTCCTCTTTCTCTCTCCTTCTCTCTTTCTTCTGGCAGCAGTTCCGATGAATTGATGGCAGTTTTGATGGTAGCAGAGGCTCCTCCCTCCGTCCTCCGTCCCACCACCCTCTCCTCGCTAAAAGAGTGAATATGCACATACTACGTTTTTTATAACTTATATGTGTTTAATTTAAATTTATATGTTTATAAAGTGATATATCAAATATTACTCTATCTTATTAATTTTTTAAAAATATTTTTATAATTATTTATATGACATAGAAGCAACAAGCGGGCGTGAGTTTAAAATCCATTCCTCTGCAAAACCATTGTCCATTGGACTGGAGTTGCTCCAGGAAAAAAAAACGAGACTGTGATTTACTTTCGCTCTGTTTAGCCCGATGTTTCCATTTTGTACAGTCCAAACTCTCAACTCTAACTGATGGTGTGCCTAGTAGAGGAAAAAAAAACATATTGGTGCATACATTTATCTTGACAATTTATGGATCGTATAGCTTTATATAACGGTGATTTATTTGATGAGTGCATCCGAGCTTTGCAACACGAAGGGCATCGAACATCAGGAAATTAAGGAGCCCATTGGTACAAGTAAAAAAAAACCTGTTTTGTGTCCTACAGATAGGAGGTATATCAAGCACAAAGAAAACAGGAGTACATTGGGGGTGATTACATACATCATGCATAAACCTTAGCTGTTTGAAGGTTCTTATTTAGTAACTTTCTCCTAGCTTTCTTTGCTAGTGATCACATAGTGATTATTAATTGAAATTCCCAACAAGGGCAGCGCTATGTATCAGTGTACTAGATCATATCAATGGCTGCCTGCAGGGAGCAAGCGGCGCGCCGCAGAGGCACTTGTTGTGCTGGAAGCAGTAGACGTCGAACGTCGCCATGTTGCCGCCGGTGGGCAGCTCGCCGCAGAGCCTGTTGTAGCTGACGTTGAGCAGCACCATCTGCGCCGCCTGCACCGGGACTGTGCCGTAGATCATGTTGTGGCTGACGTCCAGAGAGTTCAGCTGGTCCGGCAGCTGCAGCTTCGACATGTTGAAGCTGAGGGCGTTGCGCGACAGGTACACACCGACAAGCAGCTTCTTCCCCTGCCCGAACAGCATGGACGCGTCGCCGGTGAGCTGGTTGCGCGTCATGTCGATCTGCTCGAAGTTGATGGCGCCGAACTCGCCCGGGATGGGCCCCGTCAGGTTGTTGTAGGAGAGCGTCAGGAACGCCTCCTTGGAGGCCTTGCTGAGCAGCAGCCTTGGGATGCTCCCGGTGAGCCGGTTGTGGCTGAGGTTCATGTCGTACAGCTTCGGGGGCTTGGCGAGGCTCGCCGGGATGGTGCCGGTGAGCGAGTTGAAGGAGAGGTCCAGCGACCAGAGCTCGGTGAACTTGTCGCCGATGAAGGACGGGATGGGGCCGGATACGCCGGTGTAGGAGATGGTGAGGTCCCTGAGGCCGGAGATTTTGGCCAGCGCGGCGGGGATGGGGCCAGTGACGCCTGGGACCTTGAAGAAGGTGAGTTCTTGGAGGCGGGTGAGGCCGGCTATGGCGTCGCCGGGTATGGTGCCGGTGACGTTGTCGTCCCGTATGATGGCGAGACTGCGGACGCGGTCGTCGGACGGCAGGTAGTCGTCGCCGCAGTCGACGCCGTACCAGTCGCAGCAGGGGAAGTCGGGCGTCCAGTACTCGAAGTAGGAGGTGTTGTTGAAGGCCGCCTTGATGGCGAGCAGAGCAGCTCTGTCGTCAGCGTGGCAGCTTGGCCCGGACGCCGCCGCAGTGAAGAGGAGCGAAGCGGCGGCGGTGGCGAGCAGGAGCGGGAGTGGAAGCCGGACGGCGCGCGCCATTTCCGTCCAACTACAATCTCAATCTATCTCTGCATTTCGTCTGTGCATGTATGCGCGCGCGCGCGTGTATAAATATATATGTATATATATATATATATATATATATATATAGAGAGAGAGAGAGAGAGAGAGAGAGAGAGAGAGAGAGAGAGAGAGAGAGAGAGAGACGCTAGACGGACGGAGTATGCAGTTTTGGCGCCACCCGCTTTGAACAAAACAACCAAACAAGCATCTTAATTGAGGCCTTTGACTTGAACTCGTTAGTGGAAGACTCACTGATCACAACTCACAACTGCATCCACTGCCTCTGCTCGCCTTTACATCACAATTGCAAATGCGATTTCCCTTTGAGTCCCCTGCCCACAGGACTTGTGTTTTCAAGTCCTTTTGGACGAAATTGGATGCCTTCTCCGAGGTAGTGATTTCAGGGTTGTAGTTGTTCTTGATATCAATAAAAGCTTCCTTTATCCGAAATAAATTTTGCAACAAACGTACATTCGAACCAATTGCACACCCATCCACAAGAAGAAAAATAAAGTCGCTTACCAATTATATCTTGGCTTCGCTTAACTCAAATTGTAAGCCTAAAGGTAACTAGTATGACATTCAAAGTGGGATAACGGAACCTTCGCTGACCACTCCTTATGTACAAAAGGAGCATCAAACATCAAAAATACAATTGAAGATAACCTGCATGGACAGTTTCAAAGTTACAAGCAACAACATTACCAGTACACCGTGATAGCCAAAGGAGACGGCACAGCATGGCCAGACACGGCTAGGCTTAGTCCGGTTAGACTTAGCTGCTTAACGGGTTGTGTCGGGATGGTGGCTGCATGCCAAGGCTTTAATGGGTTGGGCTAGCCCGATAGCCTGTTTAGCCCATAAAAAGTTAAAAACATAGATTTTTTTTAAAAAAAGAAAAATATAGAAAAAATAGAAAAAAAAATAAAATAAGTGATAAAATTTATTAAAAAGTTTATAAAATCACTAAATGGATTGAAGCAGCCCAATAAGCCGCACCGTCAACCGAGGCATAGCCTGACCCAACCTATATAGACATGGGTTGTGTCATGCCTAGGTCAGGCTAACATTAGCATGCCTTGGATCGACCCACTTTATCTGATCCATTTGACCATACTTGTGAATGAATCAAGCATTTCACAAAGTTGATGAATTAAAGTTGGGGAGGGGGTTGGTGAGATTGGTGCTGGTGAGAGAGTTGAAGGAGAGGTTTAGTGACTAGAGCTCAATGAGCTCATCATCAATGATGCGTGGGACAGGCCTAGAGATACCAGTGTGGGAAATGGTGAGGTCCTTGAGGCCGAAGATCGAGAGCCTTTGGGATGGGACATGGGACCTTGAAGAACATGAGCCCCTAGAGTTTGGTGAGGCCGACAATGGCTTCGATGGGTATGGTGCATGTTATATTTTTTGGTCGAATATGTATACATAATTAGTTATAATTTAGAATTTAAAATTATAATAAATATAGGATAGAGTTAGAGTTGAACTAGTCAGCGGTTTAGTTGGTTAAAAATCATGTAACACTAATACGCTATAATTATATTGGATGGAGTGTCTATAACTAATGCTTTTGGGATTATGTTACGGCTAAAATTTGTTATTGGTATCGTCTTTAGCTACCAATGTCAATTTTAAAGTCACTTTTGTAAAAAACGTTGGTGACATTGTCATCAAGCATGATGGAGAGGTTGAGGACGTGAGGGATCCTAGTCGTAGTCGTCGCCCCCGCACCAGTGGCAGCAAGCGACGTTGGCGTCAGGACTAGAAGTAGGAGGCGCTGTTGAAGGCCGCCCTGACGGCGAGGAGAGCGGCTCTGTCGCCGGCGTTGCAGCGCGGCCGCGGGCTGGGCCTGGACGCCGCCGCAGTGGACGGCACGTGGGCGGCAGTGGCGAGCAGGAGCAGGAACCCGATGGCGCGCACCATTTCCTTTGGATACAATTAGCTAGCTACTGTAGTAGATTAATTGTTGGGATTAATTCTTTTTGCAAAGATTAATCTCTTAATCCCCGTCCGTTTGTGTATACTTCCGTATATATAGACGGACAGATGAAGACAATGGAGTTTTTGCGCCAATCGCTTTGTACAAATCAAAGAAACAAACAAACAAACGCCATGTAGGACTAGGAGAGGAGAGGAGCTCCCCTTTGACTTGAACTCATCAGTGGAAGACTCACTCACTGGTCCACAGCTGCCTCTGCTTGCTTGGTTGTTGCCTTAATTTACATTCCAATTGCAAATGCAGCACACAAGACAAGATTGTTTTAGAAACAATTGAACCAAACTTTATTCATTCCAATTGCATTAATCCTTTTGACTTCCCCACTTATTAAGATAGTATATTATATTGTGGTATAGTTTCACCCCATAATTAACTATATTTATTAGTATTAATTATGAGTGTATGTATACTCCACTAAGAGTGTGTTTGAGCATCTAGTTTTTTCAACTTCTAATCTCTTGTGTTTCACACCTACGTTTTCTATTAAACGGTGTTTTTTTAAAAAAAATAGAAAAGTTACTTCAAAAATTATATTAAACTATTTTTGATTTTTTATATCTAACTCTTAATTAATTATATACTTTAAGTAGGAGAGAGAATGTTGCAACCCTACGGTAAACGCACCCTTAAGATGGACTAGAAGCTAGCTAGCTTAGCTTGCTCTTTTCCTGCAGACGGACCGGCTTGCATAATAAATATGCATGCAGTTTACCACTCCACTGGTAGCACACTACACTACACTCTATAACATACATATATACTTAAGATGGGCTAACGCTTAGCTTGCTTTGTTCCTGACGGGCCAGCATATATATTTGCATGCACGCAGTTGGTATTATTAGGACTTAACAAGGAGTTGATCACTTATTAGATAATTGCTATATCTAGTTATGATCATTAATTTAAGTAATTAGAGGTAGTTTAGTTGATGCATGTATATGCTGTTCTATCGACGGCAGGCGTTGGTGAGAGGAGCGCCGCAGAGGCACTTGTTGTGTTGGTAGCAGTAGGCGTCGAACCTCCCCTTTGTGCCACTGTTTTGTGAAGTTAGACGTACTGTTCTGAGCAACATTTGGCTGATTGGTGATAACAAATAGATGCATCATGAAACTATTAGTGTGTGGGACAATTCTAAATTTAATAAAAAAATGTGCTATTATAAAAAAATTACCTATATCATTCATCTTGGGAAGGCCATAATTCATGATATCCTTCCCCATGGAATAAAACAAATCATGTATGTCTTTTAGCACCATTTGCTCTAATGATACTAGGTTGGCATTCCCTCGGCTGTAATCTTTAGACATTGAATCCTATGCTTGTCCCATAGTGCACGGATATTGGTTATTTCGCAAAATATCAATATGGTTGCAAATAACTGACATAGAGCAGATGACATCTGGAAAGTCAAGCCCTCACTCAAGCAGTCCTCATGTGACATGTCCATCTCTACAAGCCCACTCTTCTCGCATGCCTCTCTAAAAGTAGAATATGTGGTAGCTGACAATGTTCTCAAATTCTCTTATGAGGTTACACCTTTCACGTAGTTTAGAAGCATTCTCAAGTAGTATATGAGGTTACACCTTTCACGTAGTGTAGAAGCATTCTCAAGTAGTATATCTCCTCTACAGGGTGAGCGTACACAATCTGTCCAACTTGGCCTCTCTTAGTTCTTCTTTTTTGCCATACATTTTGACCCATGATCCAACGATAGTGTTGTGGGAATTCCTTGTCTAGCATTTTTCTTGCATCCGTATCTACGTGATTATTTTTGACATACTCAGTAAGTATTGTCATGGAAGAAGATGGCCAGTTGACAACATCCTCAAGATAACCATTCTCATCATATATAACATACTACATGTTCGGTAAATGAAGTTGAAACTACAAAACAGGTAGATAGATACCGAATAGTGGGAAACCAAGAATCCTATATATAGCTTCCGGTGGTGATATGTATTTAGCATCCATGTACTGTCGAATCTCATTGATTTCCCCAGATGGATCAACTAACAACAATACATAGTCGTGACCTTTATACACATACTTATAAAAGTACTTCCTAGATTTGATGCTTAAACAAGCTTCAACATTGATGTGACAGTCATATCACATAAGCAGTCTAGGATTGTATGGGACCACCCACATGTTATTTAACTCCGCACCTATAATCTTAACATGCCATCCATCATCTCTCCTCCTGTATAAAGTGTACGAGTTCTTCCCTTACTATGTTGCTTGATTGAAATATCAAGGATAGTTAAAGTGACACTCTCCATTTGCCATGTAAACACAATTTTTATTCAGTGCACCACATGGTCCATATAGCATATGCTTGATGACCAAACGATGCAACACAGGGTACCTGGCCTTGTTTGGTATCTCTGCACAAATCACTTTATCAAATTCATCTAGGTTTGTCAATTTATTGCCTAACTTCATGATCAATAGGATGTGTTCATATGGTAGGCCACTCTTTTCAAACGCAGTAACATATGCGTATGCTTGAACTTCTCCAAAATACTTTTTTCTTGATAAATAGATCAAACATGTCTCATAGCTTAGCCCTAAATACTCTTGCGATAAGGTCTGGTCGGTCTTGTGGTAACTAGCTAGGTTTGAGATTTTCTGTTATTTTCTCCCAGTATGGGTTACATGTCATCATGATAAAGTAATCTAGTTTCCCAAAAAGCTAGACAAAAACCATCACATTAAGAAACCTTCACTGCATGTCACGATCACCCCTAGAAAAAGAGTGAGATAGCACAACCCTCTTACCAACTGCTGAACCACATGTCTCTCTAGAAGAAAGAACATCAACCACACCCTACAATTGTTAAATAACAACATGAACAAATTTCTTGTGCGTTGATGGCTGGTTGAGTAGTAGTTTCAATACTCATATATAGATCTTATTCCATTTACCTAGTATAATTCAACCTGTATCTTTTTTTCGTTCTTAGGTTTTGAGTACCAATCTAGCCTCATAGACTCGATGTACATGTCAATGGCCCAGTACTGAAAAAGTCGTCCTCTAAACCAAATGATGTTAAAAAGTACCCTCCTAACCTATAGCTTAAAGCAGTAGTACTCCCTTGCCATGACAAATCTTTCTTTTTTTCTCATTGCCAGATTTGCAATTCATGCCATTATCATCTTCATTTTCTAAGCAGTCATCAACACTGTCGTGTTCTACACCAAAACTTAGATATTAATATACAAAATGTAAGAGTATAACTATTATAAAAATTCGATATATGACATGAGTGTATGTACTTAGAGGATCATCAAAAGTGGTTTCTTAGAATGCACATTAGTAGAAGTTAGTGCCTCACATGTTCCATCTATTTCCCTACCACAAGGAATCTTTTGGGAAGTACCATGCATCATTTTGAGGTCCCACCCAGTTTCCCCATTAGGATAAAATAAAGGATACGCCAATGGATCATAACAACCATGATATGCTTTGATATAGCTAGGTCTCTCAACTTTGACATGCACCAGCACATGCCTATCAAAAGTTCTCATTAGATCATCCTCTTTTAGCAACATAGGAGGCCGTGAGGGTATTATATCTTTGTTGATCAAGCATGACATTAGTATTGAACTCAATCATGTAGTCATCTAGATTAGGCATAGATCCGACTTTGTTGAAAGTCTATATGTATGGATTCTATGCTAAAATACCTATGATGATTCCAAACAAGGTTGATATCAAGGTCAGGGAACCTCTAAACTCTATGCACCAATGCATCAGCATCTTTTGTATCATAAAAGTATAGTTGCATATGGTGAGGCCATTGAGAACCTGGCACCAAATTGTCCAAGCGATGACACAACGCACCGTGCACAAGAAATGTATATACACTAGTACCTGCTGCAGTGTTGATGATGCGGTAAAGGGTGACTCCAAGACTCGTGAATGAGATATAGGAGTTAAAAGTATTAGATGTGCTTTTAAAATACTTTGCATCATTATGTACTTGGCTTGTAAACTACCGTATTGACTTAGTAGAGATTTCTAAAACATGTACATTTATCTTCCCATGCATACAATAAATCTAGGAGACTCTAACTAAAACCTTATTACGTTGCAGAACTACCAGTCAAACACTTTCTTTAAAATGTAGTGTCTTTGACAGTTTATGGTACACACAAATGTGTGGATAATCAGCTCCAATACCATTAACACCCTTAACATCCACATAATATGACTTATACCCATCGTCTGGTGGAGAAAAAAATGTTTGGCATTAAAATATGAACATGCATACATATATATGTGTGTGTGAAAAAGTAAACATAATTACACATTTGTTACCTTGCTGCTAAAATTGCATGGCTTCCTCATCATCACAATCTATGATGTCACATGCCTGTGCAACCTCAACATGATCTATTGCATGATGGTTATTGTACATGAGATCAAATAGTTTATGGGTTAGCTCAATAAACAATGAAATGATTTCTCAAAACTTACCTTCATCGGTAAAATTGGTTAGTAGAGATTCAAGTAATCCACTATCACATAATTGAAAGTTAGAATATCCAATGAACAACTTGCACATGTATAGTTTTTTTCTTGTGTAACTCATCTGGTTAAGAACAGTTCATTAAATTATAAGTGAGTATAAACAATATTAGGCGGACTTGAAATAGAGATATCTACATTGAATTTTAGAGAATATGTTCACCTAGGACTTGGTGAGTCTTTATGATGTTCAATGCTTACTACTTTTCTCTTCTTATATTGTGGTACTTTTCTCTTCTTATATTGTGGTTCGTATGTATCATTTCTACAAAGCCAGTCCATTGGATTATCTGGATTGACATTTTCCTTATATGCCACGCTTGGTGCTTGCAAAACGGTAGAATATGCCGTTCAAATAAAATGTTAGAACAATAGACAAACAAAATGTTGATCGTGACTAACATTACAGTACCGTCAGTATTAGTTGGCTCAAACCTTCTTCCTTTTGCGATATTCACGTTGCTTGCGGTTCCTTTCCTCTCTATCATCTTTGGTCGTTTTAGCTCGCCCACCATTGCCACTTTCACTTACTTTAGAAAGAGAAGCAGTTGCCTGTTGCATCAATGTACCAGGACATGGTTTGATTGCCGCAGCCTTTTCCTTCCACGACATTCACGTTGTAAATCTATTAGCTGCTTTCCTCTTAAGTAGTACCTCATTAGAAGGTGCTAAAGGTGTTGTTGGCAATACATTTAATCTGTTGGTAATATCTACAAATGCAATACGCTCTCTGATTTGTGGGCTCTTTTCGTCCATACCTAATTGATAATTTTTGACATTAGTGTTTGATCATGGCCTGCATAGTGCCGTAATTATGCATTGCAACGTTTTAAACATGTATAAGGGTGAAAACGTTACAAATCAATATATTAATGACATTAAAGCGATATGATGCATATGACACAACGATGCATATAGAGCTCCACCGTCTCATGACGTCAATTCCAGCAAAACACTTGGCCTGCAACTTATGACAGGGACTTGACTAAAACAAGGGCCTTAATTGTTCGATGAAGATACAATGACTATTTGCTTGAATCAGAAATATATTGCTAAATGGGATCCATTTGATCTTTAAAAAGCATCTCATATTACATGGCCCTACAATGTCACGTGGTTTGAGTCAGTAAAAAGTGCATATATAAGGGACATCATCACCAATGGATCAACACTGCAGAGTGTAACAGATTAAACAACCCATGACATTCACTCTAATAGTGAGCTATCCGAAGTTCATTAAGGTTATTCACATGGGATGACTATTTAACAGGCTTGCATCTCTGCCAGTTCTCAAAGTTGAGTAGAATAAAACGCCTCTCACCCGATTTCTCCCCGTTCGATTTGTTTCCTTCAAAATGAGCAAAGCTTTCTGTTTATTGCAAGAAGCACTTCATCTGTCAATTGCACTTGTGCTGCATGTGAAAAACATTTAGCCATCCATCATTGCACATGTGAAAAAAATTTAGCAATTCATCAAAAGTATGCGCACAAGCAGTATACATAGATTTTTAAAAAAGCACTACTAATGATTCAGTGACTGGAAAGATCTTGAATCCTTGAAGTAGCACTAAGACCTCAAACCAAGATAATAAAATCATCTAGACAAAGATTTGTACTGTCAGTGGAAGTGCAGGAATTCATAGAGAGGGCTTATGATCCATGAATAATTATAATATCAGAATATGGGTAACGAGACAATATTTTTTGAGTTTAATAACTGTGCATATCTTTTTTGAAGGCGGCAGATTAATGAACTCCCATCCATTGGTGGCTTTTCATAAGAATCCCACTAAATAACCGAAAAAGAACTCCCGTCTACATAATTGATGAAAAGAACACTAATATCTACACAATAGCTTCATGCTATCCAAAATAACTTCAAAGGGTGACTCTCTCAATCCTAACTTCAAAGGGTGACTCTTTCTCAATCCTGAATCCACAGTAACTTGAGATTGACACGGATCTTTGGACATTTAAAAACCAAAATTAACCCGAGAACATCACCACCTGGAGAAAAAACTGCAAAATTAACACATTAGCATTCTCCAAAGTTGATTCTCCAATTTTGATTCAAGCAAATGGATTCTCTATCAGCAAATTAATGGAAATGAAATAGAATTTGTGTATCGCAGATGGTTTCCTGAATATACATAGAATATTTGCTTGAATCAAAAACAGATGGCTATATAGGATAACTTTCTCTTTACAGAACAGTTTTTAACCTCTAGGCTCTAAGATTAGCAGTATGTAAAGCATTTGCACCAATTAAACTCATGACTGGATATTTACTGCAATTTAAGCCCAAATTATGCACCAATTAAGCATTACATCCAGCTCAGGACCAATCAGGATACACAGTATAGCCAATAAAACTCAAATAATGACACGACACAACCAAATGACAGGAAAAAAATGGAAGAATATTTGACTCATAAAACTCAAATAATGCTGGCCCCTCGTAAGCTAAAAATATCATAACCCTAATTAAGTTATGTCACTTTTTTTTATCTGTTTACATGACACGCATTTCAATTTATCATGCTAGTTAATTGCGGTAAGCAGTACAGTATCTGCCACAGACAACTCTGGATTTTGATGTCAAGGAGCTCCAAGCACTTACTGTTTCCCCGTCCTTTTTACAATAGTACAATGTAATACATAAATTTTGAATAAAATCCTATTATAATTTGCATTAGTAAAATCCTAGTAAATACTTCTAATTTACTGCAGTAAAAACTATGGTTTACTAAAACCAAGTGACAAGCCCATCATTGGCCTGCACTCCTGTTACAACAGAATAGCAAAAATTGGGAGAATGCATTTTTATCTTTTTTCAGTCAGAAACAGAATCAGCAATATTTCATTTCTCAAATACTGGTGTAAATGAACAACGGGAAAAACTGAAAGTAGGCCTAAATACAAACTGTTGGAATTAAAAAATTCCCATTTTCACAACAATAAGCAGAGATCAGATACTTATTTTATCCTAATTGCATCAACAACAACATCAACAGTATGAAATTGAGATAGAATAAAAATAAATCTAATAAAAGCCACACACCGCAAAAAATATATGTTTTTCATGTAATTTTATTTAAAGGTAAAACTTTAGAAATATTCTAATTCTCTTTTTATTACCTCCTATAATATTAATTTCAATATTCCTCTGTCTCTCTTTATATTATCGTCGTGTCTTATAATTTTACTATGCACGGATGTGAAGATCAGATATGTCTAAACTATCTTAACTAGTATTCAATAAGTTTTTTTTAAAGTATTGCTACTCATAGCAGAAATACGTAAGATACATTGGATTTATAGTCATATAAGAATATATCGAGTCCAAAATAAGAAAATACGTGATCGACTAAGGGTAGCATTAATTAAAGAAAAACTTGTTCAATAACGGTTTAGGTGGTTTGGCCATATCCAGAGGAAACATCTAGAGATACCAGTACATTGTGAAATCCTAGATAATAAGGTAAAGAGAGATAGAGAAAAACCAAAATTAATATGGAGATAGATAATAAGAAGTGACTTAAAAGAATATGATATAAGTACTTGAATAGAAATGTTTAGAAAATAGTTATTGACATGCCTGAACTATAATTTGAAAATTTTTATTAGATTTTAATTCTAGCCTACCCCAACTTATTTGGGACTAAAAATCTATATTGAATTGAGTTAAAGTTGAGTTGGTGTTACCTATAGGCTATCATGTATATCATCGTTTTGAATCTGATCCATTTTTATCCTTGCAATTTCCACCGCTTTGTCCTTGTAATCTTGGCTTGTTTATCCCTATAGGTACGCACCTGAAATCAAAAGTCAGACATTAAAAACTTATATTAAGAAATAACACACTCTTAGTATTACCTTACAATCCAAACATACACGTTTTTCTTTTCTTCTTATGAGGATAAAATATATCTAGAGTATTGTTTATTATTAAAAGTCATTAAATGAGACGGTCTCTTCCTAAAAAGGTGTTAGCTAATAACATGTCAAAAGCTATAGCAAAGTCCAAGACCTTCTCTCCCTCCTGATTTCTTCTACCATATCCAAAAACTTTATATGTTGCCTTAAAACCTGCATTTATAGACCCTACATGACCATTAAAGCCTCCTGCTATAAAAAGTTTCTCACTAATAGATACACCTTTAACCATAACATCTAAGTCTTTTTAAAACTATCTCTTAGCACTCTTATTATGGACTAATTAGGGACATACGTACTAATTGCATTTAACATCATATCACCAAAGACAAGCTTGACTATGATAATCATATCCCTTGGCTTTCACTTTGACCATATTATTTTTGAGACTCTTTTCAATCAAAACTTCTACTCTATTTCTATTAGTAATTATCTCTGAATACCAAAACTTAAAACCGATATTTTCTATCTTATTTGCTTTGTGACCTTTCATTTAGTCTCTTAAACATATAAGATATTTACATGTTTATTGATCATTGTATCAACTCTCTTAATACCTATAAGATACCCTACATTCCAACTATCTAAACAAATCCCACTTGGCTTGACTAGCTTCTTTACCCTTTGCACCCGTTGAGTTAGATGTAAAAACTCTTGCTTATTTTTCATTACACTCGAGTGATAATATAGTGCATCATTAAGGATGCAATAACCCGATTCTTGTTCACTTGATACCGTATCCAAATCATGACATAATGCGTCACCAAGGGGATGACAACCCGGTTCTTATCCATTTAACACCATACCTAGGTTTTGATATGACGCGTCGCTAAGAGGATTACAAGTTTTCTGTTGGGTTTCATCTCTATTTAAGTAGCTGGGTTTTCTAAATTGGCTCATCAAGTTGTCAAGGCATAGACCTTAAGACAACATAGGTAGAGTTTTTATTCATTACATATAAAAAATTGGTATATTCATTGAGTTCTATTTTTTAATGGATTTCATATGGATAATGTACATTGTTCCTGTTCCATTTGATCACGGATTGGCTGATTGGATTGCTTCTCAGTCATTCACTACCTTACTATATGTAAAATAATAATAAATGACTTTTAATATACTGTTCATACCAGCCACCAAGATGATGTGCAGAAATATGTTCAGATCAGCCACAGAGCAGGTATATAAATCTGTTCATATCAGTCGCCAAAAGAGCAAGTATGTCTATATGTTCAGATCAGCCTAATGGAAAAGTTGATGTGCTGAAAAGAGCATTAATGTGCTAAAAAGAGCAATTGCAAAAATTCTGTTCAGATCAGTCGCAGATCAAGTATAGAAATCCAATGTTTTAAAAAGCTGCACATGGTTTCGTGTGGTCACCCCACCTTGTAACGGTTATGTGGCATAAGTCCACACTTATACGGTATAGCTGGCCGCTTATGCGACTTAAGCGGTACAAGGTTTGGGTAGATGTTCCTTGTATAGGGCATCAATAATTATCATTGGCCATTTGTCATCGAGAAGAACAAGTGCAAAATATCTGCTCATATCAAGCACATAAGGAAAACAGGAAAAAAATTAAGAAGAAACTGCTTTTACCTTCAATGCAAGTAAGGAGGAAGCGAGGACATCGACAGGAAACAGCAGGATATGGGCACAGGAGATCACCGAACGGTGGGGTGACGCGTGGCAGATTTAGCTAATAATAACTGAATGCAGGCTTCTCATTTGCAGTATTTGTAACAACACACAAAAGAGGCAAATTAGCAATTGCCAAGTGGCAGAGATCCAGTAGGTGATTGAGCGTGGAGACACGACGCGACGTCAGCGATGGACTCAGGCACCATAAGATCACCTGGCGGTAGAGGCCGTGAGGGAGATAGTGGGGCTAAGGAGAGCAGGGATCGGCGGTGGTGGTGTAAGCGAGGGATTAGGGTGAGGTTTAGGAGACAGTGGTCGAGGGTTTGAGAGTGGAGTGATGGGATTGACTAGCCTCGACAGCTAGGGTTAGCGAAGAGGATGGCTAAGCGGAAAAGAGATAAGAGGAGAGAAGGAGCGCTGGTGCTTGGAGGATTTTTTTTTTCTATAATTTGTCTAATTCCCCCTCTCAAATGACAACTGAATGTAAATTTATATGACAAATAATATACCACTTATATATTAATATTAAGGATAACATATTATATATTAAGGATGGCATATTATTAAATGTACAGCGCTAAATCATTAAATCATTAGATGATTGTAGAACATTGGACACGATGAATGATTAAAGCGAGTTGGTGAAGTATAGATAGGTAGATAGATGTGAATCTCATCTCACTGACATGGATATGCATTAGTACTATATTGCCCTGCCTAGAATTTGCCCTTCCATCGATGGATGCTTGCCTGGACACATACATAGACTCTATGCGCATGTTTTTTTTCTCTTTTTTTTAACAATAGCAGCTGCCACACAAAAATAGCCCAAACAGTTCCAGCTCATTTGGGTGACTAGGCAATCAAGTAAACCATAGATGCCCAGTATCCAAGTACTAAACACAGCTAATATTATTATGCTTTTGTATGAGAGAATTCACCTGCAATGCATTGTCGGATTCCATCGTATGCATTTGGTGACTACGGTTAGCAAGTCATGTTTATCTAAACTCTTGTGCAGCAAGTTATGTTTATCTTGTCTCCCAGACTCTTCTACAGTAAGTTATGTTTGTCTTCTAGTCACTTATACTGCTTAGTGTGTGTTAATTAGGCCTGTGACTTTCTAGTTTAGTGTCACACCTTGAACTTTTGAACTCCCCTGCCTATATATATTTATAACCTTCTGTAATCCAATATACAATACAAACTCTTTCTCACTTATATGGTATCACGAGTCCGGATTCCACCCGATTCTTCTTCTTTTTCTGCATTTTTGGTGTGCTGCTCCTAGCACCACCCCCCTTAGGCCTACTGCCCCTGTGCCGCCCCTCTCTTCCCTCCATGGCCGGCTCTCTCCACCCCTCTACTGCTGGTGACGACGCCGAGCGCAAGCGGCTGAAGGACGCCCATGCTGCCACTGCAAACACCCACCGTGCTGCCCTCGCCCGCGCGGAGGAGGCCAAGGCTGAGGCCGCCACCGCGCGCGTTCGCGCCACCTAGGAGCGTGCCGCCGTCGCACCTCCCCCTGAAGACCCGCCGGAAGATGCTGACGAGGTCGCGTCTTCCCTCTTTGATGGCCCTCGTTCCTCAGTTCACGCCGCCATGGTTCTTCAGAAGATCGCTACGGTTCTGAACCTCCATGCCCAAGCTGTGACCATTCAGAACATCCGTAGCCTTGTCCATGTCGTTCTTGATGTCAACTCCGGCAGCTTTGCTCAGTGGCGCGAGCAATTTCTACTCACCCTAAGCAAGTATTCTCTTCAAGGCCATGTCCTTCACGATGATCGTCCCCTGAACTCGCCTAACTGGGAGTGGATCGATTGCGTCGTCCGTTCTTGGCTCTACAGCACCCTCTCCGACAACCTCCTTGACATTGTCAGGAGCCACAGCAACCAAGGCATCACTGCCCGTACCACTTGGCTTGCCATCGAGAGCCAATTTCTCGGCAACCGGGAGGCGCGAGCCCTCATCCTCGACGCCAAACTCCATACGCTCGTCCAAGGAGACCTCTCTGTTACCGACTACTGCAAGCTCCTTAAGATCACCGCCCACAACCTCGCCGATCTTGGTGAACCAGTCAGCGACCGCTCCCTCGTCCTCAACCTCATTCAAGGCTTGAACGAGTGGTTTGCCTCCATTGGCCGCCATCTCCGACGTGGCCGTTCCTTCCCTTCTTAGAGGCCTGCGATGAGCTCATCCTCGAGGAGCTTACCATGGGCCCTCGACCTCGTCTCCCCTTATAGCTCTCGTCGCTGGCACAGGTAGCGGCTCCTCGTCCTCCCGCCCCGTCTCCCAGTAGCTCTCTGGGTATCCCACCACCGGCCCGGAGGTGGTAAAGGGGGCGGTCTTGGCAACAAAGGCAACGGCCAAGGTGGCCACAGGGGCGGCAAAGGCAGCGGCTCGAGCACACCTACTCCACCCAACTAGGGGGCGAGTAGGCCTTGGCCCACGCCCTACAACCCGTGGCTCATCATCCCTAGGCCGCAGCCCCCGCCTCACGCTTTGCCCGCCGAGTCACTACACCAGCAAGCGCTGCTGGCCCAATAGGGGGCCTTCCCAGCCTCGCAGCAACTCCTACCGGCGCTATTTCGGCAGTACCTACAGCAGGCCACTCTTGTTGCCTACTACAGTCAGCAGGGTGCCCCTCTACCTTTCCTTGGCGCCTCGGCTCCTCCTGGGATTAGCACTCCCTTGTTTCAACTTTCAGCACCATGACCCTTCAGCAGCCGCCGAACAACGAATGGTACTTTCGACTCAAGTGCCACCTCCCACATGACCTCTGATTCTCGCACTCTTTCACACCCTACCTCTTCGCGATATCCTTCTCCTTCCTCTATTATTGTCGGCGATGGCTCCTTACTCCCTATCACCGCTACGGGCACCACCACTCTCAACAACTCTCAGTTTCTTAATAATGTTCTTGTTTCCCCACAACTTATTAAGAATCTTATTTCTGTGCGCTAGTTCACTACTGACAACAACTATGCTGTTGAATTTGGCCCCGCTGGTTGTTCTATGAAGGATCTACAGTCTCAAAAGGTGATCATCAGGTGCAATAGCTCCGAGCCCCTCTACCCATTGCACCTTCCCAGTGCCACCGTTCTCACAGCTAATTCTTCACCTTCACTCTGGCATTGTCGGCTTGGCCACCCTAGTCATGACGCCTCGTCCAAAGTCATCTTTGTTATCCTTGGTTATACTAAAGAAATTGATTCTTTATGTCATGCATGTCAGTTAGGACACCATACTCGCCTTCCTTTTCAGTCATCCTCATCTCGGGCATCTAGTTTGTTTGAGCTTATTCACTGTGATTTATGGACCTCTCCAGTCGCCAGTATTTTCGCCTATGTTCGCACCCAGTATAGCGTTACTGTAAAAATCATCCAGTGCGACAATGGCTGGGAGTTTGATAACTCTACCTCCCGCTCCTTCTTCCTCACCCACGGCATACACCTCCACATGTCCTGCCCATATACCTCATCTTAGAATGGGCAGGCTGAGCGCATGATCCGCACCATCAACAATACGGTTCGCTCTCTTCTCTTTCAAGCCTGTATGCCCCCTTCGTACTGGGTTGAGGCCTTACACATCGCCACACATGTTCTCAACATCCTACCCACCAAAACTCTTCAATCCTCTACACCTCACTCTGTCCTGTTTGGTGTCTAGCCCAAATACAACCATCTGTGTTTTTGGCTGCACCTGTTATCCTAACCTCTCCGCCTCAGCCATTCACAATCTTGCACCACGATCCTCCTTGTGTATTTTTCTTGGCTACTCCTCCCATCATAAAGGATACCGTTGCCTTAATCTCCAATCCAATCGTGTTCTCATCTCTCGACACATCGTGTTTGATGAACATTCTTTCTCTTTCTCACAACAGTCATCTCCTACCGACCCGGTAGCCCTTGATTTAACTGATTATGCTAATCCTGTGCCCAGTTCTATTAGTACACCTCTACCTTTATTTCCTACAGGTGCTCCCGTTGGTGTTCCTGCACAGCCACGTGCGGCCCCGACTATCGGCACGTCACTAGCACCCAGCGCGGGCTGTCCTCGTGTGGCATCTAGCACAGGCGCGGCCGTCGAGACAGAGGCTGCCACTCCGGTGCTTGGCACGGCCCCTACGCCGATCTCTCCAGTCCGACCAAACGCCCGGTAGGACACTACCTCTACGCCTGTTGCTACTGTAGCTCCAGGCACTCCGCCTGCCACTACTGCTACTGCAGCCCCCGGCGCCCTGGCTTCCCCTGCTGCTGCAACAGCCTCGGGCAGGCCCCAATCGCTGCTGGTCTACTCACGGCGCCAAGCAGCAGCTCATCAGCAATTGGCTATCTCCAGCACGTCATCTCTGCCCAAGGGCGCCGTGTCCGTGCAGCCCATCACCAACAACCATGGCATGACGACGCGCGCCAAAACTGGTCACCAGTTTCCCAATGTCTACAACAGCACAACACTGTCACCGGTGCCCCGCACCTTCCGTGGCACCCTTGCCAATCCCAATTGGCGGGCCGCCATGGAAAAAGAGTTTTCTGCCCTCCTTTAGAACAACACATGAAAGCTTGTCCCTTAACCACCTCAAATCAACATTGTCATCGGCAAATGGATTTTCAAGCACAAGTTCAGGGCTAACGAGTCTCTCGAGCGATACAAGGCTCGATTGGTCCTTCGTGGTTTCACTCAGCGTCCTGGCATCGACTTTGACGAGACATTCAGTCCTATTGTCAAGCCCATCACAGTTCGGACAGTGCTCTCACTCGCCCTCTCTCGCGGATGGCCAATTCACCAGCTCGATGTAAAGAATGCCTTTCTTCACAGGACTGAGACTGTTTTTGCTACACGGCTTGTTGGTTTTGAGGATCCCACTCATCCCGGATATGTTTGTCGCCTCAACAAGTCTCTCTATGGCCTCAAATAGACTCCTCGGGCATGGTACAATCGCTTCGCCACCTTTATTCTCTCACTTGGCTTTGTGAATGCGAAAACAGACACCTCCCTATTTGTCTACCATCATGGCCCTGACACAACATACTTACTACTCTATGTGGACGACATCGTGCTCACTGCCTCAACCACAACTGTCCTCCGTCGCATCATCTCTGCTCTACAGCATGAGTTCAACATGAAGGACCTCGGCCAATTGCACCATTTTCTTGGAATGCAAGTTCAGCACCGTGATGGATGCCTTTTTTTATCTCAGTAACAATACATGATGGAGATTCTTGATCGGGCTGGTATGGCTGGCTGCAAACCCTGCTCTACTCCAGTCGACACCAATCCGAAGCTCTCTATAGTCACTGGTGACCCAGTTCAGGATCCCTCTGATTTTCGCAGCCTGGCTGGTGCCCTTCAGTACCTCACTTTCACTCGTCCGGATATTGCTTACACCGTTTAGCCAGTTTGTCTCCATATGCATGACCCATGGGAACCTCACTTGGCTAACCTCAAGCGGATCCTTCGATATGTTCACGGTACTCTTTATTTGGGTCTGGTGCTCTGTCCCACAGCGTAGCTTGAACTGGTCGCCTACTCTGATGCCGACTGGGCCGGTTGCTCGAACACTCGCAAGTCCACTTCTGGCTATGCGGTTTTCCTTGGTGATAACCTCATCTCCTGGTCCTCCAAGCGCCAGCACGCCGTCCTGATCTAGTGCCGAAGCTGTACCGAGCCATTGCCAATACCGTTGCTGAGGCTTCCTGGCTACGTCAACTTCTCAAGTAGTTACAGTCCCCCTTGCAGCGCGCAACATTGGTCTACTACGACAACATCAGCGCCATCTACATGTCTGCCAACCCGGTCCAGCATCAACGCACCAAACACATCGAGATTGACCTCCACTTTGTCTGGGAGCATGTTGCTCTTAGTGTTGTTTGCGTTCTCCATGTTATAACAACCTTTCAGTATGCTGACATCTTCACAAAGGATTGCCATCTTCGCTCTTCACTGAGTTTAGAACCAGTCTGAACGTCTGCTGCACCGATGCTCAACTACAGGGGTGTTAGCAAGTTATGTTTGTCTTCTAAACTCTTGTGCTTACGTTATCTCCTAAACTTTTGTGCAGCAAGTTATGTTTGTCTCCTAGGTACTTATACTGCTTAGTGTGTGTTAATTAGACCTAAAACTTTCTAGTTTAGTGTATACACCTTGAACCCTTGAACTCCCCTGCCTATATATATTTGTAACATCCTGTAATCCAATATACAATACAGAGTCTTTCTCATTTACAACTACCAACCAAATCACAGTTTCATTCAAAGAAGTAAATAGCAAATCAAACAACAAAATTGTTCTGAGTTGACATACCCTGTAGCATACTACTGAATCATCTGGATACATGACGAATAGCTTGGTGCCAAGGCGAGCTCGACATGAATCACATATGCTCTCATCAGTTAGTTGCACATGCCTTGACCTCTCCTCTAATCTGGTCAACCGTGCATCAAGGTTTGTTGCGCATGATAAATTATGAACTATCTAATAATAGGTACAGAACAACGAGAAAATAGTAAGTCAAACTTCACATAAGACCAACTTAAGAGCAAGTTTGAGTTCAAGGGAAAGATTAACGGTGAGGAAGCAGAATCATTCATCAAACAGTCACATTTCAATAGAAGACATTGGCTGAAAAACATGAAATGAAGATGTTTACCTGCCCTTGACGATGATGGTGCACCCGAGCTCTAAGCATTCGCAAAATCGTATCTGATGCTAGCTGAAGAGGCATATCAGCAGATAATCTCTGGCAAAAAAAAAATAGCTCGGATTTCAGAATTCCTTTTCTAATAAAAGTAGCATACAGTAGGATGATCGCACCAATAGCAATGATAATAATCATATAAGAACATGGAGGGTGGCCAGTTTCTGTTATCCATGTATTCTTGTTTCCGTTCCAATACCAATACATGGATATGAATAAACAGGTCATCTCATTACCTTCTATACTAATCAACTCCCACAGAGAAGGAACAGAGCAAAGAGTAAACGTCTGTAGACCAGGGTGCTTAAGAAAAATTACGAACCGAAAAGGTAAACTAAATACAACTTTCAGGCATTGAGCATTGATGGTTTAGAATCCTGTTCTGAAGGAACAAGGACACACTCATTTTTTCAGAGAACGACAGGCGCATTACCTTTCTAGACTCAATCCCCATGATCATACATTACCACAAGGGCTAGCAACAATAGCCCCCACGTTAATTAGCATGCATGCAACAATAGTATCAAAGATGACTTGATCTCTTGATCACATTTCTGTAAGAAAATGGTACCTCCAAAACTTGTAATGGATCCAATGATTCCCCATGATTATGGAGAAGTCGAACAGCTGCTGTAAACATGGGTCCTTTCCCATTTTTGGGGTCCAGATACAAATCCAACAGCCTGAGTTCACAGGAAGATGTAGATGATATGAAATAAGGACCAAGATCATAGGGCAAGAAATTATGCCAGTAATACTAATAAGTCAACATAGAAAAGCTAAAATCAAATCAAAACATAAAGAATATACCAAGAATACTAACAAGTCACTATGTATAAATACTAAAATGAGGTAATAACATACTGAATATAGGCATCGTCTCTACCAATCTCTGCACAGTACTGCTCAGCAGCGTCACTATCCTCCAGTTTCCTTCACCACAAACGAAGAAGAACCAACAAGAAAGTTAGGGAAACAGAACTTCTAAACATTAAAGGCATAATATGCCGAAGCATTTGCATATTTCCCTAATATGTAGGGGCCTATATATTTACGAGTTACAACAAACCAATAAAAAAACAAATGCAACATGGTATCTTACAGCGCTAATATCTGAAGTGCAATGTTCTCTTGGCCCATCTTCCTATACAATATGGCCTGCCAGAAGGAAAGAATTTTTGTCAATAAATCAAATATAAGTGACGAGGATTATCAAGCAAGCATAAATTTCAATGGTAGGACACAAAATGACCAAGCATGGAACGCAAGAAGGAAGAAGACAAAATTATATAATCACCTTTTCCAGCCATAGCTCAGATTCTGATATCACATCAAGCACTTCTTCTGGGTCGTACAAGTCTGATGCTTGCAAAAATAATTGCAACCTTTCCCTCAATAGATAAATGAACTGCATATCAGAATCAAATTCTTTATTGTTTTTCTCCCCATAATTGGATTCCAAATGGTCAACGTCCATGGCAGATTTGGACAGGGACAGTGCATATGACGTGTGATAGTAAGGCTCATCACAGCCCAGTTCCTCAATCAACCATTGCAAATATCTGCATAACTTAGCATATTCAGATTTCATAAAAAGCCAAGGAATTTATTCAGCAAACATAAGAAGCAGCTTATTCCCTTGATGATTGAGTGATTGACAGGTGTCAAGTGATGAAATATACAAGTACAACAGGCATAGGAATATAGGATGAGACACATACAGCTTTCAAAGAGACATGCAAATGGTAACTATAATTGATTTAAGAACTATAAAATATAATATGCATATGATACTGTAGCTTCAAGTCTTGATATGCTATTTCATTAAGCCTCACTATGTAAACCCTTCACATATATTTAGAAGACACAGCAGTCATATCAACATGCAGGTAACTCTACAGCAGGCGATGGATCCCAAGATGCCGAGAATTAGTAAGAAGTCCGATAAACTGATATCAGTTCATTGTTTATGGCCATACAATTGTATAAGGATCAAACTAGCAGCACAACGTATACCCATAATTCAACTCTGTTACTATTTAACATTTTTTCCACCAGGAACATTGGAGGATCATCATGGAATCTTATCTTGAATTCTAACTTATAATAATTTTGTTGATTCATTATATGTACCTTTGGTGAATATCAACCTTCTCTGGATCAATGGCAGCAACAACCTTTTCTGCAGAATAACAACCATCCAGAATATATGTTAAGAAATGTTTATTACAAAGAAAAAGTTTCCTAGCAAACACAATGTTTCTCGATACAATATAAGCAGATGAAGTAAAAATATTGCTAGCTCTAAAATAGGAAAAGGACAGCCCATCGATCCATAATTACATATTCCTACCACCACCACCACACTTTGACACATTCACAAACCAAAAGGGGAAAAAAATGGAACATGTGTTGATCTGCCATGGATGAACCATAAAAGGCACACTGGTATAGTGGTTATTTGAAACAAGGCAATTACCAGGAGAAAGCTGTTTTTCTCTCATTTCAGATGTTAAAATTGCAGCTGCAAGCTCTTGATCAATATCTGCCACCTGCATGCAAATAGTCAGTAGAAGTACACGAAGTGGAACAGACCATTGATCATTAAGTCCTTAGTGTGAAGCAAATACCCATCCAAGATGTTCCAGAACAAGGTCCTGATCAGATGATGCTTGAAGTATCTTGGAGGCTTCGACGGCAGCAATTTCCTCACCAGACATTTTACCAACAGAAGTTTCGACAGAATCTGCTTCAGATAGGCTAGAATGATCCTTCCACAAACCAGTGCTGTAATTCCTTGCTAAGATACGCCAGATACCAAGAGATTTGAAGCACATTCCTTTACTGCCATATAAGAATGCAAGTATCCGCAGATGTCCAGAATCATCCAAAAGTGATTCTAGTTCCTCCTGCACCACCCATAGTTTTTTTATAGTATGCAGCTTACTTTTTTTGAACTCCCGTGTGTGAGGAAAACATAAGAATATCACTGAACTATGTACTATTCTCAAATGAAGAGTTAATGTTGATTTAAGTTATCTTAGGTGTGACACAGTATTAAAAGCTTCAAGGTCGCAGATGTTTAAAGGATTTACATACCACAACACAGCTATTCTGAGATGATGCAAGCTTCTCCATGTCATCAACAAGATTAAGAGCTCTATAAAGATACATCAGAAGAGTATCAACTCCTTCCATCTCTGCAGAAGATAAATCCTTCTCCCGGGATGCGCACAGGTACCTAGTTTCAGATAGCATTCAGACATCAGCTGGAAGATGCAGCTTCTTTGCAATTCGTAATGAATAAAAATGTTGTGAATAGCGCAAACCTGATAATATTTCTGATTGCTAGTTCCAGCAGATCAGCCCTACTTGGTGGATTTGAAAGGAAATCTTCATCCACAACTGTGTCCACACCTGCCTTTTTGAGAAACAATGCCTGTTGAAGTGTTACTAACCCATCATCGATAACTTCTTCGAGAGGCTTAGGGGGAGCATGCAAGCCCCAGTAACGCTTTCTTGGCACCTAGAATTTACAAAATATCCTTTTTTAAAAAAACCATCAAAAATTTAATACAAACAGCTTTAGACAAAAAGGTAACAAGTCTTAGTGGAATATGAACAGGTTCTATTGAGAATGCTATCAGAATGTTAACTGAAGAAAACTACAAGCTCCATTTAATATTTAAGAAAATATATTGATAAGTAATAGATATTCTAGCTGATCAAATTTTACGGATGTCCCTACCAATAAAAGCTTTAAGCTCAAATTTGAAGGAAGCAATTCATGCTGATATTCAGTAGAACAGGTTCATACATTAAGAAATTGAAAACCATATTTAAGAGCCAAAAGAAGTTACAGTAATCAACATGAACTTTTCACAAGCACATTACAACAACAACATGATGAACCAGGTTGTGCAGTTAGCCAACTCCTCAAGCATATTTAAACATAGGCAATGTGTTAAAACAGTTGGCTCATTTACTATCTCTGTTGATTCTATAAGGCGTATTTGATTACGAGCTTCCAATGTTAAACCTGACCATTGATTTTTCCCATTATATTCCCAATAGATATAAAACCAATATTGTGCGAAAGCATTTTGAAATATGAATCAATTGGTTTTTTTAATACACTACATGTATTTGTAACTTGATTAGTTGTTAGTCAAAATCTACAATGTTTGACTTTTTATTAAAATCAAAATACACCTTATATAAATCAACGGAGGAGATACAGCATTCCAAACTAACATGTGGCAATGAGGCATACCAGATCTGACCAACGATTAGGATCCCGCATGATGAATGGAAATATTTCTGCTGGTTGCATAGTTTCTGAGAGCAAGAAATGATTTACAGCATCCTCGAAACGCAAGTCGAAAAACAACAAGAGTCCAAGTTGTGCGTGCACAAAGGAAATCATGTCATTTGAGATTTCACCATCGGCTTCAAACTCTTGTAACAAAGAAATAGCTTCCCCATAACTCTTTCTTCGTAGTAGTGGCTTGATCTGTTCCACCACTGATACTTTACGGTAGCAAAATACCTGGCCAAGCCAATTAATGTCTATAAGTACAATTTGTGACACAATCTACATGATAAAATGGTGCAGTAGATTTATGAGAGGACCCATTGTCAGGGTTTCACTTCAGCATACAAAATAACTTTCTTTTCATTTGAAATTGTAATTTTCACACCGTGGTATTAACGAGCACACACCGCAGCAGAGTAGCTAAGCAATCTGGCAGCATAGATTAAAAATTTTGAGTCAAGAAGTTGCACCAATCGATGAGATTGACATGACATACGTACATTACCTTATAAGTCGTAGCAACCACAACTACATCGCTGCAAGTTCCAGCATCCTCACTTGCTACAATGAGACTGCCTGTAGCAGCCATTGCAAAAGGAATAGCCTGCAAGTGTGCCCCGTTCCTTCTTCTGTACACATCCACCTTAGAGTCCCCGGCAACAATAACATAGGGGAACACCTCGGCTATACAGTCTGGTGTGGTGTTAAAGACGAAGCTGCTTGTGACAGGATGCCCCGATCGGTCCACAAGGACACCGACATTGTCGACCAGCAGCATGACCTCCTCACCCCCGGACAGGGGCTTCACCCTCGGCGGCCTGGAGGACTCAGGGAGCGTGAATATATCAACACCTTGGGCGTTGGTGGTGGAGAAGAGCGAGTAGCCAGAGGCAGTGGCAACGAACACCGAGTTCCCCACCCAAGCAAGCGCCTTGACGGCATCAACGACGGCGATGTCACGCGTCTGCACCTCCAATTCGTCGGCCTCGTGTAGGGTGAGGTCAACGAGGAGCAGCTTCTTCCCAACTGAGACCGCTAGGGAGCAATCGGAGGAGGAGGGTTCGGGAGCGCGGGCGGCTACGGCGGCGACGTTGCGGAGGGAGCCGAGGCGGCGGACGGGGCGGGAGAGGAGGGGGTCGGCGAGGAGGAGGAGGCCATCTGCGAGGACGAGGACGCGGGTACCGACGGGGAGGGGGAGGATGGCGGAGACGGGGCGGGTGGGGCCGATGGGGAGGAGGCGGATGAATTCAGGGGAGGGGGAATCGAGGGTGAAGAGGAGGAGCTTGCCGCCACCAGTGCCAACGTAGAGGTACTGGGCGGAGAGGGCGGCGGAGCGGACAGTGAGCGGGGAAGAAGCGGGGAGGCCGGCGAGGGCGGCGGGGTCGAGCGTGGCGAAGGGCTCGAGGGCGGCGCGGGATGGCGGAGAGTTGGATCCCATGGGTGGCAGTGGTAGGTCGGTTGCCGTTGCCGTGGGGTGTTAGGGTTGGGAGCAGGGGGACGCCATGGTCATGGCCAGTGGCGGAGCACAACCAAAAACCTAGGCGGGTCAGAGCCGCCCGTAGGAGCCACGGCTGCCGGTGCCGCCGCTACTGACATGCCTCAGCCGCGGCCTACCGCTGGGGATGCTGCGTCGCCCGGGCCCTCCTAGTACCCTCTCCCTCCTCGATGGAACATGCGAAGAACCGGACGCCGAGGCGATGAGCGTACGGCCAGACGAGCGACGGCGGCGCAGGGCATCGCTTTGAGACCGCTGTCCGTTGAGCTGAGGAACGCCACATGCACACAGCGCCACAGCCCACAACGGCCCACAAGGCCACCACAAACTCTGCTCACTTCGTCTTCCTCCCGATGGCAAAAACACAGGACGCAGTGCCGGCGTTCATGGCGGTTTGGCGGAGGCTACCTGCGGGCTGCCGGACGCGGAGGAGGGGTCTGCGCCGATCTGTAGCTGCGTCAGCTGCCACACCGTGCCGTATGGGGCGCTCCGCCTCTGGTCATTGCCTCAGTGAAAGAGTGATCTCTCCTCTCCTCTCCTCTCCTCTCCAAGAAGGAAGAAGACGACGACGACGACCGAATTCTTCTGTTACGAGTCCAGCTCCACCGACAAGCCTCTCTTCTACTACTACACTACCTGGGTTGGTTTGGTTTAGTTTGGTTGATGAGATGCATGCGACTACAAAACTCCATCTTTAACACGAAATCCATTCAAATCTCCACAAATTTCACTCAAATCTAACCCCCCCCCCCCCTCCATTTGAAATACTCTCTTCACCCCACCAGCTAGCTAGCTAGTTAGTATGTACTACTGGTGTTACTCATATGAGTTGGACTAGAACCAATTAGCCATTGCTATGCTATGTACAAGAAGCAATGGCTGCAAGAGCTTGGCATTCTCATCAAACTAGAAACTGACATAACCCAATGAAGGAAAAGAAAGATCCATACCAGATTTACTACTATACTTGCTACTTCATACAAGAAGAAGATGCAGTACATTACATACATATAGTGTTATATAGATGCCATAAATTGTACGCTAGGAAACATAATCTCCATTCATATATGGTACAAAATTATACTAGTAACAAACAGATGATATGACAGTGACAATTTGCCAGCATGCAGCTCAAGGCGTTGTCATTCCCATTGGGGCAGCCATGTTCCAGTCTCTACCCATCCACCCGCCGCTCTTCATCTCCTCCCCAGCTTCTTTACAGATTCTGTCCAGCATGCCTAGGAACTCCCTCACACCGCCGAAAACTCTCACCATCTGCCCTTCCTCGCTGCTCGACTCACCTTGGAAGAAGTACTCCGAAACCTCCTTCACACAAGATAAGCAGATGCTCTCCTGGGCCTGGAGCTTCAGGATCTCCTCCTCTGCCTGCCTCAGGAACGTGCTCATTGCATTGTGGAACCGCCTCGCGCTGTCTGCTGAGGTCACCATGCTGTTTAGCCTCAACACGTCGTGGATCTTTCCAAGCCCTACGCCGAGCTCTGAAACATCTCTACTCAGCTTCATCATATCAATGGATGAAGCTTTCTTGGTATTGCTCAGCTCTGCCGCAAGCTTGGACATGACCTGAAGACCGTGCTTTCTGCATTCCACATCATACTGCAGAGTACTACTTGCGTTCATTTTGTATACCGGATTGTCCCCTTCAGGTTTCACAATTTCCTGGACAACATATTGCAGGAGAGCAGCCTTGCCATCTGTTCCTTTCACGTCAACGATCTTTAGAAGAGTGTTGGGCTCCATGGCATGTGAATCTGGAGACCCTGTATTGATACTCATCAAGTTGCCAAAGTTCAAGACAGCCTCAAGGACCTTGTGGAACAATCTGCTGCTTTTCAGCTCCTGGCAAGCTGCCTGTATGAAAAAAAAAACATGAAGAAACCTTTAGAGATGAGTAATATAAACAAGGAAACAGTAAGGGTCTATTCCATTCTCAAACTCAAATCATTTGTGTAAATACATACTAACATGTATAATACCCAATTGCCTATGAAAGTTATTGTTTTGTTTCCTTTCATCACAGGGTGCAACACAATTTATACAAGAATTATACTTCAGATCTAAGCATATAGCCAATAAGATTTTTCTGCAGTTTTTGAAATAAGAATATTCAACCAAGGGCTCAAACTATACCTCAAGAGTAGCATATGACATTCTGAGTTGATTGACCTCCAAATAGAAGTTGGCAACATAGAGCATAGCATCCATTCTCTTGAATGCAAATGGCACATCCAGCACTGCCTTTAGAAAAGCTTCCACAGGGCAAAGTTTGGTGGATAGATCATCTTTGAAATATTTCAGTTTAAGCTCTTCCTCATTGGTGAGGGTCATCTGCATGAGCATTCGCAAGGCTTCAACTCCCAAACCATGTGCATTACCTATATCCAGCAAACACAAACTAAACCATGTCAACTCCCAAACGGCAAGAATTAACACTATGAACCATACCATATCGTATTAGGAAAAAGCATGGACAGTAAAGAAATAATATTATCAGGCTCAATAACTGATTACTAATGACGTTTGTAACAATTTGAATGAAGTTCTATGTTGTTAGCTAAAATACAGAAACCCACCACAGGGAAACACATAGTCAGCAACAAAACACTACTAATATTGGAAAAATGTGGCCAGTACTATATCGATCGCAGAGGATGCAAAATACTGAAAACAAGTTTTTTTCCCTCTACACAAAGAGAAGGCAACTACAAAGAAGAGATCAGACGATCATAAGGGAACAAGGAAATTTCATGTGCACTTGTGTCAAAAGCGCAGGCTGGGAAATAAACTATTTCAGCCAGCTAATCATGTCATGTGGGACAATCAGACGGCAAGAAACAAGATCAGCAGATGGTTCAAACATGATGTTAAAATGCTCTTAACATTAACTGTTCTGTTCTGAAATAAACAGAATATGTACTGAACCAAATCGTGCAATACAACTGGTGAAAAGGCAACCAAAGTTCAAACAGAAGCACTATGCATCATCTAGCCATCATTGATGGTGATTGGTGGCATAATAATGCATTGCAAATATGGCCACTGGTAACAGCCACCTATTACAAGGCCCCCACAACAAGTGAACACTAGTTTCATTCAGAAAGATGGCAACTTTTGACAGCAAAATTCAAGATCACAACCAGCATTGCGCGCCAAATCCAATTGCTGGGAAGAAGCAGCCACACATACCTTCCAAGATGGCTTCGCGCACTTGCTCCTTGGAAATACCCAATGCTCCCACTAGCATGCCGATGCCATGGCACCTTGGAGCGCCCAGTAAGCACACCTCCCTCGGCATCGCCGCCGCCATGGTGGAGTTGTTCAGGTATAGGTGGATCATCTCATCCTTCATGCTACGAATTAACAGGAAAAGCCTCAGAAATCAAATCGAAATCCAGAAGTAAGAACTTGAGATGAGAGCTCAATGATTGCAAAATGTGGAGCGCGTCTTACTGCAAAGAACCAGGCTTTAGCTTATCCGAGTGCAAAGGCCGCGACTTGCGGATGCTCTTCTCCGACGGCGAGTCTTCCTCCTCCGAGGGAGGTGCCTGAGGCGGCATGGGCACGAAGGGGTTCCACGCGTGCGCTGCCATCGCCTCCGGAGGCTGCGGCCTCCGTTTCGGGGGCGATGGATTGGGGTCTCGCCCGCGCGGCTGCTGGATCGACGGCGGGCGGGGATGGACCGGGCTGGAGCCGAGAGTGGGGGAGGAGGCCGAGGGCGAGGAAGGGGAGAGTGACGAGTACGAGGACGAGGCCTCGGCGGCGGCGGGTGGCGCGGTGCTGGGGTCGGAGGCGGAGCTCCGGGATGCGAACTCGCCGGAAGGTGGGCCAACGCGGGGGAGCGGTGGGAGAGGGCGGAGCTCTGGCGATCCCGGACGGAGATGCGAAGTGGTCGGTGGCGGATGTTGCGGCGGCGGCGCGGCGAGTGTGCCGAGGTAGAGGAACTCGGTGCTGGGGTTGGATGATGATGTGGGCATTGGCGGCGGCTTGAGGCGGCGTCCCTCCTCATCGCCGTCGCCGTCGTCGTCGTCGTCGTGGGTGGTGGCCCCGGGGCGGTGCGCGGCGGCGGAGGAGGAGGGCGGACGGGAGCGGTGGCGGTGGCGTAGGCGTAGGCGGCGGAAGAGGTGGAGGGAGAGGAGCGCGGAGAGGAGGAGGAGGCAGAGAGAAAGTAATGAGAGGAGCAGCGCCTGGAGGACCGGAAAGCGACGGGGTGCGCGCGGGGTAGGGTGGACGAGTGTGGAGATGTTGGCCGGGAATGTGGGTAGGCCACCTTCGGCGGAGGATGGCTGCTGCTGTGCGGGGGGTGGCGGGGCGGCGAAGCTGGGGAAGAAGGGATAGTTAGTGAAGGGGTAGGCGTCGGGGGCGGGGTTGGCGAAGGAAGAGGGAAACTTGGGCGTGGGTGTGGGAGGCGGTGCCGGCGCGGGTGGTGCGGGGACAGGCAGTGGCGTCGTCGGAGTGGGAGGTGGCGTGGTTGAGGTGAGCGTTGGCGGTGGAGGGGTGGAGTGGAGTTGCGGTGGCGGGTTGCGATGGTGGCGGTGAGGAGGCCTGGGCGCGGACGGTGGCGGGGGAGGGGGGAGAGGAGACTCGGGAGGAGACTGGAGCTGCTGCTGGGTTTGGGAGTAGCGGTGGGTATGGTTGTGAGGGGTGGAGAGGGATGAAGCGGCGCAGGGAGCAAGAAGAAGAAGAAGAAGCAGCAGCATGAGATTATTGAGGAAGAAGAAGAAGAAGAGAGGTGAGGAGGAGGAGGAGGACGGCGGCGGCGGCATTGCCATTGCCGTTGCCGTTGCCGCTGCCGCTCCTTGCAAAGAATGCAAAGCTGAGGTTTTTGGGAGGTTTCTCTCTACTCTCCTCTACACTAGACTAGGCTAGCCTTCCTTCTCCAAACCCTTCGTCGAAGGGATAGAAGAGGCTCACACAGACAGACACGCTTGCTGATGAGGTCGCTCAGGTGCGGAGGGAGGGTACTTGTGTAATGCAGTGATGACCCTGGTGGCAGCTGTGCGTGTCATGGGAGAGCCGGGAGGGAGGCCATCTAAGGAACAGCAGCGGCTGCATCTTGGTTCTTGGATTCTTGGTAGTGGTGGTGAAGTGGTGTGATGGTGGTGACCCTCCTCTGCCCCTACACTCTTCTTGCCTTGGGAACACAATACAACAGGTCTTTGTGACTAATGATGGATTATTACTAGTGGAAAATGCAGTTTAGTACTCCACTTTGCCTTTCCCTGTCCGTGTCTTTGTGAGTCTGTCCTGGGTTTGAAAAAGGGTCAGATGTAACACAAAATGCCGCCTACCTTTTCTAAAGCTCATCCTAGCCCATCGTTTCGCGCACAGCCCGATTATAAGACGTAACAACTTATCAACAATAAAAAAATTATAAGTAAAGTATACTTAGTATTTTAAAAATAAATATAAAAAATAAAACAAAGTGTTAAAATTTAAATTTAGCAACAGCTCGTATGCTGAAAAGAAAACGATGGGAGGCATGGCCTTGTTTGAAATTAAATCTAGCATTTTTTTTTGATAAACTGAATACATGTATACTCAGCACATAAAAAACACAGATAAATAAGTAAAAGTTGGTATATATTTTTCATAGGGAGGCAGTAGTAGTTATAAAAGCGGGAGTACTCACTTGGCAATATCACTATAGATCATTGTTGCATGATAGGTGGCGTGTGTGCATGTATTGTTGGGGAATTTAAGTATTTGACACTACTAGATAGATTTGGCAACTATGAAAATGCCGCTACATACATTGGCTTGTTTCTAAGCTTTGGCCGTCAAACTAGTTTGTCTACGCGGCGGCGTGCCGACGAGAAGTGGCAGCGTGGACAGCTTATGAGTCAGAGAGCACCACCCTGTCGCATGTCGTCAGCTCGCCGTAGTGGAGCGCAGGCATGGCCTGCTGCAAAAGCTGGAGAACTGGGGCGACCGCGGCCAAGATGGCATCGGCAAGCTCAAGGCGTGGAGCTGGACACATCATCGACAGTGCTTTGTCCAGGCGGTGGCGGGCTTGGTCACCGCCTATGCGTCTGCGCGCCAAGACGGCACATGCGCGCATCACCACTGGCCGCCTCCCATTCGCAGTGGCTCCGGAGGTGGAGGTGACAGCGATGCGGGCTCCCTCTACGGCTGTGAGGCTGCAACGGTGGTGGAGGAGGAGGGGAGGCGGCTTGCCGTGTGGCGCGTGCAAGGAGAGACGTAGAAACAGACGATGATACTAAGTATATCGCACAGAGACACTAGAGCCCTTGTACTACAGTAACAGCACGCACACGCAGACAGACGCGGGCGCAGAGATAGAGCAGATGACACTACTGGTAGATGCTTGGCCGCCATTCCTCCTCCCTTCTTCATCCTCCTTCTCCTTCCTTCTTCCCCTCCATGAGTCCATGGGCAGGCCAGGCTCAGGCTCTTACTATAGGATCGGATGCTAACGCTTTGTTGCTTCCAACAACATGTATCCAAAAAAAAGGGCACCATGACACTGAGTAGCGGGCAGGGAGGGACCTCTAGTCTACTAGTGTACGCTCTTGTTTTGCATACCCGCCACCCGTCCAACCTTTTTCTTTTTCTTCACATTAAAAAGTGTCCTCTACTTTTCCATGAACTTTACTACATTGTTTGTTTATTGTATTATATTCAAATAAGAGGAAAAAGTTGTTCAATCGTCACAAATTAAGTTTCTTGACGTTTTTCGCATTTGACATGCATGTGGCTGAGACCCTCCAGCAATATCTGTCTTTTCGTGATTAAGTCTGTATGTGAAGTGGATGTCTTCGTGTCCAATGTATACACGTCAATACATATATAAGTATATGGCAATGCTCGTAAGTATAACGACCGAAATTACATAAGGAGAGTGTACACATTGCCCCATAGACAAGAAGATGTTACAACAAAACAAGAGATACAGTGGGGTACAAATTGGAGCTTTGAGCCCAGATGACCAGCCCTTAAGCCACTAAACGGATCTTCTACACCAGTATACTACTGGTCCATCATTCAACCAGCATCCACATGTGGATCACCATGGAAGTGCCACACTTGCTGGTCAAGCAACCCGTGTTAAATGCAACATGGGCAGCTACTCCTGAGTTCTCACCAGTGAAATTTAAGCAGGGAGAGAACACAGAGAATGAGCTGAGAGAATAGGAGAGCGGAACCAGCGCTAAGAGCCTGTGGGGGTTTAGCCAGAGCAATGACCTTCCAACCCCGATCCATCTCTTCTCAAACAACCAAACCAAATAGAAAATCATAGAAGCAAGGTGGCAAGAGGAGGAGGCAGGGAGAAGCTCACCAGGAGAAGTGAGCTGACAGTCGGCTAGGAGTTCAGAGGCCTGAACAAGCATGAGGGCCTAACCAGATTGTCATCAACAACAAGAAAGTAGTTGCTCCATCATGGTGAATTAATCTTGTTTAATAGCAAGGTGCATTCATATTTCCTACTCAACCAGTTGCCCATATGCCCAAATTTCACACGGATTACCCTCACTAGTGCGTACACCAAAACCCAAGTAGCTCACAAGACAGTAGCAAGCATAAGGTTGGAACCTGCATGCAAAGTGCACCATGCATCAGTAGCATAGTCAGGGCACAGAAATGGTTGCGGCTTAAATCTGAAAATATACTATCAGCTGTAGATAAATGGATCACAACTAGAGAATTGATTAGTTGAGGATCTCGTAGCAGCAAGAACAAGAAGATAATGTTTATCATCACTGCTATACAGGACACCAACACATTTTAGGATCAATAAATCCTTGTGCAAAGAAATACGAAATTACCACCTGAATAATTTGCATATCTAGCAAAACTCAGAAACTAAATCAATATGCAATAACAAGTTTAGTTTGGGAGCTCGGCGGCGGCTCTGCCGGTTGCGGCCGCGGTGAGAGGAGGGGGAGAAAATGGAGGGGGACACCTGAACTGGTTGAGGGCGCCGGCTAGTGGTCGCCGGCGTCGAGCTCGGCCAGCGCCGTTGATTGATCTGGGGCTGCTGCTGTTTTGTGGTCTGCAGCAGGGAGAAAGAGGAAGAAGCTTGATGTGCGTGGGTGGCTGGGTGCTAGTGTGCGTTCAGTGTGTAGGTGTACAGGTGACCGGTGAGCGGGACAGCAGAGAGCAGCAGTGTGCGCGCGTTAATTATTGGGTTATTAGTAGTAGCACTTGTGTCCAGCTCGGCTATTAAAGGAATTTGACTATAGGAAATTTTAATTGAGCAAAACATGCTTAAAACTGTCATTACAACTGCTAAGCATGCCATCACTTACACCTTGTTGTAGTGGAGTTACTACTGTCACCTCACCCAGCACCTTTATAGTAGTCCAGTTACAGTTTAATTCAATATATACATTTCTATGTCAATATTTCAGAAATCCTGGTGGTATACGATATATAGAAGGCGTTGTACAGATGATCTGAGCCACATTTTATTTCTGGGTGCTCTTTTTATTATGTTGATAGATGACGATGATGATTATATTTTAATTAGAAACCTATTTTGAAAAACAATTATTCCTAGTATTGCATTAAATATTATTTTTCTAAAATAATAATATCAATGGGATGATTGATTGACCGATGGCAATGAAGATCATCAGCATATAATTATGTAATTATGACTGGTAGGAAGAGTTCACGGAAACTGATGATCGATGATGGCATGTCATAGCTCTATAGATTATAACGTAAGGACCAGTCATTAGGCTAGTAACTTTGTCCCGCCCTAATCTAATAATATATTTATTAATGTATTTTTAAAAATTATTTAAAAAGAAAACTTAATAAAACCCTTAATAAATCTAGATAAAAATTTATTAAACTCCTAGGAAATTATTTAAGTAAGAAAAGTATTTTTAATAAATGAAATAGCATTTCAATGAATGATTTAAATGAAAATCCTTTTAAAATATCCACTAAGCTACTAGACCGAATTCCACTCGGCGCCTCTTCCCTCTCCTACGTGCATGCTTGGCCTTCGGCCCACATCGCTGTTCTCCTACGCTCACTCAGGGTGGCCCTACAAGCCCACTAGCGCCCCTCACTCCCTCTTCCGCCGATAGGTAGGCCTAACCTATCGAGGTCGTCTTCAACCTTCGGTCGAAGGCGGAGTCTAAGCCTTCGCTGAATCCTCCTGCGTGCATGCTTGGCCTTCGGCCCACGTCGCTGTTCTCCTACGCTCACTTAGGGTAGCCCTGCAAGCGCACTAGCGCCCCTCACTCCCTCTTCCATCGATAGGTAGCCCTAACCTATTGAGGTCGTCTTCAACCTCCGGTCGAAGGCGGAGTCTAAGCCTCCGCTGAATCCACGTCGAATTCACCCTCCATATTCGCTTTTTTTTCGAATTAGTTGAAGGATTTTTATTCGCTTATCATCATCTATCTTTTCTCCCAGGAATCAGAGCAAAATCACATTCGTTTGGTGTCGTAACAAGCTCGAACTTTAGCTTATCCAACTAGGGAAAACTCTTGGATTTTTCGTTGCCCTAGCCATCATTTTTGCCCCGGACTCATCACCTATCCCATGCTAAAAATAGGAGCCTCATCCCCTCCTCTTTCCACCACCATTGCCACTTTAGCTCGCCGTGTCGCCTAGCCTTAGCCACGCTGCGAGCTTGAGTGATGCCATCGCCAATTGACTCTAGTCCAATCACGTCGTCGTCACCAGGTCCTCGAGAAGGAACCGTGCCTCGTCCGTCAGTTTGTTATTGCCGTCTGCCGCCATAGCACCAACCTTATCGATGACCTGAAGCTGCCGCTGCTTCCACCTTGTCACCAGCCATCGTTCATCATCATTTTTCGTCATGTCGCCATCTAGTCAATTCCTCTTATCGTGCTCGTCATCCTAGTGTTCTCAATTGCACCGTCATACCATGGAACACCAACGACCAAAAGTCCCCATGCCGCTCACCGCCGTCATGTCCACGTCAACGCAACGTCACCCTCCCCATCCCTCCGTGACAGTCAGCTGGATTTCCACATGGCATTTATCCCAAGCCCTAGATCGGGATTGATCAATCATTGCCAACATGGGTCATGATCAATCATGACCATTGATTCTTATAGACCGCCTCTATGCATCCAGTCCACGATGAACCGAGCCGATGTCACACAATAATTTCTTTTTCCATTAAAAAATAATTCTTTATGGCATCATAGTCTTTAATTAATTTCTATATATGCTTTAAATCCATTTAATCTTAGAAAATTCATAACTAATTCATCTTAAGTCTAAATCGGTCGATTCAACTAGCTAAATTCTCTTAAAATAATATTTATCCATTAAAAATATCAATATATGTTATTTATTCGTTCTTATGCATGGTTTTGTTTTTTACCTTTATTTTTTGACGTTTCTGGAGAGCCTGTCTTCGCTTAGTAAGTTTTAGAAGTCTTTAGAGAGTAGCAAGCTAAGTCACACAAATCCAACATCATTTGAGAACGTTGATATGATGTTTTAAACCATGGTTCTCACTCAAGTATTGTATTTATTTTCAAATGTTATTGGGTGTTGTGAAACTATATATCTTGTTATGGCCAATTTGTATTGATTACCTTATATTTTGATACCTTGGAATATAATTTAATTATCTTGGATTTTATATAATGATTCATCTAGATATTTAGTATAATTAGCATAATATATTACTTATGCCTAATTATGATTAATTAATAGTACCTCATGACAGTTGGTAATGTTTGGTTAACTAATAAATTGTCAACTAAAAATTAACTAATGGTGGGTTGTGAGCACATGATTATAATAGTCGTGCTTATGATAATTAAGGATCAATTTGAGAGCTACTGCTGTAAAGTATTTATCGTACTATGTAATTGCTAGATTTGTAGTGTAGCATGTTTTAGCAGGAGACACCCTAATGTATTTAGGTTATAGATGGTAGTGTCAGTAAATACACAGCGACAAGCATAAATCGTACATGGTAGTATTAAATCCACATTAGAGAGTCAAGAGTTTATCTAGTCTAGGGGGTTGAGCCACCTCTGCTAGGAACTTAGTCGGTGACCATTTTGTTGAGCATGTTATGCGAAGAGACTTGTCACAATTACTTTCTAATGTACTATGGTGGTATTGAGACGCATGATAACATGCTTTGTAGTTGTATCTTGTGGTTAAATTTATATATATCTAGCTAGAGTAAAAATTGTTCTTATAGTTGTGTCCGCAGTTATGGACGAGTCTAATAATATTTTTTATAATTATCCTTACATTTTTCATTAATGATAAATATTGTGCTAATTAAGAGATTTATGGTAACTCTAGGTGTGGAGTGGTTTGGGCATGTGTAACTGGGATAAGTTGTATAGTGATGATCTCTATTGTTTAATTACTCAACCGTTTTATTATTCTTAAATGTTTATCAAATGTTGTTTATTTATGCCATCATTTGTTTTATCCTGTGCATATATATATTTGTTGTGTGGCTTGTTGAGTATTTTATATACTCATCTTGTAATAATCAATCATGAGATGACGAGTTCTATAGCGAAGATGGTAATCATGGAGCTAGAGTCGTCGCCGTCGCTAGTTGCTTAGAATTTTAATTGTTTGAAAGGTTATATCTAAATTATAATAATTATACACTCGTTTAGTAGTTAAATACTTGTACTTTGTATTATCAATATTATTATTATGTATATTGGCTGATTTTTGATAATAATTAAATACATATATAAGCGTTTGGAATACACTCATGGCTGCTGGAATAAGCTCATGGCCGCTGCTCTAGAATTTTAAAGAGAATCAGGGGAGAGATTTTGGTTCAACCAAACCAACATGAGTTATATGTACTGATCCGAGAGGGCAAATTAGTCATTAGTCATTTCAATATGGTTCTCTCTTTAATTGAGTTGAAAATAATAAAATAATGTTGTTATGTCCTTTAACAAATTATCAGTGTGTTTTGCCCGTGACATGTAATTTTAAGTATTATATAACAAAATTTACCCTTTCAACTCTAGGATACTAACAATAAACATATGCATATCCAGGAGACAATACATAACGAGATCATATTAAATTAAATAAGAATAAACAGTATTTTATACCGGATTCATATACTTAATCAGCTACTCCCTCTGTACCAAAAATATATATACAAATTTTAGAGTTTTTTACGGGGATTAATGAGAGACGTGAAATTAAAGTAGACATAAAAATAAAAATTAAATGAGAGATGGTTATGATAAATTTAATTTAAATACTAAAATTTACTATATTTGGAACAAATGGATTAGCAATTAACGATGTGGCAGCATAAAATAGTAAACTGTCTTGTGGAATTTGGATTGGATGCGAATTTACATGGATAAAAAGTGCTATTTGGACGTCAAAAAATCAAAACAACTATCGTATCCACTTATTGGATTGGAATAAGAATTTGATAGAGAAGATTATATAGAAATTAAAAGCATTTCCATCTTTAATCGGATTTAGCGATCGAATAGTAGTATGGAGCTTTGCATTGTGTGTGGGGCGAAGCAGATCGTCGTGGTTGTAGTTGTAGAACGACGTTCCAAAAAGCCCAGGTTCCCAAGGGTCGGACTGATTCTGAATGGGATACGGCCCATAAGGATGGCCGTATGCCTGCCAACGGAAGCCCAGCCCAGATGAGCCCATCACATTGTTGGCCTCAAGGCAGCCAAGGCCCAAGGGGAGGAAGGGCCGGAGCCTCAGCCGAGTCCCAACCTCAACGCACGCCCACGCCGCCGCCCCTCTTCCGCCGCGCGTCTCGTCTCCTACCCGAACCCGAGCACCGGCCCCGACGCCTCTCCTCCTCCGCCGCACATCCTCAGCCCGGCGCCACCACCACCTGCCATCCCTCCTCACCAAGGTAAACAACTGGATCTCTTATTGCTTTGGAGAATTGCTGCTCGTCTATGGCCACCCTACATCTCATCCCATCCCATCCCGTCCCGTCTCTATCGTGTGTGGACTATCCATCTATCAGATTTTATTTTACAGATTACTTAATTATCGATCTGAATGCATACACACGTGCTCAGTATCAACTCTTCTTCACTACTCAAGTGAAGAGATATGTGTTTTTGTGCTAGTCGTGGTCAGGGATATGTGATCTTCCATCTCGCTACCCAAAAGGAAAAAAACTACTATATAGTGATGCTAACTAAAAGGAGCTTTATCTGAGACATGATTCACACTAAAAACTAGGAGCGGAAAGAGCTGGTGTGTTGTTCTGGTGCCGAGGCCTTTCAGTCTGAATATAAGAGATTGCTTTAGGCAAAATGCTTTACACACCCAAAATTATACTAAGTTAGCCAAATTCCAAAGATATTAAGTCAACAATGAACCCTAATTTAAACTGCTAAACTTCTTTTTTAGGTATAAAATGCTAGCTAGATCTCTCAAAAGCCACTGCTGTAAATCTTTGCCATGCCCAAATTAATCTGGACTACGTTCTGGTATTGTTCAATCCTAACTGCCAACTAACCTGTTGTTATGCTCTCAAGTTGCCATTGTGCAGTTGCACCTCTTGTGGACAGGTTGTTACTGTCCATGTAATGTAAAGACAACACTAGTTTAGTCCCAAGGCTACATCAGCAAACCACATACGTGATGCTGTTTTTATGTTAGCTATTATTTTGATAGGGCAATACACAACTCACATTTGCTTTGCTGCAAAAGTACTTGATGGCATGGCTGTATAACAGATACGGGGATCAAGTTGGACAGCAGTCATGCCAATTTTTTTGTATTTTCCACCTAGCTTATTACGCCTAATGTTTTTGCCATCCAAATTCATATATACCACATAGCTCTGTGCCTTGGCCAAACTGATATCAGTGTGGCACCACTTCTTCCGGTTACTGTAACATTCTCTTCTTCGCTTTCTGCAGCACTCGGTGCAAACTAAAGATGGCAGGATTTGGAAGCCTGGCACCCAAGACCAAGAACCTCGTGGTTGCTGGTGGACTGTCCGCTTTTGTCCTTGGGGTGTATTACTACACAATGAGAGCAGTGGGAGGCACGGATGAGCTGCAGGTCGCCATTGACAAGTTCGAAGAGATGAAGAAAAAGGATGCTGGGAACTCATCCGCTGCAGGATCCTAAGAACATGATTCAAAATTGGCTCCCCTTCCTGCGCTGTACTGAACTGATACATTTCCATGGTTTTTGTACAATAATGGGTGATAATAGATACTAGGTTGTGCTTCTGCTTTGACAATATCTGGAATAATATTTGACTGAATGGTGGCTGCAAAGTTGGAGCAATTTAAATTTTCTGAAAGTTCATATAACAGTATGATGACCTGGTGAGTTATGTAACTTGAAGGTTTTTATTTGTCTGGGACTCCGGGGCATGCCGCACAACGGCACCAGACAGCACTTAGGGTAGCATGTTATAGACTCTTGTCATGTTAGATATTTTTTTTCTCTTGTATGACATATCAATCACCTTTTTTAATGACTAGCCCAATAGTATATAGCATTTCACATCATAACATGTTTACATTTATTTCTTAAAGTGTGAAATAAATAGTATTCTGACTTTGATTTTTTTAAAAAAACTTGAATTTGGATGACGCGACAAGTAGCAAGCAAATCATCCATAGTTGAAACAAGCAAAAATGCAACCTTACACAAAAGCATAGATTGGTTCATGTGTTATGAGAGGACGTGGAGAATACAAACGTATACTACTTCTCCTTCTTCCGTTTATTTATTTGACGTTATTGAATTTTATATTTATATTTGATCATTCGTTTTATTAATTTTGTTTATAAATATGTAAAATTATAAGCAATTTTAATAATAAAATAATTTGCAACTAAATAATTAATAATTATATAAATTTTTTAAATAAATGAAAGTTCAAATGTATATTAAAAATCACGTCAAATAAAAAAGACGAAGATAGGAGGAGGAGAAAGAAGAGTACAATATCCTTTCTTCTCCAAAAAGCTATTCGGGTTTAAGGTACTGATGATCTACTAATCACGATGGTCTATTGTATCACATTGGGCTTGCACTTATTCTATAATACGATGCAATAAACTTTGTCCGTGTTATTTATTTATGCCTAGGACTTTGCAGTTTGATCTACACTATGCTAACTATCACTAGTATAAGCCGAAGTATTGTTTGTGCACATGTAATGACAAAAATACCCCTAGCACGGTAGCAAAAGTGCTTGGACAAGATTGAAATGGTTTTTTTAAAGCCTATTATAGCAGCAAACTGAATAGGAGTAATATGCAAAGTCAAGGAGGAAAAGAGGCTAAGTTAGTTACATCATAAACCAAAGCAATCTCGTTAGCATATTCAAATTTAAATGTTAGAGATGGGTATAACATGGGATAGAAGGAGTACTATACACTTAGATCAAAATTGGCATAAGAATGTGTAGTGTCCTGTAAATTGATGATAGGAAAATAAGCACGTGTTAAAATTAGCCAGTGGTGGAGCATGAAAAAGAAGAAGAAGGACCATCACGTCTTCAGCATCTTCATCACAGCCTCCATCCAATGCTCTATGCTTGGTCCAAGCTAGCATTGAGAACAATCGTTGGATATGTTGTTACCTATGTAATCATACACAAGCGCACACATAAAGACGTCAAAAGTTGATGTGCTCCTCACCTCCACCATGAAATTGCTCCTTAGACCTAGCGTAGTTCATACCCCAGTGGAGCACCAGCGAGGAGGCCATTGATTCCAAATAGCAGAGCTCAGTTGCTCTGAATGAGGAGAATATCATATCAACAGATAGAAAAGTAGGAGTATGAGAGAACACTATGCTTACCTAAACAAGATCAAGATATTTACTGTTTCGCCATAAGGGAGGGCCACCCAACCGTATGGGGCTCTCTTCCTTTATAATTAACCAAATATCAGTTATACAAACAAATCTATCTTGATGTTTTTTTTCATCTATGGGCTGAAAAAACTACTACTAGCCTAAAAGTTGTATCTAAGAAGAAACATTTGAAATAGATGGTACTTTAAGAAACTTTACATAAAATTAAACAAATTTTGTAAAAATCCTACAATATCACAATAACGTTATATCTAAAGTAAAAATGTTGCAGGGCATGCAGTCCGTCCGTCCATAGAACATAAGCTGCACGGTACACAGTGGCACTGTCGTTAATATGTTGACATTACAGGGTTATGTTGGGAAAACAGATACGATTAGAACCCAAATTACAAAAAACTCGTAACATAGCAGATCTCTAATGACCGTTTCACATTATAGATTATTCTAGTCTCTTTCTCTTTCTCTAGCGAACAAACAAATAAAGTTTGGGTAATTCAATAAACTCGAGTCGACTCGCCGGGGTTGGTCTCGTCCATCTCCGTCGCCCGCCGCCGCCGCCGCCGTTAGATTGAAGCATAGAGACAGCGAGGAGGGTGTTGGAGCGCCGCCATGGTGCTTGGCAACGTCGCCATCCTCGTCGGCTCCGGTGAGTCCCCCTTCGAAAAGCCCCCCATCTAGTACTTTTCGCCGTCTGCTCTCTTCTTCTATTTCCACTAGCGGCGGAACTTTCCACTAGGCCGCCCGGACGGCCCGCTGACTTTGAAGATAGATGCCGCTTGCTACCAAGCTGACTACCATGGCGCAGGCATAGATTAGCTAGATGATGGGATGCCACTTGCAACCAAGCCGCCTTCCCTGCTAAGCCAATCCCACTGATAGATTAGATGCCACTATCAAATCCCCCAAACTTATTGCTCATCTAATTAATTACTTTTCTCCGGCTTCCAGTACATAGGGTGATCTAGCCTTTTGGGGGTGTGAGCTTACTTGAGTTTAAGTAAGCCTTCGCTACAAAATAGTTGGTACCAATGTTTATGCTGTTTGTTTGTTTGTTTGCAGGAGTTCTTGGATCAGTTCTTGTAGGTGGTGATGCCAAACTCCCAAGTGCTGGGGAGGTACTTTCCGGTGCTGCCAAGGTATTATAGGCCTCCATGCCTTAACTATTAACCAAGAATAATACTGTTTGCTGGTTATATGTATGTTATAACTCACCATCCATACGTTTTTTTTCTCTTAGTTTGTCAAGAAGCATGGAAACGAAGGGAAAGACACATTGTCTAACAGTGACGCGCAAACTGCTCAGTTATTATCTCAGGTCGACCATCTCAGACAGGAGATACAGTTTCTAGGCTCGAGGCCTGTTACAGTTGTCACCAATGCTGCTAAATCAGGTCAGTTCCTGCTGACTAGTTACTACATTTTACTTGCTGAATTACTAGTGAGACAGAGATCATACAAACACAAATATAGCATATAAGACGGACTTTGTGTATAGCGCCATGTTGATGTCTGTTGCAAAGAATTAATGTGATTTTAGAGTGCTAGATATTTCCATTACCTTTTGATGTTTTAGACTTGAGGTTTTTTCTTATCTGAATTAGTTAGATGTTTTAATATCGACATGTTCCACAGAGCTACAGCTGCATTGGCTATTCATATACTCTATTTTGTGATTCAGATGCCCTCATGTTCTTTCTTTTTCTTTCCTTTGTTCTGGTCTTGGCGGAGATACTATGCATTACTGTTTATATTTGTGTTGGTCACTGCATTATAAAGATTCTTGGGCATCCGGAAGTTTTTATAGTTATTACAAATAATCTCTCATCATGCTCTTATGCCTTTAAACATACACAGTTACATAATGTCTGGTCCTCTCTAGTTTACACATTTTTTTCCTCAAAACTCCAAAAATCCTTGAACAATATTCATGTTGCCGCCTTCTTTTGTAGGGCCTGGTACATTTACTATAACAGCTGTTGTTGTTGCTGGGGTTGTTGGCTATGCCTACATTAAGTGGAAGGTAATGTTTGATTCTTTCACATAAATGAAAGTACAGATTGAGGAGGACAAATGTATAACCTTTGATTATTATACATGCAGTTGATGTTTATTATGTCATTCTAGATCATAAACGCAAGTACATATTGTCATGATTTTCTTGTTTTTCCATTCTAGCTAGTTTGTAAAGTCTGTGAATTAATTTACAGGGTTGGAAACTTTCTGATATGATGTTTGTCACGAAGCGTGGCTTATCTGATGCTTGCAATGTAGTTGGTGGCCAATTGAACAAAGTTTCAGATGATGTTACTGTAAGTTTTTTTAAAACTTCTTTCAGTAGTGCTGCACTCATATTGCGTTACAAATAACACAGCTGTGTTGTGATTCATTTTTATCTTTGTTCCAACCAAAACATCTAAAGACCTTTGGTTTTCACCATTCAGTCTGCAAGGAAACATCTCGCTGGAAGGATTGATCGTGTGGATTTTAGTTTAGGTGAAACACAAGAAATTATCGAAGGGACAAGGGATGAGGTTGGAACTGTTTTTCCTTCCTTTTATTTTTTTTACTTTTATTGTTTTTGATGCATTTTGAAGCAAGCTAATGGCATTTCATGACTGACTTGTAGGTCACAGTCATCCATGGGGATCTGAGTGCTTTCCAAGAGGATTTGCAATCAGTTAACCTAGTAGTTCGTAGTCTGGTATGCGCCCCGTACTGAAACAGATTTCTACCTTATTTACTAAATGTTAGTACTCATGTACTCTTATTTAATCCTGCAGGAATCAAAGCTCGTGAGTCTTGAATACACTCAGGTGAGTAGAAAGCTCATGTTACCACTACTTATTATACCACCAACAAACTTGACATATTCCTAATGCTTTATTCTTGAAATTCTGTTAGGATCGTACGGCTACTGGAATCTCTGACTTGGTTGAGTTCACCCAGAAGGCCACTGTTCTCCAGGCAAGTTTGAATAGTTTAGTGATGACTCATTAATGCCATGCTGCTTCTATGGTTTATTTAAGTAACCAGTTCTACCTCAATTATTGCATATTGCCTTCCTAGATGCTTATTCTGAATAGGTGTTTTGGTTTTCAGGTCCCAGCAGCACCCGTTCGTCCAGCGATTGGATCTTCTTCAGAGCGAGTTGTTAGGAGGGTAAGGACTTGCGCCTTTCCCAGCTTTGTCATGGTCTAAAATAACCAATTTGTTGACTTTTTGGTTCCTGTGTTTCGTACTGCAGGCTACTTCATTGCCACAACAGCCAGGTCTTCCAGCTCTGCTGACAGCCACACCTGCAGGTGAATCATCACCTAGGGCAGAGGCATCAGAGGTCTGGTTTGGTTTTAGTTTGATGTGTCACTTTGTATGGCTATATGCAATTTCAGTTTCCTCTTGCGCTTTCCATGATTCGAACCAGCTGTTGCTTGACGTTTGCAGGAGCAGTGGGGTTTTGTGAGCAGAACATCATCTAGTAGGGAAGGATCATGCTGTTTGCAGGAGCAGCGTGGTGTTAGCAGAACATTGTCTACTAGGGAAGGATCGCCTGAGTTTTTAAATGGAGCCCCGTCCTCCACTGGAGCAAGCGCAAGGACGAGCACTGGCACGAGTAATGCAGGTGCAAGCCGATTTGGTGGGCTGAGGCTGCCTGGACTTGGGTTTCTTGCAAGTTCTATGAGTTAGTTGATGAGATGGTTTTAGTTAAAAAGATGGTAATGCCAGGAGTAAAACCATCCAAGCTTTTGCTTCCTTGTAGTTAGGTTGTATTAGGAGCGATAGCGGTGATCGAACAGCACATATATACGGGCTCCTTTGTCGTTGAGGAGACCAAATTTTTGAAGAAAGAAAGAAAGGAAAACATGTTCACCTATGTTTATGCCCGCGTCATCCAGGGCAACGCCTTGGCCTTGATGTGGAGATTTTTTACTTGCAATTTCAATGCTGCCAAGAATACTCTACTCTAATTAACTCTAACTCAACACAGTCCCCAAAACAGTACACGTTAATAACTGATTTTTAAGCATTTATAAATCTTTAGCTATATCTTTCTTTTTATTATTTTAATTTTAGTATTTCTCTTTTTAACTTATTATTTTAACTTATAATTTTACAATGTGCTGGTGCTTAAACATATGATGAAACCATCTTAACTGATGCTGCTAAAAATACTTGGTTAAATTTATGACGAGACATTACATGACAGTCATCTATGTAGTGTTACATGTTTAGTACTAGTTGCTATTGTATCTGGTATGACAATATATATGGTGAGAGGTGATCCGGTATGCAACACAACAGCTTTAGACCATGATATGTCCCTCTGTTTGGGTTGCAATTATCAAGAGAAGAACAATCCTAGCAAACTTTAAAAGAAATCTGAAAGAAATCCTGTGCTTTTTTTATACTTTGTAGGTAGGGTAGGTATAGCAGTAACAGACAGCCTCATGAGAGGAAAAGAAAAGGAAAAAGAAAAAGAAAATATGGGCCTGAGAGGCCGGCCCATATGCTGCTTGTTACAGAGAAACCCTAGCCTAGGCGACGCGATTCGATTCTTCTTCTGTAGTTGACGCCGCCAGCCACACCTCCAGTCTCCAGAAGCTTCTGGAAGTGGAACCCTCCTCAACCCTCTCCCTTCTCTCTCTACCCTCTGCGGTCGGTAGCTTCCTTCCATGGCGGACGCTACCGCCGCCCTCTCAGGTATCTCTCCCTCTTCCAACTCACTCAGTCGACGACGGTGCTAGTGTTCTGCTGACTTGAGGTCGCTCGCTGCAGCTCGGAGCAAGGTGCAAGGTTTCCTCGAAGCCGCGCGCGCCGGCGACCTCGACTCCCTCAAGAGTAGGTGCCCCGTGTCCTCCCCAATATATATATATATCTCCTTTGCTTTCCGTTCCGCCCGTTCATCTCCTCACGCGCCTGCACCACCGCAGAGCTTGGTGCGGCGCTCGACGAGGAGGGCAAGGGCGCCGCCGCCGTCGCTGCCGCCGTCAAGGACGCCAACAAGCGCACCGCCCTGCACTTCTCCGCCCGCGAGGGACGCACCGACGTCTGTCACTTCCTCATCGCCGACCTCGCCCTCCCTGTCGACCCCGAGGACGATGATGGTAACTAAACCACTCACTCTAGTCTAGTACCCCCATGCCCATCTTATTGTTACTTACTTACTCCATTGATTTGCTCTTCCCTCTGTTACTTGTCATCAATTTACCTCTACTAGGTGAAACTCCACTCATCCATGCTACGCGCCAAGGCCATCTGCAAACTGTAACCTATCTGCTGGACCATGGAGCCGATCCTTCTATTGCATCTAGCCTCGGAGCCACGCCCCTGCACCATGCTGCGGGCATAGGTCACATCTCTTATCCTTTTGCATTCATCATCAATTTGTCCAATTCACTTCGTCTTCGGCATGGATTGATGGTCTATACTCTAATTTTCTTCCAATCTTTGATTGTGCCAACAGCTCTACAAATGCAACCCCTCTTTTCATTTTGCATCTGCAGGGAACCTGGACCTTATGAAGCTAATTCTCTCCAAGGGAGTTGATGTCGAATCAGAAAGCGATGCCGGTACACCCCTTATATGGGCTGCTGGTCATGCACAACATGAGGCTGTCAAACTTTTGTTTCAACATGGTGCAAAGGTCGCTCACCAATAAACCCAATCTCTCCTATACTTACCTCATTCCTCACCAATTAACAAACCTGAGTTTCTAGTCATTCTGTTCAGTAATTTTGATTACATTGCAATTTTAATGTTGTCAAACAGCAATTGACACTGTAACTGTAACCACCTACCAAGGCTTCTCAAGCTTGCTGTTGTTAAGATGCTGCCTTTTGGTCCTAATAACATAAGTCTCTATATTATGTGCATTTGAATTGGACAAGCTTATCTTTTGAACTGAAGCTAGTTATTGCTTTGGCAGCCAAATACTGAAACCGATGATGGTATTACGCCTTTGTTGTCTGCTGTTGCAGCGGGTTCCCTCCCATGCTTGGAGGTTCTAATCCAGGTACACAAATCTGATTTCAAGAGTAAGATGTGATGCTTTTCCTTTAGGATATTATCCACTTTGATGCCATTCATTGGTCATATGGTCACTATATGCAATGTTTCCTTGTTTAATAATCTGGCTTGTGCAATGGGAGTTCAAATAAGCTCATTTCTTGTCTGCCTACTTACTATCTTCCTTAGTTGCTGCATTGTGAGTGTGCTACCCATGTCAAAAGATTTTCGTAAGAGGGTCGAAATGTTTCTCCTTACTTTTGTCATATGCTGTTTCTGTTCTTGGAGTTGGCTAATGCCCTGTTGCTTCTACAGTCTGTATATCTATGTTTCTTATGATATTATCAAAAACTAACTTATAATCTTATGCACAGGCAGGTGCAGACCCAAATATCAGAGCTGGTGGAGCAACCCCATTACATATTGCTGCAGATGGTGGAAACATGGAAATAATAAATTGTTTACTTAAAGCTGGAAGTGACCCCAATGCATGTGATGATGTAAGTTGTACATTTCATGTTAATTTAGAATTCCAATATATCATTTAATGTCAATAGCCAGGTTCATGTGCATTGATTGATTGAAAAGATACGGAAGAGGGTGTCTATCGTTTGCTGTTTGTTCCCCACCATGTATGATAATGAATATAACTTTCTTGGTTGGTGGTGTGATGTTTCTCTGATAACTTCCACTGTTCTATTATGCAGTGAATAACTATTGTAACCATTTAGTGTATTGTATTTGTCTAGCTGTATTGGGCAACTGCTTTTGTAATTCCACCATCAGTCTTTACTTTACACTATGATTGAGCAAACAGCTCTGTTTTGTATGATCATATTTCACTGGAAGGATGTGACTGTTTGATTTTATTCTTGGTGTAGAGCTAATTAAGGTTAATGTTTAAATAACTATACATTTCTTCTACAGGAGGGACTAAAGCCAATGCAGGTTGCTGCTTTGAGGAATAATCGTGAAGTTGTGGAACTTCTTTTACCTTTGACATCTCCAATTCCAGGTGTTTCAAATTGGACCATTGATGGAATTGTAGAATACACTAAATCAGTCGAGGAAAAGGTGCCATTTCAATCTTGTCATGATCTCTTAATTGCAAATTCTTTCTCGATCCCAGCTGTTGAATACATTTTGCAGGCACAAGTGAAGGAAGCTACAACTCAAAAAGCAGACAGATTACAAAGACCACAACTTGTTGAGGTGCATTGCAATTTACTTTTATAGTTCTGTTCATCTCCAAGGCTCCATCGCTTTAATAAGTGTAGGCTGAAGGTCCAACTGTTGCTGTTAATGGTGCAATTCTGACGTCACTGAATTACTACTGTACAGGTGTCATCCGAGGCAAAAGAGAGATCCTTGGAGGCAAAATCGAGAGGTGATGATGCCTTCAGAAATAAAGACTACCTGGTAGCAGTGGATGCGTACACACAGGTAAGAACCAACCAACTTTCCACCTTGACGAAGAGGATAAAAACAGCAAGCAACCAGGAATCAGATTTGACATCTAAGTATATGATAGAACTGCAAGACAGCCTTTTATTTTGTTGAAGCGCATAAGTTTAACATATGGTCTCAAATTCAAAGAGTACAATGGAATGAAACTGCATTTCAGGCTATTGAATTGAACCCAAACGATGCTACATTGCATTCCAACAGAAGCCTTTGCTGGCTACGGGCAGGGCAAGCTGAGCGTGCTCTAGAGGACGCAAGGGCATGTCGAGCGCTGAGGCCAGACTGGGCAAAAGCTTGCTACAGGGAGGGTGCAGCACTCCGCCTGCTGCAGGTTCGTTGATTTGAGAGATGAGTTTGGGAATTAGCATGCAGTTGCAATGGCATATGTAGTTGTTGCTGAACTTGTTGTGGTGTGACATGGACAGAGGTTTGATGAAGCCGCGAATGCCTTCTATGAGGGGGTGCAGTTTGAGCCAGAGAACAGCGAGCTTGTGAGTGCGTTCAGGTAGTAAAGCCTTTGTAGATCTGTTATCAATAATAAAGCAAGCAAAATTTTCCGTTGTTTATCAATTAGCATAGACATATATTGGATGTCGTTCTAATCAAGTGAAGTGAAGTTGATAACTTGAACTGATTGACAGGGAGGCCGTTGAAGTCGGGAGGAAATTCCATGGGACGGACAAGGAAAAGGCAAACAAGGCAGATGCAACAATGTGATATATGTATCAATGTTGGAGAGTGGTTAGACCTGAGGGGGAGGAATCACCGAATCTCTGTACCTCTAGACTAGTTTGGCCAAGAAACGAAGCAGCTGAAATCTTAAGACTATGTGAATGTGATGTTGCTATATACTGTACTATTAGTAGTATCATTTATCAGATTCAGTTCCGTTTGTGTCATGGTTGGGTGTCGATTCGATTGGTTAAACTATGAGTCATGTGCTACAGCAATTGAGAATCAATACAGAACAAATGCACATCTTAGATCACAGCCGAAGGAACTCCCTCGTCTCTCTCAACTCTTGCTGCTATGTCCCTGCTGCATACGTCCTACACCAACGACTGCTGCTGTGCTGTCTCGAGGGAGGAGCAGAGAGCGATTAGCCAAACATGCAAAGCAGTCAAGAGATGAGAGGAATAGGGGCTTGAAACTATTTTTTTTCCTTTAAATTATTAATCCGGATATATATGATATGTATTTGTTACAATTAAATCTTAAGATATTAAATCTTATATTGCTTTGCTGATAAAGCCATCGAAAAAATTGGGAGGTAGTCCAAGTGAGCGTGTATATAAACCAAAAGCCCTAGCACATTTCTCCAGTCCTCCTTCCCTCTTTCTCAGATCCAATCGACAGGGGGGGAGCCCGCCAGGGTCGCGCTCGCGCCTCCCGGACCTGCCGCCGCCGCAAGTCGCTGCTGTCCGACCGCGCAGCACCGCCGTCGCCACGTCCACGCGATCACGCCGCTTCCGCTAGTCCGATCTGTGAGATTCTGACGGACTGCTCTGCTCCCTCCGTCTCTGCCATGATGTGCTTCTGTTATTAATCATGATTTATGCATTCATGCTAATTATTGTTGCTGCTAGTGTTGGAATATGGTGGTTTGGTGTTCATCCACTCATCTGTTGTTGCCTTTTTAATGGTTAAACGGTCGGTTATTATATCTGTTTGTAAGCTTGTTTTTGCTATGTATTGTTGTGTTGATGCTGTTTGATTGTCGGGTGCAGAGACCCGGTGGGTGCCCCGTACCCATGGGGGGACGGGGACGGGAAAAAACCTCCCCCGTGTGCGGGGATGGGGGCGGGATTATTCTTGCACATTGGGGGCGGGGACGGAGTTGCAAACCCCGGCGGGTGGAGGAGTTGGGGGTTGAACACCCAACCATCCCTCACTCGATATCATCTATCTTTTTCTGACTAGCAGATCTGCTGCCTAGACACTTTGCTATTTGCACGATTCTCTACATAATAACTACATGTGCTGGATGGTGGACAAGAGAGAGATCAATTACCGAATTAGTGGCAGCATGGCGATTCCGATGGAATTATCATGATGATTAGGCAAATAACAACCTTGTAAAGAAGAAGTATTGAAGGGAAGGCTAGACTAAGGGATTGAGTGATGCCTACCTGACGGGTGAACAAGGTCGATGACCTTATCAACAAAGAGAGGAGCGAGAAGGGAAACGGCGCTGGAGGAGGAGGAGGCAGCAGCGGCAACGGTGACGGCTAGAGGAGGGCTTGAGGAAGGTTAGGTTAGCTCTCCCGTTCGGCCGGATCCCCTCCCAACTGTGACAAACTAGGTCAATGGGCCATCGTCGTCGCCACCTCCTCCTCCTCCGGTGCTGTTTTCCTTCCCACTCCTCTCTTTGTTGATAAGGCCATCGACCTCGTTTGTCTATCAGATAAGCATCGCTTGATCCCCTAGCCTAGCCTTCTCTTCAATACTTCTTTACAAGGTTGGGATTTGCCTATATCATCATGATAATTCCACCGGAATGACCGTGTTGCCATGAATCTGGTAATTGATCTCTCTCTTGCCCACCTTCCTGCACGTGCAGTTTTTATGCAGAGAATTGTGCAAATAGCAAAGTGTCTAGGCAGCAGATCTGCTAGTCACAAAAAGATTGATGATTAGTGAGGGGATGGTTGGGTGTTCAACCTCCAACTCCTCCTCCTTTTAAATGACAAAATTAAGATAAATGACACTACACTGCATCTTCTGATTAGCTTGGAAGACAGTCATGCCCAGTTTGCAGCTTCGATGCTCCATACTGTTTGTCTGTCACCCAAATTGTACCAAATGCCTAAAATTTTCTCATCTTCACATACAGCAAGCACAATGTGCTTCATTGTATTGTGCTCGTATATACGAACAAGCGCTTTGTATTGTACAACTGCCGTCTACATTTCTTTAACTCTTGTGTATGTGCTTGCTGTGTTGCATTACTTAGAAAACTTCCTTACCCTTTTCTTTTGGGTATTGCTATTGCAGCACCTGTCTGTCACTTTCTGCTATGGGTGACTACACAATCCAGATTAGCACCAAGCTAATCAACCAACTTGCTCGTGATGACGAGAAGGTCAAAAAGAAAACCAGGAAACCCAAGCCTAAGAAGGTTGTCAAACAGCATCAAGAGCCCCAGGACAACTCAAGGGAACTCCCAGCTTCTGAACCCAAGACCACCACTGCTCCTCCTCCTGGCTGGCCACTGCAGCCTCCCATGTATCTGCCCGTAACCCCTGCACCTCCACCACCTCCGCCTGCTATTTCAGAGCTGGAAGCCATCCGTGCTGTTTTGGAAGAGAGTGAAAAGGTCCAGGAGAAGTTGGATAAGCAGCATGCTGGGATGCGAGATGAACTCATCAAGAAATCAAAAGACCTGCGTGACAAGGAGTTCAAGCTGCCGTACCAGAACCCAACACCATGCACCGAGGAGAGAGGAAACTGCCTCCAGTGTTATGTGAGCAATGCACAGGACCCACTCAAGTGTGCTGAGGCGGTCAAGAGATTTGAAGCATGTGTTCGCCTGGCGAGGCAAAGGGGCAATGCAAAAGTTGCTCAGTAGCCCTGGAAGCGTTGTGATCAGGAATGAACTGATATACGATTTTGCTTTACTGTGAGGATTTAATAACCTGGAATTTTGATGAGACCTAAGACATCTTTCTACAATTCTAATGGCATCGCACCAGGCTAGGTGAGGAAGCTACAGATCCTTGAGTTTAGGAATTCCATATTGCAAATATTGGGTACAAATGAACATGAAGTGTGGTTGCAAACTATCTTTCTCTGATTGGTATCATGAGTGAAAGCATTATCCATACATAATCTAAGCTGTCGCCATTTGCGTTTGCAAACCCCTTGTTCAGTCAATGTTTTACGCATCTGCCTTTTCTCCTTGTCTTATGCTATGGTTTAGGCGTTTAGCTATGTTACTGCATCATGGTTAATGTGGTATCCTTGATCAACCATTGACAGTCATCTGGTGGAATTGAGCATTTATTTTGTACTATTACCCGAGCATCCATCATCAGTGAAGAGTCATTTTAATTCTGTATTGTCGTTCTTCTCCAACAGTGCTTGAGTTTTTCCCCCAATATTGTTGTATACATAACATTGATAATGAGCTTTGTAGTATGATGCACTATAGTTGTTTCAGAAGTAGATCTGGTGATGCTCGTAACAATCAAGTCTTGGCATTCCTAGGTGTTTAAGATGATGGCTTTCAGAAATCAGAATAACCTGGAAAAATTAATTTGCCTGGCTTTCAGTCTAGTGTTTTTGCTTGTGAAATGGTAGGCTTCGATCTCTGAAGTACAAAAACAGCTCCAATATTTTAGTGAGCTTGGTAGAATAGAAGGTGGCAAGCAGTATGTTCTTTTCGGTTAGTAATTTGTAGATACTGTATGTATTTTGCTCTTGTGAAGGTTTTTAAGAGAAACAATTGCAATTGTTGTGACGTCTATATATACGGTCAAATGTAATCAAAAGCTGAAAGTGAAGTGCATAAAGAAATGGAGGAAAAAAGAAGCCAAGAAAGAGATGTTGCAGAAACGCGGTCCATTAATTTGGCTATCATCTGTGTGACGTTTGGGAGGAAAGGGCAGGAACCAGAAAGTAAAAGGTGTGAGTGAGGCTGACTTGCATTTCCTTCTTTCTTCCTTTCTCGGTTGCTCTTATCAACATCTTAAGAGTTAAAACCATGGTAAACGCTCCAGGAGCAGACAAGGCGTGCATTCAGTATTTCAGTGGCAACAGGAATCTATCTATCTATCAATCTTTCTTGCGTTTAGTTACTAGCTGTGCTTGTCAGCTTCGTCATGTGGTGCATACAACCTCAGCTTGAAGCTTCAGTTGAGAAATCAGAATGGTGTTTCAGTTCATATGTTTCAGTGCGAGACGTATGCTGCAGGAAACGCCTCTTGTCGCAGCAGTGTCAAGTTGAGGTCCGCACCGGTCTCTAACAGTCCGTACTGGTCCTACTACTCTACATGGTGATGAGCCTCTCCTCTTCTTGCAATTCCCCTATCCTGATGGACTCTCTGACTATACGCTTGAACAACTTGATGATGCTGGAGTAGCTAGCCATGTACTAGTACTCCATGTCTTCATCCATCTGGATGTAGTCGTATTCATTACATCCATCGGTTCAATTAAGTTGCAACTCCAGTATTTGTTTGCCTGTCATACATATTTTTACACTTCTGAATACTGATCATCGTTCATTCATTCCATGGCTAGCTTGCAAGCAGCAAACTCAAGTACTTTGGTCTCTGATCGAGCAACGATTACATTTAGACGACAGGAGATAATAACATGAACAAACTGAGTAATTGCAGAGGCCGAAAATTTTGGGGAAAAAATCCATATGCCAAACTGCCCAATTAAGCCAGCAATGCATTTATGGTATCTGAATTTGATGGTGCCCTGCCCATGCATATACTGTATGCCAAACTGAGTATATGCATGATATATATGATCGATGTGCAGCATCAAGGAAACATAGTGAAGGAGCTACTATGAGGTAGGATACGTAGGAACATATAGAACGAGGAGGAAGGGAGACATGAGCAAGAAAGAAGATAGAGATTACAGAGACCGGTGCAGAAAGAAAGAAGAAGAAAAGGTAAAGAATATTTAAGCTAGTCGGTGGTGATGTGTACTCCGATGACGATGACGAAGAGGGTGATGAGGGCAAAGTAGATGATGGAGTGAACGACGATGGACATGGCGCTGGTGTGCAGGTTCCCGAACTCCACGAAGTGGTGCCTCGCTGGCAGCTGGATGAGCAGCCCCGGCGAGAGCAGCACGAACAGCACCACCGCGACCACCACCGGCCCCCAGTCTGACATCCTCTTCGCTCTTCTTGTTGCTGATAATTAACTAACTGCTGCTTTCGATTCCTTATTCTTTTCTTCACTTCTTCCTCATCCTCTTGCTAGCTAGCTGCTTCTTCTTCTTAGTAGCAGCAGCAGCAGGGGAGCAGCAAGAAAGCAAGCTGATAAGCGATAGAGCAGTAGTAGCAGGTAGTAGCTACCGTTGCGTTGGTGTGCAAATGCAACTGACTCAATCACCATTGGCCACAGAAAGAAAAGGAAGGTGCGGTGCGGTGCGTGGAGTGGATGGAAGGCAGAGCAGAGCAGGTTGGATCAATCTCGATCGGTGCCTGCACTACTGCTGCTGCTGCTTGTTCATGCTTTCATTGCCATTCCATATTTCTATTCCATCCATCCGTCGCCGCGCGTGGGCGGCTGGTGCCGCTTCGCTTTCCGTTGCACATGCTGCTTGCGACCTTAGCTACCGTTTCGTCTCCAGATAGATAAAACTCGCTGCATCTAATGTTATATATTATTACTACTTCAATTCATATTATATATTTATACTACTGTATTGTCTGATTATGTTGTTGATTGATTTCATCTTGCAGCGATTAGTTTGGTCGTCAAAGTCATCATTTTTGCTGATTGGCCGGAACGACTGCTGTCTAGAGCCTGAGTCACTATATATAGGCAGAGTATTTGTTTTTTTTTTTTACAATTTCTTGATAACGGACACAGTGAAGATTATCTCATGCTGAGCTCAACTAGCAAACTAAACTAGTAGAAAATTAATAAATACTTCGTCTTGTCTGACCCTTACTCAGCCAGTGCTGTGCTAACCCAATGACATCCATCTTTTCTTTTTCCTTTTTCAACAAGACTGATGCTAATTGGGTATATAGGATCGACCCATTTTGGAATATGCAATGAGAGAGGAAAATTTAACACTTTTTAGAATTTAGACAGACACCGTTTTATTATCTGAAAATTTTAATAAACTAGACAAAATTTATAAATAAAACCAAATGTAATTATTTCTATCGAATTTTAGATCTCAAGATATTAATAAAAGAAAATTACTAAACAACCAAAATTAATTAATCTCATTTTAGATCTTGAGATATTAATGAAAAAATTACTACACAACCGAAATTAATTAATCTCTAATTAATTAATAATACAACATCTAAAAACAATTAATTTTAATATAGCTAAAGAAATCAATAGGAAATAAAGAGAGATTAATTAACTGTTAATATTTTGTAAACTTTATCTTTATTATTAAAATTGTGCTTTAAAAATCCACACAAAACTCTCTCAATTTCCTAATATCAAAAAATTTCAAATAAAAATAACTAAATACCCTTAAGATTATTCTTTGCTATCGGATTTAAAACCAACGCTCTAAATTACACTACATCAATAGTTATATCGTAGCCTACAGAGTCTAATACATTTCCAAATAGAATTCCGCTAGAGCACTATTCCATCGCCTTCGTACCAGTCTAGCTATGTCACATGTTACTAGATCTCTTGCGCACCCACGTGCCGCACACACCATGTTTCTTCATCCAACCCCACCTGTCAGTCGCTACACCACCGCACGTCCGTGCTCGCTAACACGCCTGGTACACCTGTTGTTCGTGCTGAAACCCGACGACGAGTACACCGACGTCTAAGAGGTCTGCTTAGCTCCAGTACAGGCCGGTCGGCTTCCCTCTGTGGCTCAAGGTACGTGTGCCGGGGGCCGTGGGTTTCGGTCAGCTACGACGCGACGGTGTGGGTGTAGGCATGCCAGTCAATTTGACTCTGCAATTGACAAGGAGGTGAGATAAACGGGTTAGTCGGACGATAGGTTGATACGAGCCCTCGCTATCGGCTGGCTGTCGATCGGATCGAGTTAGTCATTGGCCGCGTTCGGATGACTCCTGCTATCGGCTGGTCACCGATAGGAATTAGGGCGCTTTTTCATCGGATGGGGAGCCGATGTAGGCGTAGGCGGAAGTCGCTGAAGGATACGATGTCTTCGGGTGTAGCGGATGCGAGGCCTTGATCCATCGACTGCAGAGCCGATGGAGACACAAGATGAAGATGGCAACACGAGACCCGTCACCTGCCGTGACGATACCGCTGGCATTGAATCTCAAAGATCGGACCTAACCGAGACAGTATGAGAACGAGGCTAAAGGTAACGGGACGGTGGACGCCGGATTGGACGTGCTGAAGGAAGGGCGAAGTGAACCCATCGGCTAGCTAAGCCGATGAGTGGACGTCTCTCTGAAGACAGGCGCGCATTGACTGGAAGGCCGACGCGCTTGACGTGGCGCTTAAAGGAAAGTCTCTAAAAACCTAGTGCGTATCGGCCGAGTAGCCGATACGCTGGTCGTGACGCACAATGTATAGATAACTCATTGGCTAACACTCCGATGAAACGCCGTACTGAGATCTATAGGCCTAAAGCTCATTCTACCGTTGGTAGCCTCATAGGTCGAACCTAACCGATGCAGCACGAGACCGACGACGGCAAAGAAAGCTTGATAAACCGATAGATACTGTACGGATGTGATGCGATACATCCTATCGCCCTAAGTGGTCGAACCTAACCGATGCAGTCTTAGACAGAACGAGACATATCAAGATAGTGACGGGATTTACCCCTTTATCGGAGATCGGACCTAACCGATGCAGCTCCGCGTGGAGAGCCAGACCCCACCGGTAAAAACCTAGATGAACTAGTGTGCCGATGCGCCGAGGTTGTATTGATCGAAAGATTGATGATTACATATTTACAGAAGGTCTATATTTATATCTTAGGTTTACAAAGTTCAACGTATTTACAAAAACCATCGGACGTTATTTCCTAACAAAAATAAAGAAAAATATCTTTAACTAAGTTAACTAACTAACTAAATCTTTCTATCTAACTACCCTATCGTAAACCACGGCTCCTCCTTAAACTCGGTTTTATTCGAGATAATCTCCTATTCTGGGACTGAGTCTTTCCTTGCCTCAATCCGATCGGTTTCTTCCCTATAGCAATCGGATACTTCTGCGCTTCAGCCGATCGTATTTCCAATTTATCGCTGGGTTTTTCAAATTTTGGCGTTAACACCTATCAATCGCTGTGCCATCACGTATCCTTATGCTCGCGTTCTCTAACACGTCTGGCGTACTTATTAGTCGCTCTCTTTCGCCGTGTGCACGCTCACGTTGCTAGGCCGTTTTTTCATCATCAGCCCGTTCCGTTAGCCTTCTAACTTCTCAACATGGCTACTAAATCAACCCACACTAGGCCATTTACGCGTTGTTTTTGGTTGGATTGCGTTCATAAGTCTATTACTGTAACAAATTCTAAAAATTCATTTCTTAATTTTCATTCAAATTTCTATAACTTTTTTCAACTATTTTTCATCTATTTCTTAAATTTAATACATGCACATAAATAAATAAAAACCCAGCACATATTTTTACAAACTGAGCTATAACAATACACGCATACGCTACCGTAGCTTTTTATAAATAATTTTAATATAAACTAATTAAATAATATTAACATAAACTAATTTTGTTAATTGTAAACTTAACGGCGTACTACTAGTACATGCGTGTGCTAGCTAGTGAATTCTATACGGAGTAGTAGATGACAGACTGCCCGATGGTGCTAGGTAGCTGCGGCAGGAGCTTTAATGCTTGGACGGACTAGCTAGAAAGAATATTACTACTAGTACAATACAACCAATCTCAAGCATGTGGCTTAAGGTGCCTGCGTTGGATGTTTCGTTTTCAGCATTTCTGTGGCCGGAGCTAAAAAGCAGAAGGAGACGATATACAGGAGCAAACAAACAAAGTAAAAAAAAAAGCTTCTTTCTTTTCTTTTGTGTCTGTCTGTCTGTGTGCACCTACAAGTTAGTGTGTTGAAAAAGAAGCCGATCGATCGAGGTTGGAAACGCAACCAAAAGCCACAGGTACAGGGATTGAGCTAGCTAGCTGGTCCAGTCCAGGAGGAGATGACCAAATCGAGAGATTAGATGCCTTCCTGGATATGCCGTTCCCTTCAAAAGGAGAGCACTACTGGCAATAATGCATCGACATATATACGAGACGAAAACAAAATTATCCTTACATTTATTTTTATTTATTATGGTTCCGTTTTTCTCCCTTTTATGGTGAATGCGTGGTGATCATCGTCCTCCATCTGAATCCCCTGCTGTGCCTAAATTCAATTATACCAAGGCGCAGTGTATTGAGTGCTTCTCGATAAGTAAGTATATCCACAGCAACTAACCAATTAATCTCTTGTTAACCTTGCTCTGGAAAGATTGCCTGTTCTTGAACCAAATCATCAGATGATCAGAGTAAAGCAAGGAATCTTTTTGGTGCCTAGGCTGCACGACATATGTATCTCCATCAGCTCCGCAGCTTCTCCAACAAACCCATTACTTTAATGACATAATCCAACTTGTGAGAGGAGAGGCAGCACGTAGATGCATTATCGATATCAGGATGGAAAATGTGCCGCTCTGTGACGAATGCAATAGGCCGAGATGTCGTGGTAATGAGCTAATCTGGCCACCTTTCGTCTCCATCGATTGCCTGCCTGCTTTAGTTACGATTCTCCATCCTGTCATTTGCTCTGGCACTGTACTTAGTTGCGTCAGATCACTTTAACCCTCGTAAGCATATTCCAGAGGTCAAGCAAAGCAGCAAACAGTCTTTAATCCTCGTAAGCCCGTCACTTTTGGTATTCATTTTGGCTACAGTCCAACAATATGATTAACAAATTGATCACTTTCTTCTGCTCCGCTGAGAGTCTAATTGATTTAATAATTACAGATGGACCGAGCAGTTGAGTTCAGTTTGCTCAGATGCTGCTTTTCTGGTTCTTTATTATGCGATGGCCTCATCAAATGTTTGCTAGGATTATGCACAATCAGTTTCTAGGCGGATGCCAATTTAATTCAGTTTCAAATGGAGCTAGCAACGCCGCACACAGAGATAGAAAAACTTTGATCAATAATAATCTATTGTGAAATATGAGGAGTATAATTTAGATGTGTGATCCTGAAGCAGCTTGCAGGATCGAATAGGATGGATATATGGATGGTAAATCGTTTGTACTGTGCACATAATGTGTAGCTTTTGTTTTATTGCAGCACTTCGACATCTCCATCCAGTCGCTGTGAATGGCGATGGGGCAACTGCTTCATGCCTTCCATTGCCACGCAAGATAACACCAAAATTCTTCCTCGAGGACCCTGATGCTGCTGCTGTCCTCTCAACCGATGATTAGTTGTTTGGTTGGTTTTCCTTGCACTTGCAGCAATTAACTGCCTGAGCTGACTGATGTATGCTGCTACTCCTATATTATTCGTATTTATCTGTCTAAGATAGCTGGAAAAAAGTTCACTTTTGAGGCATAGAAATTACTATATTAATCGTAGAAAAAAAAGATTAGCTGTATATCAAATCTAATTCTACTCGTATAAAATACAATTGTATGCATGGAAAAAAAGTTAAGAGTTGCATGTCAAATATAATTCTACCTTTTACGATCTATTGCATATGAATTACAATTATATCTATGAAAACAAAATCTAAGGATCGTATATCAAATCCAGTTCTAATAACATCCAGTTACACGCAAAATTGAGCGATAAAATCAGCTGGTTTTTACTTACTTGAAATGCTGCCAATCATGCACCTCTGATTTGGCATGGTGATGCATGAACATACTGCATGTACGTTTATATGCGGAGGAAGAAACTAACTAGTAGTATTAGCCAAAGAGTGGAGTATGAGTATTTGCCTTTGAAATCAATTACCTTCAGTTACAGTAGTAGTAGTAATATAAGGCCAAGAATGGAACGAACATGAAGTGCAAATAAACGAGCTAGAGATAGAGGTGCATACTATACATATGCAAATTAATTACCTAAGAACAAAAAGGAAAAGGCACGGTTGAGATTTGAGTTGGAGCAGGTTGATTATGTATATATATTAGGGGGATGAGCCAAGGTTGATCTGGACGCCGATGGCGACGAGGAAGACGGCGTCGAGGGCGAAGAAGAGGACGGTGTGGACGAGGATGGAGGCGACGCTGGTCTGAAACTTGCCGAACTCGATCAGCCGGCACTTGCCTGGTATCTGGAACAGCAGTCCCGGCGAGAGAAGGATGAAGAGCACCAGCGATATCAGCACCGGACCCCAGTCCTGCATCTTCTTCTTCTTCTTCTTCTTCTTCTTGTTGCAGCACTTCTTCTTGTTGTTGCTGCTGATGATGCTGATGGACCACTAGCTAGAGCTGCTGCTATCTTAAGCTGTGGCTAGTGGCTTGAGACTAGTGCTCGCTCCTCCTTGTGAACGAACGAACCAAGGAATGGATATGATATAGGAGGAGATGCTGCCTGCCTGCCTGCACAAATCTACCTTAGGCAACCTGTTACAACATTTCTCTACATGCATATATAGGAGTAATAACTAGTACGGATATGCAGCTAGCTCACAACAAGGTCCGCTCGATGAGGAATGTGCAGTGGAAATATCTGTTGAATTGCAGAGGTAAAGATTAAATCGAAGCTATGGAATTGAGAGTACATGGAGAGACCTATCAAGCCAAGCTCTCTTCTCTCTCTCTCTATCTCTATTATTATAACCAAATTTCCGGATCAAAGATATATTATTAACCAAGATTAAGCTTTGTTGATGCAAGTCAAGTCGCTGCAGCACTAGCACAGTTTCATCATCAATAGCAACTGCAGGGAGCGGTGCAGTTGATGAGTTTATCTGCAGTATCTACATCAGGTGCAAGCCTGCAATGTACTATCTGCTTAAGTATCATGGCATCCTGCCTTCCAGTCAACAATATATAGTTTTGCGGTCCACTAAGCTACTGCACATGCCGTTTCCATATACGAGGCCAAAATCACAGGATTTGATGTTCAAGAGTGTGCAAGCAACCTTATGCAGCAACGATGTATTGGACTATTGATTTCAACTTCTCAAGGGGAAAAAATGTTGGTATCTCATGGAGCAACAATGAAAAGACAGACAGTTTCAGAAGGTGGAACGCATAAGGTACTTCATCTTTCATGAGCCACAAAGTCATTCCGTGACCATCAGCAGAGTACGGTAAAAACAGCCACGTTTAATTTCAGCCGAACAACAGAGGATTCAACTCAAATTAGAAATATCGCCCTCAACTCAGCATGATCTCTAACAACACTGAGAACACGCGACAAAGTTCACAGCTGACTGTGAAACGGAAGATAGTGAGTCCGTCTGAGGGAAGAAGACAGCCCTCTTACACCTGGACCACTGGAAGCTCCCCGCACTCGCTGATGACCACCTTCTTCTTTGGGCGGTCCCCTCTGTCAGTCTCCTGTGATTCGATCATCCTAACGATGTCCATGCCTTCAAGAACCTGCCCAAACACGACGTGCCTCCCATCCAACCAAGGTGTCTGCATCCGTAAGTAGCAGTCAGCCCATTTTGGTTTAGTTTTCATACTAGTACACAGTGAACATATCTGAACCTCAAATCAACAAAACATTACCAACAACAAAAAGTACATTTGCCTTTCATTAACTGGAGAAAGCACAGTTACCTTGACAGTGCAGATGAAAAACTGGCTGCCATTGGTGTTTGGCCCAGCATTGGCCATGCTGACCACTCCAGGCCCGGTGTGAACCACTACAAGAATTAGAAGACATGTACTAAGCACAGTCACGTGATTAGATTGATAGAAACAGAACAAAACGATCAGACTAGGTCCATGTAAGGCATACATTTGAAGTTCTCGTCTTTAAAGGTGCGGCCGTATATGCTTTTCCCTCCGGTACCCTGAAACATTCAATTTTGAAACCTACTTCATCCACGTGCAACAGTTGAAAGCTGAATGGTTTAATATAGGTTGTGGCCAAAGTTCATAAACCATGAAGCCATGCAGCTGCATGGTTTAAATTAGCCCATATTAGACTAATCACAAACTATCATGGGTGTAAACCCATCATCACAATGGGCATGATGCACAGCAGTATAATGCTCTAAAACACCTGTAGGGCAAGACTGAAGTACATAACATAATGTAGTATAATGATCCAAAATGCACTATAGATCAGCTTGCTATCCATAAAGCACTCAATTTAATAAAATACATTAAACTGAACAAATTTTGAGAAAACATTTACAGAATGGTCATGCAAATAAACATGTAAGCTCATCCAGTGTTGTATTGTTATTTTGCACAGTAACATGTGATACAGAATGTGGTTTCTTTTAATAGAATTTGTCAGATGGAACAAAGGCATAGATTATAAAAAAAAAGTAGGTAACGATTAATGAACACATACGTTGCCCTTGTCAAAGTCTCCTCCCTGAATCATGAAGTCCTTGATGACACGGTGGAAACTAGACCCCTTGTAACCAAACCCTTTTTCTCCTGAAAAGGAAAAGGACAGTGGTGTGTTATGCATCACATCTGGGTAATCCTGTAAAGCAGATGACAGAAAAGAAGGGAACCAAGAGGCTGTTCGTACCAGTGCAAAGAGCACGGAAGTTCTCTGCAGTCTGGGGAACATCATCCCCGTATAGCCCAATAACGATCCTCCCAACGTTTCTCCCAACAGGGTTTCCGATGCTTATGTCAAAGTATACCTTGTTTGTGATTTTGGACTGAAGGTCTGCTTCCTGCAATGCATGGGAGAACTTCAACAAGACTGAAAAAACATACTTGAAGTGGTCTCCAGTTCTCCCACAAGTTACAATAGATATAGCGCAAGTAAAGATCCAGTGAATGAAAACATGAAAAAGCCATAGCAACTATGCTATAGTAAAACTCAGTTTTCAGTAATATACAATGGCATGTGTTTTCTTGCAATGTCGTAAGGAGTCGCTGATGATGAATAACGTGTCTACATTCCGTGCACATCTAAGGTCTGGTCACCTGCAAGTACTAGAACCCTATGGCCGAGGCAACCAAACTATCAGAAATGAAAAGATGAATACCTAATAAAGCACCGCTGCCGATAAAGCTCGCATAGTCGCGTTGCAAAATTTTGACCGGGCACTTTAAGAACCTCATAAAATTTCACATCCAAAGGAATGAGTTTTTTTTAAGGTGTTGGGTGGTGTTGCAAAATACAGGTATACCCTATCTCTGCTAAATTCTAGCCCAATACTGTTACCTCCAAAGACCGTAGGAAGACTGAGCAAACATGGAGTGTATATAGTATATGTCAACAGCGGCCAATATTGCAAGCCATAGTAAGCCGGAGTAGTAAATAGGAAATAAAAGTTGCAAACTTTATAGACGCGGGGGGTGGATGGATGGATGGATGCAGAAATAGAAAAGGGTAAAGATCCCACCTTGGGATCAGCGCTGGCGGAGGTGACGAATCGTGCGCGGCTCTGAGCAGCGGAGGGCGAAGGCGTGAAACCACCGAAGACGGCCGGGGGAGAGGGGAGGCGGGCGGTGCGGAGGGAGAGGAGCGGCGAGGGGGATTTGGAGTTGAGGAGGACCCGCTGGCCGGAGGACGCAGCCGGGCGCGCGATGGTCTGCACACAGAATAGGATAGAGGGGTGGTAATAAGATTGAGGGTTGGGAAGGAGAGCAGATGAGGAGGAGACTAGTAGGGCTTACGAGTGTGTTGAACGAGGTTGCGGCCGCCATGGATGGGACTTCACTTGCAGGAGAGGAGAGGAGGAGAGGAGAGCGACGAGGATTGAGATAGATAGAGTAGCAACGAGGATTGAGATTAGATAGCAAGGGATCTTTTTGCATATGTGCGTGAAATCACACAACAGGTCCTTCCTTCCTTGGGGTTACTTGTTCCCCCATTAAAAAAAAAGTTTTTGATTAAGTTGTTCCCCATAAAAAAAAAATTCTGACCGAATTGTTCCCCATAAAATTGCTATTACGCTTTCATTAAAAAAAGTGGATTTCGCCCAGATTAAATGAGATTTGCTAAATTGCTACTCTCAATCGTTGCGTTGTCCACATGCTAGAATGCCATACGGGACGAAAACGTCCTCGAGTCCTTCTGTAGCTTGTTCGTCCCCACCCCGCGGTGTCTTCAATGGCGGCCACTGCGGTAACCAAGTCGGCGGCGGCGACCAAGTCTCGGTGCGCCTGCCTGAGCAGCCTGCACCAGTGAAGGCATCGACAGGCGCGGAGGAGATCGTGCTCCAGCTCATCCGAGATATCTCCGACGCTAACGAACGCGGATGCATAATTGCGCCGAATGTCCTGCCCCAAGTCTGTCCAAGCAATCAGCTTTGGCAGATGCGCGGGTCAGGGAAGACGGCACGGCGGCCGACGACGACGAATGTTTGGCTTGTAACTATTCCCCAGACAACCAATGCAGTAAATACAGTACATAGGACATTTTTGGCTTGTAACTAATGTTGCCACATATTTTTTTACTAAGACGGTTCATATTAGTCTTGTCATTCTTTTGTGACAAGAAAATTGAAAAACTACGATGAGGTAAAGTTATACAAGAAAACTAAGTCTATAACATGTGACCTTAACTAAGAAGTTAGACGTATTAAGGTTATGGCACTAACCAAGTACTTTTTTTAAAAAATTGTAGCCGCGGTGTGGCAAATTTAGTTGCCAACCAAACATACTTTCTTTCACCACTTGGATGGTCTCTCTCGTGTATGTTCCATCCATTTTGTCACTAACTGATAAAAAGTTAAGCACCCTGTACTCCTGTATGTAATTTTCAGGAGTCAAAAGCATAATTAAAACAGTCTCTTCCTCTTATAGTGATTTTGTTGTACATGGTAATGACATACAACTCACATAAAGCATGCTGTGCATCTCTACTTATAGAGTATTAGAGTGGTGATATTTTTTTTCCTCTTGCCCCTCAATTGGTTATTCTTTAATCAATTAATCAAAATTTTATGATACGGATTCAAAAAATGCTCCTCTCAAAAAAAATCACAAAGATGTTGCCTGGCAATGTCAGATTATCCCCTTTCTCTCTATATATGGGCTTTTATTCTTGTTCTTCTTCTTATTATTAAAGGCTAGCATAATTTGAGAGCCTATTACGCGTGTGTTCGCGTGGCCTAGGAACACACGACTGCAAAGCGACAAAAAGTCCACGTGCGGCCCGTTATGAACGTCATCTCAGCCTCAGAAACGACCCAGCCCACCGTGTTCTCTCTTTCTTTCTCCACTTTCCTCCACTGTTCCGTTCTAGAGAGAGGCAGCACCGAGGTGACGGCTCTTCCTCCAGCCTGAAGTCGATTATCTATTTGTTATTGTCAAAATTTAATTTAATAAAATAGATAAGGAGCCAATCGACTTATAGAAAAAGTCTGATTGATATAGAAAAATAACCAATCGAACGGATTGAGGATAAATTCGGTTCAATTGAATATAGAACAATATCTAGATGAAAGCAAATATAAGGAGCCGTGAGAATCATAGCATGATACTTTTATTCATTTATAATATATCTTGTAAGATAGATAAATTGTTAACTTCTTAAATATTTTTTTTATGTTTTAGGAAATAACATTTGGAGTTTATTTGTAACCATGTCAGACTCTTACAATCCTAAGGTACAAATATAGACCATTTGAAAGCTTGTAAAATATCTTTCGATCAATATATCTTCGGTGCATCGCCACCCTAGTTTATCTAGGTTTTTTACCGGTGGGTTCTAGTTCTCGACGCGGGGCTACATCGGTTAGGTTCGAACTCCGGTGAAGAGGTAAGTCCCACCATTATCGTGATGCATATGTTCTGCCTAAAGCTGCATCGGTTAGATCCAACCTATTAGTTCGATTGGATATACCACATCACGTTCACGTGGGATCTATCGGCTTATCGTATTCTTCTGCTATTATTGATCATGTGTTGTATCGATTAGGTCCGACCTACTAGATTGCTGTCAGTAGATTAAGTCATAAGCCAATAGCTCTTTACGCAACGTTTCATCGGAGCAGTCAGCTGATGAGTTATCTATACATAGAGTTTCATGCCTAGTATATCAGCTTCTCGGCTGATATACATACACCTTCAGTGATTGCCTTTGAGCCTCATACCTAGTGTATCGGTTTCTCAGCCGATATACATATATCTTTAAAGATCCCCTCTCATCAGCTCAGCTAGCCGATGGATTCACTCGTACCTTCCGACCACGTGTTTGATCTAACCTCTCATATTTTTGGAGGATCAGGTCTTGTTCCTTACTATTCATCGCATATTATATTCGGAGCGCTATTGCTTGCCAATCCACATGCGTTCATCGGCTTTCTAGTCGATGAACGAGCGTTACAGCCTTTATTGGCAACCAGCCGATAGGAGAATCCCGTATACTATTCATTGACCAACTCTATTCTAGAGTGCCATCAGCTTGGGTTCTTTATCTTATTCTTTAATTATCTCTCTATGTCTTCATTAGCTTTCTAACTGATGAAAAAGTACTATAGCCTTTATCGATAACCAGCCGATAACAAAAGTCCATATACTTATCGATTATTCTATCCAGAGCATCATCGGCTCTATAGTCGACGTGTCTGTTGTTCTATTCATCGCCATCTGCCTATGCTTTCATTGGCTTTTCAGCCAATGAAAGAGTGTTTCAGTCTCTATCGGTAACTAGCTAATAGTAGGAGTGCGTCAAACCCAACTGATAAATATCTCAACCCTATCGGTAGCCAGTCAATAGTAAGAGTTCGTATCGGCCTATTATCCGACTGACTGGTCGCCGCCAAAAAATCCCGTGACCGGGGAGGGATGGCAGCTCGGTCACGCGAAGGCCTGGGAGGTCTATTTATCTCCAGTGCAGTTGCTTAAGCATCGAGGTTCGCGGACGTGCCAGTCAATTTGACCCTGTAATTGACAAGAAAGTGAGACGAACAGGTCCAATACAGACGCTCGCTATCGGTCGTGAATACTATTTTTAAGAATTTGATATCTATTTTTAACTCTTATAAAGTAAGTACAAACAATTTGACTTTATTTTTACTTAAAGCTTTTATAGAGTATTTGACGAATGAAAAATTCAAGCAAACAAGCATAAATTATTTAAACTAGCACTAGTTTTAATATTGTATATTTCTTTAATTCAAGTAAAAGAATTTATATTTCTGTACGTTTACGTACGTGGGGAGTATGCTGCCAAAAAACCTATAGACAGAAAATGTCAAGACCTCCATGGTGGGATTAAAAATAAAAAATTTTGGAATCCAACACTAAGGCACACAACCAGTAACCAATAGATACATATGTAGGAAGAACTGAACTTACTTAAAAACTTACCTTAATATTTCATAAAATGTTAGTCTGATTGTGCGTCATAATTGTCCGAGGCCGGTCTAACTACCACTATTTCTTGGTATGACCAGGTGCTGGTCTAACTAAGGCTTCACCGCTAGTCTCACCAGTCCATGCTACCGTTCTGACTGTTGGGTCACATGTGGTCTAACCGCCCATTGGCCTTCGGTCTGACTGAGCCATCAGAAGAAATACGCAGTCGCTGCTACCTTAACCTTGCAAGCTCTCATTCCTTGTTCTTGTTATGTTTTCTTGCAAGTTTAAAGCAATACTGAACCAAATGTCCATCCTTACTATAATAGATGCAATTATATTTCACACATGTCATTTCTTTTGACGAAGAAGCAGAAGAAGTATTTGCACAAGTTATAAAAAGTTTTGTCGAAATACTAGGATATTTGAAAATAATTTTCTTTGGTTTCTCAAATATTTTCAAAGATATAGCACTCATATCATTGTGCCTAATTTGCTTGGTGCTCATAACATCACGCTCATGTCCATCAACCTCAACTTCAGTCAACAAGTCATTGCAAGAAGTAGAAAAAACATTATGTATGTATATCTTGCAATTTATCATGATTAAAAGAAGAAGCTAGGATATCATCATTCACAATGCTAATCAAAGAGCACATATTATAAGAATTGACTTTAAACTCATTAATTTCAGCTCTACCTTTTTCTAATTGATCAACACATGAAGCATAGGTCAATTTATTTTTGCTTTTTTAGCAACCATGTTAGTGCAAGAATCACATGCAGTTTTAAGTCTCATTTTTATCCAAAGACTTAAAGATTATCTATCTCATCTCTAGCACTAGCAATCTCATTAGCAACACAACAAAAGAATCACATGGCATAGAAATATTACATCTCAAAACTTCAATTTCAGAATTTAAGTATGTAAGAGAAGTTTTAAGTTCATCATTCAAAGCAACAATGGACTTGTTTTGAGTGGCTAAATCATCACAAGAATTGTTTAAACGTGAACAATGTGTTGTTAAGAAATCAACTTGATATTCTAAACAATTTACTAATTCCTTCAACCTTTCATTCTACTTAAACAATGAATCACAAGTATTACAAGACTTATCTTGCTTAGAGAGAAAATTAACTGTAGTAGATTATCAACATCATCGTCACTATCCATATTAGCCATGTTTGTGTAAATCTTTAGAACACGCTTCTTGAGTGATGACAACTTTTTGGTTTTTGGAAGCTTAGGGTTTCTGTTATTATCATCCAAAGAAACACAAGGCGACGCGGAACACATACTAGTAGGCATCACAACAAAGCTCAAGACAGGTTAAGATCAAAAAGAGTAAATGTGGCTCTGATACCATTTTTAGGATCGAACACAAGAACCAAGTCTACCAGAGAGGGGTGAATGCTAGGATTATTAAAAACCAAAACTTTTCATAGAATTAAAAGTTGCATCTCTTTAATGAAGTTAATCTTACTTTAGTTGAGATTCCAAGCATCTTGGGTTATTGCCGGTCCGATCACCTCCTTGCCTTCGGTCTAACCACAGTGCACATGTCGATATGACCATCTTGTTGCCTCTGGTCCGATTGCTGCACTGCCTCTAGTCCTTGATAGTTATTACTAGGATATTCTTGTTTATATCCCCCGTAATAAGCCGTCCGATATACCCTGGCATTATGTCTTCATGATGCCTCCCAATCCGCTCTTGCACTGGCGGAAACATATTTACCGATATATCCCTTCTGGATCCGTAAGTAACTTGTGGCTGTCCTGTTTTCATCGGTGAATAGACCGGCCCTTGATTAGGTTCCTTAACAATAGATCCATCCATATTTTTCTTGATTAAGTTGTGCAGAGTATTCACCAGTACACCCGATTGTTTAATGAGCGCATGGTGAACAGCTTCATCAACTATCTCCTGTAGTGGCTTTTGAGGACTGATGGGCGGCGATCGGCTCGATTCTCCTTCCAAAACTGGCTTTGGCATTTTGGACTTTTGAATCGGCCCATGTCGAGTCATACTAAAGGACTCCAGACAGAGCTTTTGAAAATTAGCTGTGTTCTGCTCTACCTGGTATCTCTGTTTCTCAGTTTAATCCTTCATCGTTACTGGGATTATATTGTCTACGTTGATTTCTTTACCCTCCATTTAAGCACCGTTGATTGAAGGACTTTCAACTGATGAAAAAGGTCTTCTAGTCCCACCGGGCGTGCCAAGAAGCGTGCTCGCCGCCAAAAGATCCCGCGACCAGGGAGGGACGACGGCTCGGTCACGCGAAGGTCTGGGAGGTCTGCTTATCTCCAATGCAGGTCCTTAGGTCTCAAGGTTCGCGGGCTTGCCAGTCAATTTGACCCTGCAATTGATAAGTAAGTGAGACGAGCGAATCCGATACAGGCGCTTGCTATCGGCTTGCTGTCGATAGGTTCGGGATGCTGTTCGATCGGCTAGGGAGCCGATGTGGACAGGTGTCGACGAGCGGTCGACCACAGAGCCGATGGAGGAACCAGGGTGTGCTCAAAGAATCCCTCTGGACAGCTAAACAGTGATTCATTGGCTAGAAAAATCGATGAAGGCGCATGCGGCCTAGGCGATGATTAGTGTAAGAAAGCACGGGCCGCAAAGCCGATGCCGCGCCGGATATGACAGCAAGAGACCCATCGCCCGCCGTGGCAGCGCCATCAACACCGAACCTCGAAGATCGGACCTAACCGAGACAGTACGAGATCGGGGCCAGCGGCGATGATACGGAGGATGCCAGATCGGCTATGCCATAGCAAGGATAGGAACGAACCCATCGGCTAGCTAAGCCGATGAGGGGACGCCTCTCTGAAGGCGGGTGCGTATCGGCTGAAGGTCCGATACGTTTGGCGTTACGCATCGTGGGACGCCTCTAAAGGCTGATGCGTATCGGTCGAGGGGCCGATGCGCTGGGCGTGAAGCACAGAGCATGGATAACTCATCGGCTAGCACTCCGATGATACGCCGTGCAGAAGCCTATAGGCCTGAAGCTCGATCTACCGTCGGTAGCCCCGTAGGTCGGACCTAACCGATGCAGCACGAAACTGACGATGGCAGAGGGAGCTTAACGGGCCGATAGGTCCAGCACGGTCGTGATGCGATACATCCGATCGGCCTAAGAGGTCGGACCTAACCGATGCAGCCTCAGACAAAGCAGGACATAACGGGATGGTGGCGAGACTTACCTCTTCGCCGGAGATTGGACTTAACCGATGCAGCCCCGCGTCGAGAGCTAGAACTCACCGGTAAAACCTAGATGAACTAGGGTGATGATGCACTGAATTTGTATATGATCGAGGGATATCTTACATGTTTTTAGGAGGTATATTTATACCCTAGAATTACAGACAGTCCGATGCGTCTACGACCATTAGACATTATTTCCTAGTAAGAACAAAGGAAAATATTCCTAAAGAAGTTAACTAACCAGCTAAACCTCCCTAATTGAGTAAGGTTATAATTTACAAAAATAAGCACCCTGCCGTGGAGTCTACGGCTCTTCCCCAAACCCGGTGTCATCTGAATAATCTTCCAATTTGTAATCGAGTCTTCCTTTGCTACAACCTGATCGGCTTCTCTACTGTAGCTATCGAACCTCTTTTAGTCAAGCCGATCCTTCTCCTTCCTTCCCTCGGGCTTCTCGGACCTGATCCTGATTGGGCAATGCCCTATCTTCAAGCCGATCCAATCTTCTACTAATCTAATCGGCTTTTCTATACTTCTCCATCGGCTTTGTCTCAGTATCTCTATCGGCCGATGACTGTATTAAACCTTTCATCAGACCTCTCAGCCGATCGGCTTTAGCGCCATCGGATCGTCCAGATTTTGGCGTTAACACTAATAGAAAAAACACTCTTAATCTCATAGGAAACCATCTCGTATAGTTATATAACTCATCCATACCAAATATAAACTTTAATATTTCCATACGCACACAATCTCAATTGTATGATATATAGAAACTTCACTAACACGTGCATTCTTCTCTAGACTTAATATCTCGTATGATTTACTTTACCGTCTGGACTTCAAGTTCTCTCAAGTCTAGTCTCGATCTATCATCGGTAATACTCTCGATTCTTTAAGGAACATCTGCACATAAACAAACTAACAAACCATATCCGAACATAAGTTCTCACCTAATTTGATTCATAATATCCGACCACACAACATAATATCTCGTATATAGAAACCATCTAGAAGTTATAAACATGAAACACACATCATCATCAAGAAATCAATCCGAAACCGACTCTTTTATAGAATTTGCTAGTCTGATCATCAGGCTTCCTAGTCTGATTGCTCTCATGCCTACGGTCGGACCGGACACTATTCATCGGTCTGACTGTCACTATTCATGATATTGTTCATAATTTTGTAAATTCAATTTAAACACAATATTTTTACTTTAATATCAATAAAACACATCATACAAATTATTCATCACATAATCTAAATTATTAGCATGATTTCACAAGTACCTCCCGCCACCCAACCTCACCGGCGGCCGAGAAGACATCAATAGCACCGGTAAGGCCTACCCAACTGGCCTCATCCCCTTCCTCTACCGTTTGACCCTGTCGTCAACACCGGTCCACCATCCTTTCTCGACCCCATGGCTCGAGTGGTGCCATCGCCGCCTCGCCACCCACCCGTGCCCGTCTCCTACCGCTGGTTGGCCACCTTCCCAGCCATCCCTCTAAGTTCGGAGCCCTCCTCCTCCCCTTCCCTAGTGCCACTTCTTGCCCTCAACCCCACCCTCCTAAAACCCTAATTCGAATGGACGGTGTTGATGCTACGCACGCGAGGAGCATAGCCAACAGATACCATTATTAAATCCTAATTTTAAAATTTGGGGGTTTTTATGTAAAAAAAATTAGGCTGCAACAGTCGTTCTAAATAGTACCCAAAAATTAGAACACCTAAGTCCTAGAGAACTCACTCTTCGAAATCGGGGAGAGGTCGTGCTCCTAATTTGTCGTGTGGGAAGAGTGGGAGAACGACGTGTGACGAAAGGAGAGCGATTTTTTGGTAATTTGAGGTGTCCATTTAATTTTATTATGGGGAGTCAATCTTAGTTATAAGAGAGAGGGAGTGATATGTTTGACATCTAAAAATTTGATTGGATATAGTATCAGAAGAATTTTAGGGATGGATTTTTGGGCTCTAATATAGGGCTTTGTGTACCCTACCCAGTCTGGGCCAGAGGAGAGTCCATCCATCCATCCATCCTGTGTATGGAGTCTCCCCTCGCCACCACACACAGCAGCAGCAGCCCAAGCCGTGAGCGAGCGATGATGGCGCAGCAGCGATCTCTCCCCATCCTCCTCCTCCTCCTCCTCCTCCTCGTGGTGTTCGCCTCCGCCGCCCAGGATGCGCCCTTCGTCGTAGCGCACAAGAAGGTTGCGCTTTCCCGGCCCGGCCCCGGCGTCGAGCGCCTCGCCGTCACCCTTGACCTCTACAACCAGGGTTCCGCGTGAGTCCACGATCTTCCCCCATCCATCCAGATCTCCTCTCTCTCTCGCCCTTCACTCTCATATTAATTAACTGCTTCCTCTCTCCGCCCCCCTGCTCGCTTTTAATGGCTTAATTCTCATAGGCAAATTCATTTATTTCTTAATCAAATCTTCCCATTATCTAAAAAATTATTCTCATAGCCAAAAACAAAAGAAAGGACGCAATTCCTACTTGTTTCTCCCGTACTAGTTCCTCGAAATATCAAGCTGCTGATTTGTTGATACCAAACATCACGCTAGTATGCACCCACAACATAAGAGTAGTCAAACCCAAATATTTGGGCGATTTATTATCTATCAATCGCTATTTCAATTTTGCATCTTTAGCTTTTCACACTGCTGTTCTAGGGCAGAAAAAAGGATGATTTTCTTCACTGGCACTCATCTTCTCGTGCTTTCTCTAAATTTTACAGGTCCGCCTATGATGTTAGCTTGAACGACGACTCTTGGCCACAGGAAGCTTTTCAACTTATCTCTGGAACCACATCAAAGATTGTCGACAAACTTGATCCGTCAGTAACACCTTCCTTCCTAATGCATTCTCATGCCACTGCCATATGCCTACATTTGCCCCTCACAATTTACCTCTTGTGCATCCAGTGGTGCTACTGCTTCCCACAACTTCATCCTGGAGACCAAAATGCAGGGCAGATTTCAGGGTTCTCCTGCCATTATCAGATACCGTGTTCCCACAAAGGCCGCACTTCAGGTTAATTTTTTTTCATACATCACTCCTAATATAGTATTCATGCAATCGGTGATTTTGGTATGCTTTGCTTCAAAAGTTGGACTTGAATTTTCGTTGCCTGATGCTAATAAACATGTAATCAGAATTTAGTATACATGACTAATGGTTACTAGTTTAGTACTGAGCACCGCATGAGCTTAACAGAGCTTTTCCTAAGGAATGCAATATGAATTCATTTTTCCATGGGTCATAGTGGAAGGGCTAACTGTGTTGAGCTTAAATAGGTCATTAGGACCTAGCACTTCGTCTGCTAATTATCATGCTGTTTTTGCAATATTCTGTTCTTGGGTTTAAACTGCTAATTATGTTTCTGAAGGAGGCCTACTCAACGCCCATGTTTCCACTTGATATTCTGGCCGACAGACCACCACAGCAGAAGTTTGAATGGGTTAGTTGTCATACCATTGCTTTCATTTAACAGTAAAACCTTTCCTGATTATTATGTCTCAATGCTTTACTTTTGGTGCTTGTACTCAACTTCTGGATATCCAACTTTTGCACTTGACCTTTCCAGGCTAAGGTACTGTCTTGCCCTCTGTTTTGTGTAAACTTATATGTTTCATCTAAGTAGGAAATAAGAACCCGCATGTCTAGACCCTGCGAACTAATGAGTTAACCAACATCATATGCAGAGAATTGCTGGGAAATATGGGCCGCTAGCCTCGGTTGTTTCCTTTGTTGTTGTGTTTGTCTACCTGGTCGCAAGCCCATCGAAATCCACTGCTGCAAAAGGAAGCAAGAAGAGGCGCTAAATCTGTTTGTCACCTTTTTGTTGTAGTTGGATTCATAAGAATGTACTCTCTTAAATTTTATAAGATTCACCTATTACTCTAATGAATTAACTAGACCAAGACATCGTCATTTTGGCCTTCTGTAGTTGAGCATCTCAGGGGAAGCCTGAGCTTACTTTATTCAGAGGTGTAGATTTGATACATCTTAAATCATTTTAGTACATTCAACCAATGATGCCTGATTTTCTCATTTCCTTAAGGCTAAGAGTGTTACCTATTGCGATCCGGATATTGCTTACAGCGATTTTCTGGTGGAGCCTGTGTTTCACTGCTACTGCAAGCAGGTGAATTGTACAGGTAGCAGATGGTGGATTGAGAAGCGAATTCACAGGGTAATGTTTCTGTGTCTCCTGAATTGCTAGTTCAAATCCCATTCTATGACATGCTGAAAGTGTTAGACCACTCTATATATATATATATATTCGATCCTACTGTATAGAGTTAAGATCTTAGTTTTAATGTACACCATATTCTTATATGGTATTAGAGTATGTCTAGACATCTCGGCGCGCTAGCATTCTCTCGTCGGCGAGTCGACGTTTCCTTCCCATTCTAGACCTTCTTCTCAATATTTCTTCCCTACTTTCTCGTCTCGGCTCTCTCTTCTCCTCGTTTCCTTCGCAGACGACTCTCTTCTTCTCCACCACCCTCTCCTCTCCTTCTTCCCGGTATTCCTTCCCTGCTTTCTCGTCTCGGCTCTCTTCTCCCCGTTTCCTTCGCAGACGACTTTCTCCTTCTCCACCACCCTCTCCTCTCCCTTATTTCCACCATGTGACAAGGCGACGGTCTCCACCCGCCTCCTTGTCTCATCTCACACCTGTCTTCGCTCTTTCCTTGCCTTGACGCACCTTTTCTTCTTTGACGCCGGCGCACCTCTGCGTTCGTCGTCTCCATCGGCTAGATCCGTCCGCCCTCCATCGGCTAGACTCGTCCGCTTTTCATCGGTTGGAACACTCTCTCGGTTCTCGCTTTTTCGACACGCTCACCTGCTTCCGGACACGAAACTTCTTCACTCGAGTCCGAGCCATTCCGACGTGTCTACGGACATGAATCTCTGCCTCCTGGACGCGAACCTCCTCTCTTCGCGTTCGCCCCTTCTCCAAGTTTTCGCGTCCGCTCCACTCCTTTGCCTCCACGAGTCCAAGGACGTGAAACTTCTCTTCACGGACACAAATCTTCCTCACGTCTGTGACCCACCTACTCTGTCACCCACTTCTCTCTTAACTACTCCGTTGTCTACTCCCATTGGCCAACCACTCCCCTCATCGGCTTACTCCCATCGGCCACCTACCCCTCATCGGACCTTACCCTCATCGACTTCTTGCGCCTGTTACCCTCTTGTCATGGCCACCGAGTCAGTCCTCAGCTCGGGCACCCTCCTAGCCGCCAAATCTATTCCGGTCATCGACGCCTCTAACCACACCTCGGGCACTAACTCGCTGATCTTCTCATCACCGTACGCTGCTATCAACGTGAAATCTCACGTTTCCATCTCTCTTGACCTCAACGCCAACTACTCCAAGTGGGTATTTTTCTTCAAATCCCTATGTGGAAAGTTCGGCCTCCGGTCTCACATCGATGGCTCCGCTCCATCTCGACCCGAAAATCTCTAGTGGGACATCGCCGAGTGCTACATGCGCAGCTGGTTGCTTGGCTCGGTCGATGACTCTGTCCTCGACCTTGCCATAGAGGACACCGATCCCATCGCTCAGGATTTCTGGGTAGCTATTGAGCGGCTCTTCCTTGCCAACAACAGTCGTGCACCATCTTCTTACTAAATGAATTCCACTCCATGGTATAAGAAGACTCTTCTATCTTCTCGTACTGCTAGCGCCTCAAGGTAAAGGCTGCCGCCCTCCGCGATATCGGTCACCCCGTGGTCAACTCATAACTCGTCCTCACCCTCTTGAGAAGACTTAACCCACACTTCTCCAACACCGCTGACGACATCACCAACTCCATACCCATTTCGTCGTTTGCCCGGGCCCATGACATGCTAGTTCTCAAAGAACTACGTCTGGCCAATGACGAGAAGACCGTGACCCACACCGCTCTTCTCACCGCAGCCGACCATGACTGTCGATCATCATGTGCTGCTGCCACTTCTCGTGGCTTTGTTAGCCATGGCCCTAACCATGGCAACACAGCCCGCACCGGTGGCACCGGCAAAGGCAAGGGCAAGGACAATGGCAAGAACTAGCATGGTCCGATGCAATCGTGGCCTACTGGCAACCAGGGGTTCTCGGCGCCCATCCTCAGGCCCACCTGGCATCGGCTCCCACCCTACCGCCTCAATCGATACTGCCGCCACCACCCACCCAGTCGGTTTACTCCTGGAACCAGGCTGGCCTCATCGTCGCCCTCAACCAGATGACGCTCCAACCTCAGCACCCTTAGGTGCTGGACTTTGGTACGTCCTCTCACATGGCGTCATCTGCTGGTATACTACGCTATCGCCATCTCTCCTCCTCCCCCTTTGTCACCATTGGCAATGGCCACTCTCTCCCTGTCCAATGTCGTGGTGACTCATTTCTGTCTACACCCACAACTAACCTTCCACTTCACAATGTCCTCATTGTTCCCTCCCTCATTTACAATCTAGTATCTGTTCGTCAATTTATACGAGAACAATTGCTCAATTGAATTTGACGCTTCTGGTTTCTCTGAGAAGGATATCCCAACCCAGCATTAGATCCTTCGCTTCAATAGTGGCAACAACCTCTACACCATCCCCACTGCGCCGTTCACTCCACACGCCAACATCGCCCTCTCCACCAACCTCTGGCATCTTTGCCCTGGTCATCCCAGCCTCGACGTTGTCGCTAATCTATGTCGTAGCGTCTTCATTAAGTGTACCCACAGCAGCTCCACTGTTTGCCACTTGTGTCAACTTAGTAAACACGTGCGACTACCCTTTTCAAATTCTATGTCTTGTACCTCGTGACCTTTTGAGCTAATACACTGTGATGTATGGACTTCTCCAGTTAAGAGTGTCTCTGGTAATCAGTATTAACTTGCAATACTTGATGATTACACACACTATTGCTGGACTTTTTCACTCACCAGCAAGTCCGAGGTCACCTCCCACTTAATTAATTTTACAAACTATATCTCCAACCAGTTCAACCTCTCTATTAAAGCTCTCTCTTTGTTCTTCACATCGGCACCACCACTACCTATCTTCTCCTCTACGTCGACGACATTGTTCTTACAGCGTCCTCGCCATCCCTCCTGCACCAGATCATAGCTCGACTCCACTCCGAGTTTACCATGACCGATCTTGGTCCTCTCCATCACTTCCTTGACATCTCTATCACCCGCTCTTCTCACGGGCTCTTCGTTTCTCTGCGTCAATACGCCATCGATCTCCTCCAGCGTGCGGGCATGGCCGAATGTCACCCCACCGCCACTCCGGTCGACACTCGCACCAAGCTCTTCGCTACCGATGGCTCACTCGTCGCCGATCCCTCCTAGTACCGTAGTCTTGCTGGTGCTCTCCAATACCTCACCCTAACATGGCCCGACCTCACCTACGTTGTTCAGCAAGTGTGCCTCTTTATGCATACTCCGCGCAAACCTCATCTCGCGTTGCTCAAGCGTATTCTTCGCTACGTAAAGGACACACTCTCCAGCGGCCTGCACCTCAGCTCCAGCTCCATCGACTCTCTCACCGCGTACTCCAACGCGGACTGGGCGGGCTGTTCCGACTCTCGACGCTCCATATCCAGCTATTGCGTCTTCCTCGGTGACACTCTAGTCTCCTGGTCCTCCAAGCGCCAGACTACAGTGTCTCAGTCTAGCGCCGAAGCCGAGTACCGCGCCATTGCTTACGTCGTCACCGAGTGTTGTTGGCTTCACCAGCTTCTCTAGGAGCTCCGTGCACCTATCCCCTCTGCGACCATCGTCTACTGCGACAACGTCAGCGCTGTCTACATGACCGTTAACCCAGGCCATCATCGACGTACAAAACATATAGAGATAAACATTCACTTTGTACGTAACAAGATTATGCTAGGATAGGTTTGGGTGTTTCATGTATCGTCAGCGCACCAATTCACTCGATATTATGATCAAAGGCCTACCCGCGCCTTTGTTCACTAGTTTTCACTTCAGTATTTGCGTCTGTTTCTCTCCCGCTATGACTGCGGAGGGTGCTAGACCACTGAACTTATATATATAGAGAGAGCTGACTCACTACATAGAGTTAGAGTCTTAGTAAAGTACACCATATCTCTACAGTATGTGATTGGCTTGCACTTTCATCCTCTTACGTTCGTAAGACTGACAGTGCCTGCTAACTAAATCATGGTAGTTGTAGTGATTTAAATCACTTTGCATTCTAATGATTTATTCCAGATATGTACAACCAACAACCAATAGTTTAACTTGACTGATTGACGCTACCCATGAGAGTGGAGAAAAGATGGATAACAAAGCAGGCTGTTATATTGACAAACTAAACAAGTAAGCCTTGGTTCAGCCTTCTTATTTCTACTTTGCTCTACTGTTATGTATTACATATTTATACCATATATAGTAGCTACTCTATATTATAGCTTATTCCATTCATATTAGTTGTGTGCACTGAAGTTGCATTTTATCGCCTTCCTCTGAATCCTTCCAAATGTAGCATTTTTTTTCCATAAGAACTGAAAGCAAGTGATTTTTCTTGCAGATAGTAGAAACGCTTGGAAATCAAATTCAAATATTTAGTTCAGATTCGCAACAATTTTGGCTACCTTAGAAATCATGATACCCTATAGATGCGATGTCATATAGAGCACACTGCATTCTTCTGTTCAGAAGAATAGTAAGGTATAACAATTGCACTTGAAACACAGCTCATGCCATTGCTTTGGATCTCCAGTTAAATCATATTTTTGCCATGTTCATTTCTGGATGATATTTGTGATGATCGGCAATATTCAAATCCATTTACGTTGTATTGTACCATGCGTCTCTGATATCTTCTTCATAAAGGAGTTCAGTTCACAAATCTTCTAGAATTCTGAGCTTAATAATGCTTGGATCAAAGGTACATATAACAACTTTGTAGTGTAAACATTCATACAAATGTAGCTATTTTCGTAATGTACAACAGAATAGCAAATACACAGTGTGGATGAGAATGGACCAATGAGAAGCTGTACAGAAGAAATTCAAATACCTCGTCTGCTGCCTTAAAGCTCTCGATTTACTGAATGTGTTACTGTACTGTTCCTTCCTTGCTGCTTTATAATTGCTGTGCTTTTGTTTGTGTAGAGTGTGGGTTAAAATTTTTGTGCTTCCACCACTACATTTATAATAACTTGATATGCTCATAATTTACAAACAGAACACAGATCTGATGTACTTTTACCTTGTCTATGGAGAAAGCTGGACTAGTTGAAACAAAATTTGCCATCATTCCTATAACGCAATACAGCTTTAACTATCTTCATGCCTGTTTCTTCTGCTTAAGGTCCTCCCACTTAATTATCGGTTATCCTTCGTTGCACCTGTACGAGAGTCCCAACTCCCGTCGTGGTGCTTTGCCTCTTGGGGCTCCCAATAGCCGCCGCTGCCTTTTTTGCGTACGTCTCTGTTCGGCCTAGATGTGGCAGACGTTTCATGCACGCGGCTTCCGTGCCCGCTCAATTTGATTCGTACCATTTTGATTTTTATGTTTGTCTAAATTTTACAAAAACCTTCTGTGTCAAATAAACAGGAATCTTCAGACCTTCTGACTGTAGTCTCCAGAACTAAACTTTTTATCCGGTAGGATTCTCTAAAAGTTTAGCCGAATACTCTAAATATTTTCTCTCTCGAAGCTAAATATTATCTTGATCCAGATTCTTCAAACTTTTATATAAATACTTTAAAATTTAAAATTTTATGAGTAACAACTAGTTTTAAAAATAATGTGCATTTAACCCATCAACCTCTTTGAGAAGGAAACTGCTTATTTATTTCTACTCTATTCTATTAAATGTTAAGTTTAATCTAATATCTAAGTATGCTTTTTTAGGTGATTCGTGAGAAAGCAAATCTTAAATATTTAGGTGAGCACTTGAAGATCAATACCAAGTAATGTTTAGATGCATCTATGTTTGTTTTGTTATCTTATTAACATTTTGGCAATATTGAAATTGACAACAAACAGAAGAAACTCTTGTTTTTACTTGTAACTAGTATATATCACTGGTACAGTATTACTGCCTCAACAGTCAACACTAGTGTTGTAGTACTGTTTCACCGTAGAGAAGGAAAACAAATGGTATACCGGTAGAAATAAAAACTTTACAGTAGAGTAGCCAGAAGTGATGTCAGCGCTGCTGCAGGAACGGAAGAAGTTGTGACGGCCTCTTGTCCTGCATTGTGCATTTGTGCCCCCCCAATTCCTTGTTTGTTAGTACTACTATAATTTGCGTGCATCTTGGCAAGGGGAGTATTTTTATTTGTGAAGCTCATGCAGATTACTCCAAGTTTAGTCCACAGTTAACTAGTACTAGTACTACATAATCCTAGACAGTAACTTTAGAGAATCGTAATTTGTTTTAGGCGATGAGGCATGACCAGCAGCCTGCTGCGTTCGCAACTGCCGTATAGGTGAAAACTGCTGGTTTTATGATTTTCAAACTAACAGTGTTTTTTTATTTAAAAAATATATCTAAAAGCTATTTTTAAAAATCATATTAATTTATTTTTTAGTTTACAATAGATAATACTTAATCAATTATGATATTCTCATCTTATTTTCACTAACCTTTAAACATATCTTAAAATAATTTTTCAAGAGCATGCTAAAACTGTGATTGTGAATTTGTGATGCAAGAACAAGAGCAGGAGAGGAGGTACGATGCTACGGGAGCCCGAGAAGGGATTCCAGACTTCAAGTTCAACTAGGAAGACTCCTTCTCTCCTCTCTCTCTCTCTCTCACAGACAGTATTTGTAATAGAGCATCTATAAATTCCTCCTCGTGTCTCTCGCTCTGGCTCCTCTTCTCTCCTGTCTTTGCTATGCCTCCATTAGTGCTATGGATGGATGAATGGATGGAGGTTGGTCTCATGTCTTGCTCTCCTCCGCCTCCTTTTCTCCCCGCCTGAGAGACTCGAAGAAGGGAAGGGAATGGCGGCAAGCTAGAGTAGATAGCTAGGAGTATACTTCTCCATTATTGTTGTTTGCGTGCAGCGGCAAGACGGCGAAAAAAAAAATTTTTGGTCTCTTCTCTTGGCTTGCTTGCAGTGCGGGGGAAGAAAGCCCCAAGGCCTGAGACGCACCTGGAGCTGGGGCTGCCGCGCCGGCAAGCTAGTCAAGCTAAGCTAAGCCAAGCTAGTCCATGTCCATGTCCATGTCGTTGCTTGTTTTCTTTGGAATCGCTGCCTTACGCTCACGGAGAAGCAGCTTGCATTATCAGCAAGCAAACCATTTCTTCTTTCATATAAGCCAAGCCAAGCACCTGTGCGTGCTTCCCTATTACTGCAGCCTGCCTGTCTGCCTGCCGCATTAATCTTCTTGTCTCGTCTTCGAGCTGCTGTTGCTGCTGCGCCACCTCCTCTTCCTTTTTCTTTGATTGCTTTCTTGCTGCTTGCCGGTGAGTCGCTAATGCTTTTTCTCCACCTGTCCTTTTCTCTGCCCATGCCTCCTCCTTGCCTCTTTCCTGCCAAAATTTTTGTAGAGGCTTCAGTTTAATCGTAACATCTTTTTCTTACAAAAGTTTAATTGTGGGATCACGACTAGCTGTTCTTGCTTACGGGAAAACTTGCCCTCATCTCTCCCTTTTTAGCCTGCCTTTTCTCTATTTCTCACTTTTTTTTCTTTTGGCACGATTTGCGTCTAAGAGAAAGGGGGCTGATTCAGTTTAGCCTATGCTGGTTTTGCTCGTCAGTTCAAATGTGCCATCTTTACTTGCAGTTGCTCTAATCTCTAATCCTTGATTATCCTATACATCTTCTTCGCCTGTGTTCTTTTCTTTTTTGGTGTCCTGTTACTAATAATCTCTAACCCTTCTTCAGGAAGTCGATGAAAGGCAGCAAAAGTTTGACATATTGAGGCCGTGAAGAAACCTCAAAATAGGAAGCAAAGTGAACCAATATGGAACAAGCTCCTGCACCTATGGTGATAGCTTCTGGGGCCATTGACAGGAGGCACCTGTCGCCATTCGCCTCAACGTCCGACTCGTTGTCTTCTTTCTTCTCCTCTGAGGACCTTGTCCCTACAGATGTTAAAAAACATCCTGCCACTGATTAAAGGAGAATGGGTAGATAAAATAAAAAATTTCTAGCACACATATTAAAACATTATGCGAAGCAGATATCATAGATTATTAGCACGAGACGCGTAGTGCGATAGTATTAGGATTAGAAAAACCGATATAACTATGTACGCATCGAGGTAGTAGACAAAGCACTCGATCGTCGTGATCCTGAGGCCAATTAACGCAGCAACGTGCAGCGTCTCTATCGGTATCCACATGTACAGAACTAGAATGTTACTAGCACTCGCAATTGGTCAGAGTCTGGCTCAGGAAGTAGCAGCTAGGATTTTGCTCAAGGTGAACAAAGTTGTCTTTTCTAATAGAAGTCTACTCGAATCTCTATCTAATTCGAATAAGTATTTTAACTCGTTAAGCGTGTGATCCTGTAGATTCACGTATATTTAGTTGTGACTTAAAAATATTCTTTCGATCACCTTATTAATAGCGATCTCTAGCAAAATATATTAACTATAAAAAATATATAAATATTATATTGACTGAACTTGTAATGTTTTTATGTATGAACACTTTTATTTTACAATATCGATCGATCTCAAGACGAGACTTATGTCATTCTCTTAATAGTTTAATTACTCTCTTAATATTATAAATAATATTATGATGAATTATAAACTTGTAATTGACTCCTCAATAATCTTGTTATGTTCATGCACTTCTATAATCTAGTATATTGAGGAGCTCAGAGATATTTCTCATATAGAAGGGATAAATTCTACCTTGATTACTCACAACTTATCCGAAAACTATTTTTATAACTACTTTATTATGAATTAGTGTTTAAATCTTGATGATCTTTTAAGTCCAAAGAATTTAAATAAATACTACTTGAGATTAACTAATTATATATATAAATCTTCACAATATCGTAGGTTTATTCAACATATGTTCACTAATATATATTTATATTATTAATTTGTTATCTTTATATCATAATTTATAAGATATAATTATACATATGCTGATCTTACAATCATATTTATTACTCATACGATATATGATCTAGAATCATTTAGAAATAGAAGCATCTGACATTAGAACCATATAATTATTGATAAATAATAATAATGTCTATTTCAATAAATAAATTAATATATCATAAACATATAATATATATAACATCTTCCTATTGCGTTTAAGGCATATCATCAACACTGATTTCTATTGATTATTATGCACAATTCTAGCACCTCAATTATTTCCTTTCCATGCTTCATTGTAGAGGCTAGTCGGATTTTGGAATTAAGAGTCAATGGTGAAGAAAGGTGTGGATCATGTTTCATTTGAAAATTTGTGATTATTATCATCTCATGATTGTTGCTTCTTACTTGATGGAAATTATTCAGTTAGGTGTTCTCTTCTATATTCCTGCTATGTCCTTAGTAAATCTACCATGTCTAGTTAGTTAGTAGAGTTATTGATGGTTCAATAAAATCACCTAACTTGCCTTATCCAACTTATGCTTCAAAGAACAGTTCGAAAACTCATCTTTCATGCTTCCCCGCCAATTTAACTAACTAGTTACAACCAGAATTTTTAGGCTGCTGTATCGATTTATTAGTTCAGATTATTTACTGCCAGGGATTTCCTGTTTAGACTAGATTATTTAATGCCAGGGATTTCCTGTTTAGACTTAGATACTGCGCTGGTTGGCTAAAAGTGATTAAGTATCAAATTTTGGTTGGTAAAGATGTCACTGCAACAGTTGAGCAGGTTATGAGTACTTACGGGAGAATGCTTACGGACTTTTGTCCGAAGACAGTTTGGTAGGAATTAGTTGGACAGTTAATTTAGCACAGTCCGCTATTAAATGACATGATCAATTTATCATATGACACGTGTTGAAGGTTGTAATATGGAGACAGGTTAAATAGCTCTTCAGGAACTGACAGTGTTCATTAATGGCAGGGAGCAAATCAGTTTTTGCTTCTCCACTTGAAAAGATCCATCCCAATGGAGCAAATCATGCAGGAGGTCTGGAAACTCCAGGAGGTCAAGCCTTCAAGGGCCTAGACATCCTTAGCCTCAGCAATTTGATGGGGCAAGAAAATGCTTCAGGTTCACCAACAATTTCTTGGGGTGAGATCCTCACAAACCCCATGTCAAGGCTTGGCTTGTCCTCAAGAGAGACAGCTTTTGTTGAACTAACTACTGCTGATCAACATGTGCCTGGTTATGGGAAGGGATTTTCGTCCAGCTCCCTCTCTGAAGTATTCAATGGCAAATGTGAGTTCCCTTTGCCTTCTTTTTTCCCCCTATAAGCTGTCTCTAGAATTTGAAGTCTGATATCATCTTAATTGCACTACAACCAAAAGAACTGTTTTTGAAAGAAATCACAATATTGTTCATCAAAGATTTATCTTTTAGAAGAGTTCATGATGTTCTGCAGCGAGAGAAATAGCAATTGGTGTTCGGTGTCAATCTGCTGGGACACATACCTCCATATGCAACGGTGATGAACCTCTAGAATCCATGGAAGAGATAGAGGCTCAAACTATTGGAGATCTCCTACCTGATGATGATGATTTCATATCGGGTATTGCTGATGAAGATATATTCTGCACTGGAGGAGGAATGGAACTTGAAAACAATGATTCCATCAAAGGTGACAAATTTCAGGATGGATCCTTCAAGAACCAATTATCTGCAGGGCATTCCATCAATAAACAATCCTCCTGAACTCTTCTAGTCAGAAATATCACCGCTAACATCGAGGATTCTGATCTAAGTGTTATGTTTCAGGTGCTGAACCTTTTCCTTATTTCATTTCGAATTTTGGTTTACTTTAGTTCTAGTAAATATCCTTTCAAACACATATACACACACATGTATCTTTCTTCCAGCAATATGGGGGCATACACATGCTCAACACCTCCTTCAAGCACCATGAGTTTGTAACAGTGTCTTACTATGACATAAGAGCAGCCCAAAACGCCATGAGAACACTTCATAACAAGCCTCTAGGGCTGATGAAACTTGATGTGCAATTTTTCATTCCTAAGGTATACATAATAATATCAGTAGTTTCGAATCTATGTATCTTCCTTTTGATGTCATGTGTTGGTTATGCAATGCTGTTTTTTCATATTAACTTGCTTGTTACAAAATCATGTTGCAACTTTCATATGTATCCCTTCTTTATTTAGTGTTTTTTCTTTTTGTTACCATGCAAGAATCGTTTATATTCTATGTTCTCAAAATTATCGTTAACATGTGCCTGCTGTCCCCTTCAACATATGTTTAGTTATATATCTTATTATATTCCGCGGTTCACCTCCAACCTGAATTGAAAAGGTATCAATGGCTGTAAGAAAATGTGTACATACTTTATGTGGCATTTGTGTTAAGGCTACAGAATTAAATGCAACTAATTTGCTAATTCCCGCTATAATATTAAAAAGGGAAAATTTCTTATAAATTCCCACATTAATATGCATTTGTGTTGAGGCTACAGAATTAAATCTAAGAGACACAGTTGTTTGGATTATGCTACTTGCTAATATGATATATATTTGCTCGTTTATTTTTGCTCTAAACTCGTCTTCATGACGCTTTATGACTCCAACAGTTAAACACTTAATTTATACGCCAAATTGATGCTTTCATGTTGCACACTTTACTAGGAAAATGTTCCAAACAAGGATATTGATAGGGGAATATTGGTGGTATCTGACATTGATTCTTCCATCTCCAATGATGATCTTCGCCACTTACTTAGTGTTTATGGTGATGTGAAGGAGGTAATTATATTGTCAAAATTGATTACAAAAAAAATTGAGATCCCCACACTGTGATAACCATTTTGTTGTTTATAGATTTCCAGCTCTCCTATAAGCTGCATTAAGAAGTTTGTAGGGTTCTATGATTTTAGAGCAGCAGAAGAAGCAATACATGACCTTAATAAGGGTGATATTCTAGGTCCAAAGTTCAAGGTTGAACTTAGTCAACATGGAGAGGCAAGATCTTGGTAATTTGCTCGGCTGGCATTTTTCTATCCTTTTTTGATATTATCTTGTCATAGTTGTGCCAGATATTGGTCCATTCCTTCATATTTCCTTTAGAGCCAAGGACATTTTTTTTACTATATACTGAAAGTGCTACCTTTGGAAGATGGAATAATAAAATATGTTGTTTATTGTTTTCTTAGATAATATTATGTAAATATATAGGTAGCCAAATGGATCAGATCAACTAGGTGGCTTGAGGCCTGTTACTATTGTCTTGGCCTATGCCATTGGCACTACCCTTACCGGGCCCGTTACTATTGTCTTGGCCAAGCTGGATCGACACGGTCGGCCAGGCCATGCCTAGACCAGTGGTGCGGTCGACCGAGCTTGGCTCATTTAGTAATTTTATAAACTTTTTAATAAATTTTCTCACTTATTACACATTTTTCTACATTTTTCCTTAATTTTCTTTATTCTTCCCCTATTTTCCTTATTTAAAAAATTCCGCATATTTTAAAAATTTTTGCACAGGCAGGCTGTTGGCCCAGCCTATCGGCCAGGCTGGGCCTGAGCTGCCACTTTGGCACGTGAGCTGGCCTGGCATGGCCCCGTTTAGTAGCCAAGTGTAACCGGGCCAAACCTAAATGGGCTGTTACAGACTAGGCTGGTACGTCCGTTTGGCTATACTCCTACATGCAAGGCAAAAATCTCATGTTCTCATTCATGTTTTTTCGCATGGCCATTGCAGCCACTGACACACTATTGGATGGCCATTTGTTCTTTCGGAACTGCCTAAATAAGGAATCTTTTAAATGTTCATTGGGGCCAAACCAACCAGGCATGTAACTATTTTTTTCCAAAGTATTGTTTTATTAGTGTGGTGAAGATCTTGTCTATGTACTGAACAGTTTGAGGCAGCAACATTCTAGAGATTGGAAGCAAGACAGTTTGCCTCACCAACCTAAAAACTCTTCACCTGGGACCATTGGTACAATATATTACTTTCACACATTTTGAAATTTTTTGTTCATTTCCTATATTCATAAATTTTGATTTTTTTCCCTTTTTCATGCCAAAACAGGAAAGTTGGGCACTAAATGTCTGGAGAACAGTGCTCTTCAGAATTTATTTTCTCCAGTTAACCCACAATTGGAGAGCCCAACTCAGTGCTTCTCTACTACTGGTCCTCAAATGTTATCTTCACCTATCAGAATTAAATCTACAATTCAGCACAATAACCAAGCTGCTATTGGTGATGTTAGTGGCTCACTTGGTCAAGGAAACTTTGTACATGGAATACAGACCCTCCATTCACGGTCATTGCGAGAGCATCACAACAGCATTTATAATAGCTCTAAGTGCATGACAGTAAGTGGGAGGAATTTTAGCTCTAGACAAGATGGGGTGGATAGCAATATCCAAAAGGCGGGCTCTGCTGGTTTTTGTGGTCATTCTTTTGATCGAAATAATGAAGGTAACACTTCTCAGCCTGAACTGCTCGTCGTTGGCTTTACCAACATTTTTTTATTATCATAACAATATAATGGTGATTTTTTTTGGAAATCTTGGATGAGATTATTGATGAATTAACCAAATATTATAATTGTTGATCTGTTTTGTTCGAATTTCATCAGCACAAAAATTGTTTTGCAGCATTTGGCTTTACTGAAATTGGAAGTTGCCCCCTTGATGGACATCACTACGCCTGGAGTCACACAAATGTTTTTCCACAAAGTCCCTCAGCTCCAATGCTGTGGTCGAACTTGCAGCACCCAATGTGCATGCATAGTTATGCTGGTGTGCCACCTCACATCCTGAACACAGGTACTCATCCTATGGATCAGCATCACTTGGGTTCAGCTCCTGACAATGGAGGTGGTTTCGGAAATGTGCACTCTTTTCATCCAGGATCTCTTGGAAGCATAGGATTGCACGGTAGCCCTCAGTTATGTCCATCAGAATTCTCTGTCTTCGCATCCAACCGAGGGAATTTTAGGGAGGCTATTTTCTCCCCAATTGGCACTGGATTTCCATCCCTTCGGCAAATGTGCCATGCAATCAATGGTCAGAACCCTATGATGCATGTTTCCACTTCATACGATGCTACTAATGATCGGATGAGGAGCCGCAGACATGATGGAAGTGCTGCACAGTCTGAAAACAAACGGCAATTTGAGCTTGACGTTGACCGCATAGCAAAGGGTGAAGACTCACGCACCACCCTGATGATCAAAAGCATACCCAACAAGTAGGTTTGCACATCTTGCCACTGTTTGTCAGTTGTCTTGTACATTACTCAGCTGTCTTTCTTTCTTCTGTGGACTCAGTCACACTTGATGTGATCGACAGGTACAACTGTAAGCTGCTTTTGGCTGTCATTGATGAGAACCACCGTGGAACCTATGATTTCATCTATCTTCCAATTGATTTTAAGGTATCTTTTTTTTTAAGTGTAAAGATTGCAACCGAGTAAAATTCCAGGGTCTGATTTTTGTAATGTTCACTTTTCTCAGAACAAGTGTAACGTTGGCTACGCTTTTATCAATATGACTGATCCGCAGCGCATAATTCCATTTTGTAAGGTATATATACCCATGCATTACTAGTTAATAGTCAGGTTTGCCATTTTTAGTGTAACTTCCAAGCATATGATATATTTTTAGCAACAGTATTTTTCATTATTGTATTGCATTTTTTTCTTGGGGAGGAAATATTTTTTAAAGTATTTCTGTCCTGTAGAGCACTGCCAGTTTTACCTTGGCATTTCCAGTTGAAAGTATGCTTAGGCCTAGTCGGTCTTGACATCTTATGCAGACATTTAACGGCAAGAAATAGTGAAAAGGTAGCATCACTGGCATACGCCCGGATTCAAGGAAGGAGCGCTTTGATTGCTCATTTTCAGAATTCTAGCCTGATGAATGAAGACAAATGGTGTCGACCCATGCTTTTCCACAAAGATGGTCCAAATGCCGGAGATCAGGTATGAATTTCTGTTGCGAGTTACTAGTGCTTGTATACGCTAGACACGAATATACCATGCTGAGCACATCTGACTGACCCTGTCGCACAAAATGATGGTTTATACATTCTTGCAGGAGCCTTTTCCTGTGGGGAACAATGTCCGGTCTAGGGCTGGGAGAAATAGGTCTCATCAGCTTGGACGCTAAAGATGGAAGTCCATCAACCTCCCCAAACCAAGAAAGCAATTCTATCGGCATCACAAACTCGACTTGCCGTCTGACCTTGGCGCAGACCTAACCACTAACTGGAGGCACAAGGTGCAATGTCCACCACATCAGCACTGTCCTTGGTCTTCTTGTCACCTTGCCCTTTCTCGTCTTCTCCTTTGCTCTTCTTAGGCTTATCATCATCCTTAGCATCTGAACCAACGATATTGAGGCCCCCAGCCTTTTCATGCTCAACACCATCATCTTCCTCATTTAAGCTGCTATCAGCTTCTTCCTTCTCTAAAGCTTCAGTGTTTTCATCATCTCTAGACGACTTAGCACCGTTGCTACCATCTGAGCTTGTCTTGGTATCACCTTCTTCAATAGCCTTTCTTTGCAAGGACCGAATCAGATCCATCATTTCTCAATTGATCTGAAAGAGGCGGGGAAAACCAAGCATGAGCAAGAGAGAATTTTTATGTAATGGCATGCTTCAACAAACATAATCTTGCTGTACATGTGGATTCTCTAGGAAGTCACAAATGTCAGTTGGGCAGCAAGGGCACGTTTTTACAATCTTTTGTGCCCTTAGAGTCCAACCACCCTGGCTTCTCTCCCTCATAGATGATTGGCTGCCATATGCCCCAAGCAAACACGTCTTGCAGAAGTTATGGGCACAGGGAGTAGCAAGTGGTTCCTTCGTCACTTGCCGGCAAATTGAACATCCAAACTCTGCAGAAAATATAAACCAATCCAGTATGAGTAACTTCTAGTTCTTCTAAGCCACAAACACAAATCACAATGGTGCATATCTAAGCAACAAGAATGCAACAGAAACAACCTTTCAAAAGCCTTTCAGCCACAGACATCTGAGCGCGCTTTGCAACCCTCCGGATTTGGTTCTGTTTCAGGATCCCCTGATAGATTAGGCTTCCTGCTGATTGGTGGAGGCTTCACCCACTTCCAGCCTTCTTTCTCCTGTTATGAACCAATAGAAATCCGTGGTGAGAGGTGGCATAGTATGGTGATATGGAGCAAAAATAAAACATAGCATGGTGATATTGCACCAAAAAGAAACATGTACATACATCGAAGTCCCATAAAGGAGTTCCTTTCCTCTCTGATATGTCTGTTGCACCTTTCAGCTCATCAACCTTGGGCAGTGGCCTCAGACGGTCACCATAAATATCACTTAAAACCAAATAACACAACGTCAGTGTCAACAAAATGTGTTATTCAAAAGAATAATGTACATCTTTCAAGTCAAAAGTAAGCATTTCAACGAACCTGGTCCAAGGAGCTGGTTCATTGTCACAACGTACAAAGAGATACCTGCAAACCTTGAATTTACCCTAAGACAGAAGACAGTGAAATATCCATTATGTTTCCGATAAAAAGAATTATCAGCTGGTGAACAACTGCAGAGCACAAAACTACAAAGTAACATTCGCAAAGCTGCGCACAAGAGAATGGCATTACCCGAACACTAATCTTCCTCCAACATTTCTCGATCCTGTAAAATCCATCATACCTCACACCTTTTTCAGGAGCATATGAGGAACGTTTCTCCTTGTGGGACCTTTCTTTACGAGGGTGTAATCAGATAGGAAGGCGTGACAAACTTATAAATCATCAGAATAGTGAACAAGATATATATATTTGGATCATCGATAACAAACATACAAACAAAAAAGAATGAATATATACACTAAACAGTAACTCCATAGAGTGACAGACTGACACAGCAGGAGTCCTACAAAAATTCTCAGTTTCAATAGCCAACAAGCATCTACATAACAGCAGCGGTAGATCAGAAATATCTTTCTATAGCAAGATTTCACAAATTACAAATAATAATGGAAAGCAGACTACAAAGGTATTATAACTTTGTAGTATAACATATCTTGATAAGATTAAACTGCAAAGTATAATCATGGCAGAAAGAACATACCACACAACCCTGACAGGGTAACCCTTTAGGCAACAAATACGAAGAGCAGCATTCAGCTTCTCAAATTTCTGGTCTGAGGACTGCTCCTTGTTTGTACGCTTGTTCCCACTTAGATCTCTTCCACCACTGTACAAGTATAAATGATATCATAGAATGTATAGAAATTGCTCATATCAGAGATCAGTGAGAAAAACATAATGACAGCAAATGGTCAAGTTTGCTAACCTTCCAGTATATAGAAACCACTCCCCATGGTCCTCATCATCGACATACCCACCAGAGAGGGCTACTGACTGAGCACCATATGTGGACTGGCCAGCAATACCAGCCACATGAGGAAAATGAGCACCCCATTGCCTGCACTCAAGCCTGTCTTCCCATGTTTCCCCAACTCGAACACCAGTGCTTCTTTTGGGGTCATTCTCTGCAAGAATGGGGCCAAAATGGTCAGGTGGGATAGTCACAAATATCTGGCCACTTGAAGCATTAGCTTTTCCAGCCCTCTTAGCCCTTTCAGTTGTAAAAGCCTTGTCAGGTCTATCACCATTTCGTATGTAATGATACGCAGTTGCTGAGACAGCTGAGTTGGCATTCTTTGAAATCTTAGCCATACGGATAACTGAAACTAATGCTGAGTTGATTCTTGGCTGCTCTGCCATTTTTGGTGGTATTTGTGCCCGGCATTTACCACACGTCCTTTTTCCACCGTGAATCCATTTCTGGAAGAACTTCAAGCAAAAGTTATGGCCACACGGTGTCTGCTCAAGACAAAAGTAGAATCTGATGGTTAGAAAAAGTACCCAAAAACGTCCAATGGATTGACAGAATAGTAGGAACTTTTACCTAACTATACTACATGGATCAAAATAAGAATTATGAGCAGAAACTGGAAGGTTAAACCAATACCCCCAAAAAACAAGATAGCACTTTAACAATCATGATATTGCATCAATCCAGAAGAACAAGCTCAGAAAGGCAATAGAAACTAGCTGTACCACATACAAATATCTGGTCACTGATGAGGCAGCTGCTTGGGTGATATGAGCTAGACTGGCGAAGTGGGATGGCGTAAGGGTAGGGCTTATGCAAGTTATGTGCATGTCATTTTAGAACATGGGTTGCATTATCAGAATTGAAGCCTTGATTTGGTAATGACCTAAAACAAACATATCTGCACGGTAAATGAGTGCATGTGGTGAAAATTAGGAATGATAATACCAGTTACCATTACCAAAGAAAACAATTATCATCTAAAAAGGGCATACAATCGTTGTGTCCAACAAGTTTTTTAAAGAAACAAACTGTAACAAGCATTGCAGTTTCAATTAATAAAAATGAAGTGTTAGCATCAACTCAAAGAGGTGCGTAAGATGATCTGGTTCATTGACAATCAGACATGACACAACTCCAGACAATTAAGTATGTGAATCTGAAGGGATAATTAGTTAGACTGGTTTGGCGGGAGGATGTAAGCCTAGCACCTAAGTGGGTTATGTGGATGCCTTTTTAGAGCATGTGTTCCTTTATTGGAATTGTAGGTTGGATTTGGTATGACCTAAAACTACATATATATATATATAGATATAGATGCAGTAAATGCATGTACGTGCGTGTGCGATGAAAATAAGAAATGACATACCAGTAACCAAAGCAAACAGCTATCATCTAGAAATGGCATACGATTTACACATTTTGACAAGTTAGAAACCTTGAATTGTAACAAGCATTGCAGTTTTAATTAATTGAAATAAATAAATGTTAGCACAAACTCATAGATGCACATAAGATGATCCAATTAACAGATACCCATACATCATACAAGCCAAGAGAATAAATATGTGAACTGATGGAATAATCAGTTAGACTAGCGAGGCACAAGGATGTGAGCCTAGCACCTAAGCGGGTTATTTGGATGCATTTTTAGAAGACTTGTTCCTTTGTTGGAGTTGGAGCTTAGATTAGGTTTCTGACCTAAAACAAGCATATACAGATGCAGTAAATGCATGTGCGTGTGTTTGCAATGAAAATAAGAAATGAAAAACTGTTTACTAAAGCAAACAAATATCATCTAGAAATGGCATGTGAATAACGCATTTGGACAAGTTAGAAGCCTTAAATTGTGCAATTTTGACTTAACAGAAATGAATAAATGGTAGCATCAGGTCAGAATAAGATGATGCGGTTCATGGATAATCAGATATGATACAGCTCGAATCAAATAAATGTGTGAAGAGAAGAGATGGGATAGCACCCGAGTTGACCATTGAGATAAAATATTGACAACAAAGATACTAGTAATTGGGCAAGATAAGGACGGTTTATTCAGGTAAGATAAAAATTAAGGAAACAGTGAGCAGACAGGATACATAGCAAAGCAAGTAAGAGGATGATTAGGAGGAATGGAATAGGGGGGGGGGGGCGGTTAGCAGGGGGGGAAAAGTAGTAGTACTGACGGTGACGGGGCGTTCGGGCAGCTTCATGCAGAAGGCGCAGCTGAAGTTGTTGCCGATGACCTCGAGCACGTCGTCTCCCTCGTCATTATCGGCGTCGGCAGCCGCGGGCGCGGTTCCACCGAGAAGCTCCTGGCGGCGGCGCGCCTTCTCCTGGTCGGAGAGGGAGGCGTCGCACTCGATGGCGCGGATGGCGGCGACGAGTTGGCCGGCACCCCCAGCAGCGAGCGGTGCAGGGGCCGGAGCGTCGACGGGGTCCCCGGAGCAGTCGGGGCAGCTCCATTGGGCGACGTCGGCGAGGGCGGGGGGTTTGGAGAGGCATGGGGAGTGCCATGGGGTGGCGCAGGTGGAGCATCGGAGGAGATCGACCTCGGGAGGGGCGGCCCTAGGGTTTTGGGGCCAGGGAAGGAGGGAATGGGAGGGGCAAATGGGGAGTCCCTTTTGAAATCATAAACTTCTATCGACCTCTCCCTTCCCTTCCTTTCTATTTATACAACTATAGTGTATGTGATCGGTCTATCTATCTGTCACCTCGCCGGGGGATGGTGTGCCCACACATCAGTGGCGTGGCATGGTGTGAACGCGTCCCACTGCCCTGCCAAGCGGACCCCACACGCCACTTTGAAACGGAATGGCGCCTATGAGAACGGAGGTGTCGCGGCAGAGTGAAATGACCACTATGCCCCCTTCCATTCCTCCGACCGATTACTACTACCCTACTCTATATGCATGCCGTCCCCCCACCACCCTGAGCGGCGTGCACCTACCTACCCATAGAAACGTGACAACACTATGCCTCTCCCGTCACGATTTCTACTCACTCGCCATCACGCAAACAAACGTCCATCTCTTTTTCATAATTTCTACTCCACTTTCTAATATATACCAATTTAACATGCGGTAAAAAAACTCCTCTTATTATATTGGACCATACGACTTTCGATATAGTCAAAATCACATGTGTAAGATTTTTTTTTAAAAAAATCACTATCCTCTCATAGCCTCTTGCACATCTCGTACATATATTTTATGTCACTTTGGACCGGTTCTAGGCCATTCTTAATATATATATTCGAGCATTAATTTATTTAAAATGATTTTTTAGACTAATAAGCTCGAATATCATCATGACGGCACGGCACATAACCAGCCTTTGTAGAATATCTAAGGACACCCACGGTGGTGGTGCGTCGACTCACTGAGGCCACGTACACCCGTACTAGTATGTAATAGAGTCGATTATTATTAATCTCCAGTGGTGTTCGACTCTTCTTATGGGCCAAACGAATAAAAAAATCATATCACTCTCATGAGCCGAGCACTTGCGTGAGGACCTAGAGCTTTCCATTCCCTTTCTTGTGATTTCTTCTTTCCGCATCCTTTCTTCACGAGAAAGCACGGACGGCACATCTAGATTAGGATCTGCATGCATCCTCCTCACCTCCTCGCATCGTCTCCTCCTCTGTCCTCTGTGCACATTGGGCCTCGATCTACAGCGATGGGCCACCTGCCAAGGCGTAGGAGACCTGTCCGCAGCGATTCGGTGAGGCACAGTCTCCAAGTACGGCATAGGCGAAGAGGTGCTTCAAGTAGTGGCTGTTGGTTAGTCGTCGCAGTCTGCTGTGTAGATGGAAACTAGGGCTCCACCCCGTGGTTGGCGCAGGAGGTTGCTTTGGCTCGTCCACGTCGAGGTGAGCTGCTTCCTTGATCTTTTACAGTTTTGGCGAACGGACGTCGATAGCATAGCACTCAAAGCAGATTTGGGTCCGAGTGGTAGGGATAATCTAGGCTTTTGTGCATTATCATAGAAGATTTGGTGTAGGCCAATACACATCTGATGTGTGGAGTTGACTTGTGCATGGTCGTAGGTATAATCTAGTATTCTGGTAGGTTTGATTTATACCTCTTAGATTATTTGTTTCTTTTCCCAAATATTTGATCTGATATAATGTTGGCTATAGGAAAAAAATAGATAATGGAAACTAAATGGGACAGTAGAATTTATTTTGCATCTAGCTATTACAATCATTGAATTGCTAAAACTAAATGTGTACACTATGTATTTCAACAGAATGTCATGTCTAGCCTTTTGTTCAACGCTAAAGTGTGTTGTATCAACAGTAACCAGTTTCATGTATTTATTTAATTTCTTGTCTATCTTCTCTTTATCTACTATATCTTGCTTAGCAATGGCTTTAGCATGCTCACTCGTTACTTTAGCAATTTTTTTCAATTACTTCTAATTTCTTTAGCTAAAAATCATTGAAAGAGTTCACTATATCACTTGACAGGTAGCCATCTGAGCAATGTGATGATACCTTCCCTTTTCCGTTTCTTCGTTCTTTAGCTGTCTTCTGCCCAATAGGACGACGATTTACTACATCACTTGCTTCATCTGTATCTTGATTTGAAGAAGTGTAAGCTTGAGATGTATTTATTTTTGTCCTTTTATTCTCTAATAATGGATATACACTATCCCATTTAGGTTGATCATTCACTTCTCTCCATCAATCCTCTAGGAATAGTTTCTGTGAATATTCACTGCTAAAAACTTTATGAGCTCTCACCAATATTTGTTCATCTGATTCACCACTAGCATGTGCATTTTTCATTTTATTCCAACATTGATTGAACTTCATAACTATAGGTGCATACCTATTCCAGTGATTTTTCAACACTGCCAATGTCCTTTGTTGGTCTTTCAGTGAATGCTTGTTGTATTCTTTGGTGACATCTTTCCAATTGTGATCATATTTCTTGTCAACACCTTGTACCGGATTATTGGAGTTGTTCAGCCATGCACGTACTAGCCTTAGGTTCTCTTCCTTACTCCACAATCTACGCCCATATTTTTTATTTTCTTTCTGATAGCTCTCACTCCGCTCTTTATTGATAACAGGAACTCCATGCGTTGGCTAAGGAACAGAGATGGGAGAACCAGATTCATTACCACATGAACCACTACCACCAATACCTCCAAACAAGGCACCTAAACCAACTGAAAATGATAGATCACCGGCCATACCAAATCTAAAACTTTCTTGCTAGAACTGCCCTAAACCTTCATGGGAAGGAGTACCATGCTAGCTTGATGTGCCACGAAACTGCTGGTAGCCTAGTTGAAGCATAAAAGGATTGAAATGATGTGGATTATGGGAGTGTTGAATGTGTGCATGTGGTAGTGGTCGGAAATCATGATTGAATTGAGATGGATGGAAATTTTGATACTGCTGGATGGAGCCACTTTGTGGTCCTTGGAAATCTAGGCTTGAGGTTGAGGAGTTCGATAAGCTTCTGAAGATACCAGTTGAAGATGGTCCATGTTTGTTTTTTGTCAAGTGGATTGGAGATCTAATTTGTATATGCTTATGTTTTGTGAAATGGGGAGGAGACCTAAGCACTTTCTCTACAGCTTGTTTCAAGAATTGGAGAGGAGGGATCACTTATATCTTTTGCTTGTATTTTATGAAATGTTGATGAGAATTGTGCTGTTCCTATATAGATGAATGAAATAACGAGTACCTTGGCAACGGTCGGGTGGTTGGCTATTAAATTCACTGTACAAAAAAAATTAATTGGTATGAATCTGCTCATGTTTGGTGGTCAGTTCCTCACACATTGCATGCATCGGTTTGCTGCAGTGGTCTTTTCATCGACTCATGCCAATTAAAATAATCCCATGAGTCGCTTTAAAAACATCATTGCAACAACGGTATCCAATGTTGGATATATGAACAAACTAATCACATATGGAGCAAAACGACATGCCATCATCTTTATGCCAGATTAAACATGTTCTATTTTCTATTTGTTATTTGTTAAAGTTAATCTTATTTTGTTTTCCCGCCTTATCTATCCCATTCAAAATAAGAAACCCCTATTTGATTTTATAGAAAAGGTATAGTAATATCCATAGGTAGAGCCAAAAATTACAGAAATACTGGAGCTAAGCTAGGGCTTAATTAATGGGTTATTTGTTTTCTTCAAATTTTAGATAGTAATTTAAGAGAATTTAAATATGATTCTAGAGGCAAGCCTAGGGCTCAAGTCCTAGTTGGCCTATGTCTGCCTCTGCCCTTGGCAACAGCATGACAAACAAATTAGATTTAAATATTACAAATCTTCCAACAACACACAGGTATTAGAGTAATTTGGATAAAACTTGTGGTCATAGGACATGAATATTGCGGATCCACGTGGTTTGGGTTATTTAACCAAATCCTAGTTCTGTTACCCTATTATTTTGCTATATGGATATTTCTATCTTCAATCTCAATAAGGCTAATGGAAGCATTCCACATCTTTGAGCTCAGGAAGAGGCATTGCTCACGTTGATGTCTCTCTCTTTAAAAGAGAGACAAGTGTTACCCCTTTATCTCGGGCAGAGTGTTACCTCTATCGATATATTTCTTACATATGCTAACGGTCACATGGCATCTTTTACTTGAGCCCAGCAACAAGATAGGATAAACAAGTGTTGTTTCTATTGACGTCTCTTTTCTAGATACTAATATTTAAAAATAACAGAAGTTAATTCATGAGTTATTTTAAATCCTTGTATTCTTATAATCTCTTGCCAATGTATTCCCTTCTCTCTCGATAGTAATTACCGCTTCACTTACCTCTTATAGTCCCTTTTTAATATACATTTGAGCGTTAATTAGTTCAAATTGCTTCTCAGTCCACTAAGCTCAAATATCATTATGTTTGCACACAAGCAGCCTTTTGTAGCATATGCAGTGCGCGCCAAGTTTATGCAGGTTTTAAAAACACCACATGCCAATTTTGACATAGTTTTAAGTAAGGAATCAAAACCGATAATGGTATCCACCGTTCGATATAATCATAAAGTCACGGAGGCCACTATTGGCATCAACACAAAAAATCACTTGCATCTTACAAAGAAAATAACCACATTTGTAACAAAAAAAACATAGCATCATTATTATACCAAACCAAACATGTTATGCTTGTAGTAGTTTGTCTTCTTTTATTTTCCCGCCTTATGCACCCCATTCAAAAAAAATCATGTTTTATTCTATAGAAAAGGTAGAGTGAAGTTGTAGCACAACAATAGATGTAAAAGTTGTACCAATAGCACATACCTAGGGATCTACAGTGAATTGATAAACATGTATGGTAGTAAGTTGTAAATATTGTAGATCCATATTGTTTGATGTTTATTTAAAGAAACCTAGGTTTAGACACATTCCAAATCACCCTCTTATTTTGCTCTATCAAAGTTTCTCTCTTCAAATTCCGTAAGAGCAATAGAAACACTTCCTATCATGAGTTTGGCAAGAGATGTCATCTCTCTTAAAAAAAACCTACAGCGGCACCTCCTATCTTAATCCTATTAACAAGTCTTGCACCTATCAATGTCTTTCTTATAGGGGTTAACGACATTATGTCATATCTGACTCGAGCCCAATAATTAGATTAGATAATGGGAGTTGTTTCTCTCATTTATCTACCAGAAAACCAACCGTAATACGTAAATAAATTATATAAATAACTATCGCTGTTTCTTAAAGATAATTTTGATCTTAAACACAACGACTATAACGGCTATGAGTAATCATGGCAAGCATAAGAGGAAGTGAAATAACACGCTAGTTGCTAAGAACTTTAGATGTTATAGGTTCTAACAAAGATTTTCTCAGTCAAGATAAGCATGGTAATCGTTTTTCTGTAGAATGCCGTTGTCAGATGCCATTCCTCATGTAGTTAAAGTACATTTTGTGACTGCTGATTATATTTGTTTAGATTTAAGACAACGCTGGAATAGGACGAGAGGAGATGATGATAATAGTGTCCTACACTCCGAGGCTGCTTGCCTTGTGGGGATGGGGTAGAAAGGACCAGATGACGTGCGGGCCATGGTCCCACGCGTCATACACTCCCTTAATAAAAGTCGGGGGTCGTTGGGGAACTGGACTAAAAATAAATAAATATTTCTTTATTTGTTGCCCTCCTTCGTTTCGTTGCTCCCTTGTGCCCTTTGCTCTGCCGGCGGCGGTGGAAGTGTAGGAGGAAGAAGGGAAAGGCGGTGGAAGGAGGAGGAGGAGGTATGCCCGCTCCAAGACCAGCCCTCCTTGCGCCCTAGTCGAGGATCTCCCCGTCCGTTCCCTCGGTTTCGCCGCTTGCGCCGATCACCATCCATCCTGCGAGCACCGCTGCCGCCGCCGTCCTTCTGCTTCCGCTGCATCCTACCCCGCCGGTGAGCACCGCACATCCTCCTCTTTTCTCACCCCATCCCCCATCTCTATACACACACCTCCTCTCTTTGCCTTAGGCCTATCTTCTCTTGTAGATCTGGAAGTTTTAATTTGCCCTAACCTTGTCTAGTCCAGTACCAAGTCAGTTTATTCCCAAATTAATTTTTGGGGTTCATGTCCGCTCTCATGAGATCCGCTATCCGCCTTTGTTTTTTTTTGTTTAAGTATTTTAACCTAACCCAACGTGCGTGTGCATGCAATTTCAATTTCAAGTTCCTTCCTTGCAGTACCAACAATTTCCCTGTTGTTTACTATTACCGACAGCAACTATTAGTTTAATATATCATAGTAGATTAGATGTCTCCAAGATTGATTGTGAAATCAACGTGTAAAAGCTCACGACATTTCAATTTCATGCCTTCCTCTCTTGTTTCAGGCCTCTGCTACACAAAGAGGAGTTAGAGAAAGAGAGGCATGGAACACTACTCGACCAGGTTCAGCACTGGAGGAGATATACTAGACCCCATGCCCGACCAACGGTCAAGGTTTTGTCAGATGGATTCCCAGCCTGCCGAGCTCATCTGCCCTCGGCCTCGCCGAGCCTCACCCCGCCCTCCTTTCCTATCTGACTCCATCAATAGGTCCATCCCAAACCCTAACGAACCATAATAATATATGGGCCTCCTTTTGTTGCTACCATGTATGTGCAATTTAATTTCGGATATACGGCACTATCATGCTGTACGCTTGGATGCAATTCGTTTGCTCTGAGGAGCCAACCAAAATCGATGCACATACAGTAGCAATAGCCACACCATGACGCCACATATAATTTTAATTTAATTTAATAGCCGTCAAAAGTTTCTTTCATGCAAAATATGGTACTATATACGCAAGCTAGTGCATATGTGCTAGTAACGACAGCGAGCACACGATGCATGTAGTGACAAATTGAGCAATGGGCATCACACAGTTCACATGTAGTGACAAACCATACGTTTCACATAATGACTTAGGGTTATTTCTCACCTGTCTGTGCTGCTTATTTCCAGGACATTACCGGTGTACAGAGCTGACCCCACTTCTGATGTCCTCAACCTCATCCTCAGTAAGGTGATTTACCTGTAGCTTCTTGCTGCTGTCTGTAAAACCGTCAAATTGTGCTAGCTATTTGTGCCTCCATATTCTGAATATATAATTCTCCAATTGTCTCCTTTTGTTTCAGAATGACCCTGATGTTGATGCTGATTTGAGCAGCCAGGTGGGCTTTCTCTGTGGCTCACCTCCTGTGCGCGCTAACAACCCTGTTGTCCATGATCCACAATTTGGGAAAATCATACCTTCCTTTTCTCCTTTAGGGAGTTCTTTCGGCAAAAAGTCTGCTGGAAGAGTTGAAGTAGGTTCTCCATCTTGCGGGGTGAGCAGCCCAAAAGTTAGAATTGAAGGTTTTGCTTGTGGGAACAAGGAGCCCCACTGTGCAGTCACCTTCGCCTGAGCATTCTATCATCCTCATTGACCCTGACGCTATCCTGCTACCAAAACCTGTAAATTTTCCATGCCGAGGGCATAATTAGTTTCTTTTAGGCTTCTTTTTGTTTGAGTTGAGTTGAGTTGGCATTACCCTTCTGATTGTGGCTTTTGAAACTGCACAATCGCAGAGAGCTCTCAGATGTACATAAATGAGGTCTCCATCTGTATCTACATCTCGTGTGTGTACAAAAGTTAGTAACAGGTCTATGGGTCGGTCAGTCTGTAAATACTGTCGTGTACTGGCATGTACAATGCAATCAATGTGAAAATGTCCTTAAGTCTGTTCGTGCCCTGTTCTATTGTGTCTGTGTATTATGAGCAGCCTGTGCTGGTGTTGCAAAAGGTCACCTGTGAATCCATCTAGCTTCCTGCAACTCTGTACTAATGATTTTACTGAGATATTTTTGCAATCGGATGAAGATGTTGTGGAAGGCCAAGAGTGAAGCATACTTAACTGTTGTGGGACGAATTGGTGTTGGCATGCATAATTTTGCATATCGCCTCTTGTGGGCTGATGATTGTTAAGCTTGGTGTAGGCTAATGTATGATGAAGTGTGTACTTGTGCCTGATGATTGGCACCTGTTCGTGTAACTAGTGCTGTCGAGGCTAAGCACAGCTGGTAAAACAAAAGGAATGCCTAATTAATAGCTGTTGGATTCTGACTGACATCCAATCCTTGTGAGTTGCGAGGTTGGCTGACTTTGAGCCCAAAATCGACTCCGTAGACAATCAATTGCCACAGTACAATTATCCAGAAATAGTGACAAGACTAATTTGCATTGCTGTTACTTACATCACGAAGGAATCGGTGAATCCACAGACACTTTGCAATTACAATTACAAATCAAAGGATGAATGGACATGAGTTGGATACAGAGACAAAGAGTTATATACAGGGAGGAGGGGGGAATTCACCACCCTATTAATCAACGAAGAAAATAAATAAGCTTGGGAGATGCCCGGGAAAAGAACTTGAGTTCAATAACGACTCAAATCGATCGTTTTTACCCCCAAATAAACTCCATTTGATCGATGTATGGACGGATGGACGTAGCAATGAATGAATGAGTTAGCAGCAACGAAAGAATTTGATCATGTGGAAGCATGGCTTCGCTGCTGCCATCGCCGTCGTCGTCGTCGCTGCCGGCAGCCTGCAGGCCACCGAAGCTTCCTTGGGCCTCTCCGCCACCACCCTTCCCACTCTGTCCCTCTTGCACAACGACGACGACACACCACCGACGCCGCCCTGCCGTTGCTCCTCCTCCTCCTCGTGACGGCGCCGGCGCCTCCCAGCGTGCCCGGAGGAAGGCTGGACTCAAGCAGCAGCACGGTGGCGCAGTGCTTGAGCACCTCCAGGTTCATGCGGGCGTCGTCCAGGCTCCTGTGATTCTGCTTGCCGATGCTGAAGTAGGAGGCCAGCGTCGCCATCTTGAGGTCGCCGGCGCGCCGACCAAAGTCCTGTGCCAGCACGTTGAGGGAGTCGACCACCGCGACGGGCTCCGGCGGCGGGCGGCCAATGGCGGCGAAGGCCTCCCGGATGCGGTGGCAGTCGAAGCGCTGGATGTTGTGGCCCGCCCAGACGCGGTCATCAAGGACGGCGAAGATGCGGTCTGCCATCTCCTCGAAGGGCGGCGCGGAGGCGACGTCGACGTCGTCGGCCGTGGTGAAGCGCTTGGAGACGGTGGAGAGGTCGACAGGGCGGATGAGCGTGTGGTAGCTGTCCACCTCCACCAGCTTGCAGGAGCACACAACGATGGCGCCGAACTCGAGCAGCTGCTGATCCGGTGACGACGACGGCGCGGTCGTCTCCACGTCGAAGAACACCATCTCCGGCCGCGTCCTTTCCGCGGCCATGTTGTTGTAGCTGCTGGACTAGTTGCCACCTGGAGTACTCGTCGTTCTAGTTAATTGCTTGTGCTGACTGATGGATGGTTGCATGCAAATGCAATGCAGGTGTGTGTATGGGCTGAGGGAGAGGGAGAGAGGGTTACGTTGATGCTGATATATGGATGCAGCCAAGAACAATTATGCAAGATGATGAAGAAAAAAGCAGCAGCAGTTAGCTTGTGAGGTTTGATTTCATTCCTAGCAACAGCTTAGCTGGTATATATGGACCATGGAAGGAATGATCTTCCAACAGTGCAAGCAAGCTTGTTAGCATGCACGGTAACCCGCCATAAAAGAAAAGAAAAGAAAAGGCTAATAATAATACTCCAGTAGTTGATTTCTTCTTCAGCGGATGATTGCCTTTACGCGAGATTATTCCATGTCTATTTCACAAGCAAGCTAACAAGACTTGTAGGAGGAACATATTAGAGAGCAGCATGCAGGCAGATATGTGCAAGGAATCGACAAGCTAAGCTAGCTAAGAAGATGAATTGGCGCAACGGAGGAAGAGAGGCAAGATGAATTACGCACGCTTAGTACTGCATGCATGTAGTAATAGTACGTATTAGCCAGCAAGCTGCTGCTTTATTAATCAAATCGGCCAAGTAAGAGCTGAGCTTGCTTGATGGCTCGCGTGGCTGGGTCACCGTTTCAGCACGCACCCTCCCACTGCAGGCAAAGCCCAGCAAACAAACTCAAGCAAATAAACTCAAACTAACAACCTAAAAGAAGAATATTCTCCTCCATACTCTGCCTCTTCCTTCTCCTTGTTCTTGTTTCTCCTCCAGTCCAGTCCTCCTAAGTAACCGTCCGGTACGTTGCTTACCAAACTCCTGACGCTACCAGCAGATCTTCAATTCCTTTCCCCAAATTAAGCTACACAAAATTAATCTAACCCCCCCGATCCACTCGAGTCATTTCTGGACTAGTAATACTAACAGCAACAGGATACTAGTACTCATCTCATCTTAACTGCACAGTTCACCATGCCTCCTCATTCTACTTGTACGGTGTTCGCTGCATCGCATAAGCTGCCTGCTAAATTTATAAGCAGCAACACCATATCCAATCTGCTACTCCTATCCACCAACACAATAACTGTCATCGGTTGCAACAGCAAGGCTTACGCACAGAACTGACAATTCTTGATTTCCTAACAAAATGATCACCTCAACCGAATGCTTGTTTCATCTAAACTCCATACAGTTCCAACATGCACACCACCCTCCTTACCCAATACTTGTCATCAAATAAACCAAAAAAAAGCTAACCCCAGATCTCACACCTTAAATTCAGCCGGTGGTTGGTGAATGTGCGAGATCAAGCTCAACATATTTGCAGCCAACAATCAACAGACCTCCAAAACTTCACTCCTGCATATAGCACAAGTCCCAAATATATACATTCATTAAGTAGACATTAACACAACTCAACTGTGTTCCATAAGATTTTATAAAGGTGAAAATTTTCACTACACGTACATTTGTACTTACATCAGCATCTTCCAGGCAAGTGAGGTAGCTCAAGAGCCCTGACAATCCTGCACCTACATGTCTCACGACCAAACAATCAGCACTCTAACCTCTTCACTTGATGAAACCAACATTTACTATCACTAGATAATAATAGTAATACAAGACAAACACCTCTGTATCAGGTAAAAGCTTGCTACACTGTGGGCTCAAAACCCATCCAGCAATGCTAAACGCCGATTCAGAAACGACCCTTGAGACAGGAACCGCAAAAATGTCTCTTGCTACCATCTGCAGAGTTTGATACCTCTTCCCCATAATCTTCCACCAATCCAATATGTCAAAGTCTACTGTTCTAGGGATAACAGGCTCGTCCAAGTATTTGTCTAGTTCTGACTTGACATCTGCACTGGAAAACTTGAAAGCTATATATAAATCGAAGCTAGATAACTGATCTGGATTCTCTTCCTCGTCCCCACAGGGCTGCATAGCACCAACTTTTGATTGGGGGCCTTGATACTGTTTGACCAAATCATAACAGAGCTGTCGGACTCAATTGATCTCATTGTATGCCTCATCACCAAAAATTGAGGGGAAATAAAACTGCAGTAGCTCAAGCTTATATCTGGGGTCTAGGACAGTTGCCACAGCCATGAGATCAGGCACCTCAATGCAATATTTCTCAAACAACTCGGCTATTTCATTTGTCATCCTTCCTATCAGTTCATTCTCACATGCAGTCCATCTCCTAATGGCCATCCAAATTCCACAAATCTTGGGGAAGTACATATTAGCAGTAACATACTTGCCTCCAAAATTAGTTCTGCAATGTCACAGAACAATTTCAACTTACTGAAAACCTCTTTTGCTAATTTCCAGTCATCACTAGAAGGAGAACAAATATATTGTTCCTCTATTCGCCTTAAGTTCTCAAAGACTTGCCTGTAGCTCATGGCAACATTGAGCATGGAAAAGATACAGTTCCATCTAGTATTACAATCAAGAGTTAACTTCTTGTCCATATTAACATTCAAACCATGGGCAACATCGACAAACACCACATCTCTTTCAGTTGTTGCTGTCCAGAAATCAACGCTGGCGCATATCCTATCAACAGCACCTCCCATCACACCTAGGCAACTATTGGCGATTCTACTTAGCACATAGGCACAACATCTCATGTTCAGTAATGACCCACCTAACAAAAGTTGTTTGGTACCCAGCCTTTACTTTAAGAGCCCCGTAACTGAATCATCAGTAGAAAAATCATCAGCCATCACCATTGATATCCTCCCTCCAAGATTTCATTCTCAACTTAACACAGCCTTTCAGTCCTAAATAAGTTAGGATAGCCTCCAAATCGTGGTTCAGTTATATCAATACCTGCTGTCTAAGTATTTCTAGATGTTTAGATATATCTCACCTTTCAAGTCTCTTATTATTGGCTATTTCTATATTAATTTTGATCTTTCTCTATCTCTCTTCATATTATTATTCTAGCTTCGGATTGATTTCACAATATATTGGTGTCTCTAGGGTCTTCTTTGAATATGGTTAAAATATCTTAACCGATGTTGGACAAGTTTTTCTTTAATTGGTGCTACCCCTAGTAAATCACGTATATCCTTATTCCGAACTTGATCCATTCTTGTATGACTATAAATCCAGTATAGCATACGTATTTCTATAACACTTAGCTGTTGAACAAGATGCCTTTGTATACCAACATTATGCCCCATATAGCATAGCAGGTCTAATCGTCATTATATAAAACTTATCTTTTAACTTCTGCGATACCCTATTATCACAAAGAATGTCAGATGCTTGGCGTCACTTCAACCAGCCCGTTTTGATTCTATAGTTAACGTCCACATCAATATCTCCATCTATCTGTATCATCAATCCTAAATATTAAAATGTGTTCTTCTTAGGCAATATTTGATCTCCTAAACTCACATCACGCTCCTCGTGTGCAATAGTGCCAAAATCACACCTCAAGTATTCAGTCTTAGTTCTACTTACTGGTCGTGCCGAAAATGTCTCGGACGACCACGCCGATGCCTGGGAGGTCTACTTAGTTCCAGTGCAGGCCGGTCGGTTTCTCTCCATGGCTCGAGGTACGCGCGCCGAGGCCCGTGAGGTTCGCTCGGCTCCAGCGCGACGGTGCGGGTGCAGGCGTACCAGTTAATTTGACCCTGCAATTGACAAGGAGGTGAGCTGAACGGGTCAGTCAGACGATGGGCTGATATGAGCTCTCGCTATCGGCTGGCCACCGATAGGATCGAGGTGGTCATCGGCCGCGTCCGGATGGCTTCTGCTATCGGCTGATCGCCGATAGGTATTGGGACGCTCTTCCATCGGCTGGAGAACCGATGAAGACGTGGATAGATGTCGACGAAGGACATAATGACTCCGAGTGTAGCGAAAGCGAGATAATGATCCATTGGCTCGGCCGATGGAGGCACTAAAAGGTATTCAGAGAACAGCAAAGCACGCGGGATCTCTCCTGGTTGCCGACGGAAGCTGTACCGCTCGTTCATCAGCTAGAAAGCCGATGAAGGCATAGAAGAACTAGCAAGTAATCGTATAAAATACACCGGTTGCAAAGCCGATGCCGCTTTGAAAATGATAGCTCGAGACCCGTCGCCCGCCATAACAACACCGCTAGCATTGAATCTCGAAGATCGGACCTAACCGAGACAGTACGAGACCAAGGCCAAAGGCAACGAGACAGTGGATGCCGGATCGGTCGTGCTGAAATAAGGGCGAAGCGAACCTATCAGCTAGCTGAGCCGATAAGAGAACGTCTTTCTAAAGACAGGCGCGCATCGGCTGAAAGGCGATGCGCTTGGCATGGCGCTCGAGAGAAGTCTCTAAAGACTGGTGCGTATCGACCGAGGAGCCGATACGCTGAGCGTGGTGCTTGGGGTATAGATAACTCATTGGCTAACACTCCGATGAAACACCGTACAAAGACCTATAGGACTACAGCTCAATCTACCGTAGACAACCTCGTAGGTCAAACCTAATCGACGCAGCACGAGACCGACGACGACAGAGAGAGCTTGATAGACCGATAAACCTTGCACGGACGTGATGCAGTGCATTCGATCTGCCTAAGAGGTCGAACATAACCGATGCAATTTTAGACAAAGCGAGACATACCGAGATAGTGACGGGACTTACCCCTTCGCCGAATATCAAACTTAACCGATGCAATCCCACGTCGAGAGCCAGAACTTGACGGTAAAACCTAGATAAACTAGGGTGGCGATGCGCCGAAGTTGTATTGATCGAAGAATGATTTACATGTTTCCAGTGGGTCTATATTTATTTCCTGGCATTACAGAGTCCGACGCGTTTACAACAACCATCGGGCGTTATTTCCTAACAAAGATAAAAGAAAAATATCTCTAAGAAAATTAACTAAACTAACTAAACCTTCCTATCTATATAAGATACGATTTACATAGATAGAATACCCTGTCGTGATTTTCACGGCTCCTCAAACTCTGTCTCATTTGGATAATTTTCTATTCTTGGACCGAATCCTTCTTTGCTTCGTTCGATCGGCTTCTTCCCTATAGCAACCGGATTCTTCTTTACTAAACTGATCGTCTTTCCAATCTATTCACAGTCTTACTAAATTATGGTGTTAACACTTACTTAAAAACCTTTTAACTTAAAAGTCTGTCGTCACAACTCTAGTTTCCTATTTATTCCTGCACAGCTCTTATCAATTAACACTATATCATATGTAAAGAGCATACACCAAGAGATATATCCTTATATGTTTTTTATAACATCATTTATTACTAATGCAAAGAGTTTATGGATTTAAGACTGATATCTTATGTAGTCCTATTTTAATTGAAAAGTAACATGTGTTATCATTATTTATTTGAACACTAGTCATAACATTGTTATACATATCCTTGATGATAGAATCATAATTTGTTGGAATTTTATGTTTGTCCGAAGTCTACTACATAATTTTTTTGATATCTTATAATAAGCCGTCTCCAAGTTAATACAAACCATATGTAGATTTTTTTCTGCTCTCTAAATAGCTTTATAACTTATCTTATTAAGTAAATTGCTTCTATGGTTAATCTTCTAGGCATAAAACCAAATTGGTTCATAGAGATCCGTATCGTTCCTCTCAAACAATGTTCGATAACTCTCTCCTATACCTTCATAATATGGATCATTAACTTAATTTCTCAGTAATTAGTACAACTTTGGATATCTTACTTATTCTAATAGATTGGTACCAATATATTTTTTCTCCACTCCTCAAGTATCGTGTTTGATTGAAAAATATTGTTAAACAACTTGGTTAGCCATACTATAGCTATATCCCTAAGACATCTCCACATCTTGATTGAAATCCCATCAAGTCCCATTGCCTTACCCCTTTCATCCTTTTCAAAACTTCTCTAATATCACATTTTTGGATCCTCCGCTTAAAACTCCTATTTGTATCACCCGAAGAGTCGTCCAACAGAACAGTGGTGTCCTTGTTACCACCATTGAACAAATTATCAAAATATTCTTACCATTTGTCTAATCTCATCATCCCTTATTAAGAGCCACTCTCTCTCATACTTAATACACTTGGTTGAAGTCTCATGTCTTTCTATCACGAGTATTAGTCATTCTATAGATGTCATTCTCTCCTTATTTCGTACTCAGACGTTGATACAGATTCTCGAAAGCCCACCCTTTTATCTCACAGCTCGTTTTACGGTCTTTTTTGTCACCTTGTACTTCTCCATATTGTTCTCAATCCTGTAATGGTACAAGTGTTTATAGGATTCTTTCTTCTCCTTAATAGCTCTTTGCACGTTTTCGTTCCACCACCAAAAGTCTTTAGTTTTGTATCCACTCTCTTTGATCACTCTAAACACCTATGAAACAATCTTTCGTATCAATGTTGCCATCTTCTCTCATATATCATTTGCATCATCTGTTTTCTTTCAAGAGCCCTCTTCAATAACTTTTTCGTTAAATACATTTAATGTCTATCCTTCTTACTTTTACCACTTGGTTTTTCTAAATTTGTCAATCATCACCAGTCTAGGTTGAGAAACCACACATTCTCCAGACTTATAATTCACACAAACTCGTTTATCCCATGTTTTTATAAGGATAAAGTTAATCCTGCTAGAATGTTGGCTGCTACTAAAAGTCACTAAATGAGATTATCTCTAACTATTATCAGATCAAAAGTTATAGCAAAATCCAAGATTTCCTCCTCTCCCTCTTGATTCCTACCACTATACCCGAAACTTTCATGTGCCACCTCGAAACCTGTACCTGTTGCACCTATATAGTCATTAAGATCCTCTCCTATAAAAAGATTCTCGTTACTAGTTACAACTTTAACAAAGCCATCTAACTCTTTTTAGAAATATCTCTTAGCACACTCATCTTGATCTACTTGAGTGTCATATACACTAATTACGTTTAAGACTATATTACTAATGACAGGTTTAATTAAGATAATCCTATCATCTTGCCTTCTCACCTCCACCACATCATCCTTGAGACTCTTATCAATCAAAATTCATACTCTATTTCTATTTTAAGTTGTCGCTGTGTACCAGAACTTAAACTATTACTGTCCACCTTCTTTGCCTTCTGATCCTTCCATTTAGTCTCTTAAACATATAAGATATTTGCACGCCTCCTAATCGCTGTCTTGACTAGCTCTCTTAACTTACCCGTAAGGGATCCTAAATTTCAGCTATCTAAACGAATCCTAATTAGCTCAACTTGTTTCCTTACCCTTCACACCCGCTGAGTCAGGTGTGAAGACCCTTGCTCATTTTTTACCACACTCGAGCGTCGATATGGCGCCACTAAAGATGCGACGGCCTGATCCTTACTTACTTGACACCATACCCAAATCACGATATGGCGTGTCACGGGGGTGACGACCCGACCCTTGCCCATTTAACACCATATCCGGGTTTCGATATAGCACATCGTTAAGAGAATTAACTCTCAATAGGATTTTCTTGGTTTTCATCTCTATAAGAGTAGCTAAGTTTTTACGTTGATTTGTTAAGTCTAGCATAACTCTTCTTATTTATTAGGGATTAAGACCTGCTATACTGAGACATCAAAGACACTGACGGAGTTCTCTAAGATTCCATTCGTTCAAACAAAAAGATAGAGTTTCAGAAATTGCTCGAGCTGTATGCGGCCATGGCACATGTATAAAGCTGCATGTGACAATCAAAGCACAATAAGTTTTTTGCATAATGATAGTCTCAATAGAAATTTGGACCGAGAAAACTGCAACTATATATGAAAATAGACGTATACACATCTATGCACTGGAAAAATAAAAAGGAATCACACCTCAGTAGACGACTCTGATGTGTCCAAGACTGGTCGACAAAATGAGCTCTGACAGACAACCTCTATTTTGATCATCTGATGTCCATATATCTGCTGTTATTGCAGTCCGACCTTGAACTTCCCACAAAATTTCCCTGGCTCTGATCCTTTCCATCTCATAAATGCTGATCACATCCTTCTCAAGACTATTGTTGGGAACCAACTGGAACAATGGTTAAAGAGCCCTAACAAACCTCTGGAAACCATAATGCACCGTAATAGACAAAAATATTCATGCAAGGTAACCATTCTCCTGAGCTCCATCCTGGCTAAAGGTGGAGCCTTCTAAAGCAGCAACGATGGGTTCATCAGTACCCCTTGTAACTTTGGAGTGAGATGGCTTGCTTCCTTTATTACTCCTGCGACAAGGACATTTGTTGAGATGATCGTGCAAATGTTTGGTGCCATTTTTAGTGTCCCCTCCGAGCCTCTTGTGGCACCATAGGCACTCAGCTTTCCACTTGCTGTCAATTTTCTTCCTCTTGAATTCTTTCCACACGCTCGATGTCAGTTTTCTCTTACTAGCATATTCTTCTTCAGCAGCATGACTGGAATCAGGAGCAGCAGGTGAGTCTTCGGTAGCCCCCTGAGGGATGTCATCTTTCACAACCAACTCTAAGTTCTGCAAAGTAGAATAGACAACAGGGACACTGAGAAACAATGACGGCAGAAAGATGGCAATTCTATGGAAAAAGTCTGTTTTTTTTTACCCTTGGGCTAATTCCCATCCATTTAGTGTAAAACCAGATACAATGCGTACCTCAAACTCTCAAACCGGATAAATCCTGTCCTGTTTGACACTGGCTTTGAACAGTGTAGGCGGTGAGGTCTACTTGTCATCGAGAATAAACGGTAGGCCCATATAATAAATGATGATTTGGAGAACAGTGGGCGGTGGATGAAGAACCGTGATCCTCTATGACAAGCAGGTCTCATCTCCTATTTGGGCAAAACCACTGTTAAACAGGTTGGAGGTACAGGTTTTACCCAGTTTCAAGCGTTAAGGGTTTAGGGACCGATTAGAGCCAAGTCCAAGGAACCAGAAACATAATTTTTCTTCTAATCTATCGAACAATTAAGCAAAGCTGATTAATTTTCTTCTAATTCTATCGAACAATTAAGCAAATCTGATGGATTTTATTCTAATTCTATCGAACAATTAAGCAAATATGATAAAATTTTCTTCAAATTCTAACGAGCAATTAAGCAAAGTTGATTCAGTGCACAGAGGCTACTCCATGAATACAGACTGGGAGGCTCAAAGTAGGTACTGCGAATCATATGCGGATTCAGAATCTGAACTGAGCGGAGAGGAAGAAACGCATTCACAAGGGAGGGGGGGGGGGGGGCGGCGGGATCATCTATTGAGGTGGAGAAGAAAGAGAAGAGGAGGAGGAAGGGACCTTGGGCTTGGGGCGAGCAAGAAAGTCTTGGATCGTCTTCATCGTTGAAACCCTAGCTAGCTGCCGCCCAATACCATCAACGGACGGGAGCGCCGTCTCTGGTTGGACCCGGCCGAAGAGGAGCGCGGCGTCTGTTTGTCTCTCCGACGGAACGGGCGATGGGCGCGGGGCGGCGGCGGCGGAAGGGAGAAGGAGGAGCAGAGCTTGGGTTGGGCCGGCCTACAACTCAATGGAAGCCCATGCCAGCTGCCGCTCCCCTTTCATCAGTATAAACCACTCCTACATAATATTCTTATTCCTAATCTTATTATTATTACTACTAGTCAATTCATACTTTACACGGCCTAATTATTGTTATTAATATACCTATATTTTTGCCACATTCACAAACTACAATTTTATCATGTTTGTGGATCATGTACGTGGTATTTAATGGCCGTAACCATGTAGACTTCAAACTTTAACGGCATGAATAATGGTATGCCGTCACTGTCTGGAGAAAATGCTACGTAGGATATTTGGTGATACGGAGGCAAGACAAGACAGAAGAATGCTACTGTACACAGCTTAATAACTGTTAAGACCATTGGACCATTGGCGATCCAATCCTCCTTTATATACTCAAGGTCTTAGTCTTACCGTACATATTTCTATATGGTAACAGAGTAGGTCTAAACATCCCCAGCGCACTAGCTTCTCCCATTAGTGAGCCGACCTTTTTCTCCCCGTCGCCGACCATCTTCCCGGTGCTCTCTCCTCGCTCTCTCGTCTCCGTTCCCTTTTTCTTCCCGTCTTCTCCACAGACACTTCCTTTTCTTCGTTTCACCTCCGTGCGACAAGGCGATGGTCTCCATCTGTCTCCTCGTCTCGCCTCGTACCTGTCTTCGCCCTTCTTCTTGCTCCGTGCATCCTTTCTCCTCCGATGCCGGTGCACCTCTGCGCTCGTCGTCTCGATCGGCTGAACTTGTCCACCCTTCATCGGCTAGAACCCTCCATCGGTTTTCGCTTTTCCGACACGCTCAATGGCTCTCGGACGCGAACCTTCTCCACTCACGTCTGAGCCAATCTGACGTCTCCACGTGTCCACGGACACAAATCCCTGCCTTTCGGACGCGAACATCTTCTCTTTGCGTCCGGCCCCTCTCCGCATTTTTCGTGTCCGCTCCACTCCTTAGCCTCCACGAGTCCACGGATGTGAATCTTCACACGTCCGTGACCCAACCACTCTCTGACCTACCTACTCTACCACCATCTTTTTCCTCACCTACTCCGCTGCCTACTCCACATCGGCCAACCACTCCCCATTGGTTGGCCGGCCCACTCTCTATCGGTTTCTCATTTCTCTGATCGACCGATCTTTCCTCCCATCGGCTACTTGGCCCTGTTCTTCTCTCGTCATGGCCACCGAGTCCGCCCTCAGCTTCGGCACTCTCCTAGTCGCCGAATCTGCTCCGGCTCTCGGTGCCCCAGACCACACCTCGGGTATCACCTCGCCGATCTTCTCACCCCCTACGCTGTTGTGAACGTAAAATCTCACGTTCCTATCTCTCTTGACCTTAACGTCAACTATTTCAAGTGGGTTTTCTTCTTTAAATCTCTCTGTAGAAAGTTCGGCCTACGGTCACATCTTCGGGTACCTCTGCTACCCAAACCTCACCGCTACTGCTCCCCACAGACTCGCTCTCCGCTCCACCGCCTGTATTCTCCTCGGCTATCCCTCATCTCACAAGGGATACCGATGTCTCGATTTTTCCACCCGATGGGTCATCGTCTCTCGTCATGTCATCTTTGACGAGACATGCTTTCCCTTCGGCCTGCTTAATCCGAGATCCTCCTCTAGCGATCTCGACTTCCTTCTCACCAACACCGTGTCGTCCCGGTCTTCTCCACAGTTCTGCCAATCGGCCCTCTTATCGGCCGATACTGAGGACTTACCCTTCAGCTATCCCACTACTATTCGGTCCAATGTCCCTCCCATCGGACCCCCATCGGCCCCACTACTCTCATCGGCTTCGGCCGATCCTGTCCCCTTTCCATCGACACCTCACCTCCATTGGCCTCTCAGCCTCCATCAGCTCCTCCCTTCCTATCGGCTGCTCCATCTCCATTGGACCGACTGAACCGATCGACCCATCCGACTCCATCGGCTTAGGCCGATCTGGTTCCCCCCTTTCCTCTCACATACAGCCGCCAATCCAGAGCCGATGATGCCCCCACCCAACCAGTTCTCCTCACCTCTACCACACTCCCATCGGCTCCTGTTCCCTCCACCTCTCATATGGTTACTTGCTCACAGACCAGGTTCCTTCGTCCCACCAAGCGCTACAGACTCTCTGCCATTCACAGCTTTATCTCGCCCATCCTGATGATTTCTCGTTCCGCCCTGGCCGACCCTCAGTGGCGCGTGACCATGGTCGATGAGTACAAGGCCCTCATGGACAACGAGACCTAACGCCTCGTCCCCCGTCCTCCCGGCGTCAATATTATGACCGACAAGTGGATTTTTAAACACAATTTTCACGCCGATGACTCCCTTGCCCGTCACAAGGCACGCTGGATAGTTTGGGGTTTCTTCCAACGCCCCGGTGTCGATTGCGATGAGACTTTCAGTCTCGTCATCAAACCTGCCACCATCCGGGTCGTCCTCACTTTGGTTGCCTCGCACTCCTGGCTAATCCATCAGCTTGACGTGAAGAACGCCTTTCTTCATGGTCATCTGACAGAAACGGTCTACTGCCAGCAGCCTCCAAGCTTCGTCAACCCTTCTTGTCCCGATGATGTCTGCCTTCTTCAACGTTCTCTCTACGGCCTCAAACAAGCCCCTCGCGCCTGGTACCAACGCTTTGCTGCCTACCTTCGACACATCGGCTTCATGGCCTCTGCGTCCGATAGCTCCCTTTTCACTCTTTGTATCGGCAACGCTACTGCCTATCTCCTTCTATGTGTCGACGATATTGTACTTACCGTGTCTTCGACATCTCTCCTAGACCAGATCATGGCCCGACTCCACTCCGAGTTCGCCATGACCGATCTTGGTCCTCTCCACCACTTTCTTGGCATCTCCGTCACCCGTTCTTCTCACGAGCTCTTTCTTTCCCAGCGCCAGTACGCCATCGATCTTCTCCAGCATGCGGGCATGGCCGATTGTCACCCCACGGCCACCCCGATCGACAGTCGAGCCAAATTCTCCGCTACCGATGGCACACTCGTTGTCAATCTCTCTCAGTATCGGAGTCTTACCGGGGCTCTCCAATACCTCACCCTCACATGGCCCAACCTCACGTATGCCGTCCAGCAAGTGTGCCTCTTCATGCACGCTCCGCGTGAACCTCACGCTGCTTAAGCGCATCCTGCGCTACGTGAAGGGCACGCTCTCTAGCGGGCTGCACCTCAGCTCTAACCCTATCGACTCCCTCACCGCGTACTCTGACACAGACTGGGCAGGCTGCCCTGACTCTCGACGCTCTACGTCCGGCTACTGCGTCTTCCTCGGCGACACTCTAGTCGATATACCATCGGCGCACCAGTTCACCGATATAATGACCAAAGGCCTGCCCACACCTTTGTTTACTAGTTTTCGGTTCAGTCTCTGCGTCCGTTACCCTCTCGTTGTGACTGTGAAGTTGTTAGATCACTAGATTATTAGATTGTATATATATAAACCGGACCTTTCTTTATATACTCGGGTTGATTCTTAGTTTTACTGTACACATTTCTACACTAACATATATACATTCAATATACTATCTATATTAGCAGAATGCTCGTATTTAATAATTTGTTATGGGATTAAAAAGATGAAAACATTCCATGATCTAGGGAAGTGTTACTCATGATTTTTTCCCTAGTTCAATAATGATGGGATTACTGGGACCGATGTGGGTTGCAGCCAATCGGTAGCTCTTAAATCCCTTCCAAAATCTCTCTTCGATTCACAGTCACAACACAAGCCAGCCCTTCTCTCTCTGCATGATAAAGTCAAAGAAAAACTTGTACCCCACTACTACTGTGTTGTGTTTGTCAGTCTACCTCTTCCACACTCACACGAAAGCCCCAAACTGAGTACAGACTCACGGGAGCAGGGACCGAAAGCTGGACCCACTATCTGGTGGATGGCGACGGCATACTTACCGCGACCACCATGTGGACCATGAGTTATGAGCGTTCTGTTGACTTTTTTAAAAGTAATTTCTTCGGTTATATTATATTTATTATTTTAATACGGATAAGTATTTTTAAAAAAATTGACCACTATTTTTTATTATAATATATATATAATTTTATTGAACTCCTTTATAAAAAAGATATATATATTCTCTATCTTTCTAAAGTAAATATTTTAAAAATTATTTATAGTTAAATTTATACAAATTTAACCTCAATCTATGCAATCGAATGGAGCAATCTTTAGCTACTCTTGCTCTCTAAGACTAGCTTTAGACTTTGTCTCATCTCTTTAATTATCTATTGATTTGCTTCTTGCCATCTCGATTTAACAAAAAAAGAACTCACAAACTTTTTAGGTTTTTATTCTAATCTAAAACAGGATAGACAACACAATTTATTAACGAGTATTATCATATGAAAAAGGTATTTTCTTTTTGTTTTTTAAGATGAACAATCTTGAGTAGAAGCTGATATTTTTTTCAACAAGCATGTTTTTTTGCTATTTTGAATAAACCATTGCAACGCATATGCATTTGGCTAGTCCTTTTGAGATAGTAAAAATAATTAAATTAATTAATTGTACTATGGATAACTTGTTGTATGAATTGTTTGTATATCATGTAGAAATGATGTGAAAAGATTATATAGATAGCACTGTCTGAGAGCAAGTTAAAGTTGGATGGAGAGAATCGAGAAGTTTTAGTTAAGCACGGAAGAATTATGGTAAGACTATTACAATGTAACTTGCACATGATTACAGATTGGATATCGATATTAGATGTGCACACATAAAAATAAAGCATGGAGAAAACTAACTGCACAGTGAAGCCAAAACATTACGTAGGCATATGTGTCAAGGGAACCCTTGAGTTTTCCCTTTATGTGTTACTATAGCAACACATGTTGACATTGTCCCACAAAAAAAAAACATGGGCGGTGGGAGCTAGGATTGCGTGGTGCTAGGATAATAGCTATATTACTTTGCACATCTTTTTCTATCTCACCATTCCCTGGAAGAGTTAGCTTCCACTCTTTTCTTCCAAACCGCTGAAATTGCCAAATAGAACATTGCATGTCTCGCAAGTTTTTCCAAATTAAAGTGTTTGCTATGAAGCATCTAACACAACCGATTATAACTTTACGTATCATCCTATATATTGCATATCACCTATACGATAGAGGCACACAGAAAAGATAGAAAAAAGACAAGCCAAGTGGTGGGAGCTAGATTGCGTGTTGCTAGGACAACAACTATATTACTTTGCACCTTTTTCTGCATCTCACCATACACATGTAAGCATTAGTTTTCACTTTTTTTTTGGCAAATTGTTGAAATTGCCAAAGAGGACATTGCATGTCTTGTGAGTCTCTTCAAATTAAAGTGTTTGCTATGAAGCATCCGATGCAATTGACGGCAACTTTATATATCATCGTGTATATTGTACGCCATCTATAAAATAAAGGCACATTGAAAAGATAGAAAAAAAAAGAAAGCATGCTCTTAAAAAAAAGAAACAGACAAGTAACATATATGTCACCTTGTCAATACTCTACGGTGATAGTGGGAACATGCAATGCCATGTCATGTGTCCTTAACCTCATGCTGTGCACACACTTTTTTACCAACCCCTCAAGGACAACCCCTACAAAAGACCACCCGATGGATCCATCCTTTCCCATCACCGAACATACGAAACTGTAAGTATTTTCTTAGCTACACATTCTCTTTTCATTCATGGTGATGATGTCGCAACTGGTTTTGGCTTGCTTGCCTCCAAGGTTTCGGTTCTAGTTGACAGACAAGCAATTCGTCGTCGACTACCTGCAAAGATGTGTTGCTAGGCAGCCTTGCCTTATTCCCACTATTGCCGATATCGACATTTACTACTTTGATCAATGGCAACTCCCAGGTAACATATATATACTTAACTCATGCATGTTTATGGGATGGATGCATGTAACATAAAATTGACTAATTTTTAAAACCATTTTATTCATTGGAGAATTTCAAAAATCCAAGATGAGTATTTTCTGTTTCGTTCAAATTTAAAAGCCATTCTTCTTTTTCATCGTCTTTCTTTTCTTCTTTTCCTCTCCAAAAGTGCAAATTCTCCATCCAAATCCTTGCAGACGAGTCCGCGACATCCTCACGCCTCCGACCAACTATTCTTCTTGTCGCCGATCTTTTTTCGGTTCATCCCAACCCATGTTTCTTTTCTTTCTTCTTTCTCTTTTAACGTCCATCTTCTTCTTATGGAATAGGCTAGCCTAGCCTACACAAACCCATTATCTCTGCCGCCCCCAGCTCCTTCCCTTCAACCTCTATTTCTGCTCTGTCTTGAGGCAAAGCACTTGCACACAAGCATGCCACCATCGCCTCGCTCCTTTTTGTGAACCACGCACCAGCTTAAGCTGAGTCACTACCACGCGTCGCTCTCGCACACGCCAACCGTAATAGCAAACCCCAACAGAAAAAGTCCAAAGACCGAGGTGCATTCATTCGACCTCACCAGCTCGAGCTCGCCACCGTCACTGCCGCCCCTCTACCACCACCTCTATCTCCCTATGCAAGCTTCGTTTGCCAGCACCACCAACATATAAAAAGGTCACCGTCACCTCCTTCACCTCCTGGATAAAGTCGGAGCACCCCTATTCACTGGAATTGCCATCGTCGGAGCTAGGAGGCAGAAACCCTAAAACAACCTGCCTGCGCTGATTTCCTAAAATCTGTCACCTACATCACTCTATCATAGAATTGAAGGTAATAATAGGTTCCACACTTCACAATCTCCAAAACCCCTCTCCTGCCCTAGCGATACCACCAACGAAACCTCGTCGGCACCACCTCCGTGTTGTCTTTCTCTGTTTGGCCGCCACCCAACACACAGGGTGCCGCCGCCCTGACCACCTCGGCCTTATCTGCCACCATTGCCGTGATCCCTTTTGTCCTATGATGCTCCCAGACCTCTCCTCCCTCACCGGAGATTGCTAGAGCCAGCGCCGCTATGGCCACCTCCGCCTCCTCTCGTTGGATGCTGTCGTCGACAATAGGGAAAGGTTCACCTCACCCTTGGGACCCCACAACTGATGCCCACCGCCTGTCCCTTGGCCTTTCCACCGCTTGTGCCCTAGAGTTGCCGGTCAGCTTCTACGTAGAGGAGAAATTCCAACTTTTCCATTGAAAAATAATTTAAAAATAATCTTTTCCCGTTTCAATTAAATTCATTGCTTATTTTTATCTCCAATTGGAAATCTGAGACCTATTCCAAACCTGAGTATCTGTTAATGAAACCCTAGTTTTGGCCCTAGGGTTTGCATACCATCCAAACCTCCAAAATTTCCCAATTCTTCGTACCAATCCTCTCTTTGCCTTCTCGTGCACTTTATGAGTTCTTGGTATTTATTTGGACTTATTTTCTAAGCTCTTTTATTTGTGTAATGGTAGATAACATCACCACTAATCCAAGAGAATTCAGAGTTTGCTGCTAATGCCTACGCTATATCTATTGTAGAAGGAGAAGATCGATATGACTATGTTGAGCCTAAAGGCAAATCATTCACCATTTGATCACCATTTGCTAGGTCATATTTTGGGTAGTGCACCTGCCTTGAAGTACTATATAGGGTACATGTGTTGGTTTTACTTAAAATCTTTTCGAAATAGCAATGACCTAATAAATTATGTTGATATATATCTATTGCCAAGCCTTGAAGTTGAGCTTATTATACCTTTGACAACCCTAGTGCAACATGACATACCATGATAATGGTTTCATTATCATTTCATGTGTTGAAAATGGAAATGATATGGCTCCTTTAAATGTTTAAGGACATAACCCACTTGTGCCAATATAAGTGACATAGTTTGCACTAATCCATACAACCGAGTAATCAGACTCAAATGAACACACTTCCGATGGATTGAAATCCTATTATTGGACCTTACCACCCGCTCGCTCTTATAGTTAACCATGTTTTGAGGCCTTATGTGTATTGGTTATATTATATGGTCCTTTTAGTGTATTGGTCATAGCTAAGGGCCATGCCACTAGCGGAGCAATGGCACATCATTAATGCCATTGGTATCTCGTACTGATGAAAGGTTGTCAAGATTAGTCGGCCGCAACTTAGGCGTGGGCCCCCAAGGCTGAAAATCAACATGTTCTTTATTTGTTAGGCATGATAGAGAGAAATTTGGGCTTGTGTAAATTCCCGTTATCCCAACTCCATACAAGTTATGGGTATTGTGCGGGTAAAGATGGGCATATGTTGTAGAGTCCTACTGTATTTAAATATCATGCTCCTGATTAAAGGAGATATGTCTATTGGTGAATCCAGATTATCAGCATAAGTAGATTTTTTATAGAATATTTGAAATTCAACGAAAGGATGACATGAAATGATGAACTCTTTAAAGATAAACTTGTTTTATGAAATATGTTGCTTGTTGTATTATGCATTAGTATGGGTTTCTCTATATGGCCTGCGGAGTACTTGTGTACTCAGTATTGCATATTTTGAGCTCTTGTTGTCCAGGGAGTTATAGGGGAAGCATTTGAAGAAGAAGTTGTCAATCCACTCGAGTGGGACGAAGACGAAGGTTTCGACTTCTAGGTCAACTTTACGCTTAGGCCATTCCTATGGTGATTAGTTATGTCTTTTGTTTGTAAGTGTATGACCTTAGGCCTGTTGTGTGTGTTAGTTTAGTCTAGAGTTATATTATATTTTTTTTGTTTGTATAATTAATCAAAGTACTATTTTTATATCACTTTACACGTAACTAAACTTTTTAAACAGTTATGTGTGATGGTGGGACGTGTAGACCCTCCTCCGAGCGTCCCCACAATGCATGATAATGATGCAATTGATGGTGTTGTAGCCATGGCATTATATGGCGATCATGAGTGGTATTTATTCACATTGGGGGTCCAAGTGGACCGAACTTGCATGCGCTCGGAGGGGATGATATCGTGGTGTTCTTGGAAGCCCATCGGCACAAACAAGACTATCTTTGTTGAAGGTACGCATGAGGTGCCTGTTGCTATCAATAGGGTGTTTGTCTTCTACCTCAATCACTCGCCTTTGGAAACCAACAATTCATCTTGGATGATGCATGAGTATAGTCTCACCAACCCAAAAGCAATGGCTTTCCTGCCATCTTTTGTGTATCCCAATGAAGAGATGGTGCTATGCAGGATCTTTAACAAGGGCCTGTCCAAACCACCGTTACTCCACAGAGACATCTTGTACTTGTTGCCAGCTGGGTTATATGATGCTGCATACAACTCCATCTTTTACCTTGAGCCACTAGCGATGGAATATCCTAAGCATGTCATTGCCATTGATAATGATGCTGCTACTAATGATTCGGGTGACCTTGATGAGAAGGATGCTAGTCGCAATACCACCAACATCAATATGAGTGAATTTTGATGGATGGATTTTAATTTCATCCTAAACCTTTGTTGAAGATTGAGTTAAATATCAAATAAAATTTAAAAAAACAAAAAAAAACTTGTATAATTAGCAGGTTCTGATGTTGTAGTTGAACTTTGTGTGCTTGTTAGCTATCCAAAATTCCAAATATGCCTTTTTTTAATTTGCGAGGCTTTCTGTTTGTCTATGGCTTTCTTCATCTTGTAAAGTTTGAAGTAATGTTCAATTGATTGAATATATATTATGTAAGTTATGTAACATACCATCTTCCAGGTTCTATGCATACTCATCATTAAAAAATTAGTTTTTAAGTGAAATTTAATTTTAAAAATTTCCTTATTTGCCATCAACCAAATGATCCAGCCCATTGTTTTCCATTCACAAACAAGAAGTATGTTTGGTTGGCTGTTACTATGAGGTCTGTTAAGTGTCAATGTGTGGAACTAGAATAGTTCAGTACTTTCATCCAAAATGCCTTAAATTCCCTTACTACAATAACAACCGATTCTAAATGGTATTAGACCAACGCAAAATACTGATTGGCGAGGTTGGTAAAAATAAGTCAGTTTGACCTGGGCCTAAATTTCCTACCTAATATCAACATGGGCACCTATCGCCTCGCTTCCCCTTTCCTCCCTTAGCAGCATGGAGGGCCTTAGTAGTGGCTGGTGGAGGCTTGGCACCATGTAGTGGAACAATAGCATTTAGATGATAGCTCATAAGTGCTAATGAATCATGGAGGTTAGGGGCTAGAGGTGTGACAAAGTGATATCACTTCATATAGAAGAGGACTTGCGAAAGAAGTTAAGAAGTCATCACAAGGTTAGGATCTAGCGAGATCCTGTTAGTGATATACGCTAGAGCCAATGTAGAGATATTACATATATCACATACTATATTTATGATATATTGATTTGTTTATTAAAATAGAAATTATCATTATTAAACAATGAGTATGTGATTTATTCATGATATTCTTAATATCAAATATTGTTATTTCTAAATAATTTCTGATCATATATCATATAAGAAACAAATATGATTGTAAGATCGACATATATATTAATTGATGATCATGTCTCATAAATCATGATATGAAGATTCTAAATCGATAAAATAGACATATGTTAGTCAACATATATTAGATAGACCCGTCAAAAGATACTGTAGAGATTTTATGTATCATCAGTTAATCTTAAGTAATGTTTATATAGAGTTCTTAGACTTGAGATCATCATGGTTTCTAACATACCTAATAGATTATTTTAAGACTACCAAACACTACTCCATAATAGTATAGTTATAAAAGTAGTTTTTAGATTTGCTATAAAATATGTAGTGAGATGTGAGTGATCACAATAAAATTTGCCCCTCCTATGGGAGATATATCTCTGGGCTCAATATAATAGATTATTGAAGTGCATGGTCATGCAAAAGTGATTGAGGAGTCAATCATAAATTTATAATTCATCACATAATCAAGAAAGTGATTGAGCTATTAAGAAAATAGCACAAGTCTTACCTTAAGCTCAATCGATATTATAAGACAAAAAGATTCGTACATGTGAACATTATATGTTCAGCCGATATGATCTTTATGTATACTTTGAGATTAATATGTCTTGCTAGAGACTGCAATTAATAGGATGATTGAAAAGACGTTTCTGAGTTGCAACTAAATATACATGAACTTTAGAGTCACATACTTAATGGGTTGGATTACTTATTCGAATGTGATTCGAATAAAGGCTCGATTCGAATAGAGATCTGAATAGACTCCTATTTGACCACAGTCTTCTATGCACAAGAGAGAAAGCCTATATATAGAGAGACAGGGAGGTCGAGTCATAAAAAGACATCTTATCACCTTGAGCAAAACCCTAGCTGCTACCTCCCAAGCCAAATCCTATCTGCTTACGAGTGCTAGTACACTCGCAATTGGCGTTCTAACTCTAAATGTATGGATACCGGTGGAGGTGTTGCTCGTTACGGCGTTGATTGGTATCAGGATCGTGGCGATCGACTACTTCGTTTACTATCTCGATGCGTGCATAGTTAGATCGGCTTCTCTAACCCTGCTTCTGCTGTAATACGCATCTTATGATAACGGTTCATGATTTCTCCTTCACATGATGTCTTAGTATCCGTGGTAGAAAATTTTTATTTTATACTATCGTAGCTCACACCTACTTCTTCATATCCAATGCAAGCTAGACATGGAGCTTAGGGCCACTCCACAACCATCACCACTGCCTATAGTTGTTAATAGCAACAACAACAGAGCTCAAGCCAGCTTGCTCAAGAGTTGTAATGACGGTTCATAAGTCACAACCACAGATAACCTCATATCTGTGTTGGGTCATCCTTTAGAGCTATATTTCAAACATATTACTTTGTGAATTCATTAGAGATAAAAGGTTATGTCAGACATGTCTCTTTGATCCATCACAAATGGCCATTTAATGAAAACGTCTGGCACAATAAGGTAAATTAGATATTTTTCTAAGAATATGTTATGTCTCATCTTCAACATCTATCTTTGGTCTGTCACAAATGGGCATTTCTATAGTAATAAAGACATCTGCTGTAATAAGGTAAATTAGATATTTTTCTAAGAATATATTAGGTCATTGCAGGCAGATGAAATAATATTAGGACAGAACTGTGACAAAAACTTTCATACAGTAAGGAGGTGATGTTTTCGTGTTTTATTTTTTTTAGATTTTCATTTGTGTCCACCCTTTTTTGAAGGCAGGAACGGGCGTAGCTGTGAGCCTATGACGTTTTTTGAAAGGATTTTTTTCTTTTTTGCAGTAATGCTTAGCGAATAGCGTATCGACGGTGGCTAGCTAGCTAGTGTGGGGATGCAAGTTATATAGTCAATTGATTGTACGACACACATGACATAGCAAATCAGCATGCAAGAGGTTGGTAAACAAGATTACCAGATAGATGTCGTGTTAGTTGGTCGTACATCGTTGTGAATTCTCTCACGTAAGTATATATCATGCATAATACAATTATGTGATCAATGGCGTAGGAATTAAGTCATCGATTATGGCTCCTTTGAAATGCAAGAATTTCACATGAAATAGCTCATTTCCTCCAAAAATCCCTTGTTTTTTCTTTATAACAAACAAGCCCTTAATGTATTATTGATCGGTCAACCATATGCATATGTTTTAGTATTAGTCTATACTAATATAAAAAAACAGTTGTAGTTTGCTACCTCTAGCCAAACAAACATACACAAAACCCTTGCAGCGAATCCTTAGCCATTAGATCATCATACCTAACAGCCTGGATTGTCAAACTGCAACTTGGGAGTGCAGTGCAACTTCGAACTCATGCGTCCTGCGTCCACTTCCTATGCTCTACAAATGCCACCCTCAATAGATCTCCTCATAATCTTATGCGCATCCCCTAATTGCACTTACCTTTCATCTTTTCATGCCCTCACATATGGCCAATGCGTTCCACCTGCCCTCCTATTTGTGAATCACAACCTCATGTCTTTGCAAAGATTGTGTTGCCCACACAATCCCCCTTCCTAGATCGATAGTTGCCCCTTACCTAGATCGATAGTTGCCCCTTAGAAAAGGTTATCTAGATCAACAGTTGCCTTTTAGAAAAGGTTAAGGCATAGGCTACAATAAAATAATTTACCACGCACATCAGGATATCATGCAAAGAAAAGATCATGAAACATTAGCATGAGATGCACAGTACAGTGGAAGTAGGGTTAGAGAAGCTGATTCAACCACGCGCGTATCAAGGAGGTAAATGAAGTAGTTGATCGACGCGATCCTGATGTCGATCGACATCACAGCGAGCAACACCTCCACTGATATCCACACGTCTGACGCTAAAATACCGATTGTGGGTGTACTAGTACTCGCAAACGGCTAGGGTTTGTCTCGGGAGATGGCGGCTATGGATTTGCTCCAAGCGAACAGAGGTACGTCTCCTCAACCTCCCCACATCCCTTTATATAGGCTTCCTCACTTAGGTCTAGAGGACCGTGGCTCAATAGAAGTCTACTCAGATCACTATCTGAATTAAACCCTTATCCGAATCACATTTGAATAAGCATTCTAGCCCGTTAAACTTCCGATACTGTAGGTTTACGTATATTTGGTCATGACATAGAAAAGTTTTTTCGGTCATCCTGTTAATAGTCGACTCTAGTAAGTCATATTAAACCTAAATTATACGTAAAGATCATATCAGCCGAATAAGTAATGTTCTTATGTACAAATCTCTTCGCCTTACGATATCGATCGAACTCAAAGTAAGACTTCTGTAATCTTATTAATAACTCAATCACTCTTTCGATCCTATAATATATTATAAACTTGTAATTGACTCCTCAATCACCTTAGCATGGATATACACTTTCATAATCTATTATAACATAAGGCCTAGATATATATCTTCCACAGGAGGGGCAAATTTTATCTTAATTACTCATATCCCACTACATATTTTATAACAAATTTAAAGACTACTTTTATGATTATCATGTTACGGAGTAGTATTTCATAGTCTCAAAATAAGCTATTACATATGTTGGGTAACATAATGATCTCATGTCTAAAAACTCTACATGAACACTAATTGAGATTAACTGATAACATATAAAATTTATACAGAATCTCACAACGGGTTTATTCAACATATATTCATTAACATATGTGCATATTATCAATTTGATATCTTAATATTATGATCCATAAGACATAATCATCAATTAATATATATGATGATCTTACAATCATATTTGTTTCTTTCTTATATGATATATGATTAAGGATTATTTAGAAATAGTAATATCTCACATTAGAAGTCTTATGAATAAGTCACGTACTCATTAATCAATAATAAAAATATTTATTTTAATGATTAAATTAATATATTATAAATATAGCATGTGATATATTTAATATCTCTATGCCATCTAATCATATCACTACCACTTTACCACTTGGTTGGCTCTACACCCTGTCGTCAAGCTCCCCAAGTGTCCTGCTTTGGGTCTCCAAACCTCATCCCTGCCACTGATGATCAGCAAGGTGTCCTAGAATCATTGCACGTGGTGGACACGCTGGCCACAATTGCCATGGACAAGGGCATTCAACGTCAAATGCCCTCAGCCTTAACCACTGATCTGACCATCCGCTCAAACTCCGAGGAACCACTGCTCTCTGGTGTGTCTTCTTACACCTCTCTCTAGCTTTCTGGCCAACCATATCATAACCCGGGAATGCTCTCATGAAGGATTCCATCAAGCTGAAGCCCGCTTACTCCTCGGAGCTCCCCAACGACAATGGGAGCGGGAGGCAATTCCATCCACCGAAGAGGAGCCTACTGTGCTAAGTTGCCAATGTTATATAATTTGTAAATTTAACTACCATTAAGTTGGTCTTACTAATTAATAACAAATCCAATTATATGAGATTAATATTCCTTGTATGCATTTCTTTGTGTAGTCTCGTTGAGATATGAATATAAAAATAAAAATAATTAGATGTATTTGATAAACTTTTTATGTTGTAAATTTATCTCTCTCCAAAAGATAAGGTAACTCCTTAATTGTCTTTTATTATATATATATATATATATATTCATATATATGCTTTAGGGGAGATCATTTTATATCATCCACTCAACTATAGATATTTTATATCGGTTATCATACATTAAAAAAGGCAAAGTTTAAAGGGAGAATCGCGTCTATATCCCAACCTTTAACTCCAATTGTGATTTTGCCATCTTTTTTTAGGGTTTGTGGATTTACCCTTTTTTTTCAATGAAGACACCATTTGCCTCTACTATGGATGTCAGTTAAGTGAGTTCCACAATATTAAGTTAAATAAATAGAAATGAAAGAGAAAAATAACTTAGGAAATATGAGATTACCATTCTACCCCTAGGTACACCTATTCGATTAGAATTTGTTCTCCCCCGCCATTCCCATTCCCAAACCGATGAGATAGAGTAGGTGGTGGTAGTGGCTTTGGCGACCTGGCGTAGCAATGCGAGCAAGCAGTAGCTCCTTGGTGCAACAACGTGAGCAACAAGCCATAGTGGCTAGTTATTAATGTCAGAATTTGATTAGCCTGCAAACGGAATCAGCTAATGAAGTAAAGACTGATTGGCTCGCAAAGAGAAATCGATTGACACAGTTAGAGAGCCGATGGAACGGGTTGATGATGGTTTTGGTCTGGTTAAAAACAGAAGTTTATCCAGATGAGACCGAGTCTAAAAAAAAGTCGTGAGAACCACGACAAAATGCTTTATCTATATATAATATATTATATAAACTAGTCAAGTTCAGTTAGTTTTACAACTTCTTATAGATTAGTTTCTTTATATATTTAGAAAATATTATTTGAGGATTGTCTATAACCACGTTGGACTCTTCTAAATCCAGAGTATAAACATGGACTCCCTAAAACCTATCAAAAAATCAATAGATCATACAATACAACTTGAACTCATGTTTCTATTATTTTATTTTTTTAGTAAAATCCAATGATTTGACATTCTATTTGTTTGCCACTTTGATTATGCATGCATTCTTTGGTTGATCTCTCGTTTGTCATTTTTTATTAAAATTAAGAAAAAATTCTACCAAAATTTTATTCAAATCTAGTCAAAATTGTCATATTTTTCAAAGTTGGTAAAATAAACATCTCAGATTTGAACTATTTCACAAAATCTAAGTTCAGAACAGTAGAAAGTTTCATGCCCATAATATGGGTAAAAACACAAATGCTGTCCAAAGTTAATGTCAAATATGCAATAAGAAGCAAGGGTATAAATGTCTTTTTTGCTCAACTTAACACCCAAACTAGGGACAAATCTCTGCTTTATTAAAAACAAGGGCAAAAACACAAGCCTAAAAAACGGAGGCAAAACCACAATTGGACCTCAAAATAGGGGTAAGAATGTAATAGCCCTAAGTTTAAAAGATCTATGTATAATTATTGTTTTGTTGATTTATAAAAAACCATATTTGCACGACTAACATTACTTTGTGAATGGGCAAATAGGCAATTCCTAGACTTAATATAAATTGAGATAGAAATACATTAATTGATTATGGATCTTAATCACAACAAAGATTAGAAATGCGTTAATTGATTATGGATCTCAGTCACAAGAAAGATTAGAAATAGGTTAATTGATTATGGATCTTACTCACAAGAAAAATACGTTAATTGATTATGGATCTTAATCACAAGAAAGATAAAGCATGGAGATCTATATATATATATATCACACACTCCTTCTATCCATCAAGATGAATGTGTTTTATTTCACTCTCGTCTTGTTTAGTCTTTTTATTTTAAAAACATAGAGATGATGAAGATATGTATTTATTATTATGTGTATTTTTATAGAATTTTGTTTTTAATTATACATACACTTGTATTATATAAATTTATTGTATGCATATATATTTATAGGGTGTATTTGATTCAAGTTAATAAATTATATATAACTGGGATTCATCAGAATGGCTATATTTCTGTTGAATTTTTTTTTGTAATGATCCGTCAAATTTTAAACCTTTTTTGTGCTCTAAGATTGATACAATGAGAAAAGAAAAAATTACACTGCATGTGCAGACAATAAGAGTTGACTTAGCAACCTCAATTCACGCCAACAATGCATTACCACTATGCCACTTACTCACCGGCTACAATATAATTATATTATGATTATACTTGATTTGCTGTATGCATATAACATATATGTCAACAAGTAAATTTCGACAATAAAACAATTAGATCCTAAATAATTAGAAATAGTGTTTGATGCCCGGTAAGATTAAGATATCTAATGACTTAGAAGATGTGAATTATGTGTTGATTCACATGATTGAAGAAATAAAAGTAACCAGATATTATGTGTTGAAGAATATAAGTCATATGTTGACTTAAAAAAAGAATGATGCCCGTCGTCGTCAAGTAAAAGGCCAGTTTTTAACGTGAACCAATAATTAAAACTGGTCACACGGTAGGTTAAATCACATGTGACTACGCGAGGAGCGTTTTCTCCTGCGATTTCCTCCCCCTACTCATCATCATCTGATATCCTCCTCCACCCTTGATGCAGGCGAGAGATCCTGAGCCTCCCGTGCGAGCTCCTCCATATAATCAGAAATAGTAGAAAACAGTCAAAGGGAGGAGAGGGTGACTGGTGTTGGGTCATGTGAGTACAGTGGCCCTAGCTAAGTGGCTATCGACTGCTCTCTATCTTAAAATATAATTTTTTTTCATATCTCCTAATACAAAATGTGATTATTTAAATAAGAGGAGATGATTAAATTAGGTGCATACATGGTATGGTATGACTTAAATGAGAAGGTGATTAAATTTTTTTTCTTGATTTTTACGTCAGCATCTTATATTTTAAAACGGACAGAAGAAAAAGAAGTACATGACTTCAGACTCTGTGATCAGGTCCAAATCACTACAGCACCTTCCCTGACAAATCCGACGGTCCTCCTCTTCTCACTCCAAACGGACGGTGACAAATCTACAACAAGGAAAGTTAAACCCAGCCAATTCACTTACAGGGATACGAAAAAAAGAAGAAGAAAACACAAAAGGAAAGAAGAAAACAGAGCCTAGAAATTAAAAAGGCATTTGGCATCATCCAGCCAACCAGGTCTCCACCCCGCTCCTCAGATCCCGCATGTATATATATACCGGTATTATGTTGTATTGTATCATACCATCATCATCATAGTAGCTTATTGATAGCCCAAATTACAAGCCCACCAGAGTTACTAGCCCACCCATTACTATACTACACGGGCCTTGCATCCCATCCATCCAGAAGAGGGAGAAGAATTTTAATACCCCTACCACTAGACGATGGAGTATGTAGGAGGGCAGGGGACGCCGCAGCCGCACAACTCCGACACAGATTGATTTCATCTTCTTCCTCCTCCGCTCCGCTGTGTGTGCTAGTCCAGTAGTCCATTGGCCGGGCAGTGGTGAATGATGGCGACCATGCTCTGCTCCTGCTACTCCTCCATGCCCACCGCCAGGGCTCCGCTCCTCCGCACTTCCTCCTCTTCCCTCGGTTTCGCCACGTCTCAACTCGCCGGCCTCAGCCTCAGCCTCAGCCTCGGCCCCTCCTCCGCCGCCGCGCCAAAGCTCCAACCCATCGTCGCGCGTACGTCTCTTTCTTTCTTTCTTTCTGTGTTTCCTTTTCCTTTCCTCTCCTTTCCTTTCTGACAGACCCCCCCGGATTTAGATTTACAATTTGAGCATTAGGAAATTGAGCAAACATGCCATTCATTTTAGGAGTATTCGAAACAATAATGCCCACCGACAAATCGAACCATCAATCACTAGCATTGCCACCTGTGTAAGGGATTATTTATCTTCGTTTCCAAAAAAGAATAAAAAACTTGTGAAATTTATCCATATCCGATACTGTGCTGTATATAGAACAAGATGATTAATTTGTCTAGGAATTTGTGTTTGCTTTCTTCTCCTCCAAAATAGGCTAGCTACTCGCTAACTGGTCAACCGATTACAGTTGAGTTATTATTTACAACGAACGAAAAGGCATTTCTTTCTTAATTCTACATAATTTTAATTTGCGTGATGCCATAATTTGTACTAACAAATGGATGGTTGTGATGCTTGTTGGTCAGGGCGGGTGTGCCCTTTCACGGAGAAGAAGACCAACAGGGCGAACAAGGTTTCCTTCTCCAACCACAAGACCAAGAAGCAGCAGTTTGTGAACCTGCAGTACAAAAAGCTGTGGTGGGAGGCAGGCAAGCGCTTCGTCAAGCTGCGTCTCTCCACCAAAGCCCTCAAGACCATCGAGAAGCACGGTCTCGATGCCGTGGCCAAAAAGGCCGGCATCGACCTCAACAAGAAATGAAATCATCATCTACTAGTATTGATTGATATTATGTATGTCTAGTCAGTCCGTCCGTCCATCCATCCATCCATCCATCTATCTTGATGATGCATTCGTTCTAGTATGCATTTCTTTTCGGTGTACTCCAATCTTCATTTGCTGCAAGTCAGGCTCTGCCACTGCTCTGCCCATTTTCCCTCCCTTGAGTTCCTAATTAATTAATGTTGATTTTATGTGCATTATATTTATTATAGATGGATGTAATTATTTCAGCCAGAGTCAGGTTGTTGATTACACAACACAAACAGATGGCTCTTACCTCATCCGTTAAAAAGAATTTATTTTTAATTCATCTCACAGGTACAACACAAGTTCAGAAAGATCATAATGTCTTTACTTTCTTAAACGAAACGAAACTCCAGTGTATTTATCCTTGAACCCGGTATATCTGTCACCCAGCTACTTTCTAAAATTAAGTCTTTATCGAACAAATAAACAGCTACTTTCTAAAATTAAGTCTTTATCGAACAAATAAACAGGAGGTTTTTTTTATATAAACAGGACACAAAACGAAGTTTTTATTTATAGGACGGATATAGAGTAATCCTAATTTACAGACCTTACCCAATGCTTACCCTTGTACTAGTGTTTACTGCTTGCTTAACTGAAAGAAGCTGAAAGGAAGGAAGGCACAGAGGTGTAGCGTTGTACACGTGGACAGACGCGGCACACGACCCGACCTCTCTGTAATCGGTAACTTGGGAGTGGCACAGTGATCTCACTCCCTTTTCCCACTGCCACTAGTAGAGCGCTACTGCTAGCTAGTGCTGTGGCTTGTTTACTTGTTCCTCTCCTCGCCGTCTCCGCCGCCCTTCTCTCCTATCCTCTCCTCCCAACGACAACGAGAGAGAAGAGAAACACTAGCTAGTAGGTGTAGGATGGAAAACACCGTAGAGGAGGAGGCGGCGGCGAAGGCGAAGCTCGCGCGCAAGAGGAGCAGGTGCTTCTCCCCTCCCTACACCTTCGCCGACGACGTCTTCGTGTGTGGCCATAGGTCGGAGGAGCTGATGGTGTCCTGCACCAATGTCGCTGCTGCGGACATGCTGTCGGCTCTCCACGCCGCCGCACTATTGGATGCCGGCGCCGGTGTGGAGGTGCTCCGCCGCTTCTTCACCCTGCACCGGAACTCCTCCTCCTCCAGCCGTAAGCTAGCTTAGGATCATCCACATCCATCGATTCTTTGATTATTATATATACTACATGCATCTACTACTACAATACCCATCGATTATACTAGTACAATGCAAGCTCTTGACTCTTGAATTGAATGCTGCTGCCTAAGGAATGCAGGTGACACCGCTGAAGCTGAATTGAGTCCAAGCAGCAGCAGCCAAAAAAAGAAGGAAATTAGTCCGGATAAGAAGAAGAGGAATGCAGCAGCAGCAGCAGCTTCTACTCCAACAAGGAGGCTCCCACTCACGGACGTTAGGAACAACCTTGAGGAGATGATATCCTCACTGCTGGGCCTCTCGCCTACGCCTACGACTAGCCATGGAGCAAAACTTGCGGGAGAGATGCGATGCCTTTTGGCTAAAGTTGACAAGATGCTCGCAGCTGCCGCCACTACCAGTACCGCTGCCCATCGCCACTAAATTAACCCTAGACTAGAGTTGCATGTTGTCCCATGTATGTACTTACGCTATGCTGTATGTATGCACCTCTGGTCCTTGGGAGCATGCATCCCTGGCCCCCGTGGCCTCTACTATCTGTTGCTCGGTTGATTATTTCCTCGGCAAACTGCACTGTTGTCTCTTGGCTCACGACTGTAACGTCTAAACACATATAATCGTGGTTTACAAGCTAGCATGCCGCACAGCTTAGCCGTCGTCCAGCAATTAAAAGATTAACCATAATGTCAAAACGAGAGGTTAACGAGGGTAAGTTCTTTTTAATCACCGTGTGCGTAATGTATCACTCACAATACTAGCAGCGTGCATCTCTTGCTGTGCAAACTCGAAACCACACATCAGGATTGTTTGATCCCATCTTTTGCTACCCACAGTCGTACCTGTACTACTGATCCAAATATCATGCCTCCCGACATTTATCATCTCCCAAATCAAATCGTTGGTTGATGGATCCTCCGGTTCGTATTTTAGACGGTTTCTGATGATGGCTCTTCGATCTCACTACGTCCGACGTCACTACCAATAACTGCCTCTGCAAGAGACGACGAACCTGGAGCACCGTTGGCATGCGTCTCGCCAGCGGCCTCAGATAATGCTTCTTCGCTCGACGGTTGCTTTGCAAGCGACTTGGGCTGACGTATGGCAGCCGCCGCTTCCGGCATGACAACGCCCGGAGGCTGCGGAGGAACCCAGCGCCGCTGAGGTGGCGGCGGCGGCCTTTCCTCAACCCCACTGATGTATACCGATGGCCTGCCGTCCTCTGCTTGGAAATCCGTGGCCTTCCCATTCTGTTGGCCGCCATAGTTGCCCTCAACTTCAGGGTATGATCCATCATCACTCAACTGGCTGTTGGATCCATAGCCAATCCTCTGCTGTGAATATTGCTGCATCTCCCATGGCTGTAGTTTTTTAATCATGCAAAGACTAAAAGTCAGCTTCATTCAAGTCAGAGGTGCCGCTCCTATCGTATTGCAGCAAAAGGAAAAGGTTCAGCACCACACCTGACTCCCTGAAGACCTATCCCCTCGCCGTGCAGCAGATTTCTTCTGAAAGCATAAAAATAAAATGAGGTCTTTTAAGGTGCTCCACCTTACCTCCATGGTGGTACAAGCTAGGATAAATCTTGACCATTGATTATTATGACTGTCTTTTCTATAAAAAATACATTTTCTTCTCTCAATTAATAAAGCGGAGTACAAAACGAGAAATCATTACTGCCCTTAATTGTTCTTTATAAACTTAACCATGCAGGCAAGAATTAACGTTTTACTACATAGGCAATGTTCTACCATACTAAAGTTCACCATTAAAAGTCAAATTAAGTGATTTCGAATTTCAAACTCAAATATAAAACATAAAGTGAAAAATTGCTCATGTACCTGAATTATAGTAAAATTGATCTAAACTGAAAATAGAAGACATCTATTGGTTTCTAGATTGAAATATAATGTTTCAATACCGAATTCACCATTTAGAAAAATCTAATTCCTAAGTATTTTGGTGAGATTTGATCACATAATTTTAAGTTTGCATTGTGTTTTAGATATAATCAATGGAACTGTACATGTTATTCGAATTTTAATATAAGGCAAGTGGCATCATTTCATCAACTAGCCATTATAAATAAGACTATTATCTCCACTGGTAACAGGAATAATAAACATTGGATCAAATTGAAATGAACAGCCTAATAAAAGTTGGAGCACTGTAAAAAAAACTCCAAATAGAATAAGATGGAACATTAAGCTCTAGCAGGGGACATTCTTCCAGCATTAACCGCAACAGAAGATCCCCGCAAAAAAAAAGCAGAGGAACTGAGGAAGATGACAAAAACTAACTAATGCTATTATTCATTTACATCAATACATAGGAGCATGGTCGATTACCACAGTCTTGTATTTACACAAGGGTAGCACAGAGTTGTAACATGTTGATGGCAGAGCTTGAAAGCATCAAGCTGAGCTATTAAAATGCTATAAGTATGTTAACACGAGAGATAGTCATATTTGAAGATTGAGCTGTACTACTTAAAAAAATGAAATACAGTACATATTGCTATGAGGGTTAACAAACGCCCGGTTTATGACTTCAAGTGTCGCACCAGCTAAACACACATCTAATTAAACAGCCTAGTATGGGCATAGTAAGATACTATAAATGAATAGACAAAAGCAAGCACAAGGCTGATAGCTATATAGCTCAATAAACTTATCAGGTTGATTTGCAAGTTTTAGTTATGATTTAAAGGAGTTGATTAACTGAAATGTGAAACTGTTCAAGGCTAGATAGGAAGTAATGTGACATGTGCACCACACAACACTAAATTGAGATTCCCAGCTAATTTCAGCAAATGCTGATTGCAGCATGATCAGTTGCTTACCTCAATGTACGTTCTTGAAAATGATCCAGGTGTAGCTTCACTATGTGGTGGCACAAATGAAGGCCTCCCTGCTCAAACAAGAAGCTAATGGTTGGGAAAACGAGCAGGATAACACTAGGCAGCGCAAAGTAGACACACGCAGCAGGAGAGAACTTTAAAAAGTTTACTGACCTGAGCCAAAATCACTATTTGGCACACCATACATATTAGTTTGCTACAAAAAGGGAAATGAGTCAGATATTTTTTGTATCTTGAGCACGTTATTGGAGATGTGTAAAAGGATGAACAATGTAAGTACACACCTGAGAGGCTCTCCATGGAGTGTTAACCGATCCTAAAAATTGTGGTCAACCAAACAATATGCTGAGACTCTCTTAGTTATCAGGGTCAATAACGGCACTCAACCATAAAATGAAGGACTTGAATTTATTGCCAAACAATAAAAGAAAAATAGAGAATGCTTTCACTGATAGGCAAAGGTAGCATTTATGGTCTCCTGCCAGCATCGTTCCAGTGTACCTAGGCTAACTTGCAAAACGATTGTATGCAAAGAAAGAAACACTTAATTATAAAATGATGGATATATTAGGTACTGACCATTCCTTGCAGCAGAAGAGCCATGGTCTTCCAATGCTCTGTACTGAGAAAACCTATCTTCCCTGGTAATATTTATAGACTCCTTGCTATGATTCAGTGACTCGCATAAGGATTTTAACTCTTTTGCTTGGGAATCTAGTGCTTGTGTTAATGTCACAAGAATCTTCTTTTCTGTCAACAAATATACAATAATGAGAATGAGAGGTATAAGAAAATAGAAAATATGAAGTATGTTTAAATGAAGTGGTATAGACAAACAACAATGGGGAACATTGTGAAACCTTCGTCCTTTGAAGCAAGAAGTTCTTGATTAGTTTTAGCAATAGCAGAAACAGCCGATGCAGAAGCTTTTACAGCTTCTGCAGTTTCCTCGTCGATCTTGGACTTAAGTTGCCCGCCCTCATTTTCATTGCCCTCAGCTACGACCTTGCGGATCCAAGACTTAAGCCTAGGAAGTAGCAGTTTCTATGCAAGACATGCAAAAGTGATTTATGATTCGACTGGTGAATTGAAAAGTTTGAAAATAGGTGTAGAGGTGACCAGAAGATGCCTTGACAAACACAGCAGCACTAACTCCAAACCCAAGCAATAGCCCTGCAGCAACGAATGCATGGTACCAGCCGAACTTGGGCTGTGTGGCAACAATGATAGAGCCAGCAGGTGCAGGGCCTGTTGCTGGTTGCAATGGTGCATAAGGTTGCACTAGGGTGGACTGGTTCAGGGTGTTGGCTGTAGCAAAGCAAAAAAAAAAAGAGGCAAATCATCATCATGGAGCTAAGAAGCTATTGAGTATCATAGCGCATACAACTTGTACAGGTATAATTCTTTGACACTTTTTTTTTCTCTCGATCAGATCATAAGAATTGGATCCGTGGCATGAAACAAGCTATCGATCTTATTGGTATCGCATAAATAGAGAAGGTGAAATATGTTGGATATTGGTGTTACCCTGCTGCTGTGAATTGGAAGGAGGAGAAGCAGCAGTAGCGCTGGATTGCGGATCCTGCAGGAGGGCAAGTTAAGGTAGCGGTAGCTAATAATTGAAAGTTGAAAGAAGAAAGATGATACAGGTAGGCAGGCATAGAAGAGAAGAGAAGGCGTACGGGGACTCGTCGGAAGGCCTCGTCCATCTCATCCTTGGTGAGGCCCTTCTTTTCAAGGAAGGAGCGGCGGTAGAGGACGGGGGAGCCTCTGACCTTGGGGTGGGAGAGGAACTTGACGGCGTTCTGGACGTAATCCTCTCTGACGGGCGGCGGAGGGGGGTCGAAGACCAGCTGCTGATGCAGGGGTTGGGGATCTGCAACAGAACAGTCCAATCCAGTTGAATCAAATCCAATCCAGAGGCGAGAGAGGCGGAGAAGAAGAAGATGAGCTTCACCTTGCTGCCGCTGCGTGGTAGGGTTGTTGGGGTCACCGGAGGAGGCCATCAAGGAAGGAAGGAGCCTCCCCCTCCTCGATCTCCCCTACTCTTCTTCGATCTTCGTGTCGTGTCGGGTTCGTCGTGCTCCTCGCCTCCTCGACCACGTGCCTAGTACTGTATCATATCCCCACCCGATCCGATCCTCTCCGCTCACCTCTGTGCCCGTTGTTTCGCATACCAACTACATACTACTATTTCTACCTTTCATAAATATTTTTTTCTTTTTCAAATGATACGATAACATGGGCGTGTGTGTCCATACCATGTCCGTCCGGTTGCAGCGATCCAAGCCACAATTCATTACGTTTTTTTACCCCTTTTTCCTGCCCCTTCTGTGTAGGTATGTAGAGGTTCCTTCGGCTCGGTTTTGTTCACATTATGTCTATCGTATATTTTTCACCCATGTTTAGCTAGCATATTAGTTTTAGTTTTTAAAAAGTTTATGAGGTAATTCCTTCGACAGGATTTTTTTATAGTGGTGTAATTGGATTTCCAAATCAGTTCAAGGATAAAGTGTAAGCATTACAACAAGAAGATTCAATGTCCTCAGTTTTATTTAACATACTAATTCTTATAGAAAGAGCCAAATCAGATGGTTATGGTTAGATTAGAGGAGTAATTCCATATTTGATGGATGATGATTTATCCATCACACGGTTATCTTTCTACATAATGACTTTGAGCATGCTAAAAACATAAAGGCTATTCTATGTCTTTGAACAACTCTCTAGTTTGAAAATTAACTTTTCACAAAAGTTTTTTTTTTTGCTTTGGTAAAGCCAAAGAAGATGAGAAAAGGTATAACAATTTGTTTGGTTGTAATTTAGGATTTTTTTTTCTTTTAGATACCTCGGCATACTTATTCACAAATGGGAAAGGATATGTTGGCCAAAAGATCAAGATATGTGCTAGGTGTTCAAAACCTTAATACAAAGAATAAATGTTTGCTAGACAAATTATTATTTTAGCTAGTTAACGACAAAGGCCCATAGTAGAATCTTTTGCGAAACAAATATTTGAAGGAAAACCTCACTCATATGTGATATCCTAGTTTTAGACTGGTTTAATGTGAATGAAACACTAGTTTTTTTTCTTTTCGAGTCTTTCAATTATGGCAATAGAACAAATATAAGATTTTAAGAAGCTACGTGGTTAGGAACTTATCCTCTTAAAGATTAATGTCATTCTTTATATAATGTGGAAAAAAAAACACTGCTCGTTTACAGATGTTATAAGTATTATACCTCTAAATGTTTTTAGATGGGCCATTGTAGGTAGTAAGACAGTTTGAGTGGAATGATTTGATATACTAAATAGCTAATATAACTTTACCAAATGAGAATGATTGATTCATTTGGTCGCTACATGACCAATTTTTAGTTCACTCTATAATGCAATCATGAATTCTAACATGAGGATCGGTAAGAGGATCCAGTGGAAATTGAAAGTGCCACTCAAAATCAAAATCAAAGTTTTGTTTTAGAAGAAAGTTATGTTTCATGAGGATCGATAAGCATTGTTGTTTTTTAATACGCAAGAGACAGTTTAACATTTTTTTTATTATTAGATAGCTTTGCTTACAATATCCCCTTCTCGTAGTGAAAATATATATTTAAAAATTTACTTATGGAGGTGCAGAATACTATGCGCAGGATGCTACACTCTTAAAATTGATAGGCATGGGTCTTTTGTTTAATTTTGGATAGTGTTACTTGCTATAATTGTTTTTAGCTTTTAATTTAGCTAGTTATCTTTTTAAGAGAAGCTGAATATCTATCCATCACTTTTATTTATTTTTTAACACTTACAAAGGCCGATGATGTCTTAGTTCCATTACTAAAAAAAATTTCAGATATTAGTATAGACGCTATACGCTAGCCTAGGAGATCATGAAAGAAAATCCTAGCATCGGTACAAGTAGATGCATTGATGATGAGTGAATAAATAATGTTATCCTTTCAACTGCCAAGCTCGTCCTTTCTCCCTCCGTCCCATTACCAGCTATAGACAATCCAACCTATTACAGTCAACGCCAGAAAATCATACTGATTATTAATGAATTTGGTTAAGAAATCAACTGATGAGAGCTTATTTAGTAAAAAAGTCGTTAAAATATGGATTTTTATTTGTAATTTTTTCTGTTAAATATGTGGGAGTAGTTTTCAAATATTATTCCATATTCATCTTGGACTTATATAAATCTAAAATTATAAATATATATACAAAGGGTTTTTTTAAAAGATATCAATATAATTTTGATGTCAAAGAATAAAAATAACGTAGTTTTTATGATATCCTATTTTAAATTAAGCTACATCAATTAATTTCGATATTCAACAAGAGTTAACTCTACGGATTAGTTAATACTTTCTTAGTTCGTTCCGATATATCTAAATACATTCAGTCTGTCTATATCATGTTTATTTTTAAATGATTCGGTTAGATCCGATTGCTTTAAATAAAGTAAATCTTAATAATTCGATAGTTTTTATTCAACATTCTATCGGAGTTCTGGATAATGAATCATCTGCTTTCACTTTCATCCATATTGAATCATTATCCGATATATTTTTATATCATATTTAATCTGCTATCAATCATACTTAACATTCTAAGCTACAATCTTATACTATTTCGATTTAGTTCGATCTATCAAGATTATCTTTAATAAAATTAGTAATATGATATATCATTTTTATCTCAATTATCATATCATACAGTTTTTAAGTTTTCTTACTTTATTATTCATGATATTTATTATCATATAAACTTTTTAACTAATCTCTAGCTAGACAACTAATAGCTTAAATGTATCAGCTTATTAGTTGATTGTCTCATTCATCTAAATTTTTCTCCCTCTTATTAATTAAAATTCACTGGTACGTTTTAAATCTTAAGATTCTTAAGTAACTGCGTTGAAGCTAAACTAACATAAACGCTGATATCTTAGCGTGGGTGGTAGTACACTAGAAAAAAAGAAACCAACACTTCTTTGATATTGTAATGATGTGGCAAACTTAGCACTATCTGCACTAAACGTATCCTACGATTTCGGTCGTCAATGAAGCATTCAGGTGGACTGGACGATGAAGGATGATGCCTCTTTGGTCATGCACCAACAAAGACAGAAGACCCACGGCCATGCCGCCAAATAGCTCCTAGACGAAGGCCTTAAGGGCAGCTCTAGTGTGTAGTTCTACTGCTGCTAGGGAGGAGGTTGAAAGGCTTAGCATCGATTTTACACACTGTAAGGCTAGATGCTAAACCAAAAAGATGAAAAGCACCGGTACATGTAGAGGCAAGGAGGCATCGATTCCATTAAATAGAAAAAAGTTGAAACATCACTTGACACATTTTTTAAGCAAATTTACGTGAATTTCGTTTTATCTCTTATGTCCAGCGAGTTTTAGCAAACTTTCTATAACGCCCTAATTTTTGTTGCATCGAAAAATCTTATTTTAATTAAAAAATATATTCTTAAAAAAATTTAATGTACCAAAATTCTCAAAATGCCATAATTTCTTCAAACACCAAACCCCGAGAAAAAAAACCTTGAGATTCGATCTGATCATCCTCTCCTTTTATCCAACTTTTAAGTCTATTTTTTAAACATTGGCTTTAAAAAATTCATATGGTTAAATTTTCTGATTTTAAGAATTTCAATTGTACCAATAAAATAATTTCTTCCCATCTGAAAAAATTTAAATTTTATTCTCGCACTTCAACCGCTCAACAAAAATATTCCTACCTCACTTAATATTTTTTTAACCCTTGTTGATTTCCCTCCTTCACCTGTACACGTATGGGTCGAAACCAACTATCTATCGTTTTCTTATTGAATTTAATTATGAGCGGACAAAAATAGCAAAAGCCAACTCTTTTATTTTTCCCACAAGAAAGTAATACACACATATAATCAATTTTCATTCATCCCAGCAAACTCACCTAGTGTTTTTCTAATATTTTATCTTTTTTTCTCTCCCACACTCTAAGCAAGCAACATTACACACATCCATTTTTTTTCACAAACACACATCTCAATTTGTGCTCCTCCGACATCTCCACTCCTCACTCCTCACTCCTCACTCCAAGCAAAGAAAGGCGGCAAAGAAAGAGACCGTCAGAGGAGAGGGAGACATACACATGGCTACGGTAGCGTCATTGCTCATCAATAAGCTATAAGTCAAGAGCCTAGACAGTGGTCTGCGCGTTCTATTTTTGCCCCGTGCCAGCCGCAGCCCTGACGACCTAGCACTGTCCTACAACCAGCCCGAAGCAGCCTATAGCTTTTTACATGATTTAGCATAGATTTAGGGCAAGTAATGTTTTTTTATTATTCTTATATGTAAATTATATATGTTTTAGATGTAACTTACATACATACAATTAGATGTAACCGTATGTAATTGTAACACAAAAAAATTACTTATATTTGAAAGCAGGATGTAGCTAGCTTGGCATTGCACGCCGCGCGGGGGAAAACGATAAATGTATTTTTGGTATTTGTTGGAACCGTAGCTGGTTAAGTCCAATTAGTGCACATATGTACTATGTAGTCACGTCCAGAAATCAAAGGTTTGTATGAATGAAGTATAGGAAACCAAAGTAAATTATTCTTTACCATCCACTCAAATCTATGTATGCATATATTCATATTCTTTTGCCTTTACTATTTCTGTGTGTTAAAATTTCTCTATTTCCTGATTGCCATGTATCAATGGTAACTTTTCATATATATGATTTTTTATATATATGAGTGGTTATAACCATAAAGATCATTCAGCGCCAATTACATTAACATTCTATCAGAGCCAGCATTTTTTCTCTAAATCAATGTTGATATCATCTTCTACCTCCTCCTCCACCATCTCTGCCTCCACTTCCAGCCTCTCTTCTACTACTACCTTTGCCCCTATACCAATTCATCATATCGTCACTATCTAACTCAATAAAATAAACTATACATTATGGCGCGCTAAGCTTCTTCCGTATCTGCGGAGTGCAAAGCTTATAGGCTTCATCGATAGATCCACGACCGCGCCTCCCCAACAGATTCCTTCATCGACTGCTAATGGCGTCGAGCTCGTGTTTAACCTAGAATATTGCCTGTGGAATGATAAAGATCAACAACTACTAAGTGATATTCTCTCATCAATGACTGAAGACATCCTTCAGGATATGGTGTCTGCTGCCACATCCAAAGAAGCCTGGGACACTCTTTGGCGCATGTTCTCCTCTGCCACGCATGCGCGCGCTGTCCAAGTACGTGTCGACCTTGCTACAACTAAGAATCGTGACCTCTCTGCTACCGATTACTTCTGCAAGATCAAGAGTCTGGCCTCCGAGCTGGCTGCCGTTGATGCTCCTCTTCGTGATGATGAGATCATTGCCTATCTCCTAGCGGGTCTTCTTCTAAATTACGATCCGTTCGTCACATCTATGACGACAAAGAGTGAGCCCTTCACGCTCGATAACGTCTACTCACATTTGCTAGCATTTGAGGCACGCCAACTATAGTACAAGCATTGGCACGTCAGCCCACTACGTCGGGCGAGGTGGGCAGCAACGGGGCCGTGGCGGTCCTCCACCCTAGGGACGTGGACGCGGCGCCTCTCCCTGTTAGATCTACGGTCGAACAGGTCATACTGCCATCAAATATTGGTATCGTATGGATGAGTCTTACCAGGAGAAATAGCCCTATGTTGCGATGGCTGCTACTTCATCCTACAAGATCGACACCAATTAGTACACCAACACGGGGGCTACCGATCACATAACTAGTGATCTGGATCCCATAGCCTTGCGTAAACAATACCATGGTGGAGAAACAATTCAAGTTGGCAACGAAACATGTTTACAAATTATGCATATTGGTTCTTGTTCTCTTAATACTTCTACACGTTCTCATGACTTACATAATGTTCTCTATGTACCTGATATCTTTAAACACCTCCTTTCAGTTCATAAGCTATCACGTGACAATAATATATTTTTTGAATTTCATCCATACTATTTTCTTGTAAAGAACCAAGCAACGAAACAAGTGCTCATAGAAGAAAGTTGTGAATCTGGCCTCTATCCCATAAAACCGTCTGATGTTGAATTCTTCAAACAAGCACTTGTGAGTGTCATGACATCCCCAGATTAGTGGCATGCTTGTCTTGGCCACCCCACTACCCTAGTCGTGCGATCTATTTTGAGTTTGAATAATCTCCTATATATCAAAGAGTCGAGTCCATCAGTTTATCATGCATGTCAATTAGGCAAGAGTCATCAACTCCCCTATACTCATACCATTCATCATTCTACATCGCCTCTTGAACTTGTTTTTTCATATGTGTGGGGCCCTGCCCCTAAGTCTGTTGGTGGATACAAATACTACATAAGTTTTATCGATGATTTTAGTAAATTTACGTAGATATATTTGATGCATGACCGTACTGAGGCTCAATACATTTTCTTACAATTTCAAGTACATGTAGAACGTCTCCTTGGTATTAAAATTAAATGCGTCCAATCCAATTAGGGCGGGGAGTACCAAGAACTTCATACTCAATTTTTTCGATCCCTTGGCATAGCACATCGTGTTTCCTGCCCACATACTCACCAACAAAATAGATCGGTTGAACGCAAACATCGTCATATAGTTGAAACTGGTCTTGCTTTACTAGCTCATATCTCCATACCGATTAAATTTTAGGACGAGGCATTCCTCACAGCCACTTATCCCATCAATAGATTGCCTACTCATGTTCTTGATAATCGGTGCCCTTTAGAACGCCTCCTCAAAACTCCACCGAATTATTCTATGCTCTGTATATTTGGTTACGCATGTTGGCCTAATTTGTGATCCTATAATCAGCACAAACTTTTTTCGATCCAAAGTATACGTGTTTTTGGGATATAGTGGTCTTCACAAGGGATACAAATATCTCGATATGGATTTCGGACGCGTGTATGTGCCCGTGACGTTATATTTGATGAAACAATTTTTCCTCTCTCCACTTATCCTTCATCCAACATTACACCTAATCAGGACAGTGGCAGTTTTAATTTGAACAATTACGATATGCATATGTTTCCTATTAACCCTATGAATGCAACCCCTTAGCATGCAGCAGATCCCGGGATGCCTAAAACCTCATTAGGATTGGCGCCGTGTTCGCGCTAGAACCCCATGCACCCGGCGCGAACACGCTGACGCCTAGGAGGTCTGCTTAGCTCCAGTGCAGGTCGGTCGGCTTCTCTCCGTGGCTCGAGGTATGTGCACCGGGGGCCATGGGTTTCGCTTGGCTCCAACGCGACGATGCGGATGCGAGCGTGCCAATCAATTTGACCCTGCAATTGACAAGGTGGTAAGGCGAAAAGGTCAGTCGGACAACGGGCCGATACGAGCCCTCGCTATCGGCTGGCTACCAATAGGATCGAGTTAGTCATCGGCCGCGTCCGGATGACTCCTGCTATCGGTCGATCATCAATAGGAATCAAGACGCTCTTCCATCGGCTGGAGAGCCGATAAAGGCATAGGCGGATGTTGACGAAGAATATGATGGCTCCGGGTGTAGCGAAAGCGAAATCCTGACCCATCGGCCGCAGAGCTGATGGAGACACCGGAGTGTTCAGAGAATAGCAAAGCGCGCATGATCCCTCCTGGTAGTCGATGGAAGCTGTAGCGCTCATTTATCGGTTGAAAAGCCGATGAAGGCATATGTGAACTGGCAAGAAATCATATAAAAGGCACCGGCTGCAAAGCCGATGCCACTTCGGGGATGGCAGCACGAGACCCATCGCCCGTCGTGACGCCGCCGCTAGCACCGAATCTCGAAGATCGGACCTAACCGAGACAGTATGAGACTGAGACCAATGGTAACGGGACGGTGGACGCCGGATTGGTTGTGTTGAAGGAAGAGCAAGCGAACCCATCGGCTAGCTGAGCTGATGAGAGGACGTCTCTCTGAAGACAGGCGTATCGGCCCAGCTGATGCGCTTGTCGTGACACTCAAGGGAAGCCTTTGAAGACTGGTACGTATCGATCGAGGAGGCGATACGCTGGGCGTGTTGCTCAACATATAGATAACTCATCGGCTAACACTTCGATGAAACGCCGTACTGAGACCTATAGGTCTAAAGCTCATTCTACCGTTGGTAGCCTCGTAGGTCGAACCTAACCGATGCAGCACGAGACCGACGATGGCAGAGAGAGCTTAATAGACCGATAGATCCTACAGGGACATGATGCGATACATCTGATCGATCTAAGAGGTCGAATCTAACCGATGCAGTCTTAGACAGAACGAGACATATCGAGATAGTGGCGGGACTTACCCCTTTGCCGGAGATCGAAGTTAACCTATGCAGCCCTATGTTGAGAGCCAGACCCCATTGGTAAAAAACTAGATAGACTAGGGTGGCGATGTGACAAAGTTGTATTGATCGAATGATGTGTTTACACGTTTTCAAGGGGTCTATATTTATACCTTGGATTTAAAAAGTCCGACATGTTTACAACAACCATCGGACATTATTTTCTAACAAAGATAAAGAAAAATATCTCTAAGAAAGTTAACTAAACTAACTAAATCTTTCTATCCATTTAAGATACGATTTAGATAGATAGAATATCATGCTATGAATTCTACGACTCCTTTTTAAACTCGGTCTTATTTGAATAACCTTCTAATCTTGGACCAAATCTTTCCCTGCTTTGTTTAATCGACTTTCTCCCTGTATCAACCGGACTCTTATTTACTTAAGCCGATCTATTTTTTTTAATCCTTCCATCGGCTTTATAAATTTTGGTGTTAACACGCCGACATTCCCTGCGCCTGCTTCTTCACCCGAGGCAGACGCTCCGCATGCAGCGCCTGACGCTGACCTGCCTGCATTGAAGTATCCGCCTGCCTCTCCCGTGTCCCTTATGGCAAGCACAGAGGCTGTGGCTGGGCTGTCATCTGTCGGCCCATCATCACTAGCATCGCGGCAAACTTCATCACCGAGTGTCCGACCTGAGGCTGTGCACCACTCAGAGGTTCCTGCACCAGATCCTCCTACCCACAAGTATGGGACGCGCTTAAGCCACAACATCAAGAAGCCTAAAGTTCGTACCGACGGCACGGTTACTTATTCTGCTATACAGACTTCAGATGAAGAACCTACATCGCATGTTAATGTTATGGCACACCCCCTTTAGAGGTTAGCAATGAATGATGAATTTCAATCCCTTGTCCAGAACAAGACTTGGCATCTGGTTCCTCCACGTGCCGGCCTTAATGTCATTGATTGTAAGTGGATTTTCAAACTGAAGCACAAAGCTGATAGCTCCGTTGATCGCTATAAAGTACGATTGGTCGCCAAGGGCTTCAAGCAACAGTATGGAGTTGATTATGATGATACATTAAGCCCGGTAGTGAAACCTACCACTATTCGAGTCTTATTGTCTCTTGTAGTCTCTCGTAGTTGGTTTCTTCAACAGATTGATATTTAAAATGCATTCTTATATGGTCATCTTTAAGAAGATGTCTATATAAAACAACCACCTAGTTTTATTGACTTGGCTCATCTTACTTATCTTTGCAAGTTGGATAAGTCATTATATAGCCTCAAACAGGCCCCACGTGCCTGGTTTTTCGTCTTAGTAACAAACTATTACAACTGTAGTTCAGTCTTCTAAGGTTGATGTTTCTCTTTTTATGTTTAACAGAGATGGCATTGAGATGTATATTCCCATCTATTTGGATGATATTATTATTATGAGCTCTTCGCCATCAGCTATGGATCATTTACTCATTCATCTTAAAGTTGAGTTTGCAGTGAAATATCTTGGTACTCTTGGATATTTTTTTGGCATTGAAGTACATCATATTTCTACTGGCCTCATCTTGACACAACACAAATACATCTAAGACCTGTTGCAGCGCACAAATATGGTATTCTCTAATAGTGTTTCGACACCTATGCTTCCCAATAATAAGTTACTCTTAAAGAGTGACGACCCTCTCTCAGCTGAAGATACTACACGCTATCAAGGTGTTGTTGGGACTCTCCAATATTTGTCTTTCACTCTGTTAACGCCAAAATCTGGACGATCCTATGGCGCTAAAGCCGATCGGCTGGAAGATCCGATGGGGCTAAAGCCGATCGGCTGAGAGGTCCGATAGAGGGTTTAATGCAATCATCGGCCGATGGAGGTACTGAGACAAAGCCGATGGAGAACTGTAGAAAAACCTATCAGATTAATAGAAGATTGGATCGGCTTGAAGACAGGTCATTGTCCAATTGGGATCAGGTCCGAGAAGCCCGAGGAAAGGAAGGAGAAGGATCGGCATAACTGAAAAAGGTCCGATAGCTACAGTGAAGAAGTTGATCCGGTTGCAACAAAGGAAGACTCAGTTACAAATTGGAAGATTATTCAGATAAAACCGGGTTTGCGGAGGAGCCGTGGACTCCACGGCAGGGTGCTTATTTTTGTAAATTATAAACTTACTCAATTAGTGAGGTCTAGCTGGTTAGTTAACTTCTTTAGGAATATTTTCCTTTGTTCTTACTAGAAAATAATGTCCGATGGTCGTAGACGCGTCGGATTCTGTCTGTAAATCCAGGGTATAAATATAGACCCCTTAGAAACATGTAAGATATCTCTCGATCATATACAACTTCGACGCATCGCCACCCTAGTTCATCTAGGTTTTACCCATGGGTTTTGGCTCTCAACGCGGGGCTGCATCGGTTAAGTCCGATCTCCGGCGAAGGGATAAGTCCCGCCACCATCCCGATATGTCCTGCTCTGTCTGAGGCTGCATCAGTTAGGTCCGACCTCTTAGGCTGATCGGATGTATCGCATCACGTCCGTGCTGGACCTATCGGCCCGTTAAGCTTCCTCTGCCGTTGTCAGTCTCGTGCTGCATCGGTTAGGTCCGACCTACGGGGTGCCGACGGTAGATCGAGTTTTAGGCCTATAGTCTCTTGCACGGCGTATCATCGGAGTGCTAGCCGATGAGTTATCCACGCTCTGTGCTTCACACCCAGCGCATCGGCCCCTTGGCCAACACGCATCAGCCTTTAGAGGCGTCTCACGACGCGTAACGCCAAACATATCGGACCACCCAGCCGATACGCACCCGCCTTCAGAGAGGCGTCCCCTCATCGACTCAGCTAACCGATGGGTTCGTTCCTATCCTTTCTACGGCATAGCCAATCCGGCGTCCTCCGTATCATCGCCGCTGGCCCCGGTCTCGTACTGTCTCGGTTAGGTCTGATCTTCGAGGTTCGGTGTTGATGGCGCTGCCACGGCGGGCGACGGGTCTCTTGCTGTCACATCCGGAGCGGCATCGGTTTTGCAGCTTATGCCTTCTTGCGCTAATCATCGCCTAGGCTGTATGCGCCTTCATCGGTTTTTCCAGTTGATGAATCACTGTTCGGCTATCCGGAGGGATCCCGTGCGCCTCGCCATCTTATGAATGCACCCTGATTCCTCCATCAGCTTTGCGGTCGACCGCTCGTCGACACCTGTCCACATCGGCTCCTCAGCCGATCGAACATCATCCCGAACCTATCGGCAGTCAGCCGATAGCGAGCGTCTGTATCGGACCCGCTCGTCTCACCTCCTTGTCAATTGCAGGGTCAAATTGACTGGCACGCCCGCGAACCTCGAGACCTAAGGACCTGCACTGGAGACAAGCAGACCTCCCAGGCCTTCGCGTGACCGGGCCGCCGTCCCTCCCCGGTTGCGGGATTTTTTGGCAACGACCACACTCGCCCCGATATTTCCTTCTCTATCAACTGGGTATGCCAATTTCTGTTAGCACCAACGACGATTTATTGGACGGTAGTAAAATGCATACTGCGTTATCTTCATTCCACGTCTGATATGGGGCTATGCATCACTAAATCTGAGTCTTCATTACTAAGTGCATTCTCTGATGCCGATTGGGCCAGGAAACCAGATGATTGGCGTAGTACAAGTGGCTATGCCATTTTCTTTGGTGGCAATCCTGTTTTTTGGAGCTCTCGCAAACAACCAACTGTTTCTCGCTCGAGCATAGAGGCTGAATATAAGGCTATCGCCAATACTATCGCTGAAGTAATATGGATACAAGTGTTGCTAAGGAAATTTAGGATCTCTCAGCTTCGTCCACCGTCCCTATGGTATGATAACATTAGTGCCACTTATCTCTCTGCCAATTCTATATTTTATCGTCGCATGAAGCATGTTGAGATTGATTACCACTTTGTTCGTGAATATGTTGCCTCTCGCCAACTCGACGTTCGTTTCATCTCATCCAAGGACCAGGTGGCCGACATCATGACTAAGCCGTTTCCGATTACTCCCTACTATAATTTACGGTGCAATCTGAATCTAGTCTACCTCCGTCCAGAATGAGGAGGTGTTAAACATAGAAGCGTGTAATCTATATTTAGTAAAAGATCATCTGTGTCTTCTGATTAGTGTGTATTATTGGTGACGTTTGTAACCTTTTATGTATACGATCTTTAATTACATTAACAAATTAAAAGAGTAGAGATATAGTACCACTAGATCATAACTAATTTGGGTATACATATGAGATAAAGACTTGTACGGGAAAACATATCTCATCGGCGTATCAAGAAACGTATCGTATTAATTTGGGCAGTTCGCGAGTCGAGTCGGATATATATCCCATAACGTAGACGATAACAAGATAAGTAGGGTACGTACAGGGTATGTGGTGCGTGCATTGCCAAATTAACCAGACCAGATCGATCTGACGTCACGTACGTACGTGCTGTTTAGGACGATCGATTATCGACATGCAGCAGCAGCTGGAGCACGTCGCCAGAGCGGTGGCCGACGCGGCCGCGCGCATGACGGCGGAGGTCAGCGCCAGCAGCGTCTACCGTCGCCACCGTCCTGCTCACCGTCTTGCTCATTGCCTGCTACTTTGACATGAAGCGCCGCCGCTCCGCCCGCCCCACTGGCCCTCCGGCTGCGGCTGATGCACCAGATAATATGACCACGGAGGAGGAGGATCCCCGTAGACAAGAAGAGGCCGCGGCAGGAGCAGAAGATAGCGGTGACGATGCTCAGGATAGCAACCACACACGACGGCGATCTGCATCTGCGCAATGCAACTCCGTCTGCAGCTTGTCGGTGTCGACGGCGGAAGATGGTGGTGCCAATGCTCAGCCTAGCAACCGCACAGCATCGGCCCAATGCAACTCCAGCTGCAGCTTGTCAGCGTCGACGTTTCGTTCAGGCGACGACGACGACAAGCACAAAGACGGCTCGTCGGAGTCAGATGACTCGGACTCGGCGGTGTCTCCAGCCCCTCGCTATCAGATTGGATTCGCCCTTCATCCCTCGCCAATTCATCGTATGCAGATATATAGATGCATAGTATATTGGCCGATGGCAATTTTTACGTATATGTTAGATTTTGATTTTTTTTATCGCTAGAAAAAATGCATGTGCTTTGCAACTGAAAATTTTAAATTTTTGATAAACAGTACTACCCCCGTTCATTATTATATGGCATATTTTGATTTTGTATATAGTCAAACTTTGAAGATTTTGACCAACAATTAATAAAACTATAAGTTTATTTATTGTGTAAAAGTTATACAAATAGATTTGTACTTAGAGTGTGCTTTCACAAAATATTGGTTTTATACTCAACCAGGAATACATGATGTTAACCAATGCTCTGTTGAGTCTGTTGTACATCACCGAGTCTGAAGATTCAAGAACCAAAAATTACAAAAGAAGTCTAAATAGTATTTCAGCTATTATCCCTTTCATTGTACTCATAAGAGTTTTGTAAAAGAATATGGATAAAATGTTCAGTAAAAGAATATGGATATATTAAGATAATCCAAAATGCAATAATCTTTTATTTGCGAAGGCACTCACCTTCTAGCATCACTTGACAGATTCAGACAACTAGGCAAGCTTTTGAACCCTGAAGGTAAAACAAATATACATACTTAATCTGCTTCTAAATACTGCACACCACGCGTACTGCATTCGTGTTAATTCAAGAACTCAAGATACATCTGAATGCAATGTCCATCTGACGTGTCTGGAGTAACTTTTCTAGTCTATACCATACAGACCAAATCAAGATCACAAGATATACAATATATTGTTAGGTAAATGGTAATGCCGTATTTCATTCAAGAATTTTCATTCCAGGCCCATTATTTCAGTTATAACTCTTGATCATCACTCGTGCTATATATATGAAGCAGTACTTCTTTTTCTTCGGTGAAAACAACTAGCATGTTACTGAGGCAGCTCTGACTCTGCATCCTGGTACCACAAATTAGTCCTCATCGTGTTTTGTTTGAGTAGGTGTGTTAAACTTGTTTGCACTCATTCCTTGATGTTTCATGAGACGGACAACGCGTTGCTTTTTTTCCTTTCGCAAGCCTAGTCGGACGACGGATTTCTTTCTGATTTGATTTCAGATGACATTTTTTTTCCCGCTCTCTCTCTCTCAGTGGCGGAGGACGGAAAAGAAAGGAGGTGCGGGCAATGGACTAGTGCAAGAGATCGAGAGTCAATGTACAACAACAATTCCAGCAAGTCATGGCAACCATTGAATCGCAGTTCATTTGCAAACATGCGTAAATGAAAGAGTAGGCACTGAAAAATATCTCAAATAATGAAGTTTCAGCAATACAGCACAAATAGTGAGTATGTAGGATTGTACATATAGAATCTGTGAACAAAGAGCAAAATAGATAAACTAGCCAATAGCCGCCCAGCTCCCCAGCCCCGCTGGCGCCGCCCCACACTCACCTGGCCTGCATGGCGCCTTCACGCCGCCGTGCGCGGCTGCCGCCTGCCCGCCGTAGCGCCCACCCGCTGCGCGCCTGCCGCTGAGACGCTGACGCTGACGCAGCCTCACCGAGTCGCCGTCGCTTGCCGCCCTGCCGACTGCCGCTGAGGCGCCGCCACCTGCCTGCTCGCTTGCCGTCGCCGCTTCAAGCCGCCCGCGCTCGGTCGCCTCCTCCCGCCTCACGCATGCTCGAATTGGGGATCGAATTGTAGAAATTAGGGTTTCACTTGACCTTCACTGCGTTAACACACAAATGGAAAGCACAATGGACCTGGTGCAGGCGTGCAGCCCAGCTCGCGAGCTCTCTCATCGCGCGTCGGTAGCCGCCTCGCCGTTTGCCGCTCACCACGCCGACTCTCCGAGGCTCTGTCCAAGGTAGGTCGGGGCCTCAGGGGGTCGCCGGCGGGAAATAGGGTGGTGTCTGCGGCCACATCGAGGTATGGCGAGCGCCAGCCCTCGTCTTACCGGCTCCTCCGCCACTGCTCTCTCTCCACCTCGCATGGACGTTTTTTTGGTTAGCAGGCAAACTGCTAAATCGTATTTTTTTTATTAAAATCATATTAATCTATTTTTTAATTTTTAGCTAATAATTAATTAATTTGCACTAACTGGTCGCTTCGTTTTTAATGTGTAAGGTAGAATTCTCAACTCCCTCGGTTAAACATAGCCTAACATAAGATAAGTTGCAATACATCCTTAATAACTAAAAAGTTATGGGCTTGGTTAAATTATGCCACCTTACAAAAAAAATTGGCAAGCCAAAATTTTGGCAATGCCCAAACTTTGGCAAAGTGTGGGGGCATGTTTGGTTTGTGCACACAATTTTAGTAATGCTTCTTGTGATCTGTTGTTTATCTTTGCCAAAATAATGTCAAACATCAAACTTTTGTCAACAAACCAAATGCATGACTAAACCTAACAAACGATATATCTATATGTCAAAACACATAATTTCGAATATGAAGATATTGCTACCATCTTTTATTTGTATATGAACATATAAAATGATATGTAAAGAATCATACTTTACTTTGTATACGTACATATAAAGTGGTATGCAAAGAAACGTATTGATGAAGTGAGCGATAGTTAGTCAAACCTGGACCCACTCGGAATGTTAAGATCCATACACTAGTGATTTTTTTAGATAATGATACACGATTGATAGAAATAGAAACAGTGATAGAAACATGGAGTCCTCGGAATCCAATGATGTGGTAGGGATATATATGACAAATGAATCTATTTATACCCTTTAACTACAAATCAAACTATACTGCCTATCTCAATTATTAAAATCGGTATAAATCGACTCTCTCGGTAATAGTTTTTGCTGATGTGGTACCTATATGTCATGATTTACCTAGTCTCTATCTAACATGGTGCTTACATAGCACCATAAGTAGAAATAAGAAAAAATAAAAACACCAATAGGACCTATGTGTCAGGTAGACTTACACTAGAAAAAAAAATTAAAAATACAATGTTGAGTTGGTATCACATTCGTATGGATAGACGCGTCACAAGGTAGAGAACAAGGCACATTTTCTCGATGTGGTTGCCCCTTTCCTCATCGTGATTTCTAGTAGTGCTTGTCCCACTCTACGAGCCATCATCGTCGTCGTCGCTTGAGCTCCTCACCGCTGTTGGGAGGTAGAGGCATCCTCGGCGTCCGGTTGCTTAACTCTCGAGCATACCCCAAATCAGATCTAGGCAGCAGCAGTAAACTCGATAAGTTGGCAGTAGCTTGAGCTTGAGCGTGTAGCAGTGGCGGTATGGGACGTCGGGAAGGGTAGTGCAGCGGGAAGTGTGCGAGAGCCAATGGTGAGAGGAGAGGCAGAAGCATGGGTGGTCGTCGTCGCTCAGTCTCATCAAGTCAAATCTTGGAGGGCCTCATCGACTAGCTTCTCGGGACGAGATCTGTGACCTTAGCACCGTTGTCGGCCTTGACACCTCCTTTATCTCGCCAGCTTCGATGCCTCCCTACTAGCTCCTTGTTGCCGCCCTTGACACCTCCTCACTAGATCCGCCTCTTACCTCTTGCCGCTTGCTTACTCGATGTTGCTAAGCACCTCGAGCTCCCCCGCCCATGGCTTCTGAGCACCTTAAGTTCTCCTACCCATGGCGGCCTCATACCTCGAGCTTTACCATCGATTGCTAGACTTGGTCTCCAGGGCAACTATTGGGGGGTGAGGAGCGTGGTAGGCACGTGGGAGGCGGCTGTTCATAGGCATAGGTGGATGAGTGGTTCTGGCGTCAATGCTTGTCTCCTTGACTTTAGCAACTCTATAGCTCAAGCTCAAACTCCTCGACGAGGGATGCTTCATCGCCACCACCGCCTTGCTGCCTCTCCTCAACCTCTTGCTTCCCTGCTACAACCCATTGTCGTCCTACTACCACCGAGAGGAAATATTGTGTGAGACAACAAAGATAAGGGTATAGGAGGAAGGAGATACAAAGGGGATGCCATGTGGGCCTCACTTTATTTTTTAATTTATTTGATGACTGGTCTACCACTTGGATGCTACATTAGGTAAAACCGTCCTTAAAACAATTGTGAGAGTCATTTTGCATGATTTTAATAGTTGAGAAGCCAATTTAACTGATTTTACGATCAAGAGACACATATTGGTCTACTACCCCAAACACACCTTCCCGACGAAGAAGCCCTTTCCCTTTGAAGGACCAAACCAACACACAGATTCAGTTTTTTTCAAATCCACACCTATGTGGGTAAAATGTAACTATTGGATGACCAGACCCCACATGGGTGAAATGTACCCACGGGCCCCTGATCATGGGGTGAAGAAGGTTAACTTTGTTGTCATTTGTGGGGTTGGAGATCAAAGTGCTGCAGCCATAACTGGTGATGACTTTTCTAGCGGTTGTTGCCATCACTGGAAGGCACGGTGGTGATTGGGTCGCTGCCTCACGGGAGACACGGTGACAGCTAGGAGCCTGGGATTGGGATGTGAGTGGAAGGGGGATAGGTGGGTGTCTATAACATGCGTTACTGACGCTAAACAACGTTCTTTTTCAAGGTTTAGATTATCACATAAGTATTTGAAGTCTGCATCTTTTTTTAAGCCGCTTGGAATAGTCATTACTGAGTAATATTTATGATGTTTAATCCATGCTAATGTATTGCTGTTTTTATAATTACATTATTCATGCTAACATCCTACGACAATACACAATAATTAATATCTTAAACTTAGGATCTTTTATGGAGACAAATCAATTTTTTCCTAATTCTATGGAGTATGGAGTGCAGCAAAAACTACTACTATATAATTTCTTTATTTTCTAATCCTACAGTTTTTTTTCTAACCTTTTAATTTAATTGTATAATCTATTATCAAGCTAAAAAATAGTATTGTGCAGAGTAGCTAATGTGTAGTATGGCAAGAAAAAGCTACGATGCAGACTGTGGAAAATTTATATTTTTCAATGTAATACACTACTAAAATTTTTATTTAAAATTTAAACAGCATGTTTCAAGTAATAAAAAAGGAGATAACTGCTTATAGCATAATAACTGAATTTTACATGTCACTCTGGGCGCACGTTACGATTTTTATTGGCGTGATAATGTTATATTATTAAATTAGCGTTGGTAAAAAGTCTATATATGAAAACAGTTGTTTGGATGGTTTATTTTTAAAATTAAAATTTGTAAAGATTGAAAAAACTCCCTGACGTGTGGATCTAAATTCTTAATTTCAATTTAAAAGGAGGCTTATACGATCAAATTAGAAGGGGGAAAAAAGAAAAGGGATTGTAGCGGCGGCTAGGCCACCCTTCCTCCGTTCCGAGAGCTCACCTTCTCGGGCTCGGCCATAGCCTAGGCCTAGGGTTGCGCCTAGCATTCCCTCCCCTTCCCTTCGCATCCCTCCATGGCTGACGCCGATGAGCTCGGCAGGAGGCTCGCCGCCGTCGCCGTCTCCGACTCCGACGGCGGCAACGGAAATAACAACCTTTTCCAGGTGATGCGCGCCGTGGAGGACGCCGAGGCCACCATCCGGCAGCAGGTCTCGAATCCTCCCCCTCAGTTGCTACTCCGCCTCCCACCAACGCCTCTCACTCACTCTCCCATCTCTTTCTTTCTCAGCTGGAGGAAAACAGCCGCCTCAAGGACGAGCTGATGCTCAAGACGCGAGAGCTTGACAGAATCGTAAGCGCCCGCCCGATCTGCCGAATCCGTCTCCCCCTTTTCGTCTCTGCATACTCGCATCGAACATCTAGCTAGGTATTGACTTGCATCCATCTGCTTGCAGAGGTCAGAGGGTACCAAGCCGACTTCCTTTGCCTGTGGTCTGGGTCAGGATCGCACCGTCGAGACCGTTTCAACTTCTCCCCATGGGACCTCAACATGGTTCAGAACCACTCCCTCGTCACTCAATTCCAGGAGCGCTCTAGCTGATCAGCACAATGGACTCTTCGAGCACAGAGAGCAAATGCTGCAGGATGCCATGAAGCAAAAATACCTGGATGCCGACCGCTCTAATGGAATATTGAGGAAACTATCTGGGGAGCAGAGTGCGGCTGCGAGTGGTGTGCCGTCGCACCTCTCTACTCCGTCGTCTCGTTCCCTGTCGCCAACTAGGTACCTCAGCGGCAGTATTTTCCATCACTGCGTGCATCTTGCTCCTTTTCTTTTAAAGAAAACAATACATTTTTCCTTACAGTCATCGCAAAGAAGGAGAGTATGATTGTAAGTTCAATTTAGCTGGACAGGGCTTATTGCCTGTTTCAGAGACGAATTCAAACATCATCTGGAAACAGGTATATATAATTTCTATTTCTCCATCATTGGCATACATGTCATCTGCTCTGCTGTTCTCTGATGAAGGTGTTTCCTTATGCAGGATCTTCTTGCCAAGGTTAAAGAACATGAAGAAGACATCGTACAGTTGAGAAGGCATCTTGCTGACTACTCAGTGAAGGTGGCTATGCACGATAAGATTCACTACATTCTTGTTGCTACTTCTTTCCCGTGTATTTGACAGGTTATGTTTCTTGGTAGGAAGCACAAATACTCAACGAGAAACATGTTTTGGAAAAACGCATTGCATACATGCGCATGGTAAGTATTTCATCTTATCAGGTATTGGAAAGTCTCTTGGAGTACACCAAGCTATATTACAACACATCTGCTTTCAGGCATTTGATCAACAGCAACAAGATTTGGTTGATGCTGCATCAAAAGCTTTATCATACAGACAAGACATTATTGAAGAAAATATCCGCCTGACATATGCTTTACAGGTAACTTATATTGCTACTATAATATACGTTTAAATTCAGAGTGCAGAATCACATTCTCAATGGTCATGCTCTAGTTTTCACCAAAATACACATTTTTGGAGCCAATTCAATGCATCTGTTTCCCATGTAGCTCTATCTCTGGTTTCTGATGTAATCTGCGGCCTGTATCATGTGAACTACCTTTCTGCTCCATAAAGTATGCTAAACTTGGAAGTAGATTGTTTACAATGTATATGCATGTAAACAAAGTTATGGTGCAACCTACGATGTAGCAACCACCCATAAAATAGAAGTGGTTCTTTAGGTTCTCACTCATTTCTCTAAAGCAGTGAAGATGGTGATCACGCATGATACAATGGATTTTCTTTATCTTCCTGAATTGTTCATTGCCTAATTTTGGTGATTTAACATAGCATTCTACTTTTGTTCCTTCATAGGCAGCGCATCAGGAGAGATCCACTTTTGTATCTTCTTTATTGCCTCTTTTGACAGAATATAACCTTCAGCCTTCTGTTCTTGATGCTCAATCAATTGTTAGCAATCTGAAGGTATGTACCATCTCTCTTATGTGAATTTTATAATATTATATCCTTGTTTGCCTTTGATTAAGCCCCAAGTTTTCACCAAAGAAGCTATACCATGGCAAACCGGGAAGCTTCATATGAAGCCTAGGGCCTGTTTGGTAGGGGCTCCGGCTCCTGGATCCTTGTCTGGTGGAGCTGGAGCCCAACGAAACAGTACTAGGTTCTCAATTTTTTAGGAGCGGAGTAGGTGGATATGCTCCAGAGAATACCTTTTCCCAGCTCCAAAACTCCAGATTCATTTTAGAATTGGAGCTCTACCAAACAGGTTACAAACCCTTAAACACAATTTTCTCAGTGTGCTGAGGGGGAGCTAAACCAGCTTCTTTTTGAGGATTATGCAGCATCTCCTGAGAGGGAGCTAGACTAGCTTCTAAATAGCGATTGAACTGAAGTTTTTAAATATAAAAAATAAAATGTTTAATATATGAAAGACAAATCTCTTTCTAACATAGGACCTTTTCTGAGTTGGCTTAAAGAGAAACATGGAACCACTCCATACAGACCTCTTATCAGGTGGGATAAGAGCAGGCTATACCTTTTCTTTACTTATGTTTACTGCTAATATAGTAATCTTACTGCACATTTCTTTATTTTTTGTTCTTGTGGCGAATTATTGTTGGAAAGATACACAAGTGGGTTTGATCTTGTTCCTTACTTGGTTGAAGTTGACCTTCCACTGAGCACTTATTTTTCTTTTTGTAGGTTCTGTTTAAGCATTTGCAAGAGAAACTCGCTATTACTGAGGTGTGCCAATTGATTAAATGCCATTCCTTTTATATATAATAGCTTGTACGAGAAGCCTGAGTAGTGAGCATACATTCACAGCTTGGCCAGTGTGCTTGTTATTCTTGCACAGCTTATTGCTGATATTTTCACACAGAACATTGAAGCTGCCTTCTTTACAAATTTGGATGGTGCAGGAGAAACTAAAAGAATCACAATACCAGCTTACTCCTTGGCGAGCTGAATCTTCAAACAGTCCACATGTTCCCGTGCAGTCACCTTCTCACCCTCCTGGAAATGCATTAATTATCACTGTACGACTCTTTAATTCCTTTTGTCCTTTACTTTTTGAATGCTGCATGTTCTAACGTCTCAAATTCTCCAGAGCAAAGCCAACCTTGATATTGTGCCCCAGCAAGCATATTCTCATGTGAAATCTCCTATGTCTTCCCCTGTTCATGATAGACGTGATTGGGATTTGTTGGGGAATGAGAACCGTCAGGCTATCCCATGTGAGGTTGCGGCAGTAAATACAGTGAATGATAATGTTGAAACAACCTCTCCCTCAAGCAGGTTGTTATTTATCTATTAACAGTACACCTTCCTAAGTTCTATTAAATTCATTCTAACTGTATCACCATAATTTGTGCTTCCTTTTATTTACTGAACTATTATATGGGTGCATTTCTTACATTGCAGTTCTTGACTTCTATTATCCTCGTAACTTTTATTTCAATATTGATTTTTTGCAGGGAACTTATTTCAATATTAACTTCCCTTTCTCTAAGCATGCATCCCTGTGGCAAACCACATATATTTAGTCTAGCCTATAGGATTTGTTTGTAAAATGTTTGCCTTCAAGTACTGTCAACTGAAGAAGTGAAAACAGCATGTGCCTATGAGTTGCTTATTAAGCCACGTTCTTTGCAAATAACAGAAAATTTATGCCTTCGCAATACTAGGGGTTCAAAACCCACCATGGGCCAAGATTTGGTGTGCCATAGTGCAATTTGTGCTTTTTTTGGTTACGCATATATACCCCTAAAGCAATGCGCTTCCATAGTCAACAATTTTGAATAATCAGACAGTAAAATTGGCAAAGTAGATATCTTACAATGCTTAATCTGTTTTTTTACAGCAACCAAATTAAGAAGGATGTAGCTCAAGGAACTGAGCATGATTCTCGTGCTGTCCGATTTAACTTTGAATCCAAGAATCAGAACCCGTTACTCAAGGACCTTGTTAGGAGTGATGTCCCAGAAAATCTGGAGGGAGCTGAAACCCATATTTCACAAGAATCTCCTGCACAAGGGGGTCCTGGGGGCTCACCTAATTTGGCATCTGGTCTTGATGATGCAAACCCACCATACCCTTATCTTCCTACTGTCCTTGAAGAGCCTAGTTCTTCTTTCTCTGAAGGTATTACATATTTATATATATTATATTTATTGAGTATTATTCTTCATATTTTTCGGCCCTTATTGTAAAACATATTTTTCATGAATATAAAGCTGCAGATGATGACCCGCTACCAGCCATAGAAGGGCTACGAATCACGGGTGAAACTTTTCCTGGAAGAGAGCTTCAAGCAAGTGGGTACTCTATCAACGGGACCACAAGTTGTAATTTTGAGGTGTGCTTTATAGCTGCTGTTCATCACATTCCAATACCCCATCAAAATCGTTCACCATTTTGAATTTGATCTTAGCTCACTACAAATTCCTTTTGTGCATACAGTGGGTACGGCATTTGGAGGATGGATCAGTAAATTACATTGAAGGTATTCTTTTTCACTTGACATACACGACCACTTGACATACACGAGAAAAGCGTGCTTCGAAAAGGGATTTTTGTTGCTACTTTTGATATGACATTAAAAGATTGAAATTGACCTTTTTGTTAAAAGGAGAAGGCATAGGCTACGATATCATAAAACAAAAATTTTCTACTGCACATACCAGAACATCATGCGAAGCAAAGATTATGAACCGTTACCACGAGACGCCAGTACAACGGAAGTATGGTTAAAGAAGCCGATCTAACCACGTGCACGTCGAGGTAGTAGACAAAGTAGTCGATCGTTGCGATCCTGATGCCGATTAACAATACAATGAGCAACATCTTTACCGGTATCCATACATCCGGGGTTGGAATATTGATTGTGGGTGTACTAGCATTCGCAAGCGGTTGGGGTTTGGCTAGGGTTTTGCTTGAGATGAACAAATGCGTCTTTCGTCGACTTCCTCACCTCTCTATATATAGGATTTCTCACTTGGGCCTAGGAGACCGTGGCTCAATAGGAGTATATTTGGATCTCTATCCTAATTGAGTTGATTCGAATAAGTATTCCAACCCGTTAAGTGTGTGATCCTGTAGATTTACGTATATTTGGTCATGATTCGAAAATGACTTTCTGATCATCCTGTTAATAGCGGTCTCTACCAAGACATTAACTCTAAAGTATACGTAAAGATCATATCAGCTAAATCTATAATGTTCTTATGTACGAATTACTTTGTCTTATGATATCGATTGAGCTTAAGACAAGACTTGTGTTATCTTTTTAATAGCTCAATCATTATCTCGATTCTATGATACATTAAAATCTTATGATTGACTCCTTAACCATCTTGGTATGGTTATACACTTTCATAATCTATTATATCGATGGCTTAGAGATATCTCTCCTATGAAATGAGCAAATTCTATCTTGATCATTTATATCTCACTATATATTTATATAGTAAATTCGACAACTATTTTTATGACTACCCTATTATAAAACATTGTTTTACTATGCATGTTGGAAACTATAACGATTTTAAGTCTAAAGAGTTCATATAAACACTACTTAGGATTAACTGATGATATATAAAATCTTTATAGTAACTTATGGTGGGTCTGTTCATATATATTATCGATTTATTATCTTCATATCATAATCTATAAGACATAATTATTAATTAATACATATGTTGATCTTACCATCATAATTGTACTTCATACGATATATGATTAGGACCATTTAAAAATAACATCTAATATTAGGGTTTTTATAAATAAGTCATTGATTAATAATGATAATATCTATTTTAAGTAATAAATTTATTATATCATAAATATATTATGTGATATATACAACATTTTAATGTTGCCTCTAGAGAATATCGCTAACATTTGTTTCCCGTTGTAGGTGCAAAGCAGCCTTCATATTTAGTTACTGCTGATGATGTTGACTCTTTACTGGCCATTGAAGTCCAGCCTCTAGATGACCGGAAAAGAAAGGTTAATCCTCTCTGTCTTGCGCTGATCACTCCTATGTGGCAGCTTATATATCTCGCACTTTTGGAATCAATAGATTAACCTGTATTTTTTTTCACTTCTCAGAATGAGATAAAGGGCACCACTCTACACTTACTATTCCTGCGGTTATGTGACTTCTGTAATCTATCTCATATTTTTAGTAAATTAGAAGCAGATGTGTGAAACATGTTAGTCCCATTCTCTGAAAACCTTAGGAGCAGATCTTTACTACCATTTGCAATTGTAAGAAATGCAATTGCATTGCACTTATATGTCACATGTTCTTCTTGAGAAGATTCCTCACATGCCCATGAGTTTTCCTCAATCTCTTCCATACCCTTGAATTTTGCTACATCCCTTACATACCCCTGAGTTTTTATTTTGATCTCCTCTATACACATTCCGCTAGTTGGCCCTGAGGTGACCGTTAAGTTTTCATCAAAATGACTATATTGCCCTCTTTTATACTGTGAAAAATACAATTCTCAATATGACAGATTCATTTGTAAGAAAACTGAAGGGGATAGAATTATTTGACCATGAATTTGAAAAATAAAATTTAAAATTTTTAAATAAATTTCAATTAAAATCTGATGAAATTCATACAACATTTTCACCAAAATTTAAACCCAAGTAAAAAATAAATTTGAATTTCAATATCTTGGTGAAACTCTTGTATGGATTTAATTAAAAAAATAATTTTGTATGAAAATTTAAATTCTGTTTTTTAAATTTGCTGTCAAATAATTCTATCCTATTTGGTGTTATTATAAATTAAAAAATTTCACATTGACATTTATGTTTTAAAGTAGGTAACACATAAGTATGAGATTAATAGAGGGGCAATATGGTTATTTAAGAAAAATCTAACGGTCAACTAATCAACTTATAGAATGGGCTTAGAGGAGATCAACATAAAAGCTCAGGGGCATGCAGAGACTAGGACAAAATTCAGAGGCTAGAAGGGATTGAGCGAAAACTCATGGGCACATAAGAAATTTGCCCGTTCTTTAATGGTTAAAAAATTAAACTTAGCATGGTTAGGGTTGGCTTCACTATCCATTAATGGATTAGCTAGGTGCCCAGGTTTAACTCTTTGCTGAACTTAAAATGATTGCTCACTGTTACTTTCAGTAGGATGCTGGAATCATTTGATTTGATCTGTGGCCTTATCCTTTTTTGTATTGTAGGGGGAGATCGTGAAGGTTTATGCTAATGAACAGAAAAAAATTACTTGCGGTGAGTTTGCTCACATGATACTTGTTTTCTTTTAGTGGGCAGCTTAAATGGGTTGTATCAAATGCATTTTTTTGTTTAAAATGATGAAATACTTTACCACCATGCCTCTTGGAAAGAATCCTAGAATAATGTCAGTTGTATTGCATGATGGTTGTTTCTAGTTGCAACAGAGAGGGAAAAAAACCATCCTAATAGAGAAGTGGAAGGTGTTTTCTTTTGGCAGATTTCTAATTAACATTACATTAAATAATCATTATTTATGCAGATCCTGAAACAAAGGAGTTCATCAAGAAAATTCTTTCAATTGGACATGTATCTTATGAAGTTCTGTTGCCCGTATGTTATATTTCCTTATTTTATTGATATGTCAGTCATTCTCATGACACTTCTTTTGTTGTCATATAACTATTGGACTATTAATCTTGCAGGTTAGATTTTTAGATATGTGGGAACCAGCTGTATTAGCAATCAAGAGAGAAGGTTACAGCATTAAGTGTAATGGCCAGCGTGGTGTTGTTATTACAGAAAAATTCCAGCAAGCCACTGCTGTATGGTTCCTAGAAATTATTGTCCTTAAATTTACTGTTCTGAGTGTACTCTGTTATGAAAAAAGGGTGTCTTCATACAATTTGTGATAAATCTTTTAGTTTCTGTTTGGTATTGAGGTTACGAATAATATTGTATGGTGCAATTGCTTTAGAAAATTAGGTGTTTGGCTAACTGCTTTCTTTCCGATTTAGGTTGTTTTTGCATGGAAGAGAGGAATTAGAGTGAGAGAACAAAACGTGTCTAACCTTAATTTGATTTCTTAGACAAGCTACAATGTACAATTTCTGGAACAGTTTTAAATATAGGCAAACTGCACAGAACCACTGCTGCAAACTGACCCTTAAACTTTCGTCTTTATAAATGATTAATGAAATTTGCATCAACATTTTATATTGAAAAGGCACTTCCACAATGGTATAGTCTTAATAGGTTTTGCATGTATGGTATAGATCACTGTCAAAAGCTGCAGCTTGAAGCCGTAATCAGTAAAATTTACACTTCTTGTGATCAGAGGTAGCGATGTTGTTGTTTTTAGACTTTCTGAGTTCTCTAGTGTTCCAATATAGACAATTCTGTTGAACAGAATATTCTGTTTCCATTGTCTACACCTGATCTTGTTCTAATTTTCCAGATCAATATCCCATATGGGTGTCCTACCGAATTTTCTATACTGGCTGCTGATGGTGCCGAGTACAATCTCAAGCCTGCAGAGAATGCACCGTGAGTTTCATACTAAGCCACATTTGTGTTAGGAAAAATATTTTATGTTTGTTTTTATACATTGAGCTGCCGTTAATAGTTCCTACATCTTGCACTTAATTTGGCACCTGCACTGGATTGGACTGAAAGAACACCAGGATTAGTTTGTTGTTCTATCCCAATGATTACAGGGCCCACAACTTAAATTCAGCTTTGGACTCAACAATTTGTTCTTGGTAGTCATTCTGTCCTTTTTTATGACTGCATCTGATCCCACTGTTGCTATTTTTTGTTATCTGTGCCTTCGTAATATATATTTTTTGGGAGTGATGGCCTAGTGACTTCAAATTGTATCCAGTATTGTCACAAATTGTTGTGTATTTGAAAATTTCCAGATCACGAGATACCATTGTTCTAATCTTGAGGCTGTTCAGAATGAAGGTACAAGCTCACTTAATATCATTAAAATGTCCAGCTTGACATGTTTGGTTGTTTATTGTATTAGTGACACTGTCTTAGTGATATTCTTGGATTGTCTTTTGATTTGTGTCTGCTACTGCTATGCTGAAGTGCATGCTCTGTTTGTTAATCATGGAGCATGGGATTCTCTAGGACCGATGGTAGCTTACAATGCTAGGTTTGTCGCAGTTAGCAAGGGCCAGAACAAAAAACCATCATTTGTAACTTAACAGTCGCACCGAGTACTGTGGTGCATGCTCATGATCCACATTGTTGAGGGTATCAACTGGTTTATCGCTGCAGCATCCCGCATTGTCGCATGAGATGATACCTACAGCAAGTGTAGCTTGGTGCATATATAACTCAAAATTACGAAAAAGAAGGTGGTAGTTTGCTTGACATACCTAGTGGGTCGATACCAAGTCTGAAAAAAAAACAATGAACATTGGTTTTGTATTTCCTTTATTCAGAGATTAATGTGCTGTCATAATGAAATAGGAAATGCGCGTGTTTTGCAGGCAGTTGAGAAGAGTAAAGGAAGAAGGAAGGGCATATTCTTCAAGTAGATTGTTACTGGCAGTTTGTAATTCCGCTGTGTGTTTTTTTTGTATGTAGAGCTCTGGTTTGAGAGTTGGGTTGGGGGGTAGCTACTGCTGTTGTTGTAAAGGATTCGTCATTCGTTCAATTCATAGGCTCAAATTTTGTTGTAAAGCTGAAGGAGAAGCCCCTACATTTGGCATGGCAAGTACAGTTGAATTTGTATGTATGCATGTATGTGTTGCGTTTGGTTGGAGGGGTTCTTTTTGAACGAATGGGTTATTAATAGACACGCCTTTTAAACTCGTAAATAGTGTGATTTTTTTATATAAAAAATCTATATACGAAGTTTTTAGAAATTTATTTTTTAACTTTATAATAGTTAATTAATTGGTTTGTACCTTTAAATAGTGATCACATAATTATTCCCCTATTTGACCATTTAGCGATTCACGTATACTAAAGTCCAAGTGTCATCTTACGTCGTGGGCCGATCCATCACCATACTTATCTCCAGAAGAAGAATGTTTCGTGAGCCAGGCAGGAGGATGGACGGCCCAGATTTGCAGGCACGAGAGATGGGGGCGGCCAAGATGCAAGCTCCCCAAGGGCACGTGGAACCTGAGGCTTTGGCTTGGTGGGTGCTATGCTACCAGCAGTAGAGTAGTAGCACTAGAAGTCTAGTGTACTCCTCCCTCCCTTCGCCTCCCGTTTTCCCCTTCTTCCTTCTTCTCCACCCCGCCGTCGTCGTCCTCGCTTCCTCCCCCGCGTTTCCGCGCATCCCTTCATCGAGGTATCTATCGATCAACATAGCTCTTCCATGATCCAGTCTGGTACGGATGTTCATGCAGATCCATCCCCGCCGCCTCTCAGGCAGGCAGGCGGGCCGGCCGCCCGGATCAGATCCGGCGAGATCCTGGCCTTGTTGTTTTGGCTTGACCTGGCTCTGACGGTTGCAGGTTCCCCATGGCGGACTCCGGCGCTCGCAGGCAGCCCACCTTCACCAAGGTCGACCAGCTCCGCCCGGGGACCCATGGTCACAACCTGCTCCTCAAGGTCGTCGACTCCAAGATGGTCCTGCAGAGGGGCGGCGGCCCTCAGGGAAGGCACATGCGTATTGCCGAGTGCCTCGTCGGCGATGAAACTGGCATTATTGTCTTCACCGCAAGGAACGACCAGGGTAAATCCATCCTTCTCCTCTTTCTCCCCCAGCTTCCTTTTTTTTTTCAACTAGCAACAGCCAACCTAACCAGTGATAATGTTTTTATGAATAGTTCAAAGTGCCTTCTATGTCTTGCATCGATGATTTATTTATTTATTTATGCCATGATTTTTCTCATGTTAGGTATTCATAACTATGGAGATTGCTCCACATATATTTGATATAGGGCTTGCTACATTTATTCTTTCTCATTTGTTTAGTCGAACTACACCAGCTATCCTTAACATTACTTGCTACTCTCTCCATCCTAAAATGAAGCATGCTGTTTTATGTTGATACGATCACTGAAGTGCTACTCTCTCCATCCTAAAATGAAGCATGCTGTTTTATTTTGATACGATCACTAAAGTGCTACCTTGACTACAAAGTAGTAAATCAAGTTTTCAGAGTCCTTTTCTGGTACTTGTGTAACTTAAGAGATATGAATGAGATTTTCTCGTTCTATACAAGACAAAGTAATAATTTTTGTTACATGTTGTGGGTCAACTCATTTTCCCACACAAGCAGCATGCATTTCCCTTGGTGAAAATTGAGCTTGCACACTAGCAAGTCATGTTGACTGTATGGTGATTTCATAACTAAGATGTAGGCACGTGTTGTTTTTTATTTTCCCTGTAACCAGTCATTGCTATTCAGTCTAGTACTCAGTCCAAGTTTCTCCAAAGCTACAACCTGGTTTTCTTACATGGGATGTCGGGCCATAAATGCTGCTGTTTCTCATCTCTAAAGTGTTTGCAACTTTTCATTGTTTACATGTAACCGAGGTTTTTTCTAGTCTTAGTGGAGTCCTAACAAAGCGCTAATACTTTCTTGTCACAGTGGATGTAATGAAACCTGGGGCTACTGTTGACTTAAGGAATGCGAAGATTGACATGTTCAAGGGCTCGATGCGGCTTGCAGTGGACAAGTGGGGGATTGTGAAAGCTGCTGAAAGCCCAGCTGATTTCATAGTGAAGGAGGATAACAACATGTCCTTGATCGAGTTTGAGCTAGTGACAGTGGTGGAGTGAGAGCTTTGCGTAGGATGGTATGTGGTAGAGCCAATTCATCTTAACCAAGCAATAAGTTGAATCATGGTTGACGGTTTTTTGTTTATGTATCTGGACATCTGGAAGTTGAGAAGTGTCATCTTTAATTAATTATTATCCGACATTGTTGAGAATAGCCTCCTGTAGTCCTTTGTTGGACTTGTTATGATGCATCGAGTTGCTTACTGCCGTACCGTATGCTACATTATATCATGCCCTGACCCTGGTGGTGTTTTGCACGGGCACAACAGGAAATGCTGTGCTTATTGGTTATGGCGATGATAATCAAGGATACAACTGCAGCAGCAATGGTAATGGTGATTTATCGTGTACTTGATTGCTTGGCTGAAGAAGTTGATTGCCTAACTGACCGAATTTTATTCTGCTGGGGTAGCTAGTTGCCTGTGTTCCATTGCTAAGCCGAGCTGCAATGCTCAAAAGGCACAAGTGACCTTTCATGCAAGGGTGAATGGTGACATACTAACCGATCGATATGCAGAAAGGTGGATTAGATCGGATGAAGTTTAGGTTGGTACAGAATGGCCGGCCCCAGTTGCAATGCTAGTGCAAGCCCAGGCTAATGGTTCCTTTTTGAGTCAAAGAAGCACTCTTTTTGACTGTAATGATGCCTGCCCTGCTCTCTGGTGGTGGTTACAACTAATAATTGTGGTTGTGCGCCAGCGCGAGTGCATATATCAGTCCTTCCTTTTTATCTCGCTGAATTTGATTCGATGGATAATCTGCCACTCCGACTAGTGATACTAACATAATCCCATTCCAACAATGTTGGCTGACTAGTCATATTTTTGCCCATCTCAAAAGGAAATGACAGGTCTTTAATTTTGCCATAAAAAGAAATGGTATTTTTACTATCACAGAACAGAAAAGGACGTATTTTTACCTACAGTCTCAGAAGAACTTTTGTCCTATGAATACCTATTTGCGCGTATATTCTACTAGGACAGTATAGCGATGGGACATCAACTGCTTGTGCAGTGACAACCACCATCCATGGTTATGATGTCGCACGTATCAATTGATTTGATTCTACTCTGCTGTCTCGTATGTACACAAGACAGACAAGTTTTTACCGATTCTGCTCTGTTCGGTTGTGATCAAACTGTAAATTGAGGACGAACAGGGGGAAAGAGGGGGGAAAGTGAAGTGCATGTTCCAATTCCCAAGTCATTTTCCGACGACGACTCCAACCTTGCATTGCAATAATGCATTGCGGCGAGGGAAGGGAGGGACTCAAGCTCTTCCTCCTCTCCCCTCTGTCTGTCTGTCTAGCCTCTCGCTCTCACTCACTCTCTCTGCAACCCACCACCGCTTTCTTCTCCTTCCTCCCCTCGCCTGCAATGGGAGTGGAGTGGGGCTTACTTGCTTAGCTGGGAGCAAGGGAGGGAGGGAGGGAGGCTACAAAAAATTGGGGATTTCGATCGACCACACCTTATGTTCGGTTTGGTCTCTTTAGATTTCGTTCCTTGGTCTTGGTTCACAGGGGCAAAGGAGGAGCAAGAGCAAGAGGGAAGGAGGAGTCTCGATCGATCAATGGATGTAACCGCTCGGTTCTCCTGCTGGATCTGACCATCAATTGCCACCTCAAGCAAGAGCAAGCTCCCAATTTTTTTTTGCCAGCCGCCATGGCCAACAAATCGGGATAGCCCAACCCAACAAATGGCGACAGCGTCCCCTTCCTCCTCCCCGTCCGTTGCCCTGGCCGCCACCACGCGGGGGCCCACCTCCTCCCCAGCGCCTGCCTCCTCCAAGCCCAATGCCACACCGGCCGACACCACTTCCACTTCCCCGCCGCCCGCCTCCCCTCCCCTCACGTCGCCGCCTCCACCGCGGACGGTTCCCCCTCCAAAGTCTTCACCTTCCGAGTCGGAGGCGCCGCCTCCGCCGCCAGCTGCCCCGCCCAGAAATTCGCCGTCGGCTCCGCTTCCTAATCCGCCAAGGCACTCGCCAGCAGCGCAGTCGCCTCTGCCGCCAATAACGCCTACTGCTCCAGTACCAACAGCGCAGTCCCCGTCTCCTTCCTCACCTCTTTCTGCCGCTCCGGCTCCTGCATCTCCCACCCTGCCATCAGCACACAATCCGCTGCTGCCGACACCTGCCACTGCTGCTGACCCGGCCAACTCCAACACGGGAAGACACCCGAGCTCCAACAAATCCTCCAGCCCTGGTGGTCGAGGCGCTAACTCATCACCAGGCAACAGCCTAAGTGGTAGCAGTGTCGTCATTGGTGTCGGTGCAGTGATTGCCATCCTTGTGCTTAGCTTAATAGGAGCTGCTGTTTGGTACACAAAGAAGCGTAGGAGGGATACAAATGGTTACCGTGCTGGATTCATGCCACCAACTTCACCATTATCTTCTCAGCAACCATCAGGTAACTTGGCAATGCATTATCAGTATTCACACCTAGTTCTCAGGCTTGCATCGTTGCACCAACCCTTTACTGTAGTGTAGAGATTCTTTTACTCTCCTTGAAGAGGTACCGCACCTCATATTGTTAATTTGTGCTACCTCTCTGTACGTCATCATCAGGAGAGCACCACAAATTAACACTAGAAAGCATATAGTACCTCTTCAAGGATCATAAAAAGCTCTTATTTTGACTAATAGGAAATTAAGTATGTAAACGATAGTATCTTTGTTACTTTTCTTTAGGTGGCTCGGCAAATATAGGATCATCATTTGATCCTTCTTTCAAAACAAGCTACAGTGCTGGGAGTACCAAACTGAAAGCATGCATGTCTGATATTAGCATGGGCAATTCCCGATTCTTCACATATGAAGAACTGTTCCAGATTACTGATGGTTTCTTGGCTCATAAACTGCTGGGGGAAGGAGGGTTTGGCTCTGTTTACAAGGGTCGGTTACTGGATGGAAAAGAAGTGGCTGTTAAGCAACTAAAAGATGGTGGTGGACAAGGGGAACGTGAATTCCAGGCTGAAGTGGAGATAATTAGTCGTGTACATCACCGCCATTTGGTTTCTCTTGTGGGATATTGCATTTCCAGTAACCAAAGGTTGCTTGTCTACGACTTTGTGCCTAATAACACCCTTCATTATCATCTTCATGGTATGGTATAACCTTTTGCTAAATTGTATATGGGCATTTCCATCCTCTGCCAATAGAAGCTGAAATAGTATTGAATTAAACTGTAATCACAGGACATGGGAGGCCTGTTCTAGATTGGCTGGCTAGGGTTAAAATTGCTGCAGGTGCTGCTCGTGGAATTGCATATCTACATGAAGATTGTAATGTTCCTTCCTACTTTTGATTATCTTCACAGTGACCATTCCATTATTTCGACTTTGTCCCTCCCCTTATTTTGCCATTCTGCAGGCCATCCAAGGATAATCCACCGAGACATCAAATCCTCGAACATTTTGTTGGATAATAACTTTGAGGCACATGTAATTATTTTCCCCAAATGAGCCTCAGTGTATCTCACTACATGGTTAATGTAAATGAGTCTGGGCATATCTCATGGCATATTTAATTTTCTGATTGGATTCTGTTCATGAATTCTAGGTGGCTGATTTTGGTCTTGCGAGGTTGGCTTTGGATGCTGTAACTCATGTAACTACCCGTGTAATGGGGACATTTGGGTTAGTGAATTACTGGCAATTTTCAGAAGAATGTCTGTTGTGGTCTTAAAGAGCTAATTAATAAAAAAAATCTTTTTTTTCCTTGCAGGTACATGGCTCCAGAATATGCTTCAAGTGGAAAATTGACTGAGAGATCTGATGTATTCTCTTTTGGTGTTGTTCTCTTAGAGCTTATCACTGGTAGAAAACCTGTTGATGCGTCAAGGCCATTGGGTGATGAGAGCCTTGTCGAGTGGGTGAGTTATAGCTCTGGACTTTTCTTTAGATAATGGAAATAGCTCTGGACTTATTGTTTAAAATGGTTTACTTGGTGACATGGTTTGAATTCTGGTACTTAGCTGTAATGTCCTTCCGAGTGAATTGTTGATCTGACTATTAACTGGAGTTTTCCCTCGAAAATTGTTTGTTCACTGGGATTGGCTTAAGTTTCTATTGCTAATATATGGACTGTGCTACACCCTTCTTTCCTATAGTATTTGATGGAATGTTGTCACTTCGAAGTTGGAGGGACATTCTATACAATATATATATTCAGAGAAGATATCAGATTTGTGTATATGTCTGCACTTGTGTCATGTCATAAAAAGCTAGTGGCTAACGGAATCTGGTTCACAGTTATTCAATAACAGGACATCCTTAACAATCAAAATAATCTACATTCAAATAAAAACCATTTGTCCTTGAACTTTGCAAACTCTGGCATTTCTTGATTCCCTATTGTTTGCAGGCTAGACCATTGCTTACACGAGCTATTGAGGCAGGTAATTTGGAAGAGTTAGTTGACCCGAGGCTTGAGAGGAACTTCAATGAGGTCGAAATGTTCCGTATGATTGAAGCTTCAGCAGCCTGTGTACGATACTCGGCATCAAGAAGGCCCAGAATGAGCCAGGTACATATAAGCTACGTTTGAAACTTGTCTGGAAACAGTCCATTTTTTTTTGCGTGAATTGGGAACAAGGTTAGCATTCCAAACTGGGCGTATGAATGAATGCCAATGAAATGTTACGTGAACTTACAACAGTGCATTTTATTGAGCTGCATGTACCGATTATTTCAACCCAAAAACTTAAGCTTATGAGGAAAGGTGGGCAATTCACTTATACTCCAACACATTTTGAATTCAATGGGTATTATGTTGTGGTTTTCAATCTATCTAGAAGCAGAAAGGAATAAGATGAGCAAGATAAGTAGTGCATGATTGTAGGAGTGCATGAACAGTAGCACGCACACTAACAATTTGTGATGCATGGTGAAGAAAATTAACTTGATTTGGTTTGGTGAATTTATCTCCTTGTCTCCTTTCAGGTGGTGCGAGCTCTTGATAGCTTAGCCGATATTGATCTAACAAATGGCGTTCAGCCAGGGCAGAGCGAGCTTTTCAATGTGGCGAACACAGCAGAGGTTAAGATGTTCCAGCGGATGGTGCTGGGCAACCACGATGACAGCTCCGACCTGAGCCAATACAGTTGGGGCAGCAGTCGCCGGTAGAGGTACTAACATAACCTCAAGCCCCCGCAGGATCTGTAGCATGCAGTAATTGCTTTCTTTATTTTCTTTTGTTGCTCAGTATTGAGTATCCTATTCTTCTTCGCTCACTAATCTGGGTTGAATTGGCTATGGAGTGTCGAGTGTAATCCTTACTTTGTTAGGGCTAAACGAAGTGAACTGAATTGATTGTTATTCGCAGGAGAAAAGGGAGCGAATTGATTGGTTTCGTAAGTGTAGATTGATCATGTATGTACACGTATGAACTCAATTATTCTCCTTTCACAAAATTAAGGTGTTAGTGAAAGCACTGAAGCACAACACGACATCCTTTTGAGCTTCTAGATGCTGTTTTTCTTTCTGAATTCTGATGTTGACGCCAAGAGGACGACGACGTTGTGGTCCCACGCGGCGCCTCAGCGGAACCGCCCACAAATAAAAGAAACGTCGTCGTCGTCGTCTCGCCTAACAAGTTCTAAACGAAGACCAGAGCACATCATTTTAGAATGAAATAATGCTGTAACAATTAACGCCGAATGTCTTTGCCTGACTAAAAGTCTTCCTGATTTCCAGGCCATCAGATTTGACTGTCAACAAGCTAGCTCTTTTTAGTATTAGCCTAGTATTAGGTATTCGTGATTCATGTGATTGATTTTGAGAATGATCAACAGCACAAAGGGCAGTTAAGAAAGAAACAGTGCATCTTTATTCCTGAATGTTATTGTGTGATGATCAAGGAACAAAAAAACATAAAACAAAAAATCGATCGTATGCATGTCCCTCCGATCCAATGTAGTAAGTACATGATTGTTGTCCTATGACTATAATGTACGGTTTGGAAGGGCCTACTGCTACAGCTACTATGAATTTAATAATTTAATTTGTACATGAAAAAGAAAATGATGGATCGATCTCCAAAAATGATGCAGCTACTGTTTGTTTGTTAACAGCTACTACTAGAAGGTAGAAGCTAGGCTAGTAGTATCAGGTGCTGTGTGGAGGGAGGTGAGTTGGAGCTCCCTGGCGTTGAGGCGCGCCGACACGCCTACTCCGGTGGACCTGACGGAGAACTGGCGCAGGGCGTGGCCGAACTCCGGGTCGTCGGCGTTGGAGCCACGGTGCTGCAGCCACTGGATGTTGTTGTGGTAGTCGGGGAAGAACCACGTCTTGGCGGCGGCGAAGGTGAAGTAGGGGAGAAGCGCGGCGGCAGGCACGAGCAGGGTGACCACCCAGTAGGACGGCGCTGCGGCCAGGCCGTCGGTGAAGAGCATGAAGTAGGTGGTGGAGAAGGTGGGCGTGATGGCGCCGTAGGCGAGGAGGAAGATGTACCAGAGCGCGACGCCGCCCCAGATGCAGACGTGCTGGACGAGGGTTAAGTAGTTGGCCGTCACCGTCATCTGCGCGTTCACCGCCCATACCACGCACGTGTAGGCTGTCCCGCCGAGGATGGCCAGGTCGACCACCTCGCCGCCCCGCCGGAAGGCCTGGTGCTGCAGCGCCGTCGACGTGAGGAAGAAGATGATGGCGCCGCTGGCGACGCCGTACGCCATCCATCCCAGCAGCCTGGACCATCGGAACAGCAGGTTCTGAGGGCCCTCCTGGTACAACATCGGGTACCTGAGGCAGAAGCGCGCCGACACGTCCTGGTCGAACACTCCCATGGCGATGACCGGGAGCGACGTGAAGAGTACATTGAACAGCGACAGCGCCCAGTCGTTGTAGAAGGTCTGCCCGGAGAATGAGGTGTAGGCCTCGTACAGGAAGAGGGTGACGCCGAAGGTGATGTTCTTGTAGAAGAAGTAGCAGATCATGGCGGAGATCCTGCTGTAACACCAGTGGCCATGGACGAGCAGCAGCCGCTCCAGGAACCAGAACTGCGCGATGGAGACGTCGCTCGCCATCACGGCCTGCATCCCTTCTGCTCCGCTGATCCCCACCCCGATGTCCGCCTCCTGGATCATGCCCACGTCGTTGGCGCCATCTCCGATCGCCAGGGTCACCTTGCCGGTGCTCTCTTTCACTAGCCTCGTCACCAGAGCTTTCTGCTTGGGCGAAGAACGACAGCAGATGACCGATCGGCAGCCGACTGCAAGCTCCAGGAACACGGCCTTGGCATCGTCTTCCAGGGCATATGTGAGCGACTTACCATCGATGATCAAAGCAAAGGCTTCGCCAACTACTGATGCATCTATCTGCCTCTTTCCCTCCGTTATTTGCTTCACCACGTTATCTTTTGATGCCTTTGTAACAGCCGCTTTGTCACCACCACCCTTCTCCAAGGCAATGATACCCGGTTGGTCCAGTGTGATTGCTATCTGCTTCATTCCTTGTCTCAGTAGACTGCACGCATATCTGTGGATGCAAATTTCATTACCTTGACTATCTATCTTGCCATAAGCTTAGCTAGCACCAAAACGAACGGTCAGACCTAACAGATCATTGCCTACATACCCGATGTTGATGGCAGTCTCCATCTTGTCGCCTGTCAGCACCCATATCTTGATACCAGCTTGAGCAAGTTTGTCGATGCATTCAGGCACCTAATTAAGAAAAATGAATGACAACTATATATGAGCAAACCAGAGAGAATTCTACACTCAGATGGAGGAATCCAAGATTTTTACGTGCGTGCGTACCCCCTTTTGTAGTTTATCCTCGACAGCCGTAGCACCGAGAAGAATCATTTCCCTCTCAAGCAAATCTGCAGCCTCTTCAATCATTTCATCTCTATCAGCACTAACAGAATTCTTAGCTGCAGTGAACTTCTTGTCGAAATTCTTATATTCATCCTCATCAAGTCGGCGGTACGCGAGAACTAGTGTTCTCAGACCAGCATCAGCGTATTCATTTATGTGCTCCTGGGTCACTTCTCTGTACGCCGCACTATCAGTAGTTGATAGCCTCTCGAACATTACACTGAACATACATATTTTTTGAGACCAAAGTCAGTGCATGGATAGACCAAGTCACTTAATCAGCTTAATTTCCATACTTAAACACAATAATTCCAGCAGAATACTGAATACTAACCTGTCAGCGCCTTTACTAAACAGAAGTATTTTCCCCTCCTCATTCCTAACTATGACCGACATCCGCTTCCGAGCACTGTTGAACTCAAGGACATGCAAGAGCTTATACGATCTGCCAGGGAAATTCAGGAAAAAGGTTTGTGTTATATAAAAACACTATCAGATTAGTTCTTAATCTAATTTCAAAGGGAAAGAAAAAATAAAAGCTCAAATTAATACCTATCAACTACTTGTCCAGACAAGGGATCTAACTCGCGCAGAGAAACACCAGTCTGTGTCCTCTGGTAAAAAGTGAAACCGAGCTCCCGTGCAGCAACAACAAAAGCAGCCTCATCAGGTGACTCTGCTTCATAAGAAATCTTACCTGATTCTTCGTCAACTTCAGGTATGCATGTATGACAAATGGCCAACAACCTGAAGAATATCTCAATCACACCAGAGTGGGGTTGGCTAATCCAGTTACCGTTCATGACACGCTCATCCCTGAAATTAAATCCTTTGGTTGCAGTTTGAAAGTGTTTGGTGTCGCTGGCCATGTCGGCGATCAAGGGGGAACCTTTTCTCTTTGCCATAGCTCTCTCGACCTCAGTGATACCACGGCCATATGCAGTGCCGGCAATCGAGCATTTGATGAACTCCATCGAGTTGCAAGTCAAAGTTCCAGTTTTATCTGTCAGGATCGTGTCCACTTGACCCAACTCCTCATTCAAGTTGGATGTTCTAGCCTGAGCTGGCGTGTCGCTCTCCTCATGATACATATGGATGTCCTGGTTGATGAACAGAGCCTGTAATAGCTTGACAATCTCAATGGAGATGTACAAGGAGATTGGTATGAAGTTCCCGTATAGCATCATGGCTGTGAAGAAATGCAGTATTGCTGATATGGCTGCCTTGTTTGGCTTGAAGTAGATGGTAGAGTCATCCGGCCTAAGGTACCATCTTTTCGGCCTGCCATCTTGTAGGTCATCTTTAGTAGCAATACCAAAGAAAACTGAGCCAATGACCGAGATTAGGACAAGTGAAGACAAAAGCAAGTAGATGATCCAGTCCATCTTCCTTTCAATCTTACTTCTTTTGGATGGGGCTTTCATAGCATTCTGCATGACCTTTGTATCATGGCCTGTAAAGATGACCACACCGTATGCATACTCGGTGTTCCGAAGCTTTGAGTCTCTGAGAAGGATCTGCTGAGGTGACAGAGAATACCGTTGTTCTCCAATTTCGATGTTGCCAACAAAGGAATACAGGTGTGGATTTGGGTCTTCACACCTTATTACAGCCCTGAAGCTGTTGAAGCTCTCATCCTCCTGCAAGTTGGATGATGCCTCTAGAGACTGCTTCAGCTTGAGATTTGTTTCCCCATCCAGGTTCATCGTCTCAACATAGCAAATGGAGTCTTCGTAGCTAGATGAGAGGAGGATTAGGTCAGCAGGGAAAAACTCATCCTTTTCAACCTTGACAATATCACCAACTTGGAGGTTCATCCATTTGGTAAGACGGAAAGCACCGTCCTGGAGCACTTTTGTCTTCCTGTTGTTTACCTCGGTATCCTGGATGAAACAAACAGTGCTTCAGTAGCTACTCCAACAAAAAAAATCTAATACTGGTCTGGTAGTGATCAAATTAATATAGGAAATGTCATAAGAGGCAATCAGTTATCTTTGCATAATTGATTGATTGATTTCTGCCCTTGAAATGTTTGGAAGCTAGGCAAGGAAAATGTAACAATTCTTGAGTGAGTGCTTCTTTCCATATTGGTTAATTGGGTGATAGCTAGCATGAGCAGTGAACTGATCCTTCACCATTAATAATAACACTATTACATTATTAGTAGAACCCTATTAGCATTGGGGTGCTCTGTCCTAAGACTTGGTAAAAAAGAAGAATTATGTTAGATTTCACGAGTCAACGTAAAAACTTAGTTATTTTTATAGATAAAACTTAAGAGAATTCTATTGGAGTGTAATCCTCTTAGTGACACGCCATTTTAGAACTCGGGTATGATGTTAAATGAGTAAGGATAGGATCGTCACCCCTATGATGCATCATGTCGTAATTTGAGCATGGTAAACCCTAAGCCCTAGTGGATTGGGCCGTCGCATTTTTAGTGGTGTGTCACATCGGCATCCAGATATGGTGAAAAATAAGTAAAAGTCTTCATACATGACTCGGTGGGTATGAAGGGTAAGGAAGCTAGTCAAGTCAATTAGGTCCCATTTAGATAGCTAGAATCTAGGGTCTCTTACCGATAAGTTAAGAGAGTCAGTCGAGACATCGGTTATGAGATGCGTAAATATCTTGTGCGTTCAAGAAACTAAATGGAAGGGTTAGAAGATAAAGGAGGTAGACAATATCGACTGGTACATAGGGATAATTTCAAATAGAAATAGAATAGAAATTCTGATTGATAAGAGTCTTAGGAATAGTGTAATGGAGGTGAAAAGGTAAGGGGATAGGATTATTTTAATTAAATTTATCATTAGTAATATAATCTTAAATGTAATTAGTTTGTATGGCTCTCAAGTAGGGTAGGATGGGATGAGTGCTAAGTTGTACCTAATAGCTTGATGGCCATGTAGGTGCAATAAGTACATATTTCGAGGCGGTATATGGATGTTTCAGATATGGTGATAGGAATCAGGAGAGAGAGAACATCTTGGACTTTGCTATAGTTTTTGATTTGATGATAGTCAACACTTTCTTTAGTAAGAGACAATCTCATTTAGTGATTTTTAGTAGTGGCTAACACTTTAGTCAGATTGACTTTATCCTTATAAGAAGATGGGATAAATAAACATTTGTGACTTGAAAGGTGATATCTAGATTATGCATGGTTTTTCAACATAGGTTGGTGGTGGTTGACTTCCACTTTCTGGTGTATGCTTGTAAGGATAAACAAACCAAAATTACAAGGACCAAGTGGTAGAAGTTAGAAGGTTAGACATCAAATGTCTTCAAAGAAAGGATTATCGAAGAGAGCTCTTCAAAGAAAGAAGATGATGCAAATAACATGTGGGAGAAGATATCAACATGTATTCAAAAAATTACTTCAGAGGTGTTTGAAGTGACCAAAGGGAGTGGATTTGAAACTAAAGACACTTGGTAGTGGAACAAAGATGTGCAAAGAGTTATTAAAGAGAAGAAAGAATGCTGTAAGCGCTTGCACCATGATAGAAATACAGATAACATGGAGTAGTATAAGGTGGCAAAGAAGACCGTAAAATAAGCTGTGAGTAAGGCAAAGGGACAGACTTTCAAGCATCTTTATCAATGTTTGAGCATGAAGGAAGGAGAGAAGAACATTTATAGAATGTTAGGGTTCGTGATAGGAAAACAAGAGACTTCAACCAAGTTAAGTGTATTAACGATGAGATGGAGTAGCTCTTGGTGAAGGATGATGAGATTAGATATTTGATAATTTGTTCAATGATGGGAATAAGAACACCACCGTCCAGTTTGATGACTCATCGGATAACACCAATTGATATTTTGTGCGGAGGATCCAAGAATCTAAGGTCATAAAAGTTTTGAAAATGATGAAAGGGGGTAAGACGATATGCTTTGATGGTATTCCAATCAAAGTGTGAAGATGTCTCAGGGATATAACTATAGTATGGCTAACCAAGTTGTTTAATAATATTTTTAATCAAACATGATATCTGAGTAGTAAAGAAATATATTAGTATCAATCTACAAGAATAAGAGAGATATCCAATATTATACTAATTATCAGGGAATTAAGTCGATAGGCTATACTATAAAGCTATGGAGAGAGTTATCAAACACCATTTGAGAGGACGACGCCGATATCTATGAATCAATTTGTTTTCATGCCTTGAAGGTTAACCATAGAAGTATTTTTCTTAGTAAAACAAGTTATGGAGTGGTTTAGAGAGTAGAAGAAAGATCTACACATGGTTTTTATTAACTTGGAGAAGCCTTATAATAAGATATTAAGAAATGTTATATGATGGGTTAAACATAAAGTCTCAACAAAGTATGTTGACTTTATCAAGGACATATACACTAATATTATGACTTATTCGAACAAATGATAATAACACATACTACTTTCTGATTAAAATATGACTTATCAGGGGTCAACCTTAAACCCATATCTCTTTTCCTTAGTAATGGATGTTGTTACAAGGAATATATAAGATGATATCTTCTGGTGTATGCTGATGAGAGCCGAGTGAGAGGAAAATAGAAAACTAAAATTATGGTGGCAGACTTTTGAGTCCAAATGTTTTAGAGTAAGCAAAATTAAGAGTGAATACTTGAATTATGACTTTTTACAAAAGAGAAGAGAGATATGAGTTTAGAATGTCAAGTAATGTCTAAAAATAATATCTTTCAATATCTGAGATCGATACTATATATATGGATAAAGATATTGATGCAGACATTATCCATAGAATCTAAACGGGTAGATAAAGTGATATAAAATATCTAACATTATATGTGATAAGAGGGTAATGCAGAAACTTAAAAATAAGTTTTATAGAACGACGATTAGACCTGCTATTTAGTCTATATTTTCAATAATTAAGTATTGCATAAATGTGAATATTATTTGATTATATAAGAATGAATTGAGTCTGATATACGTGATCGGTTAGGGACAACATCAATTAAAGAAAAATTTATCCAATATTAATTGAGTTGATTTGGCCATATCTAAGGAGACAACAATTTACTAAACCATAAACCATATATGAGAAAAGATAAAAAAGAACAAAATTAATATAGAGAGGTAGAAAATAATTATTAGAATTGGATTTTACTTGTTATATTAAATTATTAGTAAAAGTATTAATTTAGCTCGCGAGGCAATACTAATACTAACACTAGCTAGTAGTAGCCGTAGCAGGTAGAGTTGTTGAGGGAAAATAGAATGGAATTGAAGTGAAGAGAAGATAAGAGTATCTACGTACCTGCTGCTTCCTCTTCCAGTCTTCGATGGCCTCCTTGACCATGGTGGCGAGGATGACAAGGACGAGGGGAGCGACAGCGCTGGTGGAGCTGTAGGGGGCGAGGCTGGTGTAGGCGAGGCATCCGGAGATGAGGAAGTAGATGTTGGCGACTCTGCGGAACTGCTCGAACAGGGACTTGGGCACGAAGGTGACAGCGTTGTACTTGGTGGTGGAGACGGAGTTGCTCCGGTAGGCCAGGAGAGGGAGATCGCCGGTGGCGCTGCTGCTTGTGCTTGCGTTGGCGTGGACGACGCGCGAGAAGCCCGGGCCGCCGATCCTGCTGGAGTTCTCGTCGTCGACTGCGGTGGGCCTCCGGCCGCACGCGAAACTGTAGAGCCTGCTCAGCCTCATCTTGCTCCTCCGCCGGCCCCTCCTCCGACCATCGCCGCCGGTTGCCATGATACTATTGCCAACTAGTACTCCTACTAGCTAGCTATAGTAGCGAGCGAGATGTTGGCTTGGTTCTTGGCTATTCCTTGATTGTTTGCAGCAGCCCAACAAGACGAAGAAGAAGCAGCAGCAGAGGAGAAGGACGACGAAGAAATCGATGGAATAGCAGATGGTGGGAGGACATTAAACAAGAAGTCCAGCGGCAGCCTATCCTATTCCTACCCAGAGCAGAGCTAGTTACATATGGCCGGCCGGCCGGGCAGAGGGCAGCTGGGTCGCAGGGCGGCAGGGGCCCTTCTTCTTCTTAATTTCTTGGGAATCTCCGCCCTCCCCTTTTCTCAGCTTGTACGCGGGCCTCGGTCAGAAAGGGCGACCGCAGCTTCCTTCTTTTCTCCTCCTCCTCTTGACAATTCAGAGGAAGAGGAAGAAGATGCCAGGATGAGAGAGGCGGTCTTTGGTCGTACAAGTGCAGCTTGAGCAGCTGCCTCCTGGTTTTGGATTTGGAGATGGGGGACGGTTGACTATGCGTTTTTTTTTACTTGACAATAGCTCGCCTAACTTAAAAAGATTCCTAGTTCTGATTTAAAACTACTAGAATTTTTTTTACTTTTTTAACAACCTGCACTCCACTTGAGGGGAACTCCTAACTACTCCAATATTTACAATTTCTTTAATAAAAGTGCTTTAGAAAAATCCTAATTCAGGATTGTTTTCTTCCATATTGGTTTGTGATCTACACACGATCTTACTACTAAAAAGATAAATGATGTTCCGCGTACATACCAACGTTAGTTGTCCTGTAGACGATCATAAGCTGATATATGATTATGTATTTTATGTAGTATGGTGGAAGAATAAGATAGGAGAAAGAAAAATGATACTACATAAACTCAAAACCATCTTAATTGTATTCTTTTCCTTCCTCCAGAAATTTGAACCATAATTCTCATTTTCCTTCATCATTTTTTCTTGGACAATCCGAGAAAGATGGCAAACATTTATTGCCTTCCTCTCTTTTCTTAGTTGCTTCGTAGCCACTCGGGCGAGCACTTGCTTAGGGAACCTGCGGAATTGCAGATAAACTCACAAATTAGCCATCAAAAGATGTACCCCGATTTACTGCTGATATGAAGTATATAATACAAAGAAGCTCTACACAAATGGAGATGTTAGACTAGTGGTTCTCTCAGAAATAGCACTTATGCTTTAACATTTAAATTTTAAAACTTAATTATAGTTGATTTTGCAATTTTTTATTATATTTTATTTTACAACATTTACTTTTAAATAAATAAATATATATAAATTTTACTTGATAAGTATAAACAAAAGCGGCACAAGGCTGGCTGATAGCCTCTTGACCATGACCATGTCGGACATAAGAATAAGTACCTTCTTTTTTCAGGTACTCACCTCAGAATTAGATCTGCCTGAGACCCTCACATGGCCATGTCGGACATAGCTTAATTAGTAGCCTCATCTCTTTCCATTCTGGCATATTTTTTCTGATTTGCTACTGTACGTTACAAACATTGTTTATGTTAAATAAGAGTTTGGAATTCTGAGTTGGTTTTAATCTACAAACTGGAATAAGACTGTTGTTGCAAGTTGCAGCTCTCGGATCTGCCCCGTTTCTTTTAATCACAAGGAAAGGAATAGCCAACAACGCATTGCGGAAGGAGGAAATAACAAATGACAGGTCGTTGTGCTATTGCTAGTAACAAGTAAATAATATATATTCGAATATACTTATTAAAAGCAAAATGGTTATTAGCGATTAAAATTAATTTAGTGATTTAAATTCAAATAAAAAATAAATTTAACATAAAAAACACCAAAATCAACTCTAAAGTTAATTTTTAAAATTTAAATTTTTACTTATACTAAACTTATAGCGAAAACAATGGGGCAAATTATACAAACAGTATTTGTACTCGCAAGAGAGAGGGGATTGATGACTTTTCTAATTGGACCCGTCTTATTTACCACTTATGTATAATACATTGTGTGAAGTTTATCATAAATTACTACATCATGGGACCCATGCTATTATGGATTGTATTTTAAGCTTTATGTTTTCAAAAAAAATTATATGAAAATTTCTTTGAATACTTTTCTAAAACAAATTTATAACTTTATAATATTTAATTCAATCATTTAATTATCACAAAATCAGATGTTCAGCTAAAAGTTGGAATATTCACTCATTTGAAAGAATCTCGAATATTCAAAATCATAAGGTGTTCACTAGTTAGTTAAATAATGAACATGCAATAATTAGCAGTCCAAATTTTATGATGAATATTGGAATAATGAACGTGTCCACTGCACAAATTTTTTAAAATCAAATCTTTCATTAAAATATATGAAAAGTACTATTGCAAAAATCTATAATTTATTATATACGTATTTTAATATAAAATTGATGATTAAAGAATGTTATTATAAATGCTAAATATTTACAACGGAAGGAGTATTGAGTGGACTTATTTATGCAATTTTTATAATATATTTTACAGGTTCTTAGCAAGATAAACTATGCGCTTAAGGAGAAGACGAATAGCATTACAAAATTGCACTAGGACAGTGTCTCGACTTGCAAGGCTCTACTTAACTTAACCCACTCCAATATTCGCGCTCTCAGATATTTTCTTTTTTATTAAACCAAAAGCTCTCAGGTCTCGAGTATACACCACCGTCTGAGTGACTCGATTCATAATCAAGGTTATTACGCTAGACTGCACTTAATTAGTTTGCCTCAGTTTACATGTGAAATCTGTTCTGTTTCTTCTAGAAATTAGGCTGTGCTCTTAATTTTTTGTTCTCCGTTGTGGGTGTAGCAATCCCACTGGTATTGTTCGTTGAAATATTGCTTCTAGAAGGATTAAAGGAAGGCCCGTGTTTTCTTTATTCTTTTCTTTTTCTAGTCGAACACTCTAATTAACCTACCAAATCAAGGAATTGAATGATCATCCAGACGTGCTAGATTGTACATTTTGTTTTCTTGACCTCAATTATTTTGTTTTGTGCCGGTAAAAGGATGGTCAATTTTGCTTAGTTCGTCAACAACTGCGATTAGACTCACCTAACCGTTTCAAATTACTTGTCTTTAGATTAATTTATCCTATGTTAAACATATGATCATTTATTTTTAAAAATCCATGTAATTTAATAATGTGTATTATATATTAGGGTTAAGTCTAATTTACCGTTTACCTTAACTACAGTTGACATGAAGTAGAAAAAGGTAAAAAAGGGCCCATATGTTGTTAACTACCTTTCTCTATTCCTTCTATCTCCTCTCTATTCTCTATCTTTTGGCATCACTAATGGATGTTAGCTAGCAAAGGACGTAGGCAACAGATAACAGCAGCTAGGGTGTTGCGGCCAGTAGAGGAAACGAGTAGTAGAGAGTGATGGCTAGGGTGTTATAGAGGACGGTAGCCGCTTCACCCCTCTCCTCTCTTCTTTCTCCTCTCCTACCATAGAACTCGTGTCCCCTCCATCTAGTCCACCCATTGCCTCTACCACCATCTTGAGCGCCAAAGACATGCCTATGCAACGATGTAGGTCAGGCTGCCCTTGAGTGAAGTAGACATGACTGGGCAGCTTGTGGCATGTTAGGTAGAGTAGGTCATGGAGCTCAGGCATATCTTGGCCGATGCCATGTTGAAGGAGAGCTGCTACAGGGACGGTGAGAATGGAGGGATGATGAGTTTCTTGGAGGCAACGGGATGCCTCTCCGCTGTCTCGACAGCTTCCCCAAATTCTGCCATGCCACCTGGGGTTGGAGAAATCACCTAGCCTTCCCTCCACCCTTCGTTGGCCTCCTCGATGTCCTTCATCAGCATTAGTGCTCTCTGTCGTGGCTTCTTGGCGGGTGTGGAGCAATTCTGAGGGTATGTCATCATTGTCACTAGCGGGCCACCACTGACAAGGATGACAGCGCCATAGAGGAGATGGCGAGGGTGGCACCGCACGCATGCATTGTTGTCTGTCGGCTTCTTCTCCTTCCTGTCTATATCCAAAAGAAGAGAGAAGATATAGGAAGAAAGGAAACATAGGTTGACTTATGGACCATTTAGATTTTTTTACCCTAAACCCTAAACCCTATTCGATTACTAGATTGCCATGTCATAAATTGTTTTATGTTAGGGGATAATTTATTTAAAGGGTGTGAAGTGTCATTATTATAGTTGATGGGATTATTTATACTTTTGTGATAGTTGAGGGTGTAATTCAGACTTAAAAAGTATTTCTCATGGTTGATCTAAAATATAAATCCTATAATATTATAAATTGATGGTCAAAAACTAAAATATTTAAGTTAGAACAAATCTAATTTGACACCTTAATATAAGATAGAAATATATGTTAAATTAAGTTTTGTTCAAGGAAGCACTAGCTCCACTTATCTAGATTTAAATTTTACGCATGGATGGGTTTTCATTATAAATATAGTGTGGTCAGAGAGATTTATTGTTTGCTTTGTTTATTTGAGCATGTTGTAAGAGGATGTAAGAGGAAGTACTTGCGGCTAGTATGCGTTGCTTAGCGGTATGCGCACATCATTTTAGGCTTGTCTTAATGACTTACGTAAAATTTCTTTTAGGAGGATGGAGAGTTGATAGAATTTTTGCTCAAGCATACATACATTGTATACTCTGAATCCTCGATCCGAGACAGTCTTACATATAAAATTGCGAACTAGTTAGGTTAGTAAAAGTAAATTTATTAACCTAAGCTTCTATTGGAAAAAATAGAAGAATAGGAAGAATGCATATATAAAATATACGAAATAATTGTTTGAATGACACATAAAAAACACATAAATTGAACAAGCTTAAAGAAAATTTTTCAAAAGTCTGAAGCTCTTGCTAACTTTTCTTAAAAAGTTTTACAAAATTGTTCATTCCGAATTTCAAAGGAAATAGTAGGATTTAATCCCTTATTTCAAAAGCTTTTTATCTAATTTTTCTATATTTTTTTAAATAAATTAAAGGAGCCTAAGTTCATCAAAGGGTTTTCATCCTACGGACATCTGTGACAGTGCGATCATAAATAATTAAGTTTCTGATATATCGGATTTAAACATCTTTTTTAACTTGCTAGAAACATATAGGTATAGGTATAGGTATTTTATCTGCATTATTATATTCCATGCTATCGCTAAAAATTATATTAGAGAAAATGAGAGAAAAAAGCGGGCTCTATAGCCAGCTATATATTTATCCATAACTATTATATATGACTTAATTTTTAAAACTAATTTGGCTAAACGGCTCTCATGGTTAGACGAATATAATGCCGGTCATGCATGCATAAGCGCTGACGAAACCTCAACGCGTACTTAATTAGTCGTTTGTTCTCTGGCACATGTATGCCTTTAAAGAACTGAACAACTAAAACAAATTAAAGGATCGATGCAGTCTGATAATATCATATGTGGGTCGTCAATTTCGCTATCTATCTGGCGCAGTAGCATCAACATCTATTTAATATGATGTTCTCATAAAAAGTCAACGTACGTATGCATTGGGTTAGGTGCAGGGTTGCTCAAGTGGCATTAACAGCACAGCAGCCACCTTTGATTGAATATTTGAATTTGACTTTGACTGTAACGAAACTTATGCAATCAACTTCCAGATAAAACCTTGTCGATCCTAATTAAGTCCCATCTGGAATATGTAGTAAGTATATATGGCAGAAAAATGTGCAGGTTTTTCCGAATGAACTTTTAGATCTCCTAACGAACTTCTTTTTTTGAGGAACTAAATGAACTTTTAGATCTTATACTGTGGATGGAGGTACGATTTGGCAGCAAAATTTATGAGATAATAAGGTCCTTTGTTTTTTTTCTAATACAACAATATTTTGACGTAGCGTATACGTACCTACGTACTGGCAGGCACTTTGGCAGGAGTTGGCCGTTCGTTCGTTCGTGGTGGAAAACAACATAATTTCCTGGATGATTCCTCTAGGATTTTGGAAAGATTCCCTAGACGTCGTTCAACAGAACTGCCACGCATAAATACGTTTTTGCAACATATAAAGGTTGGAAAAATACATGAACATGAAGATTGGACCTTTAGCACGACTAAACTTCCGTGCTGCTTGCTCCAAGAGATACAAGAGGTGACACCCCCAACACCCACCCCACCTCACCGCATCGGTGATCCCTCCCCACCTCCCTTACTGCCCTCAGCCACCATCTCTCCTCTTCCTCTCTTTTCCCTCCCACGCACAAGTGAAGACGATGACAACAATGCTTGGGTCTAGTGCATTGTGCTACTAGAGACATCTAGATCCGTCGCCCTTGCGGCGATGAGGACATCATTGGTGGTAGGGAGCTACAGTGGCGTAGCTGGATCTTAGGCCCCACCTCGGAGCTAGCCGTGGCACGACACAATCAACACCAGCGCGTTCAGTCTCCCATGTCATCATTGCCTTATCCCTAGCGAACCTTACTATCCGCCCCCATCCCATAGTGGCTTGCCATCGGAGGTCACTAGCATGGGCCATGGGCAACGATGACCAGCGAATGTGGTTGGAGATCAGATAGTCTAATGGTGGCCCTCACCTCCATCCTCGCAACCACCATCACTGGCATTATCATTGACAACCTCACCTCCGCCATCGATGACATGCTTGGTTACATAATGGTTTGTTGCATTATGTGGCTGTTTGGAGCTCTCGGCAGAATGGAGTGTGCAGGGCGAAAGCCCTATCTGGCTCCGGTTAGGCCGATGGTGGTGAATGCCCTTTGGGCATCATTTCCCCTTGGAAGCGCTGTCGTTGTACTCTTAGTCCTTTCTGCTTTGAGGCTTTGGGTGAAAACCCCCTTTGTAGTCTCCTTGTGTGCAATGATGGTGTTTGTCTCAATGTTGTCCCCTTGGCATCGCTTCTAGAGATCGATTCCCTACCATCTTTGCCTCCCAACCTCCACCTTTCCTTCCTTTCACTTTGCCGCTTCTTTAGTTGCCTTATCAATCGCTCTCCTCGCCTTCCTGGCCTCATCTTGCCCCTTTGGTCGAAGCCATTTTAGCCACTATTCTTAGCTTTGTTTTGACCATCGTCACCCTTCATCATGTTATTGACGTGCGCGCAGGGAAGATTAGACTAGGTGGAGGTGCACTCCGAGAGAAAGTGTGAGCATGAGCCAATGGAGGTCCAATACAATGGCGCACGAATACACCGAGTCTTAGGAGGTCTGCTTAGCTCTAGTGCAAGTCCTTTGGCTCGTTGGAGTGCACTCCCAATGGTCTCACTAGGTGTGCTAAAAAATATGTTGATGCGCGCTCGAGAGCCAATCAGATCGGGCTAAGAGGTGCACCGAGAGGGCGAGCGAGTGTGAGCCGATGGAGATCCGATGGAGGCATGTGAACATGTCGAGGCCTAAGAGATCTACTTCACTCTAGTATAGGTCCTTTGGCTTCAAGATACCTTTGTCGGGGTTGCTGGAGTTGTAGGCGTGCTAGTCAATTTAACCTTACAATTGATAAGGAGATAAACTGATCATTCAGTTGGCCGATGGGCCAATACAAACTCCTGCTATCGGTTGGTCATCGATAGAGTAGAAATAGTCATTAGCTGCGTCTGATGCACCTGCTATCGGTTAGTTGCCAATAGGGGTTGACGTACTTGTCCATTGACCGAAAAGCCAATGAAGGTGTAGATAGATGGTGACGAAGGGAACAAAAAAACACATTGGCTGTAGAACCGATGGTGCTCTAGAATAAAGTAGTCGATAGGTACTATACAAACTCCTACTATCGGCTAGTTGTCGATATAGGCTGTAGCACTCTCTCATCAGTTAGAAAGCCGATGAAGATATAAACAGATAATGAAGAATTAATGGATCTATCGACTGTAGAGCCAATGGTGCTTGGGAATATAGTGGTCGATAAGTAGTATGTGTAATTGTTTGCACCAAAATTTGGTAAGCCTAGCGAACAGAATTAGAGAGCCAATTAGCTTATGAAAAGAGTCTGATTGATATAGGAAAAGAGCCGATCGGATGGATTGAGAATGGATTTGGTTCAGTTGAAGACAGAAGATTATCTAGATAGTATCGAATATGAAGAGGAGCCATGGAAACCACGGCAGGGTACTTTTATCTATATACAGAATATATATTGTATGATAGGCAAGTCTAGTTAGTTTTGTTAACTTCTTAGAGATAGTTTTCTTTTATGTTTTAGGGAATAATGTTTGGATGTTGCTTGTAACCGCGTCAGACTCTTGTAATCCCAGGGTATAAATATAGACCCCCTGAAAGCTTACAATATATCTCTCAGATCAATATAATCTCGGTGCATCGCTACCCTAGTTCTTCTAGGTTTTTACTTGTGGGTTCTAGTTCTCGACGCAGGGTTACATCGGTTAGGTCTAAACTTTGGCAAAGGGATAAGTTCTACCATTATCCTGGTGTATTCATTATCTAATGCTGCATTGGTTAGGTCTAACCTACTAGACTGCTGATAGTTGATTGAGCCATAAGCCGATGGGTCTTTACTCGGCGTTTCATCGAAGTAGTCATCTGATGGGTTATCCACACATCGAGCATAACGCCTAGTGTATTAGCTCCTTAGCTGATACACATATGTCTTCAATGATTTTCTAAGCCTCACGCCTAGTATATCAGCCTTAGCCGATATACAAATGTCTTTAAAGATCCCCTCTGATCTGCTCAACTAGCCGATGGATTCGCCCATGCCTTCTGACTATGTGTTTGATCTAATCTCTAGTATCTTCGGAGGATCGTGTCTCGCTCCTTGCTCTTCATCACGTATTATATTCGAAGCGCTATCAACTTTATAGCCGATTGATCCTTTATATTATTCCTTGTAAATCTACTTATGCCTTCATCAACTTTTCAGTCAATGAACGAGTGCTATAGACTCCATCGGCAACTAGTTGATGGGAGGATTCTACATATATGTTTATTGATCATCCTATTCAGAGCGCCATCGGCTCTGTAGCCGATGGGTCCTTAGTCCTTAATTATCTATTTATATCTTCATCGGTTTTCTAGTCGATGAAAGAGTGCTATAACCTCTATCAGCAACTAGTCGATAGCATGAGTCCATATAATTATCGACTATTTTATCCGGAGTGCTATCGGCTCTACAGCTAATGTGTCTTTCATTCTCTTTATTGCCATCCGCCTACTCCTTCTTCGGCTTCCATGGCTCCTCCTTAGACTCAGTTCCATCTGGATAATCTTTCGTCTTTTACTGGATCAAATCCATCCTCAAACCGTCCAATTGGCTTTCTCGCTGTATCAATCGGCTTCCTTTCATAAGCCTATCGGCTCTTCAATCCTATCTGTGAGGCTTACCAAATTTTGGTGCAAACACATGTACCACGAGCATACTGTTCCCTTGTCACCTCCTCTGTTATTCTCTTTTTGGCGTGCTCGTTGATTGTTAAATTAGGTCTTCATGATGGTTAGGAGTCTTAACTTATACAATGCTTGTTTTGACTCTATTTTATGCTTTTCTCTACCTCCACCTTTGATGTCTCATCCACTAGTGTGATTATCGATAATCGGCTCTTCTCCTTTTGCCATGGTCCCTGCCTTGTCTTCATCCTTTTCGCTTGGGTGTCTCTGGTTGCATCGTTCAGCGGCCCTCCCCCACCCTACCTTTGGGGCTTTTCAACCCTGAGAGGGTGTCGGTGGGCATGAATTGGCTAGCAATTTAGTATAGTCTAATTGAAGATGACTTTATGTAAGCGGCCAATGGTCACATCCTTCAGCAGCCTTCCTCTCTCCTCTAGGACTTTCCATCCCCTAAAGGGTGTTGGTGGACATTGATAAGTTAGCAACATGATAAAGTTGGACTCTTGATGACTTGATGTAGGTGGCCTCAGTCAACATCAATGGCTGCTTGAGAAGTGGATGTTGTCAAAAATCAAAGCTAGCTTTAGCTCTGTTTTGGTGTTTGCCTCCATGTTCTTGCTGGTGGAAATGCCAATATTCTTTTTCTCTTTTGTTGTAGGTGTTCTTTGGGGAGGTTGTGGGGCTCCTTGTTTTCTCTTCCTTGTTTTCCCTGTGTATTCTCATTTATCCTTTGGGGCAACTATGCTTGCACAATCGAAGCCTGCCTTGTGTAAGTCTATTTGAAATAATATATTTAGGTTGGCATTTTGCCTCCTAGTGAACTATCAAAAAGAACTATACTAATATCATATGATTATAGATGTAAAATGGAGGATCACACAATGTAGTAAGTTTAAAAGTTAGCATGTTTGGAACACTAATGTATAAGATTAATTTGAAAGAATACATAGGGTTAGGAAAAACGTACCTCCCAAATTGGATCCAAAGTTGATGGGTTAATGTGAGCTTATCCATGTGGTTAGGCACTCTTCAAATATGAATCCATTTTCTAAGTGGCTTTCGTGCTTTGGTGAGTTATCCGAGATCCTTTTGATGACTTATGTTGTGTTGAAGGGATATCTATATGATTCGATCGATTGCATATGACCTACGGTAGCAATAGAATGGGAAAAGTATATAGAAAAGATAGTTCTTTTTGTGACTTGAACATAAATTCTTTGACCTAGGTGATTAGGACTTGTACAAGTATCTGATGTGATTAGGCAAGGACAAGATTTGAACCCACAGTCTTCAGGTCATGAGCCTAATGAGTCGACCAATTCCTCTACCCCGCTTCTTCCCCTGATCTTTCTTTCCCACCGGGGTTCACCTTGCTTGCTTGGCTAGGATAGAACCAGCGTTTAGGTTCCTTGTGGCTAGGCTCAAAGGTTGGAGCTCCTGATGACTGGTACGAACTTGTTGAAAGCATGAGTGTAGAAGCAAAAGAAGATGCGAGAGGATTCCAAGCGAGAGAACAAGGGATGAGCTCTTTGTATCTAAAGCGCATATGTTATACAATTTTCTAAAGTGATATGTACAACTAAGTAGAAAAGGATAGGCAAGTGTGGATACATGTGGTATAGGGGTGCTCATCTCACTGTAAGTTATTGACTAGTACCAAATGTGACAACCTTCAATTCAAGTTACAAAACCATGAATTTGTAATAGAAGTTAGCATGCTTCATGTACAATGTTATGATCTAATTTTAGGCATTGACTAGTTGTCATGTTTTGCTCCAATCATAGTTGACTGGAGTAAAGGAATGCTGAAACTCAAGCATAAAGGCAAGCAAGTGATCTTACAAGTGCAAGATGTCATAGCTGAACTAAAGGTGTGCGAGGGAATAGTTGACTTGCACAAGGAAAATAAGAAAGGTGACTCTTTGCTTTGGAAAAAAAGAGAAGGTGCTCTTCTTGCTCGTATAGGAGTGGAAGCTTCAGTGTAAGCGGAAGATAGACTAGAAGAGAGATTCATCCTAGGCTTTGCTTGGCCGATCTATTAGTATGGAATCCCTTCTTAGACATAGGAAAGCTCAATGTCTTAAAGACATAGCATTGAAAGAGTGAGTAAGCAGCATGAAATCTAGTCTCCTTGCAAATTCGATTAGACGACCGCTTCGCCTTGTATAGAAGAGGAAGTCTAAGAACTTCTTCAAAGATTTTAGAAAACGGTTGCCAGTGACTTTCTTATTGCTAGGTATTGTATTGGCTTGAGTCAACTGCATAACATAAATATCTCTTTGATGATGAGCGAAGTCAAAACATGAATGGTCTTGAAAACCAAGTGTTTTCCCACACTTTTTCTAAATTTACTTAAGAACTTTTGGGAGAAGGATACACTTGAAAAGAAGAGGTGCCTTTGTTTGTTTGGCATTCGTTGGGGATTCTTTGCTTGTTCTGCGATTAGATTCATTGCTCATCATTCTGGTTGAGAAAAAATGTTTTTCTTTTTGAAAACTAGATTCATGCCTAGAAGCGGATCCTCTATCTGCTCTTGAAGTAGTTGTCAGCCTAAGCTCAAGTTTTAAATCCTTAGGTTGAACCTACCCCTTTTTCACAATATAATCCAAAGAAAATGGACTAAACCATGAAAGTGGCACAAACCAGGATATCCTATTATTTGGAAAAACCCATTACACAATCCTAGGAACGGAGCATAGAAGGTATGATTTCGATACTCGCTTTAAGGAGGAGAAGAATAGCTAGCATTCCCTTTTTGCTTTAGGCACACTTGATCAAGGGGATGACAGAAAATGGTAGAGAATGTAGAAGATAACCACAGACAAATGCTTTCGCCAAAGAAGGTTATGTCAGAATAAGCTGTGAGGTTCGGATTGCGCAAAGCACAAAAATGCCTTTCTATTTTACACTATAATACAAGGATTTGGTGAATACGCCTGCTTCATTGGCCAGGAATGAGAGCTGGTGCTCTACAGGAGATGTTTGAAGGACATATCTAACTAATACAGACTCTGCTACTATTGAATCCCTGCCCCTTAAATCCAAGCCAAGTAGGAAAGAAGGAACTATTTTTAGGAATTGAATCAATAGTAAGGGGTTAGATAGTCTTTAGCCTCTCTTCCCAAAACAAGCCAAGGACAAGATCAATCTATTGCCTCCCCTCTAGCCACGAGTAGATATTTTGTATTGAATAGTGTCAAACCCAAGCAATAGTAAAGAAAAAAACTTTGGACTAGGCAAAAAAGCAAGGGCAATAAAGCCTTCAACCGACATCAAAACTGAGCTATCCTCTGCACTAGAAAAAGGCCCTTGAACTTTTTTGGCTTGTTATCCTCTATTGTCCTCTACCATTTAAGGTTCGTTCTTTGGTCTACTTTGGTCTATCATCTGCTTCGATTACTAAACTACAAATATCTAAAGAATATATAATGGGGGTATGCAATAGTTAGAAGCTGTTGTATTACCTATAGGCCCCCGCTGTTACCACATACTTGTCTATAGGGCTTGATGATTAGAGATGCCTAAAGTCTTATGGTCTCAGGCTTTAGAGAACATTGAGTGCTCTCCTACACCTCCTTTTCCAAGGGAAAGCGTAATCAAAGGGTAAAGAGAAATCACATCTTTACACCCGACTAGTTAGGACTCTCTTAAAACTAGAGGCAACCAATTAAGTCCTCTCTGTCCAACGTAGTCATAGCCCTTGCAGAGCGAACCAAATTTCATCAATACTGGATTAGTTTGATTTACTTTCCATCTGGTTATAACTATAGGTGGATCGAGAGCTCATGCAAGTAGCACAAGGGGTTCAGTACCCATGTCGAAGTCCATATTCAACATTCAATACCATTTCAAGTATTGAAGCCACTTCTGCATCTGATTCCTATATAGTGAGTGTTCCATAAAACACTGCATGTTGAAGTTGTTTCATTTTTTAAGGCGATCAAATCCTCTGGTAATGGGACAAAGCAACATGGCCTCAGCTTACGCCCTATTAGATTGAAGTTTCTATTTACTTGCGTCGGGTTCTTACTTCTTTCCTACTAAATTAATAGATGAAAGATGTCAAGCTGGTACTACCTTGCTATTGTTTCCAATTGAATGAGAGTTTATAATTGCTATTAACGATCAATTAGAGTACTGAACCATGGAACCTTATTGATTCACTCCTCGCATACTTAACTACACATTTTCTTTTTGCAACCAAGGGGAGCTACACCTCGCTGCTCTCCTGCCAATGAGCTTGCTACCCCTTTTGATTTTTACCAATGAACCTTCCCTAAATACATGTATTTCTCCTTCCAATTCACCTTCCCCTATGGAGTATTCAACCAATCCATTCATAGCACCATGTCATAGGCAACTAGTGGCAAAAGCCTCAGTTTAGCTTCAAATTCCACTCCTTGCACCTTACGGGAGTGGTAGTAGGGTTGTTGAACCATCGTAGTGAACAAGGTGTGTCGATAGCTTTCACACGGACATGACTACGTGTTAAAGTTGATGGCGAAGAAGATAGGGCTTATTGGGAAGAGGGGGGTAGTATGAGTAGGAGGTTTGATTGACTTCATTCCTAAGTCTTCTTTCTTGCATTCCATCATTACTTGCGATGCAATATGTAAGTCTCAAAGCGAGAATTGATTTCACTTCTTCCACCGAGGCTTGAGGGCTTCACCCATTTTATAACCCAGAATCCTAGTGGTAAATCATTACTTTATTCATTTATGTGCTCATGAGAACTAACAACAGATCTTCACTAGTGTCTGCAAGTACACAAAGGAACTACTGAGTTATGTAAATGCCGGTTTTATTCTTTGGTCATTATGGGACAGTGTCATAGTCTACACTGAGAACAGTGAATTTCATATTAGGAACAAGATTTGTAGTGTCAAGGTGGTAACCGCACATCATAAAGAACTCCCTAAGAGCATGAAGTGAATATCCTTCACATCATCCTTTGGTAGCCAGCCTAAGCATTGCCATGTATTTTGCAATATCGGAATGTGGGTCCGTTCAGTTGGAACACCACTTCAAAGCGTTTTGATGGAGGTGGAGATAAGATTACTCAAATGATATGATGTGCATAAATAAAATGAATGAATGAAGTTCGGATCAGAAATTAGTTGCATTGGTGGTGTGAGTAACCAAAGCTAGAGATAGGAGTGTTTGTTCTGCTAAGGAAATGATGGCATTCGTCATAGGATTGAGTTGAGCCAGGTATGTCACATCACATAGCTTGCAAGCCTAGGTGATTTATTTATGCTATAGCCATCTAATAAAGGGAAGATTCCTATCATCATCCGAAGAAGTTGGCAATCTACTAATCAAGATTAACCAAAATGGATAGTTCCATTAACTATATGGCATTCTAGCTCGAAAAGTATGAGGTACACATAGGTAGGGAGCATCATCGTACTCAATCATGCGTAGGTAGAGCAAGACAAATGGATCTATCATTCCGAAAGAAGTGACTAGTTTCCTTTTATGGGTAAGAAGAGGTGCTCTAAGCCCTTGACCAAGAAGAATACCTTCTTCAAGCAATCAAATTCTTCCTTCCTTTCTATGGCCACCATACTCCATCGAGGATAAGATAGATACATGATTTTGGCACTTCCTCCACTTGACACTCAGTGGATAGCACTTTCTTTTGATAAATTGGCAGGGACCGCATACCATTAATTAAAGGGAGTTAGTGGGCACTGTAAGTAGTAATTGAGAACTTGATGAATATACCAACCAATATGTGAATATGAAAAACAAGTGGAGGAAGAGAGGCTATAGATAGCTTTCCATATCTATCTACAACTTTGTTTGGCTATATTTGGTCTAGGACTAATGAGCTCCCTTTCTAACTTGAAAGAAATTGACGTATCAAATCTAGTTTGTTGTGGTTGAAAAAGAAAATGAGGTATTTCATCCTCTGGCTATATACTTGATAATTAATCTCTTTCTTAGGGAAGTAATGAAGATTTGATCTTGATGCAAATTTGCAAGTGAAGAAGAATGCTTGAGATTCCAAGTAAGGGCATTCTCTCCATTATGGAGCTACGATAGATAGGAAAAACCTCAGTTTAGATTAACATAATAAGGGTTCGAGATTTACTTAGTCAATTTAGTGAATAGGTGGATCGAACTCAAGGCAAGGTGTAAAGAGGTAAGGCATTACGCTGTGGTCAATATTCAGATAAAGAGTAGGTACCAAACTGGAGTCAAAGTGAACTGCGGTATTTCATTCAGTTAGCTTGGGTCTTCTATAGTTGACCTTTTTGTCTACATTCTTGAGTCAATGTCACATTGGTCCATTCTGATCTTCAGTAAGTGTTAATATCAAAATTTGGTAAGCCCACAAATAGATTCGGTTAAGAATCAAAGAGCCAATCGGCTTATAGAAAGAAGTCGATTGATAGATGGGGAGCCAATTGGACAGATGTAAATATTGATGGTCTTGGATAAGGAAATAGCCAATTAAATCAGATGAAGATGGATTTAGTTCAATTGAAGATGGAAGATTATTTAGATGAGACTAAATCTAAGAAAAAAAAAGTGGAAACCACGGCAGAGTGGTTTTGTATCTATAATATATCTCTTGTAATTTGGTAGGAACAGTTAATTTTGTTATTTTCTTATAGATAGTTTCCTTTTCTGTTTAGGAAATAATATCCGGAGTTTGTTTGTAACCATCTCAAACTTGTGTAATCCCAGGGTATAAATACAAACCCATAGGGACCATGTAATTCATCTCCATAGATCAATACAACATCTTCGCATCGTCACCCTAGTTCTTCTAGGTTTTTACCGGTGGGTTCTGCCTCCCGACGTGGGGCTGCATCTGTTAAGTCCGATCTCCGGCAAAGGGGTAAGTTCCGCCATTATTTTTGTATATCGGTTCTATCTAAGGCTGCATCGGTTGAGTCTGAACTCTTAGTCTAATCTATTATATCACATCTTCCCGACGGGTTCTAGCTCCCGACGTGGGGCTGCATCGGTTAAGTCTGATCTCCGATGAAAGGGTAAGTCCCACCATTATATTGGTATATATGCTTTGTCTAAGGCTGCATCAGTTACGTTTGATCTCTTAGTCTGATTAGATATATCATATCACATTTGCATGAGATCTATCAACTTATCGTGTTCCTTTTATTGTCATCAGTCTCGTGCTGCATCGGTTAGGTCTGAACTTCTAGACTATTGATAATAGATTGAGCCTAAGTCGGTGGGTTTTTATGTGACGTTTCATCGGAGTAGCTAGCCGATGAATTATCTTTACAGCCGATATACATAGATGTCTATGATAAGCCTACTAGTGATCCAATCTTGTACTGTCTCGGTTTGGTCTGATCTATTAAGGTTGTTTTTAATAGTGCTAGCATCGTGATCTAATAGGTTTTATTCGCTGAGCTGATGAGCTTACTTGTTTATATCTTGTTTATATGCTTGCATCGGACTCATAGCCAATGACTATCTCAACTCTTTCAACACATCTAATCGATAGTAGGAGTCCGTATTGGCCTATCAGCCGGTTGGCTCGATGATCTAACTCTATCTATCTTCTTGTTAATTAGATGTCAAATTGACCGGCACGCCCTAAACCCCAACAAGTCAATGATGCCAAAGAGGTTAAAGATCTGCACTAGAGCTAAGCATATCTCCCATGCCTTCTCTTGTTTAAGCACTTTGGACCGAACTTCTATCAGCCAACCTGGTGGACTGATTTGACTTGAATAGTAAGTCAGTGTTCATGAAGCAAGCTGGAGCACCTTTCACTCTCGGGCATAAAAGGCTTTTATCCAATTCATTCATAGGAAGGGTAGAAGGAGCTTTAAAGCTTTTAGCCATGATTGGAGCTCTTTCTTTTGGCCCTAAGAATGAAATAAGCATGAAATAGCTGTAAGCGGTGGTGGTAAGGAAGTCAGTCAGATTAGAATAGAACTAGCTGATGCTTTGCTTTTTCAAGGATAGGACCCTATATGCTTTTGGGAAGGTATGCCACACCCTGTCTCCATAGGCAAAAGTAAAGCCGACAATGGGTATTTTTTGGTTTTTGTCGTAAGGAATTGGATGTCAAGATGACAATAGAGATTGGAGCTGTAAACACAAGAAATAAACTCCAAAATGGGAGTTAGGGTTCCTTATCTTAAGTCGATAGTGGAACCCCTTTGAACACCCACCTAAATGGAAAGGAAGCTCTAGAAAAGGAGCTCCTAGTTCCTCAGTAATAGATTCACACGTGGGAGAAGGGGATCAAATATATAAGGTTGAATGAATGGAAAAAAGAAGAAGAATAAGCTCAAACATACAACCTTATTTTTCATATAGAAGAAGAAGAGTAACCTTTGTCTTTAGACTGATCTATGTCCTCAATCGTAAGCTCCTCTTCCCCCATCCCTATCAACTAGAAAGCTAGTAAGCAAGCAATCGACAAAAGACAACCGGTCTTACTTGGATGCAAAAATGTCATAAGGGGTTTCACTTGATTCATTTCGTCACACCCGCACTATTCCTAAATTTTATTTTAGTTTCTATTTTGAAAAAAAGGTCAAACTAATTTTGTATAGAAATAAAGATGTGTCAGGTTTGGATCGAAATAGAATCCCTAAAAACTTGGGCTATAATATTAGACTTCTTTTGCTTTGTTAGAGGTACTATAAGTGAAATAACAATCATTTGGCCTATGATGCTCAATCTTCACCAACTAACAAATGTGACATCAGGTAACAAATGGTCAGGGACTCAATTATGTCCTGCCCCTCCAACAGAACAGTCAAACCTCCGAGTCGGCTTTCTTCACCCATGTCTATCACCTTTCTTGTTCACACTCACCATAAAAGTAAAAAGAGATTACCGATTGGTGTTTACTGAAACTTATTATTATACCTATCTTGTTACCTTATAACAACAATGGAATACGCTTGCCTTTATGAGAAGAGGAATCAACGAAAAACCTAGGAAAGAATTGTGAATGAAAAGTGTGATGAGCAAAGTGAAGTCTCCACCTCGACATGTTAGAAGGAGCTAAAGCAATAGGTACAAGCAAAATTTCGTTGACTATTTATTTGTATATGTTATGTATTCCATATTTGATCTTCTTTTTGAAGATTTCCATTTTAGTTTTTCTAGTCTTTTTATCGGCTAGTCCTCCCCATAGTGTAGATGTTTTCCCTTCTAACTTGTTGCTCCTCCTTTCTTATCACTCTTCCCCCGAAAGTTCAAGACCCATAGGCTCTAGCTCATTAAGAATGGCTAAACTTTTATTTGAGCCTTTACGAGTAGGATTTGGAGTGGGTTGCGTTCATTCAGTAGGAGTTGAATCACAACACCCCTCTGGAGGACATACCTGGGCAGCTAAGACTCTCCTAATGGAAGAAAGGACATCAAGCTTGAGAATTGGTCTAATTCAAGAATTTCTTTATCTATACGCGAGGAACGGAGCCATACTTCTGATAGAACCCTACCTTTGGGGGGGGGCTTCGTTCCTATCTTGACTCTATCTAAGCAACGGATGATTTCTCTATTCTCCAGGCAGCTTATCAGGATCTACGGGAGAATGAGGAAGGATCATTTTTCTTTCAAGTTGTGGTTTCACACAACTGTGATTTCCTAGAAGCACAAAGCATGAAAAGGATGTGGATTGAGGTGGAACGGAATTTGCTATTGTCAAAGATAGAACGAGCTCAAGCAAGGCTTGAAAGAACCAAATTCCAACACACTCTACTAATCTTCCAATTAGAAGATCAAAAGAGGGTGGGACCGGGAGGGAGGGATAATATGCCATATACCACTTTTTTTTCAAAAGCAAGCATATGTGACCTAATAGGACTTTTGAATTAACTCTATGATTTTGAAGATGGAGGAAATGAAAGCTGAAGAAGTTATCAAAACTCAGAACCACATGTTCAATCTTTTTTAGTGGTTTCCCTAGAGATCTTTATTATTAACACAACCTTCATTTTGCTCATTCATGGAGTTGTATTTAGTACCTCTAAAAAAGATTATTATCCATTGTTAGTTAGTAATGTGGGTTGGCTTGGATTACTTAGTGTTGTGCGCCTAGGAGGGAAGCACGCTTGGAGTGTGGAGTTATTATCGCCTAGCTCCCTAACCTAACGCAGCTGGACAATAGGGAAACTTAGCTTAGGGGGACATCCTAATCCTTTTGCCACTTCATAGTTGGCTAATCGTATGTAGTAGGAGCAAGGGAACTCCCCTAGTTTAGGAAGGCACATGAGTCCTAAACCCTAAACCCTGAGAGACAATAGTTTTCTCTTTTTCTTTTTGTGGCGCATATTATATTAGTAGTGCTCAAAAGGCCCTGGTTGTTTGTTTGGCTTCCTCTCTTAGGCCACACTTTCCTTACCTTACTCCCACAACACTCCCACTCCAAGCTATGCCTGCTGAGCAAGATGAATTGTAATTTCCTCTTCAGAGGATGCACCTTCGCCTCACTATGACTCTCTTTGAATTTTCTAGTGTTAGTAAAGCCAAAGACCCTAAGACAAGGTACAACTATTGGGAAGGGGACATGATCAATAGAACCTGGTTGGATCTGGGCTAGGATAGTGGCATCCATTCCTAATCATTTCTAAAAAGGTTTGCTCATGCTGGAGGTACTAACCACTTAGTGATTGGTCCGCTAGTTCTCGTAAATCTGAAGAAGTTATCACGAATGAGCCACATGCAAGGAAACTTTCACGTGTGGTTCTGGCTGGCCTTGTCTTTGGTATGTAATAACCTTGCTTCTACTCACCGCTGGTGTACCTCTCCTAACTATTGCCCATTTATTTTGGAATAATTTTTTTAGGAGGGACAAATTTACATATTTCTATGAAATCCTTCTATTATTAAGTACATTTGGTACTATTTTGATGTGCTTTGATTCTTTTGAAAAAGAAAGGTTTGATGCTTCTAAATTCATTGTATTAATTCCACTTCCTACTCACAATATGCTTTTAACGATCTTGGCTCATGATTAAATTGCCATGTATTTAGCTATTGATCTTCAAAGTTTATGTTTTTATGTGATTGCATCATCAAAAAGAAAGTCTATACTTTCCATGGAAGCTGGCTCAAAATATTTGATCTTAGGTGCGTTTCCCTCTAGAATATTATTGTTTGGGTGCAACCAGACTACTACCGATCAATTTTTTGAAACTTCTTTATAGACTTGTAGAGGCCCTCTATGTAGTTGTAATTCTAAGGCAATGAATCTAATTTCCCCATAGCCCTAAACCCTAACCCTAAACCCTAAGGCAGTGTCTTGATCTCCTACGTGTGAAAGATAAGATACAGGGGATGGGGTCCTATGATATGGGTCTTCGACCCTTGGTCTAATTCCACGATGGAGAGCTGATGTGGTGTAAAGTGAAGATTGGGGGAATAGAGCTCAATCCCTATCTGGGGTATTCCAAGGGTGTAACCTAGGCAATGAAAAGGGGCCTGATACATCAACTAAAGGAGCGACCTATTGTTTCACCAAACCTTGACCTAGTGTCACACATTCTCTAGGTCTAAAGGGATCCAGTTCCCAACCAACTCCTTCTGGAATTACATTATTGGAGCCAAGGCAGGAATAGTCATTAGTGGACACCTACCACTTTTCACTAGTTAGAGAGGCCCTCTTTAATA